>CM053787.1:535119541-536380791 GCA_028749045.1 Cupressus sempervirens | reverse complement strand
TTATTTGGTTTTCTACTTTAACCCTCTTCAAGATAAATTTGTACATGAGTGTCTAATATGGCCTAGTAGCTAGGAATCATCATCATGCATACAATACTCCCTGAGTTGCACATACAAGGGAGGTGCCAAAATAAATAATGAGTTCAATTATTTCTCATGTCTAAATTATACAATTAATTTAGTTATATTATTTAATTGGGAATATTTGGATTTCAAATTATTATATAAAGTAGACATAATGGTCATACCCTATTACCAGATCAATTGATAATATTATAGGTTCACCATGAATACTATTGTTATTTCAATTTATACCAGCCCATGTGAATTTTAACACATGATTTCATACAACACCTATGTTGGTAGTGCAACAACATCACTCACAAAATTCATGACATGGTTTAACTGCTTCTTGTTAATTCTATAAAGTCTAGTGGTTGTATCAAGCATTGACAAGATGATGTTTTGATGCAACAACAACCAGACTTGTAACAACTTACAAAATATAATTAATGAAATCCATCTTGGTCACCCATCATTTTATGCCATGCAAATGAGTTCCCCATTATTACTATAATGCCCCTTTCTAATATGACCTTGCAATATAAATATTTAATAAGGTTGTAAAAACATTTAAATTAATAACCTAATACTATACCTCAAAAGTAAATCATAAGGGTGATATGAGTTAATAAGCTTAATAAAGTGACTTAAGTGTTAAGTGAAAATTTAATAAGGTCACTTTATTATTATTTCCTCAAGTTCAAATTACTTAAATAATTTTTTTTTTTTCAAGAATCAGTTACAAAAACTCAATAGATTCTTGGAGGTCTTTGAATGCAAAAAAAAGGAAAAGGGAATAGTTTTGGTGACCTCTTGTCCTTTTAGGTATGAGTTTTAATTTAGAAAAAGGAGGTATACACAGTTTTTGATAAGGAGATATAGAAGTGGTTCATATTGGGAAATGTTCGATTGTGCGATAAAGGGCGTAAGAATTTGGTATAGCTCTGATACCACATAAGAATTTTCCTTAGGGAAAAATCACCCAAGATCAAGGAACTCAAGCACAAGCACAACAATAGACCAAAAGAGTATGATTAGAATAATGATATGATATTCAATTCAATGTAATTGATATGACTATGTACACTAGAGGTGCCTCTATATAAAGGCCTCTATGATGCATCTAGAATGCCTAGGACTTAGCAACATTATAAGTCTTACAACCAGGCACATGTCCACTAGGTGTGGATTATCCTCCATTAAGCATAGGAATAAGTGTGATGATGAGAGGATAAGCCTACAAAGGTGTAGCACACAAAATTATGTTGTAGATACCATGTGCTAAATTAGGAGTGCAAATAACTATGTTGTCTACATGACAACTCAATTAATTATGCAAACTCCAATTTTGTAGACACCATGTGCTGAATTAGAGTTGCTTACTCCAGTGTTTTCAAAATGAAAACTCATAAGAGTACGCAAACTCCTAAGTATCTCACCTAAAAAATAATAAAATAATACAAAATAATAAAATAATGCATTGACCTAAGTAAACTTAAGTAAAGTGTAATAAGTAAATACTTATTTACACCAACACCCCCCTTAAGTGCAACTTAGCGGAATGCATTTAAGCTTATGAAAGCTAGGATGAAATGCATAATGGGTCCTAGCTACAAGGCCATGTTAGGTACCCATGTACAAAAGACAATGCAATCTCTCATAAAGTAGAGAAAGAGGGAAAACCTCAAGGGAAAAATCCTCCCCCAAAAAGAGAGATGAAAATACAAGATGCATGGATGGATGGAGTAATCAAGACCCCCCCATTATGACATACAACAAGTATATACAAAAGAGAAGAAGGACAAAACCCCATAAGAGGAAAAAGTCATCCCCATAAAAGAGAAGAAGGACATAAGGTAGTCCCCCCCCCCAAATATAGAATGCCGATCAGTGATAGCCGCTCCAATGTAGAAGCTGATCCATGACTGCTGAATAATGTTCCTCCCCTTTGGAAGAAACAATATCATAGTTACATATGAGATGCTTCCCCTATGTGTAGAAAGAATCCCAAAGATCAATGATGCCTCTGAAACTTGCTCAACTATCCTTGTGTCAATGTTGATGGTCGCCCCTTCAAATACTGGGAAGAAGAACATGTGCAGATCGAGCAAGGATGGATGTAGAACATGCCCCAAAGAACCAACTATCTCCTCAAATGATAAAGATACCTCCTATAACTGCTGTACATAGGGATCCACAATCACATCAACCTGTGAAGACTGATCATGTAGAGAATGGACAAGAGGGTTAAATTGAGCCCTCACAACAATTGAAGGAGGATCTTCTTTATCAAAGAGAAGATGTATATCATTAATGATGTCTCCCAAATCTACTATGTGTGACTCCACAAATAAACCTGAAATATCTGTCAAGAAGTCATTCACTGATGCTAGAGTTGGAAGACAAGGTGTACCTTGCTGTTTTGGACCTATCACTATGGCTATGGATGAAGTATTCACCTCAACAAAGAGAAGATGGATATCATCAATGATGTCTACCACATCTTCAATGTGAGACTCCACAAACAGACCTGCCATATCTGAAAGGAAGTTGTCCCATGAAGCTGAAGTAGGAAGACATAGTGTTTCCTGCGACACTGAATTAGAAGCATCTATGGCTAGAACTGGATTAGTAGTAGCAATAGGAGCATTAGGAGGTGAAGGAACCATAGCTAAAGTGACTATTGGTAGAATGTCTTCTAGAAAAGGAGGAATCATTGGATCTCTATATTCTTTCCAAAGAGCCATCCACATATCATAAAGGTGAATGAGCTTTTTAATGATAGGCCAACAATCTAAATTGATATTCAATATAATGATATGCAAAAGTCTGTTAATAGGTGGTTGTTCTTCAGTGTTAGAGATCAGTTCATTGCAACATAAATAAGGAAATACTTCCTTATGCTCACTTCTTAGATGATCAATGATTAAAGCACTCCATTTGTGAAAGTTCCTTTTTGTCAGTGGGGGTCTAATTCATTGAGATGTGTGACAAAACTCCTCCATGAGATCAATGAATGTATGCACCCCCAAAATGCAAGAGAGAATCAAAGAACCCCCTCCACCCCCCCAATGGATGATTCACGCACTTTATAGCCACTTGCCAATTTAGGGCCTATTTCTGAAAGTAGTATTTCTATCCACACAAGCCTATAATTTGATTGCAAATTTGAAAAGTAGATAAAAAATCATGCACTTAAAAAAAAAAATGGAACCTAATTATGTGTCTAGATGAGCCCGTACTAAGCATTTGAAGTGGCAAAAGTCAGGATTTGTGAGTTGCAAAAAAATTCAGGAACAAATATCTCAAACCACCTGCACCAATGTGTAGATCATGGAATTATACCCCAAAACAAAAAAAATTGCTCAAAAAAAGGAGTCTGTATGAGGGAGATATCATTTTTTGAAAATCACCTATGTTATTATTCTTCCTGAATCGCTGCCATCATGCCTCCAAAAAATAATTGACTCTAGATTTCACCTCAGATGTCCGATTTTGATGAAACAAAAGTCAATTTGGGGTTTTTTTGACCTTTTGAATATGATGCCAATATTTGATTAGCACCAGCAAGCTTCAATCTTTGCTTACAAAAAATCTCTCCTATTGGCTTGATGGCCAAAAAATTTCTAAAAAATAATGCAGATCCAAAATTTTTTAGTAGAGATTCAAATGATAAAATATGCAAATCTAAAATTTAAATTCAGAGATCTAAAATGATCATATCAATTTTGCAAATCGGGCCTTCGGATGCCGGTTTGCAAGTTTTTTTTGCCTCAAAATTGACTATGGCCCAATATAGGTGAATTTATAGTCGATTTTCAACATTCTAGATGCAATGGTGAGGTCCTCTTTGGCTTTAGACCCTCCCAATATTTGCAGATTCTCCAGATCTGGGTCGAGGTGCTGAAGCAAGAATGGTCTCGAACGACTATGTGAAGAGAATGTCCCCAAGCTCTGATACCATGTAAGAATTTTCCTTAGGAAAAAATCACCCAAGATCAAGAAACTCAAGCACAAGCACAACAGTAGACCAAAAGAGTATGATCATAATAACAATATGATATTCAATTCAGTGTAATTGATATGATTATGTATACTAGAGGTGCCTGTATATAAAGGCCTCTATGATGCATCTAAAATGCTTAGGAGTTAGCAACATTATAAGTCTTACAACCAGGCACATGTCCACCAGGTGTGGATTATCCTCCATTAAGCACAAGAGTAAGTGCGATGCTTAGAGGATAAGCCTACAAAGTTGTAGCATGCAAAATTATGTTGTAGACACCATGTACTAAATTAGGAGTACGAATAACTATGTTGTCTACATGACAACTTGGTTAATTATGCAAACTCCAATGTTGTAGACACCATGTGCTAAATTAGAGTTGCTTACTCCAGTGTTGTCAACATGACAACTCATAAGAGTACGCAAACTCCTAAGTGTCTCACCTAAGAAATAATAAAATAATGAAAAATAATAAGATAATGCATTGACCTAAGTAAACTTAAGTAAAGTGTAATAAGTAAATACTTATTTACACCAACAAAGGGGAGTCTTTGAAATTTATAATTTTATCATGAAAATATAGGAGGATTTAACGAATCTTCATGTTTGTTTATATTACCTTTAGATCATCATTTCTCTTGTGATTTTCAATAATTCCTTGTTGCTTATCTCTTTCTATACCAAACCATTAGTATGTTCATAATGTGCTCTCTAAGTCTTAATATCTTCATACTACTTACAAGAATCAATGTTTATCTCAAAATCCTTCTCTATGTGTAGGACTAGAAAATAGGTTAATCATTTAGCATATTTTGAGCAATCACTAAACTCAATCAACATACACTAAAAACCATCTATTCTACCATGAAATCCAACCAAAATAAAGAAAGAAACGTAAAGTAAAACTCCCTCTTTAGTTGTAGCTCCCATGTCCTTCTTTCTTCTCCATATGATATAGCTCTAATTGCCTATAATGCACACAATTGAAAAGAAAAAGCCTATGATATGATGATGTTATGACAATACTAGAAGAGCGATTTAAACTTGAGCGAAAAAAGACCAAGGGACCATAAAAGATTAAGAATCAAGGGACCAAGGGGCTAGAAATGAGAGCAATGTGGCTCATTTTATAGCCAAAGCGCAAGAGAAGAGCATTGAACTTATCATCTTGGATATGCAACTTGGCAAGATATTCCTTAGGGTATCCATGAAACATATGACACAAGATGTCAAATGTAAGATTGTACGATGCACATAAGTCAATATAGCTAAAAATGGTGGAGGATCTATGACGTGTCATGTGACACCTCAAAGCCACTTAAAGCTAATAAACTATGACGATGGTGGATAAATATATATATACACAAGGAATAAGAATATATGGATCATGACATATCTTAGCCAAGTGTGATGATAAAATCCATGATTAAGATGTCCATGTCTCATGATGATGTCAAGGTTATGTGGAATATTTGAATTAAAAATTCATTATCCTCCCAAATGGAAACTAGGAATTTGGAAATTAGAAGTGGAAAATATGAATTAGGAAATTGAGAATTTCCATAGTTTGTGAAGACGGACCAATTACTTAATGAATATCAATTAATTGAGAATGTTAATTAGAAATAATGATTAATGGGATGACATAGGACTATATTATGGGTTATTTAATCATATAAGAGAAAATTAATAGATAATTGGCCAATTTGATTTGATAAATGCAACAATATCCTTTGATGAAATGTGATGATTATGCAGATCGACTAGGATGATGATGGGTAAACCAAAGCCATGGTGAAATTGAATGACAAATTAAAATTGATAACATGCCAAGGACACATGACATGGATTAAGAAAATGTAACATTTGACAACCATTATAAGTGCTACAAGATAAAATTTGATTGATAAGGTTGATCATAATAACATTGATGGATGCTATCAATGTTATTAAAAATGGTTTGATGATGTCACAATTTGACGTTGAGGGACTCAACAATGTCATTGATTAGATGATGAGAATGATAGTTTAACCTATCACTAAGAGCCATGATAGTACTAAGGTCAGATTGATAGGTTTGATAGATTGATAGGTTTCTAAGGCACTAAAAGCCATGACAATGCCTAGAATTGGATAGATGATGATTGATTTAAGGTATTTGGCATATTTTAGGTTGATTATGGTTGATCTGGAATGGTTTTTGGTTGATTAAGGATGATTTTTAGTTGATTTGGATGATACTGGGTTGATTTGGATGATTCTAGGTTGGTTTCAAAAAGTTTGGATAAAATGGAAATTGGTTTTGGAGCGATGTGCAATTGATCTGAAAGGGGATATGAATGATGAAGAATATTGTTGAAATATGGTTGAATGATAATAAAGTTGGCCAAAAGATCAAAATTAGTAAAATGAGAAAATGTGAAAGGTTAGTGTGAAGAAGTGATGAAACTATAGACATGAACCATTTTTGAGCGTCTACATTTTGCCTCTCTTTGATACAATGCGATTTAGAGCATTGTGTCAAAGAGTAACTGATGAGAAAACCATAACAACATGCCATAGTAGAGATGATATATATGGGTTCCCCCTGATAAATTGAATGATATATTCATATGATAGATCAATTTTTCAATAATGAGAGGACAAAGCCATAACAACTGATGGATCACAAATTAGAGCTCAAATGTGAAAGATAGGGGGTCTAAAGTGCAAAGCAGGGGCAATTAGGGGCCCATGAGTAGTTTCATGGGTTCCAAAACAATAAAGTGACCAAATAATTAATATTATGAAATGAATCCAATGCAGTTGATGGATTACAAATCAAAGTTGAAACACAAATGTTATGGGCTTTGGAGTGCAAGATAGGGTCAAATCGGGCTCTAGGAGCAGTTTTGGGCATCTAACTACCTCAAGTGTGCCCAAAATGCACCCAAGTGAATGTAAGGTGCACTTGGTCATGCCAAGTGTGCTATGAATGTACTAAGTGCACCCTGGATGCACTTGGGAAGCCCAATTGTGCTATGAAAGGGCAAACTGCACCACATAAGGCTCTAGGGGCCAAAATCAGTCCAACTAGACTTGAAATGACCTAAAACCTTGTGTGCATGCCCAAAATGATGGAAATAGGTCATAACATGGGTAAAATATATTAAAAATAGTCACATGTTCAAACTTGGTCAAATTGAGGATAAACTTGGTGGAAAGCCATAGAAGGTTGATAGACAGTGTATGCTGATGCAAGGATGAAGTATGAAGATGATTTGGTGTATCTATATACATGATCATGAAGGTGGATGAAGAGATGAATGATAGAATATTGAGGAGACAAGATGAGGACCTGTTAGAATGAGGAATTTTTCTTTCACAAAGTGCACTATATTTTATTGGAGCTTTATTTTGATATGGAAAATGGAATACAATACATCATGGCATAAAGGGCTAGAGTACAAATGCAAACCTTTTGCATAAACAAGCACAATGTAGATAGAAAATGAACTTTTCCTTCCTAAGGCATAGATATGTGCCCCAAGCTCTCAAAGGTACATTACTTTAACAGACAGAAAAGAAAAGATGACCATGAACCATCCCAATCACTCTCATAGACCAGTTTATATCATCAAGTGACATAGGAACATTATAAAAAAGAAAAAGAAAAAATAAATCACTCACTAAAAAATGTGAACCAACAACTATTCTTGTCCATTATTACTTGCATTTTAGTGTTTTAAGGTTTTTAGTTAGTGTTTGACAGGTTGATCATGTGATAGGTCTTGTTGTTGGTTCAATTGATATGTTCATAGTGATACGTTGGATTTCTTGTTGGTTCATATTTTCTTAGGTGGTGTGATTGGCATTGAAGTTTCATGCTTTGAGTTTTAGTTGCAAAAGCGTGAGTGTTTAAGAAAAAAGGGTGATTATCCATAGTGACTATTTACAAGGTTTATTACAAATTTTAGGTGGGTTTTGTATTTTTAGGGTTTTTTGAGGATATTTGATGTTTTTGTGTTACTCATTTCTTTAGGACATATTAAGATTTTAACGATTTATTTTAGGTTATTTTATGATGTTTAGTGATATTTTCAAGACATTTTATGATTTTTATCAATTTGTTCAGGACATTTTATGATGTTCAGGGATTTGTTCAAGACATTTTATAATTTTTATGAAGTTGTTTAGGATAGTTTATGATTTTTATGGATTTTTTCAGGATCATGAAGGATTCACAAGTGTTGGCTCCAATCTGATATGCAATAAATCCAATAGATAACATGTTCTTAGGGAGATGCCCCTTTTCAAGGTCAAACTCACACACTATGTAGGTGATATGCCCCCAGACAAGACATAAACTATGTACAAAGGCCTAAGACAGAGTATGTACAGATTGGTGACAATAGGGTAAAATAACAATGGACATTAACTAGTTTGTGGGCCATGATCAAGGACTAGGGATGTCTTGCAATATGAAGGATATGATTAGGGAATGACATAAGGGGTAAAAACCATATGGAATCTAGATAGATGGAGGAGCAACAAGTGATTACACATGGTGCCTATTCACTGGGTTTTCACCATGGTACTTGCCCAAAGTGCCTGTTTGCTAGGTTTTCACTTTTGGACAAATTTTTTCTCTTGACTCAAATTTTTGTGCCATGACACCTATTTTCTGGGTTTTCATCAAGGCATCCGTTTTTTCATTATTTTTTTTTTAATCACCTTTTGGCTATTGTTTTGATATTTTGAAGGACTTTTTACCATTTTTGTTATTTTTTTAGGACTTTTAGACAAAATTATGAATGTTGTTGACTATCATTGAAAAGAAACCTGTTGTTGGTGCTACTAGTTGATAATCTTTGAACCCATAAGTGACCATAACTATGCATATTCATTCCAAGTCTTTAGCTAAAATCAAACCATTGGAAAGGCCAGTGAGATATACCATCATGTACCGTATGTAAGAAAGTGTTCGCCTCTCGTGAATCAGGGCATATGAGGATAGATGGGTCAAAGGATTCTTTGTATGGGATGTCATTGATGATGATGTGTGCAAAGGCTTGATGGATAGAGGTTTGATTTTGGGTGTTGGACAAGTTAGGTAGTTGGATTTGGGGATAAACAAATGGATATAAGGAAGGATTGGGATGATTGAGACCAACAAATTCCAAAATGAAGGCTGATCGAGAGAGCTCAAAAAGACTTTGTGGCATGTTGAACACTGGAACACTGATATTCATGGTATCATCTTTTTTATCTTGTAGCCTTGGGAGCTACTTAGCTTTTGATTTTTCATGGTCTAATGGTGGATTTTGGTTTTTACCAAGAGACCTATTCTTGTCATTTTTTTCTTTTTTTTTTTTCAATTTTGCAATTGGAAGATGGAGTTAACTCCCCAAAATATGTCAATGTGTTCACTTTAGGAGAAATTTCTTCTTTATGTTTGTCAACCATACTGCCTTCATAGATTTCAAAGTCTATTGCAAGAGTGTCATCATTGTCGAATTGATAAAAAATCAGCGGTCCACATTGGTCCCAATCCAATAGTTCATGATAACTTGAGGGGATGTCATCATCAATGTTGAATGGACTTTGGTTGAAGGTAGATATATGGGTATCAGATTTAGTTATATCATTGGGATCATGCTTAGAAGTTGGAGGATTATTGGTTTCAAGTTGAGTATCCTCAGATGCCTTTTCATCGTTCAAAACATTCACAATCTCACACGTGGGTACCTTAGTACTATGGTTTGAATCCAAGCCTTGAACTAGGAGGTCATTCTTTTGTCATAATAGGTTCAATTATTCCTTGTTTCTATATGATAGTAAACCTAGGTCCATACTTTTTAGGAGATATAAAAGTGGGTTCTTGTTCTACTTTTTCTTTCTCAATATAGATAGATGTATTCTCATAGACATGTTCTTCAAGTAGGCCACCTCTACTAATGAAATTGATAGAAGTGGCATTTTTTTGTACTAATATCAGAATGTTGTGATTTACCATAAGATTGGGGAGAAAGTGGTGACTCTGTAATGTGGGATACTTGGGACATAAAGTATTCCCCACACCCCATGTCTTCAATCTTCATCCTTTCCTTGGCCTTACTAAGGAGTATATTAGTGTCCACATATTTAGAGGATTCTATTGGTTGTGCTTCATTGTTTGTTGGGACTTGGTACGCAATAACATCTCTCAAGTTAGCACAAAACTAGAAAGGATCTAGATCACTAGGGATGGTAACCTTCACATTGTTGTAGGCAAACTTTAGACATTAATGGTATGTAGAGGGAACCACTTACATAGCATGGATCCAAGGACATCCTAGTATCATGTTGCAATTCATTTCAATAGCTAGGACCTAGAATAATATATTCTCAGTAGCTAGGCCAACTCTTATGGGTAATATGATGACGCCCTTAGTGAAGCATTCACTATCATCATAGGCCTTTATCTTGATTCTATGAAAGGGCTCCACATCTTCTTTAGAGTAACCCAAACCCTTGAGAACTTTAAGGGTACATATGTTCAATCCTGCTCTTCCATCTATTAAGACTCATTTGACCTTAGCATCATGGATAAAGGCTTTGAGATGAAGGGGGTCATTGTGGTTGGGTTTATCTTTAGGAATATCTTGAGGGGAAAAGGTGATGTGCTATGATGTGGATAGGTTCCCAACCATGGCCTAGAACTAGGCAAGATCAATGTCATCTGGGACTACAGACACTTTTAAAGCTTGGTCAAGGATATTTTGATGTTGGCGTGATGCACACAAGAGGTCTAAGATGGATATTTGCCTAGGGGTTTTTCCAAGCTAGTCTACAAGACTGTAATGTGAAGAAGTAGGATCAACAGGTTTACCAGGAGCCGTGGGTCTAGCAGAGGTATCAAGTGTAACAGGGGCTCCAAGAAAGGAAATTTGAGTATGACGAGTGGTGTCATCACAATGAGGGTCTTCAAATTTCAAAGTGAATGTGGATAACCTATTGAAATAGTTGATGGTGTAGTTATATACAAAATGTGTGTAGTTTACATTAGCTTGGGAGATTAAGTTGGAATTGGAGGCTTTCCCTTTGTCATTATTACCCAAAGAATCTTTAAACATAGTATGATTGGAACTAGATGCTAGTAGTGATGGATCGATTGTGATTATACCATCATTGATAAGATCTTGTATTTTATGTTTCAACTAAAAACATGACATGGTCTTGTGTCCTTTGGTGTGATGGTAATCACATAATTTGTTGTTATCCCACCAAGAAGCTTTAGTTAACGGTTCATCTTTGATCGGGAGGAACTATAGGAAGTTATTACTGAGTAATTGTTGAAGTGTGGTTTCAAGAGGTATCCCCAAGGGTGTGAATTTTCTGTCTTTGGTTCTACAATTTATTCAATATTTTTCCTCTATGGAAGTCTCAATTTTATTTTGTTAAGGTGGTGTTTGACTTTGTAGGGTTTGCACCTTTTAGAGTCAGTTGAGGTTGTGCTACGCTAATTGTTCGTGCATCCATAGTGCCATCATTGGTTACATTCTTGTTTTTGGAGAAAAAAATCTCTTTGTCATTAGATGAGTTGGTGTTTGTGTTTTCCTTATTCATTTTGAGGATTCCCTTATAGATGAGAGCATCTTCAATACTAGCTCCTTTTTTCATCAACTTGGAAATGGTGCTTGGACTTTTTATCTTGAGTTCATACATTAAGTCGGGGACCAAGTTTTCAATGCAAATATTAGCTTGTTGTCCTTTAGGAATGTTTAGTGAGCATTGACTGAATAAGTTTCTCCAATGTAATAAGAATGTGATAAATGGTTCTCCCATCTTTTGTCTAATTGAGCACAAATCAAAAAGTGTCACCTCATTTGTAATGTTTAAGGCAAAGTGGGAGATGAATTTGTCTGCTAATTCTAACCAAGATTTGACATTATGAGGAACTTTGGAGTGCCATTTGAGTGCAGTCCCAAATAGAGAATGAGGAAATGGTCTCATGATGTAGGTGGGATCATCACTAAGTTTGGTACAAGAGGCACAAAATTCCCTAATATGATCAATGGGGTTGCCTTTTCCTTGATATTTTTAAAATCTAGGTGCCTCAAAATCTTTTAGGAATGGAGGCATATAAGGCCCTTTCTGTGAATAGAGCATGTTTCTTCTGGACTCCTAATGCATTAACTTGTTTGGATAGTTGTTTGAATTCTTGTAGTGGGTTTTGAATGATAGTCTTCTCTTCAAGTCTTTTGTGTCTACAAGTAGATCGTTTTCTATGGAAAAAACTATGTCTTCTTGGTTCTGACATTTCTATGTCTGAAGAGTTAGGTGATGTGTTGCTAGGTGGTGGAGGTATGTTAGTACCTCAAATATTAAAGGGTACTTGTGGTACATGTTTGGGTACTTGTTGTGGTATTGATTGCGATGGTTGTACCATACATTATTGTTGTATCACTTGTTGTGGGTTCTATTGTGCCATTTGCTATGGTTGTTGTTGAGCTACCTCTATTGGTTGTATGTGAGACCACATATGTGACTATTTTTGTAGAGGTATTTTTTGGGGTTGGCATGGCCTATGTTATTATTGTAACAAGTGTTGTTGATAGACAATTTGTTGCTCTAGGCATCTTTGGTATGCCAACTATTGTTTTAGTTGCTCTTGTTGTTTAGCAAACATGGCTTGTTGTTGTTGGAATTTTTTCTGGTAGAACGCATATAAGTCAAGTGGATTCATATTGGGTTGTGCATTAGGGATGTTGGATCCTTGCACCACTTGAGGTTGTTGTTGTGGTTGATGTTGCTATTGATATGTTGTATGTGTGTTAAGTGGATTTTGACTTGGTTGTGCATTAAAAATGTTAAGTCCTTGTACCACTTGAGGTCATTGTTGTCTTGGAAGTTGGTTATGTCCCTGAGAATTAAACATCATGTTGGGGTTTTTCTTTTGATACTTTTGTGTGTTAAATGTTTCTCCTTGGGACATCATATTAATTTGACAATGAGATGTGTTCCTTTGGGGAATGGGTGAGATGTCGATAGGACTCTTCCTTTGTATGTCAATAGGGGTTTTTGCAATTGATGTTTCACATGGTACACTCATATAAGGCTCCATAACATTTTATGTCATAATGCTTGGTAAAGTTAGAAGCAAGTGTGTGCCTTGTTGATTTTCCTCCAAAGGAGGTATGTTTGGAATCCCTAGAGTGCAAGTTCCTTTAGGCACGTCTTCTTGTTGCATTATTTGATTGAGGTCAACGTATAACATCCTTTTGGGATATTTGGGAAGAGTCTTGTTTACATTTATTGATGGAGGTCTGTCAAACAAGGTATTGATGTTAATGTGTTCAAACATACTTTAGATAATTTTGATGCTTGATTTCTTGGTGATATCTTATAGGTGTCATCATTGATGTAGGAGCATCTTGAGTTCACTTGCAATCTTGCATGTTTGGAGGGATTTTTGTTAAGTGTTGTGGAGCTTGGAAGATACTGGCATTTGGCATACACTAGGAACTTGAAATGGTCTATGGAACTCAACATGATCTATGGTAGCTTGGCATGGTCTGGGAACTCAGCATGGTCTATGGTTTCTCGGCATGGTCTTGGAGCTCGACATGGTCTTGGTTGCTTGACATGGTCTTTGGTTGCTTGACATGGTCTTTGGTTGCTCGGCATGGTTTGGGAACCTGGCATGGTCTATGGTTTCTTGGCATGGTCTTGGATCTTGGCATGGTCTTGGTTTCTTGGCATTGTCTTTGGTTGCTTGGCATGGTCTTCGTTGCTCGACAAGGTCTTTGGTTGCTTGGCATGGTCTAAGAGGAGCTTGACCTTGCTTAGGAATTTGGTTCTTGTTACCTGCCATATAACTAATTTTATACAATGAATTAGAGGATGAAAATTTCAGGGATTAAAGAGGGATTATAGTACTAACTATGGTTTGAAGCTCGAGTTCTAATTCATTCAGAGTTAGGAGATATCACAATTTTAATAATACATCAATTTTGGGAATTTAATTGTTGTTGGAGGCCGACTTTGGCATTTAATTTATGTATTTGTATTTAATTTGTGTTCTGGGCTGACTTGTGGCTTAGATTGGTATATGTAGGGGTTATGGAAAAGTCTTTAGTCATAATTCATCCATTTTAGAGAAGTGGAGCAGCTTGGAAGAGAAAATTTGGAGAAGAGCTAGTAGCTACAGCTTGGAAAACAAGGGGATTGCTTGGTGGGCTTGCGAGTACAAGTTGAGATCTTCCTTGGGGGTTTCTACCATAGTGTGGATCTAGATTAGCTAGGATTTGGATTAGATCTTGAGGGATCTTACAAAACTATTGCTTGCTTTGTATTTGGCTGTAACTGGGAAGGCCTTCCAGCCCAACACATTACATGTAATCAATTATATTTTATGAATATATTACTTTGACTTGGTATTAGATCTTGCATTATTGCTTCTTGTTGTTGTGTTTCCACTGCATGGTTATTTTCTAGGGGCTAGGACATCTCCTTTGGGGATTCTCTAGACTTGCACTACATCAGGTGGTATTAGAGAAAAGGTTGTTCCTGATTGTGTAGATAGATTGCCAAAGCTAAGGCAGTTTGCACCAGGACTTGGGTTGATGAAGGTTGATCTTGCGGTTGATTGATCTTTGGTTAGTGGATTTTTTGCTTAGGGTTTGGTAAAATTTTGGAAGATGCCTCCAAAAAGATTGGACCCTAGGGCAATTGGTGATCTTACTGATGCAGTAGAAGAACATATTATAGAGAAGGTTAAAGTAGATTTCAGATATGAGTTTGAGGATGTTAGACAGAGTTCAGATCTCAGATAACATCAATGAAGAGTGACATGATCACTGAAATTGTGAGTCCTTTAGGTGGTGTACCTAGGCATGTGGGTACTAAAGGTATTTATGAGGACGTTACTAAGGAATTTGAAGTTGTTGGATCTAGTGGTGAGGATAGATTTGATCATGTGGAGAGACCAATTGGAGTTAGGGCTGGTCAGTTTGCTCAACCTGGAGCTCAGTTGAAGCTAAAGCATAAGATGGAGGTTTCTAATTTTTCAGGCACTTTGAATCTTGAAGACCTAATTGATTAGATTGGTGAATTGGAAGACTCCTTTGAGCTTGAGGATATTGAGGATCCACTCAGAGTAAGGTTGGCACAAACTAAGCTAAAGGGACATGCTGCTCTTTGGTGGAAAGAACTACAAAGAGATAGAGAAGAGGAAGGTGAAATGAAGATAACTAGATGGAGGTTGATGGTGACTAAGTTGAAGGCTAAGTTCATTCCTGCTGATTATGAACTTTATTTGTTTAAGAAGTTGCATAATCTGAAGCAAAATGATATGACTATGAAAGATTACACATAGGAACTCTACAAGTTGACTATTTGGTCTAGGCATCAAGAATTGTCAAAAGAGAAGGTAGCTCATTATATTAATGGTTTGAGATTCAATATTCAGGATGAGGTTGGTATACTAAATATTTCTTTAGTTGAGGATGCTTATCAATATGCTTTGAGAGTAGAGGAGAAGCTAAAGAGGAAGAATCAAGGTAGTTCCCGAGGGAAGGAGAGGTAGGATAGTTCAGCACAAGGTAAACTGGAAGTAGAAGGTGAATCAAAACCCGTTGAACAAAAAAGAAGGACAAGTGGAGGTGGTTGAAAGGTAATTGTTTCAAGTGTGGTCAAGAAGGGCATAGATCTTTTGAATGTTTGATTGGTAGGACAACTACAATTGTGAGTGAGATTGAAGTCCAGGATAGTCATCCTGAGCAAGGAGAGAGTTTGTTGGCTTGGCAAGTACTGGTTGATGAGAGGACATTGGATTCTTGTCAGAGGACTAGTTTGTTCAAAACTCGTTGTAAGTCTGGTGGCAAAGTTTGCAAAGTTATTGTGGATGGTGGTAGTACTGATAACCTTATTGCTAAAGTGATGGTTTAGAAAATTGGTTTGAAGAGAATGAGACACCCTTGTCCTTATAGGATTGGCTAGTTACAAGGTGAGCATGCTTTGGAAGTGAGGGAGCAATGCCTTATTGATTTCTAGATTGGGCAGTATAAGGATCAAGTGTTGTGTGATAATATCGATATGAATAGTTGTCATGTGTTTCTTGGTAGACCTTGGTAGTATGATTGTAGGGCTATGAATGATTGTGTTAGGAATGTGTTTAATGTTGAGAAAGGTGGTAGGAAGTTTTCTCTAATTCCTTTTCAGAATGAAGAGCTCATTAGGAGGAACTTGAGTATTGGTAGTCGAGTTGAGTTGGCAGATTTTGAGAAGGATGGAGATCAGCATGGAAAGTAGACCTATGGAACACCTGTGGTGGATATGAAGAAGAAGAAAGACAAGGGAAAGAGTGTACAAGATGGAAGGGAAATAGTGTACAAGATGGAGACTCAGAGGATATGTATGTGAAGAACCAGTTTGGGATTTATGTGTTGAATCCCAAAAGATTTTCTTCCAGTTACTAGAACATCTTTTCAAACCTAGGGTGTCTAATGCAGGAGCATCTTGGGTTCGCTAGCAATCTTGCATGTTTGGAGGGATTGTTGTTAAGTGTTGTGGAGCTTGGCAGATACTAGTGTTCAACATACACTGGGAGCTCAACATGGTCTATGGAACTTGACATGGTCTATGGTAGCTCGGCATGGTCTGGGAACTAATGAGAGCATTTTATGTCCCAAATTATACCATATTTTAACCTTCATATAAGCCTTCACACGCATTTCAATCCCCATCTTCTATTCCATTTTCTCCTTCTATGTTGCATATGATCGAATATTTATGAGTAATATTTAATATAGTTATTAGATAAAATATGTGAATAAATAGATGAAATTGTATTTATCTAACAAGTTATGGTTCTTCCTGTCACCTGCTATGCATCTTCCTATAGCTATTTTAGAAATATAAAGTTCCATCCACTTTGAAATGTATTTCTTTTTATATCTTATTGGCATTCATTATTTCCTCAACAATTTAAAGCATTATTCCTTCCAAGAATGTTGACCAAGGAGTATGTTGAGAAAGAACATAACAGGAATAATTACCAACTAAAATGAGGACAGTCAGTTTTGCATTTCATATTGTGAACAGATGTAGATGAATCTCAAAAATATGAAACATGGGTATTGTCCAGAATATGCCCAATTACAATCCCACACGTCAAAATCTTCAGAACATGCAAGATGGAAAAATTAGAGACCATTTTCAAAATGTGATTTTTCTATTACGTGTTTGGATTTTGACCAAAATTTTCTCTACTATGAATCAGCAACGAATGAGGACAATATCATTCTAATTGCCTATTCTTGGCACATAATATATTTATGTTCTATGCCATATATAGATTCAACTTGTACCTGCAACAAACTACATGGATACATGCTGAAAAATTAAGTGCCACATCATTGCTTGATCATCTTCAAGGAAAACATATGTTATCCTGCTCGTGTGGAGTCCAACGCTGCTCATTTTGCATGAAACAAAATCCATTTTGGCTGAACTATTAATCAACAACTACATATTATTTTGTTGGAATGATCAAACTAATTTCGTATTCTTGGCACAGGATATATTCTACCTGTACCATTTCTGTGGCAAATCACATGGAAGCATGAGCAACAGGGAAGTTGGAAACTTGTGATAATATACTCTTTTTGTATGCTTTTATAACAAAATTTGTTTCACATTGTAGAAGCTACTACATATTGTTATGGTCCAATACTACATTGTGCTATTTTCAGGCAAATCACATGGAAGCATGAGCAACAGGGAAGTTGGAAACTTGTGATAATATACTCCTTTTGTATGCTCTTATAACAGCATTTGTTTCACATTGTAGAAGCTACTACATATTGTTAAATCACATGGAAGCATGAGCAGTAGGGAAGTTGGAAACTTGTGATAATATACTCCTTTTATATGCTATTATAACAGCATTTGTTTCACATTGTAGAAGTTGCTACATATTGTTATGGTCCAATACTACGTTGTGCTATTTTTAGGCAACATTAAATAACATTTGTTATGGTCTTGAAGCTATATATACTAGCTCGAGCAAAGAATATGTAGGAAAAAATTCTGATCAATAAATATAAAACCTTGCATGATCAAAATTGCTTAAGGAAGGGAGATTTTAATATTCCATCACTCAGCAAACTGGGGAGGAAGGGCCCACTCTACAGAATGCTGGTGATTTTGTAATTCAAGTTTAGCATGTCTATTTCTTTCATAGAATAAGGTTTCTTTTTTAATACTTAGTTTATATTAATATATCCACAATCTGATTAATAACATAGCTAAGTAAAACAACTTATTCAATAGTAAATAGATTATTAGTAACTTGTTTCATGTTTTGAAGTTGATATCATATTTTCATAAAGAGTCAAAATATTATAGTTATATCAGATTTATATTAGTAAATTACTATATAAAATTATTTATAGTGTTGGTATTATTTTTTGTTCATTTATGTTTCTAATGTTCCTATCGCCAGGAAGTGACACTTTTTGTCGCTGGGATTTCTTTAGTTTTTCATAGATTTAATTTCATGTGTGGTAGATGCATTCATAATCGGTCATCTCACAACTATCATCCCTTGATAGCATATTTCCTAGACGCCTTTCACAAGCTTACGCTCTCGGATTGACACAAATAGACCAGCCAAACTTTATTATAAATCATCAATTCTTTATTATTATTTGCCTCAATATTGGCTTATCAGGAACTCGACAAGGTCTATGGTTTCTCGGCATGGTCTCGGAGCTTGACATGGTCTTGGTTTCTTAGAATGGCCTTTGGTTGCTTAGCATGGTCTGGGAACTCGGCATGGTCTATGGTTTCTTGGCATGTTCTTGGAGCTCACTATGGTGTTGGTTGCTTGGCATGGTCTTTGGTTGCTCGTCATGGTCTTGGTTGCTCAACAGGGTCTTTGGTTGCTCAGCATGGTCTAGGAGGAGCTCAACCTTGCTTAGGAATTTGGTGCTTGTTACAAGCTATCTAACTAATTTTTTACCATGAGTTAGAGGATTCAAATTCCAAGGATTGAACAGGGCCTAGAGTACTAACTATGGTTTGACGCTTGAGTTCTAATTCATTTGGAGCTAGGCGATATCACAATTTTACTAAGACATCAATTTTGGGAATTTAATTGTTGTTGGAGGCTGACTTTGGCATTTAATTTATGTATTTGTATTTAATTTGTGTTCTAGGCTAACTGTTGGCTTAGATTGTTATAAGTAGGGGTTGTGGGGAAGTCTTTAGTCATAATTCATCCATCGTAGAGAAGTGGAGGAGCTTGGAAGAGAAAATTTGGAGAAGAGTTAGTAGCTGTGGCTTGGAAAACAAGGGGATTTCTTGGTGGGATTGTGATCACAAGTTGAGATTTTCCTTGGGGGTTTCTACCAAAGTGTGGGTCTAAACTAGCTAGTGTTTGGATTGGATCTTGAGGGATCTTGCAGAACTATTGCTTGCTTAATCGGGAAGGCCTTATAGCCTAAAACATTGCATGTAATCAGTTATATTTTATGAATATATTACTGTGACTTGGTATCAAATCTTGCATTATTGCTTCTATTGTTGTGTTTTCACTGCATGGTTATTTCCTAGGGGCTAGGGCATCTCCTTTGGGGATTTTCCAGCCTTGCACTACATCAATCATTGTGTTTGAAAATTCCAAAGGTTGCTTGCCCTTGTACAAGTTCAAATTAATCATGGGTTGTATATTTTCAAGTATTGGGTTGGTTTGATGTTTGGACTTAGGTCCCTCCAATCCAATTTTGGATTGAATTTGACAATTTCTTGGGTTGCCAAAAGTTTGAAGTTTTTATGGAAAGTCTTGTCATGGAAAGCCCTAGCCATTTCTTCATCATTGATGCCATAATCTATGTCAGAATCATTGCCTAGGTGTAAAGTACCTTGTATGTTTAGAGGATTAAAGGTACTTGTTTTAGGTTACTGAATTCAAATATGTTAGTTTCTTCATCCTCAGGAGTTGTAGGTATACTTCCACATCTAGGTGATATAGGTACAAATATGGGTTCAAATTTGGGACTCCATTGAACCATTCTGTGTGTAGGGAAAGTGCTTAAAGGAAATCTAATAGTAGGTGTGTTGTTTAGAGTTGGCCGTGTCATTCCTTGATGGTTATGATCTTGTGGATACATGCCTAAGGGGTCCACAAGTAAAGGTTGGATGCTTTAATTTGGTCTTCATCAAATGTTTGCTAGGGTTTCTTGTTCTTCTTTTGTCTTGGATGAGTTTTAGGTTGCACTTTGGGTTGTCTTTGTACCTTGAAAAATAAGGGTTGATATATGTTGGAAGCATGAATGCTGATGATATTCTTATGGAAGAGTATGGTAGAAACATGATTAGATCATATCATGATGATATGTTACATTCATGACTATGTTTTTCATTGATGTCAACATAGCAATTTTCTGTGGTATCTGATAGAAGAACATAGATAAAGATCAAGTTGGTATTGACACATCGTTGAGTTATTTTAGTAGCGAGGTTAAGGGGATATTATACTATGTGTCTAGTATATGTAGCTAACCTTGGAAGCATAAGATATTAAGTCTAGAAGAAGTTATGCAAGTTTTGGTGAAGACTATTCTGAGATAGAGTTTATAGAGGCATGTTCTGGTAAACTTGTTATATCTCTTAGTAGAGTTATTATTCTGATAAGCCAATGTTAAAGATGGAAGACATGTTGGTGATGACATGGACAAGCTCACTCATCATAATGTTACATGTATAGAAAATTATTCAAGTTATAAGACAAAAAATTAATGTTATCGCTAAGTGTAACATGTTCTTTATGTGGTCCTATAATAATTAATTGGGAAGGTGTAACAACCAACTCATGGAATTTTTTTACGAATTTGGTATAAAGGACAAACTTTTTCCTTTATCATGTGACAAGTATGTATGGATGAATGAAAATGATTGTAAGCAACACAAAGAGCAAAATGCAAAGATAAGCAGAGCTAAGTGGAAGTGAAGAAAACTTCATTGCAAAGGTTTTATTGTGTGACCCAAAGTTTGACACTTGGATTTGAGGTTTGTGACTTGGTGTACAAGGTTTGACAGTGATTGGTTTGGTTGAAAAGATAGAGGAAATAAGTTATTTAGTATAATACACAAAATTATTCTACAAGGAATAGCTGAAAGATCAGCTGGACAATGAGTTCAGTGGTTTTTCCATAGAAGATGTTTGTATAGTGGGTCCTTCTATCTTCTACAACTCCTAACAGGGTTGGCACAACTCCTAAAAAGGATTCAAAGTATCCTAATAGGGACTCATATGTACTAAATGTTGTAATAGACTCCTAATAGGGTCCATCCTCTAACAAGGAATATTTATATTAGTACATCATCTTGTGGGAATCATTCCTGCCGAGTTTTTCCATTTGATCAAGGGTTTCCCTAGTTAACATCTCTAGTGTAATTGTCTATGTGCATCTTGTTATGGGTACTATTTACATTGGTTGAATGGATAAGATTGTTTAAGGTTGATAAATGTTTTAATTATCAGGTAACTGATTCATCCCCCCTAGTTATCTTGGTGGACTATTGTTTCTAACAATTGGTATCAGAGCATAAGGTCCTTGAAGAAAAAATTTAACAACTTTGGGAGATCCATGGAAAGCATGTTCAGGAAAGATAGTCCAAAGTTTGATGGAAAAAATTATGATAGCTGGAAGGAAAAGATGAAGACATATCTGCTATGTATAGATATAGGATATTGGATCTTGACAAAATCATCAAAGACAATAATTGCTGAAAGTAATTTGGAAACATATACCAAGGAAGAGAGAGATCTTTTCATGCATAACATGAGAGCTTGAGAAGAATTGTTTTCTACACTTCCTGAAATTGAATACAATAAGATAAAATCACTTGGTACTTCAAATTTTATTTGGAAAGATTTGGAAACTAGTTATGAAGGTGATGAACATTTTAATAAATTGAGGCTACAAAATTGGATTTGTGCATTTCAAGATGCTAAAATGATGGAAAATGAATCTATAAGAACATATGTAGGCAAAATATCAAAAATCACTTCAGGTATTAGATCTGAAAGAGGAACCAAAGAAGATGATGAGGTTATATGCAAGATATTGAAGAGATTAACACCATTGTTTAGATCAGTAGTTAAAATGATATAGTTGTTGATATCTTGTACCAAAAAAATTCAAAAAGGAGACATTGCTTGGGAGATTTAAAGCAATTGAGAATGTACTTAGATAGTTTGGAGAATTGACTAGAATAGAAACAACTTTTAGTGCCTTGAATATTCGACCTAGTTTATCAAGGAGTACAAGTGCTAGAGGATAATTTTCTAGTAGTAGTAGATTTGATGAGGATAGAAAGATTGAAGGAGTAGCCCTTTTGGTCAGAAGAGAAAAAGATGACAAGAAAATATTTAAATGTTGGACTTGTAATAAATTTGGTCATTATGCATTTAAGTGTCCTAAAAGAGAGAATAAGTGTAAAGGAAATTTCAAACCTACAAGAGATAGAGAGTGTTTGTATGCAAATGAAGAAGATGAATCTGATGAACAAGTAGTAAGTGCTAGTGATGATGAAATAGGATTTGTAGCAATTAAAGAAGAAATTCCATAGAAAGTAGCTTTGGTATCATACGTTGAAAATAAATGTGACTGGATAATTGATAGTCGTTGTTCACATCATATGACTGGTGATATGAACAAGTTTGTTCACTTTAAAAGTTAGGATGGAGGCATTGTTAGAGTTGGAAATAAATTCAGCATGCCATGTTAAAGGTATTGGATATATAACTCTTGATGGTAAAACTAACACTGAGGATGTATATTTTGTTGATGGTTTGAAATATAATCTTTTGAGTGTTCGACAACTAGTGGATAAAGGTTATCAGTTGTAGTTCACAGAAAAGACATGCATGATCAGAGACAAAGATGGAAAGATAATTGGAACATGAATCAAATCTAGAGGTAATGCATTTTAGTTGAATCCCATTGAAATGACATGTTTGGTTGCAAAGTAGATGGCAGTTGGTTATGGCATAAGAGATTTTGTCATATAAAATTTGATAACATTGTGAATACTAGTAATATGTTTTTAGTCAAAGATTTGCCTAAGATTGTAAAGCCTACTAACACAATTTTCAAGGAGTATGTTTTGACAAAACTTGGATATAGGAAAGGTATGACAGTTAGTAATCTCTATTGGAAAGAAATTGATGATGGATAAATAATTTTGGTAATATTTGTTGATGATATCATATTTGGAGGAAATGATGATGAAAGTGACAAGTTTGTAGAAGATATGAAGAAGGAATTTGAAATGAGTATTATAGGAGAAATGAAATATTTTCTAGGATTACAGATTATGTAGGATAAAAAAGGAATCTTTATTTCTTAGACTAATTATTTGAAAGATTTATTGAAAAGGTTTGGTTTGGAAACATGTAAACCCATTGGAACACCTATGGTAACTAGACACAAGTTATCTACAAGGGATGAGACACCTACTATTGAGAAAAAGAAGTACAAATCTATGATCGAAGGTTTACAATATCTGACTCATACAAGGTCAGATATAGCATATGTAGTTGGAATTGTTGTAAGATTGCAAGCTGATCCTAGAGAAGCACATTATGTAGTAGTCAAAAAGATATTTAGATACCTAAAAGGAACAAAAGAGTTTGGATTGTGGTATGATAAATCTAATGATTTCACTCTATATGCTTATACTAATGCTAATTGGGCAGACACTATGGATGAAAAAAAGAACACCAATGGTGGAGCCTTCTTTCTTGGAGGAAGATTAGTTTCTTATCTAAGCAAGAAGCAAGATTGTACCTCACAAAGTATAACAAAAGCATAATATGTCACAACAACAAACAATTGTAATCAAGTTGATTGGATGAAGCAAATGTTGAAGGATATAAGGATATAATTTAGTGAACCTATTTTCATACATTGTGACAACACAAGCATAGTGAATATGTCTGAGAATCTAGTGTTGCATTCTAAGACCAAACATATTTCTATCAAGTATCACATGTTGAGAGAGAAAGTTGTAGAAATGGAAATTAGATTGGAGTATGTGAGCACTAAAGAGAAGATTGTAGATATTTTCACTAAGCCTCTTCCCAAAGAGACTTTTGAGTATTTGTGAGATATGCTAGGGGTTATGCCCCTTCCTACATCAGAGTAGAAGATGCAAGAATGCATTAGTCTAGTGTAACATAGCACTATTGTTTATCTGGATTGAATGCTGATGCTTCCTATATGTGGGAGTATCTATGATGGATAGAGTCATCTAGGACTCTTTTTGGATGTTGCTTTTGAAAACTATCTTTGTAAACTTGAGATAAGTAATAAAGAGTTGTTGCAGAGTTTGATGATTGCTGAAACATTTGACATTGATGTCAACGGTGAGAAGTAAAACATGAAAAATAAGTAAGGACAAGTAAAACATGTTTGGAAGAATTAGAATAGGAGAAAGGACAACATGGAAAGATAGTTTGATGTAAAGCACATTGAGGTATATAAATGGGGGAGAATGATTGATGAAGAGGATTTGAAAAGAAAGATTAATAAATCTTTTGCAGTTGGTATTCTTGGAAATAGATGTTTTTCATCTATGTTGCCATCAATGCCAAAGAGGGATATTGTTGGAAGCATGAATGCTGATGATATTCCTATGGGAGATTATGATAGAAACATGATTAGTGTATGCCTAAAATGTGAGCACACTTCTATGAATCATTATATTCGAGATTACTCAAGAATGAGGTCTCAAATGGTGACTCATAGCTCTCTAGTCATGGAGTACAAGGGTTTTGCAATAGAGGTCCTCAGTTTGACCTAGTTCATGCCCATGCAAGTACACCATGAAATGAGAGATTCAAAGATCCAAAATGCATGCAAATGGAGATGAAAACTAATCTATATGATAACAATGCAAGAACAATGCAAAATCTAATCTATGAAAGAAAGATCTAATCTTATGAAAGAAAATATGACTCTAAACTAACATGCAAATGCAATGATAAAAGCGCATGATGAAAGCCATGGGTGCAAGAGAGAATGAGACAAGAAGATAGAAGTTCTCCACAAAAAGCTTTAGCATTCAAAAACTCCTTCTTCAAAAATTGCTCTCCAAACCTGAAGCATAACAATAACATCATCCCTCTCTAAAATGAGGAGAGGGCTCTCCCTTATAAAGGAAATTATGGAGGTGAGAGGCTTCTCACAACCAATATGGGATAATAGAGTTTGATCCATGTGAGACGAAATTCCACCAATGAGAAAAGAGGAGTGGTTGAGAAGAAAGTGAAAAGATAAGTCCCACTTAGAAATATGTGCATTTAAGTGTAGAAATTAAATAAAAGAATTTATTTTATTTCCCTTTCATCAACAAGAGATATTTAAGTGAGATTTTTATTTAATTAAAAGGGAGCAAGTTCTTTTAATTAAATAGGAGATATTTAATTAAATTAAAAGAGGGGGTTTTCTCTTAATTAATTAAATGTGGATGAATTATTTAATTAAAAGAGAGGTTTCCTTTTAATTAAATGGGGACTTATTTTATTTAATTAAAAGAGGAGATTTTTTTTTAATTAAATAAGACTTAGGATAAAATGATCAACCTTAGAAATAAAATAATCGAATTTGATCAAAGAAATTGATTTGAATTGATTTAATAAAATATTGCAAACCATTGATTCAAGAAATTTGATAAATTGATAAATTGAATAATGGGGGCCCATAGTCTAGGCGACCATTTTAGGGTGTATACGTTTGCCCCTCTTTGACTAATGTGTGATAGATTTAGGAACACATGTAGTCAAAGAAAGAAATTGAATCAAATATTGAAGTTAATAATTATTGCCCCCTCATGATCGAAATCGAAATGAGATAGAGGAGAGACAACAAATTGATAAATTTGATCAAATCGAACAAAAGATAAGGTTCTTGATGTAAGATGAAAGATATAAGAATCATTGAACCAAGGTAGATCATCAAGCATGAAATATTATGCCCCAAAGGTGATTTTAGAAGAAAAGAAGTGGGGGATAAAGAAAATGGAAGATAGGAGTTTGAAAGATATGGAAAGAAAATAGAAAGAAGAAAAGAAAATGCCCCAAAATCAATCAACTATTTAAGATAGAAATTTTGATTGAGATCATGAAAGAAGATAAGGAAATGAAGATCAAAACATGACCACAGTTGATTAAAAGTCCACAATAAAGATGAAGGGAGAACCCTCTCAAACTCATAATGTAGCCTAAAAGTGCAAACTAACATGAAGTCTAATAATGCAAGCTACATGAAAATGCAATGGTGTACTTGCAAAAGAGAAACTATAACATAGGATTTTGTGTTCATCATTCATTAGAGAATGTAAATAACTTATTTTCATCATTGGGCCATTATTAATGGACATCAAAAAAATCACACAATCATCACTAGTCACAAGTGCAACTATAAAGATACCTTTCTCATTTAATTAAATAATTAAATTTAATTAATCAAGTTAGGCATATTTATTAAAAGTGATTTAATTTAAGGATTGGTTCTGAAGTTGATGATACGAAGACCAATTGCTAAGCTTTTAAGGACTATCGCTAGAACAGAGCTTAATCCCAAGGAATCTAGGCAGAGCACCTCGATACCTAAGATTGAAAGCATTTAGAAGATTATCTCCAAAATGGAGCTTAACCTTCAAGGATCTAGATAGAACACCTAGATACCTGAGATTGAAAGCATTTAGAAGATTATCTCCAGAATGGAGCTTAACCTTCAAGGATCTAGATAGAACACCTAGATACCTGAGATTGAAAGCATTTAGAAGATTATCTCCAGAATGGAGCTTAACCTTCAAGGATCCAGATAAAACACCTATATACCTGAGATTGAAAGAATTTAGAAGATTATCTCCAGAATGGAGCTTAACCTTCAAGGATCCAGATAGAACACCTAGATACCTGAGATTGAAAGCATTTAGAAGATTATCTCCAGAATGGAGCTTAACCTTCAAGGATCTAGATAGAACACCTAGATACCTAAGATTGAAAGCATTTAGAAGATTATCTCCAGAATGAAGCTTAACCTTCAAGGATCCAGATAGAACACCTAGATACTTGAGATTAAAAGCATTTAGAAGATTATCTCTGGAATGAAGCTTAACCTTCAAGGATCTAGATAGAACACCTAGATACCTGAGATTGAAAGCATTTAGAAGATTATCTCTAGAATGAAGCTTAACCTTCAAGGATCCAGATAGAACACCTAGATACCTGAGATTGAAAGCATTTAGAAGATTATCTCCAGAATGGAGCTTAACCTTCAAGGATCCAGATAGAACACCTAAATACCTGAGATTGAAAGCATTTAGAAGATTATCTCCAGAATGGAGATTAACCTTCAAGGATCTAGATAAAACACCTAGATACCTGAGATTGAAAGCATTTAGAAGATTATCTCTAGAATGGAGCTTAACCTTCAAGGATCCAGATAGAACACCTAGATACCTGAGATTGAAAGCATTTAGAAGATTATCTCCAGAATGAAGCTTAACCTTCAAGGATCCAGATAGAACACCTAGATACCTGAGATTGAAAGCATTTAGAAGATTATCTCCATAATGGAGCTTAACCTTAAAGGATCTAGATAGAACACCTAGATACCTGAGATTGAAAGCATTTAGAAGATTATCTCTAGAACGGAGCTTAACCTTCAAGGATCCAGATAGAACACCTAGATACCTGAGATTAAAAGCATTTAGAAGATTATCTCTAGAACAGAGCTTAACCTTCAAGGATCCAGATAGAACACCTAGATACCTAAGATTGCTAAAAGATAACAAAGTCTAATCATGAG
The DNA here is from genome assembly GCA_028749045.1 of Cupressus sempervirens. Lineage (NCBI taxonomy): Eukaryota > Viridiplantae > Streptophyta > Pinopsida > Cupressales > Cupressaceae > Cupressus > Cupressus sempervirens. The sequence goes on along the minus strand of CM053787.1, from coordinate 536,352,873 downwards.
TCATAGGATCATCCCCAGAATGAGGCTTGATCCTCAGGAGTTGAGGTTTAGACTGTCCAAATACCTGTCCATCAAACTCTGAGAGGAGCTATTATAAGGTTGATCAATTGATGAAAAAAAAATTAAGATAGATAGCAAAGATGCCAGATAGAAGGGAACAAGATGCCCTGAGTGATGAGATGCCCTAAGTGACGAGGACATAGGATGGGAACGAGATGCCCCGAGAAATAAGTATTCAATGATGTAATCATCATGTCCCCTTGGGAGAAAAATTGAAAGATGACACACCAAAAATATGATGTGAAGCAGTATATCAATTTTGAGATTCAACAGAATGTAGAAGAGATCAGAACGATCTAAAGAAAAGATGAAGAGATCAGAACGATTAGAATAAATTGAAGAGATCAGAACAATCTGAAGAAATGTGGAAGTTGATCCGAAGTGATTTTGAGGTCCAAAAGTCCAAGTTTGATTTGAAAAGATTCCAAGAATCACAAAGTATCAAAAGAATTTGGATTGCCCAAAATTCTAAATTGCATTTTTGAGCCACTTAAGTGTGTCAAATTTCAAATTCAATCCTGAAAAAAATGGGTTCTAAGCAGCCAAAGTAGCCAAAAGAGTGATTAATCGATCATTTGTGCAGTCATGAAGAAAATGATACTTTGAAGAGATCAACAATCCCTCATCAGAGAAGGTGAAAGTAGATTCGCAATTGAATCACATGCTTATACAAGTGAAGTATGCAATGCGAGACTATGTTAAATGCAACCCTAGGTCTAGTTACCAAGCCTTAATATTTAATCATCACTGGATATAAAACAAAGCTCGTAGGTCATACAATTCCCATTGACATTGCAATCATGGAAATATGAATATAACATACCTTATTGGTTTGTCGGGATTAAATGTAAGCATTCGAGGCACAAGAAGCCAGAATGACCAGAACATTTGTCCCTTTTAATGTAGCAAGTTAATATAAGCATCAAAGCATAAATGCTAGGATGACCTAAATGTTGCTTGCGTAACAGGCACATCAAACACACAGGAGATCCCTCTTATGCTAAGTATTTAGTATTTATTCTGTCTGCAACAACCCTTGCATTCGTAACCTGAGACAAAAGTGTGCTAAATATACTCGCAGTGACCCGTACGTTCACTTAGCAGGACGAGTATCAGTATTTATTGTAGCATGAAGAGTTCACTCCAACAAACAAGGAGAAGAACCAACGTTATTGATGTATTCATATAAAAGGAGTCAAGGTACACATGACCATCCAATACGAGATGGAGGCTCTTATAGTGGACACCCCTCTTATAGGAGTAGATTAACTTATTAGAACTAAACCGCAAACAGCAAGCAAAGAAAAAGATCATGCCCCCAGTCATTACTTCTCTAGTTGAAGATGACATCATCGAGTTGCTCGAGGAGATATGCTAAAGAAAAACAAAGAAAACAAAGAAAATGCGCAGCATATCCAAACAAGTATATCAGTTTTGAGTTCAATGTTTTGGGATTGATGTCAAGTGCTAATGTCTAGAATACATTCGAAAGAAATCTCGTTAGTAGGGTGACAACAGTAGGCAGATGCAGTCAGAACGATTGGTGACTGATGTCAAAGAGGAATCTTCACGATGAAGAACCTAAAGAGGACTGGGTGACAGTAGACAGACATAGCCAGAACGATCGGTGACTAACGCAATAGAGATCTTCCATAAATGAAGTTGGAGACGTGACCTAAGCAACTATAGGCAGACAAAGCTGAAACAACTGGTGACTGTTGTGAAAGAGATTCTATGAGGAGAATCTCAAAAAGTGTGACACTAGCGATAGTAGGCAGACGCAGTTTGAAACAACTGGTGACTGTTGCAAAAGAGATTCTATAAGGAGAACCTCAAAAAGAGTGACACTAGCGATAGTAGGCAGACGCAGTTGAAACAACTAGTGACTATCACGAAATAGATTCTATGAGGAGAACCTCGAAAAGAGTGACACTAAGGGGGGATGCCCCGAGCTATAACAAGACTCAATCCATGGATACATGAGTAGGAAAAGCAAGAAAGAAAAAGCGTGAAAGCGACTGTACAGAATAGCCAGAAGATGTGCCGCAAGATGGAGCATTGGGAACAAGAGGCGCCTGTTTACTAGGTTTTCACCTTCTTGGAAAGATTTTATTTTTTTGCTACCATGATGCCTGTTTCCAGGTTTTCACCAATGGCACTTTTCTATTTTTCAATTTTTTTGTATTTTTCTCTTTTTTTTGATTTTTTTGTATTTTTCTCTTTTGTGATTTTTTTGTATTTTTTGAGATCTTTCAATTTTTTTGGTGTTACCAAGGCGCCTATTGCTAGGTTTTCACCAGGGTAACAAATTTTTTCAGGACTTTTTTCCAATTTTTAGATTCTTTCAGGACATATAGATATGTACAAAGAGCTTGCTGAGATTAAATCAACTATAAAACTACCTCAGGTGGAGATTGTTGATAGGTTCCTTAAGCACTTCTCCTTCAGTTGTGGAAAGCTGATAGGTGCTAGATCCATATACTGTAGTAATGATGAAAGAACCCAGCCATTTTGGTTCAAACTTTCCCTTTTGTACTCGCTGTTGTTGATTCTTGGGGTTCTCTCTCAGGACGAGATCACCTAGCTGGAAGTCATGTGGCCTAACCCTCCGATTGTAGCTTCTTGCCATTCTTTTTTGATATGCTCATAGATGATCACATGCCACTTGACATCGTTCATCCAGTAATACAAGCTCTTGAAGCTGAGCTATCCTATAGTCGTCATCAGTAATAAGGCCCTTCATAGAGATTCTCAAGGTAGGAATCTCGACCTCTATTGGAAGCACAACATCTACCCCATACACCAACACAAAGGGGGTTGTGCCCGTTGGAGTTCTAATGCTTGTCCTATATGCCCACAAAGCTGGATTGATCTAGAGATGCCAGTCTCTTCCTGATTTGCAGACTGTGTGATGAAGAATTTTGAGGATCGCCTTATTGGATGCCTCAACTTGGCCATTACCTTGGGGGTAATAAATAGAAGACCAATGTTGTGTGATCTTGAACTTCTTGCACAGTTCCTTGAGGTCTTTATTCTTGAATTGTCCTCCATTGTCAGTAATGATTGAGGACGGTACACCATATCTACAGATGATGTAGTTTGTGATGAAAAGTGCTATGGTTTTGCCATCAACAACTATAGGGGTACTGCCTCTACCCATTTTGTGAAATAATCTGTAGCTGTGATAATGAACTTATGTCCATTAGAAGAGGTTGGGTGAATCTACCCCACCAAGTCGAAGGCCCACTGTTGAAATGGACATGTTGTAGTAGAGGGAATCAGCTCTCTGGCTAGAGCATGAATGAGATTCCTGTGTAGCTGACACTGCTTGCAAGACCTAGCATACTTGATGGCTTCTTGCTCCATTTTAGGCCAGTAGTAACCAGCACAAAGGAGTTTGTGAGCTAGTGTGAGGCCATTGGAATGAGATTCGCAAATGCCCTTGTGAATGTCAATTAGTGCGCGTTTGGACTCTTAGGGTTCTAAACACCTAAGGAGTGTTCCATCGAGACCTCTCCTATACAGATCGTCAGCAATAATGACATAATGTGAAGCATTACAAATTAGGTAACGTTTCTCATTCAAGGTCAAACCTTTCAGAATGGTTTGATTACAAAGGTATGAATAAATGTGATGGTAATGGGATGATTCTTGTCCTATAATAGAATAGATCATCCTAGAATCAGGGGTGTCATAGGCTGGGTAGTGTAACGCTTCCACCAAGAACTCATATCGGAGATCATTTTTAGGCATTTGTAGCAGGGAGGCTAGAGTAGCCATGGCATCAGCTGCCTTATTATCTGCTTGAGGAACTTGCTGGAAGGTGATGTGTGCAAAATACCTCTTCAAGTCATCAACCATGCGCTTGTAAGGAATTAGTTTCTCATCCTTTGTTTGATACACATCATTTACTTGGTTGATAACAAGTTGAGAGTCACCAAAGATGTATAACTGATCCACTCTGCATTTAGCTACAATTTTCATGCCATTGATCAAAGCCTCATATTCAACAATGTTATTTGTACAAGGAAACATAATCTTGTACGCTTTGGGCAATGAATATCTTTGTGGTGTAATAAAAAGTAAGCCAACACTTGATCCTTGTTGAGTGAAGGACCCATCAAAGAACATAACCCACGTATGATGTGTGAGTGTCAGAATTGACTCATTTGGGAAATCAATGTTCATGGGTAGAAGACTCTGTATGGGTGCATCAACTAGCTAATCTACAATTGCCTACCCCTTTTTAGCCTTGCGTTCAACATATTGGATGCCAAACTCACAGAGTATCATGACCCATTTAGCCAGTCTTCCTGTGAGAGCTGTCTTACTGAGCAAGTACTTTAGGGGATCTATTTTAGCCATGAGCCATGTAGTGTGGGCAAGCATGTAGTGTCTCAACTTCTAGGAAGTAAAGACAACTGCTAAGCAAGCTTTCTCAATAATGCTATAGTTCTTCTGATAAGAGACCAGTGTCTGGCTCAAGTAATAAATAGCTCTTTCTTTGTTGTCATTGTCTTCCCGAGCCAACAAGATTCCTAGAGATGTGTCAATGGCTGAAATGTATAAAAGCAGAGGCTTCCCATGAATAGGAGGCATCAGGATTGGAGGATTGACAAGATATTGTTTGATTTGTTTTAAGCTTTGCTCACAATCCTGGCTCCAATTGAATTTCACACCCTTATGTAAGATCTTTGTGAAGGGTTGTGATCTATCCGCCAATTGTGAAATAAACCTACGAATAGATTAAAGCCTTCCCTGTAGTCCTCTCATCTGACTGATGTTTCAAGGTGGTGGCATGTCCATTATTGCTTGTACTTTCTTTGGATCTACTTCAATTCCTTTTGCAGAGAAAATGTATCCTAAAAACTTTCCTGATGTGACACCAAATGTGAATTTCTTAGGACTGAGTCAAAGGCTGAATCTTTCCATACGATCTAGGATGGGTTCCAAATCTTTTAGATGAGTAGTGCGTTTAGCACTTTTGACCAAGGTATTGTCAACATAGTCTTCCATGGTTGTATGCATCATGTCATGGAAAATTGTGGTAACAGCCCGTTGGTATGTGGCACCAGCATTCTTTAAGCCAAATGGCATCACATTCCAACAAAAGGTTCCCCATGCACATGTGAAAGCCATTTTCTCTTGGTCTTCTGGAGCAATTTTTATCTGATTGTATCTAGAAAAACCATCCATAAGTGAATACATCTCATAGCCAGCCATCATGTCCACAATCATATCAATATTAGGGAGCAGAAATTCATCTTCAGGGCATGCCAAGTTATGATCATGAAAGTCTGTACAAACCTTGATAGATTTATCATGCTTGAAAATAGGAACAATATTGGATATCCATTCAGCATAATCAATTGCACGAATAAAACTAGCTTTTAGAAGTTTTTCCAATTCTGCTTTGATGAGCAATGCAACATGAGGATGCATTTTTCGAAGGTTCTATTTAACTGGTTTAATGCCTGGTGCTATGGACAAATGATGCATGATAAGATCAGGATCCAATCCTGGCATGCCAGAATATGTCCAGGCAAAATTTATTTTCTTTTTCTTGAAAAAGGCAATGAATTCTTCCTTCTCTTCAGGTTACAGTGATTGTGCCAGATGTATCAAATGAGGATGTTCTGCTGTGCCTAGATTAATTGGCTGTATCGGCTCTATTAACACTAATGATCTCTCCTGAAAGTGACTGGGAAGGACATCAAATATCCCATCTGCGGGCACCTCAAAGAGGTTTTCACCCTTGGATATGTCTTTTATTTTTACTTTTTTGGGATTCGATACTGCCACAATGTGGTTTTCACCATCGAACCTCTTGCATTTTTTCTTTTTAATTGTGTGACTGAGATATTTGATATCAGCCTCAGTCATGTTGATGCTTTTCTCATTGGTGGAAGATGTTACACATTCGATAGCATTAAGGTAGCAAGTGAGAGCATAGTCATTCTAGAACGTGGGGACTTTGTTAGATGTATTGGGGTTCCAGTCTATAAGCTCAGGATGTGTGAGTAAGAGAGTAGTGGCTGGTTCAATTGCGTTCATAGTATAGTCATTAAGTGTGTGGACCAGCAATTCGAGACCTACGACGACTCCGTCCATAGGTGTGCTCAAATGCCTCAAGGTACAAATGTTAGTAATTGATGACTCTAGGACATTAGTTGGATTAGACTCCTGTGACCTAACCCTAGACGTTTCACCCACTTCGATTTGATTTTCATAGACATGCACTTGGTCAATCTCTTTATCAGTAGTAGCTTCTGAAAGAGAGTCAAATTCATATTCATGAGAATCAGTGCTACATGACAAGAGATTATAGAACTCCCCAATAGTGATAGGGACATACTTGCCTTCATCCTTTGGATTCTTACACAAATACTCAATACGGCATGACCAATTAGATTCTCCCTTTTTTGAATGATATTTGAGTTGTTCAGTATCATCCTCAGAAGAGTTACTAGTATCATCCATAGTGTTAACACGTGGCACAAAGTCATCTAGCTCAGCAAAGAATTTAGCGAGATCATAAGGAATAGGATGAGGGTAGGAATCCTCATCATCAGATTCTTCCTCTTGAGTACCTGACTCAGATTGTGACTCATTTTAAGATGAACTCTTAGGTATGGGTATGAATTTGTTTGATCCCAAATGGAAAGGGACTTTGTTAAACCCTAGACTAGTTGTATCATTGTTGTGTCAAGCGCTTGCTTTGATAGGATTGATTAGGCCATTTTTATTGCACCTGATAGGGCTAGTTCCCTTGTAACCAAAACGCTTCATAAGCCTAAGGCCAGGCCCATATTTCTAAGGAGTAATTTCTCGAACTTGTTCTGTTAGGTCTACGGGAGCCTCTTCTTTGTAAAGCCATGTGACAATGGCTTTGTTTTCACTTTCATCCTCTAAGGGAACTGTAGCCTTGACAAAAGCACCATTATACTTGGTCTGAGGTGTTAGTACGAAGGGCTTCTTTGCTTCTGAAGGTCTCCCATAATGTCGAGAAGACTCCAGGAGAGATGTCAATGACAACACTGGTTCAATGTGATACTCTCCCATGCTAGTTTCTTTCAGTTTGAATGATTGCTCAATTTGTTTCAGCTTATTTTCGTGATAATCAGTGGACTCACAGTTGGCAAGGATAAAAGTTTCAGCAGCTTTGAGCATATTGCAGGTATAGCTAGTGGTGGCAGGAATAGTAACTTTAGAGCCGTGAAATGGGAACTTGATGCATTGGTGGTATGTGGATGGTACAATGCACATATCATGTATCCATGGCCATCCTAACAGAATTTTGTAGGCCAAGGGAATGTCAAACACCTGACAGGTGACATCCCTTTCGACAGGACTGACGTAGATTGGTAAAACCACAAGATCGAGAGACTTTCATTCCACCTCATCATACACTTTGATAGTGATCTTTCGTCGAGGATCAATAGAATCTTCAAAATAATTCAATTGTTTAAGAATAGTAGCAGAGACAATATTTAGGCCAACGCCATTATCAATGAGTACCCGAAGAACACATGTCTGGTGGATTATAACCTTGATGTGTAGAGGCTGATTGTGTGGGTGATTCAGCGAGTTGTCATCCTCCTCGGAGAAGGTCATAAGATAAGGTGAGGTCAGGTGACCTACCATGGATTGAAATCGCTCAAGATCAAGATCTTGAGGAACATTTGCCTCAGTGAGGGCTTTTTCTAGAATCTGCCTGTGAGCAGGTGAGATTTTAAGTAGCTCAAATATGGAAATCTGAGCATTAGTTCATTTTAGCTGATCGAGAATACTATAACTAGTTGCGGTCAAGTTCATTGTGGGTTTTGCACCTTTACTAGATGGACCAGCAAGGGCTTTGTCTTTGTGTTGTTTAGGATTTGAAGTAGGAGGCGCAGGGCCTTTAAGCACCAACTTAGCATGAGAGCGAGTAATAGTGTTAGCATAGTGTTGCGAGGGCACATTATCCATTGCATTGGAAGTAGGGCCCCTCAAGACAAATGGTGTCTTGGGTTTGTCACTATCTTGCTTGCCCTTAATGGTAATAACATTGCAATATTCAGGATCCACAGGTTTAACCATATGAAACTTAATATCAGAAATCAAAGCATTTGAACTAGAAGTGAGAATTAGATCATCCACATCAACAATAACAATTATAATATCATCTTTAGTATGTTTAATATACAAATTCGGATCATTCTTACTTCTAGAAAAGCCTTGAAAAATAAAGAATGAATTAATTTTAGAATACCATTCTCTAGGTGATTGTTTAAGACCATAAATAGATTTTTTCAATTTGCAAACTAGATTTTCACCACCTTTCTTAACAAATCTAGGAGGTTGAGCCATACATATTTCTTCATGTAAATCACCATTTAAGAAGGCACTTTTAACATCCATTTGATGAATGGGCCAATTCATTTTAGATGCTAAAGCAAGAACTAATTTGATAGTAGACATTTTAGCAACAGGGGCAAAAGTTTCATTATAGTCTAATCCTTCAATTTGTAAAAAACCTCTAGAAACTAATCTAGCCTTAAATTTACTAATTTCATTATTAGCATTCAATTTTGTTTTGTATAACCATTTACATGAAACTATATTTCTGCCATGAGGTAACTTGTCTAAGTCCCAAGTTTGATTAGCAATTAAAGAGTCATATTCCTCTTGCATGGCCTTTTGCCAATGAGGTTGAGAGTTAGCTTGATCAAAGGACTTAGGATAATTAGAATTCATAATAGTAGTCATCAAAGCATAATTACAATAATTAATCCTTCTATCTTTAAGTCCACCAAATCTAGAAATGTAATCATCACTTTCATTGATTAAATTTTGAGCCCATTTAGGTTTACGTTTAGTTGTAATGAAATCATCACTAGAGGAACAATCATTATCAATAAAAGCATCATTAGTATCTATTTGAATATCATTATTAGTGGAAGCAGAAATCATAGGTGGTGCTTGAGTTGTAGGGTTAGGAGGAGGAGTAGGGTTAAGAGAAGGAGGTTGGTCCTCCACTAGCACAATTTTAGTGCCACTGAATTCTGGATCATGTGTAGAAGAACAGTCATGTACACCATTTTCTACAATGCAAACATCTCTAGCAACTTGAACTTTGTCAGTAGTAGAATCATAAACACGATAACCCTTAGTGTTTTCATCATAACCAACAAAAATATAAGGAGAAGACTTAGCATCTAATTTATGTCATTTCTGTTTAGGAGTATGAACATAAGCAACATATCCAAAAATTTGCAAATGATGTAAATCAGGTTTCCTACCAAACCAAGCCTCTTCTAGAGTAATATCCTTGAGAGTTTTGGTAGGAGTCCTATTAAGAATATAAGTTGCACAAAACATGGCTTCAACCCAAAATTTATAATGCAGATTCTTAGCATGCAACATGCATCTAGCCATTACTATAATGGTCTGATGCTTTCTTTCTGCCACACCATTTTGCTGTGGTGTATAAGGAATAGTAAGCTCATTTTTAATTCCACATGATTTCAAATAAGAATGAAAAGCATTATTCACATATTCCTTTCCATTATTAGTTCTGAGAATTTTAAGTTTAAAACCAGATTTCCTTTCAACATATAACTGAAATTCAATGAATATATCAAGAACTTGATCCTTGCTATGCCAAAAATGGATCCAAGTTCATCTAGAAAAATCATCAAAAAAGGTAAGTGCATACCAAGAACCTTGGATGGAGTTATTCTCCATGGGGCCCAAAAGGTCACTATGGCCAAGGTGCAACTTATGAGTTGCCCACCATGATTTACCACTTGGAAAGGGCTCCCTATGCATCTTACCACTCATACAACCAGTACAAGAAATCTTAGAAGGAATAATGTGAGGCAAGCCATCAACCATATTTCTTTTTTGCATTAAAGTAATATAATCTAAATTTAAATGGCCAAGTCTTTCATGCCATATATTGAAATCAATGGAAGTATGTAAAGAATATCATGAACTAGCAAATTCATGGAATTTAAATAAGTTGTTATTATCCATTTTAGCATGAGCAATCACTTGTTTAGTTTGAGGATCTATCACATAACACATATCTTTATAGAATTAAACTTTATAGTCTTGACATAACTTTGAAATAGAAAGAAAATTAGTTTTTAGATCAGGTACATACAATACATCATGCAATTACCATTAGGAATAGTGACATCACCTAAACCTTCAACTTTGCAAGTCTGATTATTAGCTAATTGAATAGGAATGTTAGCAATATCAGGTTGCAGAGAATCAAAAATTTCCTTATGAGAAGTTACATGTGATGCACCACTATCAACAATCCACTCTAAAGGTCTACAAACATTAAAGCTACAAGTAAAAACATGATGAGAATTGGAACCAGTAGAGTTACCTTTTTTATGATTTGATTTTTGATTATGGTTACTGTTATTCATAGGTTTTTTATCATTTTTCTTTTTAAAATAGTTATTGACAACATGACCATCTTTGCCACAATAAGAACAAGAGGTTTGGAATTTGAATGATTCCTTTGATTATTATTATTACGATTGTTATTATGATGATTGTTATAGTTATTGTTATTATTGTTATTTTTCATATTAGATTTATTATTGGAATTATTAGAAGTATTATTATAGTGTTTATTATTATTATTTGAACAAAAATTATTACTATTAGAATTCTGAGACATAAATGCATGTTCAGTTGATTTAAGAGTACCAAACTGAATTAGTTTAGCTTCTTCCTGTCTTAATAAATTTTGAAAAATAACATAAGTTAACTGAGTAGATAATGTAGGAATATCAAGCTATGCATGAACATTAGTTATAAACTGTTGAAACTGTCTAGGAAGACACTTTTTAGGAATAATATGAATTAACCGAATGTCAGCTAAGGTAATACCTAAACTAACGAGATGACTTTTAATAGCATCAAATTTTAATAAAAATTCATCCATAATCTTAAAATTTGTATACTTGAGATCCTCAAGTTGATCCTGCAACTGTATTTTGCGAGATTCATCTGCACTGTCATATTTGGTTTGCAAAATTGACCAAGCATCATGAGCTTTAGAACAATGTGCAATTAAAACATATAAATCTGGAATAATGGAAATACCAATTAAACCTAAAGCTTCTTCATTTTTAAGTTTCCAAGTATCTTTTTCATCTTGGGTAGCTGCTGAACCCGGTTCAACAGAAGGATCAGTGGCTATCTCGAATAGATGTTTAAAACAAAAGATGAACAAAATATGTGTTTTCCAGGAGTGATAATTAAAATGATTAAGTTTTATTTTTGGAATTAAGGTTGGCATCTTTATGAAAAAAAAATGTCCCCCCTAATAGAAATATGACTTAAAAGTTAAGTAGAATTAAAAAAACTTGTTGATGAAAAAAAAAACAATACAACCCTGCAAGAAAATGTTAGAATAATAATTAATTTTGCAATGTAAGAGAAACCAATTATCCTAAAAAAGGCATTATAAAATGATTGATTGAAAACAATCCAAAGATAGAGAAAATAATCTACTAAAAAAGTAGAAAGAAAGTAGAGAATGATTAAAAGACTAAATAATAGTTGTATCCAACTCGGTATGATTAGATTCCTAATGAATATAAATGATTAAGCAACCTTAGATAACTAATAAGAAGACAAAATTTGATGTTATAAATTAATTTTATAACTATGTATTATAACTATAAAAATAAATGATAAATGAGAAACGATAATCCAAAAAATAATTAATGAAAGCTTTATAGCTAAATGTGAAACTTAACATTGGAAAAAAACTTAAAGAGCTATTGAATAAACAATTATATATAAAAAATTTGATTAAAAACCTTTATTAATTAAAACAAAAAACAATTCAAAAGTATAACTCCTCAAACGTGAAATTGAGATGAACCTTGCAAACAAGACACGGGATAAGTTTCACAATATGCAAGGTAAAAAAAAGTAACGTAAGTGGCAGAAACAAAGAAGAGAGCACTAGGTCAGATAATGTGTGCCCTTGGAGCTGAAGCCAGCCAAATATTGTTGTACATAGCCAAAATATCACCTTTGCATGAGGTATTGAAGGTTTCTCTAAAATTTCACCTTACTGATAGCATAATGCTGATGCTATTTGCTTTAATGTGGATAGCACTATCTGTATAGATGATGATAGTGTGGGTTTAGTTTCGTGCCTCGATTATCTTGTATTGGTAGATCTACTCGTTACAAAAACCTTAAGCGGCATATCCACTGCAAATTTTGTAAAACTTGTTGGTAGAAGGTCGAGGAGACAAGTCGGCAAGACTCAACTCACATAGGGAAAAGATCACGCAGAGAGAAGAGGGTAAAAACAAAAAAATGGAAAGCTGAATGGAGAAGAACACAGACTGTTGAATGGAGAGGAATGCAAAGGACATATATGAAAGCTCACGAAGGAGAGAAGAGCAAGATTAAAATGAGAAAAGAAACCAATTTAATAGGCAAGAAGCTGAAAAGAAAAAAACAAATGACCAAAAAATAGGAAAGATGATAAATCGATCAAGGAAAGAAAGTCGACAGGGAAAGTTCCTAAAAGGAACTAAAGAGAACTCGTAAAGAGGTTAGGAAAAAAAGATACTAAATTTTTTTAAAAAATTTCATAGATTTAAACTGATTGAATTCAAAATAGATATTTAAAATAAAGATTAGGAAATATTTTAATTTTTTAAAAAATATGAATAGAATATGTTTTGAATTTGAAAAATAAAAATGAATAGGAATATTTTAAATTTCAAAAATTTTAAAACTAATTTATTGTGATTACTAAGTTTTTTTAATAATCTCACATAGGATTATTATCTCCTTAATATTATTGAAGGAAGTTTTTTTTAATTAAATGATAATAATTAATCTACAAAAATTGCACAATTAAATGCTACTCTACCACATACACTAGAATAAATAATTAAAATATTTAAAATTAAAAATTGCACAATAAATGAGAGTTATGTAAAAAATGCTCCTTGTTTTGGTGGCACGCCTTCCAAAACAAGAGCAAATTTTTTTAAAATTTTTTTGATAGGAAAACCCTTTGGCGGCAAGCCTTCCAAAGAGGGTTAGTAAAAAATGATAAAAGAAGATAAAATAAAACCTGCACACATAAGATGTTAGGATGAGCTAAAAACAACAACACAAACTTTTTCTCTCAATAACGTCTCCAAATAAGGTGTGCTCCAATGAATGGCAACCTTCAATGCAAAACTTAAAACAAGGATTAGTTACCAAGCTCTGATACCATGAAAGAAATAAAAAGATAGAGCAAGGAATGAAAACAATCCAAGTAAGTTAAGTGTGAAAAAATGTTACCATGAGATAAGAAAAATCCAAGAGCATACACCAAGAAAGTTCAACAATGGAGACAAGGATTTATAAGGGGAAAGCAAATAAAACCCCTTGTGAGTATTATGAATGAAGGCAAATGCCTAGAGAAGAGAGAGAGAGAGTGGTGGAGAAAAATAGCTCAATACAATAACATCAAAGTGATGTGTAGAGAAGAAAGAGAGAGGAGTATCTCTTTTAAAGAGATAAGAAATGAGTTGCATGTGTTTGCATGTGTAACTCCCATTTCTATGAATGCCATATTCATAATAGGTGTGTGCAAAGTGTCAAGATCCTCTTAAGGAGGATAAACTAAATTCCTTAATAAAGGAATTATAAAAATGAGTTGTCCTCACATGTGGAATAAAGGAAAAATAATGACATGTCCTCCACATGTGTACAATAGGAAAAACTAAATTTAGGGATCCTTGGAATATCTCAATTAAATACATCCAAGTGAAGATTAATGTTTCTAATAGTAAGCAACACAAAGAGTGAAATGCAAAGATAAACATAGCTGGCGGAAGTGAAAGAAACTTCATTGCTAAGGTCTTATTATGTAATCCAAAGTTTGATACACAATGATTGGTCTAATCGAAAGGAAAAAGGAAATAAGTTAAAGGACAATACACACAATTATTCTGCAAGGAGTAGTTGAGAAATTAGTGGTCTTTCCGCAGAAGCTTTTTGGATAGTGGGTCCTTCTATCTTCTACAACTCCTAACAGGGTTGGCACAACTCCTAACAAGGTTGGAATCTTCTAACAAGGATTCAAAGTCTCCTAATAGGGATTCATATGTACTAAATGTTTTAATAGACTACTAAGAGGGTCCATCCTCTAATAAGGAATATTTATATTAGTACATCATCTTGTGGACATCATTCCCACTGGGGTTTCCTCTCTAATCAAGGGTTTCCCTAGTTAACATATCTGGTGTAATTTTCTATGTACATCTTGTTATGGTAACACTTTACTTTGGTTGAATCGATAAGATTGTTTAAGGTTGATAAATGTTTTAATTATTGGATAATTGATTAACCCCCCCTAGTTATCTTGGTGGAGTATTATTTCTAACAGCTTAAAGTGTCCACAAGTAAAGGTTTTGATGCTTTGATTTGGTCTTTGTCAACTTTTTTTGGGGTTTCTTGTTCTTCTTTTGTGTTGGATGAATTTTAGGTTGCACTTTGGGTTGTCTTTGTACCTCAAAAAATAAGGGTTGATATAGTGCTTTAGGTATTTGAGTTGATTGTGTCATTGTAAGAGCTGGCATAATACCTAAGGATGTAGATGCAATGGAGGAAACCCTAAATGGACACTCTACCTCCCAAGTGTGCACCTAAACTACCAATTGCACTTAAATAGGACCAAATTCACCCTTGGTACACTTTGGGACCTAAAGGTAAGTAGTTGGTAAGTAGAAGGTATGCAATTGGTAAAAAGAGGTGTTAGGGTGACTAATATGCAAATTGTGAATGATTGTGTTTAAAAGTGTTTTCTAGGGTATAGCGATGTAATGAAAGCTATGGAAGTGTATTATAGGGTTTTGGAACCTGTAATGAAATCCCTAATTACCGAGTGTGCCTTGAAACTACCAATTGTGTACCTAAAGTGTACAGTTGGTAAAATAGGGCAAAACTTGTAAATTTGGAAGATGGTATGCAAGATATGAGTATTTTTTGGATCTTTAAATATTTTGGGATGTTATGAAACCTAAAAAAGTTCCAAAATGAACTAGGTTTTTGATATGAAAGATGAAAATATCCTAGGGAAACATTGCAAATGCAAAGTGTGAATGACGTTTTGGGTTCTAACTAAAGGGGATGAAAGTGACTCTATGATATGCAAAATGAAGATTAGGGCCAGACTTTGGATTTGGGGATGATGTTGGAGTATGAAAGTTGCATTATGTAAAGGGATAAATGATAAGGTTGATAATGATGCTTAGGACATGTAATAATGGGGATATGAGATCAAGAGGACAAGTTTTTTGATAGACAAGTTGATAGGGTTTGATATTGGAAATTATGCTAGGGTTTTGGACAATGCAATATGGAGTGATTATGAAACTAAGATAAGTCAAAATAATATTTAGGGAGACTAGGAATGTGATAATTCTATGATAAGGGTGCATGCAAGGTTTTGAACTTAGGATCAAATCTTTGGAAATTATTTTGTCTAAGATTTTAACCTTGCAAAGATGGACTTTGGATCTTGACCAAAAAGAGAAAAAAGAAAAAAAGATCAAGTTGATAAAAATGACAAGGTAAAATCCATTAAGAAATAGATAGAGTTGAATCAAAGGAAATGATAAAAATGACAAAAGCACTAGTTAAGATCCATCATCCATCAACATTAGGAGATACTCTAGGACTCATACTTTGCTCTAATTTTTGGCTAAGTTCAAAGGTTTCAGGTTCAAAATGAGGTTTTAGGGTGATCAAAATGATGGTTATGCCAATTGGATATGCAATATGAAAATATCCTAGGATGCAAAATGATGTTTGGGGTGCATGATGATGTTTTGGGTCATATATAAAATGAGGACCTACAAAGTCTTTTGGATACAATTTTAGGGTCCCAAAATGTAGTCTGGAGGCCCAAAATGGTCATGTAGGTAACCAAGTGCACTATGAAAGTACCAAGTGCACTCCAATAGCATAAAATATGCCTATGGTTCACTTGGGTCTAGTTTGAGTGCAGTTGGTAGTTTCACTACACAGTTGGGAGACTAGGTTGAATGTATGGTGATTCTAGATTGGGTGATTGTCAGATTGATATGCCAGAGAGATAGGTTGTTGAGGATGATGTTAGGAAAATATTGAAGGTTAAAAATTAGGGTTATTAGCTAATTAATGAATCCTAAAGTGAAGATAATGAAGGTTAGGACATGTAGAATGCAGTTTAGGACATGCTGAGAAAGGGGGACCTATCCAAGCACATAATGACACTTATAAAGTCCCAAAATACTATCTGGAAGTCAAAAATGGGTTCCCAAACTAAAAATTTCACTCAAATAGAGCCAAATACACCTATGGTGCACTTAGGTCTAGTTAGAGCATAGTTGGTAGTTTCAGATCATAGTTGGTAAGCTAGGCTAAAACTAGAATGATTTTGGGTTATGTGGTTTCTAGATTGATGTTTCTTAGAGCCAAATGGTAGGGGATAGTGCTAAGACCAGAAAGAAGGTTTAAAATGATGGTTAGGAAAATATAATGAGGGTTAAAGTGTGTAATATGAAGGTTGGGCATGCAAGAATGCAAGTTGGGAGATGCAAGATGCAGATTTGGGGTTGAAATGTAAATATTAAGGGATGCAAAATAAACCCCAAGGAATGAAATATGAAAGACGAGGGATGAAAAATGAGGACTAAAAGGATGCAATATGAGGCCCAAAGGATGAAATAATGAAGTTCAAAATAGGGTGAATGCAAGTGCATGCTATGCAAAGATGGAATCTATGTCATGCCAAGCATGTCTAAGGTTACAAGTTGCCATGTTTTCCAAGTCTTGAATGTTTTGGACAAAGTTTACAATATTTTGACAATGTTGTAATGTTTTGATAAGGTTTGAATAGTATCCAAGGTGCTAATTTTCAAGTTGTTTTTATCTTGATTAATGTTTTACACACACACAAGACACAATAAACAAGAGTAGTTGTTGTTAAAGTGAAAAGACACACCATAACCTAGGCTTTAAGAATGTATGCACTAAATTCCCACTTGAATTAAAGTTCAGCCATGCTTATCTAGAGTGGACAACCTAGGATCTTGGCACCATAGGCTCCCCTTTACAATGCACTCACTTCTCAGGGCTACCAAGATCTAAATCCCAAGGGTCATCACTTCCCAAGGGACTATTACCTCTACTAAGGACCACAAGTATGTGGGATGTCATCACAAGCATGAGTGACCCCTTGAGATAGTGGATAGAAAGGTTCTTGGCCTCTAAAACAAAGTATTTAGTGTAGGTATTCCATTTGGCAAGTGAATGATAAACTTCCTCAGAAGGTATCCCGACCATGGAAACCAAGGTTTGATGCACCACAAGGGTACTGTAGGGGACCTATCACACAACAATACTATTGACATGATATTAATCATATTGGGTTTGTTATAGAAACTATAGTATTGACCTAGCTTTGGCCTACTATCACTTCAAGGTCATCCCTTGGTGAGTCTTGGGTCCAAGGAAGGCTTCTGTATAGAAATTGCACAAATTTCTCTTGCACCCAAGATCCATGAATGGGAAGGGAAGAGGATATGTCCATGCAATTCCTAGGGTTCTAAACAATATATAGACACCAATAATTATAGAAAGTTCATTTTAGTGCACCAAATGAAGTGTTATCTAATCTAAAAAGAACCACACATAGAGTTTGGACAAGCATATAGGTCTTCAATAGTGTCCTGCAAACAAGCATTAGTAGTTTTTCAAAGAATGTCTTCTCCCAATGATTGACACATGCTGTACAAATAGATCATCAATAACATAAAATCATCTATTATAGGCCCTAAAATGAAATTGAAACCCTAGATGTAGATTTTGATCAAAATAGGTGCATCTGTGAACCAAATGCACTATGACAGAGAAAACTATGCCCTAGAAGGCCAAAATGACTCAAGAGGTGCCCTAGTGTGCTCAGATAGTGCAGCCTATGCCCATGGTGCACTTGTCCTAGAAGGGCTTAGCTAGTAGTTTCTAGGCATAAATGGGAGAGTGGAAGTGGGCTGCGGGGAAATGGTGTCTAAACAAGACCCAAAACTTGAAATTATAAAACCTACCTAACCAAGTGTGTCCAAACAATGTAGAGTGTACCCATTGTGCACTTGGGGTTGAGAAGGCATAGTGGGTTGTTGTAGAGTATAGTTGGTAAGTTGTGAACAACAAATGGGGGTTATGGTGACTCTTAGGCCCTTAAAAAAACTCCCTAGAGGTCCCAAGTGTGCCCTTATAGAGCAGAGTGCACCCTAAAACAACAAGCTAACATAATGCATAAATGAGAACTTAGAATCATATTACTATCCCCTCTAACTAAAATAGGTATAATAAGAAAGAGTAGATAACAATTATACCCTTACAAAAAAGCACCTTCCTTGCACCTACAAGCACAAAAACAAGAAACCCAAGTTAGTTAAGCATGATCTTTGCATTAGGTTCACCAATTGTAGGACCAAAAAATGGGTTAATTATCTAGTATACTATGAGAAATCACTAAACTCAATCAACAAACACTAAAAATGATCTAGTCTACCATGAAAGCATACCAAAATAAATAAAGCAACATAAAATAAAACTCTCTCTTTAGTTGTAGCTCCCATGTCCTTCTTTCTTCTCCATTTGATGTAGCTCCAATTTCCTATAATGCACACAATTGACAAGAAAAAGCCTATGATATGATGATGCTATGAGAATACTAGAAGACTGATTTAAACTTGAGGGATAAAAGAACAAGGGACCAAGGGACCATAAAAGATTAAGAATCAAGGGACCAAGGGGCCATAAATGAGAGCAATGTGGCTCATTTTATAGCCAACATGCAAGAGGAGAGCATTGAACTTGCCATCTTGGATATGCAACTTGGCAAGATATTCCTTAGGGAATCCATGACACATATGACACAAGATGTCAAATGTAAGATTTTATGATGTACCTAAGTCAAAATAGCTAAAAATGGTGGAGGATCTATGATGCATCATGTGACATCTCAAAGCCACTTAAAGCCAATAATCCATGACAATGACGACTAAATGTAGAGATGCATAAGGAATATGAATATATGGATTATGACATATCTTAGCCAATTGTGATGATAAAATCAATGATGTAAGATGTGCATGTGTCACGATGATGTCAATATTATGTGGAATATTTGAATTGAAAATTCATTATTCCCCACAAATGGAAATTAGGAATTTGGAAATTAGACGTGGATAATATAAGTTAGGAAATTGAGAATTTCCATGGTTTTTGAAGACGAATCAATTAATTAATGATTATCAATTAATTGATAATGTTGATTAAGAAGAATGATTAGTAGGATGACATAGGATCAAATTATGGGTTATTTAATTCTATAAGAGAAAATTAATAGATAATTGGCCAATTTGATTTGATAAATGCAACAATATCCTTTGATGAAATGTGATGATTATGTAGATCAAGTAGGATGATGATGAGTAGGCCGAATCCATGGTCAAATTGAATGACTGATTAAAATTGATAACATTCCAAGTACACATGACATGGATTAAGAATATGTAACATTTAACTGCCATTGTAAATGCTACAAGATCAAATTTGATTGATAAGGTTGATCATAATAACATCGAAAAACTTTGTCAATATTATTAAAAATGGTTTGATGATGTCATGATCTAAAATTGAGGGACTTGAAAAAGTCAATGATTGGATTATGAGAATGATATTTTGACCTAGCACTTAGAGTCATGATAGTACTAAGGTTAGATTGATAGATAGATTGGTTTTCGAGGCGATAAAAGTCACGACAATACCTAGGATTGGATAGATGATGATTGATTTAAGATATTTGACATGTTTTAGGTTGATTATGATTTATCTAGAAATATTTTGGGTTGATTAAGGATTATTGTGAGTTGATTACAAAAATCTAAATGTGTGTTCTTAAGGATGGAGGTTTGTGACTGTGTATTTTAGAACATACAAAGAATTTTTTTGGGTGTAAAATTCTAGTTTGATTACCATGGCTTTGATTGAAACCTAAATGTGGAGAAATTATTGTAGACATTTTTCCATACCTCAATAGATGACCATACTTGCAAGTTCATGATTTTTACCCCGTATTTGGTAGAGAAAAAATACACACTCTAAAAATCCACATTCAAGAAACTATATTTCCTTTGGTATTCTTGGGATTGTTGTAGAAGATATTGTTATTAATTTTTATTGAATCCCACATAAAAAGGCCATATGTTGGCACCAATGCTTGGAGGTGGGATGCATCACCAACACAAGTACATTGTACGATAAATTCCTAACAAAACATAGGCCTCTAATTGATTATGTTCATTCTTATGTTAGTTGTTTGAAACAAAAAAGAGAGTAGATGAAAAGATGAAGATTTTTAAGACCAGGTCAACCAATCATTTGTGGGGAATCTCACCTTCTCATCAATCTAATGAATCAATTTTTTTTGTCTATCTTTATTGAAACACTATATTGAATATACAATACACTATATTTCTTTTTAAAGTTTCACATGAATGTTAGAAATGAAACATCTAATAATATATAAGGTATGACATAACTAGGAATAAGATATAATCATGAAAATAGCATAGCTCATTATTCTCAAATAAAAAATACACTAGATATCATCATAAAACATCATGTTACATCAACAACATCATCATGAAGATATGATCAAATGATAAACAACAATATCATTTAACATCTAACACAAGCATGATATTGGTAAAGCCAAAATAATGCAATTTAATAAAATTAAACACATAGTACAAACAACTAATCACATCGTGCAAATAGTCACGAGATCAAAATATATTCTATAGTAGACAAAAATAGTGTGGAATAGAATATAATTAAAAGGCACTACATCCTCTCCCTAAGTCTAGGGTTACTCTTGAAAGACCACAAAAATATAGGAGTAGAAATTCATCAAAAATGTGTACACTCAAAAGGTGTCACACTCTAAACCCTTCTATCCAAGTGATTCCATGAGATCAGAATGCTTGGATGCCAGTTTAGAGCTCCCTATCCACACAGTGCAAGAAGTGTGTTTTGAGAAATATAATGGCCTCTTACTTGAGCCTTAAGAACACATTCCTTACTAGCAAACCATGAAATGAGAGGTTCTTTGGGACAAGAGCAAGAATGCAAGTGTCTACAATGAGTTCCTCAAATATGCAATGCAAGTATGGATTAAACTAGTATGAATATGCAAAATGTAGCTATGTTAACAAAAATGAGAGAGTTATAAGACCCAAAATAATTACTATATGACCTAGATTATTGCAAAAGAGAAATAAGCTACATGCATCTACTATAAATTCTATGATATGAGAGAATGTAGACAAGAGGATGTAAGTTCTCCACAAAGCTCTTCAAGGATTTGAACGATAAACCTTCAACATAACAATACTCAAGAGTGTGGATCCTTTGAGAAGGGGAGAGCTCTTTCTTTTAAAGTCATACAGATGGTGGAGATCAAGATCAAATGATTGATGATCAAGGGTGAATTTTGAAAATGGGAGTGATCCATGTGCATACATAAGTCAACCAATAAACAAAGAGTTGACTTTGCATGTGAGACAAAAAGAGTCTTTTCCTTTAATTTGCAAAATTGAAATAAGACTTTATATGTGCACATTGAGTGGGTTAGAAGAATAGGGTCTTTTATTTAATTAAAAGGGGACATGTTATTTAAAAAAAAATGAACTTAGGATAGTATAGTCAAACTATAGGTTATAATCAAATTAATTATTTTTTAGCAATTTGGCCTAAGAAAATGATTAATTAATTTAGCCAAAATGATGAGAACGAGGCTAATAGTCTAGATGGCCATTTTTAGGGGATTACGTTTGCCCCTCTTTGAATAATGTGTGATTGATATGGGAACACATTACATCAAAGAAAATAGAAGCCAAGTAGGCATCAATAGATAAAGATGTCTGATTCTAAAGAACAAAATGTAGAAAGAGATAGCAAATCCTAAATGTACAACCTGATAGTGATAACATTGAACACTAGGGTAGAGATGATGTTAGAAATCAAGAAGAATACTAACACCAAGAAAAGCAGATAGACTAAGAGAAAATGAAAAGATTAAACATATGCTCTTGAGAAATATATAGTTGTACAGTAAGTGATGATAGAGTATTTTTGCCCCCTCAACATCAAAATTGAAATGAGGTAAATGAAGTGTTAAAATGAGCTAGAATGAGTAAATTGAGATATAGAAAATTCTATGATGACAGATAGATTATTAGAACCAAAGAGTGACCATAAGGAAATGATAGAATGCTCTAGTTTGACCACAGATCACAAAGGATAAAGTATGAAAATTAGGTCAAATAGAGTAGAAATATGATTTAGAAGTGAAAGATATGAATTGAAGTATATATGAAGCGGAGAAATGATGAAGACATGGAGAAATGAAGATGCCCCAGTGAAGATTCAATGATTAGACCTCAAAAGGTCAACTAACTACATAGAAGAAGGTAGAATTTTTAGATGTGATTTTGACTATCAAAATGAACTCAAACTTCAATTTTGATCATGAAAAATGGATCCAAGATGTTGCAATTAGCTAGGGGTGAAATTTTCATAGAATTCTAAGGAGTTTGAAAAATGAGCCAAAATGAGGTCGGAGGGCTATATAAAGGGGTCCAAGTAAAATTTTCAATTCATTTGTCTTTTTTAATTTTGAGTGGTTTGTAGAGAGAATAATGGCATTAGCAAACATTCCAACCTACTGACACCATTTTGAGTGTAGCTAGTTGCACAACCAGCCACCTGAGTATGAGGCCCTAGTAAGTCATTGTCTTTTTGCCATTTTAAATACATTTATGACCTTTTTTTGCACATTTTAGGGGTTAAGCAAAAAATATCATGCAATATTTTCAAAATTATCATATAGGTAATTTAAGAAATATCACATGATATTTTGCATAAAAAATTGTATCACATCGTGTGCAAAACTATGTCATATTGGTCATACCCAAATGTCATCCGGGCTGGTGCGAAATATCACTTGGGAAAAAAGTATCTCTGGAGTAGTGTAAAAATTAATACATGATATTTTATTAGAAAAAAATATTGCCTACATATAGCAGAAAGTATTACACAAGCTATTTTTGGAGCATTTTGAGTTGTATTTTGCGTGTTTGATCATTTTTTTGATGTTAGTAATGTTTGCTTGACCTTGTTTTGTAGATTATATTTTTGACACTTCACATTAGGGCCCCAAAAGTGGTGTGGTTACATGTTTTGGGGCATCTTATTGAGGATGAGAAGGCCACCATATTGACTATGGGGGCTGATGTGGGTTACATGGATGCCCCATATATGGGTGAACCATGGGTTGTTAACTGTGCTAGTTGAGAAATGGTATAGTGAGCACACCACCTTTTTCCTACCTACTAGAGAGTTGGAAATCACACTTGAGGATTTATATCACATCCTTTGAGTACCTTGTTATCGTGATCTAGTGAGTTTATGTTGGTTTTCTCTTTTGTGTTTCAAATTTCTAATATCCATGTGAGGCATACTAATGTGAGATTTTGTTACATGTCATAGGTTTATTATGATCAAATCCTAACTAAGGGGAGAGTTGACATAAGAAAAGGATGAATAACTAGGGCCAAAGGCTCACCCAACAATCCAAACAACCCTGCAAGAGTTAACACAATAGAAGAAAACACAAGGGACAACAACCAAAGGAGGTGAAATACTTTTATTGATTCATTAAAAAATCTTCATACATGTCTAGCTATAAAGCCTTCTAGGTTACAACCAATTAAAAATGCATTCACATTCAAAGATCCAATTGTAAATTCACACATTCAGTTCTGCTCTCCAATCTTCTTTTCAAAAACTTCCTAACTCTAAGCCTAAACACTCTATATATACTTGCCAAAATGACTTATAGATTATTTTAAAACATTACATAAGAGGAGGGCCAACCCAAAAATGGTCTAGACACATCTCAAGAAAAGATCTTAACATAAATGTCATGATCAAAAATAAATCTCGCAAGTCAACTTGCAAAAATCACGTCCAAATGTTGACACTCGACATACACTGGGTAACTTGGCACATGAAGAAACACTTGACATACACTGGGTAACTCGACACATAAAGAGACACTCAACATACACTGGGTAACTGGACACATGAAGAAACATTCAATATACACTAGGTAACATGACACATGAAGAGTCACTCAGCATACACTGGGTAACTCGACACATGAAGGAATTGCTATAGTAACTTGGCACATGAAGGACTGCTAGGCACATGAAAGAACTACTAGGCACATGAAGGAACTGCTAGGTACATGAAGGATTGCTAGGCATATGAAGGAACTACTAGAAACATGAAGGACTACTAGGCATATGAAGCACTACTAGGCACCAAGTTGCAGAATGAACAAAATGAGTAGGATAACAAAGCAACCCAAGATGCTCTTGCATCAGACAACTAGGGTTGAAAGAAATGATTCTGCTGAATCATTGAGATGTCACAACCTAAGCTGAATCCAACTCAAATTGAGAAATTCATGAAGCATCTTCAATAGGTCTGTTCTTCCACTTCACCAAATATTTATAGTAATCTTTTCCTCTTGTTCTCTTGCCAACTTTCCGATCCAATATCTGTTAAACTTCTTCAATCTGCTTCTTAGGATAATCATCTGATAAAAAAAATTCATCCTCTAACTCATGATACTTATACAAATCAGCAATATTGAATATATAAGATATATCCATGTCATTAGGTAACTCAAATTCATAAGCATTACCATTGTCAAAATTCTTCAAGATCTTACAAGGTCCAAATTTCTTCATCTTTAGCTTACTGTATGTTCCAATTGGGAATCTTCCTTTTTTAGGTGAACTATCTAATCAATATAACACCTTTTTAGTTACAGGATTGGACATCCCTTACTACCAAAGTACTATGCTGATTTTTATTAAATGTCAATTCGGGAGTGTGAACTTGAGATGATGTCTGCAAAGTATATGCTCTAGTTTTTACTAAAAGTCATTACTACCTTGAATGCAATAACCATTAAGGAAATATAGTTTATCCAAAGGAAAGACAACTATCAAATACTTGGAAGGAAATTCTAATTATTTAGCCATACATCTATGCACCTACTGCTACAGGAACAGTGACTGGTTCTGTTTCTAGTGGTTGCAGGAACAACAGTTCTATCTTAACTTAGAAAACTAAGTCTGGCTCCTACTTACTGAAGTAAATTCCACCTTCTGCATGGGCCCCCACAAAAGAATGAAGGAAAGATGAACTCAAATAAAAGTGTAGAAACTCATTAAAGGCATGTATTCATCAAATATGCAATATTACAATAACTTGGGAAAAACAATAAGATTTCTATCAACTCTGTTTGTCTACTCACTACTTGACCTCATAGATAAAAACAAGGTCTTATTTAAAAGGAAGAACAAAAAACTCCTAAAACTACTACTTTCTCATGAAGGAAAGTCAGTTACAACTTAAGACTGCAAACATGCAATTGGAAAGACATTAATTATCCCTTAAATTCCCCACAAATATAGATAATAGCAAATGCTAGATATGCTCTTTTATCTAACTTCAAACAGCTTTCAAGAATCCAGGTATTGTGCACTACATGTTTAACTGATTGCTTTGATGCTTGCTTCCTTGCTCAGCTGCTTTATCAGGTCCCACTTTGTTATTCATTAAAATAGGTCCCTTCTAACTTTTCCACCAAGTCTTCTAGCTATAACAGTGTCATAACGCTTCTCCTTAATGTCATCAATGCCTTAGCGCTGTTCCTTCATAGTTTGTTTAACTCTTGCTCTGCTTGTATCCCTGTGATCAACATTTAATACACACAAGACTTCCTGCAAACATTTGTTTTCATTTATTAGTTTATAAAGAAAAGGCATTAATTATTCAACTAACAATTTTTGCAATCTCTTCAGTTG
Organism: Cupressus sempervirens; assembly: GCA_028749045.1. Classification (NCBI taxonomy): domain Eukaryota; kingdom Viridiplantae; phylum Streptophyta; class Pinopsida; order Cupressales; family Cupressaceae; genus Cupressus; species Cupressus sempervirens. The sequence continues at coordinate 536,326,783 of CM053787.1, read as the reverse complement.
TAGGAAGATCTACCCATATCAAACATTCATGAAGAAATTTTTTTACCACAAAATGATCCCCTTTTTAGATATAATTCTGATTGTTATTTTTATGCCCTATGTTCATACTTTATACATCAAAAGTTCAAAAATATTTATACTAAAAGATGATAAAGTTTAGTATGTTATAGACAAATGTTCACAAAAAGGGCTAATAAGACTTCTATTTCTTCATGTCATTATTCCCCCGCCCAACCGTCCTGAGGCTGGTCCCTTCAACATCTATAGGTTTCTGATCCTCATCCACAGCTTGAGATTATTGGTGATTTTCTCCCCTAATTCATGAGCTCCGTAATTAAAATAACCATGATTTTGTTTCAACCTTTCCCATTTTTGTTCTTTGGCAATCATATTATATTCAACAAATGAATCATACTTTCTAAGCATAGGATGTAAGAGTATTGGCAGTTGTAAACGAAGAGGTACCCAATAATTTTTCTGACTTCTACCTAACATCATATACTTGGGCATCTTGCTAATGGCCAACTCTAGATTTTGGGGAGAGTGTAACTCCCTTATTTTCAGATCTTCTAGCAATCAGATCCATCTTTGAAGGGAGTCTTGTATAGCATCAGGGGCATTTGCAAAACAATGCTGCTCCTAATCCAGAAATGCCTGTTCATAGACAGGGTGGATTTTGGTAGCAACACTTCAATTATTTTTAACGAAAAGCCAATTGAAGAATACTCTGTAAGTGTTTTGTACCTTTGGCCGAATGTACAATGGTTCAAACATTTCCTTTTCCCTATAAGGAGTAGCTTGGTTCTCTCGACTAATCTCATTCTGCATCCATGACATAATGGCCCTAAATTGTACATCTCCCACATATAACAATGAATTCCAATATTTATCATCTGTAACAGCAAGATTATGAACATATAACTGATAGAGGAGATTCTGCAGAGTCATCAAAATTGAATTCAATGTTGCATAAAATTCTTGGGGAGTGTGTAAGGAAGGGTTCAACCTCTGAGTAATTTGAGACAATTGAAAATTAATCATTTGCTCCTTTAGGAACAGTGTGTAAACTGGAGATGGGACCTGTAATTTACAAGCTCTGGAATGAGCTCTATAATCTTCATAACACGTTGCTATAGGACCATAATTTCACTATCCTTCTCTTTAATTTGCTGTGCTTGTTCACTAATAGTTTTGAGCAATTGCTTCCTTTCTAGATCCCAGTTTGCTTTTTCCCATTGAAACTGTTGGTACAAATTAAAGCTAGCTATTAATGGTGTAGAAATGTTCGATGGTGTATGACGATGGACAATAGGTCTATAATCTTCAAGGCGGTTCTTAGGATGATGGTAGTCATTAGTGCTGAGACAGTCCTGAGAATGTTGATGTTCAATAAAGCTATTATTTTGACAAGTGACAGTGTTATCAAATTTTTCCGAAGGGGCAATGGCTACAAGATAAGATGCAATAGTGATTTGAACTTGAAATGTTTCAACAATTTCTTGAACCATTTCTTGTGCAACAGATGGATATTCCTCTGGTGGTAGATTATCAGTTTCCTTTGCTAGCTATTCAACCCTGGACACTATTTCCTCTGAGGACTCTGTGTCACTATCAACATTAATAGGGCTATTTGGTGTTGTGGGAATTTCCTCAAGATCATTTTCATGTTCAAGAGTAGGTGCTATGTGCTCTGGTGACCGTGTAGGTGTAGGTATTGGAGATACTTCTTTTGAACCTTCCTCTATGGCAACTATGTGTAATTTTCTCTTCCTAGAAGTTGAGGCTTCTACAGCCAAAATTTTCCTTTTTGCAGTTTTAGGTATAGAAGCAGAAGCTAAAGCTTCTTGAGCCATTCTATATACTACTTTCCTGACTCCTACAATAGTTTTCTCTCTTGTCCCTACTCCTTGCCCTTTAGGTCCACCCCTTTTAGGTCCCTCTGTCCTTAGTTTTACAAAATCCTCCCATGTTCCCAAGTGCTGCCTAGTCAATTCCTTTTCAATTATAGCCCTAATCAAGCAATGGTGGGATACCGACTGGGTTTTACCTTGCTATACATAGGTAGCTTTCCTTTTGATAATATTATAAAGGAAACTCGAAAGATTTATAGGACAACCCCCATGTTGCAAACTACTCAAAATTTTAAAATGAACAACATGCAAATAGAAATACCTTCCTTCACAGGTAAAATATCTTATGATAAATTTTGTAGGGTGGATGAATTGCAGAGGGAGAGATAATCGTAATGTACCTTGCATTTTGTTTTCCTCCAGCTGAGGATCTCTAGGTATTGAGAATTTCTCTTTTGCTTATCGTGCATCCATGTTCTCTGTCCAACGTTCTCCATTTATGGGAAAACCATAAAATTTTGCTACCACTTCTTTGGTGAATTCTATCCGAATGCCCTTAACAGTTGCATATCCATCCCTTAATGTATTATGAAATTGGAGCACAATTTCTTGATCAAAATGCTTCAAACTGAGACAATAAGCTAGCTAACCTTGTTGTTGAAACAAACTACATGTTGCTGGGTCTGCCAGCAAGACTCTATGGTTTGCTAGTTCATGCCATTGAGGTTCTCCACCTATGTTTTTTGAAAAAAATTTTAGTACAGGAAAATTCACTGCAAGTGATTTTGAAAGTATGGGTGGTGATAGCTACAAGGGTTTCAACAAAGGGAAATTGAAATAATTCAATACTTTCCAAACATCACATCCTTCAATACTTCATGATGACATTTTAATCACCAGACCATAATGAGGGTAAAGATCGTGCTCAAAAACATACAACATATTAATGAGGGGTTATGTGAAATCATGATTTAGTAGTTAGCCTTCTTTACATTATTTCACACATTTTAGAAGTACAAAGGGGTGCTGGCTCATTACTAAAGTGACCCTTCCCCATACATCTTACATGCCAACTTAAGATTTCCTTGACTTTGCATTCATGATTTTGATTTTACCTCCCCCCAACCTAGCAGAGACTGGGTCCCACTAGACCGTAAAGATTGCAAATTCTGAAAATTGAAATAAAATTCTTTTTTAAATAAATAATAAATTAAATAAATGAAAAAGGGGTCGAATGTGACTGACCTAAGGTGTCATAGGAAGGATGGTCCGAATATTGCCATATGAGAGAAAGTGAGATGGCATGATGATGGAAATACAAGAAGATGGGATGAAATGAGGTGGAAAAGGAATAAATTTTTGCATGAGTGTGAAATTTTTATTATGAAGGCCTTGAAAATAAATTCAAGGGGCTATAGGCACTTGAGTGGGAGACTCAGATGAAGTGACTACAGGAAGAGATGTTTTTGTTGTGGTGAACTATTGAAGAAATTCTTCCCTAGTTGTTGGTTTATGATATAACTTTAGGCGATGCCCATTAACTAGGAGTTTGAATTTGACCAGATCAATTGTTGATAGTTGAACTGCTCCATTGTTAAAAATTGTAATGATTTCATAGGGACCAAGCCAGCATGTCTAAAATTTGCCTTGATGATGCTGATATCATGAATCATACAGGAGCGCCCAATCACCAACAAAAAATTCTCTGTCTTTAATGAATTTGTCATGCCATTGCTTTCTTTGACTCTAAATTAATTCTGTGTTATGAAGAGCTAATTTTTGCCATTCATCCAACTCATTGAGATGCAAAATGTGATCCTGTTGTGTTGTAGGAAGGGTAATATCAAGTTCCAAAGCTGTCCCCAGAGTTTTATGTTCAAATTTAATGGGCATAATAGCCGTCTTCCCATATAGGAGTTGAAAAGGTGTAAACCTAGTAGTGGATTTCCATGTTGTTCTGTATGCCCATAAGGCTTTAGGAAGTCTAGCTACCCAATATTTTCAATGTAAAGAAACTATTTTAGTGAGAATATGTTTGAGCTCTCTATTTGTCACTTCTACCTATCCATTGGCTTGTGGATGATATGAAGATGATTTGCCATGCCAAATTTTATACTCCTCCATGAGTGCTGCTATGAGATTAGATGTGTGAGGCCCTTGATCTAACTGTAATTCTCTTGGAAAACCAAATTTGGTAAAGATACATTCATACAGAAACTTTGCAACATTATTGTCATGAGGATGCTTCATGGGTTTTACTTCAGCCCACTTAGTAACATAATCAGTGCAAATGAATATGTAACTTTTCCCTTCTGATAGTGGTTCTATAGGGCCAACAAAATAAATTCCCCATTTATCAAATGGTTCTACTACTATCTATGGTTGTAGGGGCATTTCACCTATTTTTGTTCATCGACCCATTCTTTGACATTTATCACATTTTTTTGTATACTAAGCCGCATCTTTATGAAGTGTAGGCCAATAATAACTTGTATTCAGAATCTTAATGTAGTCCATTTTTTAGCAAAGTGACCACCATAGGCTCATCATGACAAGTACGAAGAACATCATATGTTTCATCCTCTCTAAGAAATCTTTGTGTTACCTGGTTTGGTCCAGTATAAAACATGAATCCTGAGATCCATGAGAAATTAAAACTCTTTTCTGCCAGCAATCATTTTTCTTTTGTAGAAAAATGTGGAGGAGTTTTGCCAGTAGTTAGATAGTTGGCAATGTTAGCATACCAAGGGTTTTGTGTTGACAAAAGGAAGATATGTTCATTAGGAAAGCTATCTTCTATGGCTAGATGATCATTAGGTGTTTGAAGTTGAGACAAGAAATCAGCTACAACATTTTCTTTTCTTGGCTTGTCAATAATGGTGATGTCAAATTCTTGCATTAGTAACATCCATCGAGCCAATCGTCTAGAGATTGTTGGCTTGTTCATCAAATATTTGATAGCAGAGTGATTTGTATGTACAAATATTTGGTATCCTATAATGTAATGTCTAAATTTATTCAGAGCATAAATTACAGAAGGTAGTTCTTTCTTGGTCACAGTGTAGTTATACTCGGCTCCTTGAAGATTTTTGTTAATATAGTAAATTGCATGTTTTACTGAATCTATCTTTTGGCCAAGTACCACTCTAATGGCATGATCTGAAGCATCTATGTGTATGTGAAAAAGTAACTCCCAATTTGGTCCTCAGAGCACTGGTGCTATTGAGAGGGCTTCCTTAAGCTATAGGAAAGCTTTTGTACACTATGAATCCCATACAAATTCTACACCTTTTTGAAGCAATTTATATAAAGGTGTTGCAATTTGACTAAAATCTTTGATAAAACACCGATAATATCCTGCATGTCTTAGAAAAATTCTGACTTTTTTCAATTTAGCTGGTACAACTAATGTTTGTATGACTTCTATTTTTTCTGGATCTACTTCAATTCCTTTAGGGGAAATAAAGTGTCCCAACACCACTCCTTCTTGGATCATCATAAAGCACTTTTCACTGTTTAAAGACAAATTGTAGTCTTTGCATATTTGTAAAACCTTGTCCAAGTTTTCCTTGGCTTCTTTAAATGTTTGTCTATATGTGGTGAAGTCATCCATATATACTTCCAAACAATCTATAGATATGTTAGAAAAAATGCTAATGATAGCTCTTTGGAAAGTTGCAGGTGCATTGCACAAACCAAATGGTAGGATAGCATAAGCAAATGTTCCCCATGGACATGTGTATGTGGTCTTGTCCTGATCCTCTGGTGCTATTTGGATTTGATTGTAGCCACTGAATCCGTCCAAGAATGAAAAATATTTTTTTCTTGCAAAATTGTCAAGAACTTGATTGACAAAAGGCAATGGAATATGATCCTTCTTGGTAGTAGAGTTAAGTTCTCTATAATCTATGCAAACTTTCCATTTCCCCCCCTTTTTGGGAACAATAACCAATGGTGACACCCATTGGCTATCTAAAATAGGATATATGAAGCCAACATTGAGTAGCTTTTGTAATTCATTTTTGACAATATCCCTTAATGCTAGGTTTATGCTATGCTGAGGTTGTCTCACAGGTTTATAATTTGGACTGATATAAATTCTATGAGTACAGAGTGCAGGATCCAAACCTTTCATATCTATATACTCCCAAGAAAAATCATTCTGGTGCTTTTGTAATAGTTGCAGGGCTTCATGATGTTTGGCCTGAGATAAGGACTTGCTTATATTTAATTCTCTTCCTGGAACGATTGCTATTTTGACTACTTTTTCAGCCATTGAAATTTGCACAATTGGTTGTGAATCTATCTCATGTGGCAGGAGTGAATACATGGGTTGTGTAGACTCAGAATAATGTAGTTCAACAGATAAAGGCAGAATGCTTTCTAAAACACACTTTTTCTTAGAAGATGTCTTAGGTTGTGTTCCATACTCATTCAGAATGATAGAAGAAATGACATTATCTTCTTCTTTAATGTTTACAAATGAGTCCCATGAGATCATCATCAATTGTTGAATAGAATCTATGTCCATATCAATGTCATCCATATTTGGCCAGACAACTTGATCATCCTACAACAAAGGTTGAGTAGGTGAACACAAGGTTAATTTTTTAGTGTTTACTCCATCTGAAATAGTCATTTTCCCTAATTGACATGCAATATAAGCATCTATTGTGGCTAACCATGGTTGTCCTAAAATGATAGGGTATCCCCCAGTACTATTTTTTGGAGAGAGTACGAAAAAATCAACTGGATACTCACATAATGTAATGTGACAGTGACATCTTCTAGCATACCATCAAGAATGATGGTAGAACTATTTGCTAGTTGCAAGATTATTGGTGTTTGCCTAAGACCAATGATGCTTAATTTGGACACTACGTCCTTGGTCATTACATTGATTGATGCTCCTAGGTCTATTAAGATGTTCTGCACTTGTACTCCTTGAATGGTGAGGGTCACTACTCGACTTCTAGGGTCTGCATACTTAGGCATTTTGTAGTTATCAAGCATAAGATCGGAAAGCTATCCAAGGACATGGATAGTCTTTGGGTCTTTCTTTTTTTTTCCTAGCTTTTTAACATAGGCTTCTCTAATAGCTTTTGAATATATAGGTACTTCCTTTATTGAATCAAGCAAGGGAATTTTTATCATCATTTGCTTGAGTTGCTCAAGTAAGTCTAGTACAGCTTGATTTTCACTTGGTAGGGTTTTCTCTGTTAACCTACTAGGAAATGATGGTGTCTTGGCTGTAAGAGAAATAGTGGTGGTAGGTTCTTGAACTGACTCAAAATTTGTATCATCTATTTCTTTTATAATGGGCTGCTGAGGTGAGGCAAGCCTTGTTCCAAATCTTAGATGGATATCATTCAGGGTAATGGAATAACTTTGTTGCTGGGTTGAAGGTTTTGCACTATTAGGATTAGGTGTAGGTTGTGCAGGTAATTGTGGTTGTTTTGGAGGGGCTATATTGGCTGCAGGAGGCATTAAGGCTTGCTGTTGAGGAGGTTGAGTCAAGGCCGTTTGATGCTGGTGCTGCTACCAATTCTGGGTTTGCTATCAACCCTGCTGAGGTTGTTTCCAACCTTGCTAAGGTTGGTGTAAACCTTGGTTAGGCTGTTGCCATCCTTGGTTGGTTTGTGACCATCCTTGATTAGGCTGTTGCCACCCTTGGTTAGGCTGCTTCCACCCTTGGTTAGGTTGCTGCCAATGATTATAATTACCATGCTATTGTTGCCATCGACTATTATGTCCGTAATTATGGAGTGGGTCTTGAGGAATACTTGATCTTGGAGCCCACAACCTTTGTTGAGAAACATAGAGGACTTCTCCATCTTCATCAATTACCTTGAACTCAGCAAGCACATGTTGTGATTCCTAGCTTGTAATAGGCTTACATTGACAGTTGCATTTCTTTTCTCTGCAATGGGGGCAATATTTTGTCAACATACTATCAACATCCTGCTTCTTCCTTCATGCTTTCATGGTATCCAATTGTGTACCAACATCATTAGTGATGTCTTGCTTGAAATCCAACAAGAGGTTTGACAGTTCTGTCTTAGATGCTCCTGTCCAAGAGTGTTTTTGAGTAAGTCCCTCAAACCTCATCCTTTTTTTGTTGTTGCTCTAGAATAGTTCAAACAAATATTTTGGATTTCAGCCCATGTATTCTATGTAACATCACCTCCAGCCATTAAGTCTAAAGCTTCCATACTCCTGTCATGTACTCCTTTCAGAAAGAGATGCTTTTGAGATTCCTTGTTCAGCTGATGTTGTGTGTTGCATTGTAGGTTAAACATGAACTGGGCAACATAGTCCTCCAAGGTCTCATCCTCCTTTTGTGACATTTTAAAAATGTCATCTCCTTTCAAATCATGGCCTTTGCAATATTCCTTATATTGATTAAGGAACAGGTTACTCATAGTTGGCCAATATATCACAGCATTGGCACCTAGACTCATGAACCATCTTAAAGTGACTTCTTTGAGTGTTGATGGAAACAATTTCAGCTTGTGGGCATCAATTGTGTAGTCATAACTTTGACAAAGGATGTCGAAATCAAAGAGAAAAGTTTTTGGATCTTCAGTAATAAGGCCATAGAATTTAGGCATGGCAGTTGAGGGTATATTTTTCAAATTTTGATTACCCTACTGAGGAGGAATTGGAAAGGGAAAGGTAGGCCGAGCTGCTGTCGTTTGTAGATGTCCTAGTGGTGTTTGATAAATGACTAGAGCTACTGGATTATCTTGATATTTTGGCTCAGCAAAAAGATTATTCAAATGGAAGGATTCTTCAGATGTGGTCAATTAAGATGTACTTCTGCAAATATGTTCTCAAATAGTTCTTCTTCTATTTCTTCTCTCTCTTCTCTTTCTTTAGCAAGAGGATAAAAAGGATCTTCCTAATTAAAGTTGGGAAGAAATTTTGCAAGGTGATCTCTTCTTCTATGCATGCAAGAATACTAAAAATGAAACTAAATGAATCAATAGTAAATACTAGATTGACACCATCCTCGACAACGGTGCCAAAAATATGTCTAATCAATATAACACCTTTTTAGTTATAGAATTGGACATCCCTTACTACCAAAGTACTATGCTGATTTTCATTAAATGTCAATTCGAGAGCGTGAACTTGAGATGATGTCTACAAAGTATATGCTCTAGTTTTCACTAAACGTCATTACTACCTTGAATGCAATAACCATTAAGAAAATCTAGTTTATCCAAAGGAAAGACAACTATCAAATAATTGGAAGGAAATTCTAATTATTTAGCCATACATCTATGCACCTACTGCTGCAGGAACAATGATTGGTTCTGTTTCCATTGGTTGCAGGAACAATAGTTCTATCTTAACTTAGAAAAATGAGTCTAACTCCTACTTACTAAAGTAAACTCCACCTTTTGCGTGGGCCCCCACGAAAGAATGAAGGAAAGATAAACTCAGATAAAAGTGTAGAAACTCAGTAAAGGCATGTATTCATCAAATATGCAGTATTACAATAACTTGGGAAAAATAATAAGATGTCTATCAACTCTGTCTATCTACTCACTACTTAACCTCATAGATATAGACGAGTTCTTATTTAAAAGGAAGGAAGAACAACAAACTCCTAAAACTATGACTTTCTCATGAAGAAAAGTTAGTTACAACTTAAGACTGCAAACATGCAATTGGAAAGACATTAATTATCCCTTAAATTCCCCACAAATATAGATCATAGAAAATGCTAGATCTTCTCTTTTATCTAAATTCAAATAGCTTCCAATAATCCAGGTATTGTGCACTGCATGTTTAACTAATTGCTTTGATGCTTGCTTCCTTGCTCAACTACTTTATTAGGTCCCGCTTTGTTATTCATTAAAATAGGTCCCTTCTGACTTTGCCACCAAATCTTCTAGCTACAACGGTGTCATAACGCTTCTCCTTAATGTCATCAATGCCTTAGCGCTATTCCTTCGTAGTTTTTTTAACTCCCACTCAGCTTGTATCCCTACGATCAATGTTTAATACACACAAGACTTCCTACAAAAATTTATTTTCATTTATTAGTTTATAAAGAAAAGGCATTAATTATTCAACTAATAGTTTTTGCAATCTCTTTAGCTATAGGAAGATCTACCCATATCAAAAATTCATGAAGAAATATTTTTACCACAAAATGATCCCCTTTTTAGATATAATTTCGATTGTCATTTTTATGCCCTATGTCCATACTTTATACATTAAAAGTTCAAAAAAATTTATACTAAAAGATGATAAAGTTTAGTATGTTATAGACAAATGTTCACAAAAAGGGCTAATAAGACTTTGATTTCTTCATGTCATCATGAACCATCACCTCATTGCCAACTTGAAAATCATGGTGTCTTCTAGACTGATCAACATTCTCCTTATACTTCTAATTACTTTGTTCCAACCTCAACTTCACTTCCTTATGCAAAGACTCCATAAAATCAACAAATTCTTCTCCTAAAGTACTTCTCTTTTCTTCACCAACAACATATCTCAAATCTGATATATCTCTAGGATGCATTCCAGTGACAATCTCAAAAGGTGTCTTCCCTGTACTCCTATTCACAAAATTATTATATGCAAATTCAGCTTGTGCCAATACCATCTCCCTATTGCTTGGCTTATTCTCAACTAAACATCTTAGCAAATTTCTCAAGCTTCTATTCACAACCTCTATCTATCCATCTGTTTGTGGATAGAATGTAGAAGTAAACTTCAATTCAGAAATAAGCAACAAACTTACTATCTCTGTTAGAGTAATACTTCTTGGTAATCCATGCAATCTCACAATCTCTTTATAAAAAAATTCAGCAACATGTTCAACATTTGATGTCTTCTTACATGGTATGAAATGAGCCATCTTAGAAAATCTATCCTCTACAACAAATATGGAATCATACCCTTTCACTATCTTAGGCAATCCAAGAACAAAATCCATACTGATGTTAGTCCAAGGTTTCTCGGGAACTGTAATAGTTGTATATAAACTAGTATTTTGACTCACTCCCTTTGCAACTTGAAAAACTCCATGACTCTTTACAAATTTTTGAACATCCTTATACATTTGTGGCCAATAATACTTCCCTTTCAGCAAACTCAGTGTCTTATCAATTCCAAAATGTCTAGCTAATCCACCACTATGTTTTTCCTTAATCAGATTCAACCTCATAGAACTTCTAGGAATACACAACTAAATGCTTTTGAACAACATACCTTCTTGAATTAAATATTTATCATACTTATGTGATCTATCAGATTTGGTGCTCTATACTCTCTCCACACCTCAGAAAAATTAGGATCAACATCATACAACTCTTTCATTTCATCAAAACCAATAACTCCAACCTTTATTTTAGTCAACAAGGAACGTCTTCTACTCAATGCATCAGCAACTCTATTAGTTACTCCACTCTTATGCTTGATCACAAATGTAAAAATTTGCAAGTACTCAAATTACTTCATATGTCTTTGATTCAATTTATGTTGACTTCCTAAGTATTGTAAAGCTTTATGATCATTATACAATACAAACTCTTTAGGAATCAAATAATGTCTCCACTTCTTCAATGCTTGGACAATAGCATAAAATTCTTGATCATACACAAAATACTATCTTTTAGAATCATTCAAATTTTCACTAAAGAAAGAAATAGGCTTACCTTCTTGACTTAATACATCTCCTATTGCATTACCACTTGCATCCCATTCAACTTGAAATACTTTGTTGAAATCAAGTAAAGCCAATATAGGTCATTCAACAACCTTTTGTTTCAAAGTCTTAAAACTCTTATCAGCTCCATGTGTCCACCTGAATTCCTTTTTATCTCCCCTCATTGTCTCAGTCATAGCATTACAAACAACACTGAAATTCTTTATAAACTTTCTATAAAAATTAGCCAAACCATGAAATGATCTTACCTCACCCACATTCTTAGGTGTAGGCCATTCCAAAATTTCTTTAACCACCTTAGGATCCATCTTCAATCCATCAGCTAAAATCACAAATCCCAAATACACAATCTCCTCTTGCATAAAAGAACACTTTTTTAGATTAATCAACAACTTTTTCTCTTTCAACCTCTGCAATACTTGTTTAATATGCTCAAGATGTTCTTCCTTAGTCTTACTAAATACCAAAATATCATCCAAATAAAAAATCACAAACTTACCCAAAAATATTTTCAAAACTTCATTCCTCAACCTCGTGAAAGTACTAGGTGCATTAGTCAAACCAAAAGGCATAACCAACCATTCATACAAACCATATTTTGTCTTGAAAGTAGTCTTCCATTCATCACCTTCTCTAATTTTGATCTGATGATGGCCACTCTTCAAATCAATCTTGGTAAAATACTTTGCTCCACTCAAACAATCCATTATGTCATCCATTCTTGGCGTAGGAAACCTATATTTCATGGTGATCTTGTTAATAACTCTAGAATCAATACAAATTCTCCATTCTCCAATATTTTTAGGTGCTAATACAATAGGTACAACACATGGAATCAAGCTCTGATCAAACCTTTCTGCAACAACTCATGCACTTTTTTGTTAAGTTCTTCATTCTCTACTAGTGTTAATCTATGTTGTGCTTTGTTTGGAAAACTAGCTCCAGGAATCAAATCCATAAAATTACTTATTCTTCTTACTAGAGGTAAATCATTAGAAATATCATTATCAATAATGTCTTTATACTCATTCAACAATTTTGTAATTTCTATTGGTACTCAGCTATCACTATCTTCTCTCACTTGGTCATTACTAGCTTTTGCTACTCAACCATTACTACCAACACTCGGTCCTCTAGGAACTATGGAAAAATAGACTTGATTCCTTTTCATTTCCTTTTCAAATTGTTTTCTATTAACCATGAAAATGTTTACAACAGTATAATTAACCTCATTTGGACTTTCAATCAAAGGCAACAATGTTTGTTTCTTCCTATTTACCCAAATAGTATATTGATTCAATCTTCCATCATGTACAACATATCTATCATATTGCCAAGGTCTACCCAACAAAATATGACAATAATCCATGGGCATAATATCACACAAAACTTCATCAAAGTAATGTTCAATTTTGAACTTCACAAGGCATTGCTCACTTACCAATATCTTATGGTCATCTTTGATCCATGAAACATGATAAGGTTTGGGATCTTTCAATCTCTACAACTACAACTTTGGTAACCAACTCTTCTGATGCTAGATTTGTGGAACTTCCACTATCAATGATCACTTTGTAGCATTTTCAACCATCTTACATCTTGTCTTGAAAAAACTTCTCCTTAAAAAAAGTTCCTCATCACTTCCCTTATTACATAAGGTTCTTCTCACCATCAAATTTTCTCCAGCCTTAGGTCCACTTGGTGAACCCTCATCATCTTCTTGAATCATAGCATTTCTATTACCTTGCCTACTTTCAGAGGATCTACATTCAAAAGATCTATGTCCCTCTTTACTACATCTGAAACAATTACCATGAAATCCACCTATAGAATAGGAATTATCTCTTCCTTGGTAAGAATTAATGCCTCCTTCATAAGAATTACCACTTTTCCATTCAGTCTTGCCTTTGCCATCATTCTTCCATTTAGATTTTCCTTTATCTTACATAGAACTATCATATCTGCCACTTTCTCCATAAGATCTACTTTCGCCTCTCTAAAATCTACCAGCTCTACCTCTTTGTCTTTGTTCATGCTTCTTTGTCAAGATCTCCTCAGCTTTCAAGGCATATTGATATGCTTCTTCTACACTTTCCAACTTCACAAAACTTATTTAATCTTTAATTCTAGATATCAATCGATTAATGTACCTTGCAATTTTCTCAACATCATCATCCACATGTCCAGATCTGATGTCCAATCTATAGAATTCCTTGGTATATTCTTTCATAGTCATGTCCTTTTGTTTCAAATTTTTCATCTTTCTCAATAGGCTAACTTGGTAAACAACATAAAGGAATTTTTTCTTTACCTTGTTCACTATCTTTGGCTATGTTTTGATCTTCTCCTTTCCTCTCCTTTGTCTATTAGTTTGCAAGTGCTCCCACCATAGTGATGCATGACTTTTGAACCTAGTGACTGCAATCTTCACCTTTCTATTATTAGGAGTGTTTTCATACTCAAAGAACTTCTCCATATCAGAGATCCAATCCAACACAACATTGGTATCCAATTTTTCATCATAAGGAACAACTTCTACAATAGGCTTTGAATTTTTCCTAGACAACACTCACAACAATCTTTCCTCATCTTGATCTTCTTTAGGTTTTGGATTATGGTTTGGTGCTGCTACTTTATCATCACTTACATCATCATCAATATGTGCTCCTCTGCTTTGGGATGTCTCTACTGTAGACACCTAAATTTGATTACACTATTTTAGTAATCCTATTTAGTTATCTAAAAAGGGCATTATTAATTAAATTTCTATTTAATTAATCCTTTGTCATCCTCTAGTTGATTAATTTAATTAATCATCTATAGTCCTAATTGATAAATCAAATAATCTATTATTTATCAATTAAATCCTATTCTTCTATCTAATTCCAAAAATCCCCATTTATTAAATAAATCTATTTGATAAATGAAATCCTCAAATTCAAAAACCCCTAACCTATCTCTAATCCTCCATTTAGCCTAATCCACCCCATCCACCCATACTAACCAAGCTTAGCCACTAACTCACCCACCCTTATTAATGACATCCACTTGCACATCTCTAACATCCCTAATCTAATCCTAAACCCAAGCCTAATCCACCCCCTAATGTTGTCACATTCCTTAAACAAGTTTAAGACTTTCCTAATCCAAACCAAAGTCTCCCCTCAAAAAACCCAACCACTAAGTCATGAGTGCTCTTACAAAACATAAAAGACTCTTACAAGCCCACTCATGACTCTTACATCCATCTTACACACTCTTCCCTCTTCCACACTCATTCCTCTTACATCCCTCTTACATACTCAACCCCACTCATCATGCCTTTAACCAACACCTTACCCTATCCTCTCACACTCATCCTCCTTGTGACAAGTGTCACCTTTCCATTGGTGCTAAACAAGCACAATCCATGTGCTCTCCTTTGAGTGCATCCTAGCCCTCCTTAAGCCTTCATCCATCCTTGCATCTAAGCCCTCCATCCCTCTACCCCTTAGCCTATAAATTGAATCCCATCCCAAGCTATTTAATCAACAATCTTTGAGCTAAAGTTACCATGCTATTTTGAGAACCAAAGCCATCAACCATACCCTTATAATGCCAAATTGAGAGCTCACAAAGCTACCAATTTGCCAGTACCCATCTCCATTGAAGCAGCTTTTGAGCATCTTGAGCATACATCCACAACAAAAGGACACATCTACAGAATCAAGAAAGCATGGAGTGCTTTTTCTTGTGAGGTTTGCACTTCTTGTTTTCTTCCTTTGTCTAAGCATATATGTGAATTTAGTTTTTGGTTTGTGAATGTTTACTTTATTTGTTAATGTTCTTTGCACACTGATTCTGGTTCTACATCTACAACATCTAATCTGGCTACAATTTGTCTCAATTGATCCAATATAGCATCATCAACATTTCTTCTATCATGAACCATCTTTACAAATTAGGTTCTTGCAAGATCATAACCCTCTGCAAGTTATAGGTCAAATTTGCAAATCTACCACCCTACAACCAAATCCAAATTAGGGTTCTACATGATCCAATCTCCACAAGGATGAACCTTAAGTTCTGATACCAACTAACATAGGCAAAGGATGAATAATTAAAGCCAAAGGGTCACCCAACTATCCAAACCACCCTACAAGTATTAACACAACAGAAGAAAACACAAGGGACATCAACCAAAGGAGGTGAAATACTTTTATTGATTCATTAAAACATCTTCATACATATCTAGCTGTAAGGCCTTCTAGGTTATGTCCAATTACAAATGCATTCACATTCAAAGACTGATGTAGGCAAAGGATGAAGAACTAGGGCCAAAGGCTCACCCAACTATCCAAACCACCCCGCAAGAGTTAACACAATGGAAGCAAACACAAGGAACAAAAACCAAAAGAGGAAGAAGAGAGAAATACTTTTATTGATTCATCAAAACATCTTCACACATGCCCAGTTGTAAGGCCTTATAGGTTACAACCAATTACAAATACATTCACATTTAAAGATCCAACTGCAAATTCACATTTTTAGTTCTGCTCTCCAATCTTCTTTTCAAAAACTTGCCTAACTCTAAGCCTAAACACTCTATATATACTTGTCAAAATGGCTTACATATTATTCTAGAACATTACATAAGAGGAGGGCTGATCCAACAATGGTCTGGACACATCCCAAGAAAAGTTTTTAACATAATTATCATGATTGAAAATAAATCTTGTAAGTCAGCTCATTCTGTGCTGCAAATCTATTTTGTCCTCTTCGTATTTTGGCATCTCTGTAGTTCAGCATCTTCGTATTTTGACAGACTGTCGTCTCTGCTTGCTTATGTTCCATTTCTGCTTTATTATTTCTGCACTTTGTAGCTAAAAGAAAAAAAAAAAAAAAAAAAAAAAAAGAGTATAAATCAAAATTTGACTTTTAGTGGTTCCGTAGGATTTAGACCATTTTAAGCATTTTTACGCGTAGAAAAAACAACAAAAAAAGTTAAAATTTTTTTTCCCATAGTTAAGCTCTCATTTTTGAAGATTTTGGCTAACTAACTAAATTGCTTTTTTTTTTTTTTTTTTTTTGTCTCATTGTAGGTTGGAGCACATATGGAACCACTGACCATGCTTCTTGCAGGTTTTCATGTTGCTAAAAAATGAACTTGAATGTTTAACCATTTGTCTTTGAATGCATGTTGCTAAAAAAAAAAAATGAACTTGAATGGTTAAACACATTTTCCATTGAATGAATGTTGCTCAAAACACAATCTTGAATGTCATGGATTAAAATCAACTTTCTTTGGAATGCATGCTTAAAACAAAAAATCCAATCTTGAATGCCAAGGATCAATTAACCCTTACAATATCAAACACTTCATTTGGAGCTTCTAAAATTGAACAAAACAAATCTCTTTTTCACATGCAATCTAGGTAAAGTTTGATTTTTGGACATTTAAGAAACTTTGTTAAGTTAAAATACAAATTTACAAAAATCAATTTGATTAGTTCCTTGGACTCACCTCTTTTCTAATCACCCATCAAATATTAACCATTGGTTGCAATCTCAGCGCCATTTATCAAAATTCTTAAATGGCCAAAACTCTAGATTAAATCGATCACACTTCAAGTTTGGGCACTAAAATTGAACAACAACTGACGTGGAGAGCCTCCGGGCACGTGCTTGAAATCGAATCTCACACACTTTTGTTTTGGGCTTAAAACAAACTCACACTCAATCTTGAATGCCTTAAAGAAAATTAATCGATACTTGACGTGGAGGGCCTCCGGGTGCGCGAGTTTGCTTTTGTTGACCCTAACTCTTCTTATTGTTTGCATTCTTCAATCGATTTACTTTTGTTGGCGCTTCAAGTTGGAATTGAACATTGTCTCTTAAACATGAGTGCTTGCAAAGTCTAGATTAGCACACATAAGAGTCAGTTGGTAAAAGAACAAGCGTGTTTTTTTTAGCCCAAGGTCATCCGAGTCTTCTCTCCCCTTGTCGTCTTTCGAGGCCATCTTGGGTGCATAAGATTAGGATCCAAAACCTTGTTTCTTTTTAGGAGCCCTTCTTGGGGATTTCATCACCCCTTGGACGACCTCAACTCCAGCGTTCTGGCGGAGTATAAGAATCGGGAGGTGAATCGAAAGACACCTCTCTTGGGATCAAGATTTTGTCATTCGGGCTAAGCCTCAAGGAACTTTATACCCTTGAGAAGTGAAAGAGGAGAAGTGGGTTACCGCTCCTCTCGACTGTGTGACATCCTTTTGGTCTCATCTACGGATTTGGGCCTCACGTACCTTGCGTATATCAAGGACTCCCTAGCTAAACCAATTGTTAGCCTTGCAGAAAACCATCTAGGATGTTAATGTGTTTGGAGTGACTGATCGAAACATTTTTAGAACATACACACTCCTTGGCGCAAGTATCACATTCTGAGAACCACAAACTTCTATCTGGGTGTTCCTATCTATTGCTTGTTTTTATTTTACTTGTTGAATGAATGTTTGCCAAACTTGGTCAATCCTAGCTTAGGGCACACTTAGCGTAGTCACTGCCTATTTTAGAAGTTGAACAAGTTGAAGCAAAACAACTGAGTTTTTTCCCAAAGCCAAGCAAATTCAGGAATTTATGTCGAAACAACCCAAACCCAAACAGAAGTTTCACAAGGTCAAACTCAAGCCATCTCTAGCATACCAAGAACTTTTAGCCAAGAGAAAAGAAATAACACCAAGCCCACGAATTTCCAAACTCCACAAAGCAGAGGACAAAGCTACCGACGAAGCACTTCAAGAGGCCTGGTTAGAGCGCACAATCAAATTTAGCCAACATCCAGGAGTTAATCCTACTTATGCCTTACCAACTAGGCATGATTTCTATGATTAGACACCCTTGTTTCTCCACATCTTCTTGGATAAGCTTCACTCTAGAGTCATCTTTGTAGAAAAGATGGCCATCTTAGCTTATCCCCTTAAGCATTATTAGCTCATCCATCTCATTTAGAATCATACCATCTAGCTAGTAATCGAAAATCTACACATCTAAGCTTTCAAAATTGTTGTCACCTTGCTAAAAGTTTGCCATTCCTAAAATCTTCCAAATCCACCAATCTCACCAAGATTATCCCTTTGACAGAGCTTTGTCTAAGGTAATCTAGCTTTGTCACTTGTTATCCCTCATCACCTTGAGCTAAAGGCTGGGATTTGCAAGTGGTCAATCTCGTGTTCTTCCTAAAGGATCATCAGTCTATCCTTAAGTTGACACAATCACCACCAAGCTTGCACATAGGAAAACAGACCTTTTGTGCTTTGACAACATATCTTTGAAGTTAGAATCCCCAACCCGATCCTCCTTAGGTTTTTTCATATAGCTTTGCCTCAACCTAGGAAATCATTTGCATAGAAAAGCCTTCCCCCTTTTGCATCCATCAGCATTATTGCATCTCATCCCTAGGAGCATTTTTCATGCCACCCGTCACTCACTTAGCCAAGAAGAAAGAAACAATGGAGCCCTATCATTTGGATCGAACAGCCTCACCCCCCTTGAGCACTCAGCCATCCTTCAGCCCAGAGCAAGCTATGCCATCACCTACTGACATTGAAGCTTTCATGAACCAACTAGGAAATGCAGTATTGGTAAATGCCATTATAGACAAAAACAAAGAGATAATCATGGCTAATTTTTGAAGGGACAATGTAGGAACCTTTGACTTTGGAAGACCCCCTCCATTATTAGATCCATCTCACCCATTGTTTGGGCAGCTACCACCACCCGTAGGCTCTTATGATCCAAATTATCCTCAATATATTCCAAAAGAAGAGCCTCCAGCCAATCCATATGACCCAACAGACCCAAACATACCATCATCCACCCAAGTTGAAATCTCCATGCCGCAAGCCAACCCAGCCACCACCACTCCATCCTTGGTTCATACCTCTCCACTCCAAACCCCCTTTACCCAAAACATCTCACCGTTCACCCCCTTCACTATTGCTGCTGCTCCCACACCTAGCCTTCCAAATCCATCCATCTCCCAAATTAGTGCTAGCATCTTTGGCCAACCTCAGCAATATACAACAGGGATGCCACCCATGGGGCCAAGTAATCAACCTTTCATCACCCCCAGCTTGTTCACCACAACCCAAAGCACAATCCCATCATTTCCATTAGGTCTCGGGAGCTCAATACCACCAGCCACAAATCCACAAGCTACTACCTTCACTCCACAAAGCTATCAAAACCCACAAGCTACTGCCAATCTTCTACCAAGCTCCCAAGTGACCCCAGCTCCCACCACCACTCTACCAAGCTTCCAAATCCAGCCACAAAGCTATCAAACCCCATCAGTTCCATTCCCAAGCTTTTAATTCCCACCACCTCCACCACCAACTAATCCATTACCTCTAATTACCAACTACTTTTCAATGCCACTTCTAGGAGGTAATCCACCACCCCAGCCAACCACCAATTATTTGCAAATGCCATCCCAAATGGGGGCACAACCCACATAATTGGTCAAACCCCACAAGCCCTTCGATCCTTTCCCCAAGCCTCACAACCATCTTATACCTTACCTCCACAAAGCAATCCATTTATCCCACAACCAGCTTATGTTCCTCAATCCCAACCTCAAATCCCATATCAACAGCAAGCCTCGCAGCACATGCAGCAATATGCGCCGCCTCCCCCTCAACAACCCGTCATCCACCATGCAGCTGCCCAAACAATGTACAATCCCTATCAACAAATCCCTCACAGTCATCCATATTCAGTGGCCCCATCCAACACATACCTACCTCAAGGTACTCCTACATTGGGGGCACCCCAACCATCACCTATCAATTCAGAGTGGGAGCAAATGAAGATAGCTCTGAAAGCCATCCAAGAAGGGAATGATCCAAAGACATTCAAGTTTGAGAATGTGTGTCCTTACCCATTTGACAGAGCCATTACCGTGACACCATTTCCCGAACACTTTGAGGTACCTAAATTTGACAAATTCAGAGGAAAAGGAGACCCTGTCACACATATCAAAGAATTTTACATGCATTGCCAGGACGTGGCATACAATGATGTCTTCCTCTTGTGCCTTTTTCCCAAAAGCTTGGCTGGACCAACTCTTGAATGGTTTTATAGAATCCCCTATGGCACAATTAAAAACTTTGCTGAATTATCTGAGGCATTTGTAGCCCAATATGCCCATCTTGTTGAAACAGAGCTATCAATAGTTGATCTTGTCCACACTAGGCAAAAAGGTGGAGAAAGCCTTTCCAAATACCTGCAAAGATGACAAACCCTTACCACCCGCATATCCTGCACCTTGCCAGAATGCCATGTGGTGAAAATGTTTATTGATAATGCACATCCCAGCTTGGCTCACCACATGACCATGAACTGTTTGCAGACCTATAAGGATATCAAAGAGAAAGGAATGATCCTTGAGCAAGGACTCATCAAAGATGGTGTGGTAAAGATTTACAAAGAGGCCAACCAAAATCAATCACATTCCAATGACAAGTCTAGGTATTGGAACAAAAACAAGCATGTTGCAACAGATGGGGTTACTGACACCAGACATGTGAATATCGTTGGTCCTTCTCAAAACCAGTCTAACCCACCATATCAAACAAACAACCAACAAGCTACCAATTACCAACAATGAAATAACCAAAGCTATCAAAACCACAATACAAGACCCAACTTTTAAGGGTCTAACAATCAAGCTAATGCCATCAATGTAGCTGCAGGGCAAAAGCCCAGATTCCAACCTGCACCTAGAAACTATACACCCCTTGGTGAGCCATTGGATGTTATTTTTGAGAAATTGGCTAAGGAAAACCTCATCAAATTTCCTCCTACCCAGCAAATTGATCCAAGCCAATCCAAAGCTGCATGGTACAAGGACAATGAGTATTGCAAGTTCCATAGGGTAAATGGTCACACCACCCTCAGATGCATGAAACTGAAAGACTATGTGTAGGACCTCGTTGATCGGAAGGAAATCACTGTTGGTGCCCAAACCTCTCCCAATGCAGGCTTACAGATTTATCAAAATGCTTTTCCTCCACACAACAACCAAAATCCTGGAAAAGCACCTATCCAAAACAACACCAACAACCGCCAGCCAAACCAACAGCATGGGAAGAACAATGACCACACTTCATCCTATATAGACTATGGTAGCCTTATAGGTTGTATATCTGAGAAAGAGCCTTCTGTGAATGTTATCAATATCCGAGGACCAGACAATGAATGTGCGATCACCACTCAAAGAGCGCAATTTAACATCGCAGGCCCACCAGTTTCATCAGCTCCATCAAAAAGCCGGTACAATATCTTGGAACACCTTGGGAACATGCCAGCCCAAATATCCATTTTAGACCTTCTCTGCACTAGTCCTATGTACAAAGACATCCTTGACAGTGCTCTCATAGAATCCCGTGTCCCTTCTAATATCAATGCTACTGATTTTCGTAATCTTGTTGGACACCTTTCATCCTCATGTGCCCTATCTTTCAAACCCACCGACATACCTGCGATTGAGCCAGATCACACCCTTCCACTTCGCATAGCCATCATGGTATCCAATTTTTCCGTGAAAAGAGTAATGATAGATAATGGATCAGCCTTGAATATTTGCACCCTAAAATTCATAAAACAAGCTGGGTATACTGAGGCAGATATGATCAGTGAGGTTATCACCATCAAAGCTTATGACAACTTGGAAAGGACCACAGAAGGGACTATTTTGCTACCAATCAAGGTTGGGCCAGTCATTCAAGAGATAGTTTGCCATGTTGTTGATCTAAACCTACCATTTAACATCCTCCTCGGTCGCCCATGGATTCATGCTATGAAGGCCGTTCCATCCACCTACCATCAGTGCATCAAATTTTTGCATCAAGGCACTGAGATAACCATCCATGCCGATCCAGAACCCTTTGCTTACTGCAATGCAGTTGAAGCTTCATATACAAACCATTGCCCTAGAATAGACATCGGCACAGCCATCGCCAACTCATCCCACACTTGTAATGATGCAGAAACCATCCTTGCCTCCACCCTATCTACTGTAAAGATCAACAACAAAGGTTGTGGAGAATATAGTCTATCAGATGCATTTGCTGTCAGAGCAATCCCACTTGATCCACATACCCATGGACGGCCAACATATCAAAAAGCTAAGGAGATTCCACCTCCTTGATACAAACAGTTTGGCCCAACCACCTTTGTGTCCTCAAAAACCCCTCTTCATGAGGAGCTCACTCTAGATATCAACAATTGGCTACATAAGGATGCACCTCCAAGAAATCAAGCATGCCTTGATCACTTTAGTCAGAAGTATCCCCAACAACATAAGCTCGTCACTGAAAAATGGAACTATCAAGGAGGTGGACTAGGACCAGAAGAAAGGGGCATGCAATGTCCCATCGAAGCACATGATTGGGAAATAAAGTCAGGTCTTGGCTTTGGCATACCCATAACTGGGAGCACCAACGAGAATGGTCACGCTTTTTCGAACATCCACCGCGACCTTGTCAAAATCGAAGACATTCCTGAGGAAGTTGAAAAGAGAGCCTACGACGATATCCCAGACCAAATCTTCCTAGGAGACTCTGTTCTCCAAGAACTATCCATCCATCTCATTGACCTACCACTTGCTCATCCACAACTCATAGATTGGGACCAACCAAGTGTCATACATATTGATGAGTTTGCATCAGAGGAAGTGCTTCTAAGATTCATGGGAGCTGAAACTCCTCATAAGAAGACAAAGCTAGATTCTGCCTACATCTACAAGCTAGATCCCAAGGGGTATTTTGGAGAAAATCCCCAACCTAGTTTTGATACACCCAAAATTGGAACTAAGGTAAATCTGGGACTAGCTAAGGCAGTGAAGAGAACCCCTCAGCAAGAAAATCCAGAGCCACAAGCAGAACATGAGGATTTAGTATTTCCTCCTCAAGATAATCGACCAGAGGTGTCTTCTATTCTAATAGAGGATACTAGAGAAGTCAACATTGGTTCTTCAGAGATCCCTAGAATTGTTCATATTGCTGCATCCCTATCACAAGACCAAGCTGACCTCCTCTTTGAGGTTTTATGAGAGAACATTGGCCGATTTGCATGATCATATCAGGACGTGCCAGGACTCGATCCAAAGCTTGTAGTTCATCATCTTGCAGTCGATCCAAAGATCAAGCCCGTCAGACAAAAGCTTAGGAAAATGCACCCCAAGGTGGCATTACTAGTCAAAGCTAAACTAGAAAGAATGTTAGCTGCTAAGGTTATCCGACCTATCGACTACTCAGAATGGATCTCCAACATGGTCCCTATCACTAAGCCTTCAGGTGACATCAGAATCTGTACTGATTTTAGAGATCTTAACAAAGCTTGTCCAAAGGATGATTTTCCCTTGCCCAACATAGATATGATTGTAGATCTTATAGTTGGACATGAAATCCTATCCCTTATGGATGGATTTTCTGGGTATAATCAGATCAAGATTGTAGAAGAGGATCAGCATAAGACAGCATTCACTACCCCCTGGGGAACCTTTTGCTACACCATGATGCCTTTTGGCCTAAAGAATGCTGGGGCTACCTATCAAAGAGCTATGACAGCCATTTTCCATGATCTTATCCATAGCATTTTGGAAGATTATGTGGACGATATCCTGGTCAAATCTCACACCTTCATGGATCATCTTGCTGACCTGGAAAAAGTCTTTGATAGGTTGGCCCAATATTATCTCATGCTAAATCCCAAGAAGTGTGTCTTTGGGGTCACATCTGGCAAGCTTCTAGGCTTCATAGTTTCTAAACGGGGTATAGATATGACCCCAAAAAGGTCAAGGCTATCTTAGACATGCCTCCTCCCCAGACACTGCGACAGCTTTGCTCTCTTTAGGGAAAACTTCAATCTATCCGGCGCTTCATCTCCCAACTTGCAGATAAGTGTACACCATTTTCACACTTGCTAAAGAAGAATGAGAACTTCAAGTGGGATCTTTTATGTCAGCGCAGCTTCGATCAGCTCAAGCAGTATCTCACCAATCCCCCTATCTTGGTTCCACCAGTTCCTGGTCGTCCCTTGATCTTGTATATATCAGCAACACCTACTGCTCTAGGGGCACTTATAGCACAACATGATGATTATAACAGAGAGAGAGCCATCTACTATATCAGTAGAACCCTAGTTGGTTATGAACTCAATTACACTCCTATGGAAAAAGCTTGTTTGGTAGTTGTTTTCTCAACTCAAAAGCTTCACCACTACATGCTAAGTCATACCATCCAACTAGTCTCCAAGATTGACCCTCTCAAGTATATGCTCTCCAAAACAGCACTTACAGGCCGTTTGGCCAAATGGGTTATGCTACTAAGTGAGTTTGACATCCAGTATGTGGACAGAAAGGCAATCAAAGGGCAAGCTATAGCAGATCACCTAGCTGATGCACCTCTAGTAGATGCATATCCTTTGCTCACAGAATTTCCAGATGAGCATATCTGCCTAATTGAAGAACAACCCCCATGGAAGCTTTATTTTGATGGCTCATACACCTCTCATGGATCAGGGGCAGGAATATTATTAGTTACACCTCAAGGAGATTACATTCCAAAAGCCTTCAAGCTACAATTCCCTAGCACCAACAATATAGCAGAATATGAAGCTCTTGTAGCAGGATTAAAGATAGCTGTAGAATGGAATATCACTGAGTTACAAGTCTTTGGTGATTCCCAACTCATCATCAAACAAGTCTTAAATGAATATCAAACCAAAGATGAAAAGCTATTACCCTAGAAAGAGCTAGTTGATCAGCTGACCCAGCATTTTACAAAGCTTCAGTTTACACAAGTGCCTCGAATGCAGAACAAGGCAGCAGATGCCATGGCCACTATCGGCTTGCTCTTGGAAATTCCCCAAGAAGCTACACAGTATGAGTTTTTAGTTGAGTAGCTCCTCACACCTGCCTATGCGAATGAGGATTCAAACCGTGTTTGTATCTTGGTTGGTCCCCAATCCCCTTGGTACCATGAAATTCACACTTACCTTAACGATGGTATCATATCCCCTCACCTCACACGTACCCAACACCAGAACCTCATCCAAAAATCATCCCGCTATGTTATCATAGCCAATACCCTATATCGTCGGGGTTATCACGATACTCTCTCTCGATGTTTAGATGAAAATGAGGCCACGATGGCATTAAAAGAAGTACATTCTAGACTTTGCGGTGCCCACACGAGTGGTATTGTCCTAGCACGACAAATCCTTAGAGCAGGCTACTATTGGCCTACCATTGAAGAAGACTCTTGTGACTTTGTCAGAAAGTGTCTCCCATGTCAGCAACATGCAAATCTTGTGCACGCTCCAGCACAGGATCTACAGCCTATTGCACCACCTTGGCCTTTCGCTTGTTGGGGCCTTGATCTAGTTGGAACTATCACCCCTCTCTCATCTGATGGACATAAATGGATAATAATGGCTACAGACTATTTCACTAAGTGGGTGGAAGCAGTCCCCCTAGTCTCAGCTACAGGAGTTCAAGTCTCCAAGTTCATCTTGTACCACATTGTTTGCCGCTTCGGCATCCCATCCACCATCTTCACTGACCACGGAGGTAACTTTAAAAATCTCAACATGGAAGAATTATGCACTTCCCTCCGCATCCATCACCGCTTTTCTAGCCCATATTTCCCACAAGGTAACGGCCAGGCAAAGGCAACTAATAAAACCCTCCTCAAAATCCTAAAGAAAGTTGTCAATGATTCCGGCCGTGATTGGCACCTTCAAATAAATCCGGCTCTATGGGCCTATCGAACTTCCTTCCGTACATCCATAGGCACAACTCCATACTCCCTAGTCTATGGTGCCGAAGCGGTATTACCTATAGAAGTTGTACTTCCCTCACTACGCATATCTTTGCAAGGGCAAATCTTAGATGAAGAATACAGAGTAGCTCGACTCACCTAGCTAGATCTCTTAGACGAGAAGAGACAACAAGCCTATGACCATCTCACAGTCTATCAAACTCGTCTCAAAAGGAATTTCAACAAGAAGGTGCTCCCACGACACTTTCAGCCAGGTGACATGGTCCTCAAAGAAAATATGAAAGTCCAAGCAGATCAAGAAAAGAAAGGCAAGTTTGAACCTACATGGCTTGGTCCCTATGTGGTTACTGCCTCCTTTGGCTCTGGAGCCTATCAATTATCTACACCAGAAGGAGAACTCTTGAATGATCCCACTAACATCATTCATCTCAAGAAGTTCTATGCTTGAAGATCCTTGGTATACCTAGCTTTTGAAAAAAAAAAAAAAAAAATTAGTAAAGAGAAATAAGCGTCCAATGGTGAAAACTTGGCAATTCAAGCACCTTGGATAGGTACCTTGGTGAAAACCTGGTAATTCAGGTGCCTTGTGTGCTAAAGACTAATCCATTATCTATCACTATCCTATCCCTCATCCATCCACCCACCATCCCATAAAACACCTGCTTGTTCCCTTGGTGTTCCAATCAAATATCCAAAATCTGATAGAGCTTGTCAATACCTCCTGTACAACTTGTAAATCTTGTACCAAAGCTTGTATTATACCTTGTAAATCTTGTACCATACCTTGTATATATTTGAATCTTGTCCAAAGCTTGTACCATATTCCATCTTGTAAATGATCTTGTATCCTAGCTTGTATCCTATCACATGCACACACAGAATCCCATTTTCCTTAAGCTTTTCACAAACCATCTACCTATCCACCTATCAACTATTATAGACACCCCATCCTTCACAAACATTTCCATCTCACAAAAAACCAAAACATGAACAAACTTGTACATTTGTAACATATCTTGGTCTGTCAACTTGTACATCCTCTTTAGCTTAGTATCATTGTATCTATCCGGCTTTCGTGTTAGTTCATCCTTGGTCAACATCTTGCACACATCACACACCTTGGTTAGATATTCCAATGCATCCTTTAGCTAGATCTCCTATCACCAAAGTGTTATCCTTCTTAGTTCAACTTGCCAGACGCATCACTCATCCAGATCCATCAACTTAGGTGCTCTCTGATAGATTTTTGCAGGATATAGCTTTTCTCATGTCTGATCTTGGTCCATTAGTACCTCGTGCTACCCATCTCGTTGGCAAAAAGTTCTCTTTTGGATTTTCACTTTCTTTTGATTTGGGATCTTCCCTTTTGGGTCTTGAAATATCTTTTCCAAGCAATCTCCTTGTCCCCTCCTCAAGGTTGCCATGATCTTCCATATCATGGTATGCTGTGAATGGGGCAATTAGAGCGTAAGGTCTTGATCAGGTCTTTTGCTTGTTTTCTTTTTCTGCTTGTGGGTTACCTAGTGTCGTTTCCACGCTGCTTCCTCTGGGATTCATGTGTGATACTGGGGCAATCCTTGTGTGTTTGTTTTGAGTCAGTTTGTCAGTCCTCTGGACGGTTGGTGAAAAGGCCTTGATGTTCTTGGTAACCTTGGCAATTAACCAACAGTCCTATAGCAAATCTAGTGCTCAACTACATGGTGGTACTTCTCTTTGAAGTATCCCCTCGCTCAAAAAGCTTCAATGGATTCCTTTTATAGCGCTCTGCTCCTCCATCTCCCCCCCCCCCAATCCTGGAAAGTCTTAAGCTTGCTTTACTATTGTGCCTCTGTTTTCCCTTTATCATTCTCCCGTAGTGAGAGTTTGAGCTAATTCAACCCCTTCTCTTTGCCAACCTGCATCTCAGCTTGTCTCAATTTCTTGTACTTTTCAAGAAGTCGTCGACCCTCATTTCTCTCCCCGCCACCTTCTTGAGGGGGCATCATCTAAGTCTAGTCTCTCCTCTTCTTATCCGAGACTGGGGTAACCTTGTTGCTAAAACATCTTCCTCGTGTCGTCTTCATTCAAACTTCTTTGAAATAGTGTTGTCTCAACACTATGTCAAAGAGGGGCAAAATGTAGACACCTAAATTTGATTACACTATTTTAGTAATCCTATTTAGTTATCTAAAAAGGGAATTATTAATTAAATTTCTATTTAATTAATCCTTTGTCATCCCCTAGTTGATTAATTTAATTAATCATCTATAGTCCTAATTGATAAATCAAATAATCTATTATTTATCAATTAAATCCTATTCTTCTATCTAATTCCAAAAATCCCCATTTATTAAATAAATCTATTTGATAAATGAAATCCTCAAATTCAAAAACCCCTAACCTATCTCTAATCCTCCATTTAGCCTAATCCACCCCATCCACCCATACTAACCAAGCTTAGCCACTAACTCACCCACCCTTATTAATGACATCCACTTGCACATCTCTAAAATCCCTAATCTAATCCTAAACCCAAGCCTAATCCACCCCCTAATGTTGTCACATTCCTTAAACAAGTTTAAGACTTTCCTAATCCAAACCAAAGTCTCCCCTCAAAAAACCCAACCACTAAGTCATGAGTGATCTTACAAAACATAAAAGACTCTTACAAGCCCACTCATGACTCTTACATCCATCTTACACACTCTTCCCTCTTCCACACTCATTCCTCTTACATCCCTCTTACATACTCAACCCCACTCATCATGCCTTTAACCAACACCTTACCCTATCCTCTCACACTCATCCTCCTTGTGACAAGTGTCACCTTCCCATTGGTGCTAAACAAGCACAATCCATGTGCTCTCCTTTGAGTGCATCCTAGCCCTCCTTAAGCCTTCATCCATCCTTGCATCTAAGCCCTCCATCCCTCTACCCCTTAGCCTATAAATTGAATCCCATCCCAAGCTATTTAATCAACAATCTTTGAGCTAAAGTTACCATGCTATTTTGAGAACCAAAGCCATCAACCATACCCTTATAATGCCAAATTGAGAGCTCACAAAGCTACCAATTTTCCATTACCCATCTCCATTGAAGCAGCTTTTGAGCATCTTGAGCATACATCCATAGCAAAAGGACACATCTACAGAATCAAGAAAGCATGGAGTGCTTTTTCTTGTGAGGTTTGCACTTCTTGTTTTCTTCCTTTGTCTAAGCATATATGTGAATTTAGTTTTTGGTTTGTGAATGTTTACTTTATTTGTTAATGTTCTTTGCACACTGATTCTGGTTCTACATCTACAACATCTAATCTGGCTACAATTTGTCTCAATTGATCCAATATAGCATCATCAACATTTCTTCTATCATGAACCATCTTTACAAATTAGGTTCTTGCAAGATCATAACCCTCTGCAAGTTATAGGTCAAATTTGCAAATCTACCACCCTACAACCAAATCCAAATTAGGGTTCTACATGATCCAATCTCCACAAGGATGAACCTTAAGTTCTGATACCAACTAACATAGGCAAAGGATGAATAATTAAAGCCAAAGGGTCACCCAACTATCCAAACCACCCTACAAGTATTAACACAACAGAAGAAAACACAAGGGACATCAACCAAAGGAGGTGAAATACTTTTATTGATTCATTAAAACATCTTCATACATATCTAGCTATAAGGCCTTCTAGGTTATGTCCAATTACAAATGCATTCACATTCAAAGACTGATGTAGGCAAAGGATGAAGAACTAGGGCCAAAGGCTCACCCAACTATCCAAACCACCCTGCAAGAGTTAACACAATGGAAGCAAACACAAGGAACAAAAACCAAAAGAGGAAGAAGAGAGAAATACTTTTATTGATTCATCAAAACATCTTCACACATGCCCAGTTGTAAGGCCTTCTAGGTTACAACCAATTACAAATACATTCACATTTAAAGATCCAACTGCAAATTCACATTTTTAGTTCTGCTCTCCAATCTTCTTTTCAAAAACTTGCCTAACTCTAAGCCTAAACACTCTATATATACTTGTCAAAATGGCTTACATATTATTTTTGAACATTACATAAGAGGAGGGCTGACCCAACAATGGTCTGGACACATCCCAAGAAATTTTTTTAACATAATTATCATGATTGAAAATAAATCTTGTAAGTCAGCTCGTAGAAATCACATCCAAATGTTGACACTTGACATACACTGGGTAACTTAGCACATGAAGAAAAACTTGGTATACATGGGTAACTTGGCACATGAAGAGTCACTCAACATACACTGGGTAACTTGGCACATGAAGGAATTTTTATAGTAACTCGGCACATGAAGAACTGCTAGGCACATGAAGGACTGCTAGGCACATGAAGGAACTGCTAGGCACATAAAGGACTGCTAGGCACATGAAGGAACTACTAGGCACATGAAGTAGTACTAGGCATATGAAGGAACTGCTAGGCACATGAAGGACTGCTAGGCACATGAAGGAACTACTAGGCACATGAAGGACTTGCTAGGCACCAACTTGCAGAGTGAACAAAAATGAGTAGGATAACAAGGCAACCCAGGATGCTCCTACGTGAAGAGTAGCCATGCAAAAGATGTTCTAGGATATCACCATCTTAGACCACCATTTGAGCTAGGAGTGGTTGATAGATGAGTATGAGGATGAGTACCCATCACAATATCTACTATGTTCATTGGTTGCTCAGGCTTTGGTTATTTGTAAGAGCTAGAAGGGATTCTCACTGAGATGGAGCAGACTGGTAGTAGATTTGATTAGGCAACCCTAGAGGATGGTATGGGGACCAACTATCCTAGCTGATATGTATCATGAGCTTCACAAGATTTTCTACCATGAGGGTAAGACATGGGCTTGGGAGCACATTGTTGTGATTCGACCGTGGGTCCAATTGCAAGAGCATAACTAGCCATTTATATTCAGATACATAGGGTTTGTGCCATAGAGCCATAGTGGGGATGTGACCTATGATTAGTGGATCTTTGATGAGCTTACCTCTTTTTTGTGGTGGCCATACCAATATCACTAGTACATTTGACCCCAATTTTCAACCAAAAATTTTGACCATCTAATAAATTGGGGTCAATTTGGTCGAAATGTGCAAGGAAAACATATACTTTTTGTTAAATGTGAGCCCGTGTTGGTCAAAATTTTGACCAACACGGGCTCACACTATGTCAAAATTGGAAAAAGTGTTGTTTTCTGCCCTAATCTCATTTTTACGTGACCCGAAAGATAGCTCGTGCACTCAACCATTTTCTACACTACATTTTGTGGCCAGGAGTATGTGCCAAAAGGGTTTTATAGCTTTAGCACCAATAGGGTTTGACATATTGGGTTCTTTGGTGCTTGATTGTAGCAGAGGAGAGCTCGTGAATGCTTCAAAGTTGATCCATTGAAAGAGATTTCAGAAAGAAGGCGGCGTGTAAGGATTAAATAATAGCTGGAAATGTTGAAGAGTCTCCTTCCTAGCATTACAAAGGCGAGTTGAAGTTTTGTACATTTTATAGATTGACATTTGATTAATCATAATACATTTGATTGAAGTTTTGTTTTATAGATTTGTTTTATAGTTGAAGTTTTGTTTTATAGATTTGGTATCTATTTGATTAATTCATTCAAGAATGAAAAGAAAATGAGATTATGGGTGATCAAGAAAGGTTCATCATACAAGACTAAATAGCAGTTTTGAGTACAATAGCAAGATGTGCGGTATGAAAATGAATAAGCTCATCATATTAAGCATCAAGCCTAGAAGGGATCAACTACTGCCAATAATATGATTCCTTCCATTATCCAAAATCAAAGGAACTATGAGAAATCACTCCAAAATCAAGATTTCCCAGATTCCATCATTGATCATCTCCACAATATTTGTGTCTCTCATCATCATGATTATCTAACTAATTTATTTCATTCATGAACAAATCAATTCATATCAAAATAAAGTAATGCAACTTTGTCCTTCCTCTTAAAGTATGAGTAACTTTGAACCTTAGCAAGATCCAACTCTTGATTGTCGTTGGGATACCTCCATTTAATGTACATGCAAAACATATCCTAGGTCAAATTAGCAGCTTGATATAATATCAGAGTAGCCCCGCAAAGATATGGATTTCAAATTAGACTCCCAATAAAGTTGAAAGTTGCATACACAAAAAATCTTCCTATTTAAAGTTGTCCATGATAATCCTACATTAAAATTGCTTAATGGACAAGCAATCTTGTAAAGGCAGACTATTATGCTTTGCTAAACTGGGATTGGCAACCCTTAACAAACATTGAAAATAGAAGATTACAGTCCTTGTTAATAATATATCTAAATGTTGAAGTGAAATATATGTTAAATAAAGAAGAAATTATCATAAGGAAGCTATGGATAGATGAGGAAGGATCATTGTATAAGGAGGAACAATTATATTAAGCTTGAAGAAGTACATAAATCATCATCATTTTAAAGATTCAACTACCCTTGCATCATGGAGAATATGTCTTAAACTAACTTATATTTATGGTTGACCACCTTCATCAAGGAAAATAGAAGTACTCTCTATTGCTGGGAGACTTGTTATGCCATGCCTTCCTTGATTTGTTCTATAAATTATAAACAATGAACAAAAATAACAAATCAGGCAGCAATCAATATTAATATATATAGCAACAATTTTGACAAAGGATTATAACTTATAATCATAGGAGTAAAGAGATGGCTAAATGGTATTACATTGAAATAAAAATAAAAATCAATACTAAGGGGGCAACAACTTATTAAGATTGTACCTATGCCTAAAAAAGAGTCAACTTCCAAAAAGATGTTCGCTTTCAAGGAGATATTAAGATATATATGGGAGAAGACCACAATGGGAAAAGGATCAAGGAAAGAAATCTAATAAGAATTGGTGCTAATAAGAGTAGAATAATTCATAACATGGATCAAAATCAGAATCACAAACCAATATTTATTGCAGGCAATAGCACTATCATTCATTTGTGGTGTGGATGGATATATCTTTAATATTTTCTTGATGTATTCCACATAAGAATAATTGAACCTAGTATTCCAATGCAATATGTGATGTACTAGTGGGTGATATTTCTTGTACGAATACTTCACAGTATACAAAAATGCCTCGTAGGACTCACCCAAACCTACATGCACTTGCCACTTCATAGTGTATGAGACACCCATATATGTACAGAGTGGTGACACTCTCCACTTTGTACCCATATGACTCACATTGTATAGAATGGATCGCTATATGATGAATTCAACTACTATTTCACTAAGTCTTTTACAATAGTTTAAGAGGAGATATAAGATAGAACCAATACTTAGTATGGTGAAACACTTGTACAATTCCTCAGCTATTAATATAAGCAATAATATGTGTACAAAAGAAATATATTTGATGCATAACATCATATATAGTTAGATATAAGCAAAGATGTTGAATTTCTAGCTTATTTACTAAATGGTAACAATCAATCATAGCAAGGTGGGAGGAAATATAAGGGGGTAAACTAACACAGGGTTCAGTAGCTACCCCATGTCATGAAGGATGGATAGAAGGTCACTTGAGGTTCAAGAGGGATAGTATATCTACTCTTGGGTCTAGGGTAGACGATCATTTCAAGCACCCTATCATGTCTCTGTATCCAAGCCTCATTGTGGTTAAACACATAATAAGTTATATATGTTATATGATTAAGATGATTATAAATATATTTTCTTGGACCCTAGAACTAATAAAAATAAATTATAAATTGTATCTTCAATAATCATCTAGCATGATTGCAAGATTTCAACAAGGATATATCCTGCTTTTACATTCTTTATGATAAGTTATATCTCGAACTATAATATGTTTCTTGTTTTTATTGAATTTGTGATTAAGGGTAATCCCAAAAGAAGACATCACAATTGGCATCAGAGATTTGATCCTGCTGGTGTACAAGGCAAAGCTATAACAATAAGATGTATTCTATTCAAAGAGATTTGAAGGGCTAAGCAAGGGATCTATAAACTCTCCCAAAAATAGAATCAAGTAGGCCAATATTGCACTTTTGTGCGTGTGTGTGCCTTTCAAATATGTGTTCCATCCCTTGCATATTTCTATAATTTTGCATGGTTAATGCCTTGTGGCCTTCATACAACATGGTAACCCAAAAGTTTATCCTTCCTAAGTCGAAAGGTAGTCCACTTGTCCCCCTTTGGCCTTATGGGGACTCCCCAATCACAACCATGAGGTGGTCCACTTAGAGGGTGACCACATTACCATTCTCTCAAAGGCAACAACCTCATTTTAATGACCTTTATTGATATATCAATTAGGAACATAACATCTTTACATATTTTTTAATATTAAGTCATTATACCATCAATATACCTATCATTTCTAAATTAGATAGTTATAAAACGCATATAAGATCATTGATATACAGATGCAGATAAGTCTGTAGAAATGTCTACAATCTACATATAAAATTACCCATTATAATTTATGTTCCTAAAATGTACACAAAGACCAAATAAGAATACCCAATAATCTAAATCATATGGTCTTATTGTCTTTTATATTTCTTTATTCACTCAGGATGATTGAATGATTAATATAGATTGATTGAATTAATTGAAGAATTGATTGCAAGTCTATTTGATTCACAACTAATGTTTGATGAATGATAGAATGATTTTCTTTGATTTGACAATTTTATAGTTAGTGAATTATGACTAAATGAATGTTGTAATTCATAAATTGAGGATTGATGATTATGTGTTGATATAATGTATTTGGAAGTGATGATTGGTAAATGATAATAAAAAAAATTTCTTCTTTTATATATTATTCATGTAAGGTTCACCGCCTATCATAAAAATTGAATCACCACTTTAGATTAATATGTTATTCCCCAACTTTATCTCCCTTGGATGCCCTCCTCAAACGAAACCTCTTCTTTATATCTTACAATGTAAAAGTCACTTCTCTTCACCACATGTGCCCCTTGCATTGGTCACAACCTTTCACAATTACCACCCTTCAAATAAGGTCAAACTCTTCATCATTGTTGACCAAATGAAGGTACTTCGTTACTATCTTCCCCTCCCTTCTTCCATCAATCTTTCCTTAATTCCTATGCTCCCTTTATGCATATCAGAACTGTCTTATATCTTAGGCCAGACTTTACTATGGTTATCTTATGATTATCCAGTCTTCTATGCCTTCAAAAGAAGTCTTTCCCCCCTATTTATATCTTCATTAGGGGAGAGTCAAAACCTTTCATTATTACAACTCTTCATCCTTTATGCCCTTTGAAAGAGTCACAACCTTTCATAGCTGCCCCCGTACAAAAGAGTCACAACCTTTCTCAATTACCACATTTTGGGAGAGACATAGCCTTTAACTTTGAAGGAGTCACTTTCCTATTCTTTCTTCTCCATTAATTCTCTCTTGATTCACCTTCAAAATTTATCATCTCTTTATACTTCTCTATTAAGTTCGCATCGACTTTCCTTTTCAATTTGTGTTAGCATATTCCTTTATATTTGCACATATTCCTTCTTTATGTTTGAATATAGTGTCTATAGGTATTATGTATATGAGAGACTTTAATAGATCCTAGCCATGTAAGCACATGTATTCCTTGCTGGTGGCAATATTAGTTCAAATGCTCGGTGAGTATTAATCATTGCCCATGAACTTATTTTTCCTACCTTTTTGCAAATGGGTACCTATCCCATTCTCGGATTGATGTTTTTATATATATTTTTTGGGGGTTACAAAGTGTCATTTGCGGGGTTGTGTCCCTTTGTTAGGATGTCCATAAGTATATTTTCCACTTTAGGGTTAGCATTGGTTATAACATGTTAGCCCAAAAAAGCCGATACAATAGCCCCAAAAAAAATTTCTCAGGACTTGGCCTGTCCTTGAACTCCACCGAGGAATTATGGAGAGTGTACAAGATTTCCCTGATCAATCATCAAAATCTAACATATTCTATATGTTGTAGTGGAAAAAACCTCACATCAATACATAGATACCAAGCTTTTGGATCTCCCGGATGATCTTGAAAATAAGCTTACAATAAAACTTGGGGGCATAAGTGCATTCCATGTAATCGAGAGGATGAAATTATTTGGTGTGGGGCCAAACCTGGTCAATACAAGATACAAGAGGAGCAGGAAAGAGCAACAGAATGGCCCTAATTTTATGTTGGGATCAATCAGCTCTCCCTAATGCTCATACATTCTAATGGATGGTGATACATAAAAAGGTACTTAACCATGGATAGGCTAAATAATGTGGGCATTCATGATCCCTCCTGGTGTGTCTTATGTAAAAGGGATGTGGAGCCAACTAATCACTTATTTTTAAATTGAGTTCACTGACGAGTGTTGGAATTGGCTTCAAAGTACATTGATATGGATGGAGCCTAGACCTAAATTCCTATTACAATTCTTATAAGGATGGTCTAATGTGTAGAAATGTAATGTGGGCTTCCATTTGGACCATTTCTATTTCTTGCTCATTTGGAATAATTGGAAGGAATAGAACCATAGAATTTTTAAGTGAAAGAGATGTCTTGGGAGGCTTTGATTACCAAAAATATTTAGGAAATTGTAGAGATGGCCAGTGCTAGAATTAAAATCAAGGACACCAAGTTCTCCAAGTGAGAAGAATGGATTCAGATGGAGTGGGTATATTTAAACTGGGCTACATTTCTGCTGTCCAAAAACATGATTCATCATATATAGGTAGTATGGTGCTACCCCAAATTCCACATATGGAAATTGAACATTGACGCAGTAGCTAAAGGGAATTTGGGATATGGAGGCATTGGATGTATCATTTAGAATTGGAATGATGAGTGTGAATGACCATCCTCACAAAGATTAGGTGTAGTTTCTAATAATGAAATTGAATTTGAGGCTTTCATACTAGGCTTACGATTGTACCTAGATAAAGGCAGTCGAGTTGTTGACATAGAGGGAGATTCACAAATTTGTATTCGAGCAATGATTTGTGGTTCAATTCATAATTTGAAGCTAAGTAATTGGGTCCAAATTTCTAGGGATATTCTTTTGGAGTTTAAAGTTGTTACTTGAAAGCACATACAGAGAGGCTAATAAGGCTAAAGATCTGCATGCTATTGTTGGGGTTTGTCAAGAGGAATCAATAGTTTTAGGTTCAGATATTACTATGGCCTAGACTACAATAAATATTGGTGCTTGAAACATAGTAGAAGCTTCATGGTAACAATGGGCAGTTTTTGTAGATTGTAGTGGTAGCCGTATACCTTGCTTTGTGATTTCTCCCATAGCTGTATGTGGTAAGATTGTTGTAGATTCCAAATATGCTTTGAGGCATCCAATCTATTGATTAATTCCAGTTTTGGTGATGATTGAAGCTGAAATCTATCTTTGGCTGAATTTTGTGTCAAATTGGGTGCCAAAATAGGTCTGGCAAAGTTTATCAAGTGTTACAAATGAACTTGAATGTGCTATAAAGAGATGATAGAGTAACAAATGAACTTGAATGGGAATGAAAAATGGGGGTGTGCCACAACAATACCAAGATGATATATAGCTTGGATTTTTTTCTTAGATTTCAGAGACAAAAGTGGGGCATTTTATACCCAATTCATTTGGAAAGTTAAATGATGCATGTACATCATAATATCTTGTGCTATCATTCATTTACTCCATTACACAATGTCAATTTCCTCACCATTCATGAGGCTTGATATTATCTCGGTGCTCTCTATATGACCCTTTTATGATCTCCTTTCTTACTTTCTTGGTTGTATTTACTAAAAGATGACTAATTGAAGAATCATGTCCTTCAAAATATTATCTCCTCTCTTCACTTTCAATATTCTCATTATATAATGAAATATATGTATACTTCTTCCAACCTTTCTTTTCACTAGCATGTTAACAACAAGTTATGCAATTATGTATATTTAACTATGCATATAAATTTTGGACATAGGTTTGGAAAACTTGGTTACCCTTTAAGATATATTATTTCCTATTGGTTCTTCTCTTGAACACACAATTTAAACTTCATAAATGCCTACACTAATACCATCAATGATATAGGAAAAGATCAAAGTACCTAGTTAAAGGTTTCTTAAAAAAATTCACTTCACTACACCAACTAGCTCGATGCGTAATGGAAATACAAACAACGCATAGAAATTAATACATTATACCAAAACATAACTATGTTTGAGATTATATCCATTATTGCCTAAAAATAATTATAATACATTGAGGCCTTGAGCCCTAAGATTCAATACACAATGAATCTTTGAAGATTTATAAAAACCATTGATTATATAATCCTAGTATGGACTCCATGATATGGTGTTCTTTGATATTATATCTCCTTGGCCCCTTATTGTTCAAATGAACATTTTAACTTATGATGGCATTGCATGAATTCATAATATGCTTCAACTTATGTACTTTATGTGGCAACAAAAGTCCATCCTATGTATTCAAATGAGTAATGAAAATAACATGGGTCAATTTTGCATCTATGAACCAAAACTTCGGTGATGTTTGATAGAGATTGCAAGATTAGAGATAGACCTTTTGGATGTATATATGTAAATGAAGTTGGGTTGTTATTATTTACCAACTTTTACGCAAAAATCACCTACTTTAAATCTAATCAATTTACAAAAAAACCTAATTAAAATAATGTCAAAACATGTTAAATTTTGGGACTCTAATATAAAACTATGAATCAAAACTAAGGTGATGAATAATATAAATTCCAAAACTAGATCTAGACCTATAGGATTCACACATATAAATGAAACTAAAATAAGATTATTCACCAAATTTCATACAAAAATATATCAACATATATGGTCATATATATATGAAAAAAACTTGATCAAAATGTCACCAAACCAAGAAATGAAAAAGGCATGGGTATGCAATTAAGGGCAGTTTAGATCAGTGTATCATTTTTTCCCTTTTTGTTGACTAGAAAAAATCCATTGGAGAAGTAAGTACATTGATAAGAAAATCATGTAGATATAGGTGTTTAAGTTGATCAACTCATTCACATGTGAAAGTTGAGATGTCAGCATCCCCATGAAAGAGAGATGGTCATCTTTAAGATAATAATGGAGGTGAATCCTCTAGGTGAATGATTGAATGGCTCTGAAACTTCCAGGGAATGAACTTCTATTGTTTTCATTGGGACACCTTGTCTCCATTCATGTATCCACACCCAAATGGATGAGAACTGTTCCTCATTATTAGGACAACTTGTCTTAATACCTAAATCTAGACCCAAGTCGACCAAAATTGATTGCATTAATTATATTGTCTCCTCCATCATATATGATATAATTTGAAAATCACAAGGAATTTAGCCAGTCCCATATCATCTTCACATGCTTATCATATTTTCTTCCAAATAGATAAACCACTTCACAACACATGGAAGTGATGAAAGTCTCAAAAAGAACTCTTACAGACCTCTTTATTCAGTCTAGATTAAGCCCACATGCATTAAATGTAAAGGTATGGAAGCCCATCAACATTGATGGAACATAAAACAAAACTTGCGCATCATGTTGGAGAGACAAATGTTGTTAACTTATTACAGTGAGGAATAGAGAGACAAAGAATGTTCCATGCTTAAGGAAAAAAAGGTTATGTTTGGAAATCTCAACACATAGAAGATGAATAAATAAAACACACTGATTGTATTTCTTTTGAATAGAAGTATCACAAACTGACATTGGGACAATAGCTCAGAATGGCATTGTAACTATGCTTGAAATTTGACCCTTGTTTGAAGTAACTTACAAGACCATAAAATATGGGTCCTTATCTATAATAACACATATGACTCTCTTATACACATTTTCTCAATTTGTTTTTACAATAGGGTAATTCTAAAAACCAACTGCCTTACTAAAAATATTAATGGTTCTCTCTATTAACTCCTAACCTACTATAACTAGTAATTCCTTGAATATTTGATAAAATCAGCAGTGCCAACGGTCGCCACTGCATTGAGATCAGTCCAGGTGCCTTAACAAATGTAGAAATGTTGGATACATAGCTTACTATAAATTGTAAGTGTAGCTAACTGAAAAAAATGAGGAGCAATCCTAAATACTTCTGTAATATAGAAGGGAAAGATCCTCTTTTTTTTCCAGATGGGGCCCTCTAGCCATCAGCCTTAACCTACGAGGGCCAATAATAGGTCAATCCAAACATAAACCATGGCGAGCTAAAATGAGGACATTACACTTTATAACCAATCCTACTTGTCAAAAAACACATATGACACTTCAAAAAACACTTTGACTTAAATACCTTTAGAAATTTTTGGCAACTTAACCACATTATGGAATCATGGGAAAGGTATGATGACACATCTAAGCAACTCTTGGCAAGGGAATATCCATTTTGTGTTTCTCAAATCAAATATCATGGTTAATCTAATTTGACATTCAAACACTTTCCAATACTATACATGAATTCGATGTTCAATAGTTGTGCATTTTAGGCATGTAACATGTGTCCTTGTGACTTGACCACGTGTTTTCATTATAAAAGTGTCTATGATTTAGCATTCAAGGTCATCCCATTTGACTTGACAGTCATAATATTTTATTAATATTATGAGATTCCAATTATAAGACAAATGTATTAAATACAGTTTGCTACCTACATTGCTTCTGATGTTTTGAAGAGTATAATTTGGAGATTAGTTATCATACAATTCTCAAAGTGGATATGTAAGACCAAAATACCTTACAATTTGAGAAAATACTTGCATAAAAGCTCCTAAATTCCCAGCTCAAACTTTGTTACTTTAGAGAAGAAATTATTTGGATTTTGTGCCTGTACAATTGCTACAAGATCCATGTGGTTACTGTAACTAGAGAGTGTACAAGAGGGGTCTG
The DNA here is from genome assembly GCA_028749045.1 of Cupressus sempervirens. Taxonomy (NCBI): domain Eukaryota; kingdom Viridiplantae; phylum Streptophyta; class Pinopsida; order Cupressales; family Cupressaceae; genus Cupressus; species Cupressus sempervirens. The sequence continues at coordinate 536,285,478 of CM053787.1, read as the reverse complement.
TTGAAGAGGGATAACTTGTGATCTTTACAAATACACTAGAATGTATTTAAGGTTAGTTTTGCTCAACATATAGAGAAAAATGTTCAAGCATTCCTGTTAGTGGATGAGAATCTCTCTCACTTTTCTTTTCATGTTTACTTTTGAAATGATGATTTTTGCTAGTTACTTTAGACACTTCAAAGAATGTAATCCATGGTTGATCTGATATGATTACCAATTTTTTTAGTATTATGGAGCTGGGAAGGGAACAATTGTATTGATTTATATGACTGATTCTAACATGAATTTGATTGAAATTTAATGATTTCCTAACTTGAGATCAATCTTTAAAAAATAGATTTCTCCATGCAACTCATTGATAATTGCTCCATGCAACTCATTGATTAGCCATTCATCATGAGAGACAGATACATATTCTTGATGATTTTCTCGCTCAACATTTTGTGGTCTATGCACATCTCACATAACATATTTTCTCTTTAGAAGCACCACATATGATTCAAAAGAGCTAGAACTTGGCCTGATGTGATCCATCTCCAGCAATTTCTTTGTAATGTTTTCTTTTTCTTCTCTATACATCTGTGGATGGTAGTAATGGACATTCATGACAAGCTTAGAACCTATTTCCAACTCTATGATGCATTAAAATACCCTATCCAATAGCAATCCTAGAGACAAATTACTAAATAGCACATTATGGCTATCCAATATTATATGAATGTTATTATGACAAATGAAGCTTACCCAGTAGGCATGCCTTTTACTAGAGAGCAGTTGGTTACCTATGCAATTTGTCCCTTGTGGAGAGTTCTCTCCATCCCCTAGGAGTGACCACTCATAATGATTAATCAAAAATGCCTTTAGGCACCATGTATTTCCCTTTATATTTAAATTTTAATTCCATAGACTGATAATATTGTGTAAATTCTCTAACAAATGCAACCATTGGCTAGTTCTACAAAAAAAAAGTTTATAAAGAACTCACCACACTGAAACTGCTGGATTCTTATTGACAAAACATGCTAGGATACATTAATTAACAATAGCATGCAACCACTTGCAAATAACTTGCTGTCTCCATTTTGACTGTGCACTAAATTATGCTTCTGAACACAAGTTTTTGTCAGCTCTTACAATCCTTCAAGACATTGCTTGTGCCCCATTAGGTGTTTGAATAAAGTCTTCTTCTAAGAACAAGATGTAATACCCACAACTTGATACCTTGATTCATAGAAACCTGGTAGACACTAGCTAAGTGTCTGTCAGATGAATAAAATAGGTTACAAATATGAGGTTTGCAACCTTGGAGCTTATGAGATAGGATGACTCTAATTTAAAGAGAAATTGGTAACTCTCTTGCATACACGAGGAATACATGTTTGCCTCAACTAGTATGAGCATTCTACCATGTAAATTAGAATATGATTAATAAATTATTTTTTATTAATATCAGTATCTTGTATCCTTCTAAGCTTTTCCCTCACAACATGTTTTGGTGTTTTCCATGGAAATGGTCATAATCATACTTATTTGTATAGAGCTGCTCATCAACTATCTTGCATATTTTTGGTAGTTTTATATAAGTAACAAGACAAAAAATGTTGAATCTCACTCCAGACTAGTAATTATAATAATAATATTAGAAGCAAGCACACAAAACTATAAGGTCAAAGTTAGAAATTTCATCAAGAACTTTCTCTATTATCTCATCATCTAGCACCACCTTATCAATGTATAAAACAATGCATGTCATGACCTTCTCATCAACCTTAAATGGAGTACAGAAGTAAAACTTTGGGTTCGACCTCTAAGCTAATGCATATATTGGTTAGAGGAGTTTGTGTCTAGCTTGTTTAATGATGTGCCAAATGATCTATCCACCAAAATTAAAGCAACCTCTTGGGCCCATCCATGGCTTTTTAGAGGTAACCCATTGACATGCCATCTTTATCCATGAAATGAAGCATATTGGGAAAGATTTGACACCTAAAACTTGATTTTTTTTTTGAAAATAGGACAATTGTTAACCCCTTTGCCTAACTATTTGTTTGAAAACAATAAAATATTTGCTAGTTATCTGGAGTAACTTTGTTTACGTTACAATTAAGCCATCAAAAATTGTTCTTGTAGTCTTTTCCCTATACAATTAAGCCATCAAAAGCTAATATTATTCTGTGTAATATCATATTTTTTTGAATTCAAGTGAATTTAATATCGACTCAGTCTTCATGCTTATTAACTAGAAATAATATTAGAAAGAAATTGTGTAAAATTTGGTAGCATGCAGTTCCTGACATTTGCTACAATGAATGTTTAAAAGAGAGCAATTCTTATGCAATAGCTAATTGATTTGATTTTGATCAGTTAGGTATGCTTTATGTGTCCAAACTTTGTCTACTTAGAATTTAGCTCTTGTTTATGGCCTATTATTATTATGAGATTTATAAGTTTATATAGTTCATTTCTCTGTTAAAAATGGCTATTACATTTTGGTTTTCTCTATGTTGTACATAATCCAAATTAAACCCATTTATTTCTTATTATAGGGCCACATCAGCCTTATGCTTGAAAAAAGAAGAGAAAGCCTCATGTTATAAGAGTAGAACCACAAGAGCCATAAGAGAATGTTGAAGATAGTCATGATGTGCCTATTAGCATCATGACTATCTTCGACATTCTCCTATCGCTTGCAAGGGAGATCAACTAGCGAAGATGCTCTGTTAGCTTTTAATATACTTCATAGATGAGATTGCATTATATGAGATTCATTACTACACTCAGGAATGGGCTCATCTCCAGTCCTCAGAAGATTGAAGATGAGCCCATTTTGAGTGTAGTAATGAATCTCAAAGCTCCTTTAGCCTAAGCATATGATGTCTTTCAGATGATCTTTCTAAAGCTGCATCAACATTGTATCCTTCAGGTGTTTGATTCTTCATCTTTCTTCTTTATTATTCTATAGAACAATTCTTATGGTTTAAGTTTTTTAGCATCAATTTGTAATTTCAGTCAAAAATCTCTATATATCTTTTCTTGCCAGATAAGGTTGCTTATTTTTTATGTAAATGCCTTTGCTTTTGTAGCTTGGACTTGAATTCACCACCAATGTTCTTTATACTCAGCCAACAATATATTTGTACGAAGTATAGTGCATTGTAATGGTATTATTCATACAATGTTGATGTTTACTCAAGAAGACTATTTTTATTTAGTTTTATTTGCCAAGTTTCCTTTTCAGTTTGATTTTGAGCCGGTGATGCTTGAGACTCAAATGCCTACAAATGCTTCATGTAGTGTCCATTCTCAAGCCTTGATCACTAGGCAAGCTCCTAGCTCTTATTATAGTTTTCTTACTGCAATGTCACATCTAGTTTACCTGTGATTCTACTGATATAATTTTGAATGTTCCAATGGGAAGATTGTCTACTAGCATTATCTATGGCAACCAATGCCTTTGTTTTGAATTTTATCCTTACAATCTGAGATGGGAATGTCTCATTGCTTTAGCTTAGTAAAATTCTCTTCAAAATTTCAAATAAGAACTTAATTCTAGATGCTTTTATTTCTAAAATCTTATCTATTTGTATCTGTCCCTTTGGGGTTGTTTTATGAAGGGTAGATTCAGTTCACATTATCAACAATTTCTAAATGCCATAAAGAATGGGTTGTTTGCTTCTATTTGTTGCCACTGTGCCTCCTCTGGTACACATTAATTTGAGAGAAAAAATATTTTTGTGAGAAAATGCTATGTATATCATCTGATCATTATGTATTATGATTGTAGGTATGCTGTAGGAAAGATCACTCCCATACACAAATGAGAGATTGCCCCGGCTGATTTTGATCCCAAAGGAAGTGTATGGATGTGATTTCCACCTAAGGGTTTAGCATGCACCCCTCGTCATCACTCTGGTGACTTCAAATGGAAGGACTACTGCCCAATGGTTTTCAGGTTTTTCTCACATCTAGCTCTTTGCCTTGAATTCTGTGTTCTTTTTGTAGTGCTTTAACCATCAGTCAATTACATTTGTGTCAGTAATCTATGTGCAATAGATGTATCACAACAACCTGCTTTCTGGATAGCTGGAATGATCTGTTTCCTTTAGGAATTTTTTAAATATGTTAACTTTCCACTTATAAGATCCATTGATAATATTTGCAATAAATACTCCAAAGCAAAAGCTAAATTTTTATTATGATTGTTATGGAAAAATCACTTAGTAACATGTACATTTAGTTTCATTCAAAATTTAGGAGGCATAAATTATGACATAGATTTGGTATCTTTGCAACCAAAAATATTGACCTAATGACTTGCAGGTCTAACTACAAAGGTTGTATCAACTAGCAATATCAACTATCTTCCTTCATTGTCATTTTTTAGAGAACTGAAGTTATTTTAGCTCCAAAAATTTCTAAAATGTAGATAATTTTGATTGATAGAGATGTCATTTAATTGGAAATAGATTATATCTAGAATAATAATATCATCAATGTTGTTTTCTTGACAAGTGCATGGTATTTCTGTTCTATACTTCAACAATATAATAATGTTACTTTCAAGCCTAGTGTGTTTAAGGCTAAGAACTCACTTGGATTTTCTATGCCACCCCACATAGGGACTTCGAGCTGTATGGTTTTTTGCAAACTATATCCGCATGTTGATAGATTTGCTTGTGTGTCTCAGAAATATTCTCTTTCTAGATTTGCAATTCCTTTCAATTTCATTGGATTTGATTAAAAACATGGCTTTGATGCTACTACATGATCCTGTAATGGTATGAAAAGATTGTGTTACCTGTTTATTTTATTATAGTGCTGAGTCTGCATATGGATACTACACAGTACCTTTTGAGTGAATATGCTGCATCTTTTGTCTTTCCATGCACCTATAAACAATATGGTTGTTTAACTTAAATTCTAGGATTAGATTTCTTAATGAATCTGATGGTTTAAAATATTCCATCAACAATGAAACAAAGCCAAATTATTGCTACCAGTATATTGATTTTTATTCAAACCAAGAAAATGCACAAATGTTCTTTATCACTATAGAGTGGCTGAATGCTTTTGTTTTTCCATATTCAGTTTGCTAACAATGCTGTGTAGATTTTTACAACACAACTCCTGATAATGTCAAAGCAATTTCGAATATCCAAAGAGCGTCTTTCCAAAATTACTTGATTTAATTTTCTAAACCTAGATTATTTCCTTTACCATTTTGTGCATAAAGATATCCTAAATTCCTAATCCAAAATGATTCAGTTCTTCAAGAATATTTGAGAAAATTGATTGTTACAATTTTAGTGGGAATGTTACGAGCTTTGGAATTCTTATATTTTGGTTGTCATCTCAAGATATTATGATATTACCAACATTTTGTGACTTTGATTTTTTGCACAATGTTCAGGCATCTTCAAGAACTTTTTAAAATTGATGCAGCTGATTATATGCTTTCTATTTGTGGAAATGATGCTCTGCGGGAACTCTCCTCCCCAGGAAAGAGTGGCAGTGTATTTTATCTTTCTCACAATGATTGGTTCATGATAAAGACAATGTGGAAATCTGAAGTAAAGGTAAAATTCAAAAACATAAACTTGTTTCTATTGCTAGTCCACTAATTTCTCTTGCGGTATCTTTTCCATTGTATTTTACTATTTCCTTTTTTTTGAACAAATCAAGACCAACTTAAAGCTCATCGCAAGTTTGATGGAATATCATAATATAACAAGGTATATGAGTTTTTTTTAGTGCTAGTGATGAATATATAAAATGTTTGAGCACTTGGGTTCACATTCCCAAGGATTTTAATATTGCATATATTCCAAATTCAAGTCAGTTGTCTATTTTTCCCTTCATTTGATAAGGTATTCCAAAGGAAATCTGCTCTGAACCTAAATTTAACTTTTAGATAATGAAAAATACATACTTGCATTACTTATTTTCTTTTCATTTTTGTGGGCTAGTTCTAGTTTATTTTTACATTAGATCTACTTTATACTTTCCCATAATGAATGGGTTTAGACTTGTGTGAATTTGTAAAAAGTGGTCTTTTATATTTTTAGTAGATTGTCCTTTATCCATAAGAAAATGATATACCTAGATAAATAGGCATATTGATATATCTTCATGATATTTAGGCATCCAAGTGTTATGTGTTTGCAGAATATTTTGTTGACATATTGAATGGTAAGTGCAAAAGATATTTGTTAGAGAAAGATGGATGAAAAATGAAATCCTCAAGGTAATTGCATCATTAAAAGAACTTATTACAGGAGTGTTATAAACTATAGTACAAATTGCCCTAATCTATTTAGTTATCCTATTCTAAATATGAGTTGTTTGATTGCATTATGATCCAAAGCTGTGTAAAAGTAAACATGTTCTACTGATAAAATGTTCAACTGAGCATCTAATACCATCTTCATCTATAGATATGGGATATCTTGAGTTGGATGTGAAACTATTTATGGGAGCAGTGGGGTAATGTAAAAAATGCATTTCAATATATTTGAGTTTGTGTGTTTGTCCCTAGACATATTGGATTCACAAAATTTTGAATTTTCCATACTTGGTTTTGGGTGTACAAGAGATTTACATTTTAAACACCATGCATACTAATTTAGTCTCATCTATGCAATTTTTGCAATTAGCCGAAGAAAGTGGGAGTTTTTGTTCTTAGTTTATTTGGCAATTTTTGTCAGCATCCATGGAAATTGATGCATCTTTGTATCTTAAGATGCTAGCTATAACTAAACGAGTCCTTTAAGCTATACATTTAGGTGTAGCCAACTAATGCTAGTTGTAAGGTGCACAAATTTTCTATACCTTCTTACTCTATTTTTCCATTTAATCATTAACATAATATGTCAATTTTTGGTAACTAGATTTATTTTCAAAATTAAATATGAGGAGCCACACTTGTATATTTAATATTAATACCATTAATATATAAGCAGAGGTGATATGATTTATCATGTTGAGATGTTTTTGTTTCTAGACTCTAGATGTTATTTATGGGACTCCTTTGCCATTATGAATCCAAAGTGATTGTGAAGCAAAACTTATCGCAGATTCTTAAAAATTGGATTTGGAAATTTGTAATAGGTTCAACTTATGCTAAATATGTTCTATTCAGAGCTTCACATACATATGCAGTTTGATCTAAAAGGCTCATCTCAAGGTCGATCAACAGAAAAAGTTGAAATTGATGAGACTTGCTGACTGAAGAACCAATTCCCTCTTGAGAAAATGGGAGCTATTATATAACATTAAAAACTAATTCTCAGTAATGCAATAAAACGAAGTGGAAAATCAACAAGTATTTTATAAAGATGTCAAAGGACCCAAGAAAGCAATCTCATTTCAACTAAATGACCACATAGAGAAAGCATCCATAGAGATAATAAATGAAAAGTAGACACAAAAAAAAATCCTATACAAGAATAATTAGTTTAACTGACACGCAAAGAAACACCAAAGAACACTTGTACAATATTAAACCATATCTAGACTCTGCACTCCACTTGGCCACATGCCCTATTATATATTTAGGTGACATTGTGGACCATTTTAAGTACTTGGTCCAACATTTGATATGAAGCTTAAGTAACACTGAGATCATAGATAGATAAATAGAAGGGCTATATTATTTTTTGCATTGGCAAAGCACATACTTATGTTGATGTGTCTAAGCCATGTGTAGTAGGTAGTATTCAGGATAGCAGTAGCAAAGTTTTGTATGTAACTTATGATATACATGTATCCTAAAAACCATTGAACCATGAACTACTATAATATAAGTAATTACCAAATAGATTAAACATTGGCACCAAACAGATATGCAAAATGTAACAATTATCATCCAAGATCATTGTAGATCAAAGCATGTAAGAAAATCATTCTTTATCCACATTCACAATGGACAGATAGAACTAAGCCCTCATAGGCTAAAACTAGCAAGACATTAATCAATCATTTGATTCTAGAGAATCCACTCTTTTATTTGTGTCATATGAGTAGCAATGCATGTTGATCTTTGTTACTATTAGAGTTATTTCTTTATCTAGGGGCAAAGATAAAATGCATTTTTTTCATTTCAAGTTTCAAAATTATTATTATCAGTCATTTGTTTCCTAGCTAGGATTTTCTTTGTTGGTTCTTGGTCATTTCTATCTCGAAACCATTCCATTAATTCTCAAAATATATCTAATCAAATGGCTAATGTAGATAGTGAATGAAGAGGAAGGTCTCTATATTGTTGCAAATATTATGAATTTGAGGTATACTTTGATTGTTATTTAGGCATTTGATGCTGAAGTTGGCTCATTCATAATATTTCTCCATTAGAACTATTTCACTTTTTGCTATGTCATATTTAAGATTCATAAAGATGGATACAGTTTCTAGCTCAAGTGATTTATCTTTAATACACATGCTATTCTTATTCATTACTGGCAGAGTGACATTGGATCAAGTATCTAATAGGATGGGGCTAGGCCAAGTTAAAAATATTGGTATTGTTGAAAATAAAAGATATAGTCAAAATAAGCTTTCTAGAGATCAAGTCCACCTACAACAGGGGATACAAATGACCTGGAGAGTTGACCTAGGGGGTAGACTTGGTGAGAAAACTTAAAGAGTCAGCTTGGTGAGCGCACGTGAATTGTCAGCTTGGTGAGTTCACTTGGGGAGCTGGCCTGGCGATCTGACATGGTGAGTGAGCTTAAAGTGGCAACTTGGTGGGCCAAGTTAGCGAGCTAACTTAGTGAGGCCACTTGGAGAGGTGACTTGGTGAGATGACTTGGTGAGCGAACTCAAAGACTGACCTTGATGAGGTGCTTTGGTGGGGTGACTTGATGAGCGAACTCAAAGTCAACTTGGTGAGCTGACCAAGTTAGCTAACATGGTGAGTGGGCATAGAGAAGCAACTTAGTGGGGCAACTTGGCAAGCACACATAATGAGCCAACTTGCTGATGCAAGGTGGTAAAACCAATGGGTGAGCTGACTTGGTGAGCTAACTTAAAGAGTTGACCATTGAGGTGACTGGATGGGGGTGACTTGGTGAGTTGACCTAGGGAGCAGACATGGTGAGTGAACATAAAGAGTCAACTTGGTGAGTGTACTTGAATTGTCAGATTGGTGAGCTAACTAGGGGAGTCATCTTGGTGAGCTAACATGGCGAGTTGACTTAAAGTGGCTAGTTGATGGGGCAAGTGGGGGTGACTTGGTGAGCTAACTTGGAGAGTTGGCATAGGGGGAAGGCTTGGTGAGCAAACTTAGAGAGTCAACTTGGTGAGTGTACTTCAATTGTCAGCTTCACGAGTTGATTAGGGGAGCCGACCTGACAATCTAACATGGTGAGTGGGATTAAAGTGGCAACTTGGTGGGGCAAGTTGGAGACCTAACTTAGTGAGGCCACTTAGAGACACAACATGGTGAGCTGACTTGGTGAGCAAGCTCAATGAGCAGACCTCAAGATTGACTTTGATGAGGCACTTTGGTGGGGTGACTTGATGACCAAACTCAAAGAGTCAAGTTGGAAAGCATACTTGAATAGGAAACTTGGTGGGGCAAGTTGGTGAGTCAACTTAGCGGGTCCACTAGGTGAGGCGAGATGGTGAGTCAACTTGGTGCGATGACTTGGTGAGCTGACTTGGTGAGTGAACTTAAATACTGACCTTGACGAGGCACTTAATTGGTGGGGTGACTTGATGAGTGAACTTTGTGAGCGTACTTGAATAGTCAACTTGGTGACATGACTTGGTGAGCTGGCTTGGTTATCCGACCTAGCATGCGTACTTGAACAGTAGACTTGGTGAGCTAACTGAAAGAGTCAACTCATTGAGGTGACTAGGTGGGAGTGACATGGTGAGCTGACCTAGAGAGTTGACCTAGGGGATGGGCTTGGTGAGAAAACTTAAAGAGTTGACTTGCTGAGCGCACTTGAATTATTGGCTTGGCAAGCGGACTTGGGGACTTGGTGGGACATGTGGGTGAGGCGACTTGGTGAGCTAACTTGGTGAGAAAATTTAAGTATTGACCTTGATGAGGCACTTTGGTGGGGCGACTTGATGAATGAACTCTGAGTCAACTTGGTGAGTGTACTTGAACAGTGGACTTGGCAAGTGTAATTCAATTGTTAGCTTGGCAAGTTGACTTGGGGAGTCGACCTGGTGAGCTAACATGGTGAGTGGGCTTAAAGTGAAAACTTGGTGGGGCAAGTTGGCAAGCCAACTTAGCGAGGCCACCTAGAGACGCGACATGGTGAGCAAGCTTGATGAGCAGACCTAAAGACTAACCTTGATGAGAAACTTTGGTGGGGTGACTTGATGACTGAACTCAAAGAGTCAACTTGGCGAGCATACTTGCACTAGTACATTTGTGTTCAATTTTTGACCTTTATTGGTCAAATTTTTGACCAAATTCGACCAACCCATTGGTCAAGAATTTTTTGCTCAAAATTTCAACAAATGATTAAAGGAAATGACTATGCAATGAATCAAAACATGTACAACTAAATGATATGGAAAAATATGAGTTTATTGTTTACTGCTAAGACTGAAAAGAGAGATTACAGACCTATTATTAGTCACAAATCAAACTATAACAATTCAATCCATAGGTTTTAATGCCATATAATCAACATGTATCACATCCAGATGTTAGCTAGCTATTGTAGGCTTCTGTAGACCACTTCGGGACTAGTAAATTACCACTTTAAGGTATGATATGAATTATGATTTGCAATAGAAAGACTAATATTATCCTACACACATTTGATATGCAATTTCCAGCCATCATATTCAGTGCCATGAATCTAATATGCACTTTCAACCACTATATCCCTTCAGATATGGTAAGTTTGAATGACACCAAATTTTTCTTTGCTTCAAGCAACTTGGAGGGGTGACTTGGTGAGCTGACTTGGTGAGTGAACTTAAAGAGTCAACTTGGTGAGGTCACTTGGTGAGCATACTTGAACAGTTGATTCAGTGAGTTAACTTTAGGAATAGACCTAGCAAGCCGACATTGTCAGCTCCCTTAAAGAGGTGACTTGGTGGGGCAGATTGGTGAGCCTATGTAGAGAGCTTCACTTGGTGAGATGAGATGGTGATTCAACTTGGTGAGATGATTTGGAGAGCTAACTTGGTGAGTAGACTTAAGGAGTCAACTCGTTGAGGTGACTCAGTGAGGTGACTTGATGAGAAAACTTAGAGTCAACTTGGCGAGCATATACTTGAACAATCAACTTATTGACATGGCTTGGTGGGGTGACTTGGCGAGCCCACCTGGAGAGCGTACTTGAATAGTCAACTTGGTGAGCCAAACAAGTGAGCTGACATGGTGAGTGGGCTTAGAGAAGCAACTCAGTGGGGCAACTTGGCAAGCACAAATAACGAGCCAACTTGCCGAGGCAAGGTGGTAAAACCACCGGGTGAGCTGACTTGGTGAGCTAACTTAAAGAGTCAACTCATTGAGGTGACTGGGTGGGGGTGACTTGGTGAGCTGACTTAAGGGGTGGACTTGGTGAGTGAACATAAAGAGTCGACTTGGTGAGTGTACTTGAATTGTCGGCTTGGCGAGCTGACATGGCTAGTCAACTTAAAGTGGTGAGTTGGTGGGGCAAGTGGGGGTGACTTGGTGAGCTGACCTAGAGAGTCAGCTTAGGGGGTGAACTTGGTGAGCAAACTCAAAGAGTCAAATTGGTGAGCGTACTTCAATTGTCAGCTTGGCAAGCTGACTTGGGGAGCCAGCTTGAAGATCTAACATGGTGAGTGGGCTTAAAGTGGCAACTTGGTGGGGCAAGTTGGCAAGCTGACTTAGCAAGGCCACTTAGAGACGCAACATGGCAAGCTGACTTGGTGAGCGAGCTCGATGAGTGGACCTAAAGATTGACCTTGATGAGGCACTTTGGTGGGGTGACTTGATGATCAAACTTAAAGAGTCAACTTGGAAAGCATACTTGAACAATTGACTTAGTGGGGCATGTTGGTGAGCCAAATTAGCGAGTCCAATCAATCAAGAGGAAATAGTTGAGAGCTTAGAGTGACACAATTTTTAGATGATCATATGAAATGAAATGGGCGTGCGAGTAGAAAGAAACTAGAAAGACATTATGTATAGATGAAGGCATGAAATGGATGGTTTTGGAGCACTCAACACATACACTCAACATTCAGTACATATCATCATTTGAGATCAAATGGGTATATGGGATTATATGCATAGTGAATAATAAAGGAGGGAATTGAACCCTCCCTGAGGCTCACAGTTGTTGAGGTCCACTTTAGCAATGGCCCTTCCTATGAAATTTCTGTCTAAAACCTTTCTAATGAGATAATATGTTATGATCTCTTCATCAATGGGATGGAATGTGAATCCAAGAGGTAGTTGTGCATCACCCATATCATATGGATGATGCACAACTGCCTCCTGGATTCACGTTCCATCCCATTGATGAAGAGCACATAACACATTATCTCATTAGAAAGATTTTAGATGGAAATTTCATAGGAAGGGCCATTCCTAAAGTGGACCTCAATAATTGTGACCCACAAAACAAATTTGACTAAGCATTGGTCAAAATTTTGACCAATGCCATGTAGTTTTCTACCAAGCATTGGTCAAAATTTTGACCAATGCCCTGTAGTTTTCTACCAAGCATTGGTCAAAATTTTGACCAATGAACTATTGATTTCCACCAAGAATTGGTTGAAAGTTTGACCAATGAATGGTAGAAAATGTGCTAACAATCCCAACATTTTTCGACCACTGCATTGGTCAAAATTTTGACCAACCTCCTGGTTGGTCCAATTTTTGACCAAAAAGTTTTCTACCAATGTCCTGTAGTTTTCTACCATGAATTGGTCAAAATTTTGACCACTGCCTTGTAGTTTTCTACCATGCATTGGTCTAAATTTTGACCAATATCTTGAAGATTTCTACCAAGCATTGCTCGAAAGTTTGACCAATGAATGGTAGAAAATGTCCTAACAATTTCAACATTTTTTGATGAACGTATTGGTCAAAATTTTGAGCAAATTTTTTTTGACCAATGTGTTGGTCGAATTTGGTCAAAGGTTGGCTAACCTAGAGAGTTGGTCTAGGGGGCAGACTTGGTGAGAGAACTTAAAGAGTTGACTTGGTGAGCATACTTCAATTGTTAGCTTCACGAGCTGACTAGGGGAGCCATCTTGATGATCTAACATGGTGAGTGGGCTTAAAGTGGCAACTTGGTGAGCTGACTTAGCAAGGCCACTTAGAGACGTGACATGGCAAGCTAACCCGGTGAGCAAGCTTGATGAGCAGACCTAAAGACTAACCTTGATGAGGCACTTTGGTGGGATGACTTGATGACCAAACTCAAAGAGTCAACCTGGAGATCTTACTTAAATAATTGACTTGGTGGGGCAAGTTGGTGAGCTGACTTATTGAGTCCACTAGGTTTGGTGAGATGATGAGTTGACTTGGTGCGGCAACTTGGTGAGCTAACTTGGTGAATGGACTTAAAGATTGACCTTGATGAGGCACTTTGGTGGGGTGAATTGATGAGCAAACTTAAAGAGTCAACTTTGTGAGCATACTTGAACAGTCGACTTGGTGACATGACTTGGTGGGTTGGCTTGGTGATCCAACCTAACATGCATACTTAAATAGTAGACTTGGTGAGCTGACTGAAAGAGTCAACTCATTGAGGTGACTGGGTGGGAGTGACTTGGCAAGCTGACTTGGAGAGTTGACCTAGGGGATGGGCTTGGTGAGAAAAATTAAAGAGTGGACTTGGTGAGTGCACTTGAATTGTTAGCTTGGTGAGTGGACTTGGGGACTTGGTGGGATATGTGGGTGAGCCAACTTGGTGAGGCGACATGGCGAGCTGACTTGGTGAGCAGATTTAAGTACTGACCTTGATGAGGCACTTTGGTGGGGCAACTTGATGAATGAACTCTAAGTCAACTTGGTGAGTGCACTTGAATAGTTGACTTGGTGAGCGTACTTCAATTGTTAGCTTGGTAAGTTGACTTGGGGAGTCAGCTTGGCAATCTAACATGGTGAGTGGGCTTAAAGTGGCAACTTGGTGGGGCAAGTTCGTGAGCCAACTTAGCAAGGCCACTTAGAGATGTGACATGGTGAGCTGACTTGGTGAGCAAGCTCAATGAGTGGACCTAAAGACTGACCTTGATGAGGCACTTTGGTGGGGTGACTTGATGACTGAACTCAAAGAGTCAACTTGGTGAGCATACTTGCACTAGTACATTTGGGTTGATTTTTTGACCTTTATTGGTTGAATTTTTGACCAAATTCGACCAACCCATTGGTCAAAATTTTTCTACTCAAAATTTTGACCAAATCACTAGTACATGATTTTTCTCAATCATATAACTAATCATATATTCTTCATATTAGTTATTGTCAGCGTTTTTTAGGCATTCTATAAAATAGTTCACATGCCTTGCATATGATATGACATTTTGCGTGCATCCTACACTCTCTCTCATCTGACTAATGATGGATTATGCAGAGTGATCTAAAACCATGATGCTAAAAAACACAATCAAATCCAAAATGAACTTGCACTACAACTGGATTGTGGAAATATGATATTGGTAAAATTGCACGCATGTCTACCAAGACAATCACAACTTAAACATATATTTGTCTTGGTAGACATGCATGCAAAATTAACAATATCAGATTTCCATAATTCATTTGTAGTGCTAGTTCATTTTGGATTTGATTGTGTGTGTTTTTTTAGAATTATGGTTTCAGATCACTCTACGTAATCCATCATCAGCTAGATGAGAGAGTGTAGGATGCATGTAAAATGTCATATCATAGGCAAGACATGTGAACTATTTTATAGAATTCCTATAAAATTTTTATACCAACCTGTTGGTGGAAATTTCCACCTTCATTGGTCAAAATTTCCACCAATGCCTGGGTTTTTTCTACCTTTGTTGGTGGAAATTTCCACCAATGCTTAAATTTTTTTCGACCTTTGTTGGTGGAAATTTCCACCAACGCCTAAATTTTTTTCTACCTTTGTTGGTCAAAATTTCCACCTTCATTGGTCAAAATTTTCAGCAACACTTAACTTTTTTTCTACCTTTGTTGGTCGAAATTTCCACCAACGCCTAAATTTTTTTCTACCTTCATTGGTTGAAATTTACACCAATGGCTAATTTTTTTTCTACCTTTGTTGGTCAAAATTTCCACCAACACGCAAATTTTTTTCTACCTTTGTTGGTCGAAATGTTGACCTTCATTGGTTGAAATTTTGACAAATTCCTGTATGAACTTAGACAATGGCTTTGGTGGGTTTTAGACCAATCGATTGGTCAAAATTTTGACCAACCAATGAGTTGGTCAAAATTTTGACTAGAAAAATATTGACCAATGGGTTGGTCAAATTTGGGTCAAAAATTTGACCAATAAAGGTTAAAAATTGAACCCAAATGTGCTAGTGAATAATGCCACAGATGGTTTGACTCTTGAGAGTTAGAGTATATGCACTATAGTTGACCACTGCTTGGGAGGCGTGCGAAGATAATTGAGAGCTTCATGATTAGTCAAGTGTGGTGGTAGTTTGCTAAGTGATAGGTGGTCTCAGTTGAGACTACAACTTATGCACAATACCGTGGGGAGGAGGCAAATGGATGGCTACCTATGTTGGATTATAATGTAGGGCTAAAAGAGATAACATCTTTGGTACATGAGCCCTAGGATTACCGTCTAGAGGTAGTAGATGCATGACTAGACCTAGCATAATTATATGAGATGAAGGACTAGACCTAGCATAACTATATGAGATGTAGAGACATCCATTTCCAAGGTTTACATGGTTGGACTCCCCATTCATAGTAGTAGGAAAAGGGGGATAGAGGATATGGTAGTGGAGGTAGAAGCAGAGCTAGTAGATGAATGGAGGTCGTGAGTAGTTCCCAAGAAACGATGAGACAAATACAGGCCCAAGCTATGAGGGATGAGGAGTAGGAGGAGGAGGAGCATCCACTAAGACATAGGAGAGTTGAGCAAGTAGAGGTACAAGTGGAGTAGCCAACTAGAGGATATGATGATCAATATGCTAGGTTTTGGGCTATGGAGGCAGAGTTGTAGGAATCTCAAGTGACCATCGTTGTGTGAGACAAACTAGTGGATGTATAGGTAGAGACTGACATATGAGAGTGATCTTTGAGAGATGATTTAGTAGAGACTTGATGAGAGGTGGAGTGATAGACAAGTAGGGAAACCTACTATCAGGGGTATACATTGTTGTAGTTCCTGTAGAGTGATGGATACCTATGTACAGAGAGGGCTGGTAGATTAGATAAGCCACTGTTGAGGGCACCAACAAATCCTCCCCAAGAACAACCTATACATGAGGGGGAAAGTTAGTCTTCAGTCTAGGTTGACATTTCATGATAGTTGTACTATACCCCATGTATTTTGAGATAAAAATCAAAATTTTGGATCTCACATTGTATATGTATTGTGACACATTTTGATATATACGAGATATTGGATTTGAGTGATAGTCTTGTGTATTTGTCTCATTTTGATAGATATTTCAACATTTTATGTTTTCATGTGATGTTTTAGTTTCTTTCTCATGTATGTGTTGTTTTATCTTCATGTTGATATGTTCATGGATCTCTCTCATGTATGGTTTTTAGCTCTCATATGTATGATATAGACTTATGTTTTAAAAAATGTAACACTTGGATATATCAAATGTGATCGTTAGAGTAACCCCTTGTGATGATAGGATAGAAAAAGAGGCAAAGAAAAAGAGAAAGAAGATGAAAATAAATGATCAAGAAGAAAAGAAAAAGAAGATATTAAAGTAGTTAGTTGGCAATGCCCAAAAAAGATGAATATAGAGCTTTCCCCATATGCAGGAATGCAAGACTAAGCTAGAAAATGAGCCCATAATGCAAAATAATATTCAAAGTGGTTTACTAGCAAGGAATGCATAACATTTAGACTCTAATTTCATCATTGAGTGTTCATTAGGGACATCATAAGATCATACAACCATCACTAGTATAGCTATGAGGATATGAATATGATCGATATTAGATAAGAATGTGGAAATCCAATCTAAGCATCAAAGACATGTAAGTCAAGATGGCTACATGATTAGGTTCCTTAAGTTGAATATAGAAAGGTTACACCTATATCAAGGCATAAGCACCAGGATAACCCCTAAGTATGGTCTTGCAAAAATAGTCAAAGATGATACATTGTATCCCAAAGTGTCAAGTAGAACAAGAATGAATGTTCTAAACACTGTAGACTAACAAAGTATACCCACAAGAAAAAAGAAAGTAAACATGCCCCATGCCCCTGGTCTTCTAGTCCATGAAATATTTGAAAGACTATTAGGGAGGGAACATATAGAAAAAAAATTGTCATAAACAACACAAAGATGATAAAGGTCATTAAATCTCAACTTGTTTAAATGTTGAAGTGTGTATGTGTGTAAGTCACTTGGAAATTTATTCAAGACTTGATTTTGATAGTGAGAAATATAATGACATCAGAGACTATAGGTAGACTATCTGAAAAGTGTTGAGAAACACTTGATGTCAAAGGGGGTAGTTTTGAGAAACACTATTTTTTGAATTGCTGAAGAAACCCTGATGCACAAGGAGACCTCAATTGGCTAAGCAACCATGCCCTCGAGACGAGGACAACAAAAAAGTTCAAGCTAGGAAATGTTTTGTAGAATGAGTGATTGAGACTAACAAACATAGGTACAAGGGTCCCAAGTAGTGCATATTTCTAGATTTTCATCACTTGGTAGATTTTTTCAAGACTTTTTTTTGCAAATTTTTAGATTTTTTTTAGATTTTTGTATTTTTTGGGTGATACATCAAGGTGCCTATTGCTAGGTTTTCACTAAGATGATAATTTTTCAAGACTTTTTTTCCTTTTAGGATTTTTTTAAGATCAATAGACATGTACAAATAGCTGATCTGTGAGCCTTTAAGTATAAAACTTTTTCAAATGTAGGACATTGATAGGCTCTACCAATTGTTGCCCTTCCAAAGTAGAAAGCCGATAAGCACTAGACCCAAATGTTGCTATGATAATGTAAGGGACCAACCAGTTAGGTTGAAATTTCCCTTTCTGCTCTCTATTCTTCTAATTTTTGGGATTTTCTCTAAGCACAAGCTCTCCCACTTGGAACTCATGGGGATGAAATTTCTTGTTGTATGTAGTAGACATTCTCTTTAGATAATCCCACATATGGTCAAAAGAAGCCTTGCAGTGCTCATCAAGGGTTTCTAGCTCTTGTACTTGCATAGCCTTTTGGTCTTCATTAGTTATCAACCCATGTAAGGAGACTCACAATGAGGGGATCTCAACTTATAAGGGGAGAACAACCTCAGAGCCATAGACTAAAGAAAAGGGTGTTTCCATTGTAGGAGTATGTATGGTAGTTCTATAGGCCCATAGTGCCAGATTGATTTGTAAGTGCCAATCTTTCTCTAATTTATGGACTATTCTATATAGAATCTTGAGCAATGTCTTGTTAGAGGCTTCAACTTGGCCATTCCCTTAGAGATAGTAGATCAAGGAACAATTTTGTTTTAAATTTATTACACAACTATTTGAGATCCTTGTTCTTGAATTGTCCTCCATTATCATTAACAATGGAGGAAGGAATGCCATAGTGATAAATGATATGGTTGAGTATAAAAAGGTTAACATGTTTGCCTGTAGTAGTAGATAGTGACACAACTTAACCCATTTGGTGAAATACTTAGTCGCTATGATAATAAACTTGTGGCCACTTGATAAACTTGGATGAATTTTCCTTACCAAGTCAAAGGCCCATTGCTAAAATGGCTAGTACGTAATAGAGGGTATAAGATGACAAACATGAACATGAATCAAATTACCATGAAGTTGACATTTCTTATAGGACTTAGCATAAAAAATAATGTCAGCATGCATGGTTGGCCAATAATAACCTACCATAAGAAATTTTCAAGCAACTGCAAGGCCATTAGAATGTGCCTTGCAAATGCTATTGTGGACTTTGGCTAGTGCCTTTTTGGACTCTTCTAGTTCTAAAAACCTAAGAAGTGTTTGTCTAGACTCTTCCTATATAAGTCACCAGAGACCAAAGTGTAATGTGAAGCATTGCGAATGAGTTGGCATTTTTGGTTGTGCATGAGGTTTTTAGGAATAACCTAATCAAATAGGTAGGAGAAGATGGTAGCATAATGGGATGAGTCCTAACCTAAAATGGTGCAAATCACATGGTTATCAGAGAAATCATAGGCATGATGACATAGTTCTTCCACCAGGAACTCAAATCATGATTCATGTTCTTGTAACTAGAGGATAGATTCTAGAGTAGCTATAGCATCGACAACCTTGTCTTCTCCTCTAATATTTTTTTGGAATGTCATGAATGTGAAATAGTTCCTTGGAGCATCAATAAAATTCTTGTAAGGTACCAACTTGTCATTTTTGGTTTGAGTTTCATTTTTCACTTTATTTATGACAAGTTGGGAATCTCCATAGATGTGCAATTCTATAATTCTCCATTCAAGATCCATTTTAATCCCATTTGTTAAAGCCTAATATTCCACAATATTGTTAGCGCAAGGGAATATGAGATTGAAAGATTTTTAGATTGTTTAACCATGAGATGAAATAAAAAAGATGCCTACTCCAACCCTATTATGTGTATTAGAACCATCAAAGAACTTTTTCCAATTTCTCTCAGTGATATACATAATTAAGTCATCTGGAAACTCAATTTGCATAGGAATTGTATCTTCTAATAGGAAATTAGTTAATTGGTCAACTATGGCCTACCCCTTGATAGCTTTGCATTTGATGTACTGAATGTCAAATTCTAAGAGAATCACCATCCATTTAGCCAGGTGGCTGGTAAGTGCAAATTTTCTTAACAAATATTTTAGGGGATCAACTTTAGCAATTAGGTGAACTGTATGTGCCAACATATAATGTCTAAGTTTTTGAGAGGCAAAGACCACTACAAGGAAAGCCTTCTCAATATTGCTGTAGTTCATCTCATAGACCACCAAAGTGTGACTAATGTAATATATAACACTTTCTTTATCATTATCATCACTTTGTGCCAATAATGCTCCTAGAGAGGTATCCATAGTTGAGATATACAATATCAAAGGTTTGCCTAGTATGGATGGCATAAAAATTTGAGGTTTAGCCAAGTATCCTTTGATTTGATCTAGGCTGTATTGATAATCTTCATTCAAGATATAGGTAGAGCATTTGTGCAAGTTTTTTTAAAAGATATTGAGCCTTATTGGCTAGTTGATAAATGAACCTTCTAACCGATTGTAGATGTCCATGAAGAATTTTAAGTTGACTGATATTTCTAGGGGAGGCATTTCCATAATGGCTTGTACTTTTTTAGGATCAACCTCAAAGCCTTTTGCTGATATGATGTATCCTAGCAATTTTCCTGATGTGACACCAAAGGCACATTTTTTTGGATTTATCCTAAGTTGAAATTATTCCATATGGTCCAATATCAAACTAAGGTTGTCAAGATGTGTGTCTCTATTCTTATATTTTGCTAATGTATCATCAACATAATATTCCATATTCTTATGCATCATATTGTGGAAGATGGTGGTTATTGTACATTGATAGGTTGCACTAGCATTCTCGAGCCCAAAGGGCATGATATTCCAATGGAAGGTACCCCATGGACATGTGAAGGTTATCTTTTCTTGATCAACATGACCAATTTTAATTTGGTTATACCCAAAAAAGCCATCCATTAGGAAGTACATTTCATAACCCACTGTTATATCTACTATCATGTCTATGTTGGGTAGTGAAAAGTCATCCTTAGGGAATGCCTTGTTTAGATCTCTAAAATCAGTGTAGAATCGAATGGATTTGCATGCTTAGACATAGGTAAAATATTGGAAATCCACTTCGCATAATCAATATCTTTGATAAAGTTTTCACGTAGGAGCTTTTCCAACTTTGATTTGACCAAGAGGGCTACATGTGGATGCATCTTTCCCAATTTTTTATTAACATGTTCTACAATAGGAGAGATAGATAAATGATGCATAATTAGATCTATGTCAAGTCCTAACATATCTGAGTAAGTCCATGCAAAATTGATCTTTTTTTCTTGAAAGAATTTGGCAAAACTCTCCTTTTCTTTAGTTGACAATGATTGAGCCACATGGATAATTTTAGGAGATTCTTATGTACCCAAGTTGATAGGCTATGTAGGTTCAATGAGAACCAAAGATGTGTCCTAAAAATAGCTTGGAAGATTACCAAGTACCTCATCTATGTACACTCAAAAAGTGCACTTCTCTAAACCCTTCTATCCAAGATATTCCATAGATTGGAAAGCTTGAATGGTGGCTCAGAGCCCCCTAGTCATGGAGTGCAAGAGGCATACAAATAAGCATAAAGAGAGATCTCAAATGAGCCTTAGGAACACAACCCTTGCTAGTAAACAATGAGATGGGAGATTCTTTAAAGAAGAGCAAGAATGCTAGTGTCAAAGAACTCTCGAGTATGCAATGCAAGAATGAAAGTAAGATAAGATGAAATGCACAATACAACTCAGCTAAACAAATGAAAGTGTTACATCCATGCTAATTAAACTATGTGATCTTATGCTATTTCAAATGGAACTAAATTAACATGCAACTATGCTAATATGTGGTAGAATGACAGAATGAAGACAAGAAGTGGAAATTCTCCTCAAAGCTTCAAGAAACCTATCAAAAAACCTACAACATAACAATATTTGTATGGTGTGGATACCTTAGGGGAATCTCTCTCCCTTTTAAAGTCATATAGATGGTAGAGATCAGGATGAAGATGGTGGATGATCAGTGGTGGAATTTGAAAAGAGGAGTGATCCATGTGCACACACGAATCAACCAATAGAATATAAGTTGACTTGTCATATAAGACAAAAGTCACAAAGCCTTTTTCTATTAATTTAAAAATTAGAAAAGGACTTTATGTGTGCACTTTAAGTGGGTTAGAAGAATGGGGTCTTTTATTAAATTAAAAGGGGACATGTTCTTTTAATCAAATAATGAAATTAGAATAGTATAGTCAAACTATAGGCTATAATTAAAATAATTGATTATTAGAAATTTAGTCTAGGTAATTGATTAATTAAATTTAGCCAAAATGCTGAGAAGGGGGCTAATAGTCTAAATGACCATTTTTTAGGTTATTACAATCTATAGGTGTCTCAAGGAGGTTTTCACCATTGGCTACATCTTTATTTTTGCATTTTTTGGGTTCATATACCACCACAAAGTGGTTTTCGCTATCTAACTACCTATTTTTTCTTTTAATTTTGTGATTGAGGTACTTGATATCCACTTCTGTCATGTTAACCATGGGTTTACTAGTGGAAGAAGTCATGGGTTCAATGGTGTTAATGTAGCAAGTGATCTCATAGTCATTCTAAAAAATTGGTATTTTAGGTCTTTGATGTTGAACCGACCAATCTATGAGATAAGGGTGAATCAAGGAAAGGGATGTGGAAGCTTCAATGCTATTGATACAAAAGTATTCATCTTTAGAAATTTAGATCAGGAATTGACCTAGAGGGACTACCATGGTCTAGTAAAGTATTTATCAAACCAAACTCGTCTAACCCTACACTAAACTCTTCAACTACATTTACCCCTAATTCATAAGATATATCTGATAGACTTTCCAGTTCATACTCACTAGAGTTTGTGCTCTGGTTCCTAGTAGATAAGTGAGCAATATTTTTTCTAATCCTTCCTCTATCTAAGTCTTCATGGTTAGATTCATCTTATTCATGCTATCTATAAGTAGAAGCTTCAACATCATTGTGGGTAGTTAGCATTTCTTCTCCCCAAAGGAGAGAAGTGAGAGGAATGAAATCATCATCTAGAAAAGTGGTAGCAACAAAGGGTGGATCATCATTCTCTGATTCACTAGACATGGGAGCTCTTCTATGAAATGCTGGTATTTAATCTTTTGGCCCAAAACCTAGGCCAATGGTATCTTGAGTGTTGCAACCCTTAGTATGACTTAAGGGTTCTACTAGAGCATTTTTGTTACTATTTAAGGATCCACAACCCCAATATCCCATGTTTGCAAGAAGTTTATATCCTTTGCCATAACAATTAGGAGAGATGGGGGTAGTGACTATGACTTCCTCCTCATCTTCCTCTTCCCTATATATCCAAATCCTTGATTGTTTGTTTTTATTTTTTTGCTTCTAGGGGAATGAAGATTGAACAAAGGTGCCAAAAATGGTCATTGTAGATGCCGAAGGCTTCGATTTGGCTACTAGTTTCACATAAGATTGAGGGGAAATAAGTAAAGAACCTATAGAATCTACAATGTATTCACCCATGCCTAGGCTCATCATTGTACTTTGTAAAAGATGGTGTTAGCTCATGAGAAGAGAAATTATAAGGAACTAATGTTTTTGCAATAGATAGTGTGTTTATCAACATTGAGTTGTCTCTGGGGACAACTACCTTAGTACCATTGAAAGGGAACTTGATACACTAGAATATGTGGAAGATATTGCTTGCATGTCATGAATCCATGGTCATCCCAACAACATATTGTATGTGAGTGGTATGTCTAGGACTTGGAAAATGACATCTTTTTCAATTGGACCAACTCATATTAGAAGCATAATGAGACCTCACAATGGGACCTTTAGAAGGTCTTTCAACCTTATCATAGCCTTTGATAGTTATCTTGCACCTAGGGTCAATGTAAAATTTAGACACACCTAATTGTTAGATAACATCGAATGAGATGATGTTCAACCCTACACCATTGTTTATTAGGATTTGATGAACGTGATTGTGAAAGATTTGGACTTCAACATGGAGGGCAAGATTGTGGGGATGATTGAGGTCTCTATCATCTTTTTTAGAAAAGGTGAGATAGTGAGGTGAAAAAATGTGGTTCACCATAGCTTGGAATCACTCTGCATCAATATCCATGGGGATGTTGGCAGGATGCAAGGCATTTTCAAGGGTGTCCTCATGCAAAGGGGATAATTCTAATAACTCAAAGATGGATATTTGAGTCAAGGTTCATTGTAGTTGGATAACAAGGTCATAATTGGAGATCCCTGAGGTAGTTGCTTGTTTGTATGATGAAGTGTTCTTAGGATCATTAGCAACTTTTAGAACAACTTTAGATTGCTCCCTAATGATAGGGTTAAGTGGCTCACTTTATGAGGAGGAAGATTCTACCACTCAAAGTACCACCTTAGGTTAGGTTTTCCTATGTCATTGGGGATCATTTCTCATTTTGAGGACAATCAAGGTATTTCATCTTTAGCATCATAATTAGGTTCGTTTTTAGTAGTAGAATTCAACATGCAAAAATATTTGACAGGCTCAATCATGTTTATAACATTATCTGTGTTAGCATAGGCATAGTTGATCTTACCATCATGATTTTTCTTAGGAGCCTTGGATGATTCACCTTTCTCATATTATAGTAATGGTTGTTTAAAAAAATTTTGGTGATAATTTTTGATGAGGCCATCTGTGACAACTTTATCAACCTCTATGAGATCTTGAATAACATCTTTGAGCTTACACTAATTTTTAGTGTTGTGACCATTACTTCTATGATAATTGCAAATATGATCCTCTCTCCACCAAGGGGTCTCATGAGTGGGTCATAGGGACAAGAATTATCTGGCAACATGACCAATTTGTTTGCAATTAAGGTTTTCAATACCACTTTATAAGACTTAACCATTGGTGTATAAATATGTCTTTTCTTAATAAACTTGGTGTTCTTGTTAGATGTTTGTGGTTTCAAACCTTCTTGTTGTTTTGTAGTGTAAATGGTATTGGAAATGTTGAACATAGGCTCCTTGGTCTTAGGAGTGTCCATTAATCTATCATTGACAACATATTTTTTTGTTCCAAGGCTTTCTCTTGTCCTTTCCATTTCTGTTGTCATTTTTATCTTTGTTCACAACAATGTCACCTTTCTTGATAGAAAAATCCTCAATATGATATACACTCTCAACCATTGTGTTAAAGGACATGAATAACTATTTTCTTAAGTCAAAGTAAAGTTTTGGTACAAGTGTATTAACAAAGATGTCAATTTTCTTAGCCTCAGGAACTTGCTGAGGCTACCTAGAGTATAGGGATCTCCATCTCTGAAGGTATGTTGCAAAAGGTTCTCCCTATTTTTGTTTGATGTTGCACAAGTCCAACATAGTTATGGTATGTTGAATGTTACATGAGTATTGTTAGATAAAATATTGTGCAAGTTCATTGAATGTTTTGAGAGGGGGAGTCAATTTTGTGAACCACTCCATAGCTTTCTCTCTTAGACTCCTAGGAAACAATCACATTAGATAGGTGTCTTCATGTATGAAATCCATGCTAATAGCATAAAAAATTCCTCACATGATTGTGAGGGTCACTATTTACATCATATTTTTCATACTTAAGGAACCTCTATATATTAGGTCACTCTTATTTAGGAACCAATGCACATATTGATTCTACAAATGAAGTTTTAGGTTGCTCTTTGGAAGTTTGTGATTGTACAAGTTGTTTCCTTAGTTCTTTCATTTCTTCTCTCAAGATTTCAGCCTTAGTGGGCTCTCACTTTTTGATTATTCATGGTACATCAAAAACCTGAGGGAGTTTCCATCCCTTTGCTATCATATACTAGAAGCATTGGTCCCCATTTGCTCCAAAGCATTGAGCATCAGTTTTTGAGAAAACTCATCTTGTTGAAATATTATGAAATCTTCACTAGTGATCTCATCATCACTTTTGTGATGTGATTGTGATTGTGATTATCTAGGTGGTGATGGGAATGCTCCCATGTAGACTCTAGGGGTCCTAGGAGATGTGTTTTTACCATCATTTCCACTAAGGGGAATGTGATCAAATGGATTGTGATAATAGCCTCTTCCATTTTCCTCATTATGTGTATGAGTATTAGGATCAGCTTGTTGATAAGCTTTCTTCTTGGAACATATGACCTCTTTGAGTCTCTCATTTTCTCATGCTTGTTCTTCTAAGTGGCATTTGATCTCTTCAAGACATATGTTGATCAAGATGTTTTCACCCCTGGGTGTATCAAAGGGTGTATCAAATGAATTTTCAAAGCTGTAAAGTAGATTGTGCTAGATGTTGGCTGTTTGTGTTTGACTAGAGTTAGGATCTTCCATACAAGGTTGTCCATGAGGGCATCTAGGTGGAGTTTCCAATTGTGTGAAAATAAAAGAGGGACAATTTCCATTATCAACTTGGAACCTAATTGTGACCGACATGTAAGGATATGTATTTTCTTAATAGGACAAGAGAAGCATTTTAGATTTGAAGCTTGTACAATCAAGAATAATCACTTGTCACAATAAAGTAGATGGCTTGTCAAGAGTGCTCAAGAATTTACAACACTAGCAACTCAAACTGAAGAGTGAGCAAGAAGCTTAGTAGAAAATAACTAGCATAGAATGGTAACTAGATTTCAAAAAAGTGATCATCAATGATATTTTGAGACTTACATTTGACAAACTAGACTCATCTTTTCAACCTAGGATAGTACCTAACATATAGATTTGAGACTAGATTCAGGAAGGAATGAAGTGACAAGACCTTAGATTAATTAAAAAAACCTCCAGACTCTTTTTTGGAAGAAAAATAACCTAGGCTATATTTTTTTAGAAGCCAAGAAATAGTAGGACAATAATTTGTATCGTACGATAAAGTTCATAGTAACCTGGTGAACTTTTTTTCTTGGGTGATAGTTTCTCTTAAGCAGGGCAATAAATTTTTGTATAACCAGGTGATAGACCTAAAAGTAACCAAATGATACAATTTTGGAAAAAAGTATCTCGTGATATTTATCTAGAGACAATGGAACATTTTTCCAGTGAATTGTGAAAAAGGATAGTTTTGACTCAAATTTTTTGTGTTTTGGTTTGATAGTCAAGTAGTTTTCAGATTAGATAGTTTAGGACTTCAGTTTGTGTCAAAGAACAATAAGGTTTGCAAATAGTAGGGGTATTTAGCATGTCTCAAACAATTGAAAAAGGGTCAAAACAACCTTGCCAATACACATTTATGATATCAAAATAGCCTTCCTACCAAATTTATTGAGATGTTTGATTTGTAAGAACATTTACACAGGTCAACACATTTGGGAACACTTACCAAACAATCTACCTAAAAGTCATAGTTCATTACTCAACAACTTGGCTCACACTAAGTGCTTCTTTGTCTCACACCAAGTGGTTTCCCACAAGGGATATTGGATTTTCCATGGAAGTGCCATAAGCACAACCAAGGGAACATAGATGGTGAGTGTAAAATCTTGGGGTGATTTGGATAGTCCTGTAGGATTGATCCTTGCACCAAGAAGTTGAGTGGAAAAATAGGGTAGCTACTAACTTAGAGTGTTTAGAAAGGGATTCCATTCATAACTTTCCTCTTGCACCAAGTTATTAGACACCTCACCTTGTGGTGGGTAATAGACCTTCCAACCGCAAGAGCACCTTAAGCATTCTTGCTTAGCATTTTACTCATGGTCCCAATCCCACAAGTACTCACACTAAGTGAAGAAAAAAACTATGTCTAACAATGTTTTGTTTCCTTGAAAGTCTTGAGTTTATAGTGGGTTGGAATAGCTAGGTTCGCTTGTCCCCATTTGGGTCATTTCTCTTGGTTTCCCAAGAAGAAGCCCTCTAAAGGATTCTAAATAAAATAGATTGGATCCACTTTCAAGAGTCAATATTTATGATTCACCACATGGGTGAAGAACATACTCTCTTATCCTGATCATTTCCCCCAAACATGCCAAGAAGTTTCAATTGATTCCCTTTCTTTCAAAATCCAAAGGCAAGTCAAGATTTTTGATTCACCACAAGGGTGAAGAGCATACTCTCCTATCACCAAAGAATCCCAATCACAAGTTTAATGTGCCTATGAAATGAAAACAACTAGAGAATTCCATCCATGAAATAAAAAAAATTCAAGTTTGGTTTTTTATGCTTTGAGTAGCTCTACAAACAAGTGTTAGTAGCCCTTGCGCATTTGAAGCTTTGTCATGCATTCTTTTCAAGATAATTGTGCAAGTGTTTTAAGGTAATACCCTACAAGAATAACCATTAGTATACCACAATTTAGTCCCAAATTAGCAACAAAAATATATAAATAAACCTTTGTAAGACAATACAATGTAGGAGTTGATGAAATCCAACTCCACAGTCGCCAAGATCACCTACAGTGCAAATAGCTTGCCGAAGAGAAACCTAAGGAGCAAGAGCTTGAAGAAAACAAAGCAAGAGAAAATATTTCACAATAGGAAAATAAAATTGCTATGTGAATGGATGAATTTACAATGAGAGAGAGACCTCTTATAAAGGCCTCAAGGAAGCTTGTAGAACAAGCTAGAAGGAGGTAGAAGATAAGGTTGACAACCAAGCATCCACAAAAAAGTAGAACATGCTAGAAGGGAACAAACTCCCATGTTGTCTACAGCTCATCACTACATGCATTAAATACTAAATACTAAATAAATGAATTAACCTAAGTAAGCTTAAGTAAATAGAATAAATAATAAATAAATAATTAATTATTTACTCTAACACCCCCCCTTAAGTGCAACTTAGGGAAATGCCTTAAGCTCCCAAAACTAAGATGAAAATGTAGAATGGGTCCTGGAAATAAGGCCATGTTAGGTACCCATGTACAATGCAAAGAAATGCAACCTCTATAAATGGGGAAAGAGAGAAAACCACATGGGAAAAATCCTCCCCCAAAAAGAGGTAAAAATAACATGCAAAAAAAAAAAATGAAGTGAAGGAAGGCCTCAACCAATCCCCCCAAGGACAATTTCCATCAGAAAAGAGTCAAGAGACCTGCTCAAAACCATAAGTACAACCACCCCCCCCATGAGAGATACTAAAGCCTCCCCAGAATAAAGGAGCCCCTAAAGTAGGGATCAAACCAATCCAACTGCAATGTGGAAGAAACAAGGGTACATAACAAGGGAATCCCTGAATGAGAGGCAAAATTAGAAAGCCTTGCTGATGCCTAGAGGCGAATGTATAAGGAATCAAAAAGGGAATCCCCAAGGCAGGTGTGATGACATTGTCATGAATGTGCACTGTAGTATCTACAACAAGTGATCCTAGAGTCTCAATGAATGAATCTAGAGGATTAGGTAGATTAAAAGAACAATCCTGTAGAGGAGAAAAGCCCTCAACTAGATGTGGTGTGGTAATCAAAATAGGGATCTCAAGAACAATATAAAGGTTCAAGTATCCTGACTGCACCACATGATGCTCTTGTGAAAGAGAAGAGTCATGCTCCAACAATGGAGATGGCGGACCAAACTATGAGAAGGTGTAGAGATGAGTGGAAGGATCAACAATCCCTATAGAAATAAGACCTATTACACGATCTCGAATGAAGACTAAATTAGTAGTGAACTCAATTGTCTTCCTTGATCCATTGCGTGTAATCTAAGAAATTGAGAGAAGGTTGGTAGAAAAAGATGGAACATACAATACATCATTGAATATACCATCTTGGATGTGAACTGAACCTTTCCCATAGATTGGTAGTGCATTTTTATTCCCCATGAGAATATGAGGAATAGGAGAAGCCTCAATAGTAGAGAAGACACCTTGAGAAGATGTCATGTGGTGAGAAGCACCTGAATCCAGTATCCAAGGAACCTATAAAGGAGATGTAATGGTAGCCTATAATGCATGACCCTTTCCAAGATCTGATGTAGATGGAAAAGATGTGGAAGAAGACTAAAAGGTAGACCCCTGTGAGGTAGAAGAGGATGGAGAAAAAATAGTGTTCTTCTAAAGAAGAGCTTGCAAATCTGCAATTTGTTTCTCATAGCCATCAAATCTCTTCTGAAAATAATGTGCCTCATCATGAGATCATTTCCCACAATAGGAATAGGTAGGAGTCTTGGTCTTCTTTTTCTCCTTCTTCTTAGAAGATGATGAACCAATAGAAGAGGGATTTGATATTTGCTTTGACTTCTGCTCCTGTGTATCCTTGACAAGCAATGTCTGTGACTGTGAACCTAAAAGTGAATCCATCTGATTGATCTTGGACTATTCACGAGTAAATTGATCACAAAAATCTCAAATGAAGGCATTCTGTGTTTGTCACCCAAGGCATCCATAGTGGAGTAGTCAAACCATCCAACTGAAATAGTAGATTGTCTGAAATGTTTAGTGCAATCAATCCCATGGCCTCATCCATTTTGTTCTTGTGCTAAAGAACCTCAAAAGGACATGTAAGAACAGGTTGATTCTCATCCATAGATGACCATAAGCCCCTTGACATGAGAAGTTGTGTCATTTGTGCCTTCTAGGTGTGATAGTTATGTGGTGTGAGACAGGTCAGAAATGGATCCGCCATTGAGGGAAAGAAGAAGACAGAAGTAGAAGGGTCTTATTCTAAAGTAAATTACAGAAAAGAAAATGCCCCCCCGCCACCAACAATGTATAAATTGGGAACTCTTAACTTAGTGTGATTACAATAGCCAATTCAGGGCCTATTTTTGAAAGTAATATTTCTATCCACAAAACCTATAATCTAATTACAGATATGGAAAGTAGACAAAAAAAATGGAACCTAATTATGTGTCCAGATGAGCTCGTACAAAGCATTTAAAGTGGAAAAAATTGGAATTTGTGAGTTGTAAAAAAATTTAGGAATGGAGATGTCAAACCACCTGCACCAATGTGTAGATCACGAAATTCTACCCCAAAACAAAAAAAATTGCTCAAAAAAAAGAGTCCATATGAGGGAGATATCGCTATTTGAAAATCACCTCTGTAGTTATTTTTTTTGAATCGCCGCCATCACACCTCCAAAAAATTTAAAAAAAAGCCTAAAAAATATTAGATCTGTTATGCCAAATCCTCTTTCTCCTTTTTCTCCAAATACTAAAAAAAATGCTCTTCCTCCCGATTGAAGAAAAAATCAGAAACAAACTAGGGTTTGTGTCTCTGAATCGCAACTTCAGAAAAAACCTTCGAACAAGAAGTAGCAGGGAGGCTCTAATACCATGTAAGAGTTGATGAAATTCAACTCCACATTTACCAAGATCACCTATAGTACAAATAGCTTGGCAAAGAGAAACCTAAGGAGCAAGAGCTTGAAGGAACTGATACCATGTAGGAGTTGATGAAATCCAACTCTACATTCACCAAGATCACCTATAGTGTAAATAGCTTGCCAAAGAGAAACCTAAGGAGCAAGAGCTTGAAGGAAACAAAGCAAGATAAAATATTTTACAATAGAAAAAAAATTTCTATGTGAATGGATGAATTTACAATGAGAGAGAGATTGCTTATAAAGGCCTTAAGGAAGCTTGTAGAACAAGCTGGAAGGAGGTAGAAGATAAGGTTGACAACCAAGCATCCACAAAAAAGTGGAACATTCTAGAAGGGAAAAAAATCCCGTGTTGTCAACAACTCATCACTACATGCATTAAATACCAAATACTAAATAAATGCATTAACCTAAGTAAGCTTAAGTAAATAGAATAAATAATTAATAATTAATAAATTATTTACTCTAACATCAAAAACCTATAAAATCCAAAAAACAACAAGAAGAAATTGAGAAACTAACCAAATCACTTAAAAAACAAGAAAATTTAAGCTAGACAATATTTTTTTGCTGGAAGACAATCGTACAATACTTATCAATATACAT
Organism: Cupressus sempervirens; assembly: GCA_028749045.1. NCBI lineage: Eukaryota > Viridiplantae > Streptophyta > Pinopsida > Cupressales > Cupressaceae > Cupressus > Cupressus sempervirens. Next base: position 536,253,738 of record CM053787.1, on the reverse strand, counting down.
GTACAATAGTTTCCCTTTGTGTGATATTTCTTCTTAAGCCGGGCAATAAAACTCACTATATTGGAGAGATAAAGTTTAGTAAGAGTGTGCAATAATTTTACTGGAAAAGTATTGCATGACAATATAAACAAATTTTGTATGATACTAGAAAAGTATTGCCTAAAATTTGTGATTTTAGAAAAAGAAAAGGCAGACAGAATGTAGAAAATGCAAAAAATTCAATAATATAAAGAGAAAAATTAGAACATTTTTCCCCGCAGTGGGTACCAAAATGTACACTCAAAAGGTGTCATACTCTAAACCCTTCTATCCAAGTGATTCCATGAGATCATAATGCTTGGATGTCGGTTTAGAGCTCCCTATCCATGGAGTGCAAGAAGTGTGTTTTGAACAATATAACAGGCTCTCAACTAAGTCTTAGGAACACAATCCTTGTTAGTTAACCATGAAATGGGAGGTTCTTTGAGACAAGAGAAATAATCCAAGTGTCTACAATGAGTTCCTCAAATATGAAATGCAAGTATGGATTCAACTAGTATAAATATGCAAAATACAACTATGTTAACAAGAATGAGAGTGTTACAAGATCCAAACTAATTACTATGTGAGCTAGATTATTGCAAAAGATAACTAAGCTACACGAATCTACACTAAAATGCCATGATATAATAGAATGCATACAAGATGATGGAAGTTCTTCATAAATCTCTTCAAGGATTCGAACGATAAACCTGCAACATAACAATATTCAAGAGTGTGGATACTTTGAGAAGGGAAGAGCTCTTTCTTTTAAAGTTGTATGGATAGTGGAGATCAAGATCAACTGATGGATGATCAGGGGTGGATTTTGAAAATGGGAGTGATCAATGTGCACACACATAGCCAACCAATAAATAAAGAGTTGACTTTTCATGTGAGACAAAGAAAGTCTTTTCCTTTGATTTGCAAAATAGAAATAATACTTTATGTGTCCACATTGAGTGGGTTAGAAGAATGGGGTCTTTTATTTAATTAAAAGGGGACATGTTCTTTTAATCAAATAATAAAATTAGGATAGTATAGTCAAACTATAGGTTATAATTAGGTTAATTTTTTTTTAACAATTTGGCCTAGGCAAATGATTAATTAATTTAGCTAAAATGATGAGAAGGGGGATAATAGTATAGATGAACATTTTTAGATGATTACACTATAAGCATCTTCCCAAGTAGCTAAAGTCTGATCATTTTTTGGGTCCCATTGGACCCTTACTTTCTCAATGTATCAACCCTTAAGGGTCAACATTCAACCCTAGAGAATGTAGATGGGCTCTAAATAAAGTTTATTGTCCTTTACTTGTAAAGCACCCCAATCAAGAACATGGGTCACATCAACAATACATTGTCTCAACATAGAAACATGAAGTACATCATGGGTGTGCAATATGATTGGTCAAAATTCCAAGTGATAAGAAAAATTAACAATCCTCTCAAAGATCTAAAAAATTCCAAAAAAATGCAATATTGACTTAGAGACTTTGTCATCAAGGATAGGGATCTTCGAGCTTGAACTTGAAAAAATACATGTTACCTATTGAGAAGTAATAATTACTGCTATAGGTATCACCAAAATTCTTCTAATGATCCCAAGTAATAAAAAAATGCTCTCTAATATGAGCTAACCATTGATCCATATATTAAATCATCTTAGGACCCAATACTACTTGATCCTCCCAATGATCGCAAGTCAAGGGTGTACAAAAGTGTTGACTATACAAAGAATCGAATGTAGATAATTCAAGAGAAACATGGTACCTATTGTTATAGGAAATGTTGACCAAGTACAATTAGTCCCCCCACCTCAACTACTAGTCCATAATACACACACACATATATCATCTTTTCAAGAATCTAATTCACCTAATCCATCTTTCTATTAGTCTTAGAGTGATATGATGAACTAAAATTTAGTTGTGTAACTAAAGAATACTAGAGAGATGTCCATAGTATGGGAGTAAACTCTAGATTTCTATAAAAAATGATGCAATAAGGTAATCATGCAACTGAACTATATCCTCCATGAACACATATGCAACCAAAGTATTACTATAAGAGGATCTCATATTAAAAAATTGAGCCACCTTGGATAACTTATCTATAGTAACCATAATGGTATTATGATGGTGAGATGACATAGGTATCTTGGTGATAAAGTCAATAGATACAGTGTCTTACTTTCACTCAAGATTGGAATGTGGCTGCAAACAACCTGCTAGATACTAATGTTCTACCTTCACTCTCTGAAACTAATCTATATAGCCACAAAATTGACAACATCACACCTCATACCTACCCAAAAGTAAATCCATCTAAGGTCTATATACATCCTAATTCATAGATGTGGAATATATGCCACACATAATACCTTAGACAAAATTAAAGAATGAAGATCATTGAAACCAACACATAGAAGCACCTAGGGTATTGTAAAAGCCCTTTAACTCCAAAAAGTAACCATATAAATGACCCAAATGGGTCAACTTAGATTTAATATATACTCTAACTTCTTGATACCAAGTGTCATCATCTATGGCCTCAAGAATGTGGCTATGTGAATTTACACCAAGATATAAAATAGATATTTCATACATTCTTCTATACAAGACATGTATAACCATTTTATCCTTTTCCTTGATGTAACAAAAATAAAAAGTTTTACTTGCAAAGAAACTCCATCTAATGATGCTATCATGCATTCAAGTATGGTTGAGAAAAGATATACTACAAGCTAGGATTATCTCTATTAAACTTAAATTTGTGAGCCACCCCACCCGCCCCAGCCCCCCGCCAAAAAAAAGAAAAAAGAAAAATATAAAAGTTTTTCTCCAATGCATTAGCACATGAATAACCTCTACTAACTCTAAATCATGAGCAAGGTCACTCAACTAGTGATATTTGATCTTTTAAAATTTTATCATTTGAAAATGGAAGGACCCATATTTTAAAACCTCTTATCTCTCACCCTTTAGTGACCTTATGGACCATGGATAGGTTCATGCTCAATCAACTCTTTCCCTTATCATGTCTTGCTTATTTTATTTTCATCTATGTAGTTTTTGAGACCTTAATCTCCTTTTGGGACACCCCAAGTTGACCTATTCCCTAAAGACTTTAGGTCAACCCAAGTTGACCTATTCCCTAAAGACTTTAGGTCCTAGGTCTAATTTAGTCTTGAGGTTGCAAAATTGGAAATTGGGTGACCTGTTTAGCTTGATTTGTTTTTGCACTCAAAAACTAGTATAAAAGGAAACCTAGGTACCTCATTTTTACACCCAATAGACATCCATGATTATTATAATTTTTTTAAAAATCTAAATATTTCAAGGAATTTACAAGAACTTAAGAAAGTGGATTTTTATCATGCATTCAAGTGTTTCAATATCTAATGATCCTTTGTGAGCATTTTCTCTTCAATATCTAATATTTGTTGGACATCAAGGGAGGAGGTATACATTGTTGAATTAATCATCTTCTTCATTAGTGCATGTTTACATCCATGTCTTCATGATGTGGTTTTAGTATATCCATTGTATTTTTTGATATTTCCTATATCCTTCATTACAAATTCATTATTGACAACACATAAGAATTGAAAAATCCTTACTAACAAGAGTTTCATCAAGCAAGGTGCATATTTACATTTATATTTATTTCTTTCATGTTTTACATCTAAATTTAAATTTTGATTCCTCAATCTAGGGATTGACCAAGGAAAGCCCTCATCAAACCAAAACAATAACAAAGTTTTATTTTGTGCTAGAGCAAGATATCTGAATTATGATTGTAGATCCAAAAACTAAATGTTGAGACTTTTTGAAAGAAGTTGGGTCAACTTTGCTACTATATCCTAGGAACATGCCCATATTCCTCTAAAGTTATCTAACACTTAACAACCAAGTTGACCTATTCTTGATGGTTTGAGAAAAAACAACATTCTTTTGGCTTTTGGTCATGATTGCATATTCATAGTCTAAAATTTAGTCACAAGTCTATATCCATGATTTCTAGAGAAAAAAAGGTATATTAATTTTAAAATTTCAAGGTACATATTTCATCATTCATTTCATATTTTATCATAGACCTATTTTCATATTTTAAATGGTATAGTTGCACATATTTTGTACCTTGATCTATCTTATGTTTTTCCTTAAATCAATTAGTTTAATTTCACACTTACATTGCATATCTTTAATCAATATACATTGCATGAAAGAGGACTTTCTTGCATACTTCCTTGATAGAATTTTTGTTTACTATGGGTGTCCCTTCATTTATTTGAGTTTTGTTAATCTTAATTTGGTTATATTGATAGTTATGTTTAGAAGCCCCTCTTTCCCTTGTATTTAATGTTTAATGTGAGGAAATTGATTTGGTAATGAATTTACCTCACATAGTTTACATCATTAACATTAACCCATCGAACCTTTTAGTGCATGTAATTGTTTTAGTGAACTTGACACATCTCCAATTTTTATTTTGGAGTTAGATCCCTTGATCTCTCTTTTGTATCAGTTTCACCCCTCAACATTTTGGTGAATCCATCTTGTGCCCATTTATTTTTGGAGTTACATTATTTCTTTTTGAATTCTCCTCTTTTCATGTTTTCTATAATTAGATTTAGCTATCTTGTGAGGTTATATCTTACATTTTATGTTCCTTGTTACATTGATCTTGGGTGGTTAGATCTCATTAGAGTTTCTTTTAGTGATCTCCCCTTTAATGAGATTTATCATATTAAGTCTAACCTATAAAATTATTGCAAGGAGAAGTTGTAGACTCATGGGATCTTTTGATCATGGTTCCTCTTTTTCTCCTACAACCCATGATGATACCAACATTTTTCTCAAGATATAAATCTAATCATGGAGAGTAAATCTTCTCACTCTTCCCTTGATGAAGGTGAGGGCTTAAGAGTTTCTCCTTCCCAAGTTGATAATCTCTCTCATGAGTTTGATCAGCTAGATAATTGGCTTATGCAAGAAAACCAAAATATTGACCGTGTTTCCACTATTGAGGATATTAAGAAGCTTAAAGCTTATTACTAATGATAATAATAACATTTAAATCTTGCATGGTATATCCAACCTTATGAATACTCATGCCAAGCCTTTGAAAAAATATGCTCAAAAGTTAGGATACTATCCTTCTTCCATAACTGTTATGTTGGTGTTTTAAAATAGACTACAGGTTCCAATAACCAACACTAGGATGTAGAGAAGAGATTAATGTCTAAGGATTAGCTAATTCCTATACTTAGAAATTCTTTCAGATCTAGACCTACTTCAACAAAACACACATGTGCTTTCTACTCTTTAGGCTCTGTAGGGCCAAGGTGGGTGCACATAGGGATTAAGATGTGGCTTCTTCTTCTTCAATATTCACTCACTAATATTATTATCTTTAGATATATCCCTTATAGTAGATAAATGGTTAGAATACTTCTTGGAATGCAATCAACTAGTTTATTTACAACAACTTTCTATAAATTCAAGGAAAGTTATTACAATAAGGGTATAACCAACAATTTAATTCTTCATTATGGGAAAGGAAAATTGATTTAAATGTGTATTGTGTAATCATATGAATACATCAATCTACATAAAAAAATTATGACCAATGCCTTATCCATTATTATACAGAGTCAAACTAGTAGAATCTTGACCTATTTAATTGACTTGCAATTAAAATTATCAGTTGTTAACCCTAAAGCCCATTCTTATGATATCTCTCCCATATTCCTAGAAACCCTATCAATTCATAGAACCATTTACTTAATTCTTTGAATTAAAAGCAATAATGAAATGATATACAACCTATCCTAGTTGCATAAAATTGAAATAACTTTATTCAATCAATCTCAAAATAAAAAACACATGAAAACAAAGACATAATTCAAAGACACAAATATTCAGAACTCCCATTTAATTTGTATTAATCTTCCTTAAAAATCATACATTTTTGATATAATACCTAGACTATAACTCAAAACTTGACAATCTTAGTCATTAAATGTTCATTATATTCTTGGATTTGCAAAATTGAATACAACATATCATTGACACAAAAATAAGAACGATTGCAATAGCAATAAACATTAAAATTCTATAGACTTCGGACACCAACACCACATATTGGAAATCCTTTTATAGAAGGATTGAAAAAAGCTTCAAATGGGAGGAAAAATGTCAAAAAATGATTGGAGAACAAATACAAAGATATTTCTTATTATGTTAAATTTAAAACATTCTCTATATTAAGACAAAACTGGAGAAGTAGTTGCAAAATTGGTAGGTGGCACTTTTTGTAGGAGTCTTCAACATATTTTTGTTTGTATTCTAATCACCTATTGCTTTCCTCGCCTTTTCTTTACCTATTTTTTCTCTTATGCCTTTAACTTCCTAGTCACTATCCCTGGATGGTAAATGTTTGCTATGACCTCCCAAATGGGTATGTTTGTGTCCACATAAGGCCAAGTGCCATCCTTGATACCATTCAATTCTTCTAGGCATTTTTTCCACTTGGCATCAGTTATATCTTTAATTTCTATAGTTTTTTTTCCCATCTCCGACTGTAGCTTATGCAGTACACCTATTAGATCATATACTACTACAATGTCATCTTCTCCATTGTAGTATTGCCAAAAATATAGGGTGATTCAGGATGTTATCAAAGGAAGATGACCATTCTAGCCATTCCCTGATTCCTTCATCATTATCCAAATGGTGGGTATAAAATTTGGTATTCCTATAACAATTGCTTTCATCTTGTTATGAATCAATTGCATCTTGCCTAAAAAGAATCCATTCAACTCTTTTACCTTATTTATCATTTTGCTAACAGTGATAATCATTACCGTTGGCAAGTCCTTCTATGTTAGCATAGTTACAAGATTATCAAAGCATTGGGTATAAGGGCCCCAAGTAATGAACAAAGGAGATAAAAAGGCAATTTCCTTAAAACACTTATATTCTACCCCTTATAGAACAATGTAGTTGCTATGTACATTTTGTGAAACAACCTTCAAAGAGTTTATCTTGTGGACCATAAAATTCCTGATGGTTCTAATTTCAATCTCTTTTATAAACTCCATCTCCTCTTCATCCACTACCATAGCTTGACCTGATGTATCTTCCATCTTAGATGCATGGCCCTTTGTCTTGAATTTCTGTAGCAAATCTGACAATATTTTTTAATGCTACTATCTTAGTTTCTAACTTGAGATTATTTTGCTCCAAGACATAAGTCTTCTTCATTTCTTTTTTATGGTACCTCTTGGTTTGGATATACCTCTCATAGGCCTTTTCTAGCTAATCATCTAGAACATCAATCCTCTTGTTTCCCAACAGGGCTACTAAGGTTTACATTCCTTAAATTTGATTGTTGGAAGTAGGGTGCACATTCCAAAACATGACATTACCCCTAGGGGACTCTTTAATCTTCATGAGAGTGAGAACTCCATATTTCCATGGTTTGAGCATCAATATTATACCCAAACCTTCTCAACCCTCCCAGTTGATTATCATCTTCAAATGAGATTGTCTTGTCCTACCTCCTCATCTGATTCTATAAAAATGAAAAACTAATATCCCACTCAGGGAATACAATCATTCCACTCCTCTGTATTAGCTCCCTGGATTCTCCCACAATGAGGGTTTCAATAGTAGGATCATTCTCTTGTAGTTTTTGTATTAGTTCAAAAACTACCTTGTCAGAGTCACCTAATTTCACTTGCAAAAACAATTCATTCTATTTTAGATTAAATAGGAAGCCTTTAATTCTTTAGTTTTGATAAAATTCTCATCACTTATAAATTCATTGGCTTGAATGATCCTATCACCAATAATTTGAGCCTGTAGCTGCAATTTCTTAGCCCTTTTCTCATCCTCAGTGGTTTGAACCATCAGATAATTCCTCCTTACATCATAGAAATATTGGTTACTCCTTGGCAATATCTGTGAGGCTTTCTGTTGGGATTTTTTTTTGGAATGTCCACCATTTTTTGCTTCTTGCTCCTCTCCTGAGCCCATTCTAAAATTTTAGGTTGATCTTCTTCATCATCACTTACCTCTACAAAATTTTCTACCTTAGATGACTTAGGATCAACCTTTCTTCTTATTTCTTTAGGAACTTGTGCTGATATCTCATCAAAATTATGCACACATTTATATAGCCTAGACTAGTAATCTTCTTCAGGATAGAATCCCTTGAAGGACAGATCTACTTTTCTCATCTCCTGTCAGAGCTTAGGATATCTCTATACTTGAAAATTATTTCTCTATATACATTCTCATCCTATCTATTAGCAATGACATCCTACTCCCATAGACATTTTTTTGGAGGTAAAGTATATCCCCTCATGTTCTTTAAGACATTCCTAACTACATTGCAGGGATCATATGTTCTAGCTGACCCAATTAGCAATTTAAGACTCCTTAGGAAAGCATCATTTTCCTTTATAGCATTTTTTCCTATATCAAAATCTCCTACCTTGGTACATCTACACAAGAATGTTCCCTTTTTGATAGTTTTACCAATATACTCTCTATTTAATGAGATTAGTTTCCAAAAAACTTCTACAAAAGCTAGCCTCTCTAGGACATATTTTGGTAGAATATGAGGTGGTTGAAGGAATCCATAAACTATAATAATAGTATATTCTTCAAATAGAAAAAAATTCCCCAATCATGTACTAGTTTTTTCCCCACATCAAAACACATATTGGGCTTGACAACCTTCCTAACACTTCTAGGTATCATCTCATTAACTAGTCTTATCATTTTCAATACAGAGTGCATAAAGTCATTATAAAAACAAATAACATTAGAGTATGTGTAGAATATTTTCCATACCCTTTTCCACCTTTTCATAGGTAACCTTTCTCCCCATTCCTCTATAGATTCAAAAAAACTTTGATCAAAGAACTTTACATTTCTTAATAGGATCAGATGCATGATCATGGAGTAATGATGAAACTTGAAGTTCTCCATTTGTCCCTACTACACAACAACAATTTCCTCATGAATATTATTAGTGATATAGTTAAAAAAATCATACCCAACATTAGTGTTTGGGTCCTAGATATTCAGTGCCATGACATAATGTCCACCTAGAGCATTCATGGTTCCATTTGAACCTAGGGCTTTGTTGAGACCAAAGATGATGTTCTGCATATATCTTTGAAATAAATATAAGGGATTAACATCTTCCATCTCTTTCTTCTTTGGAATTTATCCCTTATCTTTCCTTGAAATAGGGATATGCCTTGTCATTGTTCTTCTTAGGTAAAAGCTCTTTTGATTATGAAGTTCTCATTCAATTTATCCATGTAAATAGGAAACAACATTGGACCTCCCAAATTGAATGTTTCTATAAATGGCTCCTTATCCAACACCAAGAAGATGCTTCTATTTTCCTATGAAAGGACTTGTTGACTAGATTATAACGTTTTATTAGTGCCTTGGCTACGTCAACATCAATGAGGACCTTAGGCATAATCAACTTTCCTAGGTTTCTTGTCTAGGGGTTCAAAATTAGAACTTTCTTTGTTTTGTTCTTGTAGAAGAACTAGAATAATTCATTTCCATTCATATTAGGAACCTCTACATCTCTACAAAAGACATAAGGATCTCTAAATGCATGGTCATTTGTAGACTATGCATTGGAAGACCTAGGTAAAATGTGTATTCACTCTTCAGCAAATGTCTTTGAGATAGACTCTTTAATTACAACTTGTGCTATCAATTAACCTTCTTTTTGTGTGATTTCTGCAAAATTATCTCAATAATTTTGAATGCTATATGCTATAAATTTGCTCAAGTTCACCGTGCAACTCAAACTTTGCTCAAAATCTCAAACACATAAGAAACTGGTAAGGAAAATCTCTATTTTTCTTAGAATTTGTCTATTTAAAAAAAAGGAAGGGTGACATTAATGAAATTTAAAAGTAGTTTGCTTTAAAACCTATCAATCCTAAAAAAGTTGGCAAAATCTTCACTTTTCATAATTCATACTTCTACATATCTCCTTTTTCTAGCTTGGACATGGCCATTTAAGAATGTTTTATGTGCTTTAAAAATGAGGGCTATGACATTGTGATTCCTCTTTATTCACTACTTTACAACATTAATTGCTTGTTGACTTCTTTAGCTTGTGAAATTGTGATCTCTTCATTTTAACCTTTATCACATCTTCACAACCATTGATCACTACATTTTACTAATCACTGTGAAGTGCCAAAATGCTTTGAAGTTGACGTTATCACTGCATCACAACTTATTAACTATTTACTTCATTATCTGTAGTGATCCAACAAAATGACTACAAGACAACTTATTGTAGCATCACTACTTTTGAAATTGACCACATCTTAACACTCGTGAAGGCATGAAACCCTTTAATCTAACCTTTTTGTAACTTTTCTAGGGTTTAGAGCTTAACATTTCTTTCACTTGCAAAGGAGTGAAACCCTTGGTTTTGACTGTATCACCATTTCACAACCGTTAAGGACTTAACACTTTTATCTTTTATGATGGTGCAATGACTATTTTGATATTTATTGTCACTCCTTATGCTACTTTACAACTAAAAAATTCATCTAACCTTTGAACTTGACGATGTTGCAAAAAATTCATACTTAACTACCCACAGCAAGTTTTGTGGCTTTGTGACTTAATTTTTACCACAACTCAGACTCCTATGATAGTGTGATAACTAATTCCTTTAATTGCCAAATGTTCTTCGTAGTTTTGACTCAAAATCTTTGCTCATGGCTTAATTGTGTGAAGTTGTGATGACTTAAACTCTAACTATTTTGGATCTTTATCGCTTCTTCACAACTTAAAATATATTAAGTGCACTACTTTACATGATGTTGCAATAACCATTTGAAGATAACTACTACCTTCCATCACAACATTGCAACTTGAAACCTTAATTCATCCCTTAACCTTGTGAAGCTATGATTACATGTTTTTTTGCTTTGCCACCTTAACCATGGATTACTCTTAATTGCTTGTGATGGAGAGAGAACCTTGAACTTAACTATTGTTGTTAAATTTTGCACCTTCACAACTTGAATTCTAAAGTTTATCTAACTGCTTGTGACGCTATGATCAATCAAACTTTGACTGTCATGATTTTCTCTTGCACCATGGAAACTTAAAAATCCTTAAGCCAGAACCAAGACCTCATGCAATCTTAATGAATTTCTCCTTCACATCCCTAATTTGATAGTTAGCACTAACATCTGTGACATCATGATGATTCTTATCCTAATAGCTTCACATCTTTGCATCCTTCAAAATAGTTAGTGATCATAAAGGAGTGATGTTGCAATTGAAATGATATCACATTATCACAACTTAAAAATTTTAGAGCCATGACTTATAATGGATGAAAAGATTTAATAAACTAGGGATATAAATAATTAACATACAACCAAAGTTTTTACGTATTCCTATTTATAATTACATGTCAAATTATGATCAATTTCAACAAAATACAAGACATGAATATTTCCGTAGGGTTTTTCTCATGAGGGAAAACATATTTTTAGAAACCCTAAGTAATTGAAACAACTTTCTTCTTGATTTTCATAGGATACAAGAAATTTTTTTCTAGGTGAAAAATTAGGCCATCATGCTGAACTTTCTATTCCTATTTCCACCTCTATCCCTAGTGTTCCTCATTATGTGCCATATTTTATGATGACTTCTATACAATTATATAATCTTCCAAGTGTTGTTCTTCCTAACCCTATAATTCCAACAAGTATTCCTCCTTCTTCTATACCATCTTCATACTTTCATATGAGGTCACTCCTTTCATGTATTCCAATCCTCTTCCTTCTACTTCCAATCCTCCACCAAAATCCTTGCATATTGATTCTTCTTCCTATAATTTATTTCTAATACATCCAATATGTCTATGGCTACTATTACATCTTTTAATCCCACCATTTGTAACTTGGTTCAAAACTCCACTACTTTATAACAACACATAGGTCAATCCACTCAATTCAAGTACAACATCACTATATATGAAATTTCTAATCCCCTTTCCTTATACATCCTTGATGATGTTATCCCACAACATAGTGAGATTCCTTTTCATGAGACTTATAATGGTAAGGGCGATCCTGCAATTCATGTTAGGACTTTCCAAACTATATATATTTATTTTTCTTAAGACTATAGGCTCATGTCTAAGTTTTTTAGGAAAACTCTTAGGGAAGAAACTTTTCAATTATATTTCTCTTTACCTCCTTATTCCATTGATTCATTTCAAATGCTTTCCAATGCTTTCATTCAAGAATTTGAAAACAACATCAAATTTCAAATTTCTTTAATTGATTTTATGCATGGTAAAAAATGATAAAGAAAAATTTAGAAACTTTATTGGTAGATTCAAACATTTGTATACTTAGATATCTTATCTTATGCTTGGTCATGATATTCAATACATTTTTACTTCTTATTTGGCAAAATGCATTAGAGACAAGATTCTCCTTACTAAGTATACTTCCTTCTCACATCTTTGTGTAACACTTCACCATTATCAATTATAAGAAATCCACCTTGAGAGAACCACTATAATTGCTCCTATTACTATTGATAAGATCTACACTTTCATTCATCAAAACAAGTTTTCTAAGCCTAACAACTACATCAAAATCAATAAGTTAGAAAACATAGTAGATGATAAAGTGTCTACTACATCTAAAGGTATGAGTAATTTTTCCTCAATGTATCATCCTAATCATAAATGCACTACTTTATTTGAACCTTTGCATGTGGTGATGTTGAAGTTGATTAATATTAACAATATTAAACTTCCTCTTATCCATCTTATTGATAACGAAAAATCCAATGCCTAATCCATTTGATCAATATTCCTTTTTTCATTACCATCATTAGCTTGGTCATGATACTCAAACATGTTATGCTTTGAAGAATGCCATCAAGTACCTTATTGATTCCAATATTACATCTATTTATGTTAAGGTTAATAGCACAAATAAATATGTTACACCTACTAATCATAATTTGAAAATTTAAACCAACCCTTTACCTTTACATTCAATAAATATCACTAATCAACCTTCTTCTCCTATTACTAATATTCATTACGATGATAAGGTAGAAGAAGTTAATCATCTAATTGATCATGTTGAGCCTCAAACTTAACATTTGGTTTTACCTTCTCTCAAATGAAAACCTTCACTTCTTATCACCTTTCAACATTTTGATATGTTTAAGTCACCTAATGGTCCTTTCTACATTACTTCTAAGGTTTCTCATCCCTTTTTGTGGTTTTTTGATTGATCCTTCTTCCTCCATGAATGTTATCACTAAAGAGCTTCCTTTTAATATATTATTGCATAAGAACACCTATGACACATCTATTATTTAGATTCAAAATTGTAATATTTTTCACTATAACCCTCAAGGTTCTATCAATCTTCTTATGACTCTTTCTGGTAAGGCTATACATACTACCTTTCTTGTCATTCCTACTTTCGATAAATTTTAAGTTAAGATTTATATTTTGTGGCTCTCTTCAATGCAAGTTATAGATTCTCTTATACATAAATGAATTAAATTTACCCATAATAGATAAGTTATCACCATTAATCACTCTCTTTATAAGCCTTTGTGTCCTTAAGATTGTGCTAAAATAGACTTGTATTGGCCATCTCTTCCTCAAACATCCCCTACTTGTCCTGATCATATTTATCAAGCCTATCAGTGATATAAGGTAGATAAGACTCTTGAGCTTATCCTTCCTAAGGTTGATACTCCTTTAGATATATTTCCTACGCCACCTATTCTTCTACTTAATATTCATCAACTAGTACTTGTTCCCACTTTGGAACCTATTCCCATTGATCCCAATCCTTCAAGTTTATCCCATGACAGTATTCACAACCAAAATCCTTTCAAGTGTCATATGAACTATCAAGATAAGGCCAAATCCCATTCTATTTCTTCTCAAACTACATCCTCGTCTCAACATTTTGCTTCCTTTGATCAACCTATGCTTGAGCCATTTGAGGAACTTAATCATAATGATAACATAAAAATAATAAATATGATGATTTTGTTCATATTTTAGATTGTATTAATATTGATGTGGAAGACACTCTTGATAATGATATTGATTACAATTCACATTCTAGTGCTGATTAATATGAAATTATTGATATGGATTATGATTTTCCTAACATTCTTTCTAACTGAGTATAATAACTCTACCCAAAGTCCTTGTTTAATCAATTGTGCTTCCTACTATGTTAGATGTTATTCCTATTGTGATATTCCTACCTTTCAATAATTATACATATTGAGATGGGTGGGGAAGTGACACTTTTGGAGTGGAATTCTATAGCATGGTAGTCTTTGTGTATTTGTGTTGTGTTTCCTGTTGTATTGTTCTTTTTGTTATATGTTATGTCTAGATTATTTTAGATGATGCTTGTTGCTCCCTTGGTGCAAGATGATAACAAAATCGAACAATTCATACAAATTACTATATTTGTATCTATTTCTTCTATATGTTGTTACATATTCTATTGTATATGTGCTATTTTTTATATGTGTTCCCTTATGTAGTCTTCTTGGAAGCTTGTGACATGGTAGCATTGATTCTTTTTGGTCTTCATGTTGCCAATGTAAAAAGATTTATCTTCATATCTATTATGTGCCTTTCCTCCATTGTGTTGCTTTCCTCCATTATGTTGCAGTTTTACTTTATTTGGGGAATGATGACATTTTGTACTTGATATGATATTACCTATGATCACATGAGCATATTGATCCCACCATTAGTAGATTACTTTGTGCTCTTTCTTTCAAATGTTTAATTCCCATCAAGTGTTCTCTCTTGAGGGAATTTCATAGTGGCAACATTTCTAGTGGATGTATGTACAATATTTATCGAGATATTTCTCCCATTAATGTGTTTGAACTTTATTTAACATGGGGGCATGAAATCTTGTCACTTGTGCATACAAAAACACATTGATGGTTTGGTTTCCCTTATCAAACTATTAATAGTTCAGGTGACTTGATATTTTTGGATCTCTCTTTGGATAACTAACATTCGAGGGGGCTTGATCATTTACTTTGACACCTCTTTGGATTACTAATAGTTTCTAAGGCCCAATTATGGTTTTTGATCATTCTTTGGACTATTGACACTCAAGGAAGCTTGATCTCATTTTTAATCTATTAAGGACACATACATCCTTATGCATAGGTCATTTTTTATTACTCTTTTGGGACATGGAGTTACTTAGAGGATTGATTTTTTTGATGGATTGACTAACATGATACACACACTTTCTAGACCATTCAATTCATCTTCAATGGATTGAATAGCATGCCACATAAATTGCTAGACTATTTAATGCCATCTTTTATAAAAACACACCTTTTTTGTGTAGTTCAATTTAAGGAACACAAACCTTATTGGGTGAGTTGACTCCACCTTTTTTTTTGTTTTTGATAAGGTAAACAGGTTTTAAGGGGTCCTGAAACCCATAAGTTTAACAACAAGAAAGGCTGAAAATAAGCGAAAAAATGCCCAGCCAAAACATAAGCCTTACGGCTGAAAATAAGCCCAAAGGCCCAGCCTGAAACAACTGCCCACAAAAAAGGCCAGAGAACCAACCAAAAAAACAGAGACCAGACAAAAAGCCAAAGCCAGGAGAAACAAAAACCAAAGGACAGAGACCCAACCTAGCAGACTACTTCTCCATCTCGAGCATGGTCTGGGCAATCTTTATTATCCATTTTGTGATTTTTTATATGATGAAGACTTAAATATATTAGAGGCATCATGGTTTCTTCATTTCCATAGTTATGACGAGATCAAATTTTGCTTTCAATTTACTTTATTGTGAGTTTGAGGAAACTCATAATACCAATAAAGTGGGGGCTAAGTGTACTATCTTATAATGGAAGCACTCATAGTTTAAGATTTTTTAGCTCCTTCCATTCATTAACCTTATGCAATATGGATGGATTCATGCTCAATTAAATACTTCTCTTATTTTGTCCCATTTCTTGCATTTTAACTTGTTTAGGTTTTGAGACCTCAATGCTAGCTCCTTTTGGGCTAAAACTATAATAGGTTGACCTAGATCAACTTATTGTCTAGGTACCAAGGCCATTTTAGTCTCATGGTTATAAATTTGGAGATTGGGTGATCCAGTCAACTTTCTCTATTTTCATACCCAAAAATTAGTATGAAAGGAGTCCTAGGCACCTCAATTTCATATCCACTAGACACCTATGATTTTTATGGAAACCCACTTATCATCCAATAATTTTAAGGAATTTAAAATCACTCAAGAAAGAAGAGTTTTATCAATCATTCAATATTTCCAAGATTCAAGGATCTTTTGTGAACATTTCCTCTTCAAGATCTAGCATTTGTTGGAAATCAAGGGAGGAGATATAGATTGTGGCATTCCTCATCTTAATGTATGATAATCGAGATCATATTTTGTGGACCTATTTTTTTTGAAATTGGGGATGTGTTCAAGGAACATTGGGTAACCATGTCCTAATTTCACATGAAGTTTGGTGTGGTCATCTTGGAGTTAGAGCCTTTTTGGTGGTTGCTAGTAACATGTTTCTAATTTACTGGAAGACTTTGGAGATTGTATTCATGAGCTTTGATCTAAGAGATTTGGTGTGTGCACTCTTGGATTTTGATCATTGGATGGCATGAGGAACTATTCTTCAGGGTATGTACTTCCATGTTTTCATTTGAGTTAGCATAATTGTAAGCTTGGGGTTTGTCCTAAGTATTTAGTTATTACATGTATTTAATGTTTGTTACCAAGTTGACTTGTCACTTGAGAGTGTATTTAATGTCCATGTATTTAATTAAAATAACTTGATAGGCTATATTCTATCTTAATTTTGTATAATTAGGGGGGTCCTTTGAAGTCTAGAGTCATTATTCAATTTGGCATGGAGTAGTTGAGAGGAGCGAAGTTAAGTAAAGCTAGTAGCTAAATGTGGGCTTGGGAAAGTAGATTTCTTGGTGATTTGCAAGCATAGTTTTAGATTCTTCTTTGAGATTTCTACTAGATTGTGAATCTAGTCTAGCTAGTTGTTATATCTTGTGTGATCTTGGAGAACTATTATAATAATTGCAAATATATTTGGCTGTAACTTGAAAGGCATTATAGCTGAGCATGTTGGATGTAAATCTTATGATTCAATTATGATAATTGACATTATTTGGATCCAAATATCTATATCATTATTTACATTCTACTATTTGGTTATTTGTTGAGGGCAAGGAGATCTCCTTTGGGGATTCTTCTACCTTGCACTACATCAAGTGGTATCAAATAAAAAGTTTGATTTTGTTGGAGATTATGAGATTTGGAGATTGATCTTGTGGAGAAGAGTTTGATTTTTTGGTGGATTTTTTTTTCTAGAGTCCTAGATATCTTGGTTGTGAGGTGGAAGATAATGGTTTTGACTTAGAATTGTAGAGGAATCACATATTGATCTTGATATGAAGAGATGGTTATGAAGATGATAGGTTGATATTTTTGAGTGAAGGTTGGATTTGATTGGAGATATTTTGTAGAGTGTTTTACAAAGATCTTGGAAGATGCCTCTAAGAAGATTGGATGTTGGGATGATTTTAGATATCTTTAATGTAGTGAGGACAAAGTTAATTGAGGCATTTTATTGGGTGGATGCTTCTTTCTCTAAATGAGTTGAAGATAAGGAGAAGAAAGTTATATACTACTAGAGTTGGAGTTTATCGATAAGAAGGAGAGTTGTCTAACCTATTAAGAATATTTTTCAAAGGAGAAGACACTTTTCAATTAAGGAAGAAGGAAAGGATGACTTTGACGAAGTTGAAGAGACATGTGTGGTTAGTTTTGTTGATCAATTTGTAGAGTCTAATATGAAACCTACAAAGAAACTTGTGGTTATTGTTGAGTATCTAAGATTACCAAATAATTTTCTAACCTTGCTGAGACTGGAAATGAGATTTGTCTACATGATCAATTGGTTGGATTTGACATGGAAATTGAATAGCACTTGGTTGTGGATAATAACGTTGTCATGGGTTATGAGTTACATGTTTTAAAGAACCTTTTTGTGAGCAATGAGATCATTGACGTGAGTTTGGAATGTGTTAATGATAATTTATACATGAATGAGGATTTGCATATGGTTTTTGATATGGATCTAAATTCATATATTTTTGTTGAGATGATCGAGGAAGTACAAGTTATTGGTGATATAGTTGATCTAGATTTCTATATTATTTCTGATATGGATATTGTTTTGGATTCACATGTTGCTACTTACATGACTATAAATTCTAATGTTAGTGTAGATGTTTCTATTGATGTGGAGTTGGATATTGCTGGTATGGATTCACTAGTTGCTTATGTAATTGAGAATCTTTATGACATTGCTAATTTGGTTATGTAGTTACATGATGTTGTCCTTACATTCATTTACATTTGAAATTCATGATATATAATGTTGTTCTGAGATCTATCTTACAATTATCCTTAAATCAATTAGTTTAGTTTCACACTTACATATATATATATATATTCAACTTAAATTGCATGGAAGAGGACTTTCTTGTACACTTCCTAAATATAATTTGGGTTTAATATTGGAATCCATTAATTTATTTAGGTTTTACTAATCTAACTTGGGCTATATTGAGATTTATGTTTGGAATCCCCCCTTTTTCTTGTATTTAATGTTTAGTGTGTGGAAACTAATTTGTTAATGAATTTACCTAACATAGTTTACATAATTAACATTTACCCATTACACTTTTCACCATAAACATATATTACTCATGAAATTACTCATCCCTCATATAGAAGAAATGCCTCAAAACACTCTAATGACACATCATTACATACCATGAACTAATTTTTAGGATTTGATATGATCAAGATACATACACTAGTTATTCACTCCTAGAGAGGTTAAAATATTAACTCATATTGAGTGGACCAAAAGAATTCTTCTCTTTCCTTTGAAGAGAAGTGGTAGGGTGCGCTAACCAAGAAAAGTCCTTTACACATCAGTATTAACCCACAAAACTTGTGAAAATACAAAACTTAAGATTATTGGTTAGCCCAAGATAATCCATAATAACATAGATATTTCAAAAATTCATAGAAATACCTTTTCCAATGATGATATGACCCATATATCTCAATTTAGTATGGAATAACTCACACCTAGCTAGGTTTCCAAGGAACTAATGGTCATGAAGACACTACAAAACTTGATGCAAATGGTCTTCATATTCCTCCATGATCAAATATACTAGAATTTCATCTTGAAACAAAAGGATAAAATAGTTCATACATAGTAAACCATTTATCAAAGTCATGAACACTAATTCTATACTAGTATAAACAAATGGTACAACCACAAACTCATAATGCCAATATTGAGTGCAAAACATTGTGCAACTAATATTGGCCTCTTGGATATTGAGCTAATAGTATCCAAATTAAAAATCTATCTTTAAGAACACTCTCATTTCCTATAGATAATAAAAATTTCATCAATCTTCAATAAGAGATATCAATTCTTAACCCTTATTCAAATATTGGCAATCAATGCACAAATGCAATGATCCATCCTTCTTCTTTGCAAAAATAACTAGTTATCCCCAAGGGAAAATACTATGAAAACTATGACCATTGGCCAATAACTCCTCTAACTAAAAATAGATCTCACTCAACTCTTGAGTGGTCACATGATAAGGTGCCTATAAAATAGGCTCATCTCTAGGAATGAGATCAATATGGAAATCTATGTCATGTTGATGATGCATTTTGGAATATCACTTGGAAATATATTTTCAAAGTCATGAACAAGTGGGTGATCATCAAGAGAAGCCTCTCAAATCCCAGTCCTTTTAAGGTTACTAATAGAGACTACACACAACTAAAAATCCTATCAAATACTCCACTTCAGCTACATGGATGAGATAATGTAAAATAAAATAGGTCTTAGGATCCATAAAATCTTAACACATCCCCAAATCCATCGCACAACTATGACTAGGAGATTCCATGACCACTTTGGAACCTTGCTAATTATACTTTCCAACTATCAACATTTTACGCCACTACTAGCTTACACTACTTCATAAGGAAAGGGTAAATAAATAAATCTAAAGAAGTAGAATTAAATAATATAGAGTCAAATATACCATTTAAAGCACCCAAAGTTTCAAAAAATGGTGTCATGATGCTCATCCTAATGATTATAAACTATCACAAAAAATCTAAGGGATCTACCTACATCACCAATAGTAAAATTTGAAGAATGTTTCTTCTAACTAGCCTTTGGAATAACTCTTAGAGGACATATTGCTACCTTATAACCATGTTGGCCCCACATGAAACATACCCTTAAAATATAACCACATGTAGTAGAAGTTGCACTAGATCAATGGAAAGTGCCTCTACTAGTACTCTATTTCACACTATGAGATGATTGACTAGGTCAAGACTTCTTATTATAGTATAAATTACAATCTTTGGGTGTTGGGGTACCATATCTATTCCACTCTGTAGACCTTGAGGATTTTACCACCCATGGTGATGTTGATGACCTACCCTAGGTGGTGGAAAATATGGCCTTGAAGAACCTACAATTTGTATCTTTTAACTCTATGTAGAAAGTTTTTCACAATGAGCATATGAACCTTTACTACTACATAAACCCCTAGCTATATTACCCAACCAATCTCACCTTCTTGATGATAAAGGAAAGTGTCATGGGTTAATGCATACAAACATCTTAAAAATAGAACTATTAAGGCCTCAAATAATGAACTAAACCAACAAAGGCTCATCATGAGTATAACTCAAAAATTACCTCATCTTAAAGAACCTATTCTCATACTAATCCATTAAAATAGTCCCTTGTTATATATTGTAAAATTCATCATGAGATGTCTCTCAGTACTGGTTAGAAAGAGAAAATTCTCATAATTTCTCCTAAAAAATCTCCCATAACACATTCATGATATCTAATTTAATATTTTTCTCCTCTATATGCAACCAAGCAGACACAAAAATATGAAGGTACATGAGACGCATCAAGATCCAGTGTTTCTCACTTAAGGGTGCATAGAAAATAAATTTCAAAGATCCAAAAACCAAGTTTCAGTCTTGATATCACTACAAGAACCACCGAAATTAGGTAGACAAGAACTCAAAAGATCTCTCATGTGACCTGCATGAAGATAATCTTTATCCACTACTAATCTATCTCTCTTATGTTCTACTCTTGGAATAGGAGTATGATAATGCTAATTCTTGAGCTCATATTATAGTGCAACCTTAGAGACATGATTTTGGACTTGTTATGAGACACAAGATTTTCTACACATGTTTCATGATTCAAATAGGAGATGAGATGATACTTACATGGCAAATTTTTGAGTTGCACTTTCTATGATGCATTTTATGATTTCACTTATTAAATGTATTTCTATGGATTTCTAACCCTACTAACACATCTAATACCTATATTACTATTTGATATGATTTTATATGAACATGATATTATTCATAGGTAGACATGTTCATTTGGTCAGTGTTGCATTTGTGTACAAGAATAGATACTAAAGCCTCTATACTATCTATTGATTTAGAGATGAAACCATGTTCCAAGAAGACACTCTAAGCTTAGAGGATCTATTAGGGAGTTGGCTACATGTACCTAGGGACTTGGGGTTTTATCTTTGTTTGGTTTAATGATATCTTTATGGTGATTTCATTGTAACCTTTTTATTTATGTTTCAGTACTTAAATATACTTATCTAAGTATATATGAGTGCACACATATATACCCAAATACATATATTTAGTATTACTTCATGTATGCTGTTTTTGATCTTGCATGTTAAGTTTACAAAAAAAGTCTAATAATTGAATAAATAAATAAAATAAATAAGAACTAAAAGTGTTTGTGAGGTTTGAACATAGAACCTACTACCTCTCGATTACACCCACAAGCAACCCACTTACCTAGCTCTTCATGAAACATAGAAAGGAAAAGGTATTTTAAATCATCATTTAGTAAGACCAAGGTGTAGAATAGAGATAGTAAAAGGTCGCAAGAACTAAACCTTCTAGCTTTAAGGTAGCGAAAGACTTAGATAATGCACCACAATATATCTTTAATTTTGAACTCAAAGAATAACATAGATAACCAACCATTAGATGGAAATTAAGATAACAAAATACAACTAATAAATTGTTGAAATATAGGAGTAACTGAGAGGGGGGGTGAATCAATTACCACTAAAATAAATCCCAGATCCCTTAGATGTCTAAAGTAAATTTAGACTGAGTAAACTGATTACTATTGTTACTCGGTAAACACATAGAAAATGTTGTAACTCGATAAATGCAGAGTGTGAGCAAATCTTAAAACATTAACATTAATCAATTTGCAAGCATAAGAGAAATAAAATGAACACATGAGACACCAGGATTTAATGTGGAAACCTAATTTGGCAAAAACCACCAATTTAACTAGTAGTTACTATTTTTCACTCTTTTGAAGTGAGCCCAGTTAGGAACCCTATTAAAGGTTACAAAAAACACTGTTAGGTGTGACCTTGTTAGAGGATTTAATCACCCTATTAGGAGTGGCCTTGCAAGAGGTCTTAAAACAATTCAATGGAATTGCCACCTTGTTAGAGGATTTACAATTGGCTATTAAACCAACTTTGCTAAGAGATTTTAGATCATTACTACACTGGTTAGAGAGAAACAATGAAATGACCTGATTGTGATGCAACTAAATTGCTAAATCCAGATCTCTATTCTACTTAAACTTGATCCTTCTTGATCGAATATTACTTTTCTGCTCCATAAGGATATCTATTTATCCTTCAAGTTTTCTCTCACTCTTTCCTTCATAATTCAATCAACACACTTGAACACACTTGAAAACCACAACTTGACCTTATATTTATATCATCCAGATTGTCAAGTCAGCTCAATACAAATTAGAATGACCACTAATCATTACCATAGTTGGCTAGAACCAATACTTAAAATAATTAAGCTTCTCATGCCAAAACAAAAAAATCCTTTATTAGTTGACTCTACTCGGTAAACACCAGTTCTGAGATGATTTCCTATGTTAACCAATAGAAGCTCTGTTAACACTGTGAACTTGCAAAAATTCTTTGGTAATCGAGTGAACTCAATTAGCACTAACTCTATCCAACCTCCTTCATTAACCATGTGAACTCGGTTGACACTATTTTCTGCCATAATTTCCTTCGAGGCCTGAGTGAGCTTGGTAGACACTGTCTTTGCAGAATAAAATTTAGGAATGCTTGGTAGACAAGGAGAACTATCTTGCTTACCAAGTGAGCTCGGTAAGCACTAACTGATAACTGATATGATATTTGCGTAACATCAAAGATAACACACAATTAATCAATTGTATCTAAAAATCTCCCTCTTTGGCATTGATGACAATGCAACATGTCATAACACAATGAAATTTTGAAAACAAGACTTCCTTTGATAGAAAGTTTCTCCCTCTTTGGTTTTACACAAGAACTTCTTCCTCTACAAACTCTTCAAAATTTTAGAAAGATATAGATATGATAGTAAAATTCTCCCTCTTTGACAACACATGCCAAATTTGTATCAATGTACCTTGAGTACTAATTCTTATGCAATATTCTCTTGATTATGGTACATCAACTAATTGATCTTTAGCTAGGTTCTTATTGATGCATTACTAAACAAGATAATATTGCATATGAATTAGTACTCAAGGTACATTGATACGAATTTGGCACGTGTTGTCAAAGAGGGAGAAGTTTACTATCATATCTATATCTTTTTGAAATTTTGAAAAGTTTGTAGAGGGATAAGTTATAGAGTTTGTAGAGGAAGAAGTTCTTGTATAAAACCAAAGAGGGAGAAACTTTCTATCAGAGGGAGTCTTTTTCTCTTGTATGGACATATTACAATCTAATTTCTTTTTCCTACACCAATTCTTTGACAAAATGATATTTTATAGAAATGTACTTAGTTATGGAATGCATCACTAGGTTCTTTGATATGTTAATTGTACTGGTATTATCACAAAACAAGACAACTCATTCTTTGATCTCAACCTTCATGCCTTTCAAAAATTGTTTAAAATAAACAATGCTAGAACAATTCATTGCTACTACAACATATTCTGCTTTTGCTATAGATTGGGATGTGCAGTTTTGCTTCTTGCTTGTCCAAGATACCAACCTTTTATCAAGAAAGAAAGCTCCACCACTTGTACTTTTTATGTCATCAAGATTTCTTGCCCAATCAACATCAGTGAATACCTTTAGGTCTAAGTTTCCTCCAACCATAAACCATAGTCTTTAGTGCCTTTCAAATATTCAAGATTCTTTTGGTTGCCATCATGTTATTTTCTTTAGGTTTTTCCAATAATCTTTCCACTATTCCAACTACTAAGGCAATGTTAGGCATTGTGTGAACTACATATTGTAATTTTCCAATCATTGATCTATATAAGGTCTAATCTACTTTTTTGGAGTCATCATCTTTGGTAAGCTTAAGTCCAGTACACATGGGAGTTCCAATTGGTTTAGAATTTTCCATACCAAACTTCTTGAGTATCTCCTTGATATACTTATATTGAGTAATGTAGATACCATTATTATTCTACTATATCTATAATTCAACAAAGAATTTTATTTTACCAAACATGGACATTTCAAACTCTTTGTTCATTTTTTCTAAAAATTCTTTGCATAGATCATCTTTCCCTATTAATAGAGTATCATTCACAAATATCTTTGCCAATACAATCTTATTATATGGTTCTTCCTTGATATACAAACTACTATTATCATTAGTTCTCTGAAAACCAATATGTATAAGGTAGTTATGTAACTATTCATACCATTCTTTAGGAGCTTGTTTCAGACCATATACTACTTTTTGTAATTTACAAACTATTTCCCTTTTGTCAAAATCAAAAAAACCTTCTGGTTGTTCAATGTAGACTTCTTCATTAAGAATACCATTAAGAAATGAAGATTTAACATCCATATGATATAATTTGAATCCTTTGGGTGTTGCATATGCAAGTAAGATCTGAACACCTTCCAATCTTGCAATAGGGGTGAAAGTTTCACCATAATCAATGCCTTCTTCTTGAGAGTAGCCTTTACATACCAGTCTTGCTTTGTTTCTTGACACTTTACCATTTTCATTCAACTTATTCCTAAATACTCATTTTGTTCCAATCAAATTTTTATCTTTAGGTCTAGGTACAAGGGTCCAAGTTTTTTCCTTCTCTATTTGTTCTATTTCTTCATTCATAGCCTCAATCCAACTTTCATTTTCTATGGAATCCTTAATACTTGTAGGTTCAAAATTAGCAAGTAAACATGTAATTTTCAATTTGCTTCTTGTCATAGTACATTTTGATTTATCTCCAATAATCTGATTAGGTGCATGATGCCTTCTAACATATTTGGCCAATACAAGTTCTTTTCCTTTTGAGTGAATTGAACTATCTTCATTTTAAATTTTAACTTTAGGCTTAGGTCCTTTAGACTCGATAGGCATTGGCTTGGTAGCTTCAAAATGTGACTCAAGTCCTTGTGACTTAGTTTTTACTTCTTGCAACTTGATAGCTGAAAAAGACTCAGGAGGCAAAGTCTCCTTATTGTTAGATGTGCCTGGAAATGTATCAGGTTCAAAGTAAACAAATCTTTTGTAATCTTCTGGTTCTCTTATGCTTTCTTCTTTAGTCTTTACTATAAACTCATCAATTCTCACATGTACACTTTCTATGATTTTATGAGTGGACAAATTCAAACATTTATATGCCTTACTTTTGCAAGAATGTCCTAAGAATATACCTTCATCACCTTTCACATCAAACTTGCCTTTTCTAGACTCTTTCAAGATATAACATTTGCTGCCAAATACTTTTAGGTAACTTACATTGGGTTTGTAGCCATACCATAATTCATAGGGAGTTTTATGTGAGTCCTTCAACTGAACTCAGTTCAAAGTATGAACTTTAGTGCTAATGGCTTTCTTCTAGTATTTGATAGCAACATTCTTTTCAATCATTAGAGTCCTTGCACAATTCATGATGGATTTGTTTCTTCTTTTAGCTATTCCATTTTGCTTAGGAGTACTAGGGGCTGATACTTGCCTTTTGATTCCTCTTTCAATGCAAAAATTATTGAATTTATTGGAGATGAATTCACCATCTCTGTCTGATCTTAAACATTTCAATTTTTTTCACGTTTCAATTTCTACTCTTGCTAGATACCATTTGAATTTCTCAAATGCTTCTGACTTTTCTCTAAGATACACAATAGTCATCATTCTAGAGTAGTCATCAACAAAAAATATAAAGAATTTTTCTCCACTATAACTTTCTATTCCAGTGGGTCCACATAGGTCAATATGCACAATTTTCAAGACATCTTCAGATTGATAGTTTTTGCTCTTAAAACTAGTCTTTCTCATTTTTCCAATCTAACAATTTTTGCATAATCCAACATTTTGTTTCTTCAAACTAGGGATACCTCTTACTTTTCTAAATTTTCTTATCTTGACCATATTATTAAAGTTTACATGACATAGTCTTACGTGCCATAACCAACTTTCTTCCATTTGAGCAATAAAACATGAGCAATCACCAAGGTCAAGATAAAATGGGTTACCTCTTGTTTGTTTGCTTGATCCAATTAGATTCCCTTTGTCAACTAGTAGTCTTTCCTTGCCATGCATGAATTCTACCTTGAATCCAATGTTGATTAGCTATGCTAAACTTAGTAGGTTATGTATTAGTCCTTCAACCCAATAGGCATTGTCACATACAAGTTCATTGGTTAATGATATATGACCTTTCCCTTTTATGCAACAAGGCTCACTGTTTCCAAACCTTACACTACCTCCATCATAGTGTTCAAAGTGTTCAAATTTTGATTTGTCTTCAGTCATATGATGTGAACGTCCACTATCTATGATCCATGTGTCATTTTTACTAACATGTGAGATAAGTGCCATCTTATCTTCTTCTTCATTAGATTCATCTTTTATAGCAATGTATATTATCTCATCTTTACTACTATCAAAATCTTTAGCCATAAAACAAGTCTTCTTACCTTTGCCTTTGAAGGATTTGTGACTTTTGGATTCCTTCTTGCCTTTGTACTTGTAGCTCTTCTTCTCATCCTTTCTTTCTCTATTTGGGCACCTGGTAGCAATATGATCAATCTCTTCAGATGAAAAGTAGATTAAAGGAACCTTACCTTTGTACTTTCCTCTTCCTCTAGAATATCTCTTTGCAAGTAAAGCTTCAACAACTTCAAGATCACTATCATCACTTTCCTCTATTTCCTCTTCACTTTCTAACTAAATTTCCATTGTTTTCTTGCCTTTTTCTTTGAGTAAAAGTTTAGCTTCAAATGTAGACTCAATATTTTTGGAAGCTAGAACATAATTGTCAAAGTTGTCTAGCTCAAAAGTTGTCAATCTTCCTACCAAGGCATCCAAACTTAACTTGTGATTTGGGTCACATCTCTTTTCTTGAATAGTAGATACTCTAATTGCATAGATAGGAAGTAGTGTTCTAAGAACTTTACTTATAATAGTTTCTTCCTTGATTTCTCCTCCAGAAGCTTTGATTGCATTGACACTAGCTTTGATTCTTTCCACATATTTGACAACATTTTCATCTTCTATCATTCTGATATGATCAAACTATCCTCTAAGGCTTTCTATTTTGGATCTTCTTACATTTTCATCACCACCATAAATATCCTTCAGCTTGTTCCACATATCAAAAGCAATTTTACAGTCTTTGATCTCATCAAATTCATCATAGCTGAGAGTAGATGCAATATCAATCATCATGATGTTATGATTCTTTTTCTTAGCAAGATCTCTAATAGATAATGTACCAGTCTGAGTTTTGTATTCTTCATCAAGGTATTTGTAGCCTAAATCACTATGGTGGCCAGATGAAGTCTCATGAGTCCTTGCCATGCTGAAAAGTTGTCTCTATTTAGCATTGTAATCTCTCTCTTGTAAGACATCCTAATCTTTAGCTTAGGTCCTTGAAAAATTTCTTGTGAGCACCAAAAGCTTTGATACCAATTGTTTGAAATATAGAAGGAGCAACTAAGAGGGGGGGTAAATTAGTTACCACTAAAATAAATCCCAGATCCCTTAGATGTCAACAATAAATTTAAATAGAGTAAACTAATTGTTGCTATTACTCAGTAAACATAGAGAAAATATTGTAACTTGGTAAATGCAGACTGTGAATAGATCTTAAAACATTAACATTAATTAATTTGCGAGCATAAGAGAAATAAGATGAACACATGACACACTAGGATTTAACATGGAAACCCAATTTGGAAAAAACCACCAATGTAACTAGTTACTATTTTTCACTCTTCTGAAGTGAGTCCAATTAGGAGCCCACCTTGTTAAAGGTTACAAAACACACTATTAGGTGTGACCATGTTAGAGGATTTAATCGCCCTATTAGGAGTGGCCTTGCAAGAGGTCTTAAAACTATTCAATGAAATTTCCACCTTGTTAGAGGATTTACAACTAGTTGTTAAACCAACTTTGTTAAGAGATTTTAGATCACTGCTACAATCGTTAGAGAGTAACAATGAAATGACCTAATTTTGATGTAATTGAATTGCTGAATCCAAATCTCTATTCTTCTTAAACTTGATCCTTCTTGATCGAATATTACTTTTCTACTCCACAAGGATATCTATTTATACTTCAAGTTAATTCTCACTATTTCCTTCTTAATTCAATCAACACACTTGCACACACTTGAAAACCACAACTTGACCTTATATTTATATCATCCAGATTGTCAAGTTAGTTCAATACAAGTTAGAATGATCACTAATCATTACCATAGTTAGCTAGATTGAATACTTAAAACAATTAAGCTTCTCATGCCAAAACAACAAAATCCTTTATTAGTCGACTTTGCTAGGTAAACATTGGTTTTGAGATGATTTCCTGTGTTAACTAATAGAAGCTCAGTTAACAGTGCAAACTTGCAAAAATTCTTTGGTAACTAAGTGAACTCGGTTAGCACTAACTCTATCCAACTTCCTTCATTAGCCATGTGAACTCAATTGACACTATTTTCTACCATAATTTATTTCGATGCTCGAGTGAGCTCGGTAAACACTATCTTTGCAGAATAAACTTTAGGAATGCTTCGTAGACAAGGAGAACTATCTTGCTTACCAAGTAAGCTCAATAAGCACTAACTAATAACTAATATGATATTTTTGTAACACCAAAGACAACACACAATTAATCAATTGTGTCCAACATAAATAATTAGTTTTATTAAAATAATCAAACATTAAGAGCATCAGTTGTAATGGATAAAACCATTGCAATAATGCTATTTTCCCTATAAAATAGGAGCATTCCTAACAAATAAGAGATAAATAAATTTAATGATAAAACTATAGTCAAGAGTATCTTGGAAGGAAACTTGCATAAATGGAATCTTGAAGAATCTAGGTTTGAGTAGGAATGTAGACCAACTTAAAGCCATAGGAGATTGTGAAGCTTTAGAATCACACAAACACATCACCTGCAACCTTTCTTAAGAAACCGAGTAGGCCTTGATCCTCTTTCTTCTTTATACTAAAGTTTACATGAAATAATTAAGGAAAAATGAATGAATGTTATATAAAAGAATTGATGTTTGCATTTGAATATGGATGTTTCAAATCTCTACTTCTTGTGATGGTATTTCTTGTGTGTATATGTTTTATATTTTAATTATTATTCATTTGGGTTTGGGAAAGGTATTCTAGGAATTTAATTTCCTTAAATTTGAGTAACATTGGGATCTTAACTTGGTGATTTAGCCCAAGATCCATACAAAGAACCCTCCTAAAACTGAAAAAAGTCTGGAAATTTAACTCATAGCATGCCTTATATTTTGTGTGTGTCTTTTGGAACATATGCATAGGTATAATACACATATACATAGGTATACAACATATATGTGCATCCTTGTTCTTCAACATCCATCAACCTTCTTTCAGTCTGCATGTATAGATGCAAACCACTACTTGATAGATGTTGAGTTATGGTAAAAAAACATAAGCACAATTATTGTGAAAAAATGTGCAAGACTATTGGATAAATGGGAAGATCTAGTGAAGAACCCATAATTCCACAACTAAAAGGAATGAATGCACTACTCTACTTAATGAAAGTGTAGAAATAATGCAAGTGCAATATTAGGTGATAACTGTGAAAGAATAAAGAGAAGATGCATAACTTTAGGGTTTTTTGTTAGTTTTCTCACTATTTTTGTAAGTTTTCTATTAGTCATCCTAATTTGGTCTAAAATATTATCTTTTTGTTAATTATTTTAGTTCAAGGACATGACTTCTCATCGTGATATGTTACCTTCTACATTTAGATATTTTATGTTTTCATTTTTGAGTAGGGTAGAAATCTTAGGTGAGTGGCTCACAATAAGTGTTGGGGCCTAGAAGTGGTAGCTAGGGATCATATTTTTAGAGACTAAAGTACAATTTAGGCTAGACCCAATCATGAGTTAGTTAATAAGTGATAACATAATAATAAATAAATTTAGAGTACTTAGAGTAGGAGCACTTTGCACATCCTATTGGTCCCTAGCTCAGGAGGTTGATCCCAATAATATAGAATTGTAAATGTCCTAGTGGAGTACCCAAGGAAAATATGTTCTATGAAATAGGAAATTATTTGGCCCAAGAGGTTGATCCCAACACTATGGTAATGTACAATAACACTCGCCTAGATACAGTTGAACCCCTCACTCATTCATTTTCCCTTGGTTATCTCTTTGGCTTTATAATTTTTCCTTTACTTGGGTTTTTGTGATAAGCCTTAGTTTCATCATATACCTATTTGGATCATGGATTTCTCTCCCAATTTAGGGGAGTGGTTCCTTATGGTTCCAAATGGTTGGTAGAAAAACATTTTGGGGCTTGTATGTGGTTTAGTTGAGAAAAAAGAGTTAAAGATATCTTGATGCTTATGAAGATGTTTTAAAGACACTTTGAAGATGTTATCAAATTGATATTTACTTGATGTATTTTTAATGGATGCAAAAATATAAACACTAAAATTGAACTTATTGTTATATTCAATAAAATAATGTAAAAGGGATGGTAGATAGGAAAAAGGGATAAAAGGGAACTAATGATATATAACAATTATTGTTGTTTATCTTCCTTTATTGAAAACTCAATGGTGGAAAATGTATTAGTTGTACTTTTGGAATTTAAATTTATCATATGTAAAGAATTCATCTAGAAATGTGTTCAATATTTGGTTTATAATCTTTACTTTATACATGAAATTTTGTTATGTGACTAGTGTAATTGTGATTGTAACTTAAAAGAAAGTTTTGCTTGGGTGAACCTGTTGGTGTTTTATTTTGATGTTAACAGTACTAAAACTACTAGGCGACAAAAGGCTTAGTACCTAGATATCAGTACATACACAACCTAAAGAATAGCCAATTCTCATTATCACTTGCATATGCAAAGTATTAGGGCCCAACTTCAACAAAAACTTAAACGGTTTTCTACTCTTTTGGCTCTGTAAAACCAGGGCGGGTGCACCCGGGGATGGTTCAAAGATGGAATAATTGTATGAGAATTATCCTTAGTTTCATTTTGATTCTCATCTCTAAATCCTCAAACATATAGGTAAATAACTGATAAACACATCCCTTGAACAGATATGGCCAAGAAATCTTCTATAGCTCTGCAGATGTTTCCAACAACAATGGCTAAATGAAGCTAAAACAATCTAGGCAGGCAAGTGCTGGCCAACTTTGAAAATCTTACAGGAAAGATAAATGAAAATTGATTTTATGATGTATTTTGAAAAAGCTAGTTATAATATACTTCTCTTTTGGCTGAAATACTTTCGATCAGTGCCTAATCCATTGGGAGTTCAGAGTCAAGTAAATTCTTAGATCTAATTTGTTGCCTTGCAACGAATTTTCATCAGCAATTCTTACCAGAATTTATCATTCAAAAATCCTTATTAACACCCAAGAAACCTCATCACATTCATCAAAGCCTTTACTTAATCCATTGAATTAACAGCAATAACAAATGGATGTACAGTTCTTACTAAATTGCAATCAATTGCATAAGCTTTTACTCACACAACATCAAGGTAATTCAGTATTAAAAAGGAGACAAAATTCAGAAAAGAACAGATATGGGGACAGTTCATAATTTGTATTCATTTCCTTTGAAAATGGTATATCCTTTACAAAAGACCCAAAAAAACCTTCATAGAAGAAGCACAGTTCTTTCTACATTCATCCATATCTCAGAAATTTTGACAGGAAAAGTATACTATAAATTTCTTTTCCAAAATGTTTGGACCAAAAAAGAACTAAGCACAATACTTAGTGAAAACCAAATTCGGACCCATCTTTAGCCTTGGGATCTCACTTAAATAACGTGAGATGCAACAAGCTTCAGGCTACAGTAGGTGACAGGTGTCCTTCTTTTGAAAAACAAAAAACAAGAATAACAGAAAGGTTGATTACAACAACACTTCTTGGCGGGTCCCTTTCTGTTATGCTTCTTGGTTGTTATGATCTGCTCTCGCAATCATTCCTCATCTTCAGAGTACATACCCATAAGGTCTACAAGTGATGTATCATCTTCTGTTACATGCAAAATCACTTTAACCTGGGGATTTTCTATGTCATCATTGCTGACTACAAGAGTAACTATTACTCTTACATCTTCCTCATCATCTTCTCCTGACATCTGTTCACTAAACTGATCTTTCCATCTGTTGAAAGTATCATCATCTGGCCAATCAAAACTTAGGGTTTCTCTTTGTATCTTTATTAAAGAATTGGCATTTTCTTCTAAATCATCGAATTCTTTTCTTATATCAGCATAATACAATTGTATCTTTACCAGCTCTTCATTTGTCTTTGCCCAAAACCAATAGCCAGTCTCACTGATGATGTTTGTTATTCTGTTATCAAATAATTCATCCATTTCCTTTTTCCATTTGTCCTTTTCCTTTACTGTATCAACAGATTCTAAGGCACAAGGAAATAGGGTGAATTTTTTAGCAAGATATCTTGAAAAACAGAGTGTCAATTTCCTCTGTAAAGAATCTCTTTTATTTTCAAAATTATCTAATTGATTCAATAAATCAAAAATCCTCTCAACCTGATGATAAGGCATTTGAATTGTAGATATACAAATAATTGTAACATCATTATTCCTCTGTCTCCACTTCTGTGCAAGAGAATCTAGTCCATTCTTTTCTTTATTTAACTCATCTATGAGGGCTACAATCCTTGTCAACTGGTCATAAAAATTTGACCATTGTATTTTATCCCTCAAGTATGTCACACCCTGCCTCCATTTCTCTTCCTGCTGATTTCTAAATTCTATCTGCCACTCATGTAATTTAGTTTTTTCTGCTTCAAATTCCTCTGCAGTATAGAATTGGGGTCTTTTAGGGGTGTCAAGTATCTCAATAATAGGGGTTAATCCCACAGATGACTGTGGGGGATATGCAATTCTTAGTGTATTGGATTCTCCCACTTTTGTCTTTCCAAGTACCTTTTCCAATTGAGATACCCTGTTTTCTAACTCAATTCTCCTCTTTACCTCTTGATTATAGGCTTCCACCACTAGTTCATATTTATTATGCATATCCATCATTTCCCTCTCTTCTCTTTCCGCAGTAGCCAGGGCAAATTTAGAATAATCCACATTCATGTGGGCTGCCTGTACATTGGAAGTGTCAGCAACTCTTCTTACAATGATACTCCCTGTCAATCCTGAATCATCAGGCTGTGATGAAGTAATTCTGGATCCTCTTCTTAGGGACCACATAACAAGGGCAGCTTGATCATTGCTGAATGCTGTACCCAAGAATTCCTCTTTATTTGGATCCTGGAGTCCTAAATTATTTGAAACAGAATTAAAAATTAATGCGTCAGCAATGTCCCAATTGGGAAATAATAAAACATTAGCATTTTTTACCATCTGTCTTCCCTCATCAGGGGTTATATTTTGGAACTCTTGAACCATTTGTTCCTTTATTAGATTTTGAATGGAAGTCTCATCCATTTCTGGATGTTCTGCTCTCATATTATTGCACCTTTGCTCAAAAATGTGCAAGTTTACTCTCCACGCAAACTGATGGAAAGCCCTAGATCTTACAAAATTGTTATCAGACAAAAAATGCTGACTGGCTTGTTCCAAAACAGGGTCCAATTCCCTTCCTCTGAAATCTGCTGTAGTTAATTCAAAACTTGGTACAGGGGGTTCCTGAGGGTTCCCTTCATCAATCTCTGCTTGTGTAATAAAAATTTCTCCTTGTGACCCCATTTGTTCGAATTGCTCATTGGTGAGCTGTTCTTCCTCAACTCTTATTGGGGTTTGAGAAGGTGAGCCACTTTCATCAGGGGATTCTTCCTCCCTTATTATTCTCCTTCTTTTGGGGGAAGGTTCAGGGGGTCTTTCTTCTAGGACAGTGCTGGTGGATCCAACAATCTGTTTTTCTTTATGCACAACGGGCGCCTGCTGTCGGACAATAGTATATCCTGTTTTCTTCCGTACCACCAGTGGACCTATTCCAATGTTGGGAGTGAAACCCAATTTTCTCATAATTTCTCTGGCTTTATCTGGAAAAGAATTAATAAAATGCCGTTTCTTCTCATTCATTACCTCCATTATCTCAGAGAAATTACTCATGAGCTTATGTATTTTATCTGCATTGTTTGCAACATTACTAAGAGGACTGAAATTTTTATCAAAACAATTAATGAATTCCAAAACTTTTGAATAGACTCTCCATTTTTCTTTCTTTATTTCTTGCTCATGGAGAGAATATTCATTTCTTATTATATCTTCAGGAAAATAGAATTCATGCTGAACTGGACGAAGCTTGATTCTCAATCTAAGAGCAGAGTTAAAGAAACCTTCTGTATCACAAAAATGAGAGTGAGACACTGCCATTTTGTATTGATCCAAAAATTTATGGAGAAAGACCCACCCTTCTTTAGTTATCACAAACTGGTGGGCTATAGTACAAGTAGGAAAAATTGATCCTGTCCCCCTTTTGTGCAAAAAGGCCTCCTCCACTCCTCCCAACTGCCACAAAAATTCAGCTATCCCTACCTTTAAAGGTACCTGATAGGGTAACACATGGGGTGTTCCTTTGAAACCATAGACCCTGATGACCATTGAGACTGAATATGGGATAATATCTCCCCAATTATGTGAAACTTTTAGATTATGGGTTTTGTCCATAGGCCTGACAAGGTGCATTAATGCCTTAGGGATTCTGGGATTATCACTCAATAAGAGGCACCTTAGTTTGGAGGCAAAGTGCCTATCAAATCTAACGAAGCTAGCATTTTCTGCTTCCCAGGTCATGTCTGCACTCCATAATTGGACTGGTAGTGCTTCCCCTTCTTGTTCCCTATTTAAAACCATTTCTTTACCAAAATAAGTGGCCCCTTTAAAAAGAAACATATGCATCAGTAAGGAATACTGACCCCAAACATTTTCCACCTTGCCCTGTGCAATCCCCACCAATCCATGATGAATCTCATTTGCCAAGTAAGATGCAAAATCAAAAATTATTTCCAAACCAAAAGAAGAGATTTGGGTGATCATATACATGAAGCTCACAGGAATAAAATCTTCTTCGCCCTCTCCGAAGACTCTGCACAGGGTCGTATATATCTCCACTGCCCTGGCATTAAAACATGATTTCTTGAAGGGCTCTTTAGAAGATGATGTTATGGTTGGGAGGCCTCCAATCCGGCCTATGTGGGCTTTCAGTGCACCCTGTCTAACTACATCCCTCTTGGATATATATTCTTTTTCTAAATCTATCAGATTAATGGGCACATGATACATGGTGAGGGGTCCCAGACTGAAAACCTTCCTAATCTCCTCGGGACTGATGGTAACTAAAGCCTCACCATCTATTCTCCTCACTACCTTAGTGGCTTGGTCATAGTTTTTTGCTATGGCTTCGAGCAAGTCAAAATCCATAAACACGCTGGGAACAACAAGCTTCCCAAGATCAAAATTCCAAATGTTGGCATGAGGGGCATATAACTTTCTCTCTGTAAACCATTTCTTGAATAAACTCAAACCAGTCTGAGCAGTTTGAGCATCCCGGACCCAATTACCCTTATCATACAATCCATCAGCTACCCTAAGCCTAGGATTGAGTGAGGTTAACCTCTTAACTTGCACCATTTCTACAGTGGACTCAGGAAGTAACTCAAGCAAATCATCATGCACATTTCTATCCAGGTAGTTTACTGCTCTCTTAAATCCCTTCTTAGGAGGCATCTTGGGCTATCCTTTTTAAAACTTAAAAGCTCACAAAGATGATGGCAGTTTTACTTACTTGAATTCTGTCTCAATTCTCCTTTGAATTCTTGCAAAATTTCAGCGAACAGATAACTTGACAATTCTTATCAACCTTGGCACGCTTTTCTTTCAGTAATAGCTTCTGCACAAGAACGGCTTCAAATCTTTTCTCGCGTGAAATGAAACTGATGCAATCTCTCTGTATTATACTCTATTTTTTCTCACGGACGAAGCTTTCTTGTCTAATTAATACAGAGAGTGGCACTACATTTTTTATTTAAAACTGCGCCGTTGATCTTCAAAGATCCTACGATCATGCGGTACAAAGAGAACAACTAGGAGTTATACTTGCCATGTCAGTTATATTACCCAATGAGAGCTTGCCATGTACATAATTCTTTCTTTTGATGGTGCTTTCCTTTAGACCCACTGACGATGGAGAACACGTGTCAGCATGTCGCTACTTCGTTATGCATAAAGAAAAAGCACCTTGTCATAATGAGGCGGCGACAACCGTTGATCGGATCAAGAAATGATCGAAAGATACGCTACAGGACTTCTTAAGAAAGAAGGCGGTGGGCCCATCTCGCTATGTCGCTATAATTATCTTCCTTGCAACTCTTCATAACGAGATAGCGAGCTCCGTTGATTCACTTCAAGCTAATGTTCCAGATTTCTTGTACATTTAGTCAGGTAGGTATTAATGAGAATCGGATCTCTGCATAGCTGGCACATGTCAAAATTATCACAGTCATCTGTCATTACACGTCATCATAGATCTTGCCGATCTTTTGCCATTTTACGGGGCCTCGCTAACTCGCTAACGGTGAAGCATCTCAATTTTCCGATAGCGAGTTAGCGAGCTTCGGCACTTTAAAGGATTCTGTGCCGGAAAATGCAAGGGGTACCCAGTAATTACTTCTGTTAATTAAAACTGATTCTGACAACGGTATTTATGACTGGTCATGCCACCTGGTGTAATTATGATACAAGCAAGATGCAATGTCATCATTTTTAAATTTTCACGTGGCCTTGCTACTTCGCTAACGGTGAAGTGCCTGAATTTTCCGATAGCGAGGTGGCGGAGCTTTCGGAAAAATCAACATTCCGGCTCTGATGTCAGATATTCTAGTGGGTCCTTCTCCCCCTTTTTATGGCGAATTGCAAAGTGTACCTGCACAATAAAGCAATTAATAAGCAAATCTCCGATCGCCGCACCTTCACTTCATGGTCCCACCGCTTACAAACTCAACACTCGCTATCTCGCTATACTTAATGAGCATGCAACTTTCAATAGCAAGGTAACGCCAGTGGTAGATCTAATCGGATCTGACGGTTGGGACAAATAGGAAAAAAGGTTACCCGGGAGAAAGGAAAAGGAATACGAAAGCATATTCGCTTCTTTTAAAATTTGAAAATTTCGCGCCCGACCATTTATGAATAGGGATGAATATAGGGCTTATATGGCAAATATTTCTTACAGATGGTTTATCCAAAACCTTATACTTCACTTAGACATAGAACATCTGACTTTTCTATGGTTTAACTAAAAAATTTTTACTGCAGAAAATGTCAGACCAACAGTGGCTCTGTCTGGGGATGATAGACTACTTGAGTCTATGCAAGGATTTAGAATCTATGGGAGAGCAGACCACACATCCGAAAAATGACAACTTCTTCAGAGAGCACAGAGCAACACCCAAAAACAAAAACTCAGACTGCACAAGGATTTACAGAAAACAGGACGCCAGGAAAACCTAAAACTAATGTTCATGGAAGAAACAAAGTATTTTTTCAAGAAAAATACCTCTTCAAGAACTGTCCATGAACTGGCAATTCAAGAATATTATCAAATACATCTTTGATTATGTAGGAATCTTCACCCCAAGCATTCTCAATGAGATATGGGCCTAACCAAATGGGATCAAATTTGCCATGTTTTCCTTTATCTTCAATTCTGGCGTTCCACATTAAGACTAGGTCTCCATTTTCAAATTTCTTGTTTACAGTTCTTTTATCATAGAGTGTTTTGACTTGTAACTGCAATTTTTGATTTCTCAGAGATGCTTCTCTTCTGGCTTCGGTCAATCCTACCAGTTCATTCATTCTTTCTTTCATTTCATCAGTAGTATCTTCATCATATGACTGGATGTAATTGTATAATCCCATCAAATTGTTCTGGGGCATTCTAGCTTGAATTCCATACACTAAATCAAATGGAGCCACCCCAATTGCCTTCTTTACAGTTACTCTGTCAGCCCATATTGCCAACTGTAACTTGGAATCCCATGCCCTTTTATTATCGTCCAAGGTTCTCTTAATGATTTTCAACAGACTTTTATTTGTGGACTCAACTTGTCCATTCCCTTGTGGATGATATGGGGTAGACGTTGTTCTTGTCATTCCATATTTATCACAAAACTTGATGAATTCCTCAGACCTAAAACACATAGCATTATCTGTGACAACTTTCTGTGGACATCCAAATTTGGAAATGATATTATTCAATAAGAAATTATTTACTACTTTACTCGTTGCATTTCTGGTAGGGATAGCCTCTACCCATTTTGTAAAGTAGTCAGTAGCAACCAGAATCCAAGAATAGCCAGTACTGGACTTGGGAAAAATTTCTCCTATGAAGTCCAGACCCCATTGTTGAAAAGGTGCTTTAGTTTCAACTGGCTTCAGTGGAGTATTTCCTGAGAATTTCAGCTTCCCAGCAAATCTCTGACAAGGATCACATTTTTTAACCATAATTTGAGCATCTTTGAACAAAGTGGGCCACCAGAAACCAGCTCTCATTATCTTATGCACAATAGTTTTGGCCATGTAATGTCCTCCACATACTCCAGCATGCATTTCTTTCAAAATCTCTTTTGCCCTTTCTCTGTCAACACATTTCAATAGAATTCCTTCAAAGTTTCTCCACCATAAGTTATTTTGAACAATTACATACCTAATGGCTTGCAATTTAATATTCCTTTTTTCATTATTAGGCAGATGGGGAGGAACTTCCATGTGTTGCAAATAATGTATAACATTAATGTACCAGTCACACTGGTCCATGTCGCATAAATCAGTTCTGAAATCATCATTTACTAGGTTTATCTGATTAGCTTCCAGGTTAGTTTCGGCCATAAGTTTGGCCAAACCTTGACCTCTTACTAACTTAGTTATCTGCATATCAATGTTAAATTCTTGGATTCTATTGATCCATCTGCATCTCCTTCCTGACACTTCCTGTTGAGAGAAAATATCTTTAACTGCAGCACTAGGTACAAAGGCAATAATAGTAGCACCTACCAAATAACTTCTGAATGCTTTTACAGCCTTTACCAAAGCATATGATTGTTTTTCATTTATTTCATACTTCAGTTCAGCATGCTGCAGGGATTTGCTAAAAAAAGCAATAGGTTGTTCATACCCTTCTTGGTTTTTCTATAATAAAACTGCAGCTACAGTATGGAATGATGCAAAAGAAAAAATATGCATGGGTTTTGTATAATCTGGGGTCCTCAACACTGGAGCATTTTTTATCGCAATTTTTATATCCTGGAATGCCTGTGAAGGTTCACCATTCCAATCTATAACAGCTCCTTTCTTGAGCATTTTTGAAATGGGTTTACTGATTTCAGCGAAGTTGGTAACAAACCTCCTCAAAAAATTAACTTGGCCAAAAAAGGACTGTATACCTTTCACGTTTTTAGGTTTAGGGACTTTATCAATAGCTATTACCCTTTCTGGGTCTATTTTTACCCCATCCTTGGACACTATGTGTCCTAATAACTTTCCTTCTGTGACCCCAAACGAGCATTTCTTTGGGTTTAGGGATACCCCATATTCCAGGGCTTTTATAAAAAAAATTTCCAAATGTTTGCAGTGATCTTCAGCCTTGTTAGAATACGCTGTAAGATCATCCTGGTACACAACCATAAATTTGTCAATATATTCATGAAATGCTACATCCATGGCTCTTTGGAAAGTAGCTCCTGCATTAATCAAGCCAAAAGGCATCCTCACATACACATACGTTCCCCAAGGGGTTGTGAAGGCTGTTTTGAACTGTTCACTTTCTTTTACCAGAACTTGATTATATATAGAAAAGCCATCCATCATTGACATCAATTCAGAGCCGGTCACTTGTTGCAACATGGCTTCCATATTAGGTAAGCCATAATTATCTTTTAGAGATGCAATGTTTAGATTTCTAAAATCCACACAAAGCCTAATATCTCCATTCTTTTTTCTTACAGGAACAAGGTTTGAAACCCAAGTGGAATGCCTAATTGGTTTGATTATTCCACCATCTCTCAGTTTTGTCAGTTCTTCCTGCATTTTTGGGGCAAGGGTAGGATTGATTGGCCTCTGTTTTTGCCTAAAAGGTTTTACATTTTCTTTCAACAGTATGACATGCTGGAAAAGGTCCTCCCTATAAGCTTTAAGGTCATCATATGACCAAGCAAAAACATGCCTGTACTTTCTAAGTAGGTCAATCAATGCTTTTTTGATTTGAACTAGCAGATCTTGGCCGATGTAAACCTTTTTAGGGAATTCATCCGTTCCCAAATTCATTTCTTCTAGCTCCTGTGGTTTGGGGTCCTTTATTCCCGATTTTACTCTGTCTTGGTTATCAAAAATATTCTCCAAGACTACCAACCCCTTAGGCATCTTATTTGTTTTTAATTGCATGATTTCTTGACCAAAAATGGTTTCCTTCCCATTTATGGTTTCAATCAGTCCATTGCAGTCCATCTCCTGCCCATGGTATTTGTCTTCATTTAGCAAAAAATTTGTGATATCTTTGTCATCTTCAAACACCTGCCAATTGTCAATGTTGTCAGGTATAGAAGGTCTGTTTTGAATCTCAATCTGGGAGATTCCTGCAAATGATATTTCTTTTGGTTTGATAGCTACATTGGCCAGAAGATCAACCATTTTATTCTGGGTTCTATCTCTCCATGAGATCCCAAATGCATCAAAGAATTCTATTTGATCCCAAACCGCGTTTCTATATTGTTTTAATCTCCTATTTTTTGAGGAGTATGTTCCTTTAATCTGAGAGATGATCAATTCAGAATCTCCTATGACACACAATTTCTTAATTTTGTGGTGTGTGGCCACTTTGAGACCTAGCAGCAATGCTTCATATTCAGCAATGTTATTAGTGCAAGCAAACTTCAAGGTGAATGAATACCTGAAGGTGTTATTTTCAGGGGATACAAAGACTACACCTGCTCCTGCACCCTCTTTAGGACTAGCCCCATCAAAGAACATTGTCCACAGTTTTGGTGAATTCATTCAACATTCAACCTCATTTTAAATGATATCAGGTAAGTTTTCCACTTCCTGAATAATTAATTCAGCCCTGAAAGCATTAATCCCCGTGTCTAG
Source organism: Cupressus sempervirens (assembly GCA_028749045.1). Taxonomy (NCBI): domain Eukaryota; kingdom Viridiplantae; phylum Streptophyta; class Pinopsida; order Cupressales; family Cupressaceae; genus Cupressus; species Cupressus sempervirens. The sequence continues at coordinate 536,211,820 of CM053787.1, read as the reverse complement.
GAAACAGGTGGTATCTTTGTCAATTTCTTCACCTAAGATGTGGTTAACCCTTGGTTCCCTATTTACCCTGACAGCTTTGTCCCCTATATGGAAAGTGGCATAAGTAAGGTCACATTGTAGGCTTCCCCCCATGGCGGCACTCCATTTTCTGGAAAGTAGCATCCCGTAATGTGGGGGTATATCCACTACAAGGACAGACATGGTTAATTCCACCTCAGGAAATGCAGCCAGTTTAAATGGTAAGGCATTTATAGTACCTATTACTGGAACCTCTCTAGCATCCATCCCTCAACATCTACCTTGCTTAGTATCCACCTTCAATCCTAGGGCTTCCATTACTTTAAAAGGCATTATAGTGTTGGAAGCTCCAGAATCTATCATACAATTTTTCAAGGTTTTCCCTTTTATGATTAAACTAAGGAAAAAAGGATCAATATCTTGTATGAACGCAACTGATGAATCATCTAAGAACATCTGAGGAATCTGGGATATAATACCATTGTCCTCTATTATTAATGGGGTCTGTTGGGCTACAGCTTGATTATCAATACTATTGTTGTTTGCTATTCCACCCAACCATGACAAAGCCTTATTTTTATGCTCTTCAATTCTAAAGAGCTCAGACAAGGGTACTTTCACAGTAATTTGAGATAACATGGCAATCATATCAACAGGTTCAACCACAGTAGGTTTTACAATAGTACCTGGAATCGGAGTCTTTTGAGTAGTGGGTACCACTTTTAGCTTGATAACGTCCGGTTCTGATTTCTCTGGTTGCACTATGGTCTTTGTTCCTTCACCTTTCTGAAATTGAACCTTCTTTTTTGGTTCCCATTTCTGACCCTTGTTCTCCTTGATCTTAGACACATCTATACTGACTTTCTTGTGTTGATCATCTGTCTTATGAGTGGTGTCTTTGATGAACATACTAGATGGCCTTCCTGCCTCATTATTTATTGCTCTATTTCTCAAATTGTAATTACTGTGGACTTGTGAAATCATTTCGGCTGTAATTCTATCAATTTCCTCCTTGGAGGGGATTCTTAGGTTTGTGAAACCTACTTCAGAAAATGTATTGCATACCTTATCTGTATCATTCTTTTCATCATCTGAAAATATTTGCTGATGATGTAACTGGTAAGCAATTCTCTGGCTGGTAACATCATTCTCAGGTTCTTTTGAATCAGAATCTATCAAATCATCAGATGTATTCACCATATTGCAGCTTATATCATCATGGTTTTTTTCTTCTGTTTCTTCTTCTGCTTGCACTCCTTGAGCTTGGGCGAACGACTGGGCAACAACACAATAATCAGGAGAATGAGGTGATTGGCATATAATGCACCAAGGCACATCATCATTCATATTTACAGTGTTCCTTTGCAGGGGGTCTGGGGTACCCTTATCTTTCATATTTTGGATTTGGTTAGGAACTAGTTTACCATCTTTCCATTGGGTGGTGTAAGGGTAATTCTGCATCCTAGGTTGTCTATTGAAATTGCTGTTATTCACAGGGGCTCTCTCAATAACATTTGTCTTATTGAAATTAGTGGGATTCATCTTCTTGAGCATTTCTAAAACATGGCCTATAGTAGGTTCTTCAGGCCTTTTTCCTATGGGAGTTTTGTCACCTTCCCTTTTATTATTATTCTTAGGGTTGAAAAGCTTAGGATCATCCCTCCTCCCTAATTTGCCAGAGGCCTTTCTATTATTTTTCTATATTCACTGCAACTGTATAGGCATCTCTCAGAGTTTTAGGATCCTTATCTCTCAGTTGGTAGGCCATTTTGCTATCAAAGGCATTGAAATAGGTTGTAAGACAGACGTCTTCATTTAACCGCATAAATTGAAATAGTTTGTACATCCCTTTCTGAAATCTCACATTGAAATCAAATGTGGATTCATTTGGATTCTTCTTGATATTGTTGAACTCATTCAACATGAATCCTGCATTGGTATTGTCCCCATATTGTTCCTTGAACAATTTCTCCAAATCACTCCATGAAGTAATACTATCATCAGGCAACCTCCTGAACCAATCCCTTGCATCCTCTGTGAGTGAATGCACAAATAATTTCATCACCATGTCCTCATGTTCAACTTCATAATCATTGAGCATGTCAATGAAAATTCTCAAATGTTCTTCACCAGTAACAGCATTATTTCCAGAAAACTTGACCACTTTATCCCTTAAATCAAAAGATATGGGATGGGGGGCACCAGGAATATCGGCAAATGATATTTGTCTATATTTTTTGAGGTATATAGGCTTCTTCTGGAAACCAGGAGCGTTAGAGGTACTAGCTGCATTAGCTTGAGTTAGGAGAGCAACTTGGGATAGCTGTGGTGGGACAAATGGGACTTGAGTGCCAATATTGGAAGATGAGGTAGGAGCAGATTGGGGTGCTTTCTGAGTTGGGATTATGGGAGCATTAACTGGTGCAGGATTTGTAGGTGGGATAGACAAACTAGGCCATGAATTCAATGCAGAATTAGACTTTATGAATTGGATTTTCCTTCTGGTTTCTGCGGCCTGAGCTTCATTTTCAACCTTCTCAAGTTCTTTTGCAAGGTCTTCCCTCTCCTTTCGAGCCTTCTCCAGTTCTAGATCTAATTTTGATATGGAGGGTTGTATAGGTTTGCTCGGTATGGCTTGAGGCTCATTTATTTGGATTCCTACAGCCTTGCCTTTCCCTTTATCTGGAACTGTTCCAGTGGGCTCTATTGGATTAACTTGAATGGGTTTATAAGCTTGAACTTGAGCAATAATTGGTTCTTGTCTTTGATTTAGGAGTTTTTCTTGTTGTTGAACTTTAGCTCTTAGATTATCAATATTTCCAAAGACGTCCTGATGGAGAGTGGGGGTATTCTCTTCTAATTTTTTATTTTGCTCTTTCAAAGCAACCATCCTTCTTAGCAAATTATCTCTTTCTATTATTGCATCCAAAGTGGCTCGCTCCCTTTCCTTTTCAAGACGGATGCGCTTAGCTTCTTCCTCAGCAATCCATTTCTTCAAAAATCCTATTTCAGATTGCACTTCTTTAGAATCAGCAGAGGTTGCCTCGGAATTAGCAGGATCATCTAGATCTATAAGGTTCGGTTCCATATATGGGGCTACTCTGGGATTAAAAAGGTTATCAGATGAACTCCTGAATCCTAGCCTACAATTTATATCTACTACAGGCCCTGGTCTTGGTGAAGCAATTCCCATAGTAGATACGTCTTTATCTTGAAAAACTCTCTGATCTGGTAATGGGGTATTGAAAATACCTCCTAAAAGTCTTGTATTTTTGGATTCAGAACTAAGCGAAGATGATTCTCTTGCTATTATCGGTTGATAATGGGAATTTACAGAGGCATTACCTCTAGGCTTCCAAGTAGGATTTGGATCTATTCTTTTCTTATTTTGGTTCTTCCTACCACCTTGGGGTAATTCAGTATACATTGATACATCAGGATTGGCTCTCATGTAAGCCCTTGTGTTTTTTCTCTTGTCAGCCATATTCTCCTTTTGTTACAATAAGCACTAGCTTCAAAACCTTGACTGAGTCGCCACCCTTTTTCGGGAAAATATAATAACACTCCTTACTGACAGAAAGAAAACAATACACGAGCGGGAACAAAAATACGGCACAAAGAGATCAATCACTGATGTTATAAGACTGCAACTCTTGCTTGTTAGATAAGACACTCGGATAAGCTGGATGTGTCAGTGTGTAGCAATGGTACTTGGGTTTATATCTTCTTTAGATTCTCAAGTTTTGACACTAAAGATTCCCCAGCAGAGTTGCCATTTTGTTGGTGTTTTATTTTGATGTTAACAGTACTAAAACTACTAGGCGACAAAAGGCTTAGTACCTAGATATCAGTACATACACAACCTAAAGAATAGCCAATTCTCATTATCACTTGCATATGCAAAGTATTAGGGCCCAACTTCAACAAAACCTTAGACGGTTTTCTACTCTTTTGGCTCTGTAAAACCAGGGCGGGTGCACCCGGGGATGGTTCAAAGATGGAATAATTGTATGAGAATTATCCTTAGTTTCATTTTGATTCTCATCTCTAAATCCTTAAACATATAGGTAAATAACTGATAAACACATCCCTTGAACAGATATGGCCAAGAAATCTTCTATAGCTCTACAGATGTTTCCAACAACAATGGCTAAATGAAGCTAAAACAATCTAGGCAGGCAAGTGCTGGCCAACTTTGAAAATCTTACAGGAAAGATAAATGAAAATTGATTTTATGATGTATTTTGAAAAAGCTAGTTATAATATACTTCTCTTTTGGCTGAAATACTTTCGATCAGTGCCTAATCCATTGGGAGTTCAGAGTCAAGTAAATTCTTAGATCTAATTTGTTGCCTTGCAACGAATTTTCATCAGCAATTCTTACCAGAATTTATCATTCAAAAATCCTTATTAACACCCAAGCAACCTCATCACATTCATCAAAGCCTTTACTTAATCCATTGAATTAACATCAATAACAAATGGATGTACAGTTCTTACTAAATTGCAATCAATTGCATAAGCTTTTACTCACACAACATCAAGGTAATTCAGTATTAAAAAGGAGACAAAATTCAGAAAATAATAGATATGGGGATAGTTCATAATTTGTATTCATTTCTTTTGAAAATGGTATATCCTTTACAAAAGACCCAAAAAAACCTTCATAGAAGAAGCACAGTTCTTTCTACATTCATCCATATCTCAGAAATTTTGACAGAAAAAGTATACTATAAATTTCTTTTCCAAAATGTTTGGACCAAAAAAGAACTAAGCACAATACTTAGTGAAAACCAAATTCAGATCCATCTTTAGCCTTGGGATCTCACTTAAATAACGTGAGATGCAACAAGCTTCAGGCTACAGTAGGTGACAGGTGTCCTTCTTTTGAAAAACAAAAAATAAGAATAACAGAAAGGTTGATTACAACAACACTTCTTGGCGGGTCCCTTTCTGTTATGCTTCTTGGTTGTTATGATCTGCTCTCGCAATCATTCCTCATCTTCAGAGTACATACCCATAAGGTCTGCAAGTGATGTATCATCTTCTGTTACATGCAAAATCACTTTAACCTGGGGATTTTCTATGTCATCATTGCTGACTACAAGAGTAACTATTAATCTTACATCTTCCTCGTCATCTTCTCCTGACATCTGTTCACTAAACTGATCTTTCCATATGTTGAAAGTATCATCATCTGGCCAATCAAAACTTAGGGTTTCTCTTTGTATCTTTATTAAAGAATTGGCATTTTCTTCTAAATCATCGAATTCTTTTCTTATATCAGCATAATACAATTGTATCTTTACCAGCTCTTCATTTGTTTTTGCCCAAAACCAATAGCCAGTCTCACTGATGATGTTTGTTATTCTGTTATCAAATAATTCATCCATTTCTTTTTTCCATTTGTCCTTTTCCTTTACTGTATCAACAAATTCTAAGGCACAAGGAAATAGGGTGAATTTTTTAGCAAGATATCTTGAAAAACAGAGTGTCAATTTCCTCTGTAAAGAATCTCTTTTATTTTCAAAATTATCTAATTGATTCAATAAATCAAAAATCCTCTCAACCTGATGATAAGGCATTTGAGTTGTAGATATACAAATAATTGTAACATCATTATTCCTCTGTCTCCACTTCTGTGCAAGAGAATCTAGTCCATTCTTTTCTTTATTTAACTCATCTATGAGGGCTACAATCCTTGTCAACTGGTCATAAAAATTTGACCATTGTATTTTATCCCTCAAGTATGTCACACCCTGCCTCCATTTCTCTTCCTGCTGATTTCTAAATTCTATCTGCCACTCATGTAATTTGGTTTTTTCTGCTTCAAATTCCTCTGCAGTATAGAATTGGGGTCTTTTAGGGGTGTCAGGTATCTCAATAATAGGGGTTAATCCCACAGATGACTGTGGGGGATATGCAATTCTTAGTGTATTGGATTCTCCCACTTTTCTCTTTCCAAGTACCTTTTCCAATTGAGATACCCTGTTTTCTAACTCAATTCTCCTCTTTACCTCTTGATTATAGGCTTCCACCACTAGTTCATATTTATTATGCATATCCATCATTTCCCTCTCTTCTCTTTCCGCAGAAGCCAGGGAAAATTTAGAATAATCCACATTCATGTGGGCTGCCTGTACATTGGAAGTGTCAGCAACTCTTCTTACAATGATACTCCCTGTCAATCCTGAATCATCAGGCTGTGATGAAGTAATTCTGGATCCTCTTCTCAGGGACCACATAACAAGGGCAGCTTGATCATTGCTGAATGCTGTACCCAAGAATTCCTCTTTATTTGGATCCTGGAGTCCTAAATTATTTGAAACAGAATTAAAAATTAATGCGTCAGCAATGTCCCAATTGGGCAATAATAAAACATTAGCATTTTTTACCATCTGTCTTCCCTCATCAGGGGTTATATTTTGGAACTCTTGAACCATTTGTTCCTTTATTAGATTTTGAATGGAAGTCTCATCCATTTCTGGATGTTCTGCTCTCATATTATTGCACCTTTGCTCAAAAATGTGCAAGTTTACTCTCCACGCAAACTGATGGAAAGCCCTAGATCTTACAAAATTGTTATTAGACAAAAAATGCTGACTGGCTTGTTCCAAAACAGGGTCCAATTCCCTTCCTCTGAAATCTGCTGTAGTTAATTCAAAACTTGGTACAGGGGGTTCCTGAGGGTTCCCTTCATCAATCTCTGCTTGTGTAACAAAAATTTCTCCTTGTGACCCCATTTGTTCGAATTGCTCATTGGTGAGCTGTTCTTCCTCAACTCTTATTGGGGTTTGAGAAGGTGAGCCACTTTCATCAGGGGATTCTTCCTCCCTTATTATTCTCCTTCTTTTGGGGGAAGGTTCAGGGGGTCTTTCTTCTAGGACAGTGCTGGTGGATCCAACAATCTGTTTTTCTTTATGCACAACGGGCGCCTGCTGTCGGACAATAGTATATCCTATTTTCTTCTGTACCACTAGTGGACCTATTCCAATGTTGGGAGTGAAACCCAATTTTCTCATAATTTCTCTGGCTTTATCTGGAAAAGAATTAATAAAATGCTGTTTCTTCTCATTCATTACCTCCATTATCTCAGAGAAATTACTCATGAGCTTATGTATTTTATCTGCATTGTTTGCAGCATTACTAAGAGGACTGAAATTTTTATCAAAACAATTAATGAATTCCAAAACTTTTGAATAGACTCTCCATTTTTCTTTCTTTATTTCTTGCTCATGGAGAGAATATTCATTTCTTATTATATCTTCAGGAAAATAGAATTCATGCTGAACTGGACGAAGCTTGATTCTCAATCTAAGAGCAGAGTTAAAGAAACCTTCTGTATCACAAAAACGAGAGTGAGACACTGCCATTTTGTATTGATCCAAAAATTTATGGAGAAATACCCACCTTTCTTTAGTTATCACAAACTGGTGGGCTATAGTACAAGTAGGAAAAATTGATCCTGTCCCCCTTTTGTGCAAAAAGGCCTCCTCCACTCCTCCCAACTGCCACAAAAATTCAGCTATCCCTACCTTTAAAGGTACCTGATAGGGTAACACATGGGGTGTTCCTTTGAAACCATAGACCCTGATGACCGTTGAGACTGAATATGGGATAATATCTCCCCAATTATGTGAAACTTTTAGATTATGGGTTTTGTCCATAGGCCTGACAAGGTGCATTAATGCCTTAGGGATTCTGGGATTATCACTCAATAAGAGGCACCTTAGTTTGGAGGCAAAGTGCCTATCAAATCTAACGAAGCTAGCATTTTCTGCTTCCCAGGTCATGTCTGCACTCCATAATTGGACTGGTAGTGCTTCCCCTTCTTGTTCCCTATTTAAAACCATTTCTTTACCAAAATAAGTGGCCCCTTTAAAAAGAAACATATGCATCAGTAAGGAATACTGACCCCAAACCTTTTCCACCTTGCCCTGTGCAATCCCCACCAATCCATTATGAATCTCATTTGCCAAGTAAGATGCAAAATCAAAAATTATTTCCACACCAAAAGAAGAGATTTGGGTGATCATATACATGAAGCTCACAGGAATAAAATCTTCTTCGCCCTCTCCGAAGACTCTGCACAGGGTCCTATATATCTCCACTGCCCTGGCATTAAAACATGATTTCTTGAAGGGCTCTTTAGAAGATGATGTTATGGTTGGGAGGCCTCCAATCCGGCCTATGTGGGCTTTCAGTGCACCCTGTCTAACTACATCCCTCTTGGATATATATTCTTTTTCTAAATCTATCAGATTAATGGGCACATGATACATGGTGAGGGGTCCCAGACTGAAAACCTTCCTAATCTCCTCGGGACTGATGGTAACTAAAGCCTCACCATCTATTCTCCTCACTACCTTAGTGGCTTGGTCATAGTTTTTTGCTATGGCTTCAAGCAGGTCAAAATCCATAAACACGCTGGGAACAACAAGCTTCCCAAGATCAAAATTCCAAATGTTGGCATGAGGGGCATATAACTTTCTCTCTGCAAACCATTTCTTGAATAAACTCAAACCAGTCTGAGCAGTTTGAGCATCCCGGACCCAATTACCCTTATCATACAATCCATCAGCTACCCTAAGCCTAGGATTGAGTGAGGTTAACCTCTTAACTTGCACCATTTCTATAGTGGACTCAGGAAGTAACTCAAGCAAATCATCATGCACATTTCTATCTAGGTAGTTTACTGCTCCTGTAAATCCCTTCTTAGGAGGCATCTTGGGCTATCCTTTTTAAAACTTAAAAGCTCACAAAGATGATGGCAGTTTTACTTACTTGAATTCTGTCTCAATTCTCCTTTGAATTCCTGCAAAATTTCAGCGAACAGATAACTTGACAATTCTTATCAACCTTGGCACGCTTTTCTTTCAGTAATAGCTTCTGCACAAGAATGGCTTCAACTCTTTTCTCGCGTGAAATGAAACTGATTCAATCTCTCTGTATTATACTCTATTTTTTCTCACGAACGAAGCTTTCTTTTCTAATTAATACAGAGAGTGGCACTACATTTTTTATTTAAAATTGCGCCGTTGATCTTCAAAGATCCTACGATCATGCGGTACAAAGAGAACAACTAGGAGTTATACTTGCCATGTCAGTTATATTACCCAATGAGAGCTTGCCACGTACATAAATCTTTCTTTTGATGGTGCTTACCTTTAGACCCACTGACGATGGAGAACACGTGTCAGCATGTCGCTACTTCGTTATGCATAAAGAAAAAGCACCTTGTCATAACGAGGCGATGACAACCGTTGATCGGATCAAGAAATGATCGAAAGATACGCTACAGGACTTCTTAAGAAAGAAGGTGGTGGGCCCATCTCACTATGTCACTATAATTATCTTCCTTGCAACTCTTCATAACGAGATAGTGAGCTCCGTTGATTCACTTCAAGCTGATGTTCCAGATTTCTTGTACATTTAGTCAGGTAGGTATTAATGAGAATCGGATCTCTGCATAGCTGGCACATGTCAAAATTATCACAGTCATCTGTCATTACACGTCATCATAGATCTTTCTGATCTTTTTCCATTTTACGGGGCCTCGCTAACTCGCTAACGGTGAAGCATCTCAATTTTCCAATAGCGAGTTAGCGAGCTTCGACACTTTAAAGGATTCTGTGCCAGAAAATGCAAGGGGTACCCAGTAATTACTTCTGTTAATTAAAACTGATTCTGACAACGGTATTTATGACTGGTCATGCCACCTGGTGTAATTATGATACAAGCAAGATGCAATGTCATCATTTTTAGATTTTCACGTGGCCTCGCTACTTCGCTAACGGTGAAGTGCCTAAATTTTCCGATAGCGAGGTGGTGGAGCTTCCAGAAAAATCAACATTCCGGCTCTAATGTCAGATATTCTAGTGGGTCCTTCTCCCCCTTTTTATGGCGAATTACAAAGTGTACCTGCACAATAAAGCAATTAATAAGCAAATCTCCGATCGCCGCACCTTCACTTCATGGTCCCACCACTTACAAACTCAACACTCGCTATCTCGCTATACTTAATGAGCATGCAACTTTCAATAGCAAGGTAATGCCAGCGGTAGATCTAATCGGATCTGACGGTTCGGACAAATAGGAAAAAAGGTAACCCGGGAGAAAGGAAAAGGAATACGAAAGCATATTCGCTTCTTTTAAAATTTGAAAATTTCGCGCCCGACCATTTATGAATAGGGATGAATATAGGGCTTATATGGCGAATATTTCTTATAGATGGTTTATCCAAAACCTTATACTTCACTTAGACATAGAACATCTGACTTTTCTATGGTTTAACTGAAAATTTTTTACTGCAGAAAAAGTCAGACCAACAGAACCAAACATAAATAATTTAAGGAAATAACTATAGGAACTTAGGGAGCATGTTGGGACCAATGAACATTAACAACATGAATAAAAAAAAGTTGTAACCAAACTTACTAAACTTAGAACTAGTCATATTGGGTTCCCTAGTGGGGTATTACACCTATCCTTTTGTTCTCCATGATTATAAAACTAAGAACCCCCATGGTGAAATTCCTATTGACCACGTTCACATCATTAAAAATATTAATCTCTCTTAGGTCCTAATGATGACCCTGATGTCTCTCTTCCTCTTGATGTTCTTCCTCATGATATTCTTCTTCATAGTGTTCCTCCTCATGATCCTCTCGATGAGAATTATGTCAAACACTTCTACCCTTATGAGGCATCCCTTAAAGAATAATAAAATGTGGACCAAAATCACATAAAACATGTCTAACATGCTACATTAAAGCCATAAGGGAAATTGATATCCATCATAGATAAAAATCACAATCACACATCACTTTCACAAAACACAATGGCTCATATACACAAATATCACAATGTTTGAACATGGGATTTGATACCAAATATTATATCTTGTGAGGAATCCTTAGAATATATGGTCAAGGAAGCACTCAGCAATTTTATTTTTTAAAATTAAAGATATAAATCATACATACTAATGCAACTATTTTTCATAAATCTAATGGGAAATTAAGATCTTGAGAGGGGTGGGGGGTTGAACATGATCTCCAAAACCTTTAATACTTCAAACAATAAACTTTATCAAACTTAATTCATGATGTATCTCATCCTTAATCTTAACCACATATCATCATGTAACAATATGTTATATCATATCTAATATTTATTTGCATGAATAAAACACAAATAATTTGATCAACACAAAACACAAGATTTGGTAATGCAAAAACCCTCCAAGGTGAAGGTAAAATTGCAATGGGGATGATACCCACAAAATCTTCACTAAAATAGTAATAAAGTTCCTATTAGGGCTAAAATTTGATCACTTCTAATGATCTACCTTGTGAGTGGTCAGCTTTATTAAAATCTTACAAGACTATTAAGTCTACCTTGATTAAAGGACTTATACATCACAATTAAGTAAGCACTCTATTAAGAGATTTACAATAGGGTTGTTAGGTCCACTCTATTAAGAGGCGTACCCTAATACACTTTTTAGAATGTAATAGTACCTTGATCCTTCAGTTTACAATGATATGCTAATTTTGTTTCTCTTTCAAATATGGAATCACCTCAATGTGACTGATCTGCAATATCTTCTCTTTGCACTTCTTGGTTACCTTAGCACTTCAACCTCTTATTCACATTCAAATTCACAATCCTCTCACTAAAAACTTTAACAACATGAATTTTTTTCTTAAACCCTTGCTTTAGAGTCATCTAAAGAAACTTCTAGGTCTTGATCAATGATTTGGATTCATCCTTATTGCAACTTAGTAGTTCCTTTTTTTGATTGGTTAATCATACAACATAGGGGTTAATAATGTGTAATTACATGTATAATTTCCACATTTCTATTCACCTTGAACTTAGAAACATGATTCATGCTCAAAAAAATGGTTTACAAATGATTTTATGCCAATCCATACTCATAAAAAAATGTGTAACTCAACACACATAGCTTCTAATACTCAATTTTGCTTGTTCTTCATTCTATCCCTCGACATGAACTTTACTCAACATAAACAATTTATCTTTTCTTTTTGGGTCTTGTATCTCTCAGAAATAACTAGAATGATCAACAATTTTGATGTGCTTGATACTATATCTTCCTCGATACTCACTGAACTTGTACATTTTTGCACTTTATGACTCAACCTATATTGTGGCTTGGTTGTAGTGTAGATTGACCAACTTTGCCTAGTAAATGAATAAGTATTTTATGGTAATAGACAATGCCAAGATTTCATTTTGGGTCAACAATATCCCATTTGGGAATTAGTGGAAAAATACACTTATCATGCTAAAAAATGTTATAAATTTTTTTAAAAATAATTACTCTCCCTTAGGATTACTCCCCCTTAAGATGTACTCCATACCTATAGCTTGGTCATCACATAGTATGCTGTAGCTTGTATTTTCAAAACTTTTCCAAAAATATTTCCACATTGATCAAAATCACTCCTAATTACTTAATTTTTCCATTTTACTCCTTAGGCATGATATATATCATTTACATTGCTTCAAAACCTTCAAAATCTTCATACAGTTACCTCTTTATACTCATACTTAGCATATAAGTTCATTTCCCCCTTGCTCTTTTCACTTATGTTGACTAATGACATTCAATTATGCCCTGAGGAGTATACCAAACTCCTTAAAAAATGGGTGGTGCAATCTCATAACAAGGCCATTGTATTATCCCAATTTTTCTTGAGTATCTCAAGAACTTGTCATTCAATTTCCAGTCTGGCTACTAGATCCTCAAGTTGCTTGCAATAGACACTTGTTGACTCTACATTAGGTCCTTTGCAACCTATAAATATATTTTTATTACTTCCAAATGAGGTAATAATAGGGATTTTATGGAAGTAATCTCATTTGTGGTGTTGCTTTCCTCATGTAGCAACTCTAATTGTTTGCCTTGCAAAAATCCAATCTTCTACGAATAAACTAAACTGGAACTAGGATCCATGTTTAGATCTAATCCAAATTTACATAAATCTTCATCTATTTTATCCATTTTCTCCCTTATTTCCTTTGTGAATCCTGGAACATTACATATTTTCCAAAAAATATGTTGGCACTAGCAACTAGTTGCTCCAAATCTATAATAAGAGTGGAGAGCTCAACCTACTTACTTGGAATTTAAGTAGCAGCCTTCTCTAATATTCTATTTTCAAAATTTCTCTTTGACTATTGCATAATTTTTTTTGGTACCGATGTTAGGATCATTTATCTTATCAATAATCTCTATCACTTGTTCAATTATGGGTGCATTCTCATCCAAATCATCATCAACAATAGTATCAAGGAATATATCTTTTATGTCATATAATACTTTCCTTTGTTGATGCTCTCTCCTCATCTACTCTTGCTTGGCCTTCCTAGCTAGAAAATCACTAAGAATATTCATTTGATCATAATTTAAATTATTTGTGTCCCAATTAGGAATCGCAATCTCCTCATCTAGAGTAATAGGCTTACCCTTCATCACTTGTGGTAAATGATTTGCCTTCTTCTTCAATCTCTTTCCTTTAGAATCTAGTGTGTTGGATCTTGACACTTTCTACTATAGAAATTGAGTTTTTACTTCTAAGATTAGTCTTAGTGGTTCCACATTTGTTATTGCCTCTCTAGTACTAGTAACCTTCTATTTAGATGAATTATTCTTCTCCTTATCAACATTAACTTGGAGTTCACTAGTGGAACTTAGTTGTCTAGCCTCCTTAATTCCCTCACTATGAGGTCACAAGGTACTTGGTCTCTCATCAGTAGTAGACTAATTTAATTTTTAATGTAGGCTCTTTTATTCCTTCTCATATTCATTATTTACATTATTATTTCCCTCTATGGCATTATTTCTTTTTACATACACTTCTGCATTTTCTCCTTCATTGACTAGAAAACTTTGTTGCTCAACATGACCAACTTTTCCTTCACCTTGTGCTTAGTCTTGACTAATAGGAATAGTAAAACTAACAGGTGTAGAATCTACCTATTGTGTGGACTCCTCTTTACCAATCTTGGGGTAGTCTTTAACTTGCATAATCACATGATTTTAATCGATCAATGCCTCATGAGCTAGCATCTATACTATCTTGGTTTGCACATGAATTTAACTCTATCTCTTTGGCTCAACTATGACATTCTCCTCATTCAAGATATTCATGTTTGGGATTTCTTCTAGCTCATCATATATCACCACTATCTCTGTGTTCCCTTCACTTTGTTCAAACAGGTTATGAATTGTATCCACAAGCTATTCAATGTCAACATATGTATCTTCTTTGTTATCTAATTCAACATGTTCAACCTCACCTTTTTCTTCATAATGTTTCTACTCATCATTACAAGTTTATCCATTACCTTGTTCCATATCACCTTACTTTCTTCCATAATATTCTTCACTTTATTCTTCAAAATCAAGAAATCTCTTCTCTTAGGAATGAATTTATCATTGTAGTCTTTCATAGCTTTAGAATTTGTTTCTTACTTAAATGAGACATGACTTGGGAAAGTGTGCCCTCTTTTATTTGCCTCTTAGTTATTAATGAAAATCTCCCCTTTCAATAAATCTTCTCATAAAATTCATCTAGAATTATTTTTCCTAACTCTAATGGTGTAAAAATAAAAAAATTCATCATATCTACAAGAGATTCTTCTACTTTTTCCTTATCATTTTAGTTTATCATACTTTACATATGGAAAATGTGATAATCTTGCATGCACATGCCTCATCAATATTTTGGGGTTTCTTGTGCACAAAAATATTGAACTAGATGATATCATCAGATTTAGTCCTCTCTTCATCATCACCATCATCCTTTACTATTACGAGTCTTCTTCTTTTCTTCTTTACATGTCTACTTAGCTTAGCTTCATCAGTGGTATTCTTCCTCTAAGCTGAGAGAACCTTGTGCTAGTTTTATCAATACTACAACTCCTTCTTTTGTGGATTGGCAACTACAATAGTAGTTTCCCTAATTTTCTACCTAGTTACTCTTTGTGTTGTAGGGGAAATCTTAATATCTTTATTCTTCTATTTTCTACCCTATGGCTCAACTACAACTATCTCTTTTCCTTTTCCTTTAGCTTCTTCAACTTCATTATGTTCTTCTTCTTCATCATCACTTGATAAGTCTTCACCTTTTCCCTAGATGATCTCTAATGGTATCCTTGTTTGATACCTTCTCCAAATTTCATTTCCAAATTATTTATCATACTTTTTCTTTTCCTCTCCAACTTTGGAACTTTTTTTTGCATAATAATTTTTACTTTTGTAGTCTCATATGTGCCAAATGGCTCAACATACTTGTCAATAGGTTCATTGAACAATGTTGTGATTATTTAGGATTAAAGTGATTTTTTTTTTTTGAAGGGACCCATAACCCTTTACAAAAAGCTAAAGATAAACATTAAGAACCACCAAGTTTTAGAAGGACCTAAAACCTAAATTTTTAAACAAATAAACTAGGTTTTACACGGACCTGAAACCAAAAGTTTTAACAATAAAAAAGTAGCTAGGTTTTACAAGGACCTAGAACCTAGAGTTTTAAACAAGCTAGATTACAAAAAGAAAAACCAGTAAAACCATACAAACTGGAAAATTTTACACCAACTCCCATGACCAACACCTAAAACAACTCTTTGATGATATTTTCCACCTCTTTACCTACTTCTATAGTACTCTAGATAATATCAACCAAAGCTAAGACAAGAGCCTCAGTGACATTTTTCCTCATGCTCTTCCTAGTTCTCTTACTAGGTCCTCCTGGACTCCCCTTCCCAACATTACCTAGAGACATTATCTCCTTGTTGCTCTTCTTACCTAATTGGCCACTACTGCACATGGACTAGAAGTAACCTATTCCATTCTTTGACCACTTTCCTTAATTAAGTAATTGAGCACTTTGTCATATTCCTTAAGCTTGTCAAGGATGTTACCAATTTGTATTTCCATCTGAGCTCTTTTGGTGCATTCATACTTGATCTCTTTCTGCATAGCCCCCATTTTCTTCTTAAGTACCACAATTTCATTGTAAAGCCAAGAATCACCCTAAAGGGAAGCCTCCAATTTAAGCTTAGCAGTGTGAAGAAAGGATAATTTTTCTTCATGAGATTCTTCCCTACCATCTACAACAACATAATCTCAGAATCAACAATAGTAGTAAATGTATTGATTTGGATATTAGTATTGATATCTAGCTTCTCTATCCTCTCCTCTTTTTCTTCTTTACTCAGCCTATTATCCTTCATAGCAAGGTATTTATCCTCAATTTACTTACTAGTATCCTCCTCCATTTTCTCCTCGCTGACATTCCTCTTCAGGTGGGAAGGGTGAGTACTTTGTTTCTCTTCATCCTCCTTGAGGGCTTCTAATTCAACATTTAGGTCAATAATTCTATCCTTTTTGCCCTCCAAATTATCTTTACTAATAATTCTATCCTTTTTGCCCTCCACATTATCAGGTTGGAACTAAGCTCCCCCATTTTCATCTTGTCATCATTGTTAGAATTCTCAGATTCTGTGATTTCCTCCACATTTTTCTTATTACTCTCCTATTTGACAACCTTTTAAAAACTCTTTCTCTCATTAGTACCCTCCTTTAACCTTAATTCTCTTAGAATGAGGATCATTACTAGACACTTTCCTCTTCTCCAAAATCAAAGAGGATTTAATGGCCTTTGTTTTACAAATTTTTTCTATAAGTAATATTAAACCCTCATGAAGTATAGGATGAGAATCTTTCTTCCTATGAGCATAGAGGCTTTGAAGCAAAGAATACTTTAGATAAAATGGAAAGGAGACCCTATCTTTATTCCTAAAATGATTTAGGAAAACATAGTGAAATTTATGGACTCTCTTTGCCCTACCATCAAGAATAAAATACTCACCGATACATGACAACATGTCCCTTTAGATGACCTTAATTTGTTTCAGGTCATAGAAGTCACCATTTTTCTCCAATTTTTTCTCTTCAACTCCTATCTTTGGGAATTTCTTAAAATTCACATTCGAGATACTAGTCTCCTTAAAGAATTTTATCCCTTCTATGGGAAGCCCAGTAAGCATAGAAATAAACTCTCTAGTCAAGTTCACCATGACCCCATTCAAAGTGACCCTTTCTTCAAATTAGTTTTTGATAATGGTCTCTATAATGTGAGGTTTATAACCATGGAGTCTCTCAATGTAAGTTGTTACTTTCCCCTTCTATAGAATCTCCCACATAGAAGCATTTACCTTCCATTCCCTATAATTTCTCAATTTTTTCTTTCTACGTTCCCTTCCCATCTCAAAATATTGTTTTTTCTTGCAATTCACGTAACAAATGGAAACCAAAAAAAGAGTAAAGTTTTTATGATTAATGAGGAGCTACTAACCTTACATAAATGTCAAATGCAAGTCATAACAACACCAAAGTACTTCCTAGGGAAACTCATACTGTCTTCCATAAACCCATCACTCCCTTAATAAATCTTCCAATCTTAGGAAATCTTTCTTTCTCTAGCATGTGTCTTATCATAATTATGTTGACAATTAGCTAATAGTGGTATATAATTATTGTAATTTATGGAAACACATGATGTACATGATTACAAGAAACCTTAGAAATATACTTAGTGTTTGGTAATCAAAAAATTGTCTAGGTATAGAATTTGGTTTAGAACAATATATTATTTTGTTTATAACTTGTGGTTGACATCATATTATGACTAGTGAAGTTAGATGGAGATAGTATACATGATGATGACTTGTATAACTTTAGAAGTTAGTACAAACAATACATATAATCATGTTTGAAGTGAAATAGGATAGTTGAATTGAAGGAACATATTATTTATTTACAAGATAATTACTTGTCCAATTAGGGCCGACATCCTAGATGTTTACTCTAAGTTCAAAAAGAAGATTATGGTCTTAGCCAAACTAACAACAATTTGTGAAAAGAAATGGTATTTATGCAAAGTAAATCTTGTGGTAAGAATGTGGATGTGCGAATTGTAAGATTGTGATTATATGTGAACTTTTGTGAAAGTGATATATGGTAAATTTTATATGAGCTATTTGGTGATCCAAGATTGAACTAAAGATTAGAGATTAGTCAAGGAAGAAGATACAATACTTATATTCATTCTAATTACTTGTTTGGGTAGTGAGCTCTTCTTGTAATTGGAAGTGCATGTTTAGGTAGTGGGCTCATCTTGCATCTACTATAGTACAACTCTTAATAGGGTTGGAATCTCCTAATAGGGATTCAAAGTCTCCTAATAGGAATTCCTTATACTAAATTCTCTCATTGACTCCTAATAGGGTCCATCCCCTAACAAGGAACTTATATATCAATATATTATCTAGTGGGTATCATCCCCACCAGGGTTTTCCCTTGGCTAGGGTTTCCCTAGTTAACAAAATATGGTGTTATGAGTTACCTTTATGCATTATTGCTAGTACTATTCAATATTAATTTATTGCTTTGTTATGTATGGTTTAAGATAAGAAATAATATCCAATTGGCGACTACAGTTTGTAGATTATTGATTCAACCCCCTCTCAGTAATCCCTATTTCTAACAATTGGTATCAGAGCACAGTTACTTTGGAGAGGCTTAACAAGTTGAGTAAGATCCCTATGGATATGGAACAGTTGATGAAGAACCTTGAAGAAGCTCTTTAACAAATTGATCTCCTTACTAAAGAAAGAGATAAGTTGAAATATAGACATGAAGACTCCAAAGTATAAATTAGTCAATTTAAGGAAAATATTGAACATCTCAAATCCAATCCTAAATCTACTAAACCTGGAACTAGTGATGACAATTATTCAAAGTTGAATATAGAGTACAAGATCTTGAAGCATGAATTGAAGATTATAAATCTAAAGTTAACTTTTAGAAATGATCCTAGCAAAGTTGAATTTGATTTGAAGACTGAAAATGTAGATTTGAGAGCAATTCTGGCAAATAAAATATTTGAGTTTGAAACATTGAAATAAGATCATGAAGAACTTCATAAGTACAATAATATTGTGAAATGTGAATTAGCACAGTTCAAGTAGCAGCTTGAGAAGCATTATTCTAGTAGAGAAAAGCTTGATGATTTAATGTCAATATAGAGACCTCCTTATGATAAGAGTAGTCTTGGCTATCTAATTAATATATCTATGAAGAAACTTGATATTAGATCATATCTGAAAGAAAAATACAAATATGATGATAAGATTGAATCTAGTCAATTTTCTAAAAAATCCAAAGAAATTAAGCAAAACAAGAAAGTTGAAATCTTGGATGAACCAAAGTATGTGGAATTTCCTAAGGAAACTAGGTATGAATTTAGAGGTAAGTGCTTTTTATGTAATGAAATAGGTCATATGAAAAGAGATTGTACTAATAAGTCATTTAATCATGTTAAAGACTTTTATTGTCATGATTGTCATGGTATGGGTCATAATGTAATCAATTGTAGGAAACCTAAGTATGATAATGATAGAAGAAATAGTAGAATGCCTAGAAATACTAACCCTATAGTTAGAAGAAGATCTAATGAAAGGAAATTGAGAGAAGGAAGATCTTATGAAGATAAAAGATACATTGTGTGTTATAAGTGTAACAACTTAGGACACATTGCTTAGAATTGTCATTCACCTGATGATTACGATCCTAGAAGTAGAGTACCTATATGTCAGTTATGCAACAACTTCAGACACATAGAAAAGTAGTGTAGAATGGAAATAAACTTTGGAGATAGAAGGAACAAAGGAAGAAATTTTAGGAACAAAAGGAATGATGTAAAGAACATTGGAAATGATAGAAGGGACTATGAAAGGAACTCTAGAACCAATAGAGACAATGAAGAACATAGACACATTGTTAGTGAACTCTGAGAAGAACTTAATGAGGCATTTGTAAAAGGAGAATATATCTCAAATGAAAAGCTAGATGATGATGAGATAGGAAGATCGAAGTCAGTTATTGAGTTTGATTCAACTAAGTTGAATTAAGCTTGTTCACAACATTTGAATTTGAGAACTTCATGCAAAGATTGAATTAGAGGTAGTGAAGTTTGAAAAAGGTGTATCTAGTTATGTTTAGATGGTACCTAAGATTGCTTGTAATTTGGAGCTCATCTGAACAAGTTATGAAGGAATTCAGAGTTACTGGTGTTACGAAAAAGGTTAATTTTGTAGTAGAAGATGAAAAGTATGTCTTTTTAGAGAATTTCATAATGAGAAGTCTTGAGGAGGTTTTTCATGATGAAAGGAGGCTATCATGAACCTCAGGTGGCATTTGAAGATCAGATAGATGATCTTGAGCAGTTGTTTGATTCCAAAGCGTAATTGATAACATTTTTGTGTTTGCAAAGTACCTAATTAATGCAAGTTCAAGTTGATAGAATAAATAGTGTATAGAATTGATTTTCACTTCATTGCAAACACATCCAAAGTGAAGAGCACTCATAAGTGACTTTTTAAAGCAATTTTGAAGTAAACCCTATTTTTGGAAAGAGGTTTTTTATCATTTTTTCGCAATTTTTTTGGAAAAGTTCTTGTTTAAGAAATCATGGATATGTTAGTAGTACATAGTGTTGAGAATGAGGATAGACCTAAATTAAAAGTTATTTCCATAAAATCTACTAAAGGAAACCCTAACTTGGCACTGTTTATCACTCTAAACAACATAGTATATCTTGAAGATGTAGGAAGTTATTTGAATAGTAAGTTTGAGTCTATTGGTAGTGAATTCATGAACACAGATATAGAATTGGTTTTTAATCATGACATGACTATAAAGCCTAGATTTAAACATCTAAAGGAATAAGACATGTTTAAATATCACTTCTACCATGAGTTAGACACAGATGAATGTACATAGATCATATTGAGTAGGATACATGATGAAAAATTATGGATGCAAGGCAATGTAGGTTATATTTCTACCAATCTTATTCATAAGGTAATTGGTCTTAGTAAATAAGGTAGTGTACCTATACGTGAGAAATTAGTCAAGAAAAAAGTTGAAAGCTATACTAAAGTAGTGTATAATGGAAATGCTATGTTGATTAGCACCATTAAGCAAGATGATGTGAGATTTTTGAGTAGAATTTTGCCTATTATGTTTGTGAAAGTTTAAAGACTGATGAACTTTCAGTAGGATTCATCTATGCAACATATAAGATATGTGTAGAGAAAGAACAAGTGAATCTTAGTGAAATACTAAGAATACAACTCTTAGAAAACCTAGAAAAGATCAAGAGAACAAATAATAGTGTGTTTAGATTCCAGTCATTGATCAATCACATATTCTTTCTTGTACTTAAAAGATTTCCTTATCTATCAATCATAGACATAATGAGTAGTGATAGATGCACAATGGAGAAGATTACAAAAGAATGCAGAAGGCATCCTGCTGATAAGATATTAGACAATGACAACCTAATAATGTGAACATTTTAGAATGAAATGAAACAGAGATTTAGAATTGCACTTGCAATTGTGGATAAATTCAAGGGTGACATTTGTATTTTGGTTGATACAAATTATACCTATATTCAATCAGTGGAACCTCAAAAAACATTTCTTGATCCCTTGGGTTATGAATTAAATGATGATATAGTAGTTGGTTATGTTGATTTGTTGTTGAATTTAGATAGAGACAAAAAAAAATACAAATTTGGTACATATGATGAGATCACATAGTTAGCTCATCAAGCAACCTTAGAGAAGGCATCACATAAGAAAGTAGAGTCTATAATGAAGAAGGCACTATTAGAGGCCAAAATGATAGAGAGTGAATATGAGGCTATAAGACAAATGATGAAGCAAGGAATACTAAAAATTCAACCTTTATTAGTATCTATTGTAGATACATCTTCAGAATAGAACATTCTGTATGCAACAGTATCAAATGTTTAGCTTAGTGAACCAAAAAGAAATTCTGAAAGATTGGTGGAAGTAGTAACTACTAAGACCAAGAGGGCCAAACAACAAGCTACTAGACCAGGAAAAAGACATAAAACATTTTTGATAATTAATTCTAGTGATGACGAAGTGGAGAAAAAGGAAACCAAGCAAGTAGAGAAGGTGACTCCAGCAAAGCAATAAGTAGGAAAATATTGACAACCTTGGAAGCCAAAGCTATAGAAGATCAATAGTGCTATTGATAATGAAGGTAACTTTGTTTAAATGAACAAGTTTTATGATTTGTATAACAATTTTGAAAAGGATTAGATTGATATATCTACTATGAGATATATCATAACAAACAATTTGAAATTGAAGGATCTTGAGAGCATAATTAAACATAAAGTCTATGAGAGGCTCATTTAGAAGAAAACTCCTACAAGAGAAGAAGATCTAGAACTTCATAAGTCTATGCTTAGAACTATTTGCAAGATTGATGATGAAGAAATTAAATTTTGTTGAATAACCTCACACCATACTTAAGGAATAAATTGAGACCATTTCTATTCATGGTTGGTGAAAAGGATAAACTAAGAAGTGAGACTATGGCTGCTATCAGTCATATGTTGATAGAGTCAAAGGTAGCATCTCCTCTAGCACCTAGAACCTTAGAAGTGCCAATGAGTAGTGACAATATGAAAATTGATCAAACCAATTTTACCATTAAGATTGATGATACCAATCCATTTGGTGGTTTCAAACCTAATGAACTAGACACTGAGGATATTGAGGACAAATAAAGACAAATTGAATAAGGGAAAAGGCTATTTGAAGAAGAGAAGAAGAGAATAGAGGAGGAAAAGTAGAAATTTCTTGAGGAAGAAAAGAAAAGAAATGAAGAAGAAGAAAAGAGAAGAATTGCAAAAGAAGAGATGGGAAAGAAAATTTAGGAAGAAGAGAAGAAGATGAAATTGGAAGATAAGAGAGTAAAGGAAAGAGAGGAAAGAGAAAAGAAAGAAGAAGAAGAGAGAAGAAAAAAAGAGGCAGCTAAGAAATAAAGGGAGGATGATACTAAATGATCTAGTTCATCCACTCCACTCTCTCTTGCCAGTTTAGCTACTGATGATGATGATCAAATAGATCTGATCTCATCCCTATCCAAGATTATTAAGAAGAATAGGAAATAAAAGAGCTTACAAAGAACCTTAATGAAAGTTACAGACAAACTACATAGTACCTTGGTAGTACAACACACTGAATGAGATCCTAACCAAAGAGCACAAGTAGTGCTGAAATCATTTCATGAAGAGTTTACCAATTTATTGAATGTTCTAGAGGCAAAGGAATAGATTTCCCATGATGCTAACTTGTTTAGCACCATTTGTCAAAACATTAAGAATGATTTGGTTAATCTTGATATTTGTATAAAGGGACTTTAGAAATGCTAACAAGATGGGAAAACTCTATATATTAAGTGTACCTTATCATACAAACTGACTAAAGAACTTGATAGTGAGATAGAAGGAAAGATGAGTAAGCTAGAGGCTTTATCCAGCCAGATCCAACATCCATCTTGCAAAGTAGATGATTTTGAAGGATAAGTGGCTAGTATTCATGGTGACATTAGGAAAGTGGAACTTTAAAAGGAACAAATCTTGAAGAGGATATCAGATTTTAGAGAATCTATTGCTTTGAAATTATCTTTTATTGAGAAGTAGTTACAGGAATGCATCAAGTCTAAATATACATATTCTAACTTCCTATATTCAAATCTTGATGCAATTGAGATTGCATCATATGCTTTATGTGCAATTCTCACCTCAGCTAAGTCCACCAAGGAGACATGGACTAAGGGTATGGATAGTTTGAAGGAAAACTTTGGTGATTGCATTAAGATCATATTAGCATAAGGAAGGACAACATTTTTGGACAAATTTTTTTGACAGATTTATGACATCTTGACCTTTGTCATTGATGTCAAAGGGGGAGAAATTGTAGGGAAATTGGTAATTGTAGAAAATTGGGAGTAGTTGCAAAATATTGTAAAGTATATTGTAAGGGGGAGCATATGTAAAAAAACATAACACAATAATAGATTAGATATAGTTTGTTTTTGTCACTTAGTCATTTTCCCCTATTTTGTTGCCATCAATGCCAAAGGGGGAGATTATTGACAATTGGCTAATTGTGATATGTAATTATTTTCATTTATGTGAACACATGATGTACATGATTACAGGAAACCTTAGAAATAAAGATACCTAGTGTTTGGTAATAAGAAAATTGTCTAAGTGTAGAATTTGGTTTACAATAGTATATTGTTTTGTTTATAACATGTTGCTAACATCATATTATGACTAGAAAAGTTAGATGGAGATAATATAAATGTTGATGATGATGTGTATAACCTTAGAAGTTAGTATAGATTGTACAAAATAGAGATAATCATGTTTGAAGCAAAATCAGACAGCAAAATTGAAGGAAAGGATTATTTTGTTTACAAGATAATTGTCCAATTAGGGCTAACATCCTAGATGTTTACTCTAAGTTGGAAAAGTAGATTATGGTCTTAGCTGACCTAGCAAAAATTTGTGAAAAGAGATGGTATTTATGCAAATGACATTTTGCGGTAAGAATGTGGATGTGTGAATTGTATGATTGTGATTATATGCAAACTTTTGTGAAAGCATTATATGAAAAGTTTTATATGAGCTATTTGGTGATCCAGGATTGAGCCAAAGATTAGAAATTAGTCAAGGAAGAAGATACAATATTTATATTCAGTCTAATTACTTGTTTAGGAAATGAACTCTTCTTGTAATTGGAAGTGCATGTTTGGGCAGTGGGCCCATATTGCATCTACTATACCACAACTCCTAATAGGGTTGAAACCTCCTAATAGGGACTCCTTATACTAAATTTTCTCATTGAATCCTAATAAGGTCCATCCTCTAACAAGGAACTTATATATCAGTATATTATCTAGTGGGTATCATTCCTACCGAGGTTTTCCCTTGGCAAGGATTACCCTAGTTAACAAAATATGGTGTTATGAGTTACTTTTGTGCATTATTACTGTTACTATTAAACATTAATTTATTGCTTTGTGATGCATGGTTTAAAGTAAGAAATAATATCTAGTTGGTGACTAAATTTTGTTGATTACTAATTCACCCCCCCCCCCCAATAATCCCTATTTCTAAGAAATTATCTATCATCGTCAGCTCCACTTCCTTGCATAGGTCAACTTGCCACCTTAGCTTACTTTCCTTATAGACAACTTGGTTAGAAATCTAATCAGTAACTGAATTACCTAACCAAAAAATATGAGAAAGTAAAACATTATCAATTATTTAATAATGTTTTTAATTTTTATTATACTTCCATCAATAGTCCAAGTAACTAGGCTCTTGTTGTTAAGCATATTAATAATGTTGAGTGAATCACCTTCCAACCAAAGATTCCAATAACTAGAATCCATTGCCAGCCTCATAGTATACAAAGTAGTTGTAGCCTCTACATTATGGCTAGTAGATATCCCTATAAGAATGGAAATAACATCAATAATTCTACTAGTATGGTCCCTCAAAACCCCTCCACAACTAGCTCTACTAGGTTTACCTTTAATCCAACCCATAGGTGGAGAATCCCATTTAACATTCTATCTTTGATCATCAATTTTGGTTTTATACCCTTTAGTTTTCATAGTATTATTGATTTGGATTTCATCACTCAATTTTCTGTGAGATTCAAAGTTTTCCTTGATAGCTTTGATAATATTGTGACCAAGAACCCTGAGAACCCACTTAGGAATTTCTTTGTCGCTAAAAAGTCTATTATTTCTTTCTTTCTAGATTTCCCACTAGACATGGGGTAGAGAAATTTTCCATAGAAAACTGATATCAACATCCTTTGAAGGGCAGGTCTAACTCTTGAAAAATTGATCAATATTATTATGTCGAACCCAATTTAAGTTCCAATAGAGAAGGATATAAATCCAAACTTTCTGATTGCACCTATAATTTAAGGTAAGGTCATTCCTATCTTTAGATTCTATTTCACATAGATAACATCTATTGATCACATAAATCCCTCTTTTATGTAGATTGTCCAAAGTTAAGATTTTCTTTTGAAGCAAGATCTAGAAAAAAATATTAATTTAAGGAGTAAGACCTTTAATCCAAGCTTTAGCCCATAAAGGTATAATTCCCTTTTTCTTAGATCTAAAAATAGAAGAAATTTTAAAAAAACCTCTTGGTTCAATCCCCGACACCATTTTATCTTCAATATGAGGATAAAGGCTAAAAGCATTCAAAATTAATTGGATACTAGTAAAAATAATATTACTTTAAGCAAGATTGACCCATTCACTATTAATCCAATAATTCTCCACTAAAATACCAAAACTCTATTTACATCTGTCAACAAGTGTTCTATTCTTAAAATCCTCATTTAGAGGATGAGCCAAAAGCCACACATCATCTCAAAACTAGATTTATGCCCATTAACCACTTTCCAACTGCATCCCTTGATTAAAACATTTTTGGTTCCCTAAACAACACCCCAAGTAGAAGAAGAAGACATGCAAAGAAGGAACAAAAAAGAGGTATTTGTGTTTACAAATAGAACTCCACTCCTTATTGTCATGATAAACTCTCAAACCTTGCTTAGCAAGTAAATCTTGGTTCATACTTCTAATGGACCCTGCATAGCAAGTAAAGCTTTATACATACTCCTAACAGACCTGATGCCCAATCCACCATCCAATTTAGGCTTACAAATTTTCTCATAACAAATTAAAGCCATTCTCTTCTTCTCCTTAGATCCAAACCAAAGGAAATTCCTTTGGATTTTTTCAATAGTATCAACATATTTGGCTGGAATCCTAAAGAGACTCAAAGAATAAGTAGGGATACTTCAGAGGCAAGCCTTAAGAAGAGTGACTTTACTAGCATGATTCAACAAACTACCTTTCTAACTTGCCAATTTCTTATTAAATTTCTTAACAAGATCCTCCCAAAAAGAATCTGAAGGATTAGGTACCAAAGAGAGACCTAGGTAATACAAGGAAAAGACCCTATAAGAATTTTCTTAGGAAAAAATCACCCAAGATCAGGAAGCTCAAGCACTAGCACAATATGGACCAATAAAGTATGATCAAAATAAAAATATGAAATTGAATTCATTTACATACACACTAGGAGTGCCTAAATATAAATGCCTCTAGACTGACTAGGAGTCAATGAAATGATAAGACTCATAGCTAAGCACATGTCCACCAGGAGTGGATTATCCTCCATTGAGCATAGAAGTTAGTGTGATGATGAGAGGATAAGATTAAATGGGTGTGTCATGTAAAAAGATGTTGTAGACACCATGTGCTTAATGAGAGTGTGAAAAACTATATTGTCTACATGACAACTTAGATAAATATGAAAACTCTTATGTTGTCAATAAGACAACTCATATGTGTATGCATACTCCTAGGTGTCTAACTAATAAATAATAAAAGAATGCATTAACCTAAGTAAACTTAAGTAAAGTATAATGATAATTAAAGCTATAATGAAAATTCATGATGGGTCCTAGCTACTAGGCTATGTTAGGTACCCATGTACAAATGTAATGCAATCTCTCTAAAAATGGAGAAAGAGGGGAAACCTCATGGGAAAAACCCTCCCCCAAAAAGTGAGATGAAAAAACAAGATGGATGGATGGATGAAGTAATTAAGACCCCCTCATTACAACATACATTAGGTAAATACAATAGAGGAGTATGAGAAGGACAAAACCCCATAAGAGGAACACGTCCCCCACCTTGCATAAGAGAGAAGAAGAAGAAGAAGAAAGGAGAAAAGATAGTCCCCCTAGTAAAAAAAAATGTAGAATGCCAATTAGTGATAACTGCTCCAAGATGAATGTAGAAGTTGATGCATGATTGCTAAATAATGTTCCTCTCTTTAGGAAGAAATAATGTCATAGGTACATATGAGATGCTTTGAAAATTTGTAGAAAGAATCTTGAAGATGAATGTTGTCTCTAAAAATTGCTCAACTGTCCCTATGTCAATACTTATGGTTGCCCCTTCCAGCACTGCTGAAAAGATTAACTTTGGATCTAGCAAGGATTGATGTAGAACATGTCCCAAAGAACCAACTATCTCTTCAAATGATAAAGAGACCTCCTACAACTACTATACATAAGGATCCACAATCATATAAACCTGGTAAGACTAATCATGTCGAGAATGGACAAGAGGATTAGAGTGTTACCTCACAAAAACTGAAGAAGGATCTTCTTCATCAAAGAGAAGATGTATATCATCAATGATGTCTCCCAAATTTTCTATGTAGGACTCCACAAACAAAATTGAAATATCTATTATGTAGTCATCCCCTAATTTTGGTATTGGAAGACAAGGTGTACCCAATTGTTTTGAATTACATGGACCTATCACTGTAGAAACCTATGCATGTGGAATTTTTTGATGTTGTGACCTCATCTTGCATCTGAAAATAGGATCCCCAATATCTAAACTTATTGAATCACTATCAATGTTCTCACTATTAGTTTCAACAATGTATAAAGTATGGAGAGGATTAGAGGATGAGCTAGGAGAATTTTCCTCAAAGTGAACATTCCTCTCTATGAATATCTAATGAGTCTTAGGATCCATAAGTCTATATGCCTTAACACTTTTATCATATCCAATGAAAGTATAAGGCCTTGGTGGTGGTGCCTTGCATTCCCTTGAAGATATGTGTGCTCATACTAGACAACCAAAAAATTTGAAGTGTTTTACAACTAGTTTTCTTCCACACCATGCCTCAAAAGGAGTCATTCCATCTAAGAGATTATGAGGAGACCTATTAAGGATGTGATTGACACTACTTATAGCTTCAAATTCAAGTGATGGATCAAGAGACTTAGCTTGAATCATGCAACTTGCCATTGAATTAAGAGTTCTAATCATCATTGCTACAACACTTGTCTTTTGTGGACTAAATGCTACTATATTTTGAAGATCAATACCCTCAAGTTCACAAAAGTCTCTAAGTCTTGAGTTCACATATCTACTTTCATTGTCCATACAAAGAACCTTGATAGCTTTACTTTATTGATTCTCAACATGAATCTTGAAGGCTAGAAACTTATCAAACACTTCATTCTTGTTATTAAGAAAGTAGACCCATGTGTAGCATGAAAAGTCATCAATGAAAGTGAGGGCATAGTGAACCTTGCTAATTGATGTCATTGCAAAAGGACCTGCTAGAACCATGTGAACCAACTCAAGAACAAATGATGCTCTCCAAGACTTCCCTTTGTCATACTTTTCTACTAGATGCATATCCATTGAACAAGTTGAACATTCACCTGTAGAAAAGTTGATTGTAGGTAGACCTTTGACCATATTTTTTGAGCTAAGTTGATGAAGATAGCAGAAGGCAAGATGTTCATACCACTCATGCCATAATTTACTTTGTGATTGTGGTTGATTCAAAAAGGCATGTGAAGGAGGCTTAGGCACAAAGTGGGAGAAAGAATAAAGCCTTGTTTCATGATTAACTTTTCCCACTACAACCAATGAATCATCCTTAAGATTTCACACCATTAATGAATTAGGAAGCAAACTCAAATTTATTGCCACCTCCATAGTGAGTGATTTGGTAAATTGAAAGGAGATTAGTGCTAAGGTTAGGAACTTAGAGAATGTCTTTAAACCCTCTATTTTCTATCTCAACTTGTCCTTTCCATTCAACTTCCACTTTTTTATCATTCCCTACAAAGATATAAGGTACCTTAGACTACTTTAACAAAGAAAAGTGTCCTTTTGAAGAACCCATATGATATAAGGCACCTGAGTCAAGAATCCATTCCCCTGAAGAACTTGAACTTGTCATAAATTCTTGCCCTTTTCCCTTTGAAGTGGATGGGTTTGAATCCTTGGAAGCATTCTGCACATTGGTTTTGTTCTTCCTAAGTAAGTTTTCCAACTCATCTATTCTCTTAGTCTTGCAATGATGCTCATCATGATTTAGTTTCTTGCAATATGCACAAAATAGTGTATCCTTCTTGTTGTTGTTTTCCTTCTTGCTGGAAGAAGAATTTCCTTATTGTGAGGAAGAAGATTTTTGTGTCTCTAATTGTAATTTTTGCTTCAACCACTTTTTCTTGTTATTTGTGACACTTTTTCTGCCTTGATTTGATTGGTTCTCATTACTAGCCACTAATGTCGTAGACTTGGATGACTTGAGAATTCCCATATATATCAACTTGGATTGTTCTAACATTAATATTTCTACAAATGCATTTAATGAAGGCTTAGTGAAGGCACTTACCATGGTCAACCTGTGAGTGTTGTAACTCAAAACAAAAGATGTATACTCTGAAGGTAGCCTCTTCAAGATGTGATGAATCAATCTATCATCCTTCATGGAATTACCATAATCCTTACGCAGTGCTTTCAATTCATTGGCTTTGTTGACATAGTCTTGAATTGTATCAAAATTCATAGGATCCAATAGAAGTAGATCATCCTTAATTTGGAATCCCTTTTCCTCATCCACCTTACCATACAAACCTTTAAGTTTGTCCCAAGCACCCTTGGCATCCTTAAAGTTGGAAATATGGAAGAAGAGATCTCTATGAACACAAATCCTAATAATTCCTAAAGCCTAGTTGTCTTTAATTTTCCAATCAACTTATACAACAGTATCAATAGGTTTTACAATTGTACCATCAAAATATATATTTAAACCTTTTTCCATTAGTCTAGTACATACAATATCTTTCCATGTAGTATAATTGTGTGAAGTTAAAAGTGTAGTTTGAGGTGAACCCATGATGTAGAAATTGAAAAAGAGCACAAGAGAGAAAGAGAGACATAAGAACATAAGACACACCCCTCCTATTCACTCAATCAAAGAACCCCCACCAAAAATGATGCTTTTGGCACTTTATATGCAGTGCATTTATAATAGATCACTTAACAAAATGGACAAAAGTGGGCTTTTGATTTGGCTGTTTACCACCTCCTTTTGGAGTTCAAATCTAGTACTTAGCAATGTAGCTTAGATATTCAACAATTTTGAAGTTTCAACAAATTATTACAATGCACAAAAGGACCTATTTCTAAAAGTGGTATTTCTATCTACACAAGTCTATAATCTAATTGAAGATTTGGAAAGTAGACAAAAAATTATGCACTTCAAAAAAATTGGAACCTAAAAATGTGTCTAGATGAGCCTATACAGAGTGTTTGAAGTTCCAAAATGCAAGATTGCATAAGTATAGTTGCCAAAAATTGAAATTTCTAACAAATCCATGCACCAAAACTAGAAAATAATAACACCACTAAAAAGTTTAGGAAATTCTAGCTAAAATAAAAAAAGTTACACATGATTTGGAGTCTAGATGATTGAGATATGGCCTCCCAAAGTCAGATTGTCAAATCAAAACTACATATGGTGAGGGGTTTGATTAGCAAAATGCTATGTTAAATTTGACATCCAAAAAACCGTCATAGTAGTGCAATCTAGCTTGTTAATGATGGTTAAATGACCATCAAATTTAATGTTGTGAAAAGGTGATGTCAACAAAAAGGGCTCACCAAATGACATGGTGGGCTATATTGTACAACTAATGACTGGGTGTACAGATAGGTGACATGGATTGTATGGAAGGGGCCACATGACATGTTGACATGTTGAGGTGACGTGGCTTGCTGGCAAGTGACTAGGCTTGTCATGGCTACTGATGTGTTCAACTATGCAGGATTGCCACGTGGATGGGTGGCAGAGGTTGCCAAAATTGTCACCAACAGATGGGAGTCTTCACTAGTGGGAGGGTTTGGTGGCTGGCTTTTGTTGTTCGTGGAGCATGGTGCTTAGCAAGAAGTTTTTGATGATGACCACAGTGGGGAGAAGTCACCAAAATTTAGAAGGGTGATGGTTAAGAAGACTTTTTTTGGTGGGTGCTATGGGAAAATAATCCCACATACACCATAAAATGGTGGAAAAGTCTTTTTAAAAGTTGGGAGCCACATAGTGTAAAGTGGCTTAAGGCTACTGGGTTTTGAGCAACTGCTTGTGAAATGCCAAAAGTATGTGACAAAATATTCTGCCATAATTTAGATTTGAATGCTAGATGTGATAAGCACCAGTTATGATGGAATATAACAATGGTTGTAGAATATTCACTGAAGATTTTGCGGGTGCCAGGATTTGATCACCTGATGTCTTGCAAAAAATTCTTCCCTATAGGCTTGATGGCCAATTTTTTTATACTAAAAACTAATTTGAAAATTGTAGAGAAGTAGAGACAGAAATAAAATACATATCTGAAAATAAATTACATAGATCTAAAAATGATCATACCAAATTCACAAATCAAGCCTTTGGGTGCCAGTTTGCAAAAAAATTTTGCCTCAAATTTGACTATAGCCTAGGGTAGGCAAAGTTATAGTCAAAATTCATTGAATCGATCCTCTAGATGTAATGGTGAGGTTCTCTTTGACTCTAGAAGCTCCCAATGACTACAATACTCTAGATCTAAATCAAGGTTCTCCGAGAGGTGAAGCAAAAATGTTCTCCAATGGCTATGTGAAGAGAAGCTCCCTTAGCTCTGATACCATGTAAGAATTTTCCTTAGGGAAAAATCATCCAAGATCAAGAAGCTCAAGCACTAGCACAATATGGACTAATAAAGTATGATTAGAATAACAATATGAAATTGAATTCATGTACATACATAGTAGGAGTGCCTAAATATAAAGGCCTCTAGATTGATTGGGAGTTAATGAAATGATACAACTCACAACTAAGCACATGTCCACCAAGAGTGGATTATCCTCCATTCAGCATAGGAGTTAGTGCGATGATGAGAGGATAAGCTTACATGGGTGTGTCATGTAAAAAGATGTTGTATACACCATGTGCTTAATTAGAGTGTGAACAACTATATTGTCTACATGATAACTTAGATAAATATGTAAACTCCTATGTTGTCAACAAGACAACTCATATGAGTACTCATACTCCTAGGTGTCTAACTAATAAATAATAAAATAATGCATTAACCTAAGTAAACTTAAGTAAAGTGTAATAATAATTAATTATTTACACTAACAAACCCTATTAAACAACCAAGGATATTAGTAATCTTACCCTATCTAGAAACACAGGTATTAATAAAATGCAAAGAGCTCTTATTCTAATTAATTAATTGACTAGAAGAAGACAAATAGAGATTAAGGGCCTTTTTTAGATTCCTTGCCTCCTTAACCTCAGCTTTACCTAAAAAATAGTAACATCCACAATTTATTCATGAGAAAAAATAAGAGGATGAGAAGAAGGTCTCAAGCCTCTAATTTCCCCTAAAGAGACCAATTTCCAACATATCTACCTAAACAATAAACCATAATTGTGAAGATGATTAGTGATAAAGGATCTCCCTATCTCAACCCCCTTGTTGGTTTAAAGAAGGTAGAAGAACATCGATTAACTAGAATGACAACCGTAGTAGTAGTAGAGATCATCTACATAATAAGCTTAACTACATTAACACTAAAACCAAAAGATAATAAGACCTTATGAAGAAAGGACCTTTCTACTCTATCATAGGCTTTAGCAATATTGACTTTCATAATAAACCCCTAATTATTAGGGAGAGCTAAAGAATGGATATTCACATGCACTGAGATAATAAAGTTAAGGATTTGTCTACTAGGAATAAAACCACTATGTTGCTAAGATATAACAGAAGGAAGAATATGCAACAATCTCAAAGTTAGGACTTTAGAAATAATTGTATAGATAGAATTGAAAAGACTGGTAGGCTTGAACTGATCTAGGGAATCAACACCAATCTTCTTAGGAATAAGACATAGGAAAGTAGAATAAATTTCCTTCAACATCCTTTTAGCCCCAAAGCATTCTTTAACAACATCAGACACATCTTTACCAACCAGATTCTATTCTTTCTTAAAAAAAAAAAGGAAAACCATCTAGCCCTGGTGACTTGTCCCCTCCTAACGAGAAAACAAATTTATAAATTTCTTCTTCCTTAGGAATAACACACATAAATGTATTCTAATCTTCATGAACCAAAGAAGGAATAACATCCAACAACTTAGCCTAATTACACAAATCAATTCTAGGATCTGAGGACATCAAAGAAGAAATAAAGGAAAACATTTCCTTCAAAATTTCCTTTTCATCTATTAACTTAGTTCTTCCTTGTGATTTTTACAATAGCTTCATTATTATTAATTTCATATCCCAAAATTTGTAAGCATGAAATACTAGGGATAACCACTTGAATATAATTCATATCTATTGTTGAAACAGTTGATTAATTGTGTATTGTCTTTGATGTTACAAAAAATGTCATATCATTTCCAATCAGTGTATCCTGAGCTCACTCTGGAATTGGAGAAAAATTTCTGTGGCTATTGAGCATTCCAAAGTTTATTGAGCTCAAAAGAAAGTATCTACTAAGTTCACTCTGACACTAAAGGAAAGTTGAGTGTTAACTGAGCACACTCAATTAATGAATTTTTTTTTGGATGGAACTAGTGTTATCCAAGCTCACTTAGTTACCAAATTTACTTTGGGAGTATGCAATATTGACCGAGTTCACTTGGTTAACATAGGAAAATTGTCTCTGAGTTATTATTTATTGAGTAGGGTCGACTAACAAAGGATTTTCTTGTTTTGGCATATTGAGTTTAATTGATTTATCTATTGGTTCTAGCTGACTCAGAAGATGAATATTAATTATTCTAAGTTGTATTTGAGCCAACTTGACAAAATGAAAGATATAAATAAAAGGTCAAGTTGAGGGGTAGAAACTGTGTGTGTGTAAAGTGAATGCATGGAAGATAATTGAAGATCTAATGTTGCTAAATGAAAGTGAATTAGAAGGATAAGTAGAATATCCTTGAGATACTGAAAAGATATATTCAATTAGGAAGGATCAAGTATAAGCCAGAATTGAGATTTGTAATCAGAAATTTAGTTTCATTTAAATCATGTCATGTCATTGTTACTCTCTAACTATTGTAGCAACAATTTGAATCTCTTAGCAGAGTTGGCTTATAAGCTATTTCTAAATCCTTTAATAAGGTGGCAGTTCTATTGAATTGTCTAAAGACCTCTAACAAGGTCACTCCTAAAAGGGTGATTAAATCCTCTAATAGGGTCACACCTAATAGTGTAACCTTTAACAAGGTTGGGCCCTAATAGGACTCACTTCAATAGAGTGAAAAATAGTAACTAGTTGCAATTGGTGGTTTTTCCCAAATTGGGTTTCCACATTAAATCTTGGTGTCAAATATGTTCATGATATTTCTTTTATGTGTTTGAAACTAAGTTCAAGTAATATGGAATTATAGTTAACATCTTAATATTTTCATGTTAAGTGTCTACCAATCATTTTTAGTATTTACCAAGTTACAACATTTTCTATGTGTTTGTTGAGCTTCAACAAAGTTCAATTTTTAGAGTTTATTTTTGTACTGACATCTAAGGGATTTGGGATTTATTTTTTGTAGTAACCAATTCACCCCTCCCCTCTTAGTTACTCCTCTTATATTTACAACAATTGGTATCAAAGCTTTTGGTGCTTGCAGACAAGGTTTTAAGGACCTAAGCTAAAGATCAAGATGTCTTATAGAAGAGAGATTCCCAACTTGAACTGAGACAACTTTGCAACATGGAAAGGACTTATGAGATTACATCTAGCAACTAGCAGTGATTCAATTTGTAAGCATCTTGATACTAAATACAAGACTCCTTCTTGAATATTATTAGTTGAAGACATTGCTAAAAAGAAAAATCACAACTTCATGATGATTGATATTGCATTTACTCTTAGTTATGCTAAATTTGATGAAATAAAAGACTACGAAAATACTCATAAAATATGGAGCAAGCTGAAAGAAATTTATGGAGGAGATGAAAATGTAAGAAGAGCTAAAGTAGAAAGTCTTAGAGAAAATTTTGATTAGATGAAAATGAGAGAAGATGAAAACATTGCAAAATATGTGGAAAAGAATCAAAACAAGTGTGAGTATGACCAAATCATTTGGAGGAGACATGGATGACAAAAAAATTGTAAGCAAGGTACTCCAGACCTTTCTTCCTATCTATCCAATTAGAGTGTCATCTATTCAAGACATGAGATGTGATCCAAATAAAAAATATATTTATATGCTCTAGTTAAAAGATTGACAGCTTTTGGGTTGGATAACTATGATAATTATAATCCTAGTTCTAAAGGTATTGAGTTTGCATTTAAATCCAATCTCTAACTCAAGAAAAAGAGTAAGAAATCAAAGGCCAATCAATTAGGAAGTGAAGAAGAAAATTCTAACAATGATCTTGAAGTTTTTAAAGCCCCACTTGCAAAGAAATACTACAAAGGTAGAGGAAAATACAAAGGCAAGATTCCTCTAATCTATTTTCTTGTGATGAAATTGGTCACATTGATGCTAGGTGTTCAAATAGAGAAAATAAGGATGACAAGAAAATAAATAAGTACAAAGGCAAGAAGGAATTCAAGAACTACAAGGAAAAAGGTAAGAAATCTTATTTTATGGCTAAAGATTTTGATAATAGTGAAGATTAAATGGTAGATATTGTTGTAAAAGATGAATTTGATGATGAAGGAGATAAGATGTAACTTATCTCTTATGTTAACAAAAATGATACATGGATTATTGATAGTGGCTGCTCACATCATATGACTGAAGACAAAACAAACTTTGAGTACACATGGAATATTATGATGTTCATAGTGTAAGATTTGGAAACAATGAACCTTGTTGCATAAAAGGAAGAATATGGATCTCTTTGACCAATGAACTTATATGTGATAATATTTATTGGGTTGAAGGACTAAAGCATAATCTACTAACTATGGCACAATTGAATAACATTGGATTCAAGGTAGAATTCATGGATGGAAAGGCCAAAATATTGGATGGAAAAGGAAATATGGTTGAATCTGGCAAACAAACAAAAGAGAATCTATTTTATCTTGATGTTAGTGAAAGTTCATGATTATTGCTCAAGTAGAAGAAAGCTAGTTATGGCACAAAATATTATGTCATGTAAACATTGATAATTTGGTTAAGATAAGAAAACATAAAAGAGTAAGAGGTATTCCTAGCTTGAAGAAACCTAATATGGATCTATGCCAAAATTGCCAAATTGGTAAGATGGGAAAGACTAGTTTCAAAAATAAGAACTATGATTTTGGACAATTCTTAGAACTTGTGCATACAGACTTATGTGGACCTTTGTGAATCAGTTTCTGGATTAGATTGTGTGACAATTTTTACCATCAATGTTTCGAATCACACTACGTGATCCATCA
Source organism: Cupressus sempervirens (assembly GCA_028749045.1). Lineage (NCBI taxonomy): Eukaryota > Viridiplantae > Streptophyta > Pinopsida > Cupressales > Cupressaceae > Cupressus > Cupressus sempervirens. The sequence continues at coordinate 536,174,515 of CM053787.1, read as the reverse complement.
TCAGGATGAGAGAGCAAGAGATGTCAAACAAAATAAGTGGCAGATTCAGCCTAGACTAACCCAATAAAAGAGAACAAGAGAGCACAAACTCCGAAGTTGAGCCCAATAATAAATATAAAACTAAAAGCAAGATAAAAAGGGGGGAAGATTCAAACAAAAATGATGACACTAAAGAAAGAAGGGACAAGAGGGAAATAAAAATAAAAATAAGAATACCAAGAGACTAAATAAAAATAATAAAAATAAGAACCTAAAGGAGTTATATAAATAAATTAAAACGTATAAATTTATCCATGTAAAAGGAAAACACCTAAAACCTTTAGAACAAAAATACGCAAGAAATATCATTAGAATATGTGCTTAATATATGTATGCAATACACGTGTTACATATAAAAATATATTATAAAAGGGGGGGGGGGGAACCTGTACATATATATATATATATATATATATATATATATATATATGTATGTATATACATACATATATATATATATATATGTATGTATGTATATACATACATATATATATATATATACATATATATATACATAAATATATATATATATATGTATGTATGTATATACATACATATATATATATATACATACATATATATATATATACATATATATATACATACATATATATATATACATATATATATACATACATATATATATATATATATACATACATATATATATATATATATACATACATACATATATATATATATATATATATATGTAAATGTGTGTGCGAGTGTAATATAAACAGAAATATTAAACCTATAAACATCTATATTACATATGAAGATATATGTAATCTATACGTTATATATCTATATATGTATAGATATATGTGATGAAAACATGTATATTAAACATATCAATATATATATTACATATGAGTATATACGTAATATATATATATACATATATATATATATATATATATATTTCTATATATGTATATATATATATATATCTATTTCTATATATATATATATATTGCATATATATAGAAATACATCAAATATATGAGGTATAGACACAAAATTAAAACAGTACAAAATAGAAAGGAAATAAGAAATTAGGAAAAAGAATGAAGAGACATAAATGGAAAGGAAGAACAATAAAACGAGAGCATCAGATAATAGGAAAATCGCAAAGAAAAGACACAACAGGAAGGAAGAACAAAAAAGGAGAGCAGCCAAGCCGAAGGGAAGGAGGGAGCGGGGAACTAACCCATACAACGAGGGTGTCTATCCCTGGAGAACAACAAGGGAAGCCATGAGGGGTTGAGGGCCCAACCATCATCGCAATTAAGGTTGATAGGGTGGTTGCTGATTTCGATGGCTTCTTTGAGCTTTCTTTTGAAATAGTTGTCCTCATTGGAAATGATTTGCGTATTCTCCAAAAATATGTGATGTTTGGAAGAGAAAGAGTGTTCAGCTAAAGCTGATTTGTGCACCCTATCATGCTTGATGTTAGCCACATGCTCTTTGATACGAGTGTTGAAGGAACGACCCGTTTCTCCAAAATAGGGTGTGCCACAAGAGCATACCACATTATAGACCCCTGAGTTGGAAAACATATCTTTGGGGTCTTTAATAGGTGGGACATGATTCCTGATCTTAGAAAGGGGTCTGAAGGCAACACGCAAACCATTTTTAGAAAGGATTTTGGCAATTTTTTGGGAGATGCCTTCCAAAAAAGGGAGGGAGGCATGCAAAACGAGAGGGGGGGAGCCAACGGTTTAGGGTTCGAGGGGGCAAGGTGGATGGACCTAGCTTGCTTGAGGGCTCTAGCAATCTGCCTAGAAGAATAGCCATTGAGCCAGAAGACCTGGCAGAGATGGTTAAACTCAAGGTTTAAGTGATCATCATCACAAATTCTATGGGCCCTCAAAGCCAAGGTCTTAAGAATGCCCAATTTGTGGCTAGGATGATGGTGGGAGGATGAGTGAATGTACAGGTCCGTATGGGTGGCCTTTCTAAACACACGACGACCAAGGGAGCCATCCGGCTTCTTGATGAGCAAAACATCAAGGAACGATAATTGGTTGCTAGACTCGAGCTCCTTGGTGAATGCAATAGAAGGTGCTATGTGGACCTATTAGAATAGAGAGTTATAGTGGAGAAATTTTTTTCATTCTTTTTGTTGATGACTATTCTAGAATGATGACTGTAATGTATCTAAAGGAAAAATTAGAATCTTTTCAAAAATTCAAGTGGTATTTGGCAAGAGTAGAAAATGAAATAGGAAAGAAATTAAAATGTTTGAGATAAGACAAAGGTGGTGATTCATCTCCAATGAATTCAATGAATTCTGCATCAAAAAGGGGATTATAAGACAAGTATCAACTCCTGGTACACCTCAATAGAATGGTATAGCCGAAAGAGGGAACGAATCCATCATGAATTGTGCAAGAACATTGATGATAGAAAAGAATGTTGTAATCAAATACTAGAATGAAGCAATTAATACTGCAATACATACCTTGAACATAGTATAGTTGAAGAAAGACTCAAATCAAACTCCTTATGAACTATGGTATGGCTACAAACCTAATGTAAGTTACTTGAAAGTATTTGGTAGCAAATCTTATATGTTGAAAGAATCTAGAAAAGGAAAATTTAATGTCAAAGGTGATGAAGGAATATTCCTATAGAAGGAAAGAATACAAATGTTTGAATTTGTTGACTCATAAAATCATAGAAAGTGCACATGTGAGAATTGATGAGTTTGTAGAAAAGAGTGAAGAAGAAAGCAATAAATAGATTGAGGATTACAAAAGATTTGTTTACTATGAACTTGATACCTTGCCAAATCTATTTGAAAGAAAGGAGGCTTCACCTCCCAAGTATCCAAAATATCCAATAGATAGTAAGTTGTAGATAGTGCAACTTGAGTCATAGTCTGAAAGACTCAAGTTAGGTGCTACCGGGCTAGAGCAAACCGAGTTTGATGGACCCAAGTCATAGACAATTGGAGTTGAGATTAATATTGAAGTTCATGATGAAATTATGAGGCTCATTCCAAATCCAAAGAACCTATGTTAGCAAGATATGTCAGAAGGCATCATGCACTTGATTAGATCATTGGAGACAAATTAGATGGAATAATGACAAGAATCAATTTGAAAGGTACATGTTTACTTGCTAAATTTGAAACAAGAAATATTAAAGATGATTTGGATGATGAAGGTTGGATTGAAGTAATGAATGAGGAATTACAATAAATAGAGGAGAACAAAACTTGGATTCTTGTTCCTAGACCTAAGGATAAAAATGTAATTGGCATAAAGTGGGTATTCAGAAACAAGCTAAATGAAGATGGAAAAATATTTAGAAACAAAACAAGGTTGGTATGTAAAGGCTATTTTCAACAAGAAGGTATTGATTATGGTGAAATTTTTTCTCTTGTTGCAAGATTAGAAGGTGTTAGAACTTTACTAGCATATGCAACTCACAAAGTATTTAAAGTTTATCAAATGGATGTAAAATCTGCATTCTTAAATGGAATTCTTGATGAGGAATTCTACAATGAATAACCTAAAGGTTTTATAGATCCTAGAAAAAAGGACATGGTCTGCATATTACACAAGGTATTATATGGTCTCAAGAAAGCTCCTAGAGCTTGGTACAAAAGAATTCATAACTAATTGATACAGATTAGTTTTCAAAGAACTAATGATAAAATTAATCTATATACCAAAGAAGGACCAGAGAAAAAGATTGTAGTGGTAGAAATATTTGTTGATGATAGTTTATTCATAGGAAATGATGACTTGTGCAAGGCATTTTTAGAATAAATGAGTAAAGAATCATGAGATATCTGAAAGGTATTGAAGAATATGGTTTATGGTATAAAATAGGAGGCAATTTGGACTTAAAAGTATTCATAGATGTTGACTGGGTAGGAAGTATTGATGACAAAAAAACACTAGAGGTGGAGCATTCTTTCTTGGTAAAATACTAGCATCTTGGGCAAGAAAGAAACATAATTGTATCTCTTAGTCCATAGAAGAGGCAAAAGATGTGGCAACAAAAATCAATTGCTCAAGTATTGTTTGGTTCAAACAATTGATGACTGGTATGAAGATAGAAATCAAGGATCCAATAGTTTTATACTGTAACACTAGTGAAATCAATATATCAAAGAATATAATGATGCATACCAAAATATAGCACATTGCTATAAATATCATTTCTTGAGAGAATTGGTACAAGATAAAAAAGTTAGATTGGAATATGTAAATACAAAAGAAAAAATTATAGACATATTCACCAAGCCATTACCTAAGGATGCATTTCTATATCTAAGAGGTAAGCTAGGGGTCATTCCCCTATCTGAAGCTCAATAAATGAAGTTTAGTGATGCATCAACTAGAGCATTGTTGAAGATCAATCAATTGGTGCAATATTAACAAGGGCATATTGCAAATGAATTCATACTTGAGGTACATTGATATTCACTGAACATTGTATTTGGTATGAGATGTGAAAGAGGGAGAAGCTTGCTATCATATCTTATAGAAATTTTGTGGAGAAGTTTTCTATCATAGAAAGAGTTGTCAAAGAGGGAGAATGAACTTGGTAGAAATTCTAGTAGATAGAAACTTTTTGATAGAGGAAGAAACTAAAGATAGAAAGAGTTCACACTGATAGAGGGAGTTCTCATGGATGGGAATCTGAATGAAACTAAGGATATGTTCCTTACTTTATTATTGCTCCAAAATTTCATTTTGTTATGACATGTTGTGTTTCCATCAATGCCAAAGAGGGAGATTGTTGAAACAATTAATTAATTGTGTATTGTCTTTGATGTTACAAAAAATTTCATATCATTTCCAGTCACTATATGCCAAGCTCACTTGGGCATTAAAGATAGTTTTCTGTGGCTACTGAGCATTCCAAAGTTTGTCGAGTTGAGAAGATAGTATCTACTGAGTTCACTCGGGCACCAAAGGAAAATTGAGTTTTAACCAAGCTCACTTGGTTAATGAAGGAAATGCTAGATTTTGAACTAGTGTTAACCAAGCTCACTTGATTGCCAAAGGAACTTTGCAAGCATGCAGTGTTGACCGAGTTCACTTGGTTAACATAGGTTAATCATCTTTTAGTTAGTATCTACTGAGTAGGATTGACTAATGAAGGATTTTCTTGTTTTGACATATTGAGTTCAATTGATTTATCTATTGGTTCTAGCCAATTGAGAAGATGAATATTAATTATTCTAAGTTATATTTGAGCTGACTTGAAAAAATGAAAGATATAAATAAGGGTTAGAAAGTGTGTGTGTTTAAAGTGAATGCATGCAAGATAATTGAAGATCTAATGATGCTAAAAGGAATCAAATTAGAAGGATAAGAAAAATATCCTTTAGATGTTGAAAAGATATATTCGATCAGGAAGGATCAAGTATAAGCTAGAATTGAGATCTATAATAAAAAATTTAGTTGTATCTAAATTAGATCATGTCATTGTAACTATCTAACAATTGTACCAGTGATCTAAATCTCTTAACAGAGTTAGCTTAATAGCTATTTCTAAATCTTCTAACAAGGTGTCAGTTCTATTGAATTGTCTAAAGACCTCTAACAAGGCCACTCCTAATAGGGTGATTAAATCATCTAATAGGGTCACACCTAATAATGTGTTTTGTAACCTTTAACAAGGTTGGCTCCTAATAGCACTTACTTTAGAAGAGTGAAAAATAGTAACTAGTAGCAATTGGTGGTTTTTCCCAAATTGGGTTTCCACATTAAATCTTGGTGTCAAATATGTTCATGCTATTTCTTTTATGTGTTTGAAATTAATTTAAAGTAATATATAATCATAGTTAACATCTTAAGATTTTCATGTTAAGTGTCTACCAAATATTTTTAGTATTTACTGAGTTACAACATTTTGTGTGTGTTTGCTGAGCTTCAACAAAGTTCACTTTTTAGAGTTTATTTTTGTACTAACATCTAAAAGATTTGGGATTTATTTTTTGCAGTAACTGATTCACCCCTCCTCTATAGTAACCATTCATTATTGTCTCAAAATTATCTCCCATTTGACTAATGAACTCATTAATCTATTGTGTTATTGGCTTCTTTGTACTCCATGTGATATCAACTACGATAGGAAAATAGTTTTGTACATAAAAGAATATGAAAACTAGTAAGGATACAAACTTACACATGTTGATCTTTTCCCTCCTAAAGTTCTCTAGGTTCTTAACTAATTGTTTCAACTATACTTCACTAAGTGTTGGAAGTCTATATGGAAAAGTAAGATACTAAGAGCGGGGTGGGGTAAGTCATGATCTACAAACTTTTAACTCCTTGAAACAAAAAAAAGTATATCCACCATCTCCCCATACCATAGCTAGATCATATACCATATAACCATAAATTTTAATACTAAAATAGATCTAAGTATTCATCACATGCATCAACAAGAAAATAAATGTAAACACATAACACAAAGATATGGTTATCTAGAAACCCTCCAAGGTGAAGATAAAACTGAGGTGGGGATGACACCCATAAATTTTCACTACTACAACAATAAAGTGTGCCTATTAAGGCTACAATGTTTGATCACTTCTGATGATCTACTCTGTAAGGGGTTTATCCTATTAGGTTCTTAAAAGACTTATTTAGTCTACCTTGATTAAAAGATTTAAAATTACAGCTATGTAAGCACTCTATTAGGAGATTTAAATTGATTTATTAAAACCACTTTGTTAAGAGATTTACCCTAATAAACTCATTAGAATGTCTCACTACCTAATCCTTTGATTAGAACTTAATTACAAATTATATATGTTCTCTTTCCTTGATTAATTTGATCTTTTTATCTTATATACTCTTTTCTTCCCTTCACTACTAGGTTTCTCTATCTGATATTTGCTTCTAATCATCAAACATAGCCCTTTATTTTCTCTTTTCTTGACCTTCTCACACATACATGATTGTTCACAATGATTTAGGGATTGATTTCTTCTTAAATAGATAATTGGAGAATGTTCTATATCATAATAGATGATCAAGAGCACTCCCTTTTTTCTTTTAGTCCTAATTTTTTAATTGGTTACTCTACCTTTATAGGGATTGATGTCCTCTGACAAGATGCATAATTACCTCCTTAGATGTCTCCACAATCTAAAAATATGACATAAAAGTTGATCAAAATGATTTACATAATTGTTTGTGCCATCACAAGCACATATGTCCAAACTAGTTTACTTGACATTTGAATATACTAACACTTGGTCATAACTAATATTCATGTTACCCCTCAGCTTTTGTATGCTTCATAATAACTTACTCACTTGGCATATACTATCTTATTTTCTCAGCATTGGTATCTTTACTCAACATATACTATGACTCGGTCCATACTATGGTTCTTGACAACCTTAGACTTGCTCAACTTGTACTTAAATATAAACAAGTCCATAAATAATCGATCTTCATTGGATGGATTGGTTGTAGTGATGATTGACTAGCTTTGTTAGAATATATAGTCCATTGATATAATTGATTTAGTCGACTGGTATAGTCTAACTGTCATAGTTGACCCTGGGGGGGGGTGGTGGGGCTGAATTAGTTATCCAACTATTATCACAATTATCAACCTTAAAAAAACTTAACAATATGAGTATTATAAACTAAAACCATAGCAAGATACTCATACACAATAACACCAGATATGTTAACTATGGAAACCCTTGATTAGAGGGAAAACCTCGATGGGGATAGTACCCACAAGATGATTTACTAACATAAATGTTCCTTGTTAGATGATGGACCCTGTTAGGAGTCTATGAATACATTTAGTACATATGAGTTCTTGTTAGGAGACTTTACTTCCCTATTATGATATTCCAATCTTATTAGGAGTTGTGGAAGATAGCTATACCCACTGCCCAAAAAAATTCAAGGGAAAGACCAATGAATCCACTGTCCAAATGATATATGTATTATTCCTTACAAAATAATATAACAATACTATATTATTCCTTCCTCCATATCTATCCTATCAATAAGACTTCTATTCCTTCTAATCTTGTAACTAGATCAAAAATCTCACATCCAATAATCCCTTGGATCACTTACATGTGTTTAGTAAGCACTCTACTTCTTTTCACACTTGCACTTTGTAAAATGATCACAATACTTTAACACACACTTACAATCAAGGAAAATAATTTTTTTTAATACCATATCTTCATAATAATTCCTCAAGTCAGTCTTGAGGCTTTCCCAATTAATTATAATAAGATAATTAATTAATTACAATTACAATAATACAATTAGCTCATAGTCTATACAAAACTTCACTACATGCAATACTAGGGCTTGCATACTCATTGATGTTATCAATCGACTGTCCTCTATCATTGCCTAACTGCACATCTCTTCATTACATCTCAAATGTAAGATAGCCGAAAAATATTAGGAACTAATTTTCCAATTCCCTATCTCTAAACGTCTCTTTGTGAATTAGGTACTACTTTCTTATGTCTTCAACTTAGACTCTGCACACTTGAACAGGTTATCAAGACATTGTACTGAACATGTCCATAACTATGCATCACCAAGCAATCAAACCATTATCCATACCATCAAGATCTCTATCTTCTACTCAACTAATCTTTACACAAACCATTGTATGATGACATCAATGACAAAAACAATCATGAATACAATATGTCAATATTCTCTAATACCCAGGATACTCCACAAAGTAGTATCATCAACATTCATGGTAACAAACTCTACCTAGAAAATGAAAAAGTGTTGGACACTGATAGGCAATATGGCTTAGAGATCAATATTCAAATTAATGAAAAAAATGCTTTGTCAAGACTTAGCATTCTATTACAAAATAATACTCCCCCTTAGACTATGACTTGGTCATCAAAAAAGACCTCACTATATATATCATATGTACATGTCTCTCCAAAAATAAATATTCTTACCTTTGATTTTTTATCTATGTTAGTGTGTGATCTCTAATCATAGTATTTTCCTTTGCATAGCTCATATTTCCCCCTTGTGTTTGTGTCATGATTATATGTTCCTCTTTGTTTTTCACACTTCTAGATCAGGGTTTGTAGGGGTCAAATTGTACTTATCCAAAAATTATTTATGATTCTATAAAATTACCTCTAATCCATGATTCCAATTGGATTGTATAGATTCCATAACTTGAATTTTAATTTCTAGCTAAGCTGCTAGTTCTACTAGACTATCTACAATAGAGAGATCTAGATCTCTCTTAATTGAATCCTTTACAATTGAAAATTCCTTCTTCTTGACCTCCAAATGAGGTAGAAACATGGTTTAAATAGAAATTAATTTGGTTCTAATGTTGTCATCTTTAGCCAGCAACTTGGCTAGCCTTTCTTGAGGAAAAGTGAATCTATTGAATTTAGTAGAGCTTGAACTTGTATCCTTTCTCAAAGAATGTCCCCATGCCTTAAAATCGTCTTGTAGTTTATTAATTGATTATTGATTATCCATGGTGAAGAACTCAACATCATAAAGATTTATATACAAAGAATAAATACTTTGAAAAATTCCTTGTAAATTATTTACAAGATTTGAATATAGTTCAACTTGTTTGATTGCAATTTTTGTTGAGACTTTCTCCAAAACTTTGTGCTCAAACTTCTTCTTAGACCATTTCATCAACTTATCATTGGTCTCAATATCCTCATTATTAACCTTATCAACAATATGAACTAATTGTTCCAAAATAGTTTCCTTCTCATTTACATTTTGAATAAAAAATACATCTATACAAATGTCCTTTATATAATGTAATACCCATTTTTCCTTGAAATTTGTTCTCAACTATTCTTTCTTGGTCTTTCTACTTAGAAATGCTTGCAAAATTTGCATTAGTTCAAATGTCATTACATCAGGATAATACTTGGGAAGTGTAATGACCTTTTCTAAAGTCATCAGAGTCTTAGGTGACTCAATCTTCTTCCCTATTAACAATTACCTTGGTGTGTTGATGCTTGATAGTGTGATCTATAATTGTGTGACTTTAGCACTTGATTTTGGTGTTTGTTTTCCTATAGAAGTACTCTTCTTTTGAGTTGGTATAACCTGTTGAACACTAATAACAATTGATGCTCCAATAGAGACATGAACAACACTCAGTGACTATATTGAGGGTTGGATTTCCTCTTTCTCCTTTAGCTTCTTGATTTCCTTAGGCTCTAGTTGCTCAACCTCCTTTGTTCTCTCAATATGAGGTCCTAAGGAATTATGTGTAAATGGATCTACTTGACCTTCATTCTTGTCAATAAAAAGATCAACCATAGATGGTGGATTGTTAATCATAATTATATCTTTATTGTACTCCTCAACACTTACATCTTGTTGACCCTTATCATCAACTATGACTAAAGTGATTTGCAATTATCAGTTGGGGTGTTCACAATTGATGCACTATTAGTCCTTGGGTAATCCTAAATTTGTTTTTACACTATATTGGTGCATAGAAGAGGAGTGCTTTAGGTTGTAAATGCTACACTTTTTAGTTCTTCCTCAATCAAAATATTTTGATTTTTCTATGTCTCATCCAGAATATCTTCTATGATGAAAACATCTTGTTATTCACTCTTCTCTACCTTTCTACTTATTTTCTCTTCCAAATTGTCTAGTGCATCATAATCTTCCTGGTTACTTAACTCTATTACATCTTTACTTCATCTTTCTCTTCTACTACTATTGGAAGTAACACCCCAAATGTCTTTTTCTATGCCAAAATACTTTCCCATACAACATCTTCTACCTTATTCCTCCAAATTTTATAGGCCTTTGTCTTGGGCACAAATATCTTCACTAAATATCTTAGGACAATAAACATATGGGGATACAACCACAATAATGGTTCCCACTTTTCATCATGAAGAAATTAGATAAAAAGTGGGAAAATTATCTTTTAGGGGTTTCAAATGTAGCCTATGCTTCAAATTAAGTCTCCCTAGGGCTTCATTCAAAGTTGTGGCCCTAGGGCCTTCATTTGAAGCCCTATGTGCCAACTACCACAAGGGCTTTGAGTAAAGCCCCTAGGGCCAATAGGTGGCTGAAAAGTGGGCAAGGGGGCTTCGTTGGAACCTCCTTGGGGCCACAAGGTGGCCAAAAAGCATGCTAGAGGGCTTTGTTTGAACCCCCTTGGGGCCACCCAAATAACTCCTTAGAGGGATTTGAATAAAACCCCTTGGTTGAAAGCCACTCCAAGTGTTTCATTCGAAGGTTCCAAAATTGGAAAATTTACAAACTTACTCAAATTTCTATCATCTTTCCCCTTTTGAGGGCTTAAACAAAGGCTAAATAGGTCCATATTCTAAAAATAAATATAGAAAATTGTTGTACTCTGAATAATCTTTCCAATGAATATATTTTTACTATATATTGTGTTTATCATAATGTTTAATTTATTAAATATAGGTTGTTTGGCCATTTCAAAAATTTGGATTTGAAGCTTTGGGAAAAATAGATAATGAGAAAATAAAAAAATTCAAAAATACGTCCATCAAAGGTATGTGTGTTACCTTTCTATAAAATCAAGAAAAAAATCATTTCAATAAATATAACTCAAATTATATTGATAAAAAAAGCTATGTCTAAGTTATCATTATTGTCACTTTGCCACTAAATAAAATCTATATTTTTTAATGAAATTGAATGAAACCAACTAAACTTGCTAGATATTTATGTTACTATTCTATTTTTCAAATAATTTTGTCATTATCATTTTAAAAAAAAAGTTATCTTGATCAAATGACCCATCACTCTTTGAAAATGTCAATTTTCATATAAACCACTTCTCAAGGGAGATGAAAAAATGGACTTCAACTGAATTTTTAACAAATTTAAAAAATACTTTTAGAAACTAGAGAGAAAATGCTAAAAATCACTAGTTTACATCATCATAAAATTCTTTATGGGTTTTATAGCAATATGCATTTGAAAATCAAGTGTTTGTTAAAAATATCTACTTTAGTGTCAAACTTGGCCAAAAAGTGGGAATAATTACCATGGCCTTACCCATGGGTCTTCCCTAAGTTTGACATGGTTTGGGCTAAAGTAGCCTCTCTTATTCATCTCTCTATGGATAATGCCCACTTCCATTTTGTATCCAATTTATTGTACAAGTCCTCTAGAATGCCTTTGCCTAACTTTATAGGTGTATACTTTAATTTTGTCATCATATCTATCATTTCTTTTTCAAATTTCTCTTGATTTTCCTTGTCTAAAGAATCATAATTAATATGTTTAAAGCTAGAAATTATTGCTAAATTTATGGTATTGTCACATAACTGATGAATATTCATAGGAGGTCATCTAGAAACAATTTGAAGTTTACTCAAATCATCAGACCTTGTTCTCTCTCCTTCATCATCTTCATCATCAAACACAAAAAAATAAATCTTCTTGAATTCTTCTTTGGACTCTTCTCAGCACCTTTTGCAACTTGCTTCCTTTCAAGTGTACCTTTTCACTTACTTGACTTAGTTATCACTTTTGTTCTTTTCTTAAGCTCAACAGCTATAGGTAGTGCTACTTTGGATCCTTGTCTTTTTACTATCTTTCTTTTATGTCCAGGGATAAGAGAGGTAACAATGTTCTTGACATTCTTCTTCAAGTCCCTCTTCACCTTGGGATCCACTATCACAATCTTCTTTTGTTTTTTTTCCTTGGGCTCAACAACCACTAGTTATTTTCCTTTGGATTCTTCTTCTTCTTCTTCGCCATCTACAGGGGTCCTTTGTTCAGTTTTCCCTCAAGATTAGAAATCATCTTTTTCCTCTTTCTATCCATCTTGGGAACTTTTGTCTACATCATCATTTTTATCTTGGCTAACTCATAATTTTTGAATGGCATATTGATATTCTTTTCAATCTCTTTACATATCAAAGCTATAACAACTACAATGATTTCATCTACATTCACCTCATATTGCATCGGCCTTAGCCATGTAACCCTTGATAGTATAACTTGTGCATATGTATAATTAATGTCCACTATGAAACAAATGTCTTCATAGTAGTGGTCAATAGTTGATTGTGGAATCCTCAACCTATTATTTATCTTCCCTTTAAATTCTTCAAAATAATCATCCATAATGGTTTCAAAAATTTCATCCAATTGTTCAATAATTTTTTTTCTTAGTCACGAGTCTATTCTTATCCCACACTATAGTTCTAATAGTTGGAAATGAATTTTGCACATAGAAACAAACCAATAGTGACCCACACTTACATGATGTGTTTTTGGCTTTTTTTATCACTCCAAGATTCTCTACTAGTTGTGTCAATTATAGCTCAACAAGGTCATAACAATGGTCTTTCTTCACAATATTATAACCTAAGTCTACTGCTATACATAAAACACTATTTAGTTGTCTTGATTGCTAGAGCTTGTGTGTAATCACATGAATAATGAATTCAATAACATGGTCTTCAATAAAATCTATTAACATTCCTTGGCCATTCATTTTGGCCCTTGTTTGATCTTCAATAATTTTTCTTGCCACACACCTCATTGTCTTTACTCGATCTAGGGTTGGATACCCTATCACTTGGTGGATTATTTCCTTATTGATCTTTACTTGTCCACTTTCTAGCCACAATTTTATGTCATGCACTCTACTAAAGATAATCTTTATTCATTCCAACCATTCTAATTTGAAAACCTTCAAAAGGGCTAGGGCACAAGTAAGCCCTTTCTTTGCAACAACCATGTTTTAATCTTTTAGAACTTTGTTTTCGCACAATTTATCATAGGCATTTCTTAGTTCATAATCTCCAATTTTTCTTGCCTTGCATATGTAACATGGGTGAATGTCATGTACCATAATTAATCGAGGTAGAGTTTATGATAAAGTGCGTGATGTGTCTCTAGTCATCGTGATGCGAGGGCATTCTTTAAATGTTGGTGGAGGACATTGATCATTCCTCACAATCTATGCATTATTGTCCTTCAAGATTTCCTTTCTAGTGCTAGATCCAAATGATGCCATCTTTGAAATAGGATTTAAAAAAAACTTCATCAACTTCTCAAAACAACTTAATTCGGTTCTCAAGTCTTACTTACTTCACTCTACAATTTGTTGACAACAACCTGGAGATTTTCACAAATTTTTGCTAAAATTTCTCTTTGATCACCTTTGAATTGCTTTGAAGGTTCAAAATTGGCTAGTGAATAAAAATAATCTTCAAAAATTTGATATAAACCTTCAATTTGTCAAATTAGGTCTTCAATAAATGCCTTATATTGTGTTAGGCACATTAAAAATGTCTCACCCTTCACATAAAATTTTGTTCACAAAACTTTCTTTCCATCACCCTGCCTTCATTACCATTCACATGCTTAGCTCAGTCAATATATCAACTTAGCTCTATATGGGAGCTCGGTTCATATAGTAATACTCGGTCATTACAGACACTAATACTGATACTCAACATCTATTATGCATTTGTTTTCTTTCACTTACTTCTTTCCTTAGATCTGTCCTGGTACATCTTGATTCATGTGGACTTTTAACATATCTCCTATTAGGAACTAGTATGTAATTAATTATTCAAGTGAAAAATTCTATGCATACTTTATTTACTTATTTAGAAGTGGTGTGATCACCTAATCCATTGGATTTAGTGACCTCAACTTCACTTGCTCCACTATTTCCCACTTTTACCTTCTTTCTCTAGGTTTGATTCAACTCATTCATTGTTTTCTCTATATAAACTTTTCCTTTTCCTTTGATGTATTCATTACTTCATGCTAGTGCTCTAGTCCTATGTTCTTTATTATGTGTCCAATCTTGTGACAACTAAAATAAACTGAACTTCCATTTATCTAACTCTTTTATTTGTTTCTGAAATTTTTCCTAATACAATTTTTTGGGATGTAACCATATTCACCACAATAATGATAGCTATACAATGTGTTATAATCCCAATAATGAGAATTACCATATTTTGGTGCATGCCCTTGCTTCTTGGTTGTCCAATTAGATTTTTCCTTAGATCTATATTCTTGAGCTTGGTATCCATATTTCTAACACTTGTAGCAATGTCCTTCAAATCTAGGTGCAATAGTTATATTACATGCGTTTGACCTGCATTCATGTGCTTGGTGTCCTTGTTTCTTAAAGTTAAAATAATGTACATTGAATTTTAGTTTAGAATTTTTCTTACCATTCTTGCTTCTATGTTGTGTCCCAGTTTCCCATAGTAATGACATGCAGATTTTCCTTTTGAGTTCTCATTTCTTTATTTTCCACTCTTGGACAATTCTCCTTCTTTGGTAGATGAAGGGTGCTTGGTATATCCTAGTCTAGAGGTAATACTAGGTTTTCTTGGTGTTCTCACGAGTTCCTCAAAGTATCTTATAGCTTCATTAGGTTTGTTCATCCTCTCCATTAGTTTCTTCTTAGATCTTAACTCATTCCTTAGGTGATCACTTTGTGATCTTAGATTTGCAATCTCTATATCCTTTCTATTCAATTCTTTATTTTCAAGTAATAGTTGATTCATCATGTCTAGCTAGTTGTTTGTAAGATTTTTTAGATCAGATGTCCTTTTATCAAGTCTCATAGCCATTTTTCTCTTGACTTCTTCTGCCATGACTATGTCTTCTTCAACTCTTTTTTTTGTTTAGTCACTTCACATAGCCTCATTGAATGTATTTCATATTCTCAATTTTTCACATTAGATGTCCTTTCATCAAGTTTGGTAGCCACTTATCTCTTCTCTTCTTCTGCTATGACTTTGTCTTCTTCAGATTTCTTTTTTTGTTCAGTCATTTCTTATAGCCTCACTGATTGTATTTCATGTTCTTTCTTCAAAATGTTGTTATTCTCCAATAGCATTTCTATTTCTTCAACACTTTCACTAGAATTATCCTCTTCAAATAGTCCTTTAGTGTCCACCTCTTGACAGTGTCCACCATCTCTTTTCTTTTCTTTAAGTATTTCTTTAATTCCTCTCTAGCTACTGCAGTATGATCTGGATGTCAAGCATATGAATTTCAATGATTTTTCCCAATTTGTAAGCCTCCATCTCCAAGATCCTAACTCTCAAGTTGTTAGAAATCTTCTAAGATAAAAAATCTTTGATACTAATTTTTGGAATTATTAAAGGAAAATTGAGATACCAAAAGGGGGTTTGAATCGGGTTCTACAAACATTTAACTCCTTGAACTTTTTTTTTATATTCACCATTTTCCCATCTAATATCTATATCATATACTGGATATAACCATAAACTATAATACTGAAATAGATGTATGTATTCATCACATCCATCAATATAAAAATTAATGTAAACACATAACACAAATATTTGGTTACCCAAAAATCCTCCAAGGTGAAGGTAAAATTGGGGTGGAGATAACACCCAAAAATCTTCACTACCATAGCAATAAATTGTGTCTATTAAGGCGACAATGTTTGATCACTTTTGGTGATTTACCCTATGAGGGGTGTGTCCTATTAGGAGCTTAAAAGACTTATTCAATCTACCTTGATTAAATTATTTAAACTTACAACTAAGTAAGCATTCTGTTAGGAGATTTAAATAGGTCTATTAAAACCACTTCATTAACAAATTTACCCTAATCCACTTGTTAAAATGCCTCATTACTTGATCCTTTGATTAGAAATTTATACCAAATTATAGATATTCTCTTTCCTTGACTAATTTGATCTCCTAATCTGATATACTATTTTCTACCCTTCACTGCTAGTTTTCTCTATTCGATCTCTATTTTTTATCATCAAACATAGTCCTTCACTCTATCCTTGACCATCTCACACATAGAAAATAATCCACACTAATTTAAGGATTTATGCCTTTTTAAATAGACAATTGGATAAGTTTCTAGATCTTGATCAATGATCAAGAGTTCTCCCTTTTTTTTCTTAGTTCTTCTAATTTTTTAATTGGTTACTCCACCTTTTTAGGGATTGATGTCCTCTGACAAAATGCATAATCACCTTATTATCTCTTTCTAAAATCAAAAAATTTTGCATAGAAGTCAAAAAAAATAATTTACATAAGTACTTGTGCCATCAAAAACACATATGTCAATGCTAGTTTACTTGAAATTTGAATATCCTAACACTTGGTCATAACTGATATTCATGTTGTCCTTTGGTTTTTGTATGCTTAGTAGTAACTAACTCATTCCACATATACTATCTTTTCTTTTCTTGATATCACTATCTTTACTTGACATATACCATGATTCGGTCCATCTAGGGTGCTCAACAACCTTAGACTTGCTCAACTTCTACTAATATTTAGAAAAGTCCACAAATACTCGACCTTCATTGGTTGGATCAATCATAGTGATGACCAACCAAATCTACCTAAAAAGTGGCTAAGTATTTGACACTAATAGGAAACATTACTTAGAGATCAACAATAAGGTCATAGTTATGACCCTTCTTCACTATCTTCCATGTGACATCCATAGCCACACATGGGATATTATGTAGTCGGCTTGACTTATAAAACTTTTTAGCAGTAACCCTCACTACAAAGTATATCTTGACATCTTCATTGGTGGAAATCCTCATTTCTCCCTTGTTCCATTGAGCCAAAGTGTTTGGCTTAATAGCTTATTTTCTTTGAGAATGAATTATCTTTAGTTTATCTATAATAGGGTATTCGGTAACCTAGTGAACAATCTATCTTGTTGGACACCCAGTTTATGCACTTCTCTAATCCATTCTATCTAAGATATACCATACATTGGAACATTTTAATGATAGCTTAGAGCTTCCTATCTATGGAGCAAAAAGGTGTGTGTTTATGCATATGAGGAGCTCTTAATTGAGCCTTAGAGACACAACCCTTGCTATTAAATCATGAAACTTGAGACTCCTTGAAAAAGAGCAAGAGTATAGTGTCAAAGTGAATCTAAAACATGTAATGCAAGAAATAAGGTAAGCTAGGATGAAATACACAATGCAACAAAAGTAAGAAAGATGAGAATATTACAACCATTTTAATTAAAATAGGTGATCTAAGCTATTGCAAAAGAAACTAGACTACTTGCAAATGGATCTAAGACAGTATGAGGATGATAATGAGAGAATGAGACAAGAAGAAATAATTTCTCCACAAAGCTCTTACAAAACCTATCAAGAAACTTGCAACATAATATTAGCTCAAAATCAAGATCCTTAGAGAAAGAGAGAGCTCTCTCTTTTAAAGGTGTATGGATGGTTGAGATCAAGATCAAGAAATGGATGATGAAATTTGGGATGATCCATGTGTAAGAGTAAGTCAACCAATAAAAAGGAGTTGACTTTTCACGTGAGACAAAAGCCTTTTCTTTTAATTTGTAAATAGGGAAAAGACTTTATGTGTGCACATTGAGTGGGTTAGAAGAATGTGATATTTTATTTAATTAAAAGGGGATATGTTCTTTTAATCAAATGCAAACTGAGGATATTATAGTTAAACTATAGGTTAAAATCAAATAAACTAATTTTTAGCAATTTGTCCTAGACAAATAATTAATAATTTAGCCAAAATGATGAGATGGGGGCTAATAGTCTAGATGACCATTTTTAGGTGATTACATTTTACCCTCTTTGAATAATGTGTGATTGATCTAGAAATACATTACATCAAATAATATAGAAGCCAAGTGGGCAAAATAGATAGAGAGATTTGATTCTAAAGAATGAAATACAGAAGGAGATAGCAAGTCCTTAATGTAGAGCCTAATAGTGATAGTACTAAACACTAGGAGAGAGAAGATATCAAGACTCAAGAAGAGTACTAACACCTATGAAAAGAAGATAGATCAAGATAAAAATGAAGAGATTAAGCATATACTCTTAAGAAATTGATAGCTACAACAAGCAATGATAGACTATTTCTGCACACTTAGGATAAAAATCAAAATGAGATAAAGGGAATACATAAATGATCGAGATATGATTAAATTGAGATATAGAAAAGCCCATGATGATAGATAAGTGATTAGAAACCAAGAGTAGCTACAAAGAAGTCATAGAATGCCCTAGTTTGACTAGAGTTTACCACAAAGGATATAATATGAAAACTAGGTCAAATCGTATAGAACGATGATTTAGAACAGAAAGATGTGAATTAAAGTTGGTATGGAATGTATAAATGATGAAGACATAGAGAAATGAAGATGCCCAATGAAGATTCAAAGATTAGACCTCAAAAATTTAGCTAACTAAATAGAAGAAGGTAGAATTTTAAAATGTAATTTTGACTATCAAGATGAATTTGGATTTTGATTTCAATTCTGAAAATGGATCTAGGATATCAAAATTAGCCAGGGGTAATATTTTTGCAAAATTTTGAGGAGTTTTAAAAATGGGCCAATATGAGTTTAGAGGACTATATATGGGGTTCAAGGGTCCTTTTCAATTCATTGATCTTTTGTCATTCTTGAGAGACTTTTAGTAACTTAAAGAGAAATTAATGTCTTTAGCAGGTATTCTGACCCATAGACACTATTTCAAGCACAACCAGTTGCACAACCAACCACTTGACTATGTTAAAAAATTCACATTTTTTGAGCCTTTTAATGCATTTTAACATATTTTTATTGCATTTTTATGAGTTTTGTGTTCAATATCATGTAATAATTAAAAAGTATCACATAAATACTTTGAGAAGTATCACACGATACTTATTATATCCAAATTGTATTGCACATATTGCAAAGTTTTATCATATAAAACATACCCAAATATCATATGACATGGTGCGAACTCTCACACAAAAGAAAAGTATTGCATATATACTATAAAAGGTATCATAGGATAATCAATAAATTTTATCATCTTCATTTTAGAGAAAGTATCACATGGTTAAATTTTGAGCATTTTTGAATATTTAGGAGAAAAATTTGAATGTGGAATCACTATTTTCTATCATACTTAATAGTTTATGTTGTCACTAGATACATCTTGTCTACTATTAAAAATTTGCTATTTACTTGACTTGGTTATGTATATTGTCTTCCCAACATTATTGATTAGATCCCCCAAGGTGGTGGGGTTGTGAGTGCATCATCATCTAGAGAGAGACAAGAATGTTGCTATAGATAGTATGGTATTTAGGTGGTTACTATGCATGCCTCATATTTGGGTGAACCATAGATTGTTGACTACTTTAGCTAAGTGGTGGCATAGTGAGAATAAAACCTTTCATTTTCCCATTGATGAGGCCACCATTACTTTGGAGGATATTTATTGCATCCTTCCTATGCCATGCCACGAAGACCCTATCAGTATGATCATTATGTTTTGAAGTTTTTCTATTTTAAGTTTCTAATTTCCATATGAGATGTGACGATATGAGTTTGATCATATCACAAGTTTACTATGAACAAACCCTAACAAAGGGGAGGTTGGTAGTCCAATAGATATTTGAGGATGTGATCATCTTGGACTAAGACTTCAACTAGGAGAGGTTGATAGATGAGTACAGGGATTAGGATCCCTTAGTCTATCTTATTTTATCATTGGTTGCCCAGGCTCTAGTCATTAACAAGGGCCAGAAGGGCTTCCCTCTAGGATGGGGTTGATTGGTTGACTAAGATAGATGACATGGAAACCTATCATCTTAGAAAATATATATCATGAGTTGCATGAGATTGTGTACCAGGACAACAAGACTTGGGCATGTGGTACATGCTAGAATTCTTTAGGATAATTGAGAGGGGGGTGAATCAGTTATTCAAGGTCCAATGATGTCTAATTCAAACTTTATAATTAAATAGGAGTGAATCAGAAGTGTTATCCTTCTTCTTTCTTATCATGCATGCTCTTTCTATGTTACTCAACTTCTGTTGTTATTTTACTAGCGCTCAACACCTATAGCATTTTTTGCTTTGCTCAGCACTTGAAGACTTACTCGGCATCCATTATCTTTTTTTGCTACTTGGCACCTGAAGGATTCTATGTTACTCGACATTTGAATAATTACTCAGCTTACACTAAAGTTGAACTTGCTCAGCTTTAACTAAGAATCTACTCGGCTCTAACTAGCTTGCTTGGCTCACTCTAATGAACTTAGTTAGGCTTTGCAAATGACTTAGTTAAGTCTTACATCTTTGTTGTATCTTAGTGTGTCCATCTTCTTAGAGTATTTCATCAATACACTATTTAATCAATGACTTAGTTGATCCTTATAATTCATGACAACATCATAACTTCAACCTTTCTCTAGGTACTTTAGTTACATCTTATTGATTTTCACCTCCTTGTCAATCAACCATTTGATAGTATTTGGATCACTTAAGCAATTGTCATTCCTGCAAGTAGCAAGTTTGACATCAATGACAAAACAATGATTGAAAACATTCTTTACCAGTTACATTAGTCTTCATTCATGATCTTTTCAATCATTTCCAACAATCTCCCTCTTTGGTATTGATGGAAAACCAAACTCATCAATTGATCAACCTAGTTACCACCAAAATTACATATGTTATCTGCTTGTTATATAACTCCCTCTTGTGCTGATAGAAACTAAATCCTTGTTTCTACTTCTCCCTCTAGACTGTTGCATCCTTACTTCTAATCCCATACCATTTATCAATTTCTCATAAATCTCCCTCTTTGACATAAATGCCAAAGATGTAGCATCTTCAACATGCTAAATATAAGCTTTTCATCTTCATGTTTTCTCCCTTTGTCACCATGCTTGTGACTGATTTGGAGTTTCTAATCTTGTTGTCATCCTCTGCATCATTCTTCTGATATTTCAATGATCTGCTCCTGTTGATGCAGGGCAGTTTCTCTGTTGCTTTAGACTGCTTGAGTTAGGGGCATTACCCCCAACTTGCCTCTAAGATATTCATAAGCATCCTTGGGCAATGGTTTATTGAATATATCCATAGTTTGTTCCTTTGTGTGAATGTACTCCATCTTCACTTGTTTGTCTTCCACCAATTCTCTGACATAGTGATACTTGATTGCAATATGCTTGGTTTTTGCATGCATTACTAGATTATTGGATATGTTTATAGCACTTTTATTATCACAATACAGTATCACAGGTTTGGTTACCTCTTCTTTCATTCCTTTCAATAGATGTTTAAGCCACACAGTGTTTGTGCAATTAACTACTGCTGCCACATATTCTGCTTCTGCAGTAGACTGAGATGTGCATGTTTGTTCCTTGCTAGTCCAAGTAACTAGCCTTTTACCTAAGAATAATGCTCCTCCACTTGTACTTTTCCTGTCATCAATATTGCCTCCCCAATCAATGTCTATGTATGCATTGAGCTCAAACTTCTCATTTTTTTTGTAATATAGGCCAAAATCATTAGTTCCTTTGAGATACCTCATTATCCTTTTTATTGCCATGAGATGATTTTCTCTAGGATTAGCGAAAAATCTAGCCACTATTCCAACTCCTAATGCTATGTTCAGTCTTCTATGTACAACATATTGTAGTTTTCAATCATGGATCTGTACATTGTTTGATTGACTTCGACTAATTCATCATTTTTAGATAGCTTATGTCTTGTTACCATTGATGTGCTGACTAGTTTGGAGTCTTCCAATCCAAACTTCTTAAGTATCTCCTTGATGTATTTTGACTGTGTCACAAATATACCATGTTTTAGTTGATGTACTTGCAATCCTACAAAGAACTTGATTTCTCCAAACATTGACATCTATATTTCATGTTTCATTTTGTCATCAAAACTTTTGCAAAGTACTTCCTTTCCTCCAAAAACTATGTCATCCACAAATATTTCAAATACAAGAATATCCTTACCTTCTTTTGATTTGATGTACATGTTGTTGTTATCATCAGTTCTTTCAAATCCTATTTGCACTAGATACTTGTGAAGTCTCTCATACCAAGCTCTAGGGGCTTGCTTAAATCCATATAGAGCCTTGTGTAATTTGCATACATTATTTTTGTTCTTTTCATCAAAAAAACCTTCTGGTTTCTCTATGTAGACTTCCTCTTCAAGTATATCATTCAAAAATGCAAACTTAACATCCATTTGATAGACTTTAAATCCTTTGAAGACTACATATGCCAGTAAGGTCCTTACTCCTTCCATTCTGGCAACTGGAGCAAAAGTTTCTCCATAGTCTAGACCTTCTTCTTGTGCATACCCTTTACAGACTAGTCTTTCCTTGTTCGTTATGATTTCAACATTCTCATCTAACTTATTTCTGAACACCCACTTGGTTCCAATTACATTCTTGTCAGCTAGTCTTGAGACTAAGGTCCATGTCTTATTCTTCTCAATTTGTTCTATTTCTTCTTTCATTGTATTGTACTAGTCATCATCTGTTATGGCTTCTCTTACTATTTTTGGTTCCATTTTGCTAAGCATACATGTTTCACTTCTGACTCTATTCCTTGTGATTGGTCCTACTTCTTTGTTTCCAATAATTTGATCTGCAGTATGATTTCTTCTTACATACTTTGCCAATACTAGTTCTTTCCTTGTTTGCATATTGTCTCTTTCAAAATCTAAATCTTCATGTATATTTTCATCAGGTATTTGTTCATTTTCTTCATGTTGGATGTTCTTAGAATCTAAATAAACATTCTCTACATTCTGTAGCTCGACTTCTAAATGTGTTTGCTGTTCGGTATTCATTGTCTGTGACTCGACAGATGCTGGATTTTGTTGTTGATTGCCATTTTGAGTTGAAAATTCACCATTGTTAGGTATACCTTCATAAAAGTATACAAAGGTCTTGTGTTCTTCTTCTTTCTTGGTGTCCTCAATACTTTGAACTTCTACAAGCTCATCAAACTTCACATTTATGCTTTCTTCTACTTTGTTAGTATTAAAATTCAAGCACTTATAAACTTTGCTTCTAGTAGAATAACCAAGAAATGTGCCTTCCTTACTCTTTGCATCAAACTTTCCATTTCTAGACTCTTTATATATATAGAATTTACATCCAAATATTTTGAAATGTTTTACATTAGGAGAATGCCCATACCATAATTCAAAAGCTGTTGCATTTGTACCTTTCTTGACTTGAACTTTGTTGAGTGTGTAGACTGTAGTACTTACGGCTTCTCTCTAGTACTTGAGTGCAACATTTTTCTCCATCATTAAGGTCCTGGCACAATCAATAATTGATCTATTCCTTCTTTCTACTATACCATTCTGAGGTGGAGTCCTAGGTGCTGATGTCTATCTTTTGATTCCTCTTTCATTGTAGAACTCTTCAAATTCTCTTGATGTGAATTCACCTCCTCTATCAGATCTAAGACATTATAGGCTCTTTCTAGTCTCTTTCTCAACTCTTTCTAGGTACCATTTGAACATTTGGAATGCATCTAATTTTAGTTTTAGGAACATGACTGTCATCATCCTTGAATAGTCATCTACAAATAGCATTATGTATCTGTCACCTTTGTAACTTTGCACTTCAATAGGACCACACAATTCAGTATGAACTAGCTCTAGTACTTCAGTAGAAGTATAAGCCTTGCTTTTGAAAGTTGACTTGGTCATCTTCCCTAGTTGGCATTGTTTGCACATGGTGTTATCAGGTTTCTTCAACTTTGGTAGACCTCTAACTTTCTTCATTTTGCTGATGCTTATCAGATTGTCAAAATTTACATGACATAGCCTCTTGTGCCATAACCATATGTCATTAGTTTGAACAATGAGATAAGAAGCATCTTCCATGTCAATGTAAAAAAAATTACTCTTAGTCTGATCACCTTTTCCTATTAGACTTCCTTGAGAATCATAGATTTTGGCAATTCTATTTTCAAATTCAACCTTGTAGCCTATGTTGCCTAATTGTGAGACACTCAACAAGTTATAATTTAGGCCTTCAACATGGTATGCATTATCACATGTTATCCTTTCAGTAAGCTTGCTACTACCTTTCCCTTTGATCTGACATGGTGCATTGTTACCAAATCTAACACTATTTCCTTCATATTGAGTAAAGGTAATGAAGTTACTTTTGTCTCCAATCATGTGATGAGAGCATCCGCTATCTATGATCCATCTATCATTCTTGTTCATGCAGGTTACCAGGGCAGTTGCTTCATCTTCATCTGATTCATCTTTCATAGCCACATAGACTACTTCATCATCATTCTCGTCAGAGTCTTCTTCAACAATGTAGCATCTTTTGCCTTTACCTCTGTAGTCCTTGTTGTCCTCCTTTTTGTTCTTGAAGTTGCCTCCATCCTTGTAATTTTTCTTTTGTGTTCATCTAGCTACAATGTGACCAACTTCATTACAATTAAAACAAATGATTGGTAGCTTACCTTTGAATTTGCCTCTTCCTCTATGAAATCTTCTTGCTAGTAATGCCTCTAATTGGTCTACATCATCTTCATCAGTGCTACTGTCACTAGATACATACTTTCTTTTTCCATTCTTTTTCTTTGTTTGCACCTCATCATTGTCTTTTATCATCATCTTTCCTTTGAATGCAGATTCAAAGTTTTTTGGCTTGTATTTGGCAAAGTTGGATAGCTCAAAGGTAGTGAGTCTTCCAATTATTCCTTCAAATGACAATGTGTTTCCTGGTACACACCTTAGCTCTTGGATGGCTGATACTCTTATAGAATAGATGGAAAGCAAAGTTCTCAAATATTTTCTACATGTTGCTTCTTCTACTAACTGTCCTCCTAGGCTTCTTATGGCACTTACTACTTCCTTCATCCTTGCACCATATTTAGCAGCATTCTCTCTTTCTTCCATTTTCATGTCATCAAACTTTCCTCTTAGGCTCTCTCTTTTGGCTCTCTTGACATTATCATCTCCTCCATAGATTCTTGGTAATGTTTCCCACATCTAATGTACAGTATCACATCCTTTGATGTCATGATACTCGACATAGGTTAGAGCTAAAGCAATATCTAACATCGTTTGATTGTGCTCCTTCTTCTTGCTCATCTCATCTGTAGTGAGGGGTCCTGCAGGGTCTACATGATCAAATGTGATTGAGGTCTGTGCATAGTCACCTATTGATCTGAGGTGTAGCTTCATCAAAATTTTCCATGCAACAAAGTTGTCTTTGTTTAGCTTGGGAACTTCTCTCTTGGACATCTTGATCTTCTTGCTGCTAGTACCTTGAAAAAAATCAGTAGTGTGCTTTGATACCAATTGCTAGAATTCTTTAGAATAACTGAGAGGGGGGTGAATCAGTTATTCAAGGTCCAATGATGTCCAATTCAAACTTTCTAATTAAACAAGAGTGAATCAGAAGTGCTATCCTTCTTCTTTCTTATCATGCATGCAATTAAACATTTAAACAATCATGAAAAGTAAACATGCATCACACCATAACACAAATAATTTTGATGACCTAGAAACCCTCCAGGAATAAGAAGGTAAAATTGGGGTGGGGATAATATCCATAGAATAACTGCACAATTGATTTCAACCACTTCTGATGGTTTGCCTTGTTAAAGGCCTACCCTATTAAAGGCTACAACACAATGTTAAATGTAACCATGTTAAAGGATTTCTACACCTTGTTAGGAGTGTGCCTTGTTAGAGGACTTAAGAACATTCAACTTGGAATGTCACCATGTTAAAGGATTTACAGAGAGTTGTTAGGCTCACCCAAGTCCATGGGATTTATAGTCACCTTCTCAAAAGAATCTTTCATCCCTCTCTAAGGATCTCCTATCCTCCTCCTAATGATCTCTTATCATTCTCCTAAGGATCTCTTTATCCTTCTCCTGAGGATCTCTTTGTCCTTCTCCTGGGGATCTCTTTATCCTTTTCCCGAGGCTTATCCACCTAGCTATTAAGCTAACCTAGTAATGTAGGATTTCAATATCTAATATAATGGTAAGAGAGTATTAGAAGGGTTTTGACCTGATAAAAAAAATTGCAACCCTAATTATGCAGATTTTGGATCACTCTTCAGTTCTTTTCTTTTCTTGGCTTTCCTCCCTGGCAGTGTTGATAGCTTGTTCACCCTTCAAGATCTGTCTCCTTGAGTTCTTCCACTCATTATGCCAATGCATTCTATGGTCATTTGGTCAACTTAGAGTCTTGATGCTTTGTTCTTACTCCTCTTGACTTCTTCACATGACCACACTTAAGACTAACTCCCTCTCATACACGTGCATTTGATCTTTGACCTGTAACTCCTTATAAAGAAGTTATATTCTTCATTTCCTGCCCAAATCTTAATTTAATCTTTAGAAAATGGGATTTTTTTCCCTCCAAATTTTTTCTTCTAGAAACTTCATGATAAATCCATTAGCATTCACCTTGAATTGGTTTGCATGGTTTACATAAAATTCTGTGACATCTACTCATCATCCTTATCATCCAACTAATTCACAACATTTGATGTAACAACCTTATTTCTGTTGATCTGGCAAATCTTTGACTTAACAAATAATGCAACAACTCGACATCATTGATTTACTGATGCTCAGCTCTTTCTGTGTTACTCAGCTTCTGTTGTTATTTTACTGGCACTTGACACCTATAGAATTTTTTGCTTTTCTTGACACTTGAAGACTTACTCGGCATCCATTATCTATTTCAACTACTCGACACCTAAATGATTCTGTGTTACTCGACACCTGAATAATTACTCAACTTATACTAAAGTTGAACTTGCTCAACTTTAACTAAGAATCTACTCGGCTCTAACTAGCTTGCTCAGCTCACTCTAATGAACTTAGTTAGGCTTTGCAAATGACTTAGTTAAGTCTTACATCTTTTTTGTATCTTAGTGTGTCCATCTTCTTAGAGTATGTCATCAATACACTATTTCATCAATGATTTAGCTAATCCTTATACTTCATTACAACATCATAACCTCAACCTTTTTCTAGGTACTTTAGTTACATATTATTGATTGTCACCTCCTTGTCAATCAACCAATTGATAGTATTTGGATCACAAGCAATTATCATTGTTGCAAGTAGCAAGTTTGACATCAATGACAAAACAATGATTGAAAACATTCTTTACCAGTTCCATTAGTCTTCATTCATGATATTTTTAATCATTTCCAACAATTTAGTCTATCTTATTTTATCATTGGTTGCCCAGGCACTGGTCATTAAGAAGGGCCAGAAGGGTTTCCCTCTGTGATGGGGTTGATTGGTTTCTAATTTGATTGGTTGACCAAGATAGATGGCATGGAAGCCTATCATCTTAGAAAATATGTATCATGAGTTGCATGAGATTGTGTACCAGGACAACAAGACTTGGGCATGTGGTACAATTCTAGAATAGATATGGGCTTGGAAGCACATCACTATGATATGGCCATAGGTGTAGCCAAGGGAGGGCATTCAACCATTCATCTATAGATACACAAGATTCATCCCTTAGTTACATAGTGGGGATATGACATACTATCAATAACTATTTGATGAGCTCATATCCTTTGTCTAGTGAGCATATCATTAGTGTGATAGATGGTTAGACACATGGGAGATAGATTATATGTATTACATTAGGCCATTGGTCAAGAGACATTATGAGATTATTGAGAGGTTTTCTATCAACTAAGTCTAGACATAGTTTAGATAGTGATAGGTCATTTTTATGGAGACCACCACATATGCCTACTTTTATAGAAAGGAGGACTAGAGATGGTTGCATATGCTAGACTACTAGATGACTATTAGAGATAAAACAATGTTGATGTAGGATTTGGGACTGCCAAACACACTTAGTGGATGTAGGGGTTGATCTAACATATCTTTATGAGATGTAGATGTTGAAACAATTGATTAATTGTGTATTGTCTTTGATTTTGCACAAAATATCATGTCATTACTAGTTAGTCTATATAGAGCTCAACTGGGCATTGAAGAAAGTTTTCTATATCTACCGAACATTCTATAGTTTTCCTAGTTTAAAAGTTAGTTTTTACTGAGTTCACTCAGGCACCAAAGAAAATTTGAGTGTTAACCAAGTTCACTCTATTAAAGAAGAAAATATTGGATGGAACCAATGTTACCCAAGTTCACTCGGTTACCAAAGGAACTTTGTGAGTACATAGTGTTGATCAAGTTCAATTGGTTAACACAAGAAAATCATCTCTAAGTTAGTACCTAATGAGT
This sequence comes from Cupressus sempervirens, assembly GCA_028749045.1. Classification (NCBI taxonomy): domain Eukaryota; kingdom Viridiplantae; phylum Streptophyta; class Pinopsida; order Cupressales; family Cupressaceae; genus Cupressus; species Cupressus sempervirens. Next base: position 536,145,426 of record CM053787.1, on the reverse strand, counting down.
AGGGTCAGCTAACAAAGGACTTTCTTATTTTGGCATATTGAGTTTAATTGATTTATCTATTGGTTCTATCCAACTAAGAAGATGAACATTAATTATTCTATGTTATATTTGAGATGACTTGACAATATGAAAGATATAAATAAAAGGTCAAGTTGAGCAATAGAAAGTGTGTGAAGTTTTAATGCATGGAAGATAATGAAGATTTGAAAATGCTAAGAGGAAGAAAATTAGAAGGAAATTAGAAGGATAAGTAGAATATCCTTGAGATGCTAAAAAGATATATTCAATTAGGAAGGATCAAGCATAAGCTAGAATTGAGACATGTAATCAGCAATTTAGTTGCATCCAAATTAGGTCATGTCATTGTTTCTCTCTAACCATTGTAGCAGTGATCTAAATCTCTTAACAAAGTTAGCTTAACAACTCTTCATAAATCCTCTAACAAGGTGGTAGTTCTATTGAATTGTCTAAAGACCTTTAACAAGGCCACTCCTAATAGGGTCACACCTAATAGTGTGTTTTCTAACCTTTAACAGGGTTGGCTCCTAATAGGGCTCACTTCAAAAGAGTGAAAAATAGTAACTAGTTGTAATTAGTGTTTTTTCCCAAATTGGGTTTCCACGTTAAATCTTGTTGTTAAATTTTTTCATGCTATTAATTTTATGTATTTGCAATTAAGTTAAAGTAGTATTAATCATATTTAAAATATTAAGATTTGCATGTTAAGTATTTGCTGAGCATTTTTAATGTTTACCAAGTAACAACATTTTCAGAGTGTTTATCGAGCTTCAACAGAGTTCAGTTCTTAGAGTTTATTTTGTACTAACATCTAAGGGATCTAAGATTTATTTTTGAAGTAACTAATTCACACCTCTCCTCTTAGTTACTCTTCTTATATTTCCAAAAATTGGTATCATATTTTTTGGTGCTTGCAGAGAAGGTTTCAAGGAACTAAGCTAAATATCAGGATGTCTTAGAGAAGAGAGATTCCCAAGTTGAACCAAGAAAACTTTGCAACATGGAAAGGACTTATGAGATTACATATGGAAACCATCAGTGATTCAAGTTCTAAGTATCTTGACATTGAATACAAGAATCCTAAAACATTATTAGTTGAAGAGATTGTTGAAAAAAAAAATCATAACATCATGATGATTGATATTGCATTTTCTCTTAGTTTTGTTGAATTTGATGAAGTAAAAGACCACAAAATAGCTCATGAAATGTGGATCAAGATGAAAGAAATTTATGGAGGAGTTGAAAATGTAATAAGAGATAAAGTAGAAAGTCTGAGAGGTCATTTTGATCAAATGAAAATGAGAGATGAAAACATTACAAAATGTGTGGAAAAAATCAAAGCAAGTTTGAGTAAAATCAAAGCATCTAGAGGAGACATTGATGACAAAATAATTGTAAGAAAGGTACTCAGAACCCTTCTTTCTATTTATGCAATTAGAGTATCTTCTATTCAATAGATGAGATGTGATCCAAATAACAAAATATCCTTAGATGCTCTAGTTGGAAGATTGAAAACATTTGAGTTGGATAACTATGATAACTATGTTCCTAGTTCCAAAGGTATTGAGTCTTCATTTGAAGCCAAACTCTCTCTCAAGAAAAAGGAAAAGAAATCAAAGGGTAGTCAAATAGGATGTGAACAAGAAACAAAAGAAAGTTTTGATAATGATCTTGAAGTTGTTGAAGCCCTACTTGCAAATAAATACTCAAAAGGAAAAAGAAAATACAAAGGAAAGATTCCTCTAATATATTTTTCTTGTGAAGAAATTGATCACATTACTACCAGGTGTCCACATAAAGAAAACAAGGATGAGAAGAAAAGCAATAAGTACAAAGGCAAGAAGGAATTCAATAACTATAAGGACAAATGTAAGAAATTTTGTTTCATAGCTAAAGATTCTAATAATGGTGAAGATTAAATGGTATATATTGTTGTAAAAGATGAATTTGATGATGAAGGAGATAAGACAACACTTATCTCCCATGTTAGAAAAAAATGATATGTGTATTATTGTTAGTGGATGCTCACATCATATGACTAGAGACAAAAAAATGTTTGAGCATATGGAATATTATGACGGTGGTATTTTGAGATTTGGAAACAATGAACCTTATTGCATAAAAGGTAAAGGATGTATTTCTTTGACTAGAGAAATTATATGTGATAATGCTTATTAGGTTGAAGGACTAAAGAATAATTTATTGAGTGTGGCACAGTTGAATAACATTGAATTCAAGGTAGAATTCATGGATGGAAAGGCCAAAATGCTTGATGAAAAAGGAAATCTAGTTGGATTTGGCAAACAAACAAAAGGTAATCTATTTTATTTTGATCTCAGTGAAAGTTCATGTTTTATTGATCAAGTAGAAGAAAGATGGTTATGGCACAAAAGACTATGTCATGTAAAATTTGATAATCTAGTTAAGATAAGCAAACATAAAAGAATAAAAGGTATTCCTATCTTGAAGAAACCTGATATGGGTCTATACGAAAATTGCCAAATTGGTAAGATGGGAAAGACTAGTTTCAAAAGCAAGAATTATCATTTTGAAGAAGTCTTAGAGCTTGTGCATACAAACTTATGTGGAACTATTGGAATAGAGAGTTATAGTGGAGATAAGTTTTTCATTCTTTTTGTTGATGATTATTCTAGAATGATGACTGTAATGTATCTAAAACAAAAATTAGAAGCTTTTCAAAAATTCAAGTGGTATTTGGCAAGAGTAGAAAAATAAACTAGAAAGAAGTTAAAATGTTTGAGATCAAAAAAAGGTGGTGAGTTCATCTCCAATGAATTCAATGAATTTTGCATAGGATAAGGAATTAAAAAATAATTATTAGCTCTTGGTACACCTCAATAAAATGGTATAGCTAAAAGAAGGAACATATCCATCATGGATAATGCAAGAACATTGATGATAGAAAAGAACATTGCAATCATAGACTAGAAGGAAGAAATTACTACTTTAGTTCATTCTTTGAACATATTATAGATGAAGAAAGATTCAAATAAAACTCTTTATGAACTATGGTATGGATATAAACCTAATGTAAGTTACTTGAAAGTATTTGCTAGAAAATGTTATATCTTGAAAGAATCTAGAAAAGGTAAATTTGATGTCAAAAGTGATTAAGGCATATTCCTAGGATACTCATGTAGAAGTAAAGCATATAAATGTTTGAATTTGTCTAATTGTAAAATCATGGAAAGTGCACATGTGAGAATTGATGAGTTTACAAAAAAGAGTGAAGAAGAAAGCACAAATAGCTTAAGGATTAAAGAAGATTTTTGTTTGCTATGAACCTGATACCCTGCCAAATCTATCTAAAAGAGAGGAGGCTTCACCTCCTAAGTTGCAAATAGTGCAACTCGAGTCACATTCTAAAGGACCTGAGTTAGATGCTATTGAGCTAGAGAAAACCAAGTCTAATGGACCTGATCTTGATATTGAAGTTCATGATAAAATTAGTGAAACATATTCCAAACCCAAAGAACTTTTGTTAGCAAGATATGTCAGAAGGCATCATGCACCTGACCAAATCATTGGAAACAAATCACATGAAATAATGAAAAGAAACAAATTGAAAGATACATGTTTACTTGTTGAATTTGAACCTAGAAATGTTAAAGATGCATTGGATAATGAAAGTTGAATTAAAGAAATGAATGAAGAAATAGAAAAAATAGAGAAGAACAAAACTTGGACTCTTGTTCTAATATGTAAGGATAAAAATGTAATTGGCACAAAGTGGGTATTAAAAAATAAGCTAAATGAAGATGGAGAAGTTTCTAGAAATAAAAAAAGGTTTAGTATGTAAAAGCTATTTTGAAGAAGAAGGTATTGATTATGATGAAAATTTTGCTCCTGTTGAAAGATTAGAAGGTGTTAAAACTTTACTAGCATATGCAACTCATACAGGATTTAAATTTTACCAAATGGATGTAAGATTTTCATTCTTGAATAGAATTCTAGATGATTAAGTCTACATTAAATAGCCTAAAGGTTTTGTAGATCCTAGCAAAAGGGACATGGTCTGCAAATTACACAATGCATTATATGGTCTCAAGAAATCTCCCAGAGCTTGGTATGAAAGACTTCATAAGTACTTAGTACAAATTGGTTTTGAAAGAACAAATTATAATTGTAGCCTATATATCAAAGAAGGACTAGACAAGAAGATTGTGTTGGCATAAATATTTGTTGATGATACTTTATTTATAGGAAATGATGACTTGTTCAAGGCATTTTTAGAAGAAATGAGAAAAAATTTGAGATGTGTATGTTTGGTGAGATAAAATTCTTTGTTGGATCATAGATTCAATAGAAGAAAGATGGTATCTACATTACTCAATCTAAATATATCAAGGAGATACTAAAGAAATTTGGAATAGAATATTCAAGACCAATTGGAACCCCTATGTCTATTGGACATAAAATTTCCAAGAATGATGATTCCAAAGAGGTAGATTAGACCACATATAGATTAATGATTAGAAAATTGTAGTATGTAGTGCATATAAGGCCTAATATTGCACTAGTAGTTAGTATGGTCACAAGATTATCAACAAATCCCAAAGAAAATCACATGATGGTAGCCAAAAGAATCATGAGATATCTAAAAAATACTGAAGACTATGGTTTATGTTACAAAATAGGAGACAATTTAGATTTAAAATTATTCATAGATGCTGATTGGGCAAGAAGTATTGATGGCAGAACAAACACTAGTGGTGGAGCATTCGTTCTTGGTAAAAAACTAGTGTCTTGGACAAGCAAGAAACAAAAATATATCTCTCAGCACACAGTAGAGGAAAAATATGTGGTAGTAGAAGTCAATTGTTCTAATATTGTTTGGTTAAAATAACTAATGACAAGCATGAAGATAGAGATCAAGGATCCAGTAGTCATATACTGTGATAACACTAGTGCAATCAATATATCAAAGAATCTAGTGATCCATACTGAAACAAAACACATTGCTATTAAATATCATTTCTTGAGAGAATTGGTACAAGATAAAGAAGTCAGATTGGAATATGTAAATACAAAAGAATAAGTTGTAGACATATTCACCATGCCATTACCTAAGGATGAATTTCTATATCTAAGAGGTAAGCTAGGGGTCATTCCCCTATCCAAAGCTCACTAAATGAAATTTAGTGATGCATTAACCAAAGCATGTTGAAGATCAATCAGTTGGTGTAGTATTGATAAGGGAATATTGAAAATAAATTAGTACTTAAGGTACATTGATATTCACTGAGCATTATCCTTGCAATGAGATGTCAAAGAGGGAGAACCTTACTACCATATCTCACAAAAATTTTTTGTTGAAAAGAGGGAGAAGTTTGTTGTCACAAAAAAATTCTAAAGAAATGTCAAAAGGGAGATTGAACTTGGCCTGATATCAAAGGTAGAGTTTTCTATTAGATGAAGTTGTAGCAGACAAAAGTTTTTCGACAGAGGGAGAAACTGAAGGCACAAAGTGTTTGCACTAATAGAGAGAGTTCTCATGGATGAGATTCAAAATAAAATAAATGATATGTTCCTTACTTTATTCTTCCTCCAAAGCATTATGACATGTGTTGCCATCAATGCCAAAGAGGGAGATTTTTTTTATTAAGAAAAATGGGTTTTACAAGGATCCTAAAACCCAAGAGTTTTTACATAATATCTGAAATAATAATATTAAATAAAGTCTAGACCCTATGCAACTTCCTATAAAAATCCATAACAAAAGGTAGGCTCATGGCTAGGAAACAAAAGATAGGCCCGTGCCCAGTAGACAAAAGCTAAAAGCATAAAACTAAATATAGTACGAAGCAAAAAATAGAACCACTAGCAATTATTTCTCACAATTTGGATCCCACAAATTTTTTACTTCCTCATTGGTGCTCTAGATCTCCATGCCCACACATTCCAAGTTTGGGTCGTTGGTTCTTTCCACCTAGCCCCTTGTCTCTTTCACTTCTCCCTCAATCTTCCTGAGGTCCAAGCTGGCCGTTTCATCCTTATCCCCACCGATTCCTACATTTTTTAGTAATTCACCCAGGCTATTGATGTTCTCATTTAGAATGTTTAGGGTAGCAATCACCTAATTAGCCAAGTTTGGTTTGATATCTCCATCTTTTGCACCCTTTTCTCAACCTTTGAGATACAATCCTCTTGGCTGGTAAGACGACTCTAGTCACTACTCGTCTTGTGGCCTTCCTCCAAGCTCCTTTTCTCCTTGAGCACCTCAATCTCATGGAACAACCATTTGATAGAGAAAAAATTATCTATCATTCTATTTTTGGAATTATTAAGTAGATTGAGCCATGTTTCCCTTGCATGATCTAAAATTGCAACCAGAGTAGGGTCTATGAGTTCATCAAAATGGGCTTTTCCTTCTATGTCTTCGAGGACTTGCAGTTTCACTTTCTCCCTAACAATCCCCATCTTTTCCATTTGGGTGTTGAAGTTTCTCTACGACCTCCTTCTATCTTTCATAACTATCTCCCATTGTCCTCCATCATAGTTTTCTTAATCTCCTGAGATCAAGAGATAGAATGTAAGGGTCTTGAAGCCTTAGGGGTCTGATCTTTTTTCTCTTTTGGTTGTAGCTCCACCTTGGCCTTTCTCTTTTTGGGGTTCCCTGACTGAATAGAAATATCTTTTGTTGGATACAATTATCCAATTGTGTGTTGTCTTTGATGTTACACAAATGTCATATAAGTCATCTATTAGCACTTATTGAGCTTAGTTGGTTTGCAAGAAAATTTACAGTGTCTACTTAGTGTTCTCAAACTTTACCTTGTGCAAACAATTGCTACCAAGCTTTCAAGGTTAGCAAAGGAAATTCAGTGTCTACCAAGCTTACTTGGTCACCAAAGGAAAATGTGGTAGAAAACAATTCTTACTGAGCTCTCATGGTCAGTGAAGGAAATTTAGTTCTTACCAAGTTCACTCAGTAGCCAAAGGATTTTGCGAAATTTGCAGTATTAACCGAGTTGAGATGGTTAACTTAGAAAATTGTTTTTGAAGTAGTGTTTACCGAGCAGAGTCAGCCAGTAAAGGAATTTGTTAATTTATGATTTAATGCTTAATTATTTTAAGTATTATTTCCAGCTAACTATGGTAATGATTATAGGTGATTGTAACTTGTAATTGAGCTGACTTGATAATCTGAATGGTATATATGAGAGGTCATGTTGCAAATTTTAAGTGTGATGAATTTGATGTGATATGAATGTGAAAATGGATTGATTATTGTGAGAGTTAATTTTGAAGGATGATTAGAGATCATTAAGGAGTAGCAAAGCTATATTTGACCAAGGAGGATCTTATGGTGTAGAATAGAGATCTATAATTAGAAAATTTAGTTGCATCTTATTTAGGCCATTTCATTATTACTTTCTAACCATTGTAGCAATGATTCCAAAATCTCTTAACAGAGCTGGTTTAATAGCCATTTTGCAAATCCTCTAACAAGGTGACAATTCAGTTGAATTGTTCTAAAGACCTCTAACAAGGCCACTCCTAATAGGATGAATAAATCCTCTAATAGGGTCACACCTAACAGTGTGTTTTGTAAACTTTAATAGGGTTGGCTCCTAACAGGGCTCACTTCAGAAGAGTGAAAATAAGTAACTAGTTACATTGGTGGTTTTTACCATATTGGGTTTCCACGTTAAATTTGGTGTCTCATGTGTTCATGCATTTTACTTTCATGATTGCAAATCATTTCATGCATGTTTAGATCTGTTAAAGTTAACATTCATTACTCTTACCAAGTTATAGCATTTTTGCGAATGTTTATCGAGTGACAATGATAAGTAACTTGTTCGACATCTAAGGGATCTGTGGACTTGTTTTTGTGGTAACTGATTCACCACCCCCCTCCCCCCCCCCCCCCTCCTCCTCTTAGTTACTCCATCTACATTTACAACAATTGGTATAAGAGCTTTTGGTGCTTATAGGAAAAGATTTCAAGGATCTAAGCTTAAGATCAAGATATCTTACAAGAGGGAAATTCCAAGACTTAATAGGGACAACTTCTTAGCATGGCAGGGATTAATGAGACTTCATCTAGCTTTTGTTGGTGATATAGGGCTGAAGTACCTTGATGTAGAATATGTAGAACCTACTGGCACATTATCTATTATTGATATTGCTAAAAAAAAGACTTACAAAAACATGATGATAGATATTGCATCTACCCTAAGTTACGAAGAATTTGATGATATCAAGGATTGCAAAACTACTTTTGAAATGTGGAACAAGCTGAAAGATATCTATGGAGGTGATGATATTGTGAGAAGAGCCAAAGTAGAAAGTTTGAGAGGTCAATTTGATCAAATGAGGATGAGAGAAGATGAAAACAATGCAAAATATGTTGAAAGAGTCAAAGCAAGTGTTAGTGCAATCAAAGCTTTTGGAGGAGATATCAAGGAGGAAACAATTATAAGTAAAATTCTTAGAACATTACTTCCCATTTATGCAATCAGAGTTTCTACAATTCAAGAAAGAAGATGTGAAGCAAATCATAAGATAAGTTTAGAGGCCATAGTTGGAAGACTAACTGCATTCGAGTTAGATAACTATGATAACTTGTTCCAACTACCAAGAACATTGAATCAACATTTGAAGCCAAGATTTCACTCAAGGAGAAAGGATAGAAGATAAAGGATTCTTAGTTAGATAGTGAAGAAGAATTAGAATAGAGTTTAGACAGTGATCTTGAGGTGGTTAAAGCTCTGCTAGAAGGAAAATATTCAAGGGGCAAAGGGAAATACATAGGTAAGTTTCCTCTAATCTATTTTTCTTGTGAAGAAATTGGACATATTGCTACTAGGTGCCCAAATAAGCAAAACAAGGATGAGAAGAAAGGTCACAAGTGCAATGGCAAGAAAGACTTCAAATCATTCAAAGAAAAAGGTAAAAAAACATGTTTCATGGCTGAGGATTCTAATGATTCTGATGATGAAGAAGAAGATGAAATTGTTTACATTGCTGTGAAGGATGAGTCTAATATTGATGAGAAAATGGTACTTATTTCTCATGTGAGAAAAAATGATACATGGATTATAGATAGTGGTTTTTCTCATCATCACATGACTGGTGATAAAACTAAGTTTGAACATTTTGAAGACTATGATGGTGGCAGTGTGAGGTTTGGTAATAATGAACCTTGTTGCATAAAAGGAAGAGGAAGAATCTCACTAACCAAAGAACTTGTATGTGATAATGCATATTGGGAAGAAGGACTTAAACCCAATCTTTTGAGTGTGACACAACTACTCAATAATGGATTCAAAGTGGAATTCATGCATGTAAAAGAAAGACTGCTAAATGGCAAAGGAAAGCTGATTGGATTAGGCACTCAAACAAAAGGTAACTTGTTTTATCTTGAACTTGGTGAATGTTCATGCTTTATTGCTCAAGTTGAAGAAAGTTGGTTATGGCATAGGAGGTTGTGTCATGTGAAATTTGATAACTTGGTGAAAATAAGTAAATTCAAGAAAGTAAGAGGCATTCCTAACATAAAGAAACTTGAGGTTAGTCTATGCAAGAATTGTCAAATTAGCAAGATGGGAAAGACTAGTTTTAAAAGTAAGAACTATCAATTTCAAGAAGTTTTAAAAATTGTGCATACTAATTTATGTGGACCTATTGGAATTGAAAGCTATACCGGTGAAAAATTCTTCATTCTTTTTGTTGATGATTACTCAAGAATGATGACTATCATGTACCTAAGACAGAAATCAGAAGCATTTAAAAAGTTCAAATGGTATTTGGCCAGAGTAGAGAAGGAAACAGGAAAAAGACTGAAATGCTTGAGGTTAGATAGAGGTGGTGAATTCATTTCACATGAGTTCAATAACTTTTGTATTGAAAGAGGAATCAAAAGATAGGTATTAGCCCTTGGAACTCCTGAGAAAAATGGAATAGCTAAAAGAAGGAATAGATCTATCATAGACTGTGCAAGAACCTTAATGATTCAAAAGAGCATTGCTATAAAATACTGGAAGGAAGCTATCAACACTACAGTTCATACCTTGAACCGAGTACAATTGAAGAATGACTCATTCAAAACCCCCTATGAGATATGGTATGGCTACAAACCCAATGTAAGTTACCTAAAAGTATTTGGAAGAAAATGTTACATTTTGAAAGAATCTAGAAAAGGTAAGTTTGATGTGAAGGGTGATGAAGGAATATTTTTGGGATGTTCTTGCAAGAGTAAAGCATATAGATGTGTTGTGGTTCCACAACACATGCCCCATTCCTAGTTAGGAATGGGGGCCCCCTACTTTTTTTCTGACTCCTGGACTCACAATTCCAGAGTTGGGACAAAACATTATAATTCAAAAGTGTTAGTATCATCAAAAAAAAAGAAAAAGAAAAAGAAAAAAATTAGAAAATTTTGAAAACACAAAAAAAATTAGAAAATAGCAAAAAAAAAAAAAAACTTGTGCGCGCTCACAAAATGCTGCATGTTCCATAAGAGTTGTGTGCGCGCCATCAAACCACCCCTGTGCACCTCTTGAAGCATGCCTCCTCTGCTCTCCACCACACATGTGCCCATCCACATAACCCCAATGTGCACGCCTCCACTACTCTACGCACCTCCATAGTGCGCCATGTGCACACCTCCAAAGAACCGCGTGTGCTTCCAAACCCTTTGTGCCATGCACATCAACCCCATGCCTCACGTGCACTCCATTGTACCATGTGTGTGCACCTCCTCCACCGCTTCTTGCACACATACCACCTCTATTCACATGCACTTGTTGCCACGCACCGTGCACTTCATGGCCACACTTGCTTCTACATCTGCTCTGCCCCTACATGGCACTTAGCACCCGTGTGCATTTCTCTCACTCTGTGCTCCATGCACATTGCTCCCACTTCTCGCTCATGTGTGCTTCAAGGCCCCTTCTGTACGCCTCCACCTGAGTACGCCGTAGTGCCAAATGGTGCCGCATGCCTCTTCCACCCATGCTCCTTGCCTCACACGCCACGCATGCCATATGCCATGCACATGCCCCTTGTGCCCATGCTCGATGCCTAGGATGCCTCATACTCAATACACACACATGCTCTCCTCCACATGCACTCTTGCGCCACACACACACACACTCTTTTCTAAAATGGAAAATAAAAAAATGAAAAAGTAAAATAAAAATAAATAAAAAATAAAAGGACCCACATTTTAATTTTTTAAAATATTTTTCATCAATTGTAAAGTAATGTTTGCTTCTTTGTGCAAATGAAAAGGTATCCTTAACTTGTCAAGGTCATAACTTTTGACCTAGAGCTTGGAATGCAGAATCACTTACATCATTGGAAAGAAGAACTGAAGATTTAATTTTAGTCCCTAAAATAGTGAGCCTTTGGCTACCCAGTTTTAGGGACCAATGAAAGTTTCAACTTGAAATTTTCAGTAGAAGACCTCTAGAAAAGCCATTAAAAAATGCCTAGAAAAAATTGCAAAAAAATAAGAAAAAGTTTCAAATATTTGATCATCTAGATCACTTGGTTTCTTGCCAGGAAGGATAGGGTAGTTGGAGAGAAGACAAAGGTCGAAGATACAGAGGTTGGGCACATGAAGTAGAACAGGTTCCTCATCTTATGCAGCTATTAATGACAAGATTCAACACAAGTGCCTTAGGATTTTAGATCAAAGAAGCAGAAGGAGTTGAAGTTTATGAAAGTGATTGGCTATAAAGAGGGGATAAATCATCAAAAATGGGCAAAGAATATATACAAAAAGTGATCTAAAACCCCATTTGAGAAAAACCCAAAAACTATTTTCAAAATTAACAACTTTGATTTTTTGGTGATTTGAGCTATCAAGGTGCGCAGCTCTGTAGGTCCGTAGGTATGCAACTTTGCATTTTTGAGCTCCACAGCTATGCAGGTTTGCAGCTCCACATTTTTGAGCTCTACAGGTATGTAGTTCTACATTTTTGAGCTTTGCAACTCCACAATTCATAGGTGCATCGACAATTGACTGCCAGTTCCAAAAATAACACTTTCCATGCATTAAGAGCACATTCTGATGACAAGTTAACTCTGACACTCACCTAGTGAAGAGCTAGTTTCCATTTTTGACACCTCCATGCACTTCCACTTTGATTGATGGCCTCCTCCTACTTTCTCTCTCATGTTTTCTCTATTTTTGACATGTAAAGGGCTCATGCATCCAATTAATGAGTAAAATATGGATGGAGTCCCTCTAAGCACCAGTTAGATTGTCAGTTTGCATATATTTAGTTCGTTTAAATATTTTAAAAGAATTTTATTGCATCAAGATATCTCTCACTCTGAACACAAATTAAGGAGACAATTTCTTATAAATACCCCATTGTAAAATGTAACAAGGGTTGTCATTATTATGCAATAAAATTATGCTTTTGGTGCTAGCATTCAGAGTGTAGTTATTCTTGCCTGAATGTGTCATTATTTTATGGATTTTATTCGTGAGATTGTGATTAAGCCAAAGGTTTATTGTGTTGTTTCTGGTTGTGCAATCTTTTAGTTCTGGTGTTTGCTACAGATACATGAATTCTGGTGACGTAATGAGCTTGAGAAGAGATCACCTAATTTGTGTTTGCATAGCTTTTTGTCTCGCATGAGCGCACTTTTTGTGGCCTTATAGTTTGATGAAGAGTGAAGCATCATTCAATTTGTTAAAGATTCTCACTGATGATTGCATCAGTGGATTCTAGGAAGCGCTGCTCCTATTTTCATTGGTTTCCTACTGATTTCTTTGAAGGTTTAACTCACAGCGTGTTGTGTCCTGTAGCTTATGTCCATTTAGAAATTTTAATTTCAAGTCATTTGATTTCATGTTATTTTCTTTTAGTTTTTTTATTTTCTTTGCTAACCCCTTGTTAGAGTAGGACCTCATAGTAGTTGCATTGTTAGAGTTCCATGCATTGAAAAATACAAAAATACAAAAATATTGTTCTTTTGGTGTGATATTTTGAGACAACGAACAAATTTTACTTCAATTCCAAGATAAAAGAGTTTTTAGAACTAGCAAAGGCCTCCTTATGAACAGTCACATTTATCTTCTACTGAGCAGATTTTGGTACATCGCAAGACAAATACTAAACCTTGGAGCAGATCCTTAAAAAGATTTTCTTTTCAAGAGAGGAATTATTCAATGGATTTCTACCATTGACCTCATGCAAAATGAACACCCAACAAGATGTTTGAATTTGTCTACTCACAAAGTCATAGAAAGTGCACATGTGAAATTTGATGAGTTTGTAGAAAGAACTAAAGAAGAAAGCAAAAGGGAACTAGAAGACTATAGGAGATTTGTTTTCATTGAACCTGATATAGTGCCAGGTACATCTATCAATCAAAAATGTTCTACTCTAGAGTCTTCAGTAACCGAGCTGTAAGAAATTCAAACTGAGCTACAGGAACATGAGTCACATTCTGATGCTACTGAGCCAATGCCTACCAAGTTGGAAGGACCCAAGCAATAGATAGAATAGTCAGAACCTAAAGCTGAAGTGTAAGAGGATGAAAATGAAAAGCGTTCAAAAGGCAAGGAACCTATATTAGCTAATTATGTTAGGAGGCATCATGCATAAATTAGATCATTCGAGATAAATCTAAAAGAACTATGACAAGAAAAAAGTTGAAAGGTACTTGTTTACTTGCTGATTTTGAACCTAAAAGTGTCAAAGATTCATTAGAAAATGAAAGTTGGATTGAGGTTATGAATGAAGAGATAGAGTAGATAGAGAAAAATAAAACATGAACTCTTGTACCTAGGCCTAAAGACAAAAATGGGATTGGAACCAAGTGGGTATTCAAAAACAAGTTAAATGAAGATGGTAAGGTGTCAAGAAACAAAACTAGACTGGTATGCAAAGGACACTCTCAAGAAGAAGGAATAGACTATGGAGAAAATTTTGCTCCTATTGCAAGATCAGAAGGTGTCAGGACCTTACTTGCATATGCTCATACAAAGGATTCAAAGTTTATCAGATGGATGTCAAGTCAACATTTCTTAATGGTATACTAGATGAAGAGGTTTACATTGAACAACCTAAAGATTTTGTTGATTCAGATAAGATGAACATGGTCTGCAAATTACATAAAGCATTGTATGGTCTGAAGCAACCCCCTTGAGCATGGTATGAGAGATTGCATAACTATCTTATTCAGATTGGTTTTCAAAGAACTAATGATAATAGTAGCTTGTCTATTAAGGAAGGACCAGATAATAAGATTGTTTTGGCAGAAATATTTGTGGATGATAATTTGTTTATAGGAAATGATGATCAATGTAAAGAATTCTCAGAGCAAATGAACAAGGAATTTAAAATATCAATGTCTGGTGAGATCAAATTCTTTGTTAATCTTCAAATTCAACAGAATAAGAATGACATCTACATCACTCAATCAAAATACATCAAGGATATATTGAAAAATTTTAGTATGGAAAACTGCAAACTAGTTGGGACTCCTATGTGTACTGGATTGAAACTTACCAAGGATGATGAATCAAAGGAAGTGGATCAGACATTGTATAGATCTATGATTGGAAAGTTATAGTATGTAGTTCATACAATACCTAATATGGCCCTTGAAATTGGTATTGTAGCAAGATTTTCAGAAAAATCAAGAGAAAATTACATGATGGCAATCAAAAGGATCATGAGATATTTGAAAGGCACTGAAGATTATGGATTATGGTATAAACTTGGAGGAAATCTAGATTTAAAATTATTTATTGATGCGGATTGGGCAGGAAATGTTGATGACAAAAAGAGTACAAGTGGAGGAGCTTTCTTTCTTGGAAAGAGGCTAGTTTCTTGGCCAAGTAGAAAGAAAAATTGTACATCCCAATCCATAGCAGAGGCAGAATATGTTGCAGTAGTAGGAAACTGTTCAAACATTGTTTGGTTTAAAAAATTATTGGAAGGCATGAAGGTAGATATTAAAGAACTAGTTGTCATGTTTTGTGATAATATAAGTGCAATTAACATTTCAAAGAATCTAGTGATGCATTCCAAAATCAAGCATATTGCTATAAAGTATCACTTTGTCAAAGAATTGGTGTAGTATAAGGAGATCATATTGGAATATGTCCATACAAAGGAACAAATTGCTAACATATTCACAAAGCCTTTACCTAAGGATTCATTCTTGTATCTAAGAGGTTAGTTAGGGGTCATTCCCCTATTTGAAGCTCACTAAAATAAAATGTTAGTGATGCATCAACAGGAACAAAGTTGAAGATCTATTAGTTGATGCAGCAAAGTAATGAAGACATTGCATATGAATCAGTACTTAAGGTACATTGAAATTCATTTGAGTTGTGTTGTCTCTGGAATGTGTTGTCAAAGATGGAGAGTTTACTATCATACCTTTCTAAAATTTGCAAGAAAGAGAGTTTATGCAAGAGTGAGAGATTACTATGAAAGAGGGAGAGTTTTCCTATAGATAATTGAAGTTTGAGGTGTAAAATTCTAGAGGGAGAAAACCTTCTACTAGAGAAAGTCTTGTTCTCAAATTTCATTATGCTATGACATGTTGTGTTGCCATCAATGCCTAAGAGGGAGATTGTTGGATACAATTATCCAATTGTGTGTTGTCTTTGATGTTACACAAATTTCATACAAGTCATTTGTTAGCACTTACCAAGCTCAGTTGGTTTGCAAGAAGATTTATAGTGTCTACTGAGCATTCTCAGACTTTACCTTGTGCAGACAGTTGTTACTAAGCTTTCAAGGTTAGCAAAGGAAATTCAATGTCTATCGAGCTTACTCGGTCATCAAAGGAAAATGTGGCAAAAAATAGTTCTTACCAAGCTCTCATGGTCAGCGAAGGAAATTCAGTTCTTACCAAGTTCACTCGATAGCCAAAGGATTTTGTAGAATTTGCAGGATTAACCAAGTTGAGATGGTTAACTCAAGAAATTGTCTCTAAAGTAGTGTATACTAAGTAGAGTCAGCTAGTAAAGGAATTTGTTAATGTATGATTTAATGCTTAATTTTTTTAAGTATTATTTCCACCTGACTATGGTAATGATTATAGGTGATTATAACTTGTAATTGAGCCAACTTGATAATCTGAATGGTATATATGAGAGGTCAAGTGGAAAATTTTAAGTGTGATTAATTTGATGTGATATGAATGTGAAAGTGGACTGATTATTGTGAGAGTGAATTTTGAAGGATGATTAGAGATCATTAAGGTGCAACAAAGTTATATTTGATCAAGGAGAACCTAATGGTGTAGAATAGAGATCTGTAATCAGCAAATTTAGTTGCATCTTATTCAGGTCATTTCACTGTTACTTTCTAACCATTGTAGCAGTGATTCCAAAATCTCTTAACAAAGTTGGTTTAACAGCCATTTTGCAAATCCTCTAACAAGGTGATAGTTTAGTTGAATTGTTCTAAAGACCTCTAACAAGGCCACTCCTAATAGGGTGAATAAATTCTCTAATAGGGTCACACCTAACAATGTGTTTTGTAAACCTTTAATAGGGTTGGCTTCTAAAAGAGCTCACTTCAGAAGAGTGAAAATCAATAGCTAGTTACATTGGTGGTTTTTCCCATATTGAGTTTCCACGTTAAATCTGGTGTCTCATCTGTTCATGCATTTTACTTTCATGATTGAAAATCATTTCATGCATGTTTAGATCTATTAAAGTTAACATTCATTACTCTTACCAAGTTACAACATTTTTGTGAATGTTTATCTAGTGATAGCAGTAAGTAACTTGTTTGACATCTAAGGGATCTGTGGATTTGTTTTTGTGGTAACTGATTCATGCCCCCTCTTAGTTACTCCATCTACATTTCCAAACTCTTCTCCCATCTTCCCACTATCTTCCCCCTTCTTCTCTTCCTCTGACTCCATTTCCTCTTCCTCTTTATTATACTCCTCTTCCTCCTATTTCACTAGATTGGGGGTTAATCCTCGAGGGCTCTTTCTGCCAGGAATAGAACTAGAAGGAGGAGGAATTTTCTCCCCCCTCCTTGGACTTTTTTCCTTTCAAGGAAGTGTTTTCCTCATCTTTTGAGCTAAGACTTTGAAATTTCTCAAAATCAAAGTAGTTTGAGCTTCTAATAGCCTTTGAATCATCCCTAGAGTGGCCTAAAGATTTCTCCCTCATTTGAGTCTTAAGATGTTCATAGACCAATAGGAGCAAGCCCTCATGCAGGGCTGGGTTTGGAGTGGGTTTCTTCTTAAAAAATGCAATGCCCTTACTCATCAAGGTAAATAGATAAAAAGGAAAAGAAATTTTTGTGTCGTGCCTAAAATGATTTAATAAAACAAGATGGTGTGTTCTGACCCTTTCAAATCTAGTGTCCAAAGAAATATATTCAATAACAACCCTTAAAACATACCTCCACAATTTTTTTATTGACTCCATCTCATAGTATGTCTCAACATTCACTAAATTCTTTCGTTCTTCCTAATTCTTCACAAAATCTTTAACTGCATTGGCCTACATTTTTTTATCCCTATAAAAATTAATCCCCTCCATGGGTATCTCCGTGATCTGAGCTATCAATTCTGCATTGATTTGATGAGAAACCCCATCAATTTTTACATGCCCATCCTTTCAGTATTCACAATGAGCTTGGTGATCTCCTTATCAAAGCTGTGGAGTTTCTCAATATACCTCGCTATCCCACCCTTCTCTAGCTTGTTCTAGACTTTCATTCTTTTCTTCCATTTTTTTGTCTCCCTAGTTGGTTCCTTCCTACTCCTCTCCCAAACCATCTTGAACTCTTGTTTGAAAATCTTGCACTCGTAGACTTTAGCTTCCTTTCCATGAATTTCATTAACATCTTGTCTTATTTGCACTACAACATAAATTTCCATAATTGATGCAAGATTGCCTTTGTACTTCCCTGGATATGTTCCAGCATTATGATATCTTTCACAGCCACTGGGAAGATATCACTATTGTGCCACATCATCACCATGTTTTTGACTATCACCTCATTCGCAAACCAATCTGTGGCTAAGTTGGCTTCTCTATACACATGGCTAATGTGGACCCTTTTGAATTTACCCAAGTCTAATCAAATCTCCTCCACCATGTTTGTGATGGTCCATGAGGGCTTAGTGCAACCTTTTAAACAATTTATTATATTTAATGAGTCCCTCTCCAACCAAAGGTTTTCAATTCTAGTAGCCAGGGCCAGTTTAACAATATGATAGGTTGCACTGGACTCCATAAAGTGATTTTTCTGAATCCCTAAGGGATAAGAAAAAGTTGCAACTCCCTTACCATGACCATTTCTGATAATTCCTTCACATCTAGTGGGGCTAGGATTCCCTTTGGCTACCCCATTGAAATTGGCTTTATGCCATTCTTCAGGGGGGAGAAGCCACTTAGCTTCCTATCTTTTCCTCTCCCTATCCTTTTTCTTTACTATGTTGTTTCCTCCTTCAATGTCTCTCCCCTTTCTAATGGAAAAATTCTCCTTCATGGTAGTAACAATTTTATTTGCAATAACAAAAGAAAGGGCTTCCCTATCTTTGAAAATATGATTATTTATCTCTTTCCATATTCCCCAACATAAATGTGGAAGAGACCAGGAACTTATCATCTGTGACTTCATTCCTTTGTACATACCAGTCCATTGTCCAAAGAAATCTTGGATGTTGGCTGATTTACACCAATTAACTCTATAATCCTTGGTCATAAGATCCCATACCTCAGAGGAGTAGGGACAATGAATAAAAAGGTGGTTGGTTGACTCCAAATCATTCTTGTAAAGACTACACCTATTTGTGATAATATGACCCCTTCTAATCAGGTTATCCAGGGTAAGAATTTTTTCTTGGAGAAGCAGCCAGAAGAATATATTGATTTTTAGAGTGAGGCCAGTCATCCAAACCTTAGTCATCCAAAGAGGGAGATTGTTGAAATAATTGATTAATTTTGTATTGTCTTTGATGTTACACAAAATCTCATGTCATTATTAGTTGGTGTATGCCAAGCTCACTCAAGAATTAAAGACAATTTTCTATGACTACTGAGCATTCTAGAGTTTTCCTAGTTCAGAAGTTAGTTTCTATCGAGTTCACTCAGGTGCCAAAGGAAAGTTGAGTGCTAACCAAGCTCACTTAGTTAATAAAGAAAATGTTGGATGGAACCAGTATTAACTGAGCTCACTTAGTTATGAAAATAACTTTGTGAGTATGCAATGTTGACCAAGTTCACTTGGTTAACATAGGAAAATCATCTTTGAGTTAGTATCTATTGAGCAGGGTTGGCTAACAAAAGATTTTTTTGTTTTGGCATGTTGAGCTCAATTGATTTATCTGTTGGTTCTAGTTGACTAAGAAGATGAATATTAATTATTCTATGTCATATTTGAGCTGACTTGACAATATGAAAGATATAAATAAAAGGTCAAGTTGAGGATTAGAAAGTGTGTGAAGTGTGAATGTATGGAAGATAAATGAAGATTTGAAGATGCTAAGAGAAAGAAAATTAGAAGGATAAGTAGAATATTCTTAAGATGCTGAAAAGATATATTTGATCAGGAAGGATCAAGTATAAGACAAAATTGAGATGTTTATTCAGCAATTCAATTGCATCTAAATTAGGTTATGTCATTATTGCTCTCTAAGCATTATAGCAGCGATCTAAATCTCTTAACAGAGTTAGCTTAACAACTATTTGTAAATCCTCTAACAATGTGGTAGTTCTATTGAATTGTCTAAAGACATCTAACAAGGCCACTCCTAACAGGGTGATTAAATCCTCAAATAGGGTCATACCTAATAGTGTAACCTTTAATAGGGTTGGGTCCTAATAGGGCTCACTTCAAAAGAGTGAAAAATAGTAACTAGTTGCAATTGGTGGTTTTTCCCAAATTGGGTTTCCATGTTAAATATTGGTGTCAAATGTGTTCATGCTATTTCTTTTATGTGTTTACAACTAAGTTAAGGTAATATTAATAATAGTTAACATATTAAGATTTGGATGTTAAGTATTTATTGAGAATTTTCAATATTTTTTGAGTTACAACATTTTTAGAGTGTTTACCGAGCTTCAAAAGAGTTCAAGTCTCAGAGTTTATTTTGTACTAACATCTAAGGGATTTGGGTTTTATTTTTTTAGTAACTAATTCAGCTCTCCCCTCTTAGTTAGTCTTCTTATATTTCCAATAGAAGAGGCATTCCTTACCTTGATTTACTATACCAAATGCACCACCTATGGGAATAGGACAATGAAGAGATGGTAGCGATGGTGGCAGAGGTGGGAGATAGATGGAAGATGGGAGTAGTTCCTAATTTTCTAGGGTGAGATGGATGTGGGTTTGATAAGTGAGATAGAAGGAGAGTGAGGAGTCAGAGGAGGAGGATCATCCATTGAGACACAAAAGAGTTGAGCTAGAAAAGGAGTATCCTACAAGAGGGGATAGAGAGGATGGCCAAGATACATGGATTTGGGCCTTCAAGGCGAAGATACAAGAAACAAAGATGAATATTTCTATGCAAGATCAAAAGCTTGTTGATGAGTGGGCTCAAAGTGAGGAGCTTCAGAGAGAACAAGATGCAACAAGACATAAGGTAGACCATCATGTTGTGTAGGTGGCCTATTACTATGCTATGTATAGAGATGTGGTGCCACTTGAATAAGGAATCCTATACTATTCAGAGTGAGTGGGTAGATTAGAGAGTGTGGTATAATGGCTAAATAAGAGACATTATCCACCAGCATGACCACCATAAGCCTAGGAGGTTAGGAGTCATTCTTAGGTATAGAAGTAAATCTAGGTTGATGTCCTTGTAACAATTTTTGTTGTACCATATGTATTTTGAGACTGCTATCTAGATTTTGGATTCCATATTGTATTTGATTGATCATTATATATGAGATACTAGATTTGATTGATCTACCTTGTGTACTTGTCTCATTTTTATGCTCCTTTGATGGAAGTTACAAAACTTGTGTTTATGTTTCCATATGACATTTCAAATTTTTCTCATGTTTATGTATGCTTAGTTTTATGTTCATAATTATATTCTTATGGATCTCTCTCATTGATAGTTTTAGCTCTTATGTTTGTGATATAGATTCATGTTTTCAAAATGTGATACTTGGATAGATTATATGTGATGATTAAACTAACCACTTGTGATGACAAGTATAGAAGAAGCAAGAAAGTGGACATGGTCAACAAAGAACAAAAGACATGATTGAGATTGAGAAGTGATGAACACAATTAGCTTGAAATGTTCATGAAAGATGACGAGAGAGCTCTCCCCATATGCAAAATGCAAGACTTAAGCTAGAATGAGCCTATAATGAAAAATGGTTTACTTGCAAGGGATGCAAAACATTTAGGCTCTAATTTCATCATTGATCATTATTAAGGATATTGAAAGATCATACAATTATCACTAGTATAACTATGAGGATTTGAATATGATCTATATTGGATAGAAATGTGGGAGTCCAACCTAAGCATCAAAGACATGTAAGTCAAGATGACTAATGTAATTAGATTTTCTAAGTTTAGTATAGAAAGATTACACTTGTATCAAGGCATAAGTACTAGGATAACCCCTAAGTGGGGTCTTGCAAAAATAAACAAGGATAATATATTGTAGGTCCAAAGCATTGAGTCATTCTCTAAAATGGTGAAAATGGTTAACTCAAAGTGTTAATTTTGATAGAAAATGTGTGTTAATCTGCAACTCAGAAAATGAAGGAAAATGAACCAACTCGAACAAAGAACAAACTAAACTAGCTTGGTCAATGAAGGAACCAAGCCAACTTGGTTCATGAAGAGACTAAGTTAACACAAAATGTTAACCCCAACCAAATCTCATGTTAAACCATAGTAAAGAAACTATCCCATTGAAGATATCTCTGATTAGTTATTGATGATGGGCTAAATGGGGAAAAAATGGCCAAAATTCTTGGTGGCTCAAAGAGGATGCTTTCCTAATAAGCATAGATTAATGGCCTTAAGAAATCTATTGGGAATGGAGTCACTAACAAGAATTGACACGTTAGCCCACCTACAACTTCACCAAATTTTACAACTAGCAAAAAACAAAATAGCTCCAAAAAGCTTAGGAAAGATCTATAAAAGGGAGCACTTGTGCTCATGCACTTTTTAGAAGGTAGAAAACTCCTACTATACTATGTACAAGTATTTACAATTATAAAATCCAAACAAAGCCATTGATTAGCTTGTTGAAGTAGCTTCCCTTCCTCACACGTTGACTCATTTTCCCCATGCACATGGGCAACTAAAATAACAACCAACATAATGTTTAGACATGTTGCTGCATGAAATGCCTTCTTCCCAATGCTGAAATTGATGAATCTTTCCAGCATTGGGACACCATCTTCATGAGAAAAAGATGATTTCTCTTCCTCGTAGAACTCTCCCTCATTCTTAAGAGTAAGCATAACCAAGGGGAACTTTTTGATTTGTTGCAAAGCTAGATGCCTAAAGGTGCATCCTCTTGATGGTTTCAAGTCTAAGAAATCAGCCTTGACCTCATCATTATGCTCTGCAATGGTAGTATCCTTCTAGTTTAGAAGTGGCTCCATCTCCTATGAAGAAATAATCTCCACCTCTTGCTCATGATGCTCATGAACCACTTCCTTAGGAGCTACTAGTATGGTGTGGCTATCCACTTGTTTCTATTGTAGAAAATTCTCTTCATATATAGGAGATGATGAATCAATATCTATGGAAGAGAAGATCACATCAAACTCATCCAAAATATCATCCTCATCATCGATCTCCTTCATTATAACTAAAATAACATGCATAAGTTGAGGGACAACCTCATGCATATCAACATGTTCCTCCTAAGGATAGAGCTATCCTTGGGGTCCTCTTTTTTATACTCCATATCATGGAGGACATTCTACTATAGTGAATGATCTTCTTCCTCCTTGGCTTGCAAAAGATCCTCATTTCCTTCTAAAGGATCAAAAGTCATGATTTTTTCTTCAAGGGAAGGAACTACTTTTTCTTCTTCTTCCTCAACAAAGGAGGGAAGCTCTTTAGATAAGAGGATTGGATCCTCTTCCTTCTTATCAATTGCTACCTCTTTGTTCTCCTCAGTAGGCTATAACTCCTCCCATGGAAACTTTGTGGGCTTTGTTTCACTTTCCCAAAACTCCATGTTTGGGCCATCAAGAGTCCATACAACCAATCCACCCTCAAAGTGTAAAATGGTGACAAGTATGGAAGGCTCATGGGCCATATTTTTTGTATAGGGAGTGGAGGGGCTATAGAAATAGGTTCGTGTAATGGAGAGGGATTCTTGAAGCTTGGAATGACATATTTGGTAGAAGGGGTTGCCTCTGCTTCCTTGGTCTAAAAATGAGCTGACTAGAGCCTCATTTCCTCCTCTCTTACTACATCAACTTGTCTTGAAAGTTTCTCCTCAAAGTCTCTCTCTCTCTCTCTCTCTCTCTCTCTCTCTCTCTCTCTCTCTCTCTCTCTCTCTCTCTCTCTCTCTCTCTCTCTCTCTCTCTCTCTCTCTCTCCTTCTTCTTCTTCTTCTTGCTATTAAAGATAGGCTTGGTATGCCATCTCCTCCTCTATCTCTCAATATTTTTCCACCTTGCAATCTCATTAAGCTAGTTATCACAGGCCAACAATTGCTCATCATTTTTTATCCATTTGGATTTTGAAAGCCTTCAATTTCTCACTCCACTCATAAAACTTTAAGTTGACCCTCTCATGTTGTTCAAGAAATTTACAATCAATATTTTCTTAGAAGTTCAACATCATATCTTTAAGATCTTTATATGGGGATGTTGGGACTGGTGGAGTAAGGGTAGGAGTGTAATAAGAATTTTGAGCATACTAGCTATAAAAAACTTGAGGCTGAGATTGAAATTGGCAATATGAGCATCGATGAAAAAAAATGTCATGATATGGGGGTGGGGGGGTAGTAGTTATTTCTATGAAATGGGTCCATGGTTAGAGCTTCATAAAAGCTACAATTTCATAGAAAGCTTTGAAAATCACAAAAAGATAAAATTTGATCTTTACATACCAATACCATTTCCATTTGAAACTAGTAGATGTTCACTTGGAGTTACCATGGTGTTTGATAGAATGCTTCCATAGGCTGATTGCACTAAGAATAACACCCAAATTAGTAGTGAATAAAGATTAGACTAGCTTCTAATGGACTTGGGTAGATGAAATTGGTTATCCCATCGAGCATGCCAAAAAATTTTGACACAAAAGTTTGCACCCTTTCTTGAGGCATGCCCCTCAAGCAACCTTGTATAACATGAAAACAACCTCCAAGTGTGGGACTTACACTTTGAGGATGAGTCTGCAAAGAAGGCCAACTTCCATACTACCAAGATGCACCTACACTACCACTTTGAGAGAAAATAGAGAAAGAGAACATTAAGGAAATTGCAAGAATGAAAGGGGGTGATACGCCGAGATAGAAATGTGGTTACAACCCTACCTATAACTATACTATGCATCAATAAAAGAACCATAATACACTAGCTAAACTCTAATCTATCTTCAAAGGAAACATATGTAGGTTCGGAATTGATTGAAGTGTTGAAAGAAAAAGATATTTCACTATGCAACAACCACTAACAGACTTGACACAACATATAGATCTAAGAAAATGGAAAAGAAGCATTCAAAACAAGGCAATACACATGGAAAAATTAAGGAATGTCTAGAATAGGTAAGAACAAAGTTTTTTCATCAATGGAAGGAAAAAATTATGGAGCATAATGCTACTGGAAAATACAAATATAGAAGAACCCCCTAGGAAAAGTATTTACAACTACCTTCTTGAGAGTTTAGGCACAACTCAAATTAATCATAAAGTTCAAACCCAAACCCAAGGTGGAGTCAAGTTGCTAAGAGAAACAATAACTGAAGAGTGAAAGTGAGATCTGATCATGAAATATAATCTACTATAATAAAGTGACAAGGAGGGAAAAACAAAACACATATCTGTAAGAGATCAAATCCCATGAGATTTGATCATTAAAATCATTAATGAGGCATGGAGATGCAAAGGTGTCATAAAAAAAAGGATAAATAATTTCATTCAACATTAAAGAACAATCCCTATAATGTGTCATGGCTGCAACATATGAATTTGTGCCACTGTCAAAAAATGTGGGATGGGATAACACACAGTGTTAACCCACTATGAAAATGTAGAGTTGACCCATGTGGAATAAATATGATTTTCCTAGAATAGGTGTGAACTATTGATTTAGATATTCATTTTGAAATAGATGACCCAGATGTTGCAAAAATCTCCTCAACAAGTGATTAAAACCCAATCATAGATCCAAGATCTCCACATAACCATGAATGACTAAGATGCACTAAAAGATACCCACAAGATGCTTATAGATCCAATGACCATCATATCTTCACAAGATCAAAGTGCAGTAGTGCAAAAATATTAGAACCATCTGATCAAGGGAAACTTAATTAGTTGACACATTTCCCAAATGCACAGTGGAAGAGACAACAACAACTTCACCATTTCTATGGAACAAAACCAGGTCACTATCTATGCCAAACTTAGCCAACTGGAAGGGCAGATGGGAGACTTCCCTAACAAACTTAACAACTATGAGTAGAACCTCATAATGTTAATCAAGGAGAGTGGCACTAAGATGGAGCAGGTCACCTTGAGTATATGTGTGGCTGCTGCAAGCTTGGGCAAAAAGGCTAATGAAGAAATCACTTTGGCTGAGGGTCCGAGCAAAAGAACAAGGCAAAGCTCGAGGAAGAGTGCAATGAAAGTCACTGCTACTTCGTCTGCTGATACCATTCAAGAGACTACAGCAATTGGTAAGGAAGCTGCTAAAATGATCTTAGAGCTACAATAGTGGCTCTGGGTCGGGTTCTCTAATTTTTCTCTTGTCTGGTGTTGGTTTCTGGTTGGGGTCTCTGGTCTTGGTTTTTGGTTTTTCTCGTTTAGACTGTTAGTGGTTCCAAGTCCCTGTAAAACCTGGTTTAGTTTATTTTTGGACTTTTCTAGTGGTTTCAGGTCCCTGTAAAACCTAATTTTGAAACTGTTCTACAGTTTGTTGCAGGTTTCTTTTTCATGTTGGGTTGTAATGCTTTATCTTTTTGCTTTTTGTTAAAGGGTTTCGGGGTCCCTTCAAAAATTTCTTTTACCATAATCTAAAACAACTTCACCATTTCAAAAAAGCAAAAAGGTAAGCCTTCCCAAATAGAGAATTTTGCTATTTTGAAAAGAGTAGCAAAATCATTCTCCAAAATTGAAAAAATGGTTAACAAAAAATGTTAACCTTGATAGAAAATCTATGTTAACCTACAACTCAAAAAATGAAGGAAAACTAGCCAACTCGATCAAAGAACAAAATGAACTAGCTTGATCAATGAAGGAACTAAGCCAACTCAGTTCATGAAGAGAGCGAGTTAACACAAAATGTTAACCCCAACCAAATCATACATTAACCCACAACAAATAAACTGACCCATTGAAGATATCTTTGATTGGTTACTGATGATGGGCTGAATGGAGGGCAAAAATGGCCAACAGAACCTTCAAGTGTTTATGTAATCCATCCACTATAACAAAAATTAGGATAAAGTCATCCACATATAGTAGTATTTTGATCACATATTTAGCTAGTTTTAATTAAGTAAAAATAGGTTTTGAAAGGACCCAAAACCTTTTACAATGTAAAAAGAAAGCCCACGAGAAATTGTGCATCAACACCATACAACTAGACAAGCTAGTACAAAAAACCAACAAAGTGTTGACAATTGGCTAATGAAGATATGTAACTTTTGTCATTTATGCAAGCACATGATGTACATGCTTGTAGAAAACCTTGGAAATAAAGATACTTGGCTTTTGGAACTTAGAAAATTGTCTAAGTATGAAATTCGTTTACAACAATGTATTGTTTTGTATGTAACTTGTTACTAATGTCATATTATGATTAGCAAAGTTAGATGGAGTTAGTATACATGTTTATGATCATGTGTATAACCTCATACATTAGTATAGGCTATACAAAAAAGATATATTCATGTTTAACCAGTGAAACAAGACATTAGAATTAAATAAAAGGAATTATTTTGTTTATAAAATATTTACTTGACCAATTAGAGCCAAAATGCTAGATGTTTACTCTAAGTTGGAAAAGTATATTCTGGTCTTACCTGGCCTAGTAGAAATTTGTGAAAAGGCGTGGTATTTATGAAAAGGACATCTTACAAATTCAAATGTGAAAGTGATGTGCTGTGTTGAGCACTCGTATTGTGATATGCAAACTTTTGTAAAGTGATATATGCAAAGTTTTGAGAACCTTATTTTGTGATCCGAGATCTCCCTGAGGTTAGAGATTAGTCAAGAAAGAAATTATAGTGCCTATATGCTAGAGGACTAATTAATTTTTTGGGTAGTGAGCTTTTCTTATAATTATAAGTGCATGGTTGGGTAGTGGGATCATCTTGCATCTATTGTACTAACACTCCTAACAGGGTTGGAATCTCCTAACAGAGATTTAAAGTCTCCTAACATGGACTATCTATACTAAATTTTCTCATTGACTCCTAACATAGTCCATCCTCTAATAAGGAACATATATACTAGTATATTATCTAGTGGGTATCATCCCCACCAGGGTTTTCCCCTGGCTAGGGTTTCCCTAGTTAACAAAATATGGTGTTATAAGTTATCTTTGTACATAGTTATTATTACTGTTCAACATTAGTTGTTTACTTTCTTATGTATGGTTCAAAGTAATAAATAATATATAGTTGGTGACTAAAGTTTGTAAATTATTGATTCACACCCCCCCTTAGTAATTCCTATTCATAAAAATTGGGATCAGAGCATAGTTACTCATAAAAGGCTTTACAACTTGAGTAACATCTCTATTGATATGGAACAATTGATGAATAACCTTGAAGAGGGACTTGAACAAATTGATCTCCTTACTAAAGAAAGAGATAAGCTGAAGGATAGATATGAAGGGTCCAAAGTATTTATTGGAAATTGAAGGACAAGATTGAACATCTCAAATCCAAGCCTGAATCTACTGAATCTGAAACTAGTGATGATGATTATTCAAAGCTAAAGAAAAAGTACAAGATCTTGAAGCATGAGTTGAAAATTACCAATCTAAAGTTGACTTTGAAGAATGATCCTAGAAAAGTTGAATCTAATTTGAAGACTGAGAATATAGATCTTACAGTGAGTTTGGTGAAGAAGACATCTAAATTTGAAACATTGAAAGAAGATCATGAAGAACTTCATAAGTACAACACTATTGTGAAAGGTGAACTAACTTAGTGCAAGAAACAACTTGAAAGCTTTATTATAGCAAAGAAAATCTTGATGATTCAATGTCAATATAGAGACCTACCTATGATAAGACGTGTCTTGGTTATCTATTTAACATGTCTGCAAAGAAACCTAAAAATAGATTAGATCCAAAAGAGAAAGATAAATCTAATGATAAGATTGAATTCAGTCAATCTTCTAATAAAGATGAACCAAAGAAAGTAGAATCTCCCAAAGAAACTAGGTATGAATTTAGAGGTAATTATTTTTCATGTAACCAAATAGTTCATATGAAAAGAGGTTGTACAAATAAGTCATTTAATCATGTTAAGGATTTTTATTGTCATAATTGTCATGGTATGGGTCATAAAGTAATTGATTGTAGGAAACCTAAATATGATAATGATAGAAGGAATAGTAATGTCTAGAAATACTAACCCTACAGATAGAAGAAGATCTAATGAGAGGACATTGAGAGAAGGAAGACCTTATGAAGAAAGAAGAAAGATCATGTGTTATAAGTGTAACAACTTTGGACACATAGCTCATAATTTTCATGTACCTATTGATCAATAGAACTCTTGAAACAAAACTCCAGTATGTTACTTATATTATAACAACTTTAAACATACATCAAAGTATAATAGAATGGACAAAAATTTTGGAGATAGAAGGAACAATGGAAGAAAGTTTAGAAATAGAAAGAATGATGGGAGAGACATTGGAAATGATAGAAAGAACCATGAAAGGAACTCCAAAACTAAGAAAGATAATGAGGTACAAAGAAATTATTTAGTCAACTTTGATAAAAACTCAATGAGGGATTCATAAAAGGATTAGACATCTCAGAAGAAAACTTAGAAGATGGAGAGACAAGAAGATCAAAGTTAGTAATTGAGTTTGATTAAACTAAGTTGAATTAAGCTTGTTCATAGCACTAGAATTTGAGACTTCATTTAGAGATTGAACTATGGGTAGTGAAGTTGGGAAAAGGTGTATCGAGATAAGTTTTGATGGTATCTAAGCTCATTTGAAATTTGGAGCTTATCAAAGATTGTTATGAAGGAATTAAGAGTTATTGTTATTACAAAGAAAGTTAATTCTATAACAAAATATGAAAACTATGTTTTTATAGAGAATTTCATGCAGTGAAGATTCTTGGAGCATTGTCATGATGCAAGGAAGCTATGGTAAACTTTGGGTAGCATTTGAAGACCAAACAAAGATTATTGAACAGTTACTTGATGTCAAAATGTAATAGATAGATTTTTCATATTTTCAAAGTACAAAATTAATGCATATTTGAATTGAATGAATAAAATAGAGTATAGACCTGATTATCACTTCATTGCGATTACTCAAAAGCATACAACACTCAGAAGTGACTTGACAAGGTGATTTCAAAGTATAACCTATTTTTGGAAAGAGGTATTTTATTGTTTCTTGGTAGAATTTCTTTGATAAAATCTATATTTGATAGAATCATGGATATGTCAATAGTTCATAATGTTGAGAATGAGGAGAGACCAAAATTAAAGGTTGTTTCCATGAAACCCATAGAAGAATACCCTAATTCAACATTATCCATTACTCTAAACAATGTACTATATTTGGAAGATGTAGGAAGCTATCTTAACAACAAGTTTGAAACTATTGGGAGTGAGTATACTAACAAAGATATGGAAATAGTCTTTAACAATTTTATGAATATAAAGCCTAGATTTTAACATTTGAAAGAACTAAACCTTTTCAAAAATCACTTTTACCAAGAATTATCCATTGATGAGTGGACACAGATCATACTAAGTAGGATTCATGATGGAAAATTGTGGATGGCAGATGATGTAGTTGACATTTTAGTTGATCTTATTCATGAGGTAATTGGACTTAGCAAACAAGGAAGTGTACCTATAGGTTGTTAAAAAGAAGGTTGAGAGCTACACAAAATAAATTTATAATAGGAAGGCCATGGTGATTAGTATCATTAAACAAGATTATGTAAGATTCCTAAGAAAAATCATTGTCTACTCTATTTGTGGAAGTTCTAAGATTGATGAATTGTCAGTAGGATTCATCTATGCAACCTATAAGATTTGTGTTGAGAAGTAACAAGTTAACCTAAGTGAAATTCTGAGAATGCAACTTCTTGAAAAGTTAGAGAAAATCAAGAGGACCAAGAATGGTGTGTTTAGATTTATATCATTGATAAATTATATATTATTTCATGTACCTAAAAGATTTCCATGCTTATTAATTACAAAGATTATGAGTAGTGAGAAGTGTACCATGGAGAAGATTATAGATGCATGTAGAAGACATCCATAAGATAAAATCTTAAATAGTAGAAATTTGGTAATGAAAACATTTTAGAATGTGATGAGATAAAGATTTAGAATTGCACCTACAATTATAGAGAGATTCAAAAATGATATATGTGTTATGGTTGATACAAAATTAACTCATATTCGAGTAGTAGAACCTTGGGAAATATTCCTTGATCCCTTAGGTTATGAATTAAGTGATGATGTAGCAATTGGATATATGATCTATTGTTGAACTTTGAGAAGGACCAAGAAAAGTATAGATTTGGGACTTATGAAGAAATTACCCAATTAGCTCATCAAGTGTCCTTAGAGAAAGCATCTCACAAAAAGGTTGAGACAGTAATGAAAAAAGCTCTAACAGAGGCTGGTATGATAGAAAGTGAGTCATAGGCAATTAAGCAGACCATGAAATAGGGAATAATGTATGTGCAATCCTTATCAGTATCTATTGTAGAGACATCTTCAAAATAGAGCATTCCATATGCTATAGTGTCATCTAAACAACCAAGTGAGCTGAAGAGGAAATTAGAAAGATTAGTAGTGGAAACAAGGCAAAAAGAGTCAAGCAATAAGCTACTGGACTAGGTAAAAGACAAAAAAATGTCATTGAAAATTGTGGGATCCAGTGAAGAAGAAAAACAAAAAAAAGAAGAAAAATAGGCTGAGAGTTATCATTTCTAAACAAATAATAGGTAAAGAAAGGCAACCTTGGAAGCCAAAGATTGAAGAGATAAACTCAGCCATTGCTAATGAAGGGAACTTTGTTTTGATGAATTTTTTTAATGATTTGTATAATGATATTGAGAAAGATTAGATTGATATCTCTATTGTGAGATATATAATTGATAACAATCTAAAACTTAAGGATATTAAAGGCATAGTAAATCAAAAATTCTATGATAGACTTATAGAGAAGAAGGTACCAACTTGAGAAGAGGACATAGAACTTCAAAAGTCTATGGTAAGGGCCATATGCAAGAATGATGATGAGGAAGAAGCCAAGAATTTATTGAATACTCTAGCACCTTCATTGAGAAACAAGGTGAGACCACTTCTATTTATGGTGGGTAAGAAGGATAAAATAAGAAGTGAAACAATTGCAGCTATCAGTCAAATGATGACAAAGTCTAAAACAACACCTTCAACAACACCTAAACATTTGGAAATGTTGGTAAGTGGTGACATAATACAGATTGATCAGACCAATGTTACTACTAACATTGATGATACTAACCCTGTTGAGAGTTTTAAACAACCTAAATCCTAGGCTGAGGTTATTCAAGATCAATTAAACCAAATTGAAGAGGAGAAGAGGCCATTAGGAGTAGAAAAGAGAAAAATAGAAGAAGCCAAGTAGAAATTACTTGAAGAAGAAATCAAGAGAAGATTTGAGGAAGAAAAGAAAAGTATAATAGAGGAAGAAAGGAAGAAGAGAATAGAGGAGGAAGAAAAGAAAGAGAAAAAAAGAAAAGAAAGGGAAGAGAAAGAGAAAGAAGAGAGAATAGTTAAAGAGGTAGTAGAGAAGAAGCAAGGGGAAGATGAATCTAAACCATCTAGTTCATCTACTCCACTTTCACTTGCTAGCCTAACAAGTGATGATGATGATCAAACTGACTTGATCTCATCTCTAACAAAACTTATTAAGAAGAATAGGAAAGTTAAGAGCTTACAAAGAACCTTAATGGAGGTAACTGACAGATTACATAGTACTTTGATAGTCAAGCATATAGAGGTGGGTCCTAATGGAGGGAACAAGTAGTGTTGAAATCTTTTGATGAAGAATTTACAAATTTGTTGAATGTTGTAGAGTCAAAGGCCCAAATTTCACATGATGCTAATCTATTTAGCACCATTTGTTAGAACATCAAGAATGATTTTCTAAGTCTTGATACTTGTATTAAGGAACTTCAAAAATGTCAACAAGATGTGCCTTATCTTATAAGTTGACCAAGGATTTTGACAGTAAGATTGAAGGAAAGTTGAGTGAGCTAGAAGCTTTATCAACCCAGATACAACAACCTTCTAAAAAAGTTGATGACTTTGGAGGAAAAGTGGCTAGTGTTCTTAAAGATATAAGGAAATTAACACTTCAGAAAGAACAAATTTTGAAGAGATTATCAGAATTTAGAGAGTCTATTTCTCTGAGGATATCTATTGTTGAGAGATAGTTGGAGGAGTGTGTCAAAGCCAAGGACACCTGTTAAAACTTTTAATACTCTAATCTTAATGTAGTTGAGATTGCATCATATGCCCTATGTGAAATTCTCACCTCTACTAAAACAACCAAGGATACATGGAAAAAAGGCTTAAATGGTCTTAAGAAAAGTTTTGATGACTATATGAAGATATTATCAGTTTAAAGTAGATGATTATAGTTTTTTGACATCAGATAAAACAATTTTTGACAGTTTTTAACATTTTGAACTTTGCCATTGATGTCAAAGGGGGAGAAGATGCATAAGAAAATTTTAAATAAAGTAAGGTATGAAATAATATTGAAAGGGGGAGCATATGTAAGATGGATAAGTTGTAAAAGATTATTAATGTATTGATATTGTAATGTTTTTTGTCAAGTTTTTGATACTTAGTCAATTTTCCCTATTTTGTTGCCATCAATGCCAAAGGGGGAGATTGTTGACAATTGGCTTGAAGATATGTAATTATTGTCATTTATGGAAATACATGATGTACAAGCTTGTAGAAAACTTAAAAAATAAAGATACTTAGCTTTTGGTACCTAGAAAATTGTTCAAGTATAAAATTGGTTTACAACAGTGTATTATTTTGTATGTAACTTGTTACTAACATCATATTATGATTATTGAAGTTAGATGGAGATAGTATACATGTTTATGATGATGTGTATAAGCTCATAAACTAGTACAGACTATATGAAAAAGAGATATTCATGTTTTAATAGTGAAACATGATAGTAGAATTAAAGGAAAGGAATTATTTTGTTTACAAAATAATTACTTGTAAACAAAATAATTACTTGACCAATTGGGGCCAACATCCTAGATGTTTACTCTAAGTTGGAAAAACATATTATGGTCTTAGTATACCTAAAACTTTTTTTTGAAAAGGCATGGTATTTATGAAAAGGACATCTCACACATTCAAATGTGAAAATGATGTGTTGTGTTGAGAAATTGTATTGTGATATGCGAACTTTTATGAAGTGATATATGTGAAGTTTGGAGAACCTGATTTTGTGATTCAAGATCTAGCTGAGGTTAGAGATCAATCAAGAAAGAAGTTAAAACACCTATATACTAGAGGAGTAATTACTGGTTTGGGCAGTGAGCTCTTCTTTTAATTGGAAGTGCATGATTGGGCAGTGGGCTCATCTTGCATCTACTATACTACATCTCCTAACAAGGTTGGAATCTCCTAATAGGGATTCAAAGTCTCCTAATAAAGACTCTCTATACTGAATTTTCTCATTGAATCCTAATAGGGTCCATCCTCTAACAAGGAACATATATATCAATATATTATCTAGTGGGTATTATCCCCACCGGGGTTTTCCCTTGGCCAGGGTTTCCCTAGTTAACAAATTATGGTTTTATGAGTGTTAGAATTACAAATGGGAAACATGTACTTATGAGAGGGGGTGAATTAAAATTTCAAACTTTAGCTATTAAAACTTTCACCATTCATTAAATGCATGTACATATGAACTAAAAATAACATGTAGAGCACATACATATAAATCATGTAAGCATATAATCAAACACACATAGTTAACACTAGATATGATTACCCAAAAACCCTCCAAATGGGAAGGTAAAATTGGGGTGGGGATGACACCCAAAAATCTTTACTACTATAGCAATAAAGTGTAGCCAATTAAGGTTATAATGGTTTGACCATGAAACATGATTTGCCCTATGAAAGGCCTGCCCTGTTAAAGGCTTACAAAGACTATTAAGTACCACCTTGTTAGATGATTTCAACACCATGTTAGAAGTTTTCTTGGTTAAAGGACTTCTAATCAATCACTTGGAATGTAAACCCTATTAAAGGATTTACTATAGCCTGTTAGGATTACTCCACCTAGGATATTGAATTAAAATCACCTGTTAGGATGTTTTAGCATAGATCTTTTGATTGGCTATGGTTGCCTGATTAAAGATCAAATTCATATAGTGTCCTTCTTGATCCTCTTTGATCTAATATAAAAATTTCCATATCCTTCTATTCTTTGTTCTCCTCCAACTAATTCTATAATTCACTCTCACTGCTAAGTCACCTTCAATGGTCTATGAATAAATTTGATCATTCACCCTTTGTTACCTCCTATAACATGATCTCGTTCACTCTCTCAATTCATTATAATTGTTGGGGCTTCATCTACCTTATAAAGACTTTGGTGGCTTAGGGTAAGGTATGAATCTATGACTGAGATTCATCCTTTTTGCCACTTAATCCTTCCTATTTTCAAATTGGCTGCATGCAAATACATAGGTATTCTACAAATAGATTCATCCTTTTCTTTAATGAATCAAAATCTAACCTTAGGTCAGCTTGAAAATGGTTTACATAGTTGTTTAAGAAATCACAAACAAATATGTCCAATCTGTGTTACTTGGCACTTGAAGTTATTAATGCTCGACACATATTATAATTCTGTTTCTAACTTGATACCTGAACTACTTGGCATCTTTTGTTCACTTGGCATTGTCTACCTACTTGACACTTTGAGTGACTTGGCACATGAGTGACTTGACACTTATTGCAACTCGGCACAAACTTGTATGTACATATTATACTTGACATGAATTACTAGTTTGGCATAAACTAAGTAAATGTCTTAAGTGTGTTGACTCTCAATTGTCAAAACAAATCTAAGATCAACAATATCCCCCTTTGACATGAGTGTCAAAAATTCTTAACTATACATAATCAATCTAATCTTCTTGAGTATAACATAACCATGACTCGACTTATATATAGAACTTCAAAATTTTCAAAAATTTTGCAATAACTTATGTACCTCAAAAATTTATAACACCCCCTAAGTTAATGTGCCTGTCTTGTATCAAAAATTTGTTCTCCATTCCGAGTAGATTTGTCTCTTGCTGATACTCTTTGACTTCAATGTTCTTCTTTCATCTAATATGCTTTGTTTCTATTCTGAGCTTTCTCCTCCTTTTTTTATTCTATTTTCTCCCCCTTTCATTATTCTCTTCTTGCTTTATCTACTCCTTTCATTGTTTCCTTTCTTGCTATCTCACTCTCCCCCTTATCTTCTTCTTTCTCTCCCACTTTTTCCTTGAATATTTATTCCTATGATTTTTTTCCCTTACTTCTTTATCTCCCCCATGCTTATTTATCTCCCCCCTTTTTATTCTTTTATCTCCCCCTTTTTTACACTTATGTCAAAGGGTCTATACACTTATAGTGTATTTTTCCAAAAAGGATTTGTGGACTTCCATAATTATCATTAGAGCTGCAACCTAGTTGTCACATGCAACATCCAGTGACTTGAGTTGGATTGCCAGCTTGGCTATTAAGTGAACTAGTCCTTCTAGTGTTGAAAGATAAGGATCATTCTTTAACAATTTTTTTGCATATCCTAGCTCTTTATGGAGTATTTCCATATGTGGGATGAGGGGGGATAGAATGTTTGTCAATTTGGCTCTTATATTAGCCTCTTCTACTATTAACACAACTAGTTAACTCTGTGATTGAAGCAATGCATGAAAATGCTTCTCACTCTGGGTTGGGTTTTGAGGTAGTTGCATACCTGATATATTGAGATTTCTCTCCAAACTTAGAATTCTATGTCTTGTGTCTTGAGTGAAGAGTGTGGGGTCACACAATTTAGTGTACAATGAGAAAATATTCTCAAGTACCTTCTTAACATCCTCAACCTTTGCAGTTAGTGTGACTTGAGTAAGTTCTATCTCACCAGATATTTTCTTGTTCACTTTACTCTTGAATTTCTTCTTTGACCACTCAAGAAGTTTTACACTTGTGTCAATATATTCATTATTGAATTTTTTAACAATTATTAACAATTGTTCCAATAGAGGTTTTTTTTCTTTTGGTGTAGATAGGCTGAATGCATCTAAGAAGATTTCCTTGACGTCTTGTAATGCTTTCTTTTTCCTAAATTTATTTCTAAGCACTTGGTGCTTCTTCTTTTCCAAAGCTTGTTGTAATATTCCTATTTCCTCTATAGTCATAGTGTCATAATCATACTTAGGAATTATAATGATCTCTTCATCTAAAGTTACATCACCATAGTGAGTTACCTTGTCAACTTTTATAGAGCTTGAGCCTAGTGCTGAAATTTATAGTGGTATAGCTTCTGTGATTGGCTTTGAAAGGATTTTTTTAGGAGTACTTGATGTTGGTAATGTTACTAGTGCTTGAATAGCTTCTTGCTCCTTTTCCTCTGGTGTATCCTTTCTCTCTTTAGATATGCTCTC
Organism: Cupressus sempervirens; assembly: GCA_028749045.1. Classification (NCBI taxonomy): domain Eukaryota; kingdom Viridiplantae; phylum Streptophyta; class Pinopsida; order Cupressales; family Cupressaceae; genus Cupressus; species Cupressus sempervirens. Next base: position 536,108,349 of record CM053787.1, on the reverse strand, counting down.
ATCAATCACAATGATTTGAGTTACACCTTGTTCTTGTGTTTGTTCTTTAGGTATAGATACATATATCTATCTTTTTTGCTCTTTTATTATTTCCTTTTCTTCTACTTGTCTTTGTTCAACTAAATCAATTGTAACATTAATTATGTCAACCTTAGTAGATGTGTCTATTGATGTTTTAATTAAAGGTTGAGAAATAGTAGCTAAAGGGATGGTAGAAGGTGGTTCTTGTATATTCACTTATCCCTTATGATGTGAGCTACTACCTTTTGAAGTTTATCTACACTAACCAATACTAGGTTTTCACATAATCTTGCTTGTAGTGTAGATTGGTCATCTTCTACAGTTAAAGGATTGATTTTCTGAGCCGAACTATTAGGAACATCCTTAATAGTTATGGTTTTTGTAGGTATACTGGTGTCATGAAGAGGGCTCATACTTGGTATTTGTGTGTCTTGCACACTCTATTCTTTTTGGTGTTCTTCATCTGTAGCCATGTCATTAGTTTTCCTTTATATCTCTTCTACAGTATTATCCTTTTCTTTATCTTCATGTTTTTCATCATCTTCATCTCCATTATTCCTTCCCTCAAAGGGATCTTCTTCTCCTTCTTTGACATTTTTTAATCCATAAATCAATTTACACATTTGGGTGGATTTCTTCACAAGATCTCTAATATTATTTTGAAGAATGTCGAATGCCCTATATTTTGGTGCAAACCTTCTACCATATTTCTTGTTGGCCTTGGTAATCTATCCTTTTGTCAATTCTAGCATTACCTAGGCTAATGTGGATTCTCTAATTTATTTCTCTAGGTTTAACAATAATGCTATTTATTTTCAAAAATAGTATATAATTCCTTTGGTATGATATTATCTAATTCAAGTGGGGTGTTCTTCAATTTAGAAATTATTTCATATATTGATTCTTCAATCAAATTCTACTCTTCTCTACCAAGTTTTTCAAAATTAATACTTTTCAAACTAGTCAAATCTACATTATTTTTAACATTTTCATAGATGTTTTCAAGATCAGCTTTTAACAGATGACTTATCACTCTAAATAGGCTTGTATCCTCATACTCTATTCTCTCATCATCAGTTTCTAGTTGTGCAATGTATTTCTTTCTTTATTTCTTCTGCTCCTGACCTCCTTGTTCTATAGCCTTGGCCTTTTATTTGGCTTTCTTCTTGGCCTTTTGTGTGTTGTCTTGTGTGCTTTCCCTAGTTGTTGGTGTTGTTGGCTTTGTTGGGCTTTACTTAGAAATCTTCTTTGCCTTTGTTTTTTCCATAGGCTATACCTTGGCCTTTCTCCACTTTGGTTCTGCTTGTACTAGTGCTTCCTTGGTTTCTTCTTCCTTGGCACTTTCTACCTCTTCTTCATCCTTATCTTCTTCCAATCCTTGGGTTAATGAAAAAGGTTCTTGAGCTTGTTCCTATTCTTCCTATTTTTCCTCTTCATCATCATCTTCTTCTTCACCTATACCTTCACCAAATTTGGCCTTTAATTTCTTCACCAGTTTGTCTTTCTTGTTAAATGTGGAGGTAGTCTTTAATTCCATCTCAACTTTGGACTTCATGACATCATAATTTCCAAATATTTTGGCTATTTTATTAACTTCTTCAGCAAGAAGTGTAGTGATGGTAGCTAAGGCTTCATCAACATTAATCTCATATCCTAAGGGTCTTAGCCATCTTACCCTAAGTATGATAGTATGTACATATTTATAATCAATATCAAATAGAAAGCATATGTCATTGTAATACTATTCAACCAGTGAAGTAGGTATTCTCATCCTTTGTTTCATAGACTTCTTGAAGTCTTCAAAATAGCTAGTCATGAAAGTTTCAAAGTTATCTCCCATTTGCTCAATATACTCATTGATTTGAACTGCAACTGGACTATTTGTCTTCCAACTCACCTTTCCAAAATATGGTAATGTGTTCTAAATATGCAAATTAGGATTGATCTAAATTTTTATTGTGCACTCTTGGTTTTTCTAATGACACCTAGGTTCTCCATTATTTGTTGCAATTGAAGTTTAGCTAGATTATAGGTATGATCTCTCTTCATAATTTTATAGCCCACATCTACTTCAATACAAGGTACATTGTTTAATCTACTTTATTGATAAAACTTATGAGAAATCACCCTTATGGAAAAGTCCAATAGAGGATTTGTGATGGTGTCAATTGTCATTCCACGTTTGTTCCATTTGGCTCCTATGCTTTTCTTTATAACCTCCTTTGAATCACTTGTAGAGTTGTCAGCTAATTTAGGGTTGGAAAACTAGTCACCCTATGAACTATTCTCTTTGAAATTTTGATAGGACCATCTTCTAGCCATAAGCATCTATCGTGTATTCTACTCAACACTATCTTGATTCATTTTGTTTTGAACACCGTGGTAAAGTCTAGGGCACAGGTAAAAACCCTTTCTTTCAACAATCTTAAATTCTTCTTTTAGAATGCCATTTTCACCCAACTTGTGATAGGATTTCCTTATTTCCACGTCTTCTATTCCTCCTATCTTGCAGTTGTAGCATTTTCTGATGTCTTGGACCATTATGACTTTTGGGGGAATCATGGAAAGTGTGCTTGATGGGTCTTGTTTATAAGCAACATCTGGAATCACTCTAAAATTTGGTTGCTTCACTTCATTGCTAACTAATTGAACATTTAAAAATTTGTGTCCCTCTATGTTCCTTGAACTAGATGCCATTTGACAAACTAGGGTTTATACAAATTTCAAATTGCATGACTCGGCTTATGAAGAATACCTTGGAAATAAGATGAACTGGTGTTGGATCATTGCTAGAATCTATGCAAACTCTTTGAACTAGTTTTTGAGTCACCTTCTACTCTCCTTTTTTTTTCTTAAATTTGAAATAACAAAAAAATGAGTGGAAATCAACCTTATACCCTTTAAAATTTTGTATTTAATGCTTAGTGCTTGTATAACTGTAAACTCAACATCAACATGATTTCTATTTCACTCAACATCTAATGACATGACCATTACTCAAAAGCTACTGTAGGCTTGATACAACTAACTTAGTTTCATAGCTCGGCACTAACTAGAGTTTCACTCGGCATACACAGAGAACTTTTCATGCCTAGCAACAACATGAAAACATTGAAGTTTTAACTTGAATTTGTACAACACCTTGCATCTTTATTCATGCTGATCCATACTTTTTAGTTCTTTTTCTTTTGGAATTGATGTATAATATTATACTTTAAGTATTAGTCCCACATACCTCTTTTTTACTTAGTTTGATGAGGTGTGACCACTTGACCCATTGAGTGAAGATCCCTTCTCCATTTGATGTACTACAACCATATTTCTTTTTCCATGTCTTATTCATCTTATTCTTGATGTGTTCAACATTTTTTGTGCCTTTTCCTTTATCAAAATTCACAACTTGGTGCCTTGGACCTACTTGGACTGTCTACTGATGTGACTAGTCTTTAAATAGCTAAAGCATGTGGTTTGACTCAACCACCTCTAGTAATTACCACTAAAGTGAGTCCTAATGAAGGTTTCAAGTACATGTCCATATTCTTGAAAGTAGTGATAGCTATATCTTGTATTTTAATCCTAGTTATAAGAATTTCCATAGCTTCTTACCTTTGTTGGCTTGCTTGATGACAATGTAGACTTGGATCTACATTCAAAGGCCCTATGTGCATACTTTTGACAATTGTAGCAATATCCTTCAAATTTTGATGCATACATGGTTCTAGTTCTATGATGACCTTGTTTATTGCACTTATGATAGTGGACCATGTTCTTAGGCTTAGCATATTGATTTGTATTCATTCTCCTACACACATTAGCAATATTCCCTTTCTTTCCACAATTATGACAAGTAGGTTTGGAATTCTTACCTTTGTTATTCCTTTCCTCAATAGCTTTGGATGATTATCCTTCTTCAATTCTTTTGTAGCCCAATCCTAATGTATCTCTATTGGATCTAGGGGATTTTAGTAATTTCTCAAAGTACTTTATGGCTTCATTTGGATTAATGAAACTTTCAACAAATTCCTTTTCTCTTTTCAGGTCATTCTATAGTTGTTCATTCTGCAACTTCAATGTAGTTATCTCAATGTCCTCGACATTCAACTCATGATGAGAATTCATCATTTGGATCAAGGTATCCAATTGCATGTTTGAGATCCTAGATAGCCTTATTGACTTTTCTTCCAATCTATTTGCAAAAATTCTTTTGTCTTCTTCAATCATGGCCATGTCTTCTATAACTTTCTTCTTTTGTTCAGTCACCTCACATAGCATAATAGCTTGTGATTCTTGCTCCAACTTGAGATTTCTAATTTTTTAAGCTTATACTCTATTATTCTCCATTAGATCTACAATTGCTACATCAAATTCACTAGAGTTACCATCTTGCAAATAGCCTTGTGGTGTCAATCTCTTTGTATTGTGTGTCATTTTCTGCTATGGCAATATCTTTCCTTCTTTTAAAGGAACTCTTCAAAGCATCTATAGCTTCATTTAGTTAATGTAGTATAAGATGTATCTCAATCTCCTAGTTTTCAATGGTCTTTCCCAATTTGTAGACTTCCATTTCAAGATCTTTCCTTTAAGCTGCAATGCTTTGTCTTATGAGAACTTAGCTTTGATACCAATTGTTGGAATTGTAAATGGGAAATATGTAGTTCTAGGGAGGGGGGAGGGGTGAATCAAAAGTTCAAACTTCATGTATTAAAAATTTCACCATACATTAATGCATGTAATGTATGAATTGAATATAAAATGTTAAGCGCATATATTTAAATCATGTAAGCATATAATCAATCACACATGCTTAACATCATATATGATTACCCAAAAACCCTCCAAATGAGAAGTAAAACTGGGGTGGGGATGACACCCACAAATCTTTACTCTTGTAGCAATAAAGTGTAGCCAATTAATGTTATAATGGTTTGACCATGAAACATGATCTACCTTGTGAAAGGCCTACCCTAATAAAGGCTTACAAAGATTGCTAAGTCCCACTTTGTTAGAGGATTTCAACACCTTGTTAGAAGTGTGCCTGGTTAAAGGAATTTTGATCACTCACTTGGAATGTCACCCTATTAAAGGATTTAATATAGCCTATTAGGACTAATTCACCTAGGAGATTTAACTAAAATCACCTATTAGGATGTTTCAGCATAGATCTTGTGATTGGCTCTAGTTGCCTGATTAAAGATCAAATTTGTATAGTGCCCTTCTTGATCCTCTTTGATCTGATATAAAAATTATTGTATCCTTCTATTCTTTGTTCTCCTCCAATTGATTCTATAATTCTCTCTCATTATAAAGTTACCTTGAATGGTCTATGAAAAAATGTAATCATTCACCCTTTGTTACCTCCTATAACATGATCTCTTTCACTCTGTTGATTCATTATAGTTGTTGGGGCTTCATCTTCTTTGTAAATACTTTGGTTGCTTAGGGTTAGGTATGAATCTATAGCTGAGATTCATCATTTTTGTCACTTAATCCTTCCTATTTTCTAATTGGCCTCATGAAAATACATAGGGATTCTACAATTACATTCATCCTTATCTTTAAAGAATCAAAATCTAACCCTAGGTCAGCTTGAAAATGGTTTACATAGTTGTTTGTGCAATCACAAACAAATATGTCCAATCTGTGTTACTCGACACTTGAAGTTACTGATGCTCAACACGTACTGTAATTCTATTTCTAAATCAACAGCTGAATTACTTGGTATCTACTATTCATTGGGAACTTGAATCATTTAGCATGGTCTATTTTCTCGGCACTTTGAGTGACTCGACACTCATTGCAACTTGGCACAGTCTTGTATTTATATATTATACTCAACATGCACTACTAGTTCAACATAAACTAAGTAAATGTGTTAAGTGTGTTGACACTCAATTGTCAAAACCAATCTAAGATCAATAATGAGTTATCTTTGTGCATGGCTATTATTAATGTTCAACATTACTTTTTTACTTTCTTATTTATTATTTGGTGACTAAAGTTTGTAAAATATAGATTTAGGCCCTCCTCTCAATAATTCCAATTTCTAACACAAACATCAAACAAGAAGAAGGATAGAAAAAAGAAAACAATATAGAGTTGGAATTAGGAAAACTATAAGGTCTTTAGTAATTCAATAGCCTGATCAACTAGGATGTTCATGTTTGCAACAGAGGCCCTCATCTCATCAATCTCTTTGTCATCTATACCCTTTGACTTCTTTGAATTTACACTTCTATGTGTACTGGGTCCTTGATCATATTTTATATCCTTTGTACCCTAGTTTCTCCCTTGTTCTATCTTATTCAATAAATCATTGATATTTTCCATGACCACTTTCAATATTGAAAAACCTTGATCAAAAAAATTCTTTAACCCATTCCCTGTACTGTCAACTCTATTTTTCATACTATCCACCTTCTTCTGCATGTCCTTCAACATTTTTTCCATAAATCTTTTTTTGGCTTTAAGAGGTGGTACTCTCTTCATCAGGTTCTTAACTTCTTCAAGATTCCTAATCAGCTCCAAGAGCTTATCCAAGTGTTGGCCTAAAGTCAGCTCACCTCTACTAGTCTTTCTCAAATATTCAAATTCCCTTCTTATATCATGCATCTATTCCTTCATATTGTTGATGTCCCTTCTCATCTCACCAAGGTTGCCAAAGATACCCTTAATATTCCCTTGATCATCCTAGGCACTAATCTAGTTCAAATTTTCCTCTTCAATGTCCACATTATCTTTTCCAAGGTTAGCATCTTCAATGCCTTTATCATCATCCTTCCCATGAAACAAAATCTTTTTTCCTTTAAGGTCCTTTTCCTTTTTCTAGATCAGAAGATCATGATATGAGGGGATGTTCAAATATTTCTCATCCTTCTTTGAATTATTTTTGGTTTTAAATCTACTAATTTTGCCCCTAATCTTCTTCACTTTTTCCTCTTTAGATTCCTCATCTATCCTAGTCTTCGTATCATACTCCACTTCATTTCTTTTCCTTTTCTTAGAGGTTAAGCCCCCAGGGGAAAGATTTTTCCTCTTTTTAACAACCAACTTAGCTTCTTCTTCCTTAGTATCATCTTCATAGGCTTTATCTAAATCAGTCCCCTCAATATTACATTCCAAAATATTTTTGCTGAAGTGAGGTCTATCCACTTTTTTGGATTTAAGAAAATTCATAAGTAGCACCATCAAACCTCATGACAAGAATGATCTCCTTTGAAGTCATTTTGAAGGGATAAGATGGTAGTATTTAGAGACTACCTCAGGTAGAAAGGGAGATTTATTCTAATCCTATGCTTAAAGTGGTTAATCAACATGAAGTGGTGGCCATAAATATTAGTAAAACAACCATCTAGGATTAAATACTTAATAACAACAAACATAACAAACCTCCAAGGTCTAGACATAAAATGTGGGTTGAAGTAAGAGTTGCCAATTTTGACCAACCCATTTCTCTCCTTGGTTATCTCTACAAACTCATCCATAGATTAATCTAAAATTTTCATGTCTTTATAGAAATTGATACCTTCAGCTTCCAGACAAGTTTCTTTAGCAATAATGTCCTCTATGACTTTCATTCTTTGATTACCCACCAAAATGCTACCATTATTCCAAGTTTTGATGAATTGTTTGATGATAGTCAAGTTGCTTCCCTTGAGTTTCTCTATGAAACCTATAAACCTACCCTGTTTTAAAATGTCCCAAATTTTTGGCTTCTACTTCCATTCCTTGCACCTTCCTGGTTCACACCTCTTTCTTCTACCTCCCATATTCCTCAATCTAAAAAAATTACTAACCTTACCAGTGAGCTCAAGAAAATCTTAGTTCTTAATTTTTGAATCATGACATGCTCTTCTCTTTTGCAAAAATACCCACAATCTATGTGCTAATAAGTGAGTAGTCTCATAAAAAATAATCATAATATATGCTCTCCCACTCTAATACATCTCATAATTACTCCTAATTTCCATTTTCATCATTATTAAAACACTTTTGTTTACTTCCAAATCTATTGTATTCTATCAAAGATAGCTTGTCAATTGGAATTCTATTACCATTATTCCAAGTAATCTTCATATGAATTTTACAAGCCATGTCTACTATCTAGTCAGCCACTTTGTTGGTTTCTCTATAATTGTGTGTGATAACACATTTCATAAAAGAATTGATCAAACTTATAGATTTGCAAATAATTTTATGAATGGTCCATGAGGGGTTATTAACTTTTCTAAGGCAATTAATGATATTTAGGGAACCCCCTTCAAGCCAAATTTTCTCCATATTCATACTTTTAGAATATAATAGACCATAAAGGGCCACACTATCTTCTAGTATGTGATTGGTCTACTTTTCAATAAGGATAGCCATAGCACCAATACTATCCCCATTTTTATTTCTAGTAATAATACCACACCCTACAATCTCAGGATTTCCCTTAGAGGCCCCATCAAAATCAACCTTATACCATCCCTTTGGTGGACAATCCCATCTAGCCATGTTTCTAAAATTTCTTTCACTTTGAGAATAAATGATCCCTTCCACTTTCCAATTCTTAATTACTTTGGCTTCCCACTCATCATGAGGCTCCATGCCTTTGCCACTTAGTTTGATATTCTATATTACCATACTCATGATCTTGTGAAAGATCTGATTAAACTTTGACTCCTTACCCCTAAAAATCCTACCATTTCTTTCCTTCCAAACACTCTAACATAAATAAGGTAGAATAGAGTTCCATAAATTATTAACGAAGGTGTTTTAGGAGGGAAACTTCCAAGCTAAGAACAAATCTTAGATATTAAAAGGTAGAACCCACTCCATCTCCAAAAGTCTAAATATCCTTTCCCATAAGTATAGGAGTAATTAATGGTCAAATGATAATTGATTCCTCTTCTTCCTTGCATAGTTAACATTTGATAACAAGACTCAAACCTTTATTCTTTAAATTATTAGTCGTAAGGATTTTATCCTATAATAAGATCCAAAAAAAGATGTTAACTTTAGGTGTCAAACATTTAAACAAGGCTTTATTTAGCCTAGTAGGGTTCATGACACTATTTAAAGGTATAGCTATATAGAGAAGAAACATAAAATAGTCCATTGGGATTAAACTTCCATATTAGAGAACCCTCATTAACTAAAAAGATAACATTCAACATTTTATTAAGTTTATTCAGAGAATCATCCACTCTGGTAAGATTCACCCATTTGTGTCCTTCCCAATTATTTGCAACGTATGACCCAAAAAAGACTTACATTGCACCATATAGCCATTCCACTGCTGGTCAAAACTTAGTGCACGATCAAGAATCCACATGTCCTCCTAGAATTGAATAGTTTTATATTTTCCAACCTCCATCTCACTCCTTAATTTATAATCTACTTATTTTTCTTTGCTACTTCCAGATAGCTAAGCCCCCTTGGACTACATCATTGCTAAGAAAAATATTGAAACTTTTGATCTTCAAATTATATTTGGTATTCCATATGTCTTTCCATTCTTTATAATCATTATAAAATCTCCAAATGAGCTTAGCAAGTAAGAAGTCATTCATATTATTTACCTTTCTTAATCCCAGACCACCTTTTTCAATGGGTTTACAAACCTTATCCCAAGAAATCAGTGTCATTTTTTTCTTCTTTTCCATCCCAGTCCACAAGAAATTCCTCTAAATTCTTTCAATAGCCATAGAATTTTTTTGGGTATCTTAAAAACACTCAAAGCATACAAGGGGATGCTTTGAATGATAGATTTTAGCACAATTATCTTAACAACTTGGCTAAGGAGGGATCCTTTCCATCCAGCTAGCTTTGAATGGATTTTATCAATCAGAGAACTCCAAAAAGACTTAGATGGATCTAGATAAAAAGGTCTAAACCAAGATACAAACCTGTAAGGCATCCAATCTCACACCCCATAATTCTTTGAATTTTTGTTTGTCTATTCACATTAACATTGATGAAATTAATAGAGTTTTTATTCCAATTTATAATCTATCCTATGGCCTACCCATAATTATGAAGAGCCTTTTTAATATTCCTAGCATTTCTTAATTGAAATTTCTCCCATTACAATTGAGTCATCCATAAATTATTGGTGAGAACATATAAGTTCCTTTGATGAAGGTGTTAACCCCACAAAATCCCCCTTTTGCACTATTTTCTCCACAAATCTACACAAACTTTCAGCCATTAGAATGTACAAAATAAGGGATAAAGGGTCCCCTTGTCTTAATCCATGAGGTACATGAAAAAAGGGTGGAGGACCCATTTACCAGAATAGAAAAAGTGACAGAGGAAAACAACATAAGAACCATATCCAAAAACCTATTATTGAGTCCAAAGGCTTCCAATCCATAGCTTAAAAAGTCCCAATCCACCCTGTCATAGGCCTTAGACAAATCCAAATTCAATACAAACCCTTCTTTCTTTTATTTGATGAGGGAGTGAATATGTTGGGATTTACAAGTGGGAAGTATACTTCTTAGGCGGGGGGGAGGGGGGTGTGAATCAGAAGTTCCAGAATTTAACCAATAAAACTTTCAACTTTAAAACATTGCATGCATAGACATATTGAAATAACATGTAAAGAAAATGCATCCACATAAACATTTGACACCAAATATGATGACCCAAAAACCCTCCAATGAGAAGGTAAAAGTGGGGTGGGGATGACACCCACAACTCTTCACTATTGTAGCAATAAAGTTCACCTACTAAGGTTACATATTTTGACCATTCTGATGATCTACCCTTTGAAAGGCCTACCCTATTAAACTCTTACAAGGATTGTTAGATCCTACCCTATTAAAGGAATGACAAAGGTAAGAACTCCAAACTCAATTTTCATTTTTGTGGTATGAAAGGACATACAGCTAATGTTTGTAGGAACAAGAATGGTAGTTAGAAGGTCAAGACAAAGAATCTGCCACATTGTTACAAGTGCAAAAAACAAGGTCATCAGGCACAAGAATGCAAAACCAGAACCATGCATGCACCAAGATTTGAAGGATGTTGCTACAATTGTCAGAAGTTTGGACATAAAGCCTTTGAGTGCAGATCCAAGACCACATGGCCATAAAACAAGGGAAGAAGCCATGAATTTTTTTATAATTGGGACTACAATACAAGATATAGCTATCATTACTATCAAGAGTATGTACACATCCCTGAGAATTGCATAAGAACACATTTCAATCAAAGCTACAACAGATGGTTAAGCCAAAATACATGTTTTAGTTGTTTGAAGACTAGTTATATTAGCAAGCACTACCCAACAAGGACAAAGGCACCTAACTCAAAGTCAAACAAGGGAAAGGAAAAAGTAGATTTTGAGGACATTAGGGGAGAGATGAATAAGACATGGAAGAAGAAAGATGGATGCAACACATCAAATGAAGGAATCACTTCACCTAAAGAGTCAAGTGGTCATACTTCATCAAAATAAGAAAAATAAGATATGAGGGGCTATTATTTAAATGCTTTATCATACATTAGTTCCTAGAATAAGTTAGTACTAAAAAGGAAAAATCAGCATGAATAAAGATGCAACGTTAGATCTTCAAATTTTTCACATTATTTCTAAGTAAGGAAAGTTTCCTTCAGATGCTGAGTAAAATCCTAGTGTATGACGAGCTGCTACCTAAAGTTAGTTGAAGCCAAGTGTTTAGTTGTTTCCAAGTAAAAAGGAAATTCTTATTGAAGCCAAGTAAGGGAAACTCCAGTGGATGCCAAGTATTGGAAAATCAATGGAAGTTGAGTGAAATTGAAATTGCATAAGGAGCTGAGTGGACAGTTGTATATGCACCAAGCATTAAATGCTATGTAATGAAGGGTATAAGGTCAATTTCTTGATCATTTTTCATCATTGTGAACACAAAGCAAGAGTGAGAAGAGAACATAAGCAATTAGTGACTAAAGATTGAAGCTTTTGTAAAGATTCCAGCAAAGATTCAACACTATTTCATTGATCTAAGGTATTTTCTCAAGTGCCAAGCTACATAGCTATGTAATTTTAATACTTTGAAACCCTAGTTTGCAAAAATGGCCTCTAGCTCTAGGAATCCCAAGGATAAGGAACTGTTTGAGGTTTAGTTGGTTAGTAATGAAGTCAAACAACCAAATTTTAGGCCAATTCCTGAAGTTGCATACAAGAATGACCCTACTAGTGCACTATCCATAATTCCAACTAAAGTTGTAATGGTGCAAGTGTTGGATACAATTGATCAATTGTGTGTTGTCCTTAATGTTACAAAAATGTCAGATCAGTTATCAAATAGAGTCTACCGAGCTCTCAAGGTTAGTGAAGGAAAACCAGTTCTTATCGAGTTCACTTGGTCCTCAAAGGATTTTACAAAGTTTGTAGTGTTTACTGAGCTTCACTTGGTTAACATTGGAAATCATTTCTAGACTAGTGTTTACCAAGCAGGGTTGGCCAATGAAGGATTTCATTTTTTTGGGAAATAAAGTTTAATTGTTTCATGTAATGACTGTAACTGACTGATGTATTGTTTATTGGTAAATGTAACTTGCAAATGAGCTGACTTGACAATTTTTAAGGTATAAATAAAATGTCAAGTTGTGAATTCTAAAGTATGGATAGATGTATGAATGAGAAAGCATGCAAGTGAGTTGATTGTGTGAAGAGGAAGTGTGAGCAAATTTTGATGAAGGATCAAATATCCTTGAGGAGTAGCAAAGGTGTATTCGATCAGTGATGATCTATTGAAGCTTAACAAACATTTGTAACAAAAAAGTTCAGTTGCATCTCATTCAGGTCACTTCATTGTTACTTTTTCATCATTGTAGTAGTGATTTGTAAATCTCTTAACAGAGTTGGTTTAACAACCATTTTGTAAATCCTCTAACAAGGTGGATAGTTCTACTAAATTGTTCTAAAGTCCTCTAGCAAGGCCACTCCTAGTAGGGTGATTAAATCCTCTAACAAGGTCACACCTAATAGTGTTTTTTGTAACCTTTAATAGGGTTGGCTCCTAACAAGGCTCACTTTAGAAGAGTGAAAATTGGTAGCTAGTTACTTGGTGGTTTTTCCCATATTGGGTTTCCATATTAAATTTGGTGTCTCTTGTGTTCATGTTATTTTCTTTTGCATGTATGTTAATAATTGTGAATCCTTAAAGATCAGTAATAAGTTAATACACAATTCATCTAATGAGTTACAACATTTTTCTATGTGGCTACTGAGTAACAATAGTAACTAGTTATTTAAGACATCTAAGGGATCTATGGATTTGTTTTTGTGGTAATTGAGTCACCCCCCATCTTAGTTACTCCAACTATATTTTCAATAACAAGATGTTAGAAAGTGTTACAACTATAAAGTTGGAGCAATTGGTGATACAGAGATTTGGCAAGCCTACGAAAAACTATGTGAGAATAGGGTATTGAAGGAGGAATTCTAGATTGTTGAAAGGAAGGACATAACCCATGCCCTCAAATTCCCTATAGTTTTCAAGATGGAGTGGATAAGAATAGTTTTGAGTAGGATCCATGATGGATTCCTATGGTTGGAAGGTGGACCTATTAAGCTATCAAAGAGAATTATACATAGGGTGATAGGATACCCAACCCTAGAATGGCCAAAAACCCTAAGGAGTGATTAAAAAAGAAGCCATTAAGAAGAACACTGGGGAAAAGTAGAACAAAAGGGTCATGACAATTGACACAATCAAAGATCCACTTGTAGGATTTTCTATTAGGGTTATATCTCACAAATTCTACCAGTCAAGTTGACTGAATAGTGTACCATGCATTGCAATTGATGTGGGATACAAACTTGTTAAGAAGGATCATACATATGATATGGTAGAACTATAACTACAAAAAATAATAAAAAATTTGGGAGCAACAAGGAGATCCAAGAGTGCTTAGTGTAAGTTTGGATCAATTTTGATATGTATATTTTTCTACATTCAGAATGAATTTCGCTCTTTTGGTAAGATAAGTGGGAAGACTAATAGGCCTACAATAGTACAAGTGAATGAGTACATAGAGTAGATGGGAGCTAATTTTGAAACCCTCATGACAAGCTATTTTGAGGACTTTAAGAAGTCCATGAAGCAATGACTAAGGATTATAGTCTCCCTAGTGGATCAACATATCAATGACATTTGTTTCTTAGTTGACATTGACTACACTTATATCCAAGTAGTAGTACCTTGAGTGAGATGGCTAAGGACATTAGGCTATGAGATTAACATTAATGAGGCATCACTAGCAATCACAACATTGCTTGTAGAAGAGATTGATAAAAGCAAAAAACCTTTTGGAACTTTTGATGTTGTAAAGTCTAAAGTGGAAATGGAGTTGAAAACTGCTTCAACTCTAAAGAAAAAGGACAAATTGGTCAAGAAATTTAAAGCCAAATTTGGTGGAGGGGAAATAGAAGGAGAAGAATAAGATGAACAAGAAGGAGAAGAAGAAGAACAGGTCCAAGAGCCACTTGCCTTAACACAAGGCATGGGGGAAGATGAAGAGGAAGAAGATACTAAGGAGGAACAAGCCGAGGAAGTAGCTAACAAACTAGAGACTAATAAAAGAAAGGAAAACACAAAGCCAACAAAAAATTCAAAGAAATAGAAGGCTACTCAGCCAAGCCCTAAAAAGCCCACTACAAGAGAAAGCACAAGGGATAATACTCAAAAGGCCAAGGAGCGGGCCAAAGAAAAGAAGAAGGCAACTGAGCAACAAGGTCCAGAAAAGAAAAGACTAAGAAGAAAACATGTTTCTCAACTAGACTCAGATGAAGAGAGAATAGAGGAAGAAGACACAAGCCAATTTAGAGTGGTAAGTCATCCATTAAAATTTGATTTAGAAAAAAATTGTGACAATGTTAAAGATAATGCTAACTTAAATGGCTTGAAGAAAATTGAATTCAGTAAGTCAAGTAAGAATTAGGAGAACATGGTTGAAGAATCAATTTATACCATGTTGGCCAAGTTCAAGACTACCTCACTTGAACTTGACAATTCAATGCCCAAAGATTTATATTCTTATATTGGCTCAAGTAATGCCTAAGCTCACAAAAGGGAAAATAACCAAGGCCAATAAGAAGCATGGGCATAAATTTGCACCCAAATATAGAGCCTTCAACATTCTTCAAAATAAGATTGAAAATTTTGTCAAGAAGTCCACTCAAATGTGGAAATTGATTTATGGCTTAACAACTATCAAATAAGGAGAGGAAGATCCCTTTGAGGGAAGAAATAATGGAGAAGAGGATGAAAATAATAAGGAAGGTGAAGTTGAGAAAGAAAAGGTAGATGATACAATGGAGGAGGAAACTCAAAAAGATAATATGGCAACTGTTGAAGAATAGTGAATAGAATAGAGTGTGCAAGACACACAGTTGCCACCTCCAAGTCCTCCACATGACACCTCTACACCTAAAAACACAATAAAAGTGAAGGATTTTCTTGAAAATTCTGGTCAGAAAACCAATCCATTGACTGCAAAGGATCTTAAGAAGATCCTTGACCAATCAACTCTACAAGCTCAATTATGCAATAACCCAATATTGGTCAGTGCAGATGAGTTGCAGAAAGTAGTAGCTGACTTGACTAGGGATAAGATGGAAACACAAGAAACATCTTATGCTATCCCTACAGCTACAAGTGGACAACCTAAAGAGAAAACTTCAAAAGACACATTAGCTAAGGTTGATTCCATAGTTAAAATTGCTATAATTACCAAGGAGTCAACAAAGGAACAAACATGACATATGGATACTTCTGTTCCTACTGCACAAGTACAAGGTGCACCTCCACAAATAATTATTATTGATAAAGACAGATTAGAGGAGGAGAAGGAGACCCCAAAGGAAAAGGAGCACGAAGCAATTCAAACTTTGGTTAATCTGCCAACCACTAGGACTCCTACAAGAATGCCACAAAAGCTGAGCTCTAAAGAAATACCACTCCAAATTTCAGCACCAGGCTCAAGCTCTATAAAGGTTGCAAGGGTACTTCACTATGGAGACCCTACATTAGATGAAGAAATAGTCATTCCAAAGTATGACTAGCCAACCATGAACATTGATCAGATAAATGAAGTGCAAGAGGCACTAAAGAGGAAAAAGAAGCAAGAGATACTTAGAAATGAGTATAAGCAAAGGCATGCACTAATTGAGATCAAAGACATCTTTTTAGATGCATTCAGCTTATAGGCATTTGATGAAATGAAGCCAATATTGGAACAATTGATGTAATAGGCTCGTTGATGCTCTCTAATTACTAATTCATGGCTACTAAATGTAACCAGAGACACCTCAAATCAAATTCACAAGACCCCAAAACTGCCCATTCCCACATCTACAAACTTAGGAAAGTCACTTGAAGAATTCCCCTTGAACATTTAGGGATATTCCTCTCATCAAATATACTCCCTAACATCCTTCTAGACCCTTTCCATATACTTTCCCATCCACTAAATCCATTAAACAAAACTCTTAAAACAAATTGCCAAGAATATACCTTCTTGTTGTCTTCTGGATAGACCTATACTCAGGGAGGTATAACTTTTGAACCAAACAAAATATCCTCAATCGCTCTAGCGAAGATGGGTGCAATTAGTTTCTCAAAAACATACTTAAATCTTAGGAAGATCCAATGGTGCATTAGGGAGATATGGCCCTTGCACTGAGGATCTATTTTCTGAAACAATGGTATTTCTTGTTACCAGTTTGGACCATAACCGCCACCTTTTCTTTTGTTACTAAAAACTTCAAACACAATAGCCATATAACCATATGAAAAAAAGGAAATACAAGAATGAAACATCACTAACCAGAAATTGATAACACAAAACATAAACTCCATTAACAAACATTGCAATTACATATTTTGCATGGCTCTCTGGCTGTTGTTATAGAGCCTTCATTCTTTTTCCCTCTTTCTTGTCACTATATTGGTTTCTCTTTGTGCCATTCTCTATATATGCTTTTTTGGTTACATATTTCTCTCTTTTAAAGAGATCTTAGGTAGTTATTGAAACCACCTTATATTTACCCAATGCAAATCTATCTTTCTTGATTTTGAATACATTTCAAGCATTTTTAAATAAATTTCAATACAATTTCACCATTTCTTCACATGGTGTCATGAATCTAAAAAGAACTCAAACATTTCAACATTACAAAACTCGTCATAATGTGCTAGGGTCGAGATGCTCCCGCATCAACAACTATTAGAAATTGTTGAGCAGGTGACCAATTAAGACTAGGAGACCAATGTAAAACTCATGGAATGGTCAGAAAATAAATTTTAAGCAAAGGTAAATCAAAGAATCTCCAGTGAAATAGCACTATCATAGGTAGAGCTAGTCAAGAAAATTGAAAAGTTGAAGACAGTACTTGAGAATATATTCTCACTGTACACAAAAATTTCCATCAATCTTCACACAAGAAACCAGCCAAAGAATAATGAGCTTGGAAAGAAATCTGAAAATATCAAGCATACAATTGCCTAAAGATCCAACTCAAAGTGAGAAGCACTTTCCCACAATGCTTCACACACAAAAGGAACTAGTTATATTGACTGTAGAAGAGGCTAACACTAGAGCCAAATTAGGTCAAATACAAGCCACCCTAACCCCTTACATGGAGATTTTAAAAAAGGAACTAGCCTATGTAGAAAATGTATTGAAGAAAGATCCTAATATTTCAACATTAGATGGCTTAGTTCACCTTGCAACAGAGACAACTATAAAAATCAAATTCCTAGAAGTTACAATACAAAAATGGGATGCTACTTTGAGAATTATAATGGAAATAAACAAAAAATTCTTGGCAAAATATTCAGTTAGTGTATAGACCCTCTGACATAACTGTCAAAAAAGGGGGGGAAATTATCAAATGGAAGAGATAAATCAGGCTAGAAGGACACTTAATTTGCAAGGGGAGACATGTGAAAGGGGGAGTGCAAAGAGAAGAAAGGAGGAGAGAAAATAGAACATATAGAAGGAAATAGGGCATAACAGAACCCATCAAATAAAGGGTATCCGAATTTAGAATAAAGACAAGGAGTATTAGTAGACGCAAATCACTCTACTCAGAGAGAATTTTTGGATAAAGAAAATGGTACATCAACTCAAGGGGAGATACAAAATTTTGAGGTATGTATTCCTTCCCAAAAATAGTTTTGAAGTTTTGTATATATGCCAAACATAATGTATATTACACTCAAGGAGATTAGTTTCATCATGTATAGTTAAGTGTTTTTGACACTCATGTCAAAGGGGGAGATTGTTGATCTCAAATTGGTTTTGACAATTCAGTGTCAACACACTTAAAAAAATTTCCAAGTTGATTCCAAGTATAATATAGATGTTGAGTAAGCAATATGTATCAAGCTAGAAATTCAACAAGTGCCGAGTCATTCAGATGCTAAGAAAATAGATAGTGCCGAGCAAGTTTCAAGTGCCAAGTCAAATAGAATTTCAGTATGTGTTGAGCATCAATTATTAGTAAGTGTCAAGCAATACAGAATCAACATAAGAGTTTGTGCCTTGACAAACTTAGATGTAAACCATTTTTGAGCCAACATATAAATAGATCTTTAAGCTTAGAGATAAGATCAAATCTATTTGTATTCCCTATGCAATGAGCATGAAACCAATGAGAAAAATGGAAGGATTTGAGTGGGAAAGTTGGATGAATCTCAATCATAGATTCATACCTAACCCTAAGTCACAAAATATTTTTAAAGGAGGTGAATCCCCATAATTCAAAGACAAACAAAGAGTGTGAAAGAGAATACATGTGAGGAAATAATGTTAGCAAAGATTTGAAGGAAGTGAAAGGGGTGAATTGATCAAGTTGAAGGTGACTTAGAAGGACAAAATTGTAGAATTAGTTAGTAGAACAAAGGATAAAGGTTACAACATTTTTCACACTAGATTAGTGAGGATCAGATTGGATAGGATAAGGATCTAAAATTAGCAATACCAGATTGTAAGTGTATCAGATAAAATATTCTATTGTACTCTCTAACAATTGTTATAGTAGAATGAAATCCTATGGAATTAGGTTGGTTTAACAACCATTGTATAAAGCCTTTAACAGGGTGACATTCCAAGTGAGTTTTCTAAAGTCCTTTACCTTGACACACTTCTAATAGGGTGTTAAAATCCTTTAACAAGGTAGGATCTAACAATCCTTATAAGCCTTTAATAGGGTAGGAATTTTATAGGGAAGATCATGAGAATTTTTAACATATTTAACCTTAATAGGTGAACTTTATTGTTACAGTAGTGAAGAGTTGTGGGTGTCATCCCCACCCTAGTTTTACCTTCTCATTGGAGGGTTTCTGGGTAATCATATTTGGTGTCAAATGTTTATGTGGATGCATTTGATTTACATGTTATTTCTATATGTTTATGCATGCAATATTTTAAAGTTGAAATTTTTATTGGTTAAAGTCTAGTACTTTTGATTCAACCCCCCTCAAAAGTATACATCCTACTTGTAAATCCCAACAAAATATTTTCATGAACTAAGATAATAGAGTCTAGAATCTACCTACCTAGAATGAATCCATTCTGCTTTCTCAAAATTAGATTAGGTAATAATTTCAAAATCCTAAGACTGAGGACTTTTGAAATCATATTATAAAAATAATTACACAAGCTAATGGGTCTAAATTTATCCATACTATCTAACTTGGGTTTTTTGGGTATCAGGGCCAAAAAACTACCATTCAATTCTTTGAGGACTTTTCTAGATCCAAAGAATTCTTTAACCCCTTTAATAATGTCTTCTTTTTAGAAATATAAGAGGAGTAGCTAAGAGGGCAGGGGTGAATTAGTTACCACCAAAATAAATCCTAGATTCCTTTAGATGTCAATACAAAATAAACTTTGAAAACTAAATATTGTTGATACTCAACAAACATAGATAAAATGTTGTAACTCAGTAAATACTAAATATGCTCAGTAAGTACTTAACATGAAAATATTAGATGTTATCTATGATTAGTGTTAGTTTGTGGTGACTAATCAACAAATTAATGTACATACTTCATAAATTCTTTGGGGTTCAATCCATGGCTGACATTGTGGCTGGCATATGGTTGACATGTTGTAACCCTAAAGAGGAAAAAATTACTTCTATAAAAGGGGCTTAGCGTTAGGTATTTTCATTAAGTTATGATGCAAAAATGGTTCTTGCAGAAATATTGAGTTGTAAGGGATTATGAATTGTAATCAGGTTATAATCACTAGATCCTAATAATATCAGACTTTCTATTTGGTGAACGTAGCCCAAGGATTGGGTGAGCCACATTAAATCTTGGTGTCTTTTGTTCTTTTATATGTGATCTACTATTTTTTATTATTGGTTATATTTGCATGTAATTTTTATTTCTATCCGTGGTTTAATCCTAACAAGTGGTATTAGAGAAAAGTTTTTTTTCAGTTATCCTCTATAGGAAAGTCTCACAGTTAAGTGAGAGTCTCACAGTTGTGTGGGAGCGATGGAAGATGAGGGTAAGCTGAGGGTTGACAAGTTTAATGGGTAGAACTTCTAGTTATGGAAGATGCAAATGGAAAACTATCTTTATCAGAAGGATTTATGGAAGTCGTTAGAAGGCAAAGCCAAGAATTAGGGATCTATGTAAAATGACAAATGGGATCTTTTAGACAGAAAGGCACTTGAAAGCATTTGGTTATGCCTAGCACCATTAGTGGAATTTAATATTACAAAAGAAAAGATGACAGAAGAATTGATGCAAACCCTAGTGAAATTATATGAAAAGCCCTCTGCTTCAAACAAGGTATTTCTCATGAAGCATTTATTTAATATGAAAGTGGTAGAAGGTGGATCTGTTACAGATTATTCGAATGAGTTTAATACTATTACTAGTTAGTTATCTTCTGTGGGTATCAATTTTGATGAAGAAATTAGGGCTCTCTTGATTTTTTGTTCTTTTCCTAAAAGATGGAATGGCTTGGTAATGGTTGTGAGTAATTCTATTCCTGGATTTAGTACCCTAAAATGTGAAGATGTGATTGGTGTTGTTTTGAGTGAGGAAACTCATAGGAAAAATTCAGGTAGATCTACATCAGGAAGTTATTTGAATGCACAAAGTAGGGGCATAACAACTAAGAGAGGAAGTAACTCTAGAAATCAAGAGGATAGTCAAAGGGGAGGAGGTCTCAATCAAGAGGACTAAACAATTGCTGGTATTGTGGGAAACCAAGGCACAAAAAAAAAGATTGTTGGAATCGAAAGAAAAATGAAGGAGATAAACTAGATGGAGACAAGGAGGCAAATATGGTAAGTGACAAATCCGAAGAGGATGCTTTGCTTATATCTTTAGAAAGTGTTGATGATTCATGGATTTTAGATTCTGGTGCTTCATTTCATGCTACACCTCATAGAGGTTATTTTATTGATTATGCCCAAGGGCATTTTGGACTTGTTTATTTGGGGGATAATGAACCCTATCAGATTGTTGGAAAGGGAAAAATTAAGATTAAGTTGCAGAATGGGAATCATTGGCTACTACATGAGGTAAGACATGTTCCAAGGCTGAGTAGGAATTTAATTTCAGCAGGGCAACTTGGTGATGAGGGTTGTGTAGTTACTTTTAATGATAAAAATTGAAAGGTTTCAAAAGGTCTCTTGTAGTAGTAAAAGGTGTGAAAATAGGCACCTTATATCTTTGTATAGGTCATATTGTTCCTTCTACTTTGATTGTTTCAGAGAAAAATGAATGTTTAAGAACAATTTTTGTAGTTGAGCATGGAGAACAAATAGCTGTTGTAAATTCTGATACAGTGTTGTGGCACAACACACTTGGAAAAATGAGTGAGAAAGGTATGAAAGTACTTCATTCAAAGAAAGTTTTACCAGGTCTAAAATGTGTTAATATGGATTTTTGTGAAAGTTGTGTGTATGGAAAATAAAAGAGAGTGAGTTTTGTGAAGACTGGGAAGAAAAACAAAAAGGAGAAATTAGAGCTTGTGCATATTGATGTATGTGGATTGGCTCAGGTATCTTCCCTTGGTGGATCTCATTATTATGTTACATTTATTGATGACACAACTAGAAAAGTATGGGTTTATTTTCTTAGATAGAAATCTGAAGTATTTCAAACTTTTAAGAAATGAAAATGCTTGGTTGAAAATGAGACTGGTAAGAAATTAAAATGTCTTAGATCTGGTAATGGTGGTGAGAATTGTAGTCATGAATTTGAAGATTATTGCTCCACTAATGGTATTCATAGACAGAAAACTATTCCAAGGACTCCATAGGAAAATGGAGTGGTTAAATGCCTGAACAAGACTATAATGGAATGTGCAAGGAGCATGAGGTTGCATGTTGGGTTGCCCTTACACATGTGGGTGGAGGCTATGAATAATGCTATATATTTGATTAATAAAGGTCCTTCTACTCCTTTGGGTTGTGGTATTCTAGAGGAAGCATGGATTGGTAAGAAGGTGAGTTATTCTTTTCTCAAAACCTTCGGTTGTGAAAAATTTTCTCACATATATTTTAAAAATAGAACCAAGCTAGAAGCTAAGTCAAAGAAATGTGTATTTGTTGGATATGGCATTAATGAATTTGGTTATAGGCTTTGGTATTTTGAAAATAAAAAAATTGTAAGAAGCAGGGATGTCATATTCAATGAGAAAGTGTTGTACAAAGATCTGTTGCAGCAACATGAGAAGAAAGAAGATGATTATGTAGTGTTGGATGATACTCCAAAAGCTGATGTTCCATCCATTCCTCATGATGTGCAACAACTGCAATAATAAATACCACACACATTAGTGAATGTTAGATGGTCAACAAGGAAAATTAGAGCTTCATAAATATTGTCTCCCTCTTTGTATTCTAATTTACTTACTGATGCTGGTGAACCTAAAAGTTATGATGAAGTTGTGTAGATGTATACTAAGATTCAGTGGGAGTTTGCAATGAAAGATGAAATGGACTCTTTGTAGAATAAGTGGGTTTATAGGTTGAAAGAAGAGGAAGGAGGTAAGAAAATATTTAAAGCCATGTTAGTTGTGAAAGAATTTGCACAGAAAAAGGGAATCAATTTTTGATGAGATATTTTCTCCTATTGTTATGATGACTTCTATCCATACTATTTTAACTCTCATGGCTACTAAAGATTTTCATTTAGATCAGCTTGATGTTAAAATAGCCTTCCTTCATGGTGATTTGGACGAAGAGATATATATGGCTCAACCACGGGGATTTGAGGTCAAAGGTAAGGAGAACTTAGTGTGCAAATTGAAGAAAATTGTATATGTCTTGAAGCAAGCACCTCAGTAATGGTATCTGAAATTTGACAGTTTTATGCATGAGCATGGATACAATAGGTGTCATTCATATCACTATGTTTACTTTAAGATGTTGGATGATGATAGCTACATTATTTTATGTTTATATGTTGATGATATGCTTGTAGCTGGGTCTAACATGGATCACATTAAGGGGTTAAAATGCTAATTAACACATGCATTTGCTATGAAGGATTTGGGGGCAGCAAAACAAATCCTTGGTATGAAGATTTGCAGAGATAGGAAAAACTAAACATTGATGCTATCTCAAGTTGATTATGTTAAGAAGGTGTTGCCATGTTTCTATAGAAGTTGATGAAATCTAACTCAATAGCTCACCAAGATCACCTACATGCAAATAGATTGCTGAAGAGAAATTGAAGGAGCAAGAGCTTGAAGGAAACAAAGAAAGCAAAAATATTTCACAATAGAAAAAATAGAATTTCTATGTAAATGGATGAATTTACAATGAGAGAGAGACCAAATATAAAGGCCTCATGGAAGCTTGTAGAACAAGTTAGAAAGAGGTAGAAGATAAGGTTAACAACTAAGCACACTTCCACAAAAAAGTGGAATATGCTAGAAGGGAACAAACTACCATGTTGTCAACAACTAACTAGTACAACTATTAAATACTAAATATTAAATAAATGCATTGACCTAAGTAAGCTTAAGTAATAGAATAAATAATTAATAAATAATTAATTATTTACTCTAATAGTTTCTCTATGGAGAATGCTAAAGCTGTTAGTACACCATTACCTGGTCATTTGAAGTTGACTAAGGAGATGTGTCCCAAGACACAAGAAGAAGAGGATAAGATGTCCAAGCTACCCTATGCTTTAGCTATAGGAAGCTTGATGTATGCTATGGTATATACTAGGCCAGATATTGCGCATGCAATGGGAGTCGTTAGTAGATATATGAGTCATCCAAGAATTGAGCATTGGAATGTTGTAAAATGGATTTTTAGACATTTGAGAGGAACATCCAAAAAGTGTTTACATTTTGGGGGCTCTACTACTGATTTACAGGGCTATGTTGACTCAGATTTGATAGGGGATATTGATACCAGGTGGAGTACTATAGGTTATATCTATACTATTGGTGGAGTAGCCATGAGGTAGGTTTCTAGGTTACAAAAGGTTAATGCTTTATCCACTATAGAGGCAGAGTATGTAGCTGCTATAGAGGTAGCCAAGGAGATGATATGACTTTAGTTCTTCTTGGAAGAATTGGGACATCCTCAGAAGGATAATGATTTGTTCATAGATAGTCAGAGTGTCATTCATCTTGCAAAGAATTTAGCTCTACATTTAAAGACCAAACACATCCAATTGTGGTACCATTTCATTCAGTTAGTTTTGGAGGATGGATAGTTAAAGCTAGAGAAGATACATACAAATAACAATCCAGTAGATATGTTGACAAAGGTAGTAACAAGGGAGAAGCTGAACTCCTCTTCAGCTTTGGTTGGTCTTCTAGACTGAACATGAATAAAAGAATAGTAGAGTCCATGATGATTTGATCTAGTGGGAGCCCCATGTGGTGGAAGTATTGCTATAGGATCAATTTTCAAGTGGGATATTGTTGTCTAGTGTGGAGTCTGATTAGTCCCCAAGTGGAAGATTGTTAGTTTGTGGTGATTGATTAGGAAAGTACTATACATACTTCAAAATTCTTTGGGGTCAAGGGCATCGCCCCAAAAAAAATTTGTGGCCGACATATGGCCAACATTTTGTAACCCTAATGTGGCATAAAATTACTTTTATAAAAGGGGCTTAGGGTTAGGTATTTTCATTAAGTTGTGGTACAAAATTAGTTCTTGTAGTAGTATTGAGTTGTAAGGGATTATGGATTGTAATCAGGTTATAATCATTGGATCGTAATAATATTAGACTTTTTGCTTGGTGGATGTAGCCTAGGAATTGGGTGAACCATGTTAAATCTTGGTGTTTTGTGTTTTTTTCTATGTGATCTATTATTTTCTATTATTGGTTATATTTGCATGTAATTGTTATTTCTATCTATGGTTTAATCCTAACAATTACCATTATTTTAAATTAGATGCAAACACATAAAGAAAATAGCATGAAAACATTTGACACCAAGATTTAACATGGAAACCCAATTTGGAAAAACCACCAATTGCAACTAGTTACTATTTTCACACTTCTAAAGTGAGCCCTATTAGGAGCCAACCCTATTAAAAGTTACAAAACACATTGTTAGGTGTGACCCTATTAAAGGATTTAATCAACCTATTAGAAGTGGCCTTGTTAGAGCTCTTTAGATAAATCAATAGAACTGCCACCTTGTTAGAAGTTTTACAAATAGCTGTTAAGCCAACTCTGTTAAGAGATTTAGATCACAGTTACAATGGTTAGAGAATAACATTGAGATGACCTAATTTTTGATACAACTGAATTTCTGATTATAGATCTTTGTTTTGGCTTGTACTTGATCCTTCTTGATCAAACATATCTTTTTAGCTTCACAAGGATATTTTTCTTATCCTTCTGTTTGGCTTCCTTATTGCATCATTAGATCTTCAAAATCCTCCATGCATTCACTTTCTTACACACATTCAAATTCTTAGCTTGACCTTATACTTATATCATTCATATTGATAAGTAGGAGATAATTTCCATAGAAAGTCACAACACTTGGTGAAGGTTTTACAAATGGGGTTGCAAGCTTTGGGTTTAACCATGGAGGAAACTCCATAGTTAAGCATGCTCAAGCTAGAGTAGTACTGGGATGGGTGACCCCCTGGGAAGTCTTAGTGGTTCACCCTTGTGAGTATCACCTAGACCCAATGAGGGCTAAGTGTTTCATTTATTCTCATGAGAGATGGATTCATGTTGAATCACTACTCATGAAACATGGGTGAATGAGTTTGACTCAAAATCATGTAGTTGAATCTAGCTAGCAATATCACAATCATTCATATTGTCAAGTCAACTCATATACAACTTAGAATAATAAATATTCATCTCCTGAGTCAGCTAGAACCAATAGATAAACCAATTAAACTCAATATTCCAAAATAAAAAAATACTTTATTAGTTGACCCTACTTAGTAGACATTAACTTAGAAATGGTTTTCCTATGCTAACCAAGTCAACATTGTTAACACTACATATTTGTAAAGATCCTTTGGTAACCAAGTGAGCTTAGCATCCACTAGTTCCATCCAACATTTTCTTCATCAACCAAGTGAGCTCAGTTAACACTCATCTTCTATAAACTTTCTTTTGACTCCCAAGTTAACTCGATAGACACTACCTTTTGAACTAGGCAAACACAAGAATGGTCGGTAGACATGGAAAACTGTCTTCACTACCTAAGTGAGCTCAACATGCACTGCCTGATAATGATATGACATTTTTGTAGCATCAAACACAATATAAAATTAATCAATTGTATCCAACACCTCTTGTATAATGTGCCAATAGGTTTGCAAAAGAGAAAGGGGAGTCCATCTAAGCCAGGTGTCTTGTCACCATCAAAGGAAAAAATAACCTTTGTTATTTCCTCTTTAGAGGGAGTGATAGTGAGGTCTTTGTTCTTATCTTCATAAATGCTCTTTGGAATACACCTTAGGAATTCCTTTTTCTTTTCCTTATCAAGATTATGTTATATCTCCATAAGACCACTAAAAAATCTCATAGCTTCTCTTTTGATATCCTCTTCATCCTCTATTATACCATTATTAACTTTTAATCTAGATTTTTCTTTGACCATTCTATGTTTCCAAGTGGTCATATAGAAGTACTTAGTATTCATGTCCCCTTCTTTAATAAATACTTTCTTAGATCGTTGCTTCTAGTAAATTTCCTCCTTGCTGATAATGGCATGTAACTTAATCAAATTTGAGTCCTCATCCTTTCTAGAAACATTCTTATAACCCTCAAACTAAATGTTGTCTTGGATCTCATTAAGTTCCTCAATAAATTTACTTCTTCTTTGAAATATATTCCCAAAAGTTTCTTTATTCCATTTTTTAATGTTATCCTTAACATTTCTTAGCTTTTTTGCCACTTTGAACATAGTAATTCCCTCAACCTTACCCCTCCACCAATCTTTAATAATTTTTTCTAGCTTCGTGTGTAAAATCCACATTTTTTCAAATCAGAAAGGAAAATTCTTTTAAATAGAAACAAGGTCAGCTAAGAGAAAAATGGGATAATGAGTAGAACCCACTCTAACATGAGTCATTAAAGAATATTTATAACTTTGAAAATAATCATTACTAATAAGGGCTCTATCTAGTCTAACTTGTATGAGATCCTTATCCAGTCTTCTATTCATCCAGGTATAGTCTATACCTTGCAAGTCCATGTCATGCAACATATGATTATCAATAAAATCCATCAAATCTAGCCTGCTATCCAAATTGGTCTAAATTCCCCCCATCTTCTCATTTTCCTTCAAAGGTGTATTGAAATCCCCCATAATGATCCATTCCTCATCCTCAAAGTCCTCCCAAGATTAGTCATTTCCATTCAATAAGCTTTCATTCCCCATTTGGTGTTAGGTGCATAGACATTAGTTTGTGTTGGACTAACCACTAGCCTTCCCGTTTGGGATTCATGACTTGGCTTAATTGCCTCCTATGTTCTATTAGTCTAGTGGTTTTCTAGAACATTAAATAGCTTGTAACAAGTGGTATTAAAGCTTGGTCATAGGTTCAAATCTCCTCGAGTAATGTTGAGAGGGGAATTGTTGGACTAACTACTAGCCTTCCCCTTTAGGATTCATGAACTGGATTAACCACCTCCTATGTTCTATAAGTCTAGTGGTTATATTAGTCATTAACATGTTGATCTTTTGGTGCAATTGAAACTCTAGCTTGTAATAGTTTTCACCCATGAAGTTTTGTCCTTACCTGTTCTGAGATAAAAGTTCCCCTTGAATATTTTTATCGTTCCATAAAACTGCCATACCACCCAAGGCCCCATCAACATCACTATGTAAAATCTTACCACTACTAAAGAAAAAATATTTTCTACTTTATCCTTATGCATCTTGGTTTCCCAAAGAAGCACAATATCTAGTTTATTATCTCTAGTCACATTCCTAACCATGTCTTTCTTATGAGGATTATTCAATCCTCTAATGTTACATGAGATAATATTTATTCTTATGGAATTCTTTTGATTCCAAGATAGTCCTTTGATTACCATCTTATATCACTAATACATTTGGTACCAAATTACAACGGCAGTGCCATTGCAGTTTTTTCGTCACAACCTTGTTGTTGTTGCAATTGCGATAATAGACCGTTGCAATTGCGACGATGACAAGGTTGTGACAGAAAAACTGCAATAGCACTGTCATTGCAATTTGGTACCAAATGTATTAGTGTATACTTCTACTAGTCTCCAAAATTGTTTATTTTTCTAATATGGAGGCCTCCTTGTTAGAGTTTGGTTATGACCAACATCCCTTATTTCATTATTCCTTGTGTTTTAACTAAGCATTTGATTTTCTTTATTATTTTTAATATTGGTCTCCTTTTGATTCTCATTTTTCTTAGTCCTCACTTTCTTCTTGTGCACTACATCAATCTATTCTCCTCCATTGATTGCTTCCTCATCCTGCAAAACTCTATCAATATCTTCAACACCCCCTACTTGGGTGTTCTTTCTTATGTTACTGATAAGATTCCATCCCTATGTGGTGAGTTTCTATTATCATTGGTGTTCACTTGAGGGCATTCGAATAAGACCAGTCCCAAAATAATATAATTTTGTGCCTCTTGATTATCCATTGCCTTTCTATTAATAGTATGCTTTCTACTAACACCTAAAATTTCTCTATAAACGATATCCACATCATTAATCTCCTTTTTTTTGCCACTTCCATCCTTCTACTCTGGCCTTCTTTATCATAGTTATCCTTTATTATTATATGATTAATAGGAATTACTAGATCCTTATCTAGAACTTGGATCTAATGCACAATATTTCCATTCTTAGTGTCTTTAATAATCATCTCCATAGACTCTACCTGAGTGCCAATATTACCCGACTTTACCCCCCTCTCTATTTGTTTTTTTTTTCCATAGAATTAGCAACCTTGGTGCCTTTTCAAATCCATTCCTTTTAATATTTCTTTAGGATTCTAACTTTATTAGGGAAGTTCTTCACCCAGTGACCCAATGTTTTACAATAAAAATAGACAAAAGTGATGGATTCATATTCAATCTTCTACTCTCAGACACCCAGTTTAGATTGAAGTATAATGGACTCTAACATATCAACCCCTTGAATGACTCCCACACATATCTGGGTATAAGTTAATCTCCTTCTTGACACTGTTACTGGGCCCATTTATAGAAACTCACCAAAGGTGTTAGCTATTCCTTGGAAAATATCTTCTACCTAGAACTCCAGAGGCATTCTTGGTGTTTTAAACCAAAAAGGGGGTTGCACAACCAATTCATTCTAAGAACTTAGGTTAGGATACCATTTTTGTAATACTATAGTATGTTTTCTCACTAACCATGGTCCACTACACAAGGTGTTTCTATGATCTTCTTCGCAAGAAAAGAAAAAGGAGAGGCAACCTTTTGACATAGCAACAATATCCACCTATCCCTTCAAAGCCCATTTCCTTTTAAAAAAGACTCTGACTACCTCAATATTTTTTCTAGCTCCCAAGAATCTCCCCACAAGGGTATGCTCCATTCTTAATATGTTCAAATCTATGATTTGATCCTAGATTTCCAAAATAAATGAGCTTTGCTTAGAAATAGACACATTCTTCATTGAGGGAAAAGAAGACTTATAGGTTGACTTAGTGCCAAACAAGCTTGACCATTTCTTGGTAGGAATCATGATAGCAATAGCAGATCTAGGTCTCCAAGTACCCCACCTCCATTAGGTTCCTTCCCAAGTTGACCTCTCTCCCTTGATGAGCCTGCACCAATCCCATTTGAAATTTGAATCCTACCATTCCCACCCACACCTCCATCTCTGCTCACTACCTCATCCATTTTCCTATCATTTATAGGATGCCTTCTGGACACATATTTAGCTAGTTGAACACCTTCCCTAATCTTGTTTAGCCATTCCTCTAACTTATCAATATATAGCCTAAGATGAGTATAAGGGAGTGGGCAACCTTTTTGATACCAAATTACACTAGCAAAACATTCTCACATCTCATTCACCATTCTCATTTTAGCTTTGAATTTCTCATAAAGTATATGTATTGCAACCTTAAGCTCATTAGGAATTTCTAGTTCTTTTATTAAATCACAAAGTTTTTCATGTGACACTATGTTGAAAGCCTTGTAAAAGTCTACAAAATAGAAAAATGCCCCATATCATTTAATATTCTATGTATTTTTGACAAAAGAATATAAGGGCAATCCCATGATCAATAGTGGTAGATTTTGGTCTTATACTAGTCCACTCCTTAGCCCTCTTACCTTCTATTTCTACCCATTTTCTAATTTTTTATTCTACTATGCTACCAAAGAGTTTCCCTATGAGAGGGTTGACCAAACTAGTATGGTAATTTACATAACCACTTTTGTGGAGAGGAATCACAACACCCATCCTCCAATTTTCAAGAAAACCCACTTCATTGACACTATTGAAAATATTGTTGATATGAGGTGCAAGGACATCAATGCTCCTCAAATACTCAACTTGTGACCCATTGACATCTTCGTATTTTCCCTTGCCAACATCTTTATCCTATGCAAGTATCTTCTAAGGTGAAAAGTTTAAGTTTTCTCTTGATTATCAAATGTTTATGATTTTCCTATCCACTCTCATATAATATCTTTTCATATTCAAGCCATTGTAATCCTATGATGTTATTTTCTATTTGCTTCCTCTTTTGTTACAACTCTTTTCATAATTTTTTATATTTTTTTTCCAAGAGTGAGCAACTCCAACCTTTGTTTACTTATATAATTTTGTGTTTTTCCTCTTAGAAACTATCCACACTTTTTTTCTTCCTTACTTTATCCCTCTCTCAAATTTCTATTTTCTCACTTGCATTCTTTGTCAAACCAAGGGTTTTCTAGGAAAGTATTTATTGCCTATTTTTTGGGTACTATTCTCTTACACTTTTCTAATGCATTGTGAAATAAAGGAATTAGAGTATTTTTATCTATAAGTTGTTGTCAAATGTGATTTGAATTATGCTCAAAAGTTTTAGTGAGTTGTTCAATGACATCTCTAAAGATTTTTAATTTTTCTTGATTCATTAGTATCCTACCATGTATTGATGTTTCCATTTGTATAAAATATGTTTGATCTGTTTTCTATCCCTTTAAGTGAATAACTAATTTCTTAAGAAATGGATTTTGATACAATTTTATCCCTATAGGACATTCTCCTATCTCTATCTCCACCATCCTAGAGCTACAATCTTGAGAAGAAATAACATTGTCAACTAGACTTTGACCATTATCATTTTTACAAGTGGTGTTCCTTGAATTTGGCCATGCTTTCATATTATTGCATATGACTATGTTGTTCAAATTATAAAAGCCCAATAATTATGATCCATAATGATTAACGCTACACTTGATGTCATGTGAAGACCTTTCCTATCATTGATCTTTCTCTTCTTCTAGCATAATATGCCACTTCTTTTTAGATTGAGGACTTGGTTATTTGTGATCATAGCATTAAAGTCTTATATTATTAAGATCTCCCCCAAAGTATGAAAAGTAGAAATGTCCCATTTTAGTGATGCATGGGGGTATTTAGAATCTAAATTCCCCCTTTTATATGGTTTTAACCTTCAGAGCAAAGTAACATTCCACCACACTCTTTCTTTTCCTTAACTCATCCCCCTCTCAATTTTTGTTTGCTTGCTTATGTTCATCATAAAACCAAGAGTTTGCTAGGAAAGTATTTTTCACCTTTTTTTTTGGGTCCCATTCACTTAAACTTTTCTAATGCCTTGTGAATTAAATGAGCTAGAGTATCTTTATCTAGAAGGCATTGCTTCATGTGATTTAAATTATGCCTAGAACATTTAGTGAGTAGCTCAATGACATCTTTGAAGATTTTATAATATTCTTGATTCAATAGCACCCTACCATATCTTGATGTTTTCTTTGGTTTAAAATATATTTGATCTCTTTTTTTCCCCTTTAAATTAATAACCAATTTTAGAAAAAATAGATTGTTATATGCTTTTATCCCTATAGGACATTCTCTTATCTCAATCTCAACCATCCTAGAGTTGTGATCTTGAGAACAAATAATATAGCCCACCATACTCTAACCATGCTTTCATACCATTACATATGACCATGTTGTACAAATTTCAAAAGCCCAATAATTCTTCTCCATAATGATTTATGTCACCCTTGGTGTCCTGTGATAATGATTTTTCTCTTCTTCTAGTCATTGTAGGCCACTTCTTTCTATCTAACTTGTTTTCAGATTGAGGGCTTGGTTATTTGTTTTTGTAAGGTAACATTAAATTCCTTTACTATAAAGGCCTCACTCAAAGTATTAAAAATAAAAAATGTCCATTTTTAGTGATGAATAAGGGTCTTCTTGATCTAAATTTCTCTTTTAATATGTTTTTGAAACTTTATTTTCTATTATTTCCATCTATATGATCTACTTGTTTATGTCTCCTTTTTCTATACTTATGAATCTTCCCCAAGATTCTTTAATAAAGATGGCAATTACTCCATGTCCTTTGTGACTATTAGTTTTTTCATTCAAATGACCTTTTTTGTAACCCTTAAACTCTAGGACTTTACACCCATCATGCTCATATATGTCTATAAGAAATGTAATATATTTTCCTCTAGCTATGAGCCCTAACTAAGGTCCTCTTTTCCATGGGTAACCTCTACAATTCCAACTAACCATATTAGTGTACTCTTCGAGGGCCAGGAGTTATAGTTTTTTAATGTGTCACTATTATTGAGTTATGCCTTACCATTTTGTAACCTAACTCAATTTTTGTTATTTCTTGTCACCTTTACTTTTTCCCATTCTTTTCTTCTTTCTTCCTAATAAATTATGGTAATATCTTCATCTTTTCATCTAGACTATGAGCCCCCTTTCTAGCAATTTTGTATAATTTATCCATTTCTCATCTTTGATCAAGTCATCACTTTTCTATTTATTCAATTATAACCTATGGTTCACCTTATCCTAAGTCTTTTATATAATTGAAAGAGCTTTCTCTCTTTTTAATAAAATTCCACAAGATCCACTTATCCTAACTGTGCACATGAAAAGCATGATTCCTATTAGTAAAATGATTAGTCCTTTGAAAAGAGATAAAAAGAATGACTCTAGATACCCAACATGAAGAACAAAGATTAAAAACAATTGGACAGATTATCATTGTATTGATAATTGCCCTCAGAATTGAGAGGCACATCTACCTCCTAGAAAGATCTACAACGAATCAAATAATCGGATGTCTTTAACCAGAAGACATTAAGGCATGCTAACATTTTCCCATCAATATGGAATGAATGTGAGCATTAAATTTATGATTAGATAATGGAGGAAAACCAACAAAGTGCCACAAGACCACTTGTTGAGCCATTCACATTACAAAGAAAATAGAAGGAATCAAATATCTTATTCTGTAAAAGATAATAACACATAACTACATTCAAAATAGGAGAGAAAAGACCACAAGATCTAGTTCAATTAGAAAAATAAACACTCAAACCTCAAGATCTGGTGTGTGTATATATATTCCTTTTCATTTTAAAAAACATAACAAAACAATGACAAGATCTTTTTGTCTTTGCAATTAGAACCTAATTGTAGAAAATAAAAATAATCTCCATCACCCTGTTACAATCAAATTCAAAGAAGTTTTTCCTTTTCTGAGCCACCCAACTTGCAGAGAAAGAAGAACCTTGACACTGTTGATCTCTTGTCTATTTAACTTCTACCATTCCTATAAATTTTTGATTTTAGATAACTAATTCTTGAGAGTCAAAATGTTTCCTAAAGTCTTTTTTGA
Organism: Cupressus sempervirens; assembly: GCA_028749045.1. Taxonomy (NCBI): domain Eukaryota; kingdom Viridiplantae; phylum Streptophyta; class Pinopsida; order Cupressales; family Cupressaceae; genus Cupressus; species Cupressus sempervirens. Next base: position 536,074,041 of record CM053787.1, on the reverse strand, counting down.
ATATCCATATAACATTTGATTATGAAAACCTATATATATACATATAATACCTTGAATATTATTATGTAAAATTTTAATCAAACTATTATTCAAGGCACATATCCATGTTTAACGTGTGGTAACACTCTCCCTTTAATGCTACCTTACATCATTTCAAGTTGAAATTGTCTTCACATGATGGTTGATACTTGGTTCCTTATTTGTCATGAGTAGATAGTTCACTATATATGCTTCCCTATTTATGTGTTTCCATCAAATTTGAATGATAATATATTGTTTCAATATTGATAGTGTATGTAGAGTACCTATTTTTCTCATTATGTCTTCTAGATTTAGTTATTGATGCTTCTACCATGAGTTCCCCATTGGCTTTCCATTTACTTGGTTCAAGGTCATTAGGTGCATAGTCAACCTTCCTCTATTGCAAAGAAATTTGTAACATTCATTGAATTCTTGGATGTCTTGAAATTCATAAAACTCTTCAATCATTACCATTGATCATTTGGGAGTGTGTTTATGCAAAAATTTGGTCAAACAGTTGATCGATGCTCTTCCACAACTTTTGTGAGCATGAACCAAGATGTCATATTCTTCTCCAGTGAAAGCCAATACTTAGAGTTATGGAAGCCTATAGGAAGTCAAACCCAAGCTAATAGAGGTGTTATTTCTGGAGACACTTTGTGCCCATATTATCTTTGTTATGGATTGCATATTCCTATAGGTGTCTTGTTACTTACAACACCTTCAATACTTGCATATATTGACATATTCTTAAAATAACTTCCTTACACTGCTTAGGGTTCCAATTGTCACCATCTTTTGACATGAGAGAAAACTCATATATGTTATATCCATGCCTATCTCCTTGAATCATATTGGGCCCATAATGAAAGGTAGATGGATAACTCCAAACTGTGCCATGTTTCACATTCTTGCTAAGATGACATTTTGTCCAATAATTTAATTTCTACCCTTCTACATGGCTTGATCACATGCATGCTACCATTCCATTTGTTCCATGCACTATAATTTTCACATAATATATATTTTCCCAAAGGAGGGGTGTTATTCTCTCAAACAATTGATATCACTACAATATTTAGGGTCAAATTATGATGACAATTTGTGATGGTAGTGTAATTTGTGGGCTATTTTCAAATTTTTTTTTTGCAATTTTTCTTGATGTCATCATAATACTGATGTTGGCATTGTAATTTTGACATTAGAAAGATTATAAAAAAAAACACAACATTAATCATTCCTCATTTGTTTTGATCGATTGTGGAGAGTTACTCATGAAAGAGGGTGGAGAACTCTGAATGAGGGTAGAGATCTCTAAATTTTGGTGAAGATTTCACTGTTGTACCCTTGTGATCACTGCATTTCATTATCATACCCTTATGCTCTTTGCATTTCATTTTCATTCCCTTGGTGGAGATCAGTGGAGATCTAGGATTTTGTTGTCGTGCCCTTGTGATTGCTACATTTCATCATCATGCCCTTGTGATCGAGCTACATTTCATTTCCATTTCCTTGTGATCTTTGTGCCCTTGCTTTGCAATTTACTTCAAGGGGAGAAGAGGTTCCTATGTAAATATTATTTTCTTTTCCTTCTAAACATGTATCTCTTTATATTCCCCCTAGTAGGTGATTAGAGAAGCTCCTCTTTATGTCTATGTATGTGTATATATACATACACACACATGTGTGTCAATGTAGTATGTATGTATATGCATACATACATACATACATACATACATATACATATATATATAGAGAGAGAGAGATCTTTTTTTAGGTGTTTATTAAATCTTAGCACAACAAAAAATTATCCAGCTACATAAAAATTCCAAAATCCAAATAATAAAACAATAAAATTCACTCAACTCATGCTAAGTGGATTACCTTAAAATCTTGCACATAAACAATGCAAACTAGGAAAAATGGGTAGAGTTTGCAAGAAATTTTACAAAAATATAACATAGTACACATTTTTAGAAAGAAACAAGCCATAACATAGTTAAAATGGTTTAGTTATTGATTAGTTTGGTTGATTACAAATTCTTGTATAACTGTCATTCGATTAGGTACAATAAAATGAGAAATTAGTTGTTCCTAGCTAGCAAGATCAAATACAAGTTTCCAAGGTGATAAAATTACATATGTAGATGCATCACTTGTATACTAGGCATGAAATACATTCCCCAACTTATAAAAATTGGTTAGACATAAAGGCTCCATACATTGGACCAACCAAGGATGTAACCATGCATGTATTGGCATATTCTCCCTGTGATGATCCCAAGTATCTATTGATGTTGCTAATTTGGGCATCACTCTATGATCCAAAATGTTATGAAGTACTGAAGCCAATAGTAACTTCTCCCATGTCTCCAGAAAACATAGCATAGGTTCAGGGTCCCTTGGCTCCTAGGAATTTCTAATAGTTATTCACATTGCTGAAAGAATAACTTCAGTGAAGAGTTGAATGTAAGGAGTTGAAGAAGCAAGTTTTTCTTCTGTGTACATAAATTCCATAATCAGAAGGCTCATTCCCTTCTAGAAGCCTCTACCACAATGAAATTACCTCTAGACCATGCAAAGGATGTTAAAGTGGTTCCCAACCTTGAACCACTCTTATAAGAAATGGAAAAGCAAATACAAATGCAATACATATATTACTATTATTTATGTATATGTATGTATATATGTATATATATATATATATACATATATACATATTTATATGTATGTATATATATATGCATATATACATATGTATATGTATATATATGCATACATACACACATATGTGTGTGTGTCTATGTATGTATGTTTGTATATATAGAGAGAGATCTTGACACACAAGAAAAATTGATCCATTTGCATACATATTCCAAAATCCAAATAATAAAGCAATAAAACTCATTCAACCTGTAGCATGGCCATAGATGCGATGGAAATGCTGATTGCTAAGTAGATTCCTCTTTTTCACTCTCATTTTTCATGTGCTTATTTCATTTGATCTATTATTTCTTAGGGGGAATTTTGTAATGTTGGAAAATGGGAAAATGATGTCACTTTTGTAGGTTTGGAAACTTTTTTTGTTATATTTTTTCACACGTATCCACATGAATATGAATATTTTGTTACACATATCATTTAAGAATATTGTTTTCTTCATATTCCAGATTGAAATAGGTGACCACATCCTCAAGTCATCTATCTTCATGTTATTTTCTACAAGCTAATGTGCTTTCATGCCAGCATGAAGTAATAATTACTTCAAGTAAGGCATTCTCCCACTTTATATGTGCCCATATTCTTGGTCTAATTGGAGGATATTGAGTTGACTATGGATATAATCCTATATTCTATTATAATATATTCATTAACTTTTCCTTTTCATCTTTGCAAATCATTTCTCAGAAGTAGGCACACTAATGTGGTAGTTTTCTATATAATCACTCTTATGTGTGTTTACTATACTGTAACACCATTTTCATATGCCTCTTTAATTGATGGTGTTCTTAGAACTGCCTATTATTGTAATATATGCATAACAATTTTTTGATATTATATGATGCTAATGATTTTCCAATATGCATAGAGAGTTGTTTTTGTGTTGGGTTGTAAGTATTAAGAGAGATGATTCTATAAATCAATAACACATATGGGTGTTGTAAATATAATGGAAGCAATTATGTAAAACCTTATTTTTTGATATAGATTTTCTTAGAAAAATTTTGGTATGATCATATGCATAATTTTACAACTACATCGGAGTCCTCAACTAGTAGTTGACTAGAATACTAGAAAATATTTAATAAGCTTCACCTTAGAAGACACTAATTTCCACAAAAATAAGTGTATGTATTAGGTACATACTTTTGAATACAATTCATTGATTGTGTATTGTCTTTGATGTTATAAAAATTGCCATATCATTATTAGTCACTGTACATCAAGCTCACTTAGGTAGTGAAGATTATTTTCTATGTCTACTAAGAATTCTAGAGTTTTGTCTAGCTCAAAAGGTAGTGCCTATTGAGTTCACTTCGGCATCTATGAAAGATGAGTGTTAACTGAGCTCACTCAGTTAATGAAGAAAATGTTGGATGGAACCAATGCTAATCGAGCTCACTTGGTTACCAAAGGATCTATACAAGTATGCAGTGTTAACCAAGTTCACTTGGTTAACACGAGAAAATCATTTATGAGTTAGTGTCTACTAAGGAAGGTTAGCTAACAAAGTATTTTCTTGTTTTGGCATATTGAGTTCAATTAATTTGATTGTTGGTTCTTGCTGACTCATAAGATGAATATTAGTTATTGCAAGTTGTATTTGAGCCGTCTTGACAATATGAAAGATATAAATAAAATATTAAGATGAGGATTAGAAGTAAGAATGTGGATATGTGAATGTTTGAAGATTTGATGATGAAAAGAGGAAGTGAATCAGAAGGATAAGCAAAATATCCTTATAGAGATGAGAAGATATATTCAATCAAGAAGGATCAAGTATATAAGACATAATTGAGATCTACAATTAGTAATTTAGTTTCATCTAAATTAGGTCATATCATTTTTACTCTCTAACCATTATAGAAGTGATCTAAATCTCTTAACAGAGTTGGCTTAACAACTATTTGTAAATCCCCTAACAATGTGGTAGTTCTATTGAATTGTCTAAAGACTTCTAACAAGGCCACTCCTAATAGGGTGATTAAATCCTCTAACAAGGTCACACCTAATAGTGTGTTTTATAATCTTCAATAGTATTACCTCCTAACAGGGCTCACTTCAAAGAGTGAAAATAGCAACTAGTTGCAATTAGTGGTTTTTCCTAAATTGGGTTTCCACATTTGGTGTCTAATATGTTCATGCTATTTCTTTTCAATGTTTGCAACTAAGTTAAAGTAATGGTAATCATAGATAACATCTTAAGATTTTCATGCTAAGTAATTACTGAGAAATTATAGTGTTTATTGAGTTACAACATTTCTTTGTTTTTTGAGCATCAACAAAATCAAGTTTTGACAGAATTATTTTGTACTGATATCTAAGGGATCTAAGATTTATTTTTCTAGCAATTGATTCACCCCTTACCTCTTAGTTACTCCTCTTATAATTCCAAAAATTGGTATTAGATCTTTTGGTGCTTACAGAGAAGGTTTCAAGGACCTAAGCTAAAGAACAGGATGTCTTATAGAAGAGAGATTCCCAAGTTGAATAGAGACAATTTTGTAGCATGGCAAGGACTTATGAGGTTACATTTGGTTACTATCAGTGATTCAGGTTGTAAATATCTTGATGCTGAATACAAAACTCCCATTGGAACATTATTAGGAGAAGATATTGATGAAAATAATAATTGTAACATCATGATGATTAATATTGCATCTACTCTTAGTTATACTGAATTTGATGAAGTAAAAGACTGCAAAATAGTGCATGAAATGTGGACCAAACTAAAAGACATCTATGGAGGAGATGACAATGTAAGAAGAGCTAAAGTAGAAAGTCTTAGAGGTCATTTTGATCAGATGAAAATGAAGATGATGAAAACATTTCAAAATATGTGGAAAGAATCAAAGCAAGTGTGAGTGCAATCAAAGCATCTGGAGGAGACATTGATGACAAAATAGTTGTAAGAAAGCTACTCATAACTCTTTTTCCTATTTATGAAATTAGAGTATCAACTATTCAAGAGATGAGATGTGATCCAAATGAAAAAATATCTTTGAATTCTATAGTTGGAAGATTGATAGAGTTAGATAAATATGATCACTATATTCCTAGTTCCAAAGGTATTGAGTCTGCACTTGAAGCTAAACTCTCACTTAAGAAAAGGAGTAAGAAATCAAATGCCAGTCAATTAGGAAGTGAAGAAGAAGAAACTTAAAAAAAATTAGACAGTGGTCTTGAGGTTGTTGAAACCCTACTTGTAAGAAGTATTCCAAAGGTAGAGGAAAGTACAAAGGCAAGGTTTCTCTTATTTGTTTTTCTTGTGAAGAAGTTGGTCACATTGCTACAAGGTGTCCAAATAAAGAAAACAAGGATGAACATAAAATAAATAGGCACAAAGGCAAGAAGGATCTTAAGAACTATAAGAACTACAAGGATAAAGGTGAGAAATCTTGTTTCATGGCTAAAAATTTTGATAACAGTGAAGATGAAATGGTATATATTGTTGTAAAAGATGATTCTAACGATGAAAAAGATAAAATGACACTTATCTCTTATGTTAGCAAAAATGATACATGAATTATTAACAATGGCTATTCACATCATATGACTAGAGATAAAACAAAAATTGAGAACATGGAATATTGTGATGGTGGTAGTGTGAGATTCACAAACAATGAACCTTGTGACATAAAAGGAAAAGGATATATTTCTTTGAGTAAAGAACTTGTATGTGATAGTACTTATTGGGTTGAAGGATTAAAGCATAATATATTGAGTGTGGCATAGTTGAATAACATTGGATTTAAGGTAGAATTCATGGATGGAAAGGCCAAACTACTAGATGGGAGAGGAAATCTAGTTGGATCTAGCAAGCAAACAAAAGTTAATCTATTTTATCTTGATTTAGTGAAATTTAATGTTTTATTACTCAAGTAGAAAAAATTTAATTATGGTAAAACAGATTATGTCATGTAAACTTTGATAATTTGATTAAGATACGAAAACATAAAAGAGTAAGAGGTATTCTTAGTTTGAAGAAACCTAATATGTGTGTATGCAAAAATTGGCAAATAGGTAAGATGGGAAAGACTAGTTTCAAAAGAAAGAACTATCATTGAGAAGAAGTATTAGATCTTGTGCACATAGAATTATGTGGACCTATTGAAATAGAAAGTTATAGCAGAGAAAATTTTTTCATTCTTTTTGTTGATGATTATTCTAGAATAATGACTATAGTCTATCTAAAAGAAAAATCAAAAGCTTTTCAAAAATTCAAGTGCTACTTGGCAAGAGTAGAGAAAGAAACTAAAAAGAAATTGAAAATTTTGAGGTCAAATAGAGGTGGTAAATTCATCTTCAATTAATTCAATCAATTCTACATCAAAAAAGAAATTAAAAGATAAGTATCAGCCCTTGGTACACCTTAGCAGAATGGCATAGTTGAAAGAAGAAACAAATCCATCATGGATTGTGCAAGAAAATTGATGATAGAAAAGAATGTTGTAATCAAATACTGGAAGGAAGCTATCAACACTATAGTTCATACCTTAAATAGGGTACAATTGAAGAAAGACTCAAATCAAACTCCTTATGAACTATGATATCGCTTCAAACCCAATGTAAGTTACTTGAAAATATTTGATAACAAATGTTATATCTTGAAAGAATCTAGAAAATGAAAATTTGATGTCAAAGGTGATGAAGGCATATTTCTATGATACTCCTACAAAAGCAAAGCATACAAATGTTTGAATTTGTCTACTCATAAAATCATAGAAAGTGTACATGTGAGAATTGATGAGTTTCCAGAAAAGAGTGAAGAACAAACCAACAAAGAGCCAAAATATTACAATTTTTTTTTCTATGAACCTGATACCTTGCCAAATCTATCTAAAAGAAAAGAAGCTTCACCTCCTAAGTCAGAAGGTATCGAGCTAGAGAAAACTAAGTCTAAAGGAGCCGAGTCATAGATAGTGGGACCTGAGCTTGATACTAAAGTTCATGATGAAATCAATGAAAATCATTCCAAATCCAAAGAACTTGTGTTAGAAAGATATGTCAGAAGGCATCATGCACCTGATCAAATCATAGGAGACAAATTTGATGGAACAATGACAAGAAGAAAATTGAAAGGTACATGTTTACTTTCTGAATTTGAACCTAGAAATGTTAAAGATGCATTGGAAAGTGAAAGTTGTATTGAAGAAATGAATGAAGAAATAGAAAAAATAGAGAAGAAAAAAACCTAGATTCTTGTTCCTAGACCTGAGGATAAAAATGTAATTGGAACAAAATGGTTGTTTAGAAACAAGCTGAACGAAGATGGAAAAATATCTAGAAACAAAGGAAGGTTGGTGTGTAAGGGCTATTATCAAGAAGAAGACATTGATTATGGTGAAACTTTTGCTCCTATTGCAAGATTAGAATGTGTTAGAACTCTATTAGTGTATGCAACTCATAGAGTATTTAAAGTATATCAAATGGATGTAAAATCTGAATTCTTGAATGAAATTCTTGATGAGGAAGTCTACATTGAACAACCAGAAGGTTTTGTAGATCCTAGAAAAAGGGACATGATCTACAAATTACACAAAGCATTATATAGACTCAAGCAGGCTCCTAGAGCTTGGTATAAAAGACTTCATAATTAGTAGATAAGGATTGGCTTTCAAAGAACAAATGATAATAGTAGTTTGTATATCAAAGAAGGACTAGATAAAAGGATTATGTTGGTAGAAATATTTGTTGATGATACCTTATTCATAGGAAATGATGACTTGTGTAAAGCATTTTCAAGAGAAATGAGAAAATAATTTGAGGTGGCTATGTTTGGAGAAATAAAATTCTTTTTGGATTATAGATTCAACATAAGAAAAGTGGTATCTATATTACTCAATATAAATATATCAAGGAAATACTAAAGAAATTTGGAATGGAAGATTCAAGACCAATTGGAACCTCTATGTCTACTGGACATAAGCTTTCTAAAAATGATGATTCCAAAGAGGTAGATCATATCACATATAGATCAATGATTAGAAAATTGCAATATGTAGTGAATAAAAGGCCTAATATTGCATTAGTAGTTGGTATGGTGCAAGGTTTTCAGCAAATCCCAAAGAAAATCATTTGATGGTAGTCAAAATAATCATGAGATATCTAAAAAGTACTAAAGACTATGGCTTATTTTACAAAATAGGAGGCAATTTGGACTTAAAGATAATCACTAATGTTGATTGGGTAGGAAGCATTGATGATAGAAAAAGAACTAGTGGAGGAGCATTCTTTCTTGGTAGAAGACTAGTGTCTTGGAAAAGCAAGAAATAAAACTATATCTCTCAGTCCACAATAGAAGTAGAATATGTGGTAGTAGTAATTAGTTGTTCTAACATTGTTTAGTTCAAACAACTAATGATTGGTATGAAGGTAGAGATCAAAGATCTAGTAGTCATATATTGTGATAACACTAGTACAATCAATGTATCAAAGAATCTAGTGATGCATACCAAAACAAAGCACATTGCTATAAAATATCACTTCTTAAGAGAATTGGTGCAAGATAAAGAAGTTAGATTGGAATATGTGAACACAAAAGAAAAAATTACAAACATATTCACCAAGCCATTACCTAAGGATGCATTTCTATATCTAAGAGGTAAGCTAGGGGCCATTCCTGTATCTAAATCTCACTAAATGAAGTTTAGTGATGCATTAACTAGAGCATGTTGAAGATCAATCAATTGGTATAGTATTGACAAGGGTATATTGCAAATGAATTAATACTTAAGGTACATTGATTTTCACTAAGTATTGTCTTTGGCATGTGTTGTCAAAGAGGGAGAAGTATACTATCATATCTCATAGAAATTTTGTTGAAAATATGGAGAAGTGTGATATCATAATAAAGAGATGTCATAGAGGGAGACTGGAAGAGAAGAATTATCAAAAAGGGAGAATGTACTTGGTAGAAGTTTTATGCAAACAAAAGTTTTCTAAAAGAGGGAGAATCTAAAGGTAGAAAGAGTTCACACTGCCAAAGGGAGTTCTCATGGATGAGAATTAGAATGAAACTAAGAATATGTTCTTTACTTTATTCTTGCTCCAAAAATTTCATTGTAATATGATATTTTGTGTTGCCATTAATGCCAAAGAGGGATTAATTGTGTATTGTCTTTGATGTTACAAAAAATGTCATATCATTATCAGTTAGTGTATGGCAAGCTTACTCAAGAAGTGAAGATAATTTTATATGTCTACTGAGCATTCTAGAGTTTGTCTAGTTCATAAGGTAGTGCATGTCTACTGAGTTCACTCTGGCGTCTACAAAAGATGAGTTTTAACTGAGATCACTCAGTTAAAGATTTTTTTTGGATGAAACTAGTGCTAACTAAGCTCACTTAGTTACCAAAGGATCTATGCAAGTATGCAGTGTTAATTGAGTTCACTTGGTTACCACAATAAAATTATTTTTGAGTTAATGTCTACTGAGCAAGTTCAACTAACAAATTATTTTCTTGTTCTGGCATATTGAGTTCAACTTATTTGATTGTTGGTTCTAGCCAATTGAGAAGATGAATATTAGTTATTGCAAGTTGTATTTGAGCCAACTTGACAATATGAAAGATATAAATCAAAGGTCAAGTTGAGGATTAGAAGTAAGAAGATGAATATGCAAATGGATTGAAGATTTGATGGTGAAATGAGGAAGCAAATCAAAAGGATAAGAAAAATATCCTTGTGGAGTTGAAAAGATATATTCAATCAGGAAGGATCAAGTATACAAGCTAGAATTGAGATCTGTAATCAACAATTTAGTTGCATCCAAATTAGGTCATGTCATTGTTACTTTCTAACCATTGTAGTAGTGATCTAAATCTCTTAACTGAATTGGCTTAACTACTATTTGTAAATCCTCTAACAAGGTGGTAGTTCTATTGAATTGTGTAAATAATTCTAACAAGGCCACTCCTAATAGGATGATTAAATCCTCTAACAAGGTTACACCTAACAATGTGTTTTTTGACCTTTAACAAGGTTGGCTCCTAACAAGGCTCATTTCAAAAGAGTGAAAAAGTAACTAGTTCCAATTGGTGGTTTTTCTCATATTGGGTTTCCACGTTAAATCTTGGTGTCTAATGTGTTCATGCTATTTCTTTTTTGTGTTTGAAACTAAGTTAAAGTAATGGTAATCATAGATAACATCTTAAGATTTGCATGCTAAGTAATTACTAAGTAATTATAGTGTTTACCAAGTTACAACATTTCTTTGTTTGTCAAGCATTAGTAGAATTAGGTTTTGACAAAATTATTTTGTACTAACATCAAAGGGATCTAGGATTTATTTTTGTCATAACTAATTCACCCCCCCTCTCAGTTACTCCTCTTATATTTCCAACACATACATGTTTACTTTATTGGAAAAAGCTATGGAAGATTGGTAATATTGGTGTTGGCATTCCTATTCTAGATCAAGTACTAACATTTGTTTAATGCATTCGAATTATGGAACTTGTTTAATGCATTTGATGGGGACTTTAAGAGTCCTTACTTTATTGTTGCTTTAAGTTATAAATAATTATAGTATTATAAAGTGTTGCACTGTTGTAAAATGAAATGAGGGAACATTTATTTGTGAGTAATCCAGGATCAAATTATGCTATTTTAAAATGTAATAGAATCCTTAGAGGTCACCACCTTTATAAATGTGAAGGTAATTTTTTAGGTTATTACCATGCAAGATATCAATTTATGAGAACACCACTTTAGAAGCCCACTAGGAGATATTTTAACATTTATTTGATATATATCTTTATGAGTTATACAAAACTATTGCTTTATGTATTCAAATCTATGACCACCATAGGGGTTTACTTAGAAAATATAATACTTCAAATTGATTTTTCATACATATACTCACATGCATGTACCTTTTTGTGTAATATTTATGGGTCATTTTTTCCACTTATATTACTTGTAAGAAATGCATTCTTTTTTGTATATAATTGAATGCAATGAGCTTCCACCTTCACATGGTTGGCCCTGATTAGTAGAGAATATTAAACTATTCTCAAAACCAAGTGAAGCTCAACATTAACCTATGATTGCATGAAAATTAATTATGTGAATCTCTTGGTTTCAAGCAATGTAGAAGGAGGTCATAGTTTAATATGAAATCTCAATTCATATGCATACAACATTAGGTGGAGTTGAAAAATGCAACAAGTTTGCATTTTTGGTAGATATCTTGAATTAGGTATTTTAAGTTATAGACCATCATGATCATTGTAACTTTGACTCTTATATGCAACGGTAATGTCTTTAGCATGCAAGAAAATCAAGACTTTCTATGTGCTAGCTTCTTGAGGACATTCTCTCGACCATAACAACTAGAGATCTAATGTTCATTGGTGGTCTATAATTTTAAAAACTTAATAGACCTATTAAATAAATGTAAATATATTGCATTTTTTTAGCTCCACCTATTGTCCATGCATATAGAACGTAGCTATATGTCCATTCTTGATTCAAAGTGGTAGAATCTTATTTTGGATGTGATGAAAAAATGACATGCAGTAGAAGATCAAAAAATGATATCACTTTTGTAGGCCTATAACCTTTTTTGTTATATTTCTTCACATGTATCCACATGAATATGAATATTTTGTCATGCATATCATTTAAGAACATTGTTTTCTTCATACTCCAGGTTGAAATAGGTGATAACATACTCAAGTCATCTATCTTCATGTTGTTTTCTACAAGCTAGTGTGCTTTCATGCAAGTGTGAAGTAATAGTTGCTTCAAGTAATGCATTCTCCCACTTTATACATGCTCATTTTTTTGGTCTAATTGAAGGATACCGAGTTGATTGTGGCTATAATCCTATACTCTATTGTAATATATTCATTACTTTTTCCATCTCAATCTTTGTAAAATATTTTTGAGTCGTCACACTAATATGGTAGTTTGTTGCATGATCATTGTTATGTACATTGTATTGTAACACCATTTTCATACATCTTTTTACTCAGTGGTGTTCTTGGAACTATCTATTATTTTAATATATGTATAACAATTTTATGATATTATGTGAGGCTAATAATTTTTTGATATGCATAGAGAGTTGTTTTTGTGTTGGGTTACAAGTATTAAGAGAGATGATTCTATACATCAATAAAAAATATGGGTGTTTTAAATATGATGGAAAAAATTATGTAAAACCTTATTTTTTGATATAGATTTTCTTAGAAAATTGTTGGTATGATCATATTCAAAATTTTACAGCTATGTTAGAGTCCTCAAATTGTAGTTGGCTAGAACACTAGAAAATAATACAATAGCTTCACCTTAGAAGCCATTAATTTTAACAAAAAATAGTGTATGTATTAGGTCATACATGTTTCCTTTATTGAAACAATCTATGGAAGATTGGTAAGATTCTTGTTGGTATTCCCATTCTAGATTAGGTACTAACATTTTTTTTCTATCAAGAAGGTTTCTTATTCCTTTTGATAAATGTAATCTTCATGTATGACTAGTCATAGTGTTGTTATCACAATCATGAGTCATGGAAGAGATGTTTTGTTCAATTCATAAAAAGTAGTGAATGTATAATATGTTGCTTGGTTTCTAACTTATCCTTGGTGAAATCTATCTTGTAAAGCTACTACTAGTTCTTACATTGGGTATTTTTGGATCTGTCTTTCTGACTAATCAACCATATCTATTTTTCAACTCACTCAAATTTTCCTTTAAAGAAGCCTACCCTCCAAGATTTGTAGAATTAAATTTGGGGCTCACCAAAGCTTTCTTTTTAAATAAATATGGGCTTTTTTTTGGTGGAGCTAGTGATGATTCTTTTAAAGAAACTTCCAATTGGAGGAGTAGCTATGGGTAAATTATGTTTTTCTGAGTTTGTCAAAATATTCTTGGTACTGAGTACATTTTTCTTAGTCAATGAGACAAATCATTTTCAAGTTGTATTCATTGTACTATGATAATCCATATTGTTTTCCCCAATTAGGGTTTCCTCCTCAATAGGAAAACATCTAGTATGCTCTTGAACTTGCTTTGCAAACAAGTTGTAGTCTGTGTCTAGGGAATTTGTGATAGTTTTGTCAAATAATATTCCACCTACAGGGGTCAATGAATTTGAGTAATCAACCTCTAATAGATATCCCTTTCCCTAACATTAGATGGAGTTTTCTGATTGATCATTAGAGTTTGAGGAAAGATAAGCCCATTATGCATCTAATGGTGTGTAATTTCTACACTTCAACATTTGATTTACTAGAGTGAATGAGCAAAGAGCATTGTAAAAACTGTAACTACATTTGAAAATCTATATCTTCATTTGATTTACTAAAGTTAGGCCAAGGGTAGGGGACATGACATTCAAGCCATTGGTTCTAACTGTAATGATTTGTAGGTCTATCAAGGTTTGTGCCACATTAAAAAAAAAATGTATTGTAGTTATAAATGAATATCACATCAAACCAAAAATTACAAATACTATATTACATCAATTAGATTAATAATGATAGTAATATTAATATTTAGGGGAACTCAATATTCTTTTAAAATAATATACTTATACTATATTTCAATGTTGTGATAATACCAAAAAATATGGATTTCATGAATACTCAGATCTGATTCCATATACAATGCCCAATAATACACAAATAATGATAGTAAGGAACACCTACCATAAATTTTGACCAAAAATTTACTAGAGACTAAGTACATCCACCAAATGAGCATGTTTGACACTCTAATCAATATCATATCTATATGGCTTCCATTTTAAGCTCCTAGTTTTAGATTCTTTTAGACTACTGTATGTGAATATTAAGGGTTGAAAAGTTGGTGCCCAACTATTTGTGGGAGTCACAAGCTTGTACAACCCCCTATAAACCCTTTTTTTTGAGATGACTTCTACACTATAGTAGGCTTGTAAGACTAGTATCATTATTCCAAACTAATGCAACTTTTTTTCTAGCAACTCATTCTCTACAAGGTAGTAGGAAATACCACTTCAAGTACTTGTACTGAACTCTCCCAACAATGAATATTGAAAAATGTAACAAAATATTTCTCAAATGTAAATAACCTTGCTATAAGCCCTTATAAAATTCTATATATTTTTAAAAATAATCTAACTAGCTATCACAATTATGATGGATGTTTTGATGGCTAGCAATCACTAACACAACATAGTTATTACAATAATGTCACAATTATGATGGCCAATCTTGAAGGATGAATGTTGCTTCTACAACACACTTGTTGCATTGATGTCACAATTGTGATGACTGACTAGAAGCTTAAACCACCATGATTATGATGATGTACTATCACAATTATGATATCATGAACATGAACTATTTTCCCTTTCTTCTTCCAACTTGTGACAATGCCAACCATCTCCATTACGATGGATCACTTCCCCATCAAAATTTATGATAGAAAAAGTTTGATGCTCATCCGATGGGAGCTAATTCATGGCCATTTTGCTAGGGTGATGGTTAGATTTTACAATTGTGATGGCCTATTATCATAAGTCAGGTCCAAATGCAGTAGTGTATGCTTCAAATATTTGTTCACAAAAGGCACGACTATACTCCATTACAATTCTCATACATAGGATATTGTTTTTATGTAAGAAAAATATGTTGAACCATTATAACATAGGACAAACCTACTAAGATTTTGGTCACATCCATTGTGCAATTATGCGATGTTGAAAGTATCTTGATGACACCAAAGCTTCCAAGAACTAGTCTTCCAAAGTAATTCATCAAAATACATGCAAGGAAAATTAATGGAGCTTCACCTAGCTGTAGGGGCATGGAGACTTGACCACAAAACAAAACTACTCCATCTCATTTTCTTTGGTCATCCCAATACGCTTTCACTTTAACTTTGCTAGGAACCATAGAGTTTGTCATCATTTGGGATGATTTCAAAAGATTCATGATGGTGTTACCTCTAGGTTTGTACATTGAATCAAACCCTTTGAATATATTTGTAAGTCTTTATGAGGCCCAATCTATCATCTAGAACTTCTAAACCTTATATTCTACTTATGAAGAACTTGGAAGCTCCCCTTGGTGAGACTTTTTGTGAGTTTTCTTTCATCAAATCAATCAAGGGGTAAAATAGGAAACTGACAAGTTTAACATTCTATGAGACTTTTAACAATGACTCGGTTATGGAATTATGGATTATGCTTTGAAGTTGAATCTGCACTTTTTGAATTACTAAACTATGAAATTAAACTTAGGAGTATTCAAGATCTACATTTTGAAGCTTAAACTTGAGCTTTGAATAGTGGACTTTGGACCTACATATTAAAACCTCATACTTGAACCTTGAACCTAAACTCCTTGGTTATGGAGTTCAAAAGTTCATCTAAACAACACTTTCTACAAAATATCAATTTTACAAAGGTGTTTCCAACAAAGATAAATATGAGATCTAATAAAATTAAGATGGTTGAGCTTTACAACTTGACATTGAAAATTTTGAACTTTGGTGCCAAAAGCAGGCTTACAATTCCTATTTTAGAAATAAAAGGAAAATGATTTTTTTCTGACATGAGGGGCACACTTTTTCCATCGGGGAGGAATCTTCATTCTCCTCCATACATATTTTCCCTCTTAAAGCCAATCACTGATCTTGATTAGGTGAGATTTTTGTGCACATGGATCACCCAAGATGCATTCTCCACCCTTTATTAGATCTCTCTTGCCTCTTGTTTCCATATTGTTTTCAAAATTTCCCCTTGGCCACCTTAAGAAAGTTGCTATACCAAAACCATGCTCCAAAATTGACCAAATTCATAGTTGGGTTTGGTTAGGAGTCACTACTCATCTTATGTCTCTTCTTCCCTTTGGTCTAGTTTTTTAGAATCTCAGTATGCTTGTGCTCCATTCTCCTTCTTTATGTGGAAAATCCCTAAGTTATGTGCACTCATAGGTTCCCTTATTTTAATAATATTTTTCTCTTAGGAGTCTAGGGTTCCCCATAATGATAAAAAGTATAATTCAATGTTATTCTTTAAAGAAAGAAGAATTTAGAGTTTCCCCTACTCCACTACTCCCTACTCGAAGGTAAAGTACTCTCAAGGAGATTCCGTGTAAAGGAAAATTTTCCTCCTATGGATAAGTAAAAATCTAAAACTCAAAGGATATCAAGTAGAGCTTGTTCTAAAGGGTGTAGTGTTCAGGGAGAAGGATATTTTTAGGATTTCTACATAATAGAAGATTTTGTGGCTGTGACACTCCAAGTTTCCAAAACATGAAGAATATTCAAGTAAAGTAAAAAGGAACATTTTTTTGGGGAGCGTCTCTTTTAGAAGATTCCTAAAAGGAAGAAAAATTAAGGATAATGTAAGTGTTTGGGAAATAAGTAAAAGGAATTCTCCAGCACTAGAAGAAAAGAGTTCATCTGAAGAAGTAAAAAATATAGAACCTAAAGAAATCTTAATTTGGCTTTGCAAAATTTTAATGTCGGGAATTTATAATTTTTGCTTATCACATTTAATGGTAACATATTTTCAAAGGATCAGGCTATATGAAAGGATTGGCTATATGGAAAGGAGAAAATGTAATCATTTTCTACTTATTAATTACCACATTAATGGAAAATCCATTCATTAAGCCCAAAAGGGTTCCATAATTTAATGAAGATAAGATTGCAAAGATATCCACCCAATAATCAAAATAGAAAGATCTATGAATAACAATTATCCTTACATAATCCATTTCTCAATGACCATTTTTGAATTTTGTAGCTAGTTAATTGATTAAGTGTTATATAACTACCATGAATGCAAGATTCATTGGTTATGATAGTTTATATGGTATCAATTATACTTTGAAAAACTTGAGTGACACCTCATTGAAGTTCTAGAACCTAGGTGATTTGCACCATACATTAAGGGAAGACCCAATTCATTCAATCACTCTAATGTTGAAGGAAAGAAACTTAGTAGATGCAATGGGGTTTTTAGTGGTGATATAGGCACCAAAGCTCATCATGGAGTGCATATCACACTACAATCTCGATACCAAGTAGATAAAAATTCCTAGAGAGTTTTGACTACCTAAGAGGGAGGTGTGCAACTAAATGAATTTCTAAAACTTTGCCTCCATGTTCAATGAGATGAGGACTCTGTGCCATACATATTTGATGACAAGTTGGTTCTAGACCCCTCCAAGCAAGAAAAAAAGTGCCAAAAACTTTATATGGTACAAATTTGAAGAGGGAAATCATTGACATCATGGTTCTCCTGCATCAAATGAAGGGAAATAAAGACTCACTCAATTTTGTGAAGCACTACTTCTATCTCATGCAAGTAGTGTATGTAGAGAGTGAATATGTAGATTGAGCCCAAATTATCTATGACAATCTCACAAGTTGGATCCGAAGTGTGAAAGACTAACACCAATTTTACATGTCCTCTTATTTGATCTATGCTCTAGTGACCATACAATTATACCTTAGAATGCCACATGTAGAGAAAATTGATGAGGATATGCATGTCTATAATTTATACTCATGTCTATAACTACAAAGGAGTTATGTAGATTTTATGAAGGTTAATGATGCATTCACCATGAAGATCTACAAAATGTTGTAAGGGTGCCCAGAGAGATTTTTCTCTCTAGAGGTAATGGTTGTGGTGCTTCAATTCAAAAGTTTCTTTATTTAATGTCTATTCTTCTCCTATATTAGGATTGCAGGTTTTGATGTATTCCCTTGGAAGATGTCCATATATCATGATGACTAGATAGTGATTTTTGAAATGTGTAGGCAAACCTTGGAGGTGACTGAGCCCTGTTTAGTGTTGAAGAAGGTAAGAATCCTATTTCTAGTTGTATTAGAGGCCTATTTTTGTGTCTTCAGATCAAATGCCAAGAACATGGAGAAGAATTTTGAGGAAAGGTATAAGACAATGTCCTATGAGGTAATTAGGTTTAAGCTTAAGTATGTGGGTTATATTAAAGATAACTTGTTGTTGGGGTTGGCATGCAAACATGTTCTAGCTCTAGAAGACTACTAGGAAAATGAAACTAATGAATTTGATAGTTGGGAGAGATCTTTCTTGAGGGTGACTATTGATCAAGTCAATTTGTATGTTTTAAACATTAATTTAGAGGGAATTAAAGATGATGGAAAAAATATGTGGTATTCTACATATTTGAACAAAGTGAAGGATGCACTTTTCAACTATGCTCCTCCCCTTGGTCATACAATTGATAATTTGGAGAGGTTAACTGAAGGGGTCATTTAGAGAATAGATAAGTGGGTTGAATCGAATCAAGATTAGAGAAATAAGATTGGTGGTTCACTGTTAGGTTCTTAGCTAGTGTAGTATACTACCATGACCTCCTCAAGAAAAGTTGCCATAAGTACCACTCCTTTAGCAAACCCACCACAAATGATCAGAGAAGATAGTAGAGGTGGATGAGATCAAACTCTAAAGAAGAATGTCCCAATCACTCTAACTTGTGGAGGTGGGCCAACCCTAGTAATCAGTTCAACTCAAGAACATAAAAATACAAAGACAAGGGTGTGGAAAAGGTGAAGGAGGTAGAACCTAAAAGTGAAAAAGATGAAGGCTCCTTCATCCCTGTGATCTATCTCAATGGATTTGATGGAGCAGATCAAAGAGTTGGACAAGATCAAGGAGCTCCACCCTAGTAAGCACCTTAAGGGTTAGATAGGTAATGCAATGTTCCAACCATAATTTCTACTATTAAGGCAGTTGTGTTTCTATTTTCTAGTAGAAAGACTAGTACACCACTAGTGGAAAGAATTTTTTTGATGCCATGAAACTCCAATCATTGAACATATTGGCATCCAAGTCTTGGTTGGAGAATACATTGGAGTAGAAAAGAAAGAGAATAGAGGAGATTCCACCCCTAAAAGACTTGATTTCTTAGACAGTTAGGAAAGCTCCAACCTTAAAGTAAATGAAGAAGATTCTGATGCTAGTAGCCCTAGGCAAAGATGTGAATTTAGGAATGATATCAAAAAGATCACCCAAGTTTAGAAGGAGAGAAATTTGGTAGATCTCAACACATCAAATTCTAGTGTGCAACAGTGTGACATGGGCCACCACAACATGATTCAAAGTGCCTAATGTAGAAGTTTTTGAATGAGTAAATTGATGAAGAGCTATACAAGTTAAATATCTCCAAGGCTCAAATGAAGGTGGTGAACAAGGAATTGTTAGAATATGTTAGGAAGTTGTGTGCACCATTGGCTAGTAAGGGAGAGAGTCATATTTTTTTATCCCTTTTCCAAAAAAAGTAAGGCTTTATTGGCCAAGTTGTAAGAAGAAAGGCATTATTGGAAGATTGTTAGGGAGTGACTAGGAGATATGAAAGTAAGGGGATTTCCCTTAATTGAAAATTTGAATGTCCTATGCATTAGGATTTATGAATTGAAAGGAACCATGAATAATAATATGGTCTCCATGGAGATGACTATTGAAAAATAAAAGGACTCTATTGCCTTGTTATATGAGATCATCAGCATGAATAAAGAGAATGTTATTAGTGTAGACATTCTAAAAGATGGGAATGAACCACTTTCTTACTAGAAGATACCTCTCAAATTTAAGAGATAAAGTATGGTTAAAGCCAAGAAGCAATAGAAGAAAGTGTATGAAGTAGTGAAGAAGGTGGAAGACACTATTTATGTCCATCTCCAAGAGTTGCATACATAGTCCCAACCTAGAAAATGTGGTGATATTGTGGATGCCAATCATATGGAAAATGCTTACTAGGACTTCATTAATGAGGTTACTCGTCCAAAGAAGTTCCAATACATTGATCTACTCACCCTAACTACCATGGATGGAACATTAACAAAGGTGTTAGAAAAGCTATAGAAGAGGGTTGACACCGTCAAAGCCTTAGCCATAGACCATGATTACTAGTGATTTAGGTTAGGAAACATGCCACTTCCAAATCTAGAAGATCTAGTGGAAATCATTGGGGAAATGAATCATCATAAGGTAAATCAAGAAACTACTAAGCCAAAGAATGGTGGAATTCAAGATGCTCCAACTCCCTTAGTTAATCATGACTCTATAATAAATGACAAGTGTCATTATTTTTCTATTCTTAACTATTTCTTTTACCTTTTCAAATGTAATAATTTGTAACGACAAAAAATTAAGGGCCTATATAAATAAAATTTTGATAATTACTAAAGGATTAGAATTTTTAGGTACAAATTGTCCCCCTACAACTATGATTATTATGTGAGAATCAAGACTTTGCATTGAAATGAAGAATTTGATTTTTTCTTGAAATTGGGAATTTTTTAATCTTAAATGGTCTTTGCACTTGATAGTTCTTTTAATCTATGTATTGAATTAGTTTCTTGAATTTTCTTCTCCCCTATCATGCTGCATTGCATTTTGAATTTGGAATTTAGATGTGAAAGAAATTGGGGAATCATAGATTTTAACAATCGTTGGGCTTATGGTTTCAATTGGTCTGATAGCCACTTGGGTTTAATTGCATCTCTATTCCTTTATATTTTCATTTAGAGATAGATTACATGTCATTTAATACCTAGTAGATACATATAGGAGTAGAAGTAGATCTAGTTGGTATGCTGAAAGGTGGTTCTATTATTTTCATGGTTGTGGGAGTAGTAGGACTATTAGTGTTTAATCTTGCTTGGGTTTTTTGTGGTTGTTGGAATTTGGAAACAGCCTCTTTTGCTCTCTAATTAAGAGCATACCCCTCCATTAGAAGTAGGAACCAAATAAAAGAATGATGCATCCACTAGAAGGAAGTTATATCTCTAAAATCTAGAAGGAAGTTAAAGGAGGAGAAAACCAAAAAAAGCTTCCCAATCTATAGATGACTCTCTTTTTTTTCCCACCCCTTGCGTATGAGAGAGTCATTTTTTTGTTGAGAAAGAGAGGAGGAAAATATGTCAACCAACACATCTTAATCTCAACCATTAATTTATCCTTAAAAAGGAAGGCTTGCTCCTCATTCTCAATCTCATATGCTTTGTACTAATGTTATGTTGTAGGATTTTTGGGCGACTTTGGAGCTTTGAAGACTTAGAGCATTCTTACATTTGCATTCTCATATTGGAATTTTAGCTTTATGGCATCTTTAGCTTAGATTTATTTTATGCTTTATAGAATCTCACATAGTATAAGTAGGAAGGCTTGGTAACACTCTTATTTTGTTAGCTTAACTTGCATTTGGATCTCTCATTTAGCTCTCATCTTACATGACATTCTTATAGTGATTCCAGGATGCTAGAATTTTTTCTCTCATCTTTGAATCTCTCATTCTATCATGCACCTTGCAAGGGTTGCAAATCAAGGTTCATTTGAGAGACACCATACTTCTATTTTCACCTTTGCACATTATAAATAGAGAGCTATAAGCCACCTCTTGATATGCTCTCTTTCATGAGTATTCTCAAGAATAGCGATTTTTAGAAGTGTGCGACTTTTTGTACACACATTTTTGGCATCCACCATGGTGTTGGACAACCTTAGGTGCTATATCTACCTATGATCTTGTAAACTAATTGCAACACACTCCCACTCAGATTTGTATTTTTAAGTTGTTAGATTTACCTCCTTTGCACAAGGAGATCCTATAAAAAGCTTTACATACAACTAGTGTTCCCACCAATATCGACGATAACAAGTTCTAAGCTATGGTTAATCACATTTTTACTCTGCATTACCTAACATTTTGAAAAGAAGATGATAAGGTTTTTAGTCACCTTCACAACCATGCATTGCACATTGAAGTCCAAATCCATCACACCTAATCCAGCCTCATGTTGATATACAATGGTGAGGGTTAAATATTATTTCTTTCAATGTTGTTTAACAACTCAATCTCTTAGAATTTTCTATCAACCTTAGATGCAAGATTACAATCAAAGCTTATGATGAAGTTGAATGCTCCTCCAAGGGTCTTATTATGCTTCTTATTTGAGTTGGTCCTATAAGAAAATATGTGGTTTTCCAAGTTCTTGATATTCCACTTGCATACAAATTTTTTTTTAGGGAGACCTTGGATATATGACATGCAAGTAGTTCCTTAATCTTTTCATCGATGCATTAAGTTCCCCTTCAATGGTACCAAGTCTTGATTCTTGGGGATAATTTCATGTTAATAAACACACTCACGGCTGTTGACTCCCTAGTTCCAAATATTAGAGCTACTAATGAAGTTAAATCCACACTCATAGACTAGGGGCAACGTTAAAGAAATTACCTCCTCAAAAAATATATAAATTCATGGTGAATCCAACATTAGTTTCGGGGGAGGGGGGATTAATTTCTACTAGCGAATTATTTTTTGATGTCATGAAAACTTTAATTTTAGATGTGATTTTTTTTTTGACCATTATAAAATTTTATAAAATCAAGCCGATTTTGTCTCTTGTGATAGAAAAAATATGTTTTTTATCAAGTAATTTTTTTGGTTTATTGGAATAAATTTATATTGTATTAGGAAATCTTTTTCATTTATTAAAAAAAATATTGGATTAGGATATTTTTCCTATTTATTGAGAAAACTATATATTGGATTAGGTGATTTTTCCTAGCTAGTGGGAAGACATATATAATGCATTGGTGAATGTGGTAGAAAATGATGTGATTACTCGATCAATGAATCAACAACTAGAAACAAATCGTATATTCTTATAATCCATTATCAAATTATCAAAAGATTGCACTCAGTATTAAATCAAAGAGTGATGAGATAGTGAGGTATCTATAGGATGACATGTATTTGGAATGTTCTATTGCATTTATGGAAGAGTGGAATCTGGTCAAAAAAATATTATGGAAGAGTGGAATCTAGTAAAAAAAAACATTCTTTAAATTGTAGACATCCTAGTTAGTGGTTTTCATTATCAAAAACATAGTTGATTGCCAAAAATGGAACTACTTGTGGAAGAGGGATCATCAAATGAAAATCCAAGCCCTATTTTCAACCCAAATTTGAATATGGTAGAGGATGAGGAACAAAGTGATCTTACTACTAGGCCTATTGCAGCTTTGCAAGTTCTCTCTACTAATTCTGGGGACATCATCAAAGAGCCAGAAAGGGAAGATATATGAGAAATGTTCATTGGAATGGATCTCAAACTTGCTAATTTTGAAGAATAATTTGTAAATGTGGTGGAATAAAAAAAGTGGATCTTCAATGCTTTTGGGATGGTTTGAAGGATAAAAGAAGCATAGATGAAGAATTATCAGCTTAGTTAGGATTTATTTTGTAAAATGTATTATCAAAAAGTGCATGCATTTGAAATGTAATGGTTTGAAGCTTGTTGCTTCCCCCTTTTAAGGAAAACCAAAATAATTTTTGGTATAGTATATATATATATATATATATATATATATATAGATATATATATACATAGGATATAATGCAAAGTAAACCCACTTTTTTTAAAAAATTGATCTTTTTAATATTTCAGTGGCATAGTATTTTCTTTTGGGCTCTAGTTATTTTATAGCAATTAGATAATGTATTTAATTATTACTTTTCAAATTTATGTGAATCATAATTTCATTTTCTAGTAAGTATTTATTGGTTAGTAGTAGTACATAGTACACATATGAGCATGAATTGATGTCTAAAGTGATGGATTTTTGGGAAATGTTTCAAATAACATGTTATATCTCAAACATACGTGTGTAACTAGTAACATCAATCGAAAAACTATCAATCAATGATAATATATCAGTGGTTGAAGGTTTGTTTCAGGCCAAATGTTGGGAACAAAGGCTTGACCCTGTTAAAGTCTCCAGAATGGTGACACATCTCCTTCCACTCTATACCACTTGTAGTGGACATTAAATAAATTTCTTATCTTTGTTAATCACATTCCCTCTTCCACTGGCTCCACACACATTATAGTTTTTTCAACACAAACTTACATTTAACATTATAGTTTTTTCAGCACAAACCTACATTTATGTGGAATATTTTCAAAGATTTAATAAAATAAAATAATTAAACTGCAAGTTGGATGGATAAATGTTTAGAGACCATCCCTTAGACACTAATCTTATTTATAGGCAATTGAGCTTCTTCTTTCATTATTTCTCATCTCATTTTTGGTAGTCACTAGACTGGTAGTTATATTTGTAGTGCTCATTAAATTCTAGTATGGTTTACTTGGTGTGATAGACTAGTAGTTATTTCTCTATAGTCACTGGTATGTAGTCTTGTTGTATAGTTAATTATTTCATAAATTGTGAATCAAGATGGACACTGCAATTCACCTAACATGAAAATTGGAAGAGGAACAAAAGGCCTTTTTAGGAGATGTCCTCGATGAAAACCTCTTGTCAAATGTAATGAGGTCATACCTATTGTGGATTTCATTACTTGTGTGAAAATAGTTTTGGGGCTTGAGTTTTTAGAGAATGAGAATAGGTAGTTGTCAACACAAACATTATGCCCTATTTTCTAACCCCTTTGCTTGACCTTAGAGAAGAAAGGGTTGACATTTTGCTGCTCCTAATGAAGAATTTTAAAGAAGAATACCTGCATGATGACATTGAAATTGTTGCTCATGAAAAATTAGGGGTGGGATCCTTGACCTAATAACTGTTCAACAAAATTAATTTTAAGGGAAGTGTTGGCGCTAAAAATTGCATGGTCAATTTTTGAGCACCATTGAGAAATTAAGACCTATAAATGCATATGTACTTGGTTGTACCTGGCTGTACCTTTGGGTCCCATAAGGTGTTTAATTTTTCTAACACCATGGATTCAACCTTCCTAAGTGTTCCATGAAGTTAAATTGAATTTCCAAGTCATTTGGCAAAGTCCTGTTTTGAGCTAGTATCAATTTTGCATTTTCACCTGTGTCAAACAACGATATGAGGCTATCTTTGCTATTGAATATCCTGCACCTAGAATTATTTCATGATCTGCCACTTTGGGAATGTCTAGTATCCATACTTGAGAACCTATGTTTTATATTTTGAGTCGTTTCGAGTTTGTTTGACTAGGTTTTGAATCCCTCAAAGTTGGTCAGTTACTATTTTCATGCTTTTACAATTAATTCTAAATTCTAGGTAGCCCTTTTTGACCTGTAATAACTTTTGACCAGTTGATCCGATAATAGACTTGTCATGTTTCAAGTTTCAGCTCTTAAAAAATCTGTTTGATTAGTTTTCAAATGCAATTCCAAATGGAATTTCTAAAGTTTTACTGGTGTCAGTATTTGCAGATTGATTGGAACCCCTATTTTTGATGTTATAACTCCTAGTCTATGATTGATGAGATCGAATGGTTTGTTTCTCTATGTTCTATACTAAAAATACTACAAGTGTGCCAGTTTTCAAATCTTGACGAATCCATTTGCACACTTTTCCAGGGTCATTCCATTTGTAAAAATTGTTATCTTGTCATTGTTTCCTATCCTGCAAATCTAGGTAGCCTACTTTGCACGCTTTCCAAATGTGTCTTTTTATTTTTCATGAGCTAAAATTGTAGAATCATACTCACCTCATGACAATCTACGAGTGCCCCAATTTTCAAAGCCTCAAGTGCCCATTTGCTAAGTTTTCCAGGCCATTTCCAAATGTAATTTCGAGGTTTTTGACATGTTTATTTGCAGGTGATTTTAAGTTGGCAACTTTGGGGGTCGATATCTTTTGACCCCGATGTCATCATGTGACGAGATCTAATAGGCCTGTTGAACATGTTAAAGAGATGATATATCTTGAGTTTCAGAGTTTTTTCAAGTGTTTGAATTTGTTTTTAAGACCAGCTTATAGGCCTTGCCATCAAAAAATTACACTTTGCAGAGAATAGTTAAAATGAGTTTTAATTGATGTTTCAATGCTCGATTATGGTTCTAATCAGTTTGGGATGATCAATAGATCAATTCAGCATTTCAGTTGTCCAAAAATGAAAATTTGTGATGACCATTTTGGTCATTTGAAGTTCTCGATACCAGTATTGCATCCTCTTTATGTACATGAAGTTAAAGGAATTCTTAGAAAGGAATTTTCAATGGTTGTGGCTCAGACCAATAATCTTATGGAGCATCAGTGCCAGGTAAAGTCAATAGGCCTACCCTTGGCTGGCGTATTTTTTGATGTCTATGAAGACCATGGAGGTTCAGAGGAAACTCACTTTATCAATGTTAATCTCTAAGAAGAGCTTTGTTCATTACATCCGGATGACCCAAAAATTATGGTTTCTGAACATGGAGGCATCCTTAAAAAGCATAAACTTCAATATGTTGGGGGCAAGATAAATCAAGGTGAAAGAATGTTGGGTTGTTTTGAATGGAGTCTCTAAGGCATAAAGATAATTCATGCCTACATCCAGAGAGCTCATAGCATTAAAAAAAATAGCCAATTTAAAAAAGAAACATACAGAGACCACGTGAGCCAACTTTCCACCTAACATGCAAAGGGAACTCCCCAAAATTTGTCAAAGCTGCACAGTTTAGATAATGAAGTCTGCCATGAAAGCTGAAACCCGCACCATGGGATTCAAGTTGTAGGTCCACACTAGGTAAAAGAGATCGCAGGCAATAAAAAGGATTTTCCATTGTATAAAAGCCCCATGCTAACAAAAAGTGTATGGAATAGGGGTAGTCAAAATAGCAAGGAACATGAGGGAGCCGACAATTAAAAGTCCACATGTTGTCATATCAAAAGACCTTGCATTAAAATGAAAGACATAGCCCAGCTGGTTAAAAGGTAAGCCATCCACGCATTCAAGGAGAATCATCACAATTAGCAAGTAGTCCACGTTAAACAAAAGGAAGTGAGGATTCAACGTTTGAAAGACAAAGCCACAGCAAAACCAGAGAGGCTCATGACTTGAGCAGGAAGATAGGCATTAAAAGGAAGCTCACACCATGGAAAGGAGCCCCACATTTTTTAAATGGGTAGGTACATATGGAAAATGCCCACACCTAAAGAAAGAGCACTCACACAAGAGAAGAATCATTGCAAGAAATAGAGATGCCCAGCACCAAGGGAGGATGGAGAAAATCATGAGCAATTGAAATGTGAAGCCCACACAATATGAGACAAAGCTCATGCAGACAAACAATTCGCCAACATCAAGTAGCCCATGTAAAAGTCACAGAGTGATGGCGTTGAAAAGGGTTTTAATGATAATGGTCCCACATTGCTTGCTCAATGTGATTTCTTTTTTTTTAAATACTATCCAACACATATTACAAGCTGTCTTGAAAAGCAAGCACTTTTGAAGTGCCGACCCTCCTGTGTGGGGCCCATCGACAAATAGTAGCAGAGAAAGTGACGTCAGTGCAGGTAAAGTACAAATTTTAATCAAAGTTTCTCATACACTGATGTGGCGCCTAAAAGAAGATCACAACAGATTTCGACAGGTGCCTTGATCCAATGAATGACGCTTCCTCGCAATATGAAGTTGTGGGGTAGTTAAATAATGTGGGGATGCACCTGGGTGCCATGTGGTAGTGGGCCCAGGTCACAATTCAATAGTGGCAGCTCAAATGGGACTGTCGGATTTTTCCATGTGGCAAGATTCGACGGTTGGTGCTTCCCTACAATATGAAGTTGTGGGGTCGTTAAATAATGCAGAGATGTCTATTTTTGACACGTAACGTGGATCTTGACGGTGTTGATGTGGCATCTAAGAATAGTGGTTAGCCAATCAGAGGCTGCCACATGGCAGAAAGGCAAGTCAACATGGGTTAACCCAGATTATAAGGCAAGGGCAGTATTAGGGAATAAAAATAATAATATTTTATTATTTTTTTTTAAAATTTGTTACGTTCAGTCATTTTAATCCAAGAGGTATTTTTCTAAAGTTGGACTTTAGAAAATTATAATTTTTTTTCAAAAATTTTTAAATTCAAAATTGCAGACATGGTTTTCTACCAACAGGGGATTTTTCAAATCAAGATTTAAGAGGTTCCTAGTAAGCAAAATAGGCGATATTATATACTGCCGGAATCGGGAAAAGATGAGCTATCCATTTTTGGAGTCATTTTTTGCACAGAATGCTATTGGTTCCTGTTATAGGAGGTTTTGTCTCAGATTCTTATCTTGCAACCATTTTTAGGTGTCAGTGTTCAGTTGTGATTTTTGGCAAATTAATAGCTTGAATATGCGTAAAAGACAAGGAGAATTCAATTAGGGGCATTTCTAAGTCAGTTAAATGAAGTTTTATCAGCATTTTGATGCAAATCAGATATTTAGCAAATAAGGGATTTCATCATTCAGCAGGGGATATTTTCCAAATCAGTTACAAGGCAATGATGAAATCAGATCAGATCAGATGGAAGAGAGAAGGTAGAGAGAAGCTTTTTCATCTTCAAAGAGAGGGAATTTTTGAAGGGATAGATGTCAGCTGTATAATGAATCTAAGAATTCTTTCTTTGATATATCTTTCTTTTCTTTCTCTGTTGTAGGTTGTTGGTTGGTTTTTCTATTTTCCAGTTCTTGGAGCTCTACTCAAGCTGTGAAAGCCACACACCCAGCATATCTTGTATGAACATCATATGGATTTCATAGATAGTTTTGATATAGTAGTGTGATCTTGTATCTTTTTTTATGCATTCCTAATGTACTTATTTCAAGGAGATAAATACAATGTGCAGAAGGTTTTGAATTTCAATATAATTCTGTCTACTTTCTTGTTGAATTTGTAATTTTATATGTTCAAGAACAAAGAGCTTGAACCTATTTGCAATTTTCTGGTTGTATGTTTGAAGTTTTCTTGCCTTTGACTAAGGGAGTCATATAATTTCTTGTGGTTTCAGACAAGGTTGCAGATTCATTTAAAAGGATGTGTGAAAATATGGGGTTAAATTGGATATTGTTGTCTAATTCATAAGGTGAACAGACTGAACATGAATGTCTCAACATATGCCATATGTTGATTGATGTTCAAGGATGTGTAATTCTAAAGTATCGAATTGCCCTAATGGATAAGGCACTAGTCATTTGTAGGATCATTAAGTTTTTGCTGCATATTGGACATGCTGTCTTTTCTCAATATGAATCAGTCATTTTCCCTTCATGTTAAAGTGGACATAAAAGTTTAAACCCTCACTCAGTTTATGAATAATATAGGTTTGCACCTAGCTATTTTAGAATATGTATTGTTTCATAAACCACTAGGAGATATAAGGGGTTTTTATCTACTTCATAATAGATTCAGTGTATGCTTTGATAACTGGTACCACATAAAGAATCTATAGGTCTACCCGCCTAGGTTTTGCAGAGCCTAAAGAAGAAGAAGGGTCTAGCCTTATAGTTGGCCTAGTGTCTGAATGGGCATGTTGAAAATGGGAGTTAGCTGCCCCTAGATGTGTTTTGTTCTCATCAGGGTAATTGAAAACCAATAATGTTTTCAAACACCAACAAGATGGCGACTCTGCTAGGGACTTGTATTGAATTTGAGTAGTAGACAAACCTTGAGAATTTGAAGAAGATTCAATACAATAGGAAAGATGTGCTACAGTAGTAGGGTTGTGTGAGGTGTTTACCATTTCTCTGTTGATGTTTTATGTTCCCTAATAAGCTTTATTCATAATCAGCAGTATGTTGTGAGAGTTGAATGAAAATTGTGTTCTATGATTGGCATAGGTCTATCTTCAATCAGTTTAGTTTTTGCAAATACTGTTAAGAAAGTTTCAGAGTCAAGAATTCAATTTATAAAGTATAAATTCTTTTCAAGATGTCAGTGATCTGCAAGTTTCTCCTACATTAAAGGTCTAGTTCAGATTTGTCAAGTGACAAATTATATTTTATTTTCTCACATGAGTGAGTGGCGACTCTCAAATCTCTATACCAGTTTGTTCCTAATTGATTTCATTACAAAATTTTGAAGGACTTTTAGTTGTATTGACAAATCTGAGATTGTTGATAGTTTCTTGGAAAGGAATTCTAAATTCTTGATAAGTTGTTTGAAATCTGTTGTTATAAAGAAATTGAAATGTAAAAAGTAGATCATAGAAGTGATCTCTTTATCCTCTTGAAGGGAGGTGGCAACTCTACAAAGTTTGATTAGTGGTGTAAAGAATTCCAGTCTTGCATCTGTGCCAAATCAGTAGATCGAAGTTTAGCATCAGCACTGGAGGTATTTTGATTTTCATGCTTCTTTTCATGGAAGTCAAGTGTTTAAAAAAGTTTCCTCTATTTATTGATTTTCAGCACTAGAAAGAAGAGGTAGAAATTTTTTTTTATAATGGAGTCAGATCTTAGATCTGAGATTAGTTTGCCAAATTCTAAGAGTTTGAAAATTGTGAATAATAACATTGCTATGTTGAATAGAATGGTTTACGAAAAGATTGTCAACCTTATAAGAGTTAAGGTAGGAAGTACTCAAAGTTTAAGTGTCGAACAATGTTATTTAAGGCTTAAATCAGTAATTAGTAAGATTCCTTTTCATTGTAGACCTAAGGAATTTTCCCTACCTAGTGTTGTCTTTGATGTTCTAGTACCCAATTCAGTCAATTGGCCAGCACCTATAAGGTTACAAATACTTTTGCAAATTGAAATATTCATTGAGGAGATGGAAAGTGGTGATTATAGATTTCATGACATGTCTTCTAATGATAATGAGTGTGCTAAAAGCCAAGGTAGTAATGATTACAATGAGTCCGTAGAGCAAGATAATCTATCTTCCAAATGTGAAGAGATGGATTCAAATGTTAATGAATAAGGTAATAGCAATCAGCATGAAAAAGATGGATATAAAAAAGAAGATAAATTTTGTTATAGTACATATGAAGTTGAAGAAAGTTGTAACAATAGTAGATCTAGTGATTGTCATGATAAGAAAGAATGTTGTAATAATTATGATTTTCCATATTGTTACACTAATGATATTCTTATTGTAAGTTCTTCATGTTATCAAGATGACAATCATAGCTAGGAGAAGATTTGTGAGGCAGTCTTCTTGAGTTCTCATGAAATCTCTATTTTGTTGGCTCGTGAGTTTGAAAAGCACGTAAGTATTTCTAAGGATCTTCATATGTTCTCTCATAATACTTTCTCATTCAGTCAAATCAATTCCCTAAAGTTTGATGTGGAAAAAGAGGTAGAATCCAAACAATCTTTGTTAGACTTTGGAGGTGTAGGAACATGTATTCATTTTCTTATATGTTTTAGCTTAACTTAATGTTCTTAGGATTATTTTGTGTTAAATCTTATTGATACACAATCATTTGGATTGGAATGCTTAGGACTCTGGCTACAATTCTAAAGAGGAATTATTGGAGCTTGCTTTCTCGCCTTGAAAGCATTCCACCTTTAGCTCTCGACATCTTTAAACTGCAAGACAACACCACTTGTCAAACATTTGGGTTTTACATTTCATCTAAAATCAAAATGCTAAGAAGAAAAATCCAATGAAGACATCCTACTTAGATGATTTCTATGAGTATAATATATATTCTTTAAATACAATTTGCATTCTGTGGTTTCTAGACAAAATGAGAATTTCAATTAGAACACTTAATCACAAAATTCATCCAATCTGTTTCCTCCTTAAATAAGATATCTAATAGCTCCTTTCTCATTTATGGATTCCCACAAAATATTTATCAACACTTACCTTGTTTCTTGTAACAAAATGCTACATTTCTAAACTTAGATCTACAAGCATTTGAACCCTCCAAATATAATATTCCTGTATAAACTCTAAGTTTAACACTAAATCCATTTGAGTTTAGATATATTCATCTCTAATTTCTTTTCCAAAATCATCCTCCAAGGTGAAACTCACCAATCTACTCTTCTTATATGCTTATGGAATTTTTTTGGATGTTCCAAAGAATTTCAACATCCAACCTTTATAGACATTTGAGTCCTAAATTTATGTCCCTTGATGTTAGGCCCAAATGGTCTATGGATTAAGTTTTTTTAAATTGTACAACCACCATGAGGCCAAACTTGCATAAGCTAATTGATTTATAATTAAGTGAAATCTGAATTCTTCTTTTGACCCTTAGGCCAACCCACTCAGGCCTATTTTTCAACAAATTTCAATTGCAATTATTTCATGACTGAAATTGTAATGATCTTAGGCTCACGAGTTTTTAAAATTTACCCATCTTTTGAGCTCACATGTTCTTGATTGAAGATTGCATTAATATGTTTCAATCTTTGAGTCAACTTCATTAGTTGATGAATTAATCACATAAGTCATTGCTATCAGGATTAGTAATGGCATGTTGTTTTTAGCACCTAAGTAACTTTCACCTTGTGACATCTCTTTGAGGCATTTTGCAAATAACTAAGATACATTGTCTATAAATCCACATTTTGCAAATGTCTAGGCCTTCTAGAAATTATAGGATCATTTTAGTTACATTTGAAAACATTAATCAACAATTTCCATATGTGCAGATATAAAAATTAACTACAATATGTCCAATTTATTTGTAGGTATATTTTCCTATGAAGAAAGACCACACCTAACAATATGAACCCAGAACAAAATAATGAGATAATGGATGCATTGTGGGCTCAGTTCTGAAGAAAACTTGATAAATGTTATTGTCTTTGCAAAAAGTGTAGGGGCTTAAAGAATCCAAGAATTCTAATCACAACAGCCTAGAGTCATTGTAGGCAACATTGTCATGTTGAAGGGGGCCACAATTTTCATCCATTGCTGAATGTGGATTTCCTACTAGAGGAACATGGAGGTGTGAATATCCAAGCTGAGGATAACACTTCCATGGAAGAAGCTGATAATGTGCCAGAGGACATGATTGAAGAAGATGGTATTGGGGAAGGTGATGAAGAGGCTCACAATGATGGTACTAGAAAATCTGATAATGATGATGAAGATGGTCTTGATATACCTTTACTTGAGAAGGCACACAAGCCCTTATATGAAGGCTCCTAAACAACTCTACTCTCGGCTATAGTTTTGTTGGTGAACTTAAAAGTTATGAATGGTATATCCAATGTAGCAATGTCATGTATGCTAAGGTATGTCATTTTTGTCATCTTCAATGTTAGCATGCAATTACTATTCATTAGATTAACAATGCATATTTGTTGTTGTAGGTTGACTAGTGAGTTTTTCTTACACCATTAAACATTTTGCCTCATTCGTACCAAAAATTATCTAACATTATGGATCAGATTGGAATGAAGTATTAGACAATACATGCATGTCCCAATGATCACATTCTATATCATAAATACCATGAATTTGCAACAAAATGCCCTAATTGTCATGTTAGTAGATATCGGTCAGATCAAATAACAAAAAAAGTGTCTCACAAGGTTCTTCAATACATTCCTATTATTCCACGTCTTCAATAGTTATTCAGGTGCACTAGCTTGGCACAATTTATGGATTACCATGCACATAATAGAAGTTAGGATGACATTATGTGAATGTCTGCCGATGGTTCTACATTTAAAGAGATAGAAGAAACATGGTGACACTTTAAAGAAGAACCTCATAATCTAAGGCTTTCATTGCCAACAGATGGTGTCAATCCATATGGAGATATGAGATCTGTTTACTCATTGTGACCTATTTTTGTTATTAACAATAACATTCCTCCTTGGATGTCCATAAAGAGGGAGCACATAATGTTGTCAATGATTGTGCCAAGTATTTTTTTATTTTATAGCTATCTAAATTAATTTATAAATAGTGCATGAAAATGGTCATAATAATTACGTAATGTTTATGTTCATTCAATTGCTAGGTAAATACCAAGTTAAAGATATGAACGTATATATTGAGCACCTAATTGACGAGTTGTTGAAGTTATGGAATGGCATCACTATGTATGACATCTCTAGACCGATAGGACATCGACAATTTCAATTCCATGCAATGCTTGTATGGACAACACATGATGCCCCTGGGCTAACTCATTTTTGCGGTATGTTATATTGTTAAGATCACATATTTTTGGTCTGTTATAGTGCTTACACATTACTATTGAATGCTTAAGTTGTGCATGATAATTTTACATGATCTAATTATACATGATCTTTTAGGTCTTCAGACAAAGGGAAAATTTGCATGTCTAGTTTCTGGTCCGAAGATGAAATCTCGTCATTCAAGAAGTTTAGGAAAGTAGGTGTTTGATGAGTTTAGACACTTTCTCCACAATAATAATAGGTATCAAATTGCCAAAAAACATCTGTTCAATGGGAAAGAAGAGACATCATCAAGGCCACGAAGAATGACATCTCATTTATGGAAGTTGGAATACGATCGACTTAATCATCGAGGTAATGTCCAATTTGTCATTTGAAGTTTAAAATTCATATTTTGATATTGCCTTATATTTACTAATGCTATAATTGATGCTTTTGAAGGTCATCAAGGCATCAATGATCAACTTCCTAGAGGAATGAAAAGTTATCCTACTCAATTTAGTAGGTTACCATACTACAAGGATCTCCCAATCATGCATTTTTTTGATGCTATGCATATTGGAAAGAATGTAACAAAGACACTATGAAAAATGTTCGATGGAAGGTGTGATAGAGAACAAATTGCCAAAATTTGTACTAACATTCATTAATCCAATCATGCACTAAAAGCTTTCATTGAATCAAATAGCAATGGAGACCGCATAAATCCAAGTGCCCTTCCTTGGTTATTAATAGAGCAATAAAGTGATGCATTAAAAGAAGTCATAAAAAAAGAAAAATTTCCAACAGGATTTGGTGCAAATATAAGCACTCTTCTATCAAAAAAAGGTGATTTTGGGCTAGGGTTGAAAACACATGATTGGCATACCTTCGTCAAGGTAGGTCATGTTCTCTATTTACAGTATATTTGTAAGATTGAATGTACTACCAATTGCATTATTTAATAATATATTGAAATGATCATTTTTTAATGATTGTAGTTTTTCCTACCTCTATCGCTTCCACAATAGTTTGACAATAGTATTAAACAAGTTATACATGATTTTGGAAAATACATGAGGTTAGAAGTATTTTTTCTTTGATTTGTAGCTTTTTATCTGAAATCTATTGTATAATTTTATTTGAAATCTCATTTATGTGTTTTTGCATGTTGAATCTCTTTTAGGTGGTTATCATCTAAAGAAATTGATAAAAAAGATATAAAATATTGGAAGATAAAAATCCATAGCTTATGTGTGAAATGCAAAAGTGTTTACCTCCAACGTTTTTCAATGCTCAAGAACACTACCTCATACATCAAGTTGAGGAGATTGAATTGTGTGGACCTATACAAGCTAGATCAATGTGGATGGTTGAGAGGCACTTAAAATTTATGAAGGGCTTGGTTCATCAAAGAGCATGTCCTGAGGGTTCTATGATAGAGGGATATATGATATACCATATCATGTTGTACATTAGTGAATATCTTCCAAATTTTGTAGTAGATATCCATGTAGATTGCATTTGAGATCCCAACTATAATAACAAATTCAAAGGGGAGTACCTGATGGGGAAAGGTAGATTGAGGAGGGTGAGAGGTAATTATAAGTTTTTTTTTGTAATTTAATAATTCTTATCCATCATCAATATATATAAGTTGTTTCTAACTAGTGTAATTTTCTTCTTCATAGTTGGTCATGACTTGGATGCACTACACTTGTATATTGCAAACAATCTTGATTGGATGATAGTATGGATTGAATAGTCTCAAGAAAATGGTCACTCATTAACATGGGATGGTGTTGCATTATTGGTTAAAGAAGCTCATTGTAATGGAGATCCCAATGTTATGCCAATGGTACTTGATCTAATATATGGCTTAAGAGATACAAAGGTACGCATAAGATTACTAATCATGAGACATAAGTTTAATAACAACTCATAGATCAATGAGAAGATTCTTGACATGTTTGAATAATTGTAGGTCAAAAACCACAAAGCTATGTACTACCATGGCTATAATTTCTACAAAAAAATAGATGAAATGAAGAAAACGTGTGATTTTGGGATAAGTTTTGTCTTCATGATCACAAATATTTCATCTAGAACTAACATACATCCTCAACAATCTGAAAATTGATACTATGGCATTTTGGATGATATACTTGAGTGTGACTTTAATTCATTCAAAATAGTTTTATTTGTTGTAAAATGGTTCAGGTTATGACTAAATCAAAATTATCCCAATAGGACTGTTATTGAACACGATAATGGATTTACTATGATTAATATAAGGTCATTTGAGCCAGTCAAAGATGAGGCCTATGTTCTTCCAAGCCAATGTGAGAAAGTGTTTTACTTTGGTGTTCCACACAAACTAAGTTGGTCATTTGTTGTGAGACATGACCCAAGAGGAAGGCCAGTAAAGTATAATGTGATCGAAGAAGAAGATATTGAAGAAGCACAAGAGGAAGTAAATTTTTATCAGGAACGATAGTTACCCAATGATGAAGAAGAAGAAAATGGTGATGATTTTGGTCATGCTAACGATAATAGTGATAATGATGATGATGATTCTGATGATGATCATGATCATGGTGATAATGGTCATGATGATGATGGTGATGAAGATGATGATGATGGTGATGAAGATGGTGGTGGTGATGACGATGATCAAAGTGATAAGTACAATGATGGTGATGATGATGATGATGATGATGATGATGATGACATGGATGGAGATCATGATGACCAATGAAATATTCAAGTAGGATCAATGTCAACTATGATGGTATCTTGCATGACCAAATTTCTCTTTCCAAACTGTATGTGCACATATAAACATTAAGTAGAACATGTCAATTTTTTTTTAGATATAAACATTAGTTAAACTAAATTTTTAACTTAAGACAAATGATTTACATATAGAATCTACTTTATTATTAATATTTTTTTTGGTAAGTCTATTACTTTAATTTCACTTTTGATTTCTAAGACTTACTAATTTTTTTCACAGGCCGATATGGATGCACCATCTTAGACACCTTCAATAGAGGTAAACATTAATTATTGTTAATTTTAATATTAATGTAGAAACAAATGTCATATTATTATGTTCTTTTCTTTATGGCTTTGGAGTTATTTTGATGAAAGTATACTGATATTTGATGTCACAAATGATAGGAAAAAGCTAGAATGATCACTGATCAAATGCGATCTAAAATACGGGCATCATATCTACATGACATCGCCCTTAGTACTGACCTTGTGTTCATCACCCAAAAAATTAAGCAAAGATACATCAATGAGATTCTTACAAAAAAAAAGCTTCTTTCCCTTGAGCTGCTTCAGGTTGGCTCTTGGATTTGTCATATTTTTTGTTTTTGAATAAGTTGGAAATTTATGTGAAAGTATAATTCTAGGAGTCAAGTTTTGCACTTGGCATTTACTTAGCAAATCAATCTTTGGCTTGGATTTGGACTGATAAAAATTGGGCAACTATTGGAAAATTAAAAAAAAATATAAATTATAATCCATAAAGAATTGTTTTTAAAATCTCATGATTTTTTTTGGCAAACTCAACAAGTACTTAGTTGAGATTTAGCATTGAATGAAATTGGTTTCATTTGCAAGGATTATCGGAGGGTGTGAACCATTCATTTATATTAAATTTTCATTTTATCAATTTAGTCAAAACCCACCTTTCATATGCATTGTTGAGGGCATGTGTATCTTCACATCCCACAATTTTTCAAGTCAGTAGTTTCTAGCTTCTCAAGGTAGTTTTTCTGTCAAGATCTACAATCTACAAGGAATATAATTTCTTCTCATGGCCCTTCTTGATGTACAATTTCAATTATTACTTTCTATTTCTTGTCATTTTTTACTTAGTAATTTCTTTTTCTATTTGTTTCAATTTGCTTTAGGCATTTTCTCTATATTGTTACTGTGGTTTAGAGAAAGTTTGAAGGTAAGAAGTTGGTGTTTTTAAATAATCATCTTTGAGTGAGAACCATATTTGATTACTAATTTTTCAAGATCATTTAAGAATATTGTTTCCTTCATATTTTGATTTAGTACAAGGCAAGTATTTCTTTGCTAATAATTGGCTTTGCAAGCAGAAATAGGTGTATTTTTTCCATTGATCATTTTGTGGTCCCTAGATAGCTTGGATAGCCCACTTCACCAAAGGACATGTGTTCTAAGGTACATTTTCTAGAGCCAAGAATTGAAATGTTTCTCATATTTTGTCACATTAGTTTACTGATTTGTAAATAGTAAATGTTTCATAGAACTGGGAACTGAAATATCAGCCAGTCTATAAGTGTTGAGTTGTATTCCTTAAACAAATTATGTTCATTTATTATTGGCTTTCTTTGAATTATAAGACATTTAGTTTTTCATATGTGATAAACTAAAAATAGATTTGATGAATCTTAATATCCTCATCCAACTTCTATTCTCCAATTACTAATAGATTTTTTCCACCTCTATTATTCATTGTCCTCAAATGATAACATAATCCTCTTTATATAGATGATATAAATTGGTGTGCATTGAATGAAACCGTTACTGGAGGCAAATATGACAAGGAAATATGGACATAAAATTAAATTATATGAACATTGGTCAGCCTTAGAACTAGGTGTATTTCCATATATAGTGTGTAGGTTTGTTAGTAATACATGGAATCGTTATTTATAATATGGTTCAAGCAAGGAGTCTAAAAAATTCAAATGTGATTCTATACATAACCCACCTCAAAACCTATAATAAATTAGGTAATAGTATGAATCACTAAAACATTTAATAGTTGTAGTAGTCTCAAAACAAGGTAGTATTAGGCCATCATCAACCCAATACTAGTCTAGTAAATCTCCTTGAGATAGAAAACACATATGATAAATGCGGTGCTCAATATTATATAAAAGATGGATGAAATGTTGTTGGCTACTTAGTATAAATCATTTTTTAGGATTGATATGGTTTACATTTTTGTTTTCTAATTGATATGGTTTACATTTTTGTTTTAGGAAGACTTTTGTATCAACATTTCAGACAGTATTTCATAATCTATCTTCTACATTAACTAAGATCACATGCCAATTGAGCCTCTATAGTTTCTTTTCATCTAGAGACAATTCTAACACTTTATGAACATTATGTTATGGTAGAAGAAAACAACAAGGACACTCTTGGCATCATTTGCAAGGAGCCATGGGGACAATTCAAAGCAATATGCTTCTCCAAGTAAAAATAAAGAAGTTGGTAAAAGAGATGACGCTTCCTTCCAAGGGGCCAAAACACCTTCCACTCCATGTGAATCACACAACTTCTCAACATCAAGGTCTTCCACATACCAGTCAAATGAAATTGATCTCTCTGACCTTGTTGATATGGACTATGGTAAAGTGTATGATATGTAAGTGTATGATGGAATAGAGCAAATCTAGAGCACCACTATAACTTATAATATAGAGGGATAGTGATAGTAGTTAGTTGGAGGTTAGTTCCAACACTCCATCCATCCCTTTTTGGGTACATGATGATAATTCTATTTGGTGTTGGTTGTTGAGCAACATAATAGTTCTATTCACATTATATATCAAGTAAATAAATGGCTTGACATTACTTAAACTTTTCATGCTATCCATTTCTTTATATAATAAAAAGGCTTGAAATGTGGTAAAATGTTCACCACTAAATGGGGACAATCCCTATCACTAATAGATTTGGGAGTGTTTTGCGATGTCAATTTGCATTTGGCTTTTTTTTTTGCCTTATAGCCTGACGACGTCGCAATTCAAAACAAAAAGAGGTGCATTGCTCATTATCTACTGCCGCCGAATCGAGCTCTGCTGCCGCCAAGAATTATCACTGCCTCCGAATTGCCAAATCGAGCACCCAAGGTATGGAAAAGTTTTTGCTGCTTCTTTCTCCTCCTTTTTCCTTTTTATATGCTCTGGAAACAAACTCAATAGGGTAACTACATAGATATTATCATAATGGTCCGGATTCACTTTTCGCAAAGCCAAAATTCTTTCTTTAACATTCTCACTTACCTTATCGCGGAGCTCCATGCCTATCATCAGGGTCAATGGGAAAATGGGTGAAAGCTGCACCAAAAGCTCACCAAAGCCGCAGCCAATATCTGCAAATCGAATTTTCTTTTATTGACAAGTTGAGGCAAAATATGCTTTCGCTGATTTCAAATCCTTAGAATTCGAGACTTCGTGTTCTTCTTGAGCTTTGTCATTAGGGTTAGGCGCTGGAGATTTGTTGTCTTGGAGATGTTTTTCGAAGAAATATGAAGGGAAATGGTCAACATAATCGAATTGAGCTGGACAGAGAGGTACAGGAAAGTGCGAATCACTGAGAGGATTGCTATGAGCTCGTGCTCTGTAAAAATGCTTCCTTGGATGCTTCACAGATGCGCAATGCTCTCTAGCATGCGACATTGCTCAAATTCAAGGGTTTTTCTTCACATTTCTTGACAAGATTGGAGAGAAGCTCTGTGGTGAAGAATGGCTATTGCAGAACCTCCTAGATGAATGGCTGCCATAACATGCCTCCCATTGTCTTGTCATATTTCTTCAAGATCTTTGCAACCCCTGTGTAGTCATGGTCTCGCTCAATGGACAAATTTGACAAAATGGGGGTTTTGAATTCGAGAAAGGGGGAAAATTAGGGACATAGTCCATTATTAACCTTACATACCTTTGATAAACACATTCGAAAACCTTTTGTCTTTTCAGGAACCCCATATACATCTGATAAACACATTCGAAAGCATTTCATCTCTTTTGGAACTATTGGAATACTTTCAACAACATTAGTGATACTAGATGATGCTCCAATAGGTCCAAGGAAGATGTTGCAATGACTAATACAAAATGAAGGTGTTGCAATATTTAATGTAGAGAGTCCGTTTGAACTTGATACTGGTATTGTGTTTTCTATGGAACAAATGAGAAGAAATTATTAGAAAATAAATAAAATATAAACTGTTCAAATGCAGGAAAAAATTAAATGAAAATTTATTGCTTGTTAAATATACTTTCAGATGTAAAATGGAGGTTTTTTAGTGTGTTGATATTTAAAAAATCACATTAAGTATTATTGTCGGCATGTTATCATTGTCTATTTATTATGATTAGTATTATTTTTCTATCTTCTTTGTGTCATCAATCAACAATATTTTTCTTTCATGTCATTTTAAGTTAGTATTTAATGCTGAAATAATACAATTATGTACAAGGTCTTGAAGGATTGGAGAACAATGGAGTCTATTCGAACAATGTGTGAGAAGGTATATTTGAATTATTATATATTAATGTATTTGATTTAGAGCTCTACTAGAATTGATTTTTTTTTTTTTAGATTATAGGCTTGTAATTGAGCTATTAACAGTTTACAATACAGTTACAATTGGATTGAAAAAATGAATTACAAAACTGTCACATAAAATTAGATTTAAAATTTGATACATGCCCAAAAATCTTGAGGAAGATGTACCTTTAATTGTCAAAGCCAAAGGTTCTAGAGATCTTGATGAAATTTGACAATCATCATTTGATTTTAAATGAGTTGAAGATTTTCCTTCAGAAAATGACTGGAACTGCTCCACATGCTCTAATATCTTACGAGCTGTCACTCCAGATTGTTGCGACACTAGAAGTTCATATGCCAACAAAACCCCCTGCTTCTCTGTTTCCATTGGTTTCTTGATAACTGCAATCAAAAGAAAGAAAGAAAACACTTCTGTTATAATCTATGATATCAAGTAATGTGTACATGGATTTATAGAAACTTACAACAATATAAGCATATTCGGTACTTCTCAAAAGAACTATTTAACTGTGTTACAAAGAAGACGTGCATACATGTTTCCTATAAGATTTCAATTTATGACCTCTCACCCATGTATTTAGCCTAAATGTATTAAATATAATAAATAAATAATTTATTTGATTGAATTGTTAAGTAGCTGATTGAAATGCACCAAAATTACCCAATCGGAAGTCAGAGCTTGTCCTTTGTCGGTTCATCCTCAACGTCATATAAGAGCATCTCCCACTTTTTAACAGCTAAGATGCAAATTGTATCATGTCAACAACCAATATTTTATCTCAAATAGCCAGAATCAAAGGCAATCATGGAGGGGAAAATGTTGTGTTGCCCACCTGTCGTCCACCTGTAATTGGGAACTGTATGGGCGACCACTTAGATTCTGTAGTGCTTACAAGCACAATAAAAATATTCATGGAATAAAGGACACTATAACTTTTTAGCAATTTTAGAAGTAAAATAGGTATTCATATGGAGGAGATATTTCTTACATATTTAGTATTCATTCTTTCATAAATATGAATAGTACATTTAGTGGTGATTGCATTTAGAAGATGTTTACAGAAAAGAACATTAGATCTTGCTAACCTCTTTAAAGTGAGAGCTACCATCATCTATATCCCTTCTTGCCCTCTTCCTCATGTGATCTTGCTCTGCACTTTGCATGTTATTTGCTTCCTCTTCAACCTCTTTAAAAGTGTGCTTCCTAGAGATATATGAGTTGAACCATTTCAGTGCATACTCTCTAAGAAGACAACTCTTTTCATTATCTCCTTTGCAACTGCCATTACCCTCTTTGAAATTCTTAACAGAGTTATTTCCTGATTTTGTTCTTTGTGCAATGTGATGCTACAGTAAATGTTTCTTCTTTGTTTGAAATCTAAATTTTATGTAGAATGAATGTATGTTTCCAAGTTTCCTCTTCTATTTCACAAAGATCACACCTTTCCACTGTGGGTCTAAACTTTTTAGTTGCAAATTGCTCGTCTAGATAAGCTTCGTCAAGAAAAAATAATCAAACAATAGATATCCGCTGTTAAATTTTGTGGTTTCTAATTTGAACTGCCTTTTCTAATCCAGGTGATATGGCCTTTAGGAATACAGTTTTGCAGCATCTATCCAGCCAAAATTAAGCATTTTTACAAAAAAAATTATTGGCGAATAATTGTATTATGATTTATTCGTGGTTTTCATAGTCTGTTTGATTTTCGTCCTGTAAAATAATCACTCGTCAGTGATTGGAAAAATTGGCTTTCAAAAAAGTCATTAAATAGAATGCCAATCAAATCTTAGTCTTGAAATAATGTAGCTCAGAAATAACGGCCGACATTTGAAGACTTAAAACTTTTATTACTCTTAAATACAAAACCTTCATTTAAAATCTAAGTTTCCCTCTTTGTTTTCATCTCTCTTTTATTAATTTCGCCAATCAAT
This sequence comes from Cupressus sempervirens, assembly GCA_028749045.1. NCBI lineage: Eukaryota > Viridiplantae > Streptophyta > Pinopsida > Cupressales > Cupressaceae > Cupressus > Cupressus sempervirens. The sequence continues at coordinate 536,030,183 of CM053787.1, read as the reverse complement.
TTTTTCAATCCTGAAGTTCATGTATTTTCACTTTTATTTTTATTTTTATTTTTAGAGTTATTATTATTTTTAGTAATTTTATTGTTCTAACTATTTATCAATAATAATAATATATATATATTCTATTAAGACAGTTTAATAAATATCTACATCATGAGTTCAGAGTTCCGAAAAGAAAAAGAAAAAAAAAGGACTTTGCACACCCCCTTGAATATATACAATTACAAAATTAGGGGGTGATGGTATCAATTCTTTTTAACTAGCTATACTTAGACTACAATCCATTTTCATTACAAATATTAGCAAATTTATAATCTAAAAATTCACTATTGAAATTGACCCCATCCATCCTTGACGTTGGACACCTCTGCGTGAGCCACTTGATCAGCTTCACTTTGTCTATTATCTTGATTGGGCATTTTATTCCAACCATCATGCTACACTAGTCCCTGCTCTTCATGATTATGGACTAAACCTCCACCAGATTGTTGATCAGCTCCCCAACCGGATTGAACAACATCAACCTGATCCTCCTCTTGATTATACATATTTTCCCAACCTATTTGAGGAAGCTCAGTTTGAGGGACATCTTGCAACTGACATTCACTAATATATTTGTTCAATTCGTCCATTTCTATTGGAGCCAAGAAGGATTGGAATCCTGAAACATAGTTTGCAGCTTGAACTTGATCTTTCTTTATCATTAAGCACCCTTCACAGATTAGCCTCATAAAGTCTGATATTTTGATTTGAAGAACCAATGATACTTGTGACATAATATTAAAATGGGTGAGTTTAAAATTAAACTCAGTAAGCTTACTCCTCTCGGCTTGAAAGATTTCTTTATTCTTGTCCTTCCATAGAATCCATAACACCTCAATAGTCTATACAAACCAAAAACTATTGAATTTAGAATCAAATCTATCCACATATCCAGCAAGGATCTCTGACTAGGAAAAACTATTAATACAGTTCTACTTACATGGAGACCCCAAAAAAATAGGCCATATCTTACGTGCATATAAACATTCAAAAAATAGGTACTCAAAAGACTCATGAACATTACAAATATTACAACACATAGGAGCAAGACCAATTGATGAAAGGACTTTCCCAAGAGCTAACTTCTTAAATAAGAGCAACCACTTGAAACAAAGTTTTTTTTTGGCTCTGCTTTACTTTTTGACATGTATTCAAAGAAAAAAGACCAAATAGAAAAAGGCTTAATTTTCCCCCAACACTGAGACACCCTGGCTATGAGAGAGGAGTCATTTTTCATATAGAGATAAACATTTTTGGTAGTACTTTCTAACAACAGATTACCATTAATCCATTTAATCTTCTTTAAGGATCCATTAGAATCTAAAAATTCATTTGGCTTACAACTAAGCATTGATTTCTTAATAAGGGTATATGTCTTTTTCTACGAGTCAGGAATGTTAAATCTGTATTTGATATCCTCCCACTCCCTTAGCTGCCCACCATCCATAATGTCCTGTATCAACGAGATCCCCTTTAAGTTCCAAGCCTTGGCTAAACAACTCTATGTTAAAGCTAGAGGTTTACCATTATAGGAAAGCCCCCACCAAATAGATCTATCTTTGACCAGATAGTGTGGAGGACCTCCTACTACTCCAATTTGCAATATCCTCCTCTTCACATGCATAAAATAGAAATGAAAATGTTATAATCTATCATAACAATGGTCTTTATGTAATGTGTATACTACCATAGTCCATACACAATTTTGAAAGACTACAATCAAAATCTAGACTCATATAATTGTGATCTCTCTAGCACTATGATGTCATTTAATATGTCTTGCTAACACTTGTAAATTTTGTTCCTTTTGCCATGTCATATAATATGTCTTGCCTTGTAGCTTATATGTTTTGAAATTGTTGTTAGGCCTTGTAGCTTGTATGATTTGATTGCTGGAGAGCTTCTACAGCTAAGCAAGAAGGTCGTTGCACGAGTTATATAGCCGCACACTCATGTATGAAAATTGCATATTTTTTAATCTAATGTATATTTTAACTAGACTTTTAGCTTATATGTTTTGAAATTGCTATTAGGCATTGTAGCTTGTATGATTTGATTGCTGGAGAGTTTCTACAGCTAAGCAAGAAGGTCGTTGCACAAGTTATATAGCCGTGTGCTTGGGTATGAAAATTGCATATTTTTTAGTGGCTTAATGTTGTAAGGTTTCTTCGAAATATGACCTTCAGGAGGTTGGTCAAAGTTTTACAAATAATCTTATCCAGAAATTTGCCTAGAGCAATTGATTGAATGTTATAAAAGGTGATTGGATTAAATGTCTTAGGAATAAAGTCAAAGAAAGTATTTTTTAAAATATTAAAGTATTTAGCTAGGTCTAAGAAGATTTGTGTACTTTTGACAGTTTTTCTTAGTTTGTGAAAGTTGTAGACCAAAGTTTTCATAGCCCAATTTTTGCTTCTACAAAGAACCATCATGTCAGATAATATAAGTGAAGAACAAAACAGGGAGACAATCACTAGATTGTGGTCTAACTTGAAAAGAAAAGGTGATGGAAAATGTTATTGTCCTTGCAAAATTTGTAAGGGCTTAAATCGTAGAAGACTGCTAATCAAAACAGCTAAGAGACATTGCAGGGAGAATGGTCACATTGAAGGGGGGCATGACTATCATCCACTGGTAATTCATTCATTATATCATTTTAACAATTTATATACATATGAAATCACTTGATGATGAGTTGATGATCATGGTTTATTTATGTTAATCAATTTTATATAGGTTGATCTCCCCAGGGAAGTACATGATATGAACCACAACAATTCGAAGAATATAGTTTTTGAAGTGGAGGAACATGGAGGTGCAAATATCCAAGGTGAAGACAATGATCCCATGGAAGATGACGATCATGCGCTAGAAAACATAATTGAAGATGATGGTATAAATACATTGATCCATGACACATTTAGTCCAAGCGTATCTGATGATGATGATGATGATAGCCTCAATGTACCTCTACTTGAGAAGGTATACGAGCCCCTATATAAAGACTCCCAAACAACTCTTCTCTCTGCTGTATTGTTGTTGTTGAACTTGAAGGTTATGAGTGGTTTATCCAACATAAATATGTCATGTATGTTAAGGTATGTCATATATGTCTTTATAGTTAACAAAGGGTGAATAATGTACCACTAATATTGTTTATATTAACAACTTATATTTTTTCCTGTAGATTGATAGGCGAGTTTATGTTACCATCATCAAATATTCTACCTTGCTCATATCAAGAATTATCTACTATTATGAAAGATATTGGAATGGAGTATCAAGCAATACATGCTTGTCCCAATGATCATATTATATATTATAAAGAACATGAATTTGCAACACAATGCCCTGTATGTCATACGAGTAGATATCAAACAGATTGACTAACAAAAAAGGTGCCTCAAAAGGTTCTTCATTACATCCCCATTATTCCACGGATGCGACAATTATTTAGGTGTTGTAGCTTGGCTCAATTTATGGATTATCATGCACGCAATAGAAGTCGAGATGACATTATTCGAATCCCTGCGGATGGTTTGACATTTATGCACATAGAGGAAAAGTGGCAACACTTCAAAGAAGAACCTTGTAATCTCAGGCTTTCATTGGCAGCGACTGGTGTCAATCCATTTGGAGAGATGAGATCTGTTTACTCGGTGTGGCCTATTTTTGTTATCAACAATAACATTCCTCCGTGGATGTCAATAAAGAGGGAGCACATTATGTTGGCAATGATTGTTCCAAGTATCTTATCATTTCATAGTTATTAATTTACATGTACTTACAAATCTTGCAATAAAATGGTCACAATAATTATGTAATGCTACTGTTCATTCAAGTAGGTAAATATCAAGTTAAAGATATGAATATATATATTGAGCCTCTTATCGACGAGTTGGTGGAGTTATGGAACGGTGTCACTATGTATGACGTGTCTAGACCAATAGGACAAAGACAATTTCAATTCCATGCAATACTTGCATGGACAATACATGATGCCCCAGGGCTAACACTTTTTTGTGGTATGTTATAGTATATTCAAGTTGCGTACGATAATTCATTAATGTATAAAAATCAACATATTTAATAATCCAATTATATCATTATCTTGTAGGTCTTCAAACAAAGGGAAAATTTGCATGTCCAGTTTGTGGTCCAAAAATGAAATCTTGTCATTCAAAAAGTTTAAGAAAGCAGGTGTTTGATGAGTGTAGACACTTCCTCCACAGGAATCATAAGTATCAAAGTATGAAAAAACATCTTTTCAATGGGAAAGAAGAGACTATATCAAAGCCACGAAGAATGACACCTCGCCTATGGAAGTTGGAATATAATAGAATTAATCATCGAGGTAATGTCGTTCCACCTAATGGTTTATGTTTGTAATTTATATATTTCTATTGTGATTTTTGTTTACTAATTGTGTAATTGATGATCGTGAAGGTCGTCAAGGTAGTACTGACAACCTTCCAAAGGGACTAAAAAGCTATCCCAGACAATTTAGCAGGTTGCCCTACTACGAGCACTTACAAATTGTGCATTTGTTTGATTCTATGCATATTGGAAAGAATATAATAGAGACATTGTGGAAAATATTGGATGGAAGGCGTGACAAAGAAAAAATTGTCAAAATTTGTAATGACATTCATGAATCCAATCATGCATTGAAGAATTTCATTCACTCAAATAGCAACAGAGATCAGATTAATATAAGTGCCCTTCCTTGGTTATTAACGGAGCAACAAAGTGATGCAATAAAAGAAGTCATACAAAAAATTTGATTTCCCACAGGATTTGCTGTGAACATAAACGATCTCATATAAAAAAAAGTGAATTTGGGCCAGGGCTCAAAACGCATGATTGGCATACTTTCATCAAGGTAAGTTATGTTCTTTTGTATTTACAATATATTCATAAACTACGTGTACTGTTCGTTATGTTATGTTAGAAAATAATGAAATGATTGGTTTATAATTACTGCAGTACGTGCTTCCTCTATCTCTCCCAGAGCCCTTCAACAATAACATCAAACAAGTGATATACAATCTTGGAAAATACATGAGGTAAGCAGTAATATATGTTCAATTTGTTTTATATATTTATTATATTCATGATTTGTTTTTCTTGCTATGTAATCTATTGTATATTATTTTATAAAGTCTCATATCTATATATTTTTTGTGACTTGAATCTCTTAATTTAGGTGGTTGTCATCTAAAGAAATCCATAAAGAAGATATAAACTATTGGAAGAGAAGAATTCCTCATTTACTGTGTGAAATGCAAAAGTGTCTACCTCCAACTTTTTTCAATGCACAGGAACACTACCTCATACACCTAGTTGAGGAGATTGAATTGTGTGGACCTTTACACAATAGGTCAATGTGGATGGTTGAGAGGCACTTGAAATCTTTGAAGGCTTTGGTTCGACAAAGAGCACATCCTGAGGGTTCTATGGTAGAGGGATATATGGTATACCAGACTATGGTGTACATTACTGAATATCTTCCTAAGTTTGCATCAAATATCTGTGTAGATTGGATTTGGGATCTCGAACCTTTTAAAAAATTAGAAGGGGAGTACTTGATTGGGAAAGGTACATTGAGGAAAGTGAAAGGTGCTTGAGAGCGGGATGCACTACATTTGTATATTGCAAACAATCTTGATTGGATGACGGTATGGATTGAACGATGTCAACATTTTGGTCAGACATTAACATGGGAAGGTGTATCTTCATTGGTTAAAGAAGCTCATCGTAATGGAGATTCCAATGTTACGCAAAGGGAAATAGATTTAGCATGTGGTTTAAGATATTTCCAGGTACGTACAAATTTATTAATCACCCGTATGTTTATCAACTCATGATACAATAATTTTGACATGTTTCACATATTATTGCAGGTTAAACACCACAAGGCTATGTTCTGTAATGGTCAGAAATTTTGCGTCAAAGTGTTGGATGACACAAAGAAAACTTGTGATTCAGGAATAACTGCAGTCTTTCAAGTGACTAATATTTCATCTAGAAACAACTTACATCCTCGAGAGTCTGAAAATTGATACTATGGCATTTTGGATGATATACTAGACTGTAATTTTAGTTCCTTCAAATTAGTACTCTTCATTGTCAAATGGTACAGGCTACGACTTAATCCAAATGATCCTGATAGAACTATTATTGAACATGATAATGGATTTACAATGGTTAATACAAGGTCGTTTGAGCCAGTTGGGGATGAGCCCTATGTTCTTCCAAGCCAATGTGAGTAGGTATTTTACTCAGAGGTTCCACATAAACCGGGTTGGTCATTTGTTGTTAGACATGAACCGAGAGGAAGGCCAATAAAGTATAATGCAATGGAAGAAGAAGATATCGAAGAAGTAGAAGATGATGTAGATGTTGCTACTGATGATGATGATGAAGATGAAGATGATGTTGATGTTGATGATGACAACGACAACGAAGACGATGATGATGGTGAGGATGATGATGATGACGAGGAGGATGATGATGATGATGACGAGGATGATGATGATGACAAGGAGGATGATGATGATGATGATGACGACGACGAGGATGATGATGATGAAATTTAGAGGTATGCTAATAGAAATAGAATAGAATACTACTAATCTAAATTAACTATTAATCTAAATTAATTAAATAAAACTATTTAAAACACATATTGATGTGTGAATGTATTGAGCCTTATTTTCTTTTAGGTCAAAAGCATTTGTAAGTGTTTAGTTTAGAAAAGGGAATTCATTAAATATCTATAAAAGGGAGTTGTAACTAGAATAATATCTATAATGTGAGCCTGATTTAAGTGTTATATTGTGTACCTTTTAATGTTTTTAATTTTTATGTGATGCTTATGATGGATGTGATTATGATTATGATGTGATTATACTAATGATAATTGAATTACATTTGCAGGAAACTGAACCCCTTTCAGGAGCATCCCACATAGTCTCATGGATCGACAGGTATAAGTCAATACTCCTTATAGACAGTCTATTTAATACACTTATCAATAGTAAGATTGATGTCTTCTAAGATCTCTCCCATTTGCAGGTAGTAGCGAATAGGTATTTGTCAGAAGTGTCTTCCTCGAGTGAGGGAAATATAGGAATAGAAGAGGAAAGCGAGACATGTAGTTTATCTAGAATAGGGAGATTAACTAGAGGTCAACGGACTAGAAGGAAATTCAATAAACACATGAAATTTTTCCTTGCTCAAGGGGGGTCATGTTCTTATGATAATGAGATGGAAGGCGACATCGACGTGCCCTTGAGGTACCAACATCTACAGAAACATTGGGTACCCAAGGAACTTCCTCCAATAAACACTGATTTTTGTGTTAACGAGAGGATATATCGCATAGCACCATCATCATTACATGGTTTGGGCCTATTTTCTATGGACGGCATAAAGGTGTCTTACAAAAAAGTTTCTAAATTGATGGAGTATGTTGGACCATGTTATGATTACAAAATTTGGATGCATATTGTTCAATATAAAAAAAGTATGCGTAGGTATGCCCTCTCGGCAAATTATATACAGCAGTAAGACAATAATCAAAGTAAAAGTGTGGCTATATACATTGATGGAAGGCCAAAAGAAACAGGGAATATTGCAGGTTTTATAAATAGTACACAACCCAGGTCAACTATAAAGCAACCCAATTGCATATTTGAGGCACGCGAGGGAAATCGTGTATTCATCTATGCGATAAAATCAATACGTGCAGGGGAAGAGCTTCTTATTGATTACAATTTGAACCGCATAGATACAAACGAGGCTACTATCATGGGGGTGGTACATACTATTAAACCAACTTCTAATCAATGATTCCAACATACCATTTAGTCAATAAATTTTTGGCTAACATTTTTATACTTGATCTTTGACACAGGGGCACAATATGGAGCAACCGCCTGGAGCGATGTTCCCGGCTCATCTACACATGAGCAAGTAAAACTCATTGTAATTGTGCAAACTAGATAGAAGCAAAATGTTATTTTTTTAATGTTTTTTTCTTCATTGTTTTGGAGTAATTTTGATAATACTAATACTATTGTTGTCACAGAGGGCTAGTGGTCGGAGGGAGGGAAAGGAACCTGCACTCCCTCAGCAGTCCACCCCTGAGGAGGACCCATTTTATATTGATTTAGTAGAGACCGATGACCCGATCGGTTCGATTAAAAAGTTGCTAAAGAAAATTGGCAGAGAAATTATACGTTTGGCAACCATTAAGCCTACTACTCAGGAAATAAAAAATAGGGCATCTGAATTGTTGCACACCTCTAAAACTTTAAAAGTAAGTATTAATGAAATTTTTAATTATAACAAGAGTTCAATAATAGTTTTTATGTTCTGCTCTTTTATGCCATTAATTACAATATGGATGTGTTGTCTTTACAGAGTTTTTTGCGTGATTTTGAGCCCCATTCCCATGATAAGGGTGTTGTAGGTGGTTCAGGTAGATCGCATGTTCCATTCCCCACTTGTGTTTTCCATTGAATATAGATAGAAATTATCATAATCATTGACAATACATGCAATTAAGACTAAATTTATGCACGCGTTCTATATTTATGCATGCTCTAACAATTTTATTCTTTAGCTTCAGATCCTATGATGATACCGCCTCCATCCAGGACAACCACAAATCTCTTTCCGACTGTTGAGTTGACAACATGCAGTTTACAAGCATTGACTATTGCACCATCTACTAGTACACAAATCCTTCTTTTTCTCTCTTTTGTCATGCACATGGTGTCAATGTATAATAAAGGAACAATTGATTTGCAATATCTTTCATTTTTACATTTAAAATATTCAAAATGTAGCAAATGAAATGATTTATCCCAAACAGAAACAAAATGAAATGACTTATCCCAAACAGAAACACAAATGAAATGACATTCCCTAACAGAAACACAAATGAGAAGCTGTGCCTGGTTTGCAAATAGCAGAATGTAATCATAAAGGAGAAACTGATATGTTTGAAAGCTTAAAATAAAAAAAAGCTTTAGAACTTAGAAACAAAATAGTCAACAAAATGTTCTATTGATATTAGGAATTAAATGCCAAGGTGAAAGGCAGGATGTATTACAGAATCTGCAGAACAGATTAGAGTTGAATCTGGGACCCAGAATTTATTTTCTCTTTGAAGATTTAGCCTCTTTAATAGGTTAGCTAAAAAATCTGTCATGTGCACTATCTCACAAGTATGCTGCAAAATAGCACAATCTCTAGCAGAAGGGTACAAAGATGAGGTAAAGTTAAACAATGGCAAGAGACAACACCTTTGCCGCAAAATATATGAAATGAAGTCCCTTTCAAAGTCACTAATGTTGTCCAACACTTGCTATTAAAATATATTAAAAAAAAAAATGGCAAGTTTGATTACTTACAGCTAGAAATACAGAATTGAGCAGTGCCACAAATGTGGGCACCAATCAACAGAGACAGAAACAAACAGTGAAATACCTTTACAAATTTGATTCCATTCTTTTCATTTGAGATTAGGGTAAGCATAATTGTTGTTTTTTTTATACTTTTCTTTAATTTATTTGTAATTTATAACATGTTTAGATGTAATTTGAAATAATAGATTTAGTCATTTAATGATGAAGAACCAAAGGGATCAGAGCATTAAACTATCTTTGTATCGCTATCCACTTTATCGGTATGTACAAGGATACTTTCAGCATTTTAGGATATGGGCAACCCTTAATGCCCAACGAGCAAGGAGATGGTTGAATTGATGTCTCTTTTGAATTGACTTGATTAGTTAGTTGATGTTGATTGTTGGAACAACTAATAATAAAAGAGGGTGATCCTTGCAGATGTAGATAAAGTAAAAAAACCCATTTCTCTTTGCAATAAATATCTCCAAATTTCTCTTTGCAATAAATATCTCCAAATTTCTCTTTGCAATAATTTATCTAAAACAGGTTAATTTATCTGAACTTATGAAACTTATGAAACTTTTTGCAATAGGAGCTGCAGCATCATTCCCTAGATGTTCCTATGTTCCTAGCACGGGAACGGTGAAGGATGTCATATTGATCGTCAGCGACAATGAAGGCATTCCATTAAAAGTAGCCAAAGTTCCAAGTACTTTAAAGTTATTATTCTATAGTGATATAATAGTAATTTAGTTTTTGATCACTCTTCATCGACTAATGATCCCATGATTGTTTTGTAGGGAATGATGTTTTTTGGAAAAAACTTGGTGATGAGTGTTTGCGAATATTCGGGCCCACCATGCGTACCTGGTAGAACATCATATCCTAACTAAAACCCCAAACCACTATTTTGATTTCATATCTTCGCTAGAATATTTTTCTTTTTCATCCATTTCTTGAACTATATTAAAGGTAGCTTCACTTCAGTTATGAGTCTAACATGTTTTTTTTACTTAAAAGGTGGAATCAACAAGACAAAAAATTGAAGGATGATCTTCTAGAGAGCATGACCCAACTCTTTGGACCTCGTGCATTTGAGAGAAACAAGCTCCTTGAAAAAGCTGGTTTATGTTTGAAGTATATTAGGGACCAGTACAGAAAAAATTTACGGGATAACCCTAGGTACGAGCGTCCACCCTATGTTCCTGAGGCTGAGTGGCAGGCTCTGATTTTGGATGGAAAGTATAAAGCTGACAAGAAAAATACAATTACACCAGTAGAGAGTACACCACCAAGGTATGTGATACTGTTGAGAATGTAATTATGTACTAATTAACCTCTATATTTATATTATCTAACATATTTCAAACTTTTCATAGATTTCCTGACACATCAAAGGCAACAAAGGCAAGACTAGAAAAGCACGGGACACACAAGCTCGGCTCTGGTGGTTTTTCAAAACTTCAAGCACGAGTTGTAAGTATTCTTGATCCTCAACTTTTGCAACTTTTGTATTTCCTTTTGATATTTTAACTACCCTCCATTGGTTGATGAAACAATGCAAGTAAAATTCACCATACCATGCAAAAATGCAGGGCTCAGAGTTCAAGAGATGCCTCACAAAAGAGGATAAGAGAATTGGCTTCCAACAAGGCTATAGAGCCGTGGCTGAACAGCTACGATCTGAAATTAGTGTGGAAGGTTTTAATAATGATGCATCTGAGCCACAGGTAAATAAGCTAAATGAAATTTATTTCAAATTGAATACTTTACCAATTAGTCTATTTGATGTTAAGCAAGCAATGATAACAATGCGTAGGATGTTGGAATGCAACCTGACGATCCTTCTACACAATCTGTGAATGTTGAAGGTTCGCATGATGTGCATCCCAGTAGTGGAGGTATACATTTGCTATTAAATTTTTTATATGTAATTGCAATTGGTGTTTGGATTAATGTAACATTTTGTATAGCAGCTGTAGAGGATCGAGGCGTCGATGTTCATGAGCGTGTTGACGTTGAGTCCAGACAAAATGATGTGGTCAGATCAGGTAAAGAGTGCCACAGTTATGTTATTTAAAATAATTAAATACTTGTAACAATTATAATAAATTATTTTTAATTTAACTCTTTTATTTGTTATTGCAGAGGACCCCCCTTTGCAATAGCATATGAATTTGAGATCATCAAGAACAGAGAAAAGAACTAATGAGGGGGGAATTGATGATGGCACTGATGCTCCTCTTCGAGCTTACATAGAAAAAAGAAATAGAAAGAAAAAAAGAAATGATTGTCATCTACATACCTTAATTGATAATGATTGAATTTCATGTCTCAATGAATTTAATTATGTGCTAATGAATGTTCATGAATTATGTGTTAATGCAAAATATTGATGAATGTTGTGTGTTTATGAATCTAATGTGTTAATGAATGTTATCATGTGATATTGATTGAATGTTTCTTAGGTGATAAAGTGGTGACTCTGTGCTCCCTTATTGCCTCTATTTGAGTAGTCTCTTTGTTTTTAAAATAATAGCATTGACATCTTCCTATGAGACCAAAGCCTCAACATCTTAAAAATATTGAAGAGAGTTTTTGCTGGAACAAAAGAGGTTGCATCTCCTCTTGAACTTGCAAGAGTCAATTGTGGCGATGAGTTTGGACTAGGTGGACTAGGTCCATACTATCTAGGACTTTTGGACCTTGTCTAGGATGTAGGCTCACTTTATCTATGTTGTTGAATCATGGAATAAGTGGCATTGGATGACAAGGCAAAGGAAACTAGGTGGGTTGAGAACCTTAGTCACAGATCATGGTCCCAACAGACATCACAAAACCCAAGAGTCCAAGAACTACTAAAATGCCAAGCTTCTAGAATTAATCTGGGTGATTAGTAAGCTACATTTCATCTTACTCTCCCCTATTTCGTCAATTGGTTTCCTATATTTTCTCTAACAGTTTATTTGTAGACATGTATGTAAAACTTAGAAGACTGCATATATGATTAAATTTGTGGGGAGCTATTTTTAATTCTTTCCTAAATCTCAAAATGAATTATTGTAAAATTTTGTTTTAAAAACAATTTGTATATCTCTCAACTCCTTTTATCAAAAATGTTAATTTTTTGTTTCTATATTCTCTTGTACTCTACAAGAGAATAGTAGAGAGCTTCCTTAGAAGCCTTGGGTAAAACAGTTGATGATGCTATCTTGGTGCCTATTATTTTATAGGCACTACCATTCAGATACAAGGCATTTGTGACAACATTGAATGTCATGAAACATATTCCCAGTTTTGAGGAACTAGTAAATCTCCTCCAAAAGGAAGAGTCTATAAGACAAGATTGTGGTGAGGATGAAGAAGCCTATGAAGCAATTCAGTGGACTTCCCAACATCATTTGCAGAATCAGCTACATATCTTGATGAAGATTGGAGAATAGTTAGAATCCTTTTTCAAAAAGATTGCTGAGTTGAGAGCTTCACAAGCTTTGTTTAAAACAATTAACGATGCTATCTTAAGACCTACTGTTTCATGGGCACTGCCAATTAGATACAAGGTGTTTGTATGTCCCCTTTTTGGTATATATGAGACACTAATAAAAATATATAATTCCTACTTAAATAATTGTTTTATTGATCCAATTTTAATTAACAAGTAGTAAATAATGCAAATGATTCAAATATACAAAGGCATACACAATTATGATCAGAATGAAATGTCTTCCTGGTAAGTCCAAATGCAAATGCTGAATTTCTGTATAGTACAGAATGTAGCATACAAATAAGCGAAGGCTGTGCCAAATATAACAATGTAAAAATATGCTCAATAACCTGAAGGCCTGTCTCTGATCTCTCTATTTAATCCATGCTGCAAATACACATTGGTATGGTGTTCATGGATAGATATAGGTTGTCTCTAGTATATCTTTGAATGGCTTATGCACTGATTCTCTGGATTGTGAAGTTGTCTCTGATATGGAAAATATGGTTTATGCTTCTCTAATGGATGTTGTCTCTGATATATACTTAAATAACTTGTACCAGTGTTTGTGGTAGTAACCTTCTATGCTCCTAAGTCGAGCACTTTCCGCAAGGGAATATATAAGTTATCAAACGTCAATTCTTCACTGCCTCTTGGAGAGTTGATTGACCTGTATATATAGGTGCATCAAACTATGAAATTGTGCGGGTGGAAAGATGCCACCCTTTATAACAACTGCTAATTATATTGTTACCCAATTATCATTCATGATTATTCAGTGAACTAATCATGAGTGATTATTGCTAACAATTGCCAGCCGATTATGCTATTAATCATGAATCACTAATTGCTAGGTGGATAATACTATCAACGTATGTTATTGTACTATGGTAAACTTATAAGGCCGATATATGAATCGAAAGTGATGGCTGATCATATTTTTCTTTAGTCTAATGATGTATGGTGATTCATTAGTCTTATGATCTATGGTTATTGTTGTATTAGATCTGATGATCAAAGAATACATTCTTACAATATAAAAAATTACTTGTTTATATTGTAAGAATGTATTCTTTGATCACATCATTTATCAACATTCAATTTTTTGGATTTGTGGTTGGATGAGTTCAATTTTTTAATGGCTTTGGTAGGCAGAAAGAGAACTTTTGGTTTAGATTTTTGTTTAAACATCTTAGTGTAATATGCTTGTTTAAAAATTTCTTATTTTTCATAAGCAAAAAGTCACCGTTTAGAAAGTGTATTTAATTATTTTATTTATGTTGCAATAAATTATGGATAGTAATTTAAAGGTCAAGTAATTTTTTAAAAATTATTAGTTTCGAGCCAATATTTTTTTTTTGGTTTAACTTCCACATCCGTCGCAATTGCGACGGGGTTGTCGTCGCATGTACAACAACCCCATTGCAATTGCTAGGGATTCTGTCGCTATTGCGACGGCAACCCCAGACATTGCGATGGGGTTGTTGTACATGCGGCGGCAACCCCGTTGCAATTGGAGTCGCAATTGCGACGGCTGTGGAAGTTAAACCAAAAATATATGGTTGCATAGCGATGGATGGGCATTGCAAATGCGACGAAAACCCCATCACAATGTCGACGGAAAGAAGAGGAATTATGATGGGGTTGGTGTGACAATAAGGTGGTTGCAGAGCGACGGATGGGCATCGCAAATGCGATGGCAAGGGTAGACATCGTAAATTGCGACTAAATAACTACGACGTCTATGTCTGTCGCAGTCGCAACACATTTCTGTCGTAATTGCGACACATAGCCATCACAAATCGGTGCCGAATCTATTAGTGTATGGAAATTAACTGAATTTAGTTGAATTGTGCAATAATAAGTCATGTTATGTGTACCCCATATGTTCAAAACATGAAAATAAGTCTTTTTATCATATGTTTTATCTTTTGGTGGGCCCTATCAGACATGGATTGCCTTCATACACTGTACATGATTTGTCTCAATCATATAACTAATTATATATTCTTCATATTAGTTACTATCAATTTTTTTTAGGCATTCTATAAAATAGTTCGCATGCCTTGCATATGATATGACATTTTGCATGCATCCTTCACTCTCTCTCATCCGGCTGATGATGGATTATGCAGAGTGATCTGAAACCATGATGCTATAAAACACACAATCAAATCCAAAATGAACTTGCACTACAAATGGATTGTGGAAATTTGATATTGGTAATTTTGCATGCATATCTACTAGGACAATCACAACTTAAACATATATTTGTCCTGGTAGACATGCATGCAAAATTAACAATATCAGATTTCCACAATTCATTTGTAGTGCTAGTTCATTTTGGATTTGATTGTGTGTGTTTTTTAGAATCATGGTTTCATATCACTCTGCGTAATCCATCATTAGTTAGATGAGAGAGTGCAGGATGCATGCAAAATGTCATATCACATGCAAGGCATGTGAATTATTTTATAGAATGCCTGAAAAAATTTACACCTAGTTGTTGGTTGAAATTTCCACCTTCATTGGTCAAAATTTCAACCAATGCCTGGGTTTTTTCTACCTTTGTTGGTGGAAATTTCTACCTTCATTGGTCAAAATTTCCACCAACGCCTGAGTTTTTTCTACCTTTTTTGGTGGAAATTTCTACCTTCATTGGTCGAAACTTTCTACCTTCATTGGTCAAAATTTCCACCAATGCCTATTTTTTCCTACCTTTGTTGGTCGAAGCTTTCTACCTTCATTGGTCAAAATTTCCACCAACACCTGAATTTTTTCCTACTTTTTTTTGTGAAATTTCTACCTTCATTGGTTGAAATTTCCACCAAGGCCTGAATTTCATACTACCTTTTTTGGTCAAAATTTCTACCTTCATTGGTCGAAGCTTTCTACCTTCAATGGTCAAAATTTTGACCAATTCTTGATTGAACTTGGACAATGGATCTGGAAGGTTTTTGACCAATGGATATGTTGAAATTTTGACCAACTAGTAAGTTGGTCAAAATTTTGTCCATAAAGGTCAAAAATGAATCCAGATGTACTAGTGGCTTGATATTTTGATTGAAGAGATACCTAATATAGCCTTCAATGATTGGGAAATAAGAAATTAGGAGGAAAATCCTTTTAAAAATATGGAATCACTAGGACTTGACAATTACATTATCCATGATAATCCTATAGTCATCGCAAACTTAGTAAAAGAAGAAAAATCATAATATGAATAGAAATAAGATAATGTATGGATGGTTTATTTTGATGTTGTTAGAAGTAATATTATCATTGATGAAGGCTTTGTTCTAGTTTCTCTTCAAGGTGAGAATTATTATTCAACCTTTAATTTGTCTTTTAATAGCACAAATTATAGTGTAAAATATGAGGCATTACTACATTGTCATTACAAAGTATACTATAGAAATGAGGCATTGATACATGGTCTAGAATAGGAAAGAAAGAATAATATTAAGTGTCTAAAAAAAATTGGAGATGATGAGCTTGTAGTTAATTAGGTAAGAAATCTTAATGTCACCAAAAATATGTTATTAAAAGTCTATAAACATGAATTCTAGGACATTATTAAGGAATTTGGTGTATTAATATTCTATCCTTTTTTAGAAAATAGAATAGGAAATATGATAAGTTAGATACAATAGACTTTGAGTTCGATACTATAGTTTAAGTTAAAAGTGTTAATGTTCATTGATATGTAATAGTAATTGTTAGGCCCTTAGTTCCTGGTAATAATGTTCATTAACAAGTATTTTAAAGTTATGAAATTTACAATAGCAATATGGAAATTAAATTCTCCAATAAATAATATGGAGAATTTCTAACTTAAGAAGTAGAATATTCACAAGGATACCAATGAAAGTTACAATAGAAATAAGGAGACTAGATTCTCCAATTAAAAACAAACAAGTTTTCAAATGGGTTTGCAGCCTTAGAATCAAATTTCAATTGAGATGATCATCCAAATAGATAGAAACCCAACATGATTACAAGAGAAGAGTATTATGAACTAGTAGAGATTCTAAAAGTTAAACTTCTAAAACTTGGTTAGGTATGTACCCAAAAAAAAAGAATGAGTTTATTTTATTTTATTGGGAATTTGGAAATGTTTTTGGATGGAATACAGTGACTTAAAAGGGTTTGTGCCTAGTTTAGTAGAAAATACCATAGAATTAACCCTAGGAAATAACCTAGTCAAATAAAAGAAGATAGTTTTAAACCCTAAACTGGAGTAGCTAATAAAGGTTGAGATAAGTAAGTTGATAGAATGTAATATAATTTTTCCTATCAAGAACATGTGTTAGGTATCTAATTTGGTTCTAGTAAGAAAGAAAAATGGAAAAATTATATTATACATTGATCTTAGAGATTTAAATAGAGTATTACTTAAGGTTCTTTACCCATTTCCCAATATGTAACATACTTTACGAATTGTATTAGGTTCTAACAAATATGATTTTCTATATGTTTCTAAGGATATAACTAGGTGTTGGTGAAAGAGGAAGACCAACATAAAATGAGCTTCAACAAAAAGTTAGGAAATATGGCATTAAGGAAAATACATTTTGGGTTATCAAATATTATTGTAATATTCAATAAATCTATGGAGACAACTTTCCATGGTCTATTAAACAAGTGTTTCCTTGTTCATTTAGATAATATAATTATTTTCTCAAAGAATACTAATGAATATTTCAGCTATTTAAGATTATTTTTTGAGAGATGGAGAAAGTTTGGTGTCTCGTTGAACCCCAAAATGTGCATATTTGTTGTTAATGAGAGTAAAATTTTGAGTTACATTATTTATTAATATGGAATAAGTATAGAACTAGAAATATTAGTTCAATAATGGTGTTACCCTTACCATCTCATAAGAAAAGTATTCATTTTTTTTGGGAAGGATTAATTTCCTTAGGATGTTTGTTCAAAATATTTCTATTATATTACAACCTCTAACCTCTATATTGATAAATAAGAATATGAGTTTTGTTTGGAGAAAAGAGAGAAATAAGATTTTTGAGAAAATTAAAGAGGTAATAGTTGCAACCCCTATCCTCTTAAATCATGACTATAGAAAAAAATTTCATCCTGTGTATATTTGGTAGCATGGAAGCTATCTTATCTATGTTGGTACAACAATGTCCAAAAGATAACAAATAATCGATAGCTTTCTCTAGTACACTCCTTCAAGATTATGAGCTTAACTATTCATTTGTTGAGAAGTATGTGTTATCGTTTACTAGAGGTTTGAAGAAATTTAGGCATATTCTTATAAATAATAAGATACATTTAATTGTTTCCCACCCCATTGTTAGAGAATTTCTATTGAGTAAATATATAAATGATAAAAGGGTTTGATGGATAACCAAAGTCATTGAGTATAATGTGGAAATTAAGGTCACAAAATTGGTAAGATTAAAAGGCTTATGCAAATAGATGGATGAAAGTGTGTAGGAAGACAACTAAGGAAAAAAAGGAAGTCTTAGCCCTTAATTATGAGGAAAAACTAGCTATGACATCTCCTTTTACAAGATTGATTCAAGACATGAAGACTTACCTAGAAACTACTAGGTGTCATTAAGGCCTCACAAAATCTAAAAGAACATATTATAGGATACATGTCATTCCTCATATGACTATTTATGGCATACTTTTTCATAAAGATTTAAATAGTGTTATTTTGAGATGCATAAAATTTCATTAGAGTGCTAGGATCTTGAAAGAGTTTCATGATGGAGTAGGTGGTGGACATTTTTCACATACAACCACAACTCTTAAAATAATGAGAGCTAGTTATTCATGGCTAACATTTTTCAATATGTATTCTCATGGATCAAGAAGTATCACAACTGTGCATTATTCATTGGTAAGCCAAAACAAACCCTCCCCTTACATCTAGTTTAGGTTAAAAAATCATTTAGAAGTAAGAGATAAAGATGTTGGAAGAGGAACTAATTGAAGTTAAACCTATTCTTAGTTGATTAAATTAGAAGAGGCTAGGAAGGAGGAAATAAAATAGTTAGAGTTCCATCATGCTCTAATGATCAAGGAATTTGAGAAAAAAATAAGCACCAAGGTTCTACTAAGAAGGAGATTTGGTTTTCAAGTGGGACAAATTAAAGAACAAGTATGGGAGACACACCAAGTTTGATGTTATGTGCGATGGCCAATATATAATTATAGGTTACAAGAAAAATAATGATTTTTAATTCACTAAACTAATTAGGGAGAAACTTTCAATCTCATTTAATGAGATCCACCTCAAACTCTAATATTTAGCCAATATATTTTTGTAGTGGTAACAATAGTTTTATCCTTAATAACTGCTCAAATAATAGCTATATTTCTATTTCAATTTATTTTTCTTCTTTCCCTAAGTGTTGGTGCAAAATTTGTATTAGTTGACAGTAGCCTGATTGAGATGAAAAAAATTGTTGTCGCACATTTTAACTTAGCTAAGCACATGCCAACAATTCAATTCATATCAATAATAAGGATTACGCTATAAATGATATAAAAAATTGTTGGCATTAACATGATAATTGGTGGAGAGTGATTGGTTGTGAGATGCAGTTGGAATAGTAGATTATTTGGTTGTCATTGATGGAAGCATAATCACTAGACAAAGATGGTTTTATCAATGAGATAAGGAATGGGACTGGTGAAAAATATAACACATAAATATTATAATTAATTTGGAGGACAAGAAACAATAAGTTAGATATTTTGGTGGAGATCATGATATAGTGTGAATCAAGTGGAATAGTCATAGGTAAAATTTATATGTTATGTCTACTAATAATATGTGCAATTCCAATTCACAATAATGATTATAGGGGATGGTTTTCAATCTTAGAAGATGTTGTACGACATATAGCTTATGTTCTGGAGACACCAATAATAAATTTTTGGTTGGTGATCAATATGATCAATGCAGTAGGAGTAGAAGGTATGATCATGCACCCCAATCAGTTGACAATATAATGATCTAGAATTTTTGTAATTGAAACAAGGATAATGAGAATATTCTAGAAGAAGTTTGAGAAGGTCAAAATATTTTGACCATTCATGGAAATATTACATGACAATTCTAAATATTAATCAAGGTAGTTATAAATTTATTTTTTAGCTAATTGCGATATGTGAATTACATGTAGTTTGTTTGTGACAAGCTTGAAATTTGAATGGATGTCAAAGATAAAGCAATGCTAGGATTTTTTATTTTTATGTTTCTATTCTAAGAGAAAGTATGTTGAGTGTGTTGATTATAGTAGGATATTTTTGTGATTACACAGGTTGTGATCATGGTGTGAAGGAGAGCTTGAGAAAGAAATAGTATCAGGGTGGATAAAGAAGATTGAATCTAAAAGCCAAGTAGTGCTACTGACATATCACTCAACTTGTTCTTCCTTAACAATTGCAGTGAGGGAAATCTATTAATTGGGTTGACTCTAAGAGGTCTCTTTTTGTAAATCCTTTAATATGATGGACTCTTAGGAGTTATAAATTCTTGAGTGAGGTAGATCCTAAAAGATATTTTTAATACTCTTAATAATGTACAAAACACTTCTAACAATTTGAATGCCTAAAAATGGAATTTGTAGCTCTAATAGAGAAAACCTTTTTACTAAAATTAAGGGCTTGTGGGTGTTATCACCACTATAGTTTTCTTCCTTTAGTTGAGGTTTTGCACATTAAAAAATTAATAGATTATGTGTGGTTGATTGATTTTATTGAATTCTCTTTAATTTTATCAATTACATGATATCTATTTTAGAATTTACTTCAAGATAATTAGATCATTGGTTTGAATTATTGGTTTATCTATTTGTGCTGGTTCATTCCCCCCTTATAAATTTTTTGATATTGAGGAAATTATAAGTGAGATGAATAAGACATTGGTAAATAAAGAAGGCAACAAGGAAGAAGTCAATACATCATAGCATAAGTCCTCATCTTCAGGTGTGATGGGTTCACCATCAAGCATCTAAAGGAAAACATTTTATTGGTCCCTTAAAGGTATGATTGGTCATATAAATATGCATAATGAGACATCATTTTACGTTTTAAATCAAGTATGATGTATTCTCAAGGTGATATATAATTTTTAAGTGATAGTATTGAAGCCTTACACTTTAACAGGTAAATAAAAAGGGTGTACAATTAAGTAGTGATTGATAGAGTACTATTTACCATTAGAAAAGGTGAAACAACTATTTGAAAGGATGGATTTGGTAAATTGTTTTTGTTGTTTACTTTTTTTTTTTAGGTGCACTTGTGATTAGTGAGCTACCTACCCTAGGGATAATTGTTGTAAAAAAAATTACTCACATGAAAAAATCTAAAATTGGCTAATGAGCCATAAGATAAGTAACATAGTAAACAAAGAAGCCATATATGTAGCTATGGTGATTTTTTACAAAATCTATCAATCAAGTTAGTTATAAAGTGTGTCTTGTGGAGCTATTCATGAAACCTACTAAAAAGTAAAATAAGATGAGACAATAAATGAATTGTACGAGATGCTAAGTGTAATCACCCAAAAATGGTCATCTAGACTATTAGCCCCCTTTTCAACATTTTGGCTAAATTATTTAATTATCTGCCTAAGCCAAATCTTTAAGAATTAATTTATTTGATTTTATCCTATAGTTTGATCACTATATCCTAAGTTCATATTTAATTAAAAGGAACATTCCGCCCTTCAATTAAAAAGACCCCTTACCCTCTTATCTTAAGTTCCACACATAAAGCATTTTCTCCAATTTCAAAATAAAATTAAAAACTTTTTGTTTCACATGAAGATGCAAAAGTCAACTCTTTTTCATTGGTTGAAATAATCTTGCACATGGATCATGCTAAAATTCAACCTCCACCCTTGATCATTCATCTCTTTATTTTGATCTCAACTATCTTTACATCTTTAAAAGGGAGAGCTCTCTCTTCATCTTAGGATCTTGTTTTTTAGTATTGTCATGCTACAATTTTCTTGATAGGTTTCCTTAAGAGTTTTTGTAGAGAACTTCTTACTTCTTGTCTCATTCTCTCATCATCATCCTTATATTATCTTAGATTCATTTGCAAGTATTTTAGCTTTCTTTTGCAATATCTTAGATCACCTAGTCTAATTAAAATGGTCATAATATGCTCATCTTGTTTAGTGTAGTTGCATTCTTGTATTTCATCTTAGTCTAGCTTCTTTCCTTGCATTGAATTTTGAGAGTTCTTTGGACACTTGCATTCATTTTCATGTCTCAAAAATCTCCCATTTCATGGTTTACTAGAAAGGGCTATAGCTCTAAGGCTCATTTGAGAGCTCCTTTCATGCTTATTTCATGCCCCTTTCACTCCATGACTAGGTAGCTCTAAGCTATCATTTGAATGTTCCAATTCATGGGATATCTTGGATAGAAGGGTTTAGATAAGTACACTCTTTGAGTGTACATTTTTGGCACCCACTATGGGGCTATAACTAGTTTCTATCTCTACAATCTTGCATTTAGTATTTTTTTAATTTTCTACAATTACAAATGAAATAGTGCTTTTGTGCAGTGTTTTGATGCTTCTATACTCCATTTTGGTGCTTATACAGATTCAAGCAATGTGTTTGAACTCTAAAATAGTTCTTTTTAAAAATCTTTTAGCACATTTAATTAATCTTATAGCACTATTTCCTAAGTCCCAATTCTCAGTTATGAAATTGTAACAATTTTGTCAGTGGGGTTTCAGCACATTTATAGGCTCTTATAGCACATTTGATATATCTAGTAGCACATTTGAACATTTAAAAAATGCTTTTGAGTATTAATGTAGTTTTTTGAGTATTTCTATAGTTTTTCCTGACCATTTTTGCAATGCATTTACTTTACACATTGTCATTTTCCTCCTGCAAGGTGTTCCATGCATTTTGAAGTATTTTAACGCATTTGTAAATTTTTGTTGTGCATTTGAATATTTATTTTGTGCATTTGAAACTTTTTATTATGTTTTTGCAATGTTTCATTGTGCATTTGAATATTTCTATAACGTATTTGAATAATTATGTGGCAAATTTGAAAAAGAAGTGTTTTGAGCAACTTTCTGATCATCTTGCATATCTTGTTGCACCTTTGGTCTCTATTTTAGCACTTTTGGAATATTTTTTTTAGCACTTTTCCAATCTTCTATATCACTTTTGTATCTTTTGGTAGTGCTTTTGTTGCTTTTTCTAGCGCTTTTGTTGCTTTTATTCTGATATGCCTTCTTAGAGATTAGATTGTTTTCATTTCAATTCTTTGATTTCATGATAGGTAGTAACATTGGTTTTTATAGGGATACATTTTAGTTTTTATTATCTTTGATACCCTAACTTGGTCTTTTTTTAGGGTTTCTCTAAAATTTCTTGTCAAAATTTCTCTAAAAGGAATGCATTTCAAAGCTTCAATGCAAAAAGGCTACTAATGGTTGTTTGTAAGGTTTTCTAAAAGCATAAAAACAAACAATTTCTTCTATCTCCCTTTATTTTGTGTGCAATAATATTTCTAGTTTTTCATCTTTCATAGGTACATTAAAACTTGCAATTAGGATCTCTTGGTGGTAGGAAAGCATGCTCTTCACCCTTATGGTAAATTAGAAATCTTGACCCACCTTTACATTTCAAAATTAAGTGGGATAATTGAACTTGTTTGGAATTTTTGGGAGAAGCAATTGAGATAGGAGAGTATGCTATTCACACTTGTGATGAATCAAAAATCTTGACCCCTAAGAGTGGATCCAATATATTTTAGTCTAGAATCCTTTATAGGGCTTGCTCTTGAGAAATCAAGAGGAATGGCCCAATTAGGGACAAGTAAACCTAGCTATTCTGATCCACTACAAACTCAAGGTTGTCAAGGACACAAAACCTTCATAGATGTAGTGTTTTTCTTCACTTAGTGTGAGTACTTGTGGGATTGGGAACATGAGGAAAATCCTAGGCAAGAATGCTTAAGGTACTCTTATTGTCATGAGTTTTGTTGCTACAAGGTAAGGTGTCCTATAATTGGGTGAAAGAGGAGTACTATGAATGGAAACCCAATGTAAACACTCTAAGTTAGAAGTTGTCTTATTTTTTATGCTCAACATCTTGGTGCAAGGACCGCTCCTAGTGGATTACCCAGATCACCCCAAGATTTTACACTCACCATTTGTATCCCCTTGGTTATGCTAATGGCATCTCCAAGAAAAATCCAATATCTCTTGTGGGCAACCACTTGGTGTGAGGAAAAGGGGCATTAGGTGTGGGCCAAGTTGTTGAGTAATGAACCATGACTCTTAGGTAGATCTTTGTTGGCATATGTCTTTGAATGTGAATAGACCTATATAAAAATTCTTACACATCAAAAATCTCATTAGAACTCGTAGCAATTTTCTTTGATATCCCAATTGCTTGTTGGAAAGGTGACTTTGTTTCTTCTCCAACTATTTGAGACATGCTTATAATCAACATTATTATTTTCAAATTGAGTTGTTCTCTATTGTAAATTGAGGTCCTACAGTGTTTGCATCACATTTGTTGATCTTATATTAGTTTTGACTAGTGAGTGTCTATACACTTAAGTCATTTACTTAGTTCATACCAAAAAAGTAGTATATGCCAAGCACACCATGTATAAGATAAAGCATATCAAGTCAACAATGAGTGTTGAGTCACTCATGTGCCAAGTAACTCAAGTGCCAAGCAGACAATCTATGTTGAGTGATTCAAGAGATGAGCAAGTAGTGCATGTCGAGTCATTCAGATGTTGAGTCACAGTATAGAAATTAGTATATGTTGAGCATCAAAGACTTCAAATGAAAAGTAACACAATTTTACCATAGTTGTTTGTATTGGCACAAACTACTATGTAAACCATTTTTGAGTTGACTTACAAATTGAATTAGGATATTTTGGTGATAAAGGTGAATCTTATGTTGGAATCCCTATGAAGTACATGCATCCAATTAGGTAAAGGGAAGATTTAAGCGACAAAATGGATGTATCACAATCCTTGATTCATACCTAACCCTAAGTCAACTAGGTCTTCTTAAGGAGGAAAAACTCTAAACTTTCTGTGTGTGAAAGGAGCAAAGAGAGAAGTTTGCATGCACAAATAGAGTATTCATGGTGCCTAAGGAGTTGTGAATTGAAATTGCATTGTAGAATCAGTTAAATGAGAATAGAGGAAGGAAATAGTGAATAGAAGAGAGACATTTGATCAAGAAGGATCAAGAGTACATTAGTTTAGAGGTGATCAGTCATCAAGCAACAAAGTGCTAATTGTAGGATCAATGCTAACACATTCTAATAGGTAAATTAGTTAAATCTCTTAATAGAGCAGTCCTAATAAGCCATATTTAAATCCTCTAATAAGGTGCTTACTTAATTGTGAGTTGAATTCCTTTAACAAGGCACACTTTTAGTAAGGTTTTGAAATCCATTGACAAGGTGAGACTTAACAATCTTTGTAAGCCTTTAATAGGGTAAACCTTTCTTAGGGTAGATCATGTCTCATGATCAAACATTGTAACCTTCATTAGATACATTTTATTACTGTAGTAGTGAATATTTTTGGGTGTCATCCCCACCCCAATTTTATCTTCTTATTGGAGGGTTTCTAAGTAATCATATCTAGTGTCATATATGTGTGAATGCTTACTTATTTACATCATTTATATGTACATGCTTTAAATGGTATTTTAGTTTACTATTGAATGTATGAGATGGATGTGTGGTGAATGTTTTATGGGTCAAAGTTCAAAGCATTGATTCACCCCCCTAGAAGTTTACCTTTCCTATTTGTAATTCCATTTTGGTTTGGAAACATTCAAAAATCAACTCAAAAAATAGGTTTTCTAAGCTCAAAATTTCCTTTTTCATAGTTCACTCACCCTTTATTGCATGACTTTTTGAGAAATATCATATGATGTTTCATACTGAAAAAGTAATGCCTACCTATTGTAAAGTCTATTGCCCGATAGTAGTTAAGTCTATCGCACTCTTTGAAAGAAACTATCATTTGGAACAAAAGTATTGCCCAAATACTATAAAATCTATCATATGATACATTTTGTTGTCCCAATATCACCTACTCCTTTGAGAAATATCATCCAATTTTAGTTGCTTATAAAAAAAAGTCAAAATTATATCTTAGTAGATATAAGGGTTTTGTCACTTCATCCTACCTGAATCTAGTCTAAAATCTCCATGTTAGACACTATTTGAAGTTGAAAAGATGGGTTTACTTCATTATATGTAGACTTCAAATGTCACTAATGGTCACTTGTAAAAATCTAGTTACCTTTCTATGTTAGCTACTTGCTATTGAGCTTCTTCCTCACTCTCTTCACTCAAGTTATTAGTGTTGTAAATTCTTGAACACTCTCGACAACCTACTTACTCATTTTATCTTTGATAAGTGATCATTCTTGACCTTACAAGCTTCCAATATAAAATGCTTTTACCTCATCTGATTAAATGAAGACATACCCTTACATGTCATTTGTGACTAGGTTCCAAGTTGGTAAAGGTTGTCATCCTTCTTTCACCTTTGAACAATTGGAGACTCCAACTAGTTATCCTCATGGACAACATTATGTGGAGGAACCTATCACTAACAAACCACAAGAAGCCAACACTAGATAGTGTGTCACTCACCATGTATCTAGAGGAGAGGAAATGCCACTTAGAAGAAGAAGCACATCTAGAAAAGGAAAGAATGCAAGAGGCCAAACATAGGTCCACTAGAGAAATATCTTGTCATCAAGCTGAAAATAGACATGGACACTATAGCTACCCCTTTGATAACATTCCTCTTGATGGAAATGATGGAAACAATACACCCCCAAAATTTCTATAATAAATGATTAAGGATGTCCATCACCACCTAGGAACTCATAGTCACATCATGAAAGTGAGACCAATGAAAAAATTACTAGTGAAGATCTCATGAGGTTTCAACAAGACAAGGTCATCCAGAGGCTAATTCTAAAGGCCTTGGAAAAAAATGAGGACCAATAAATGATAGCTAAGGGAGGGAAACTTCCTCATGATTTTGACGTGCAAGGAATCATCTAGAAATGAGAACCTACTAAAGTTGAGGTCTTGAAGAGGAAATGTGACAAATCAAAAATCAACTCGCACAATTTCAAGTTTCTAAGGAATAACCCAAGACCTCCTTTGATGAATATGTGCTCTTCCTTTTGATAGGATTTTGTACATGGTCTTATTTCCTAGGGATATAGAGGTTCCAAAATATGATAAATATGATAGAAACGATGATCCTCATGACCATATAAGGCACTTATATGCTCTTAGTATTGACTTCATGCATGAAGACACTTACATTATGAGATTTTTCCTAGGAGCTTGAGGGGCCAAGCCATGGAATAGTTCATGAAACTATAACCCCCTCTCAAGACATTGGAAAAACTTGCACAATGCTTCATCCAATAATATTCTTATAACATTCAACATCCTATTACCATGTTGAACTTGTGTGATATTAAATAGAAAGAAGGTGAACCCTTTGTAATGTATCTCCATTGATGGAGATATTTGCACTCTAGGTACCCTCAATAGATTCCTAGGACAAAGAAGATTGACATTTTTATCAGTAAACTTGTACCAAAACTCTACTTTGATCTTAGAAAATAACTATTCACATCATTTAATGATATAGTTGAAAGTGCATACCACATCAAGGATGTCGTTACTAGAAAAGGTGACATTGTGTTGAATAAAGACAAAAATGGCAATGAGAATGGAAAAGATAAAAATAAACCTTGGAATAAGAACAAATACATTATAAATGATGGATTAGTGGATGCTCCTAAGACCAAGGAGTCAATGTTTAACCTTTCTAATTCCATTTATGCTACAAAACAACAAGAGACTTCAAAGTGTCAAAATTTTGACAAAAACAAAAAAAAAAAAGTCTAAACCAAAGTATGTTTCCACACCTATGGTGGAATCTTATAAAGTGGTCTTGAAGACCTTACTTGCAAATAAACATGTCACACTTCTAGAAAAATCTTGGCCCTATGACCCACCCATCAAACCTTGTTGGTGAAGAGAGGATCATTTCTATAATTACCATAAGAGAAAGGGCCATAACATTGAAAATTGCTTCAAACTCAAAGATATTATCCAAGACCTCATCAATGGAGGAGAAATAAAAATGGATGGCTTAGTCAAAAAATTTGATCACAAATGCTTCAAAAAACCATTACCTAAGTATGAAAAAGGGGAGTCATCCAAGGCTAACAATAAAAATCATAATACAAAGATCAACTATACCCACACTAGCAATGAAAATTTCATAAACATGCTAGAACTTGTTGAAAATCTTTGAATAATGGGTCCTAAGTTTTATGAGGAGTCTAATTATGATGTAGATGATGAAAAACCAAAGGTAGTCCTAAAAATGTCTGATTCTCAACAACATCATAGGGATACTAGGCCTAAAGTAGTTCTTAGAGTGGCAAAACCCTCCTCCTTGCATGGTGAGACACTTAATGTTATCACTAGGGGGACAATCTAAAGTTGTCCTAAAAGTTGCAAGTGATCCTAAGAATGCTTTTTCATCTAAACAAGAAGCTTCCCTAGCTATATCCAGCTATAACCTTGTCAATCAATTTCAAAGAATCCTGACACAAATCTCAACCTTTGGGTTGCTAGAACTATCTCCCTTGCATAAGGAAATGCTCGAGAAAGCTTTATGTGTAGCCAAAATCCCCACAAATATTAACACTAAGTGATTCCAAGCTATGGTGAATCATATTTATTTACCGCATTACCTCACATTCTCTAAAGAATATGACAAGTCACTCAATCATCCCTGTAACTTATCTCTAAACATAGAGGTTCAAATCTTCTACACTTACATTCATTGAGTCTTGATAGACAATGGTGTTGGGTTAAACATCATTTCCTTCAATGTTATTCAAAAGTTAGGCATGCCTAAATTTGTTATTGACCTAAGGTGGAAGATCACCATCCAAGCCTATGATGAGGTTGAATGACCTTCTAAAGGTCTTATTGTACTACCAATCTATGTGGGTCCTATTAAAAAGGATGTGCTCTTTCAAGTTTTAGACATCTCATTGGAATTTAATTTATTGCTAGGAATACCATGTATCCGTGGCATGCAAGAAATGTTGTCAACATACCATAAATGTATCAAGTTCTCTTTCAATGGTAATTAGATAATTATTCCAAGGGACAATTCCATGTTTATCAACACATTGTCTACTGCTGAAATGTTAGTCCCCCACAATCACTATTCTCATGAGCTCAAACCATCTCTCAAAGAGTGTGAACAAAAATTAAAAATGATGAGCCTTGGTATGGGTAAGTACACTATAGACGCTATTGTTGCTTTATCATTTTCTCCTTGATCTTATGGGAAACCTTCTGAGAAATTGAAGCCATCAACCTCTACTATGACCATTTTAGGAACCTTTGTTCAATCCTCTATTCTCTTATAAGTAGAAAAAGAAGACCAAGCTATCAAAGATTGGATTTATAGGGAAGAGGAAGATACAAAGGAAGTTACAGTCACTACTCTCATTTCCCCCAAGCATTATGGAAATGACTGCAATTTTTTTAAGAACATGGGTTATCATGGCCAAGGATCCCTAACTAGTGACAAGAAATCTCTTATTAAACTCTTAAGTCATATTGAGGGACATAAAAATAAAGAAATTTATGTACTAAACTTTCACCTCAAAAATGAATTACCAAAGTTTAATATAAGTGCTCTCATGTTAAGTGATTCAAAGGATGATGACGCACCTTTTTTTTCTACTGTTAGAATATATAGTCCACTAATATATCTAGGACTAGGGCTGAATCAATTATCCAACTATTATCACAATTATCAACCTTAAAGAAACTTAACCATATGATTAATATAAAGTAAAACCACAACAAGATATGCATACATAATAACACTAGATATGTTAACTAGGGAAACCCTTGATTAGAGAGAAAACCCTTGTGGGGATGATACCCACAAGATGATGTACTAATATAAATGTTCCTTGTTAGAGAATGGACCTTGTTAGGAGTCTATGAATACATTCAATACATATGAGTCACTGCTAGGAGACTTTGAATCCCTATTAGGATTCCAACCCTATTAGGAGTTGTGCCAACCTGTTAGGAGTTGTGGAAGACAGTTGGACCCGTTGCCCAAAAAGGTTCAAGACTAATGAACCTATTGTCCAAATTATCTTTGTATTATTCTTTGCAGAATAATAGAATTGTATTGTACCATTCCTTCCTCTTTCTCTATCCTATCAACCAAACTTCTACTCCATCTGGTCTTGTAACCAAATCATAAATCTTGCATCTAATAATCCCTTAGATCACTTATATGCATTTCATAAGAACTTTGCATCTCCCCACACTTTTCACTTCATACAATGATCATAACACATTGCAAACAAGGAAAAAAATATTTCCTTTATACCATATCTTCATACTAATTCCTTGATTCATCTTTGAGGCTTTCCCAATTAATTATAATAAGATAATTAATTATTCTTATAATAGCACTATCAGCTCATAGTCTATACAAAAAATCACACATGTGATACTAGGGTTTGTGTACAAGATGACATCATCAGTTGACTATCATTTGTCACTTCTTGACTCTACAACTTCTTACTGCATCTCGAATGTAATCTAATAAACAAACATCAATAATTACTTTCCAATACTCTGTCTCTATGCTACTCTCTGTAAATTAGGCACAACTTTTATATGTCTTCAACTCAGATTATGATCACTTGACCACATCATTAGGATATTGTTTCAAACATGTTCATAATTGTACATCACCAAACAATCAAACCATTTTCTGTACCATCAAGATCTTTGTATGTTACTTGGCTAGTCTTTATAGAAACCATGCTATGTTGACATCAATGAAAAACATAGCCATGAATGCAAACATGTTCAAACTCTCCAATTCTTGGAATACTCCTCCAATGTATTATCATCAACATTCATGCTAAAATATCTCCCTCTTTGGCATTGATGGCAACATAGGTGAAAAAAACCATTTAAGTTTCAAGAATTTTTATGTTGTTGTTGTTGACTAGAATCAATTGTCCACATGCTAAAAGGAATCTCAAAATAAAAGATACACATTAGGTACATACTAATCCTTCTCAAACATCAATTTTTCTCTTCACACTAAACAATTCATAATACATCATATGCATATTCATGCTTCCTTTAATGAATCTTCCTAAACTCTCTAAAGAGATATCTCTTCTCCATGCCTAAGAGATGCTCTCCCCCATACCTTAAGAGATGTATTTTCTCTTGCATATTCTCCCCTATTGACATCAATGTTAAGGACCTAAATCTCAATATTATACATACCAATTGATAAATACCAATTTCTAATATGGTGCTCCAAGTCTACAACTAGCTTGAGTGTCCAAAGACACTATTCAATACCAAATACCAAGAATCCTTAGTGAGTTAGATCATCATAGATAGTCCCCCACATGGGAAGCATCAACATTCAGTCCAAGATAATAATAGTGTTCTATACAACTAGACTGATGCACTCTTTGCATCATCTATTCAGAAGTAGGCAAGGGCATAACCCCAATCATACCTCTCAAGTACTCAAATGTATCCTTAGGAAAAGGATTGGTAAATATATCTACAATATGATCTTTAGTACTCACATACTCTAATTTTGATCTCCTTTTCTATTACTTTCTCTCTTAGCACATGATACTTAATCGATAGATTCTTTGTCTTAGAATTCAATATAGGATTCTTTGACATACTCATTGTGCTTGTGTTATCATAGTAAATGATAGTAGTTTCTTCAAACTCAATTATAATATCCTTTAGCATCTACTTCATCCACATAACTTGATTGTAGTTATTTGTTGTTGTAACATACTCTGCCTTAGTAGCACTATGTAAAATACAATCTTTCTTTTTCCTTAACCAAGAAACCAATATTCCTTCAAGAAATAATGCTCCACCACTAGTGCTCTTTCTATCATCCATATTTCCTATGCAATCTGAATCAGTATTTGCACATAGAGTGAAATCACTCAATCTTTCATACCAAATTCCATAGTCATATGTTTCTTTCAAATATTTGAATATTCTCTTTACCGTTGCTTAATGATATTCCTTAGGATCATCTTGAAATCTAGCTAAAATCACAGCTACATTTTTTATATATGGTTTGGTGTGAGTCAGTTAATGTAAACCTCCAATCATGGATCTATACTTTTTCTTCATTATTGTAGGTGTCTCATCTTTGCTAGATAACTTGTGACTAGTTATCATAGGTATATCAATGGCTTTACAATTTTCCAAATCAAACCTTTTCAACAAATCATTCAATTACTTATCTTGTGAAATGAAAATACCATCATTGTTTAGTACAATCTGCAATCCTAGGAAAAACTTAATTTCTCCTATCATGCTCATTTCAAACTCATTCTTCATCTTTTTAGAAAACTTATCACTTGCTTCATCATTACCTCCAAAATTGATGTCATCAATAAATATTACACTAATCAACAAATCATTTTCAACTTCTTTCAAATACAAGTTACTATCTACTATACCTTTAGCAAATCCAAGCTTTTCCAAATAACTATCCAACATTGCATACTAGGTTCTAGGAGATTGCTTGAGACCATATAGAGCTTTCTTTAGTCTTCATACCATGTCTTTCTCTTCTAATAAAGGAAAACCTTCATGTTGCTCAATATATACCTCTTCTTCAAGTTCTCCATTTAGAAAGCCTAATTTAACATCCATCTGATAAACCTTGAACTTTTTATTTATTGCATAAACCAAGAACATCCTAACTACTTCCATTCTAGCTACAAGTACATATGTCCCCTCATATTCTATGCCTTCTTGCTATGAATATCGCTTTCATGCAAGTCTATCCTTATTCCTCACAACTTCACCTTGCTCATTGATCTTGTTTCTAAATATACATTTGGTTCCCATCACATTCTTATCTTTATGTCTAGGAACTAATTCTCATGTATCATTCTTTACAATCTAATCTAATTTTTCCTTCATTGCTTGAATCCAATTATCATCATTACATGTTACATCATCCCTCTTAGGTTTAACTTGAGAAATCAAACATATTTCTTCATTAACTTTATTTCTTGTCATCACACCTTTGTCTTTGCTTCTAATTATCTTCTCTGGAGGGTGATTCTTTGCTAGATTCCTATTAGGGACAAGAATTAACATCTCAACTCTTATCTCACCTTTAGGTTTAGATCTCTTCTCTCCTCTTTTCTCAAAAATTAATACATCATTTTTCAAATCATTGTTAGTCTCAATGATAACTTCTACATTCTATTGGTTAGCCTTTGGATCAACAATAGTTATCAAAGATATCTCTTCTAT
Organism: Cupressus sempervirens; assembly: GCA_028749045.1. Lineage (NCBI taxonomy): Eukaryota > Viridiplantae > Streptophyta > Pinopsida > Cupressales > Cupressaceae > Cupressus > Cupressus sempervirens. Next base: position 535,996,810 of record CM053787.1, on the reverse strand, counting down.
TACTTCCTCTTTCTCAACCAATTTAGGATCATCATCACAATTGTTCAGTAATATTTCCATACTTGCTTTAAATTCTTCATCTTCATCAGAAATTTAACTCTTTCTATATTTTCTAACTCTCTTAGGACACCCAGACAAAAAATTACCAAACTCTTTGCATGTCCAACAAATGAAAAAATTCCCATACCCTCCAATTCTCTTTTCATAAGTAGATCAACACCTTATTTTATCTTCTTATCTTCTTCATAATTAGATTTCTCTTTACTTGTAATTCCATTTGTTTGTATGTAACAAAAGGATTATGGATCTAGAAACTTAATGCTTAGTTATTTACACATCTCTGATGTCTTTCCAAGAAGCTTCACCTTCTGGGTGTCAAAATTTCCTTCATCTGACTTAAGGCTATCCTTTCTAAAATAACTAACCATTGATCTCCCAAAGTTGTTAAGTTTATGCTTCAAGCACTTGATACTCTGATACCAATTGTTAGAATATATAGTCTATTGATATAATTTGGGGGGGGGGGGGGGGGTGGGTGTGAATTAGTTATCCAACTATTATCAAAATTATCAACCTTAAACAAACTTAACCATATGAGTAATATAAATTAAAACCACAACAAGATATTCATACACAATAACACTAGATATGTTAACTATGGAGACCCTTGACCAGAGGAAAAACCCTTGTGGAGATGGTACCCGCATGATGATGTACTAATATAAATGTTCCTTTTTAGAAGATGGACCCTGTTATGAGTCTACAAATACATTCAGTACATATGAGTTCTTGTTATGAGACTTTGAATCCCTATTAGGAGTTATGGAAGATAGCTAGACCCACTGCCAAAATAACTTCAAGGACAAGACCAATGAACCCACTGTCCAAATGATCTTTTTTTTATTCCTTGTAGAATAATATAATTTTAATGTATCATTCCTTCCTCTTTCTCTGTCCTATCAACCAGACTTCTACTCCTTCTAATCTTGTAACTAGATCACAAATATTACATCCAATAATCTCTTAGCTCTTTGGTCTTGTCTTTTTGTACATATCTTATGATCCTGAAAAAAATCTAAAAAATATAAAATGTCTTGAAAAAAATGATCATCTTAGTGAAGATCTAACATAGGCACTTTGATGTATCCCCAAAAAAACCAAAACATAATGAAATAAAACAAAAATCGAAAAAAGTCCTCAAAAAATTTTCCAAGTGGTGGAAACCTAGAAATAGACACTACTTGAGACCCTCACACCTATGTCTATTAGTCTCACTTCATGCTTATTTCATTCAAAATATATTTCCTAGCTTGGAATTGACTCTTGTCATCATATAAGTGGCATGACTATTTAGCTTATCAAGGTCTTCTTGTGCATTAGGGTTTCTTTCGAAACTCATTTAAAATAGTGCTTCTCAATACTTTCCCCTTGACATCAATTTTTTCTCAACACTTTTTGGATAAATTACCTATAGTCTAGGATGCTATGATGTTTCTCACTATCAAATACAAGTACTAAAGAAATGGCCATGTGATTTACACACATGCACTTAAACATTGAACTTGCTGAGATATGATGCACTTTATCTTCTTTGTGTGTTGTCTACGATGATTTCTTTGTTGTGTGTTCCCTCCCTAACAGTCTTTCAAGGATGTCATGGACTATAAAACTAGGGGCATGGGACATGGGGCACGTTTTACTTTCTTTCTATATGTGGGTATACTTTGTTAATCTAAGGTGTTGAGAGCCTTTGTGCTTATCCTCCTTGACACTTTGGGCCTACAATATATTATCCTTGTCTATTTTCACAAGATCACACTCAGGAGTTATCTTAGCACATATGCCTTGAGATAGGTTTAATCTTGCTATACTAGATTTAGGGAATATGATAGCATTATTCATCTTGACTTACATGTCTTTGATGCTTAGGTTGGATTCTCACATACCTATTCAATATAGATCATATTCATATCCTCATAGTTATACTCATAAGAATTGTATGATCTTTTGATGTCCCTAATAACACTCAATGATGAAATTAGAGTCTAAATGTTTTGTTTCCCTTGCAAGTAAACTATTTTTCATACTAGTTTGCATCATAAGATTACTCTATCTTATTCTTGCATTTTTCATATGGAGAGAGCTCTCTCTTCATCTTTAAATGGACACATCAGCTAACTACATTCATCTCTTCTCACTCATCTCGATCATGTCTTTCATCTCTTATTGTTCACATCCATGGTTTTCCTTCTTCTATACTTGTCATCACATTTATACAACCTTTTGACCCAATTATAATTTTTTTTTTACATCTTGGATCCATTTTTGGGATCAAAATTGAAATCTAAGTTAATCTCAATGGTCAAAATCACATTTTAAAATTTTGTCTTCTTCTATGCATTTAGCTGACCTTTTGAGGTCTAATCTTTGAATCTTTCCTATGGATTCTTCATGTCTTCATCACTTCTACAGTTAATACCTACTTCAATTCACTCCAATTCACCTCATCTCATATTTCTACTTGATTTAACCTAATTGAAATACTTTATCCTTCTTTTTCAATTCTAGTCAAACTAGGGCATTCTATCACTTCCTTATGGTCACTCTTTGGTTAAATCACATATCTTTCATCATAAATCTTGTTCTATCTAAATTTGATCATATATTTCTGATTTTTTCATCCCCTTTATCTCATTTCAATTTTTATCTCGAGGGGGCAGGGATATTCTACCATTGCTTGCTTGCTATAGCTATCTATTTCTTAGGAGCATATGCTTGATCCTTTCATTTTCTATCAATCTATCTTATTTTCTATTTATTAGTACTCTTCTTGAGTCCTAATATCATCTCTCTCCTAGTGTTCAATACTATCGCTATCAGGTTGTACATTTAGGACTTGTCATCTAATTCTATATTTTGTTCTTTGGAATAATGTCTCTATTGACATAAAGGTCAATTTTTCTATCAATGACTCAACACTTAGTCGACTGGTTACATTGCTTCCAAGCTCTATAGTTACTACCAAGCCTATCGTGTAGTTTTTAGTGTTAACCAAGTGATTCAATTGGTCCTAAGCGAAGAAGTCATTATACAATGTCTACTAAGCATCTGAGTCAATTTGTAGTGTTTACCGAGCTGCACAATATTACCAAGCTTCATAAATAATGTACAATGTAAACTAAGCATAGCATAGGCTACCAAGCTATTTAGTGGAAGTGAAGAAGATTGTAATGTTAATCGAGCTCTATAGTGTTAACCAAGTCCAACAGCTTCTACCAAGCTCACAAGGTTAATAAAGTGGATCTAGTGTTTACCAAGTCATGCATTGTCAACTGAGTGATCTAGTTTCTATCAAGTTTATTAGTATGCACTAAGTCACACAGTGATGATCAAGTTCAAGCTACTTGGAAGTTATTAATATGGACCAAGCTTCAAGTGCAACTGAGTGCCAAATTTTTTTGAGCATTGATGGTCTTTGCTAAGTATCACAACATCATCAGGTTTGTCTTCAAATCCCGAGTTATAGTAGTTGGGATGACTTTGTGAATTATGATGAAATTGGTATTTTAGATGGCTCTAGTAAGTTGTGTTTTGGATTGATATATATGTACTACATTGTATCATATCCAAGAAAGATATATGTGAAGAGTATATAATGAGCAGAAGTATGAATTAAATAAGGCTACAAGTAGTATAAGGGACAACAAAGATTTATCTATCACAATCAAGTGATCATCACAATACAAGGAATATCAACCAACAAATTAGAGTTGTAGATCAGAGATCAGCCACTGGTTCATCCTAATAGCTGCATTAGTCAAATCCTTAAATACGGTAGACTTAACAATCTTTGCTAGATCTCCTAACCATGTGCATACTTCATTGTATGTTTGTAAATCCTTTAACAAGGAGGACCTCACAGTCCTTATTGCTCCTAATAGGGTAGATCACTAGAAGTAGTCAATTGTAAGCCTTAACAAGTCAACAATATACTATAGTACTAAAGCTTGTGGGTTTCATCCCCACCCCAATTTTACTTTCTGATTGGAAGGTTTTTGGGTCATCATATCTTGTGTCAAAGTGTTATGAATGTTTATTTGCTTTCATTCTTTCATGCATGCAAATAGATCAAAATATTATATGAAGGATTAATTGATGAAGATAAAGTTTTATTGGTTCCGTATTCACCCCTCCCCAATCAGTAACCTTGCCTACCTTATATTTCCAATAGTCTCTCTAGAAAATGTTACCTACTTGGCTTCTTCATTCTTTGATGTAATGTGTTCCTAGATTGATCACATATTAGTCAAAAAGGAGAAAATGTAATCACCCAAAAATGGTCATCTAGACTATTAGCCCCATTTTCAATATTTTGGCTAAATTATTTAATTATTTGCCTAAGCCAAGTCTTTAAAAAATTATTTATTTATTTTTATCCTATAGTTTGACCACTATATCATAAGTTCATATTTAATTAGAAGGAACATGCCCCCCTTTAAATAAAAAGACCTTTTTACCCTCTTATCCTAAGTTGCACACATAAACCATTTTCTCTAATTTAAGAATAAAATAAAAGACTTTTTGTCTCACACAGAGATGCAAAAGTCAACTCTTTTTCATTGGTAAAAATAATATTACACATGGATCATGCTAAAATTCAACCCCCACCCTTGATCATGTTGGTATTACAATAGGAAAGGTAAGCTTCTGAGTTGAGGCGAGGGGGGACGAATCAGTAGTTTAAACTTCTACCCATAAAAATTTTTACCACATACATCCTATACATTCACTAAGTAAACTAAAATATCATGTAAAGAATGTACATCTAAAACATGACAGCAAGTAAACACATATGAAACTAGATATGATTACCTAGAAACCCTCCAATGAGAAGGTAAAACTAGGTTGGGGATGACACCCACAAATATTCACTACTACGGTAATAAAGTGTATCTAATAAAGGTTATAATGTTTGATTATGAGATATGATCTACCCTATGAAAGGTTTTCCCTATTAAAGGCTTACAAAGACTATTAGGTCTCACCCTATCAAATGATTTCAACACCTTGTTAGAAGTGTGCCTTGTTAAAGGATTTCAACTCATAATTAAATAAGTACCCTATTAAAAGATTTCAATACAGCCTATTAGGACTACTCTATTAAGAGATTTAATTGATTCACCTATTAGAATGACTCAATAATGATCCTATGATTAGCACTTGATTTTCCTAATAATAGATCACCTCTAAACTTATGTATTCTTGATCCTTCTTGATTAGATGTCTCTTTTTTTTTTTCTATCTTCTTTACTTTATTCTCCTTTAATTGATTATACAATGTATTCTTAGATCATAACTCCTTTGCCACCATGAATGCTCTATTTGTGCATGCAAACTTTTCTCTTCACTCTTGATACACCTTCTTCACATCATAGATAGTTTAGGGTTTGTCCTCATTAAGAAGACTTTGGTGACTTAGGGTTAGGTATGAATCAACGGTTGTGATTCATCCATTTTACCACTTAAACCTTCCCTTTTTCTGATTGGTTGCATGCAATACATTGAGAATCCAAATTAGGGTTCATCCTCATCTCCAAATATCATAATTCAATCTTTAAGTTCACTCAAAAATGGTTTACATAGTTGTTTGTGCCATTACAAACAACTATAAAAAAAACTATTTTACTCAACATATGAAGTCTCTGATGCTCGATATATACTATTCTCTATACTCTAAGTCAACATCTGTATCACTTGACATGCATTGCTTACTTGGTTCCTAAATTACTCAGCATACACTATCTAATCAGCACTTGAGTGACTTGGCACATGAGTGACTAAGCACTTGAGTGACCCAGCACATGAGTGACTCAACACTCACTATGGATTTGGCATGCTCTATTATATACATGTTGTGCTTGACATGTACTACTTATTTAGCATGAACTAAGTAAATGACTAAAGTGTGTAGACACTCACTTCTCAAAACTAATCTGAGATCAACAATCTCCCTATTTGACATGAGTATCAAAAACAATTGGTCATGCATTAATATCCTTATTCTTACGAGCATAACATATCTCTTATTCAGCTTATATACAAAACTTCAAATTTTCAAAAAAATTTAACTTGTACCTCAAATTTTTCGAACTCCCCCTAAGTTGATAGATCTATTCTGTATCCAAAATTCAATCCTCCTACTAAGTAAATGTGCCTCAAATGATGCTCTTTGACTTCACATTGTTTGTGCTTTCTCCCCCATAACTTATCTATCTTTTCTCTATCCCTTCTCTTACTCTCTACTCTATATCTTCCTCTTTTTATTTCTCTCCCTTTTCTATTTTTCTTTTTTCTTATCTCCCCAAAATTTTATATCTCCCCCAAAGTCTCTATATCTCCCCCTTTTTGACACTTATGTCAATGGGCTTATACATTGATTATGTCTTTGTCCAAGAAATATTTATGGACATCTAGAATGATTTTGAGAGTTGCATCCCAATTTTCACATGCTACATCCAAAGACATAATTTGGATAGCCAGCTCAGTAGCAAGGTGGACTAGGTCATCTAATGTTGAAAGGTTTGGGTTTTTCTTCATAAGTGTTTCAACATAGCCTAATTCCTTGTGCTAATCAGTTTAATCTTTATATTGACTTCATCTACTGACAATACAACTAAGTGAATCTGGGTTTGTAATGAAGTTTTGAAGTGATTCTCACTTTGAGCTAGTGTCATAGGTAGTTGTGCACCTAATCCATTAATCTAACTTTCCAAACTCAAAATGTGATGTCTTATCTCTTGTGTGAAGAGTGTTGGATTTCACAATTTAGTGTACAATGGGAAGATATTCTCAAGTACCTTCTTCACACCTTCTACCTTTGTTGCTAATGCAACTTGTGTGAGTGCAATGTCACTTGATATTTTCTCATTTACTTTGTTTTGGAATTTCTTTTCTGACCATTCTAATAGTTTTGTATTTGTGTCTAGGTCTACATCACTAACCTTCTCTAGTATGTTTTTTAGTTGTTCAATTAGTGGCTTGTTTTCATCTAGATTTAGTAGGTTGAATGCATCTAAAAAGATGTCTTTGATTTCCTGTAATGCTTGCTTCTACCTATGCTCCTTTTTAAGTAGTTCTTGTCTTCTCTTTCTTATTAGGGCTTCTTGCAATATGCCCATCTACTCAATCATCATTATGTCAAAGTCATACTTTGGTAACACAATCTCTTCATCAAGGTTTACATCTCCATATTGTATTACTTCTTCATCCTTTGATGAGCTCATACTCAAAACTAAGATTTGTAATGGTGTTGCATTTGTGCTCAGCTTCTAAAGAGTGTGATTGCAAGGAGTGCCAGATTCAAGGTAATGTCACAAGGCCTTGAATCTCTACTTGCTTCTTCACCTTAGATGTCATCTTGGTCTCTTTAGGCTTGTCTTGTTTTGTTACAATGTTTTGACTTGCACCTTGTGTTAGTGTTATAGGTGTAGATAAGGTCATCTAACCTATTTGATTGTGTTCTTTAGTTGTGGCTTGAGTTTCCAGTTTATGTGCTTCAACTATATGAACCTTTTCAATTATAGCTTCAAGTTTTTTATCCAAAGGTTGTACATTAGTGACTTGAGGGGTGATAGTAGGTGGTCCTTGTATATTCAACTCTTCCCTTGTAGTTTCAATCACTTGTTTTTGCAATTCATCCATGCTTACCAATAGAGGATAATCACATAGTTTGGCCTGTAGTGTAGACTAATCAAGTATCTTCTTTAGATCTTCCTCTATTAGGGGATTTATGTTTTGAGCTATGATATTAGATACATCCTTAACGGTTATTATTTCATCACTTGTTAAATGTTGAGGGGTGGCATCAGGAAATTGTGTATCTTGTACACTTTGTTCCTCTTTTTGCTTTGCCTCAGTTGTTGCCTAGTTTTGTACTTGTATCTCTATATTTCCCTCAATAGTGTCTTCATCATTATCATCTTCATCATCCTTCACCTCAGTAGGTTGTTGATCACCTATTTTTATTGTTGCTAAACCATATGTCACTTTCCACGTCTGCGTATACTTTTTAACTACATCTTCAATATTATTTTGCAATATTCTAAAGGCTATATATTGAGGTACAAAGCTAACTACATATTTCTTCATAGCCTTAGAAATTTGTACCTTACTTAGTTCAAGCATGACTTGTGCAAGTGAATTCTCTCTTATTTGTCTTTCCAAGTTTAAACAATAGTGTCATTTCTACTCAACTCTCTCATATAGGCTCTTAGGTATTGAGTTAGAAATTTCTAGTGGGGCTTTCTTAAAAAATTTCCATCATGGCATATATAGCTTTCTCCACTTGGTTTTTCTCAACTTTACCAAGATTATCAAAATCAACATGTGAAAATCCTGATAAATCTGCACTATTCTTAATATTTTCATATAGATTTTCTAAGTTAGGTAGAGGATTGTGACTTGCCACTTTGAATTAGCTATTGCCATCTGATTCTATTTTCTCCTCATTAGATTTAACTTGTGCAATGTATTTTCTCCTTATTTTTTCCTACACTTCACCTCCTTGTTCTATAGATTTTGTCTTTTCTTTTGCCTTTAGTGCAGTGACATGTGCAATAGCCCTTGTAGTAGGTATTGTACCTATGTGTCTTCTTCCTCTTCATCCTCCTCTTCTTCTTCTTCTTCTTGCTAGGCACCTTCACGAAGTTTTTCTTTCAACTTCTTTACCAACTTATCCTTCTTAATAACAGAGGCAGCATTTAGTTCCATAGTGATTTTAGACTTAGCCATTTCATAGTTTCCAAATACAATAGCATTTTTGTCTACCTCTTTTGCTAGTAAATTTGATATAGCTATAAAGACCTCATCTACATTGATTTTATATCCAAGTGGCCTTAGCCATCTCACCCTTGGTTTTGTTGCTTGAACAAAAGTGTAAACAGCATCCATTACAAAGCAAACATCATCATAATGTTTCTCCACTAAGGATACTGTTATTCTCAATCTTTTCTTCTTTTATTGCTTAAAATCCTCAAATTAGTTGGTTATAAGTGACTCAAAGTTCTCACTTAATTGTTCAATGAACTTACCAATCTATACTACCACTAACTTTTTGGTTTTCCATGCAACTGTGCCAAATGTAGGAAAAGTATTTTGAACATTAAAGAAAATGCATATCAGAATAGAAAAAAATTTACATTTTACACTCTTTGTCTTCCTTATTGCTTTTGAATTCTCAATTATTTGATGTAGTTGTAATTCTGCAAGATAATATATATGATCTTTCTTGACAGTTTTATATCAAACATCTACTACTATATGGCACATTGTTCAATCTGCTGGATTTGTAAAATTTGTGTGAAATAACTCTTACTAAAATTTTTATCAAAGGATCAATAATGGTATCAATTATCATTCCTCTTTTATTCTATATAGCTCAAGTGTTTTTCTCAATAACCTCCTTTGAGTCACTTCTCAAAGTCTTAGGTTGATCTAGGGTTGGATACCCTATTACCCTATGGATTATCCTTTTGGTTATCGTGATGGGTCCATTATCTAGCCATAGTGAACTATCATGTATCCTACTTAATACTATCCTAATTCATTAATTTTTGAACACATTTGATAAATATAGGGCTCATGTTAATCCTTTCTTTTCTACAATTTTGTATTCTTCCCTTAGTACACCATTCTCACAAAGATTTTCATATGCTTGCCTGATCTCCATATCACCAATACTCCCAATTTTATAGTTGTAACACTTCCTAACATCTTGCACCATTAAAACATTCAATTGTATCATGGATAGTACATTGGAGGGGTCTTGTTTGTAAGCAATGTCAAGAATGGCTTTGAATATTGGTTTTTTAACTTCATTACTAACCATTCAAATATTCAGAACTTCCTTTCCCTCTACATTCTTTGAACTAGATTCCATTGTGAGAAACTAGGGTTTACAAAAATATAAACAACATAACTTAGAACTTGATAAATTGTTGGAAATAATCAAGACTAGCTAGGTTACTAAGAAGGGAGGGGAGAACCAATAACCTCAAAATTTTGACAAAACTTAGCACTTTGTCAACATAATCCATTCACCATTAATTCATTCAATCTACTACATGCATGAGAAACTAAAAGATAAACATTCATGGCACATGAACACAATATTTGGTGACCCAAAAACCTTCCAAAAAGAAAGTAAAACTGAGGTGGGGATGATACCCACCAAAATTCAATGCTACAATATAAATTTGGCTTGTTAAGGCTCACAATGATCACTTCTGATGATCTACCCTGTTAGGAGCAATTAGGACTGCTAGGTCCACCTTGTCAGAGGTTTTACAAACATAAAATGAAGTATGCACTCTATTAAGAGATTTAAAGAAAGACTATCAAGTCTACCCTATTAAAGGATTTGAATATGATTCACCTATTAGGATGAAACAGTAAATCTAACTTACAAGTGATTTATTGATTAGATCCTTGAAATGTTGATTACCTCTTGTGATAGATTTGACTTCATTGCTACTTATTGACCTTGCTAAATACTTTGTTTTGTTGCTGATTCGCATTCACTCTTCTCAAAACATTACTTCATTCTTACACACATTCTTTGGGTATGATATAATACATTCCATATATTCCATTCCAATTCTCATATTTACAAGGTTGGCCAAAACACAAGTTAACACAAATATTACTGAGTCAGCCCAAAAACAGAAATTTGGGTTTTGAAAGCTAACTTGGTGACCTTTTGATACTTGACATCCACTACACTACTCGGTATCATCATGCATTTGGTATAAAAAGAGTCTTTGTCCGTACTAATCACTCAATGTAGCTATGAACTTGGTGAACATTGGAGACTCAGTAGATATAGTGTCACCCGGTAGGAACTAAATAATATGTTTACCTTGCCTTTACTCAGTAAACATTGCTCATCCAGTACTCGGTTGAAACTAGCTTCACATTACAACAACTGATGAATCGATAGACATTTCAAAGTTTAGTAGCCACTAACTACTCGGTGATAACTTCTGGACTTCACACTACTTGTTTTCACTCGGTAGCCTCTGGAATGCTCGGTGTGAATTGTTGAACTGCTGAACTCACTTAGCAACCAATGAATGCTCGGTAAACACTAGAGACTAAATGATGAACATAGTAGCCATATAGAATTATGAATAAGTCTTGTCACTAATGGAAAAAATAACTTAATGCCAACAATCTCCCCCATTGGTATTAGTGACAAAAACACTTATTAGCCAAAATTTATGTATAGTGTCATGCAGATTTTTTATTTTTAAAATTTTTTCTTTATAATGCATTTGTACATATCTCCCCCATAAAATGTACATATTATATAAGGCATAATACCATACTGTATAGACAAATATCTCTTCTTAATTTTGTACTTTATACATATTTCTCCACAAATATCTCTATCCCCCTTTTTGATAATAATGCCAAACAATTATACATAGCATACTTATACAGAGACACTAAAATGTGAGAGAAACTCAGAATGTACCTTGAGAATAAAAGCTAATGTCTTATCCCAATTCTCTTGCAAAATTTTGCAAGTATGAAGTGCCACTTGAACTTCTTTTGAGAGTTCAATCATATGATCTACAATTGAAAAATTATTATCATGGATCAATGTTTTTTAATAAACAATATGTTTATGCATTGTGTCCATGATTGGCAGGATCATGTTTTGGATGTCTATTAATGTAGACCTGATCCTTGCTTCCTCTCTCAATAATTATGACCTTCATGTGATGTGTTGAGCTTGAGCTGGGGTCAAGCATCAACCTTTGAGAACTAGCCTTCAGATCCTCATCAATTTTATTCAATTTTCTTTTATTTCCTTAGTGTCTTTGGTAACATCACATAGCTTGGAAAAAAGAGATGTCACATGCGTAAAGGAATTTTCAAGATTAGCCAAAATTGAGGAAAGCTCTACCTAATTAATAGAAATTTGTTGAGCAATGTGCTCAAGCACCTTATTGTCAAACTTTTTCTCATCTTTTTCTATCAACTTTTCTTGACCAGTAGAGTCCTCATCCAACTTATTTACTACTTCCTCTAACTGTAGCAAAATATGTTGAGATGAATCAACATCCACACCTATGGCTTCTATCAAGATATTCTTTGTACTCTCAATGATTTTGAACTCTTTGTCCCTTTCTTCTCTTAAAGACTTCTATTTCGCTTTTTGTTCCAGAAGTTGGCTGACCAATCTCATTTGTTCCATAGTGGCATTGTCAAAATCCAACTTTGGAATTTCAATTTTCTTGTCCAAGTCTATATCTTCATCAATTTATTTACTAGTAATTAGAATTTTAAGTTGTGTCCTTGGTTCTACTTCTGACATCACTATTTTGGACTTTGAAATAGAAACAATTGTAGAAACATTAGGGCTTGCTATGAAAACTTGTATAGGGCCTACTAAAGGAATACTAACTCGAGTTCTAACAGAATCCAAATTTGAAGTGCTACCCAAAATTGAAGTGATTATAGGTGGAACATTGAGTAAAGTACATACAATAGGAGCACTGATAGAAGTATTTACAAATGAAGTACTTACAAGGGCATGCAAAATTGAAGTAGAAAAAATTGTAGAACTGGATGTTGTACAGACTACTAATGTTCCTCACTCAAGAGCTAAAGAAGAGGAGGGTTGTAGCTCGGTGGATGAAGTGGTAGAAACTTCCATCAAAGATTCCTAGAGCTAAGAGGGAGAAAATAGTATTCGAGTAGATGATGTATCTATTCAGGTTGAAATCATACTTGTTGAAGCTATCTCCATGCCAGATGATGTAACAGTTTTTGGAGGAGAGTGAGGAAGGGAGGCTATAACTTGTACAACTATCCTTACTGGATCATTCTCTTCATCTTCTCCTTCCTTATCTTCCTCATCAACTTCTTCCTCTTTCTCTTCTTCACCATTCTTCAATGCCTGATAGTGCTTAGCAACAATAGTAACACAAGGTGTATTATCTTCTTCATTGTCACTATCATCATCATCATTTATTTCCACTGGATCCTCACTAGGCTTATGCATATGATAAACATTTTTCCACATAGATTAGCATCCTTGACTACATGCTCAATGTCTTTAACCAAAATCAAACAAGTATGAAATCCCATCATTATCTTCTCCTCATTTTTCTTCATTGGTTCCTTAACCTCAGTATTCATAAGATTTGGTAGCAAGTATCTCAATGATTGCTCAAATATATCCTTGGCTATTTGCATAGCTAATTCCCATCTAACCTTGACCTTGTCTAACAAAACTATAGGGATTTTTGAAGTAGACTGATCAAGAGATAATTTCCATCTTCCTAACTTGTCCATGATCAAATCTTCAACCTCTTTCTATTCTGCTGGAGTCCTAGTTTCATATTTGAGTGCTTTGAAGTTATTTATTCCAGCACCTACTCTTAATTATTTGAGTCTTTCCTAAAATGTAGGAGGATGTTTTTCAAACATAACTTCACTATCTCCTTTCTTAGATCTTCTTCTAAACATAGCTATGGAGGCCTTGGGTGGCTTGGTGATAATCACCTTGCCCTTCTTTTTCACGGGCTCTTCCTCCTTTTCTAATTCTTGCTCTTCATCCTTAGATTCTTCTTCATCTTCTCCAATGCCCTTGGTAAGCATGAGAGGAGCATTTAACAATTTTTAGCTTTTCTATCATGAGTTAAGCAATGGCCATTTCTAGATTTAGCTTCTCATTGGCAATAGCTTTGTCAAGTCTGAATATCTCCATTGTCCTTGATCATTGCTCAAGCTATCAAAATTTATCCTAGAACCCCAATGCTCTGATACCAATTTTTGGAAATAATCAAGACTAGCTAGGTTACTAAGAGGGGAGGGGTGAATCAATAACCTCAAAACTTTGACAAAATTTAGCACTTAATCAACATAATTCATTCACCATTAATTCATTTAATCTACTGCATGCATGAGAAACTAAAAGATAAACATTCATGGCACATGAACACAATATTTGGTGACCCAGAAACCCTCCAAAAAGAAAGTAAAACTTGGGTGGGGACTTCAATACTGTAGTATAAAGTTGGCCTGTTAAGGCTTACAATGATCACTTCTGATGATCTACCCTGTTAGGAGCAATTAGGACTACTAGGTCCACCTTGTTAAAGGTTTTACAAACATACAATGAAGTATGCACTCTATTAAGAGATTTAAAGAAAGACTATCAAGTCTACCTTGTTAAAGGATTTGAATCTAATTCACTTGTTAGGACGAAATAGTAGATCTAACTTACAACTGATTTGTTCATTGGATCCTTGAAATTTTGATCACCTATTGTGATAAATTTGACTTGACTGCTCCTTATTGACCTTGCCCAATACTTTGTTCTGCTACTAATTTGAATTCACTCTTCTCAAAACATTACTTCATTCTTACACACATTCTTTGGGTATGATTTAATACATTACATATATACCATTCCAATTCTCATATTTACAAGGTTGGCCAAAACACAAGTTAACACAAATATTACTAAGATGGCCCAAATGTAGAAACTTAGGTTTTGAAAGCTGACTTGGTGACCTTTTGATACTCAACATCCACTACACTACTCGGAAATGCCATGTGTTTAATAGAAGTAGAGGCTTGGTCCATACTAATCACTTAATGTAGCCATGAGCTTGGTGAACATTGGAGACTCAGTAGATATAGTGTCACTCAGTAGGAATTGAATACTATATTTACCTTTCCATTACTTGGTAAACATTGCTCATCCATTACTCGGTTGACACTAGCTTCACATTACAACAACTGATGACTCGATAGACACTACAAAGCTCGGTAGCCACCAACTGCTTGATGATAACTACTGGACTTCACACTACCTATTTTCACTCAGTAGCCTCTAGAATGCTTGGTGTGAACTGTTGAACTACTAAACTCACTTAGTAACCATTGAATGGTCAATAAACACTAGAGACTAAATGATGAACATAGTAGCCATACAAAATTATGAATAACTATTGTCACTAATGGTAAACATAACTTAATGCCAACATAAATACCTTGCAAGATCTAATAAAATTATGTAGAATCACTACTAAAATCTTCTACAATCATGTTGGATGATTTTTCTAATCATCTTCTACTCTCCTTGCTCTTTCTCAATTTCAAAATATGAAAATGAGTTAAAAATTGATCAAAAACACTTTGAAACCCTACAATTAATTATGAGTGCTTACACTGTTGTAAGCTTGGCATAAACTAATTTCATGTTCACTCAGCATCTATTATCATTCCATTTGTTTGGCAACCATTACGATCTTAGCATCAGCTAGCTAGTTTATTAGCCTAGCATCTTCTAGAATTCCACTCAATAGCCATAGGAAACTTCTCATGCTCAGTAGCAACATGAAAAAATTAGAGATTTTCTTGGATTCCTAATAACATCTTGCATCTTTATCCATGATGTTATAGTATTTTCAATACTAAGTCCTTTTGGAACTAATGTATGATACAACATATGAATATCAGTTCCACATACCTCTTGATTTCTTAATTTGATGATGTGTGATTGGTTAACCCATTGTGTGAAGTGAAGCCTTCTCCATTTGATGTGTTGCAACCATCCTTTTTCTTTTATTTCTTGTTCATCTCATCTTTGAAATTTTCAACATCCTCCTGCCTTTTATCAAATTCACAACTTGGTGCCTTTGACCTTGGTGGATAGTAGCAACTGATCTTACCAGTCTTTAAAAAGCTAAAACATGTGGTTTCACTCAACCACCTTTTTTAATCACCTCTAAAGTATTTCCTAATAAAATTATTAGGAACATGTCCATATTCTTGATAATAATGATAGCTATATCTTGTACTACAATCCTAGTTATAAGGGTTTTCATTGTTCCTTATCTTTGTTTTCCTATTTGATGACCACATGGGTTTAGATATGCACTCAAAAGCACTATGTCCATAATTCTAACAATTATAACAATATCCTTCAAATCTTTGTGTGTGCATGGTCTTTATTTTGCATTCATGTGCCTGATGACCTTGTTTATTGTACTTATGACATTGAACCATGCTTTTATGCTTAACATTATGATTTCCAATCTTGCTCCTACACACGTTAGTAGTATGTCCTTTCTTGCTACAATTATGACAATTAGGTTTAGAGTTCTTACCTTTGTTGTTCCTTTCTTTAGCACTTTTGGATGATTCTCCTTCTTTAGTATGTGTGTATCCCAGTCCAGATGTATCATTATTGGATCTAAGAGATCTCAATAATTGCTCAAAGTATTTGATGACTTCATTAGGCTTATTGAAACTCTCAATGGGTTCTTTTTCTCTTTTTAGTCACTTTAAAATTGCTCACTTTAAAATTTCTCATTCTACAACTTTAATGTTGTTATCTCAATGTCTTTAACCTTCAGCTCAAAATTGGCATTCGTCATTTGACTTAGAGTATCCAATTGCATGTTAGACATCTTGGTTAGCTCTAATTATTTCTCATCTAGTCTATTGCTCAAAATATTTTCTCATCTTCAATCATGGTTTTGTCTTTCATATCTTTCTTTTTATGTTCAGTCACCTCACATAGTAGTATGGCTTGTGATTATTTCTCTAACTTGAGATTTCTAATTTCCTTAGCTTGGGCTCTATTATTTTCAATTAGATCTACAATTGCTACATCAAATTCTTTAGAGTCTCCATTACCAAATAGCTTAGTAGTGTTTATCTCTTTGTATTATATGTCATTCTTCTCAATGGAAATTTCCTTCCTTCTCTTCAAAGATTTCTTTAGTTCTTCTCTTGCTTCATCTAGTTGATGTAGAATGAGTTGTATTTCAATTCCCTAATTTTCAATGATCTTTCCCAACTTGTAGACTTCCATTTCAAAGATCTTTCCTCAAAGATGGAAAGCTTCTCTTTCATAGAACTAGGCTTTGATACTAATTGTTGGAATTACAATATTAAAGGTAAAATTTTGAGAGGGGGGCTAAATTAGTAGTTTAAGCTTCTACTCATTAAAACTTTCACCACACATACATCTCATAGATTCACTAAGTAAACTAAAATATCATGTAAAGTGTGTTCATCTCAAACATGAAAGCTATTAAAAACATATGACACCAGATATGATTACCTAAAAACCCTACAATGAGAAGGTAAAATTGGGGTGGGGATGACACCCACAAATCTTCACTACTACAATAATAAAGTGTATCCAATAAAGGTTACAATATTTGATCATGAGACATGATCTACCTTGTGAAAGGTCTACCTTGTTAAAGCCTTACAAAGATTGTTAGGTCTCACCCTATTAAAGGATTTCAACTCCCTGGTAGAAGCGTGTCTTGTTAAAGGACTTCAACTCATAAAGGATTTCTGTACAGGCTGTTAGGTCTACTCTATTAAGAGATTTAACTTATTCAGCTACTAGAATGACTCGACAATGATCTTGTGAGTAGCACTATATTTTCTTGATAATAGATCACCTCTAAATTGGTGTACTCTTGATCCTTCTTGATCAAATGTCTCTTTGTTGTTTGTTCTCTTCTTTTCTCTATTCTCCTTTAATTGATTCTACAATGTATTCTCAGATCATAACTCCTTAGCCACCATAAATGTGTTGTTTCCGCATGCAAAATTTTCTCTTCACTCCTTCATACACCTTCTTTGCATCATAGATAGTTTATGGTTTGCCCCCCTTAAGAAGACTTTGGTGACTTAGGGTTAGGTATGAATCAATGACTGTGATTCATCCATTTTGCCACTTAAATCTTCCCTATTTTTGATTGGCTACATGTAATGCATTAGGAATTTAAATTAGGATTTTTCCTTATCTCCAAATATCATAATTCAATCTTTAAGTCAACTCAAAAATATTTTACATAATTGTTTGTGCCATTACAAACAACTATAACAAAATTATCTTACTTAGCATCTAAAGTATCTGATGCTCACCATTTACTATTCTCTATACTATGACTCAGCATTTGTATCACTCAACATGCACTACTTTCTTAGCTCCTAAATTACTCATCATACACTTTCTACTCGGCACATGAGTGACTCGATACTCACTGTGGATTCAGCATACTCTATTATATACATGTTTTGCTCGACATGTACTATTTATTTGGCATGAATTAAGTAAATGAATAAAGTGTGTACACACTCATTTGTCAAAATCAATCTGAGATCAATAGATCATTTATCTCTTTATTTTGATCTCAACAATGTGTACATCTTTAAAATGGAGAGCTCTTTCCTCATCTAAGGATCTTGTTTTGTAGTATTGTTATGTTGCAAATTTCTTGATAGGTTTCCTCAAGAGCTTTTGTGGAGAAATTCTTACTTCTTGTCTCATTCTCTCATCACCATCCTCATATTAGCTTAGATTCATTTGCAAGTAGTTTATCTTTATTTTTTAATAGCTTAGATCACCTATTCTAATTAAAATGGTTGTAATATGTTCATCTTGTTTAGTGTAGTTTCATTCTTGTATTTCATCTTAGTTTAGCTTCATTCCTTGCATCACATTTTGAGAGTTTTTTGGACACTTGCATTCTTGTTCTTGTCTCAAGAATCTCCTATTTCATGTTTCACTAGAGTGGGCTACACCTCTAAGGCTCATTTGAGAGCTCCTTTCATGCTTATTTCATGTCCCTTGCCATGACCAGGGAGCTCTAAGCTATCATTCAAGTGTTCCAATTTCTGGGATATCTTGAATAGAAGGGTTTAGAGAAGTGCACTTTATAATTGTACACTAAGGAGTCAACTTCTAGTAAAAAGAGACAAGGTAAAGAGGGGTAAGAAATAATCATTCAAGTATGGTAAAATTCTAGTATGTATATTCTTCTATGTGTAAAATTTCTTTCTAGAAAGAGGTGTAGTGTAATGGTCTACTAATAAATAGATGATTGTGAGAATGAGTGAGATCATTAGCGAGTTAGGAGAAAATTTAATAGTGTTGTTTGGAATTCATTTTATGAATTTTAGTCTAAAATGCACAAATGAGAAAGGAACCCAGTTTTCTTTATTCTTCCTAGACCTAGTTTGCATTAGTGCACTTTTTTCATCTCCTTGACTTTCTTCCCTCTATATGCATATGTATGTGTAGCTTATGTGATGAACTTAGGACTTTATCCTTAATTCTCATATCACCCCCTATAGGGAGGTGTTACCATTTTTTGCCTCCCACCAAAATTTCAATTTGAATGCTGCCTCGCCCAATAGCTATTTCCCATCTTTTATACTATTTTAATGCCCGAGAATTTAAAACACAAAAAATTAAATAAAATGATCAAATGGACCTTCTTCTTTTATGTAGCTTTCTGCGCCACCAGATCTCTAGCAATCTACGGAGGGCACATTCTCACATTCTCCAAATGCACGATCATTATGTCATATGGGGAAGCCCTTTTATGACATGTGGATTGGTGGGTCCTTTCATTTTGTGTGGGCCATAGAAAGGAGAAGGGTCAGTCCAGCTGGCAATTCTATTGGCACCCACATTCTCGAATTTGTCCTTTGTCAGGCTTTCTAACAATGCGGGCATGCCCATTTGTGACACCTATCCCACGATCTCACATGTTCTTGGTTGTACCTTCCACCATCAAATCTTCAAGGATCAACGGCTAGTGCATGCCCACAATAAGGAGTTGCGAGGAAATTAGGTAATGTGGGTATGCGCCCTTGTGGCACGTGGCATGGTGTGACGTTATGGGCCCACTTTTCTTAGAAGGAAATGATAACTCATCTCCCGTGGTAGTTGCCAGATGAGTCAGAGTACAATGAGGGCATCTCATTGGCCCATCCAACTGACCAAGTATGCAGTTCTGCAGAGCTTTGATCATCGTAGATTCAAACAAAATCAAGGGCTAGTGCTTCTCTGCAATATAAAGATGCAAGGACCTTAAGTAATGCAGGCAAGCACCTTGTTGCCGCATGTCCTTGTAGGACTAGGCTAGTCAAATATGCTTCCAGTTGTATGCCAGGGTGATGCTAGATGGAGCTGGGTAAGGCCAAGTCAGATGTTGAGTGTTCGTGGGCCCAAAATTTAGAAGAGAAAATGCAGTAATATGGGGATCTTTCATGATCATTGATCTCACAGAGATCAACAATTAGGGCTTTCCTACATCGTGAAGCTATAGGTGAGTTGAACATTACAGGGAAGTTCCTAAGCAACACATGTCCTAGTGAGCTTGGCCAAGGTATTAATAGTTAGCATTGGAATTTGGGTTGGTAGTTATGTGATTGTCACAGTCAAGATTTTGAGAAGGTGGCACAGCTAATTGGTCAACCACATGGGGACCTTGCGGGGTGGCAGAATGAAATAAACTAATTGGTCCACGTGGCCTATTTTTCTTGCAAAATTTAGTTGACTACTAATTTTGCTGATTCATAGGCCAAAGATGAAGTGAGATCAACTTTTCTCACACGATCTGATCCCTCTGATGAATTTCAACCACCCTCAATTGAATGCTAATCCCAAGAGAACACTCCAGCTCCCTAGTTTATCTATCTACATATTCAGAACTATTTAATGGCACCATTTTTGTCTTCTTAGGGGCCTGTTCCAACAAGATTAGATATCATTGCACCTGGATCTATACTCAAATCAAATTTTCTTCAGATCTCCATGATTATTCTCTGAAGGGCTTAATGGCAGTGGTTGTGGAGTAACTTCAGTAAGAGGACATCTTAGTTATGCGTGAACTATAAAGGAAATTTTTGTAAATTTTGTAAAGGTTGACTCTTCTCTAACTTCTCTAATATTGCTCTATAATTTCATGTATAAATTCCCTTTTCCTTTGAACTATATGACATTAGGTGTTATCTCTTTCAGCCATTAATGTGAAAGTGCAAGAACTATTTGCCTCTCATTGGTGTTTTGTAGAGATATGTGATCTACATGACTATATCTCTTCTGGCATGTGAATGATATATAAGTGAATCTTCTCTTCCTTGTGTCATTCATCTAGGTTTTCTAATTTGCATGAGGTTGCTAGGTTAAAGCAAGTCTAAATGTGCATATCCTTTAGTGTCATGATGGTTCAATAGTGGATATATGGGTAGGGATTGGTTGAACACTCTATTTTGGTGCATCACCCCCTTAGGTTAGAATAGGTAGATTTGTTTTTCATGCATTTCTTCTCCCTTTTCCTCTCCAAGAGTAGTTAGGTGCACCCTAATAGTAAAGGAAGTCGGCCTTCTCCAAAGACTCAACGTAAAAGTTCAAGTCCCATAGCTTGGAGGTTGTTTCCATGTTTTACAAGGTTGTCCTTAGGTAAAAACTTCGGACAAGGGTGCAAACCTCTGTGACAACAGTTTTTGGCATGCCTAGTGGGACAATATTCAAAAAAATTCAAGTCTAGTGGAGTCAAAAGGAAGATTTCAAGATTAATACCGAAGAGATAGAACTGGGTTCAGTGTTCAAGCCTTTAAGAGGCTCATTCTTCAAGTACTTGGTGACTCTGAGCTTCAAATACATCTAGTTCTAGACCAAAGTTGCAGTAATTCATGTCCAAAGCTGAAATAAGGGCTTCTTCTAGAGGTAAGTTTCAGTACCAAGAGATTTCATTTCCAAATCCTAGAAGGAGGAGGACTAGGGTATCTTTATCACCAGTTAGGAGTGTAATAGCAACAAATACACCTACAAGATCTATTTCTACCTCTCCTATTGTTAGATCTTAGCCTAAATTTCCATCAGCACATACCAATAGATCATTGGTCTATATGACATTGCCTAGAGCTCATAATTTTTCCACCTTTAATGGTGGAATTCCTTTTTTATTGGCTCAAACACATGACATACCAATAGATGCACTCAAGAGTACACCAGAATTCACTGTGGAACTTCTATCTCTCCCTTGGAACACATTCAAGAGATTGAAAATGTTTGTAATATCCATGGTATTATAGAGGATGATGTTGCAGTAAGGTTCCTAGCCTCATCCTTGAAAGGAAAAGCACTACAATGGTATAGAGGTTTGGCTCATGGTTCTATAACAGATTGGGATGAATTAGGAGCAGGACTTTGTAAACACTTTGAGGACAAAAGTGACCATTTGTCACTTTTAGAATAGTTGACTACTATAAAAAGAGCCCCCCATGAATGTATGATTGATTTCAACTATAGATTTCAAAAGGCATGAGATAGAATACCTACTTTAGTAAAACCTACCCCTGGTAATGCCTTCTTGCATTACCTTAGAGCTTTTAATAGTGAGATACCTTGCCTAATGCTTATGACATAGCAATAAAGTCAAAAAACATCATAATAGAAGGAGGTAAGCTAGCTCCAAGGCCTCTCATGCCTTTCTTTCCTAATGTTCCAAATCACCAATCGATAATGGCTCCTCTTCCCACAACTTCCACATCACAATCCCTTGCTCTAGTCCCTCAAGCTTCCACATCTTCAAATGGAATAGATGAAATCAAGGAGATGATGCAATCTATGATGTTGAAAATAGATAAAATATTGCAAGGTCAAGAGAAGAAGCTAGAGGATAGCTTCTCTGTGATGCAGAAAATGAGCAATAAGGTGGTGACTTTAGAAAGATAGCAAGCTCAAGGCAGTAAGGCTCATCAATTGCAACATAAAACTATGAATGGTGGTAGGCCTCCAAATAAAAATTATGGGAGCCATTCTTTTGAACAAAATAGGCATAATAGCCATGATTCAACCTCAAATGTAAACCAAAGTAGGGCCATAGTCCCTCAAAACAATATGGCCTAGGATCAGGATTTGTATCCCTCCTGTAACTACTCCTATGCTTGTTGCATGTGTTAGAAGGCAGAATCTTATTTGGCTTTGAACATCCAAGAGCCTACAATAGGACAATCATACAAGGAGGACCAATTTAAAGAGGCCTCATATATGTAGGGACAAGGTGATTGCTCCTTTATGAATCATCAGGTGGAGGAACATTGTAATGTAAACTAGGATTCCATTGCTCACAACACTAGGAGCAAAAAAAGAGCTATTGAAGATGCTACCTCTCCTCTTCCCAATCAAGCCTCAACTTCAAATGTGATACCCCATGAACAAGTAGTAAATGATCAGTCAAATACCCCTCAGTAGCAAAGGCAAAATAATGGCAGAAAAGATATAAGTGATCCTCAATTTGTTCCATCTCAACCTCCTATAAATGCAATCCCCAAGGTTTCTACCAAAGTATCTACTACACCATTCAGTGTGGTAGAACAAATGAAGAAGAAAAAATTGAATATTTCCATGTGGGATGCCATTGCTACTATACCCATGCAAAAGAGGTTGTTGCAGCAAGAATTGGAAAGCATCGAACCAAAGGATCAGCCACCTAGCATGGAAAGAACCACAAGCCTAGCACAACCATAAAGGGAGGAAGAAACAAATAAAAAGATTAAACCCCCTCCATTTTATGTTTCTCTAATTATAGGGGATAAACTAGTCCACAAATGCATGACTGATTCAGGGGCAACTAGTTTAGTGATGCCTAGGTGTGTGCTAATGCTTTGGGAATGAAATATGAGCCCAATGTTAGGGATGTATCACAGTTGGATGGTAGTACTATCAAGACTATAGGGATCCTTAAGAATGTGGAAATGGACCTACATGCATGCCCTTGTTGTACTGTAACTCAAGATATATCCATTGCAGAGGTCAAGCCACATTTTGCTATCTGTCTGTCAAGAGATTTCACTACCCAAATAGGTGGTTACATATCTTCTGATTGGTCATGTATGTTTTTTAGGACAAGATATGGGGCCGAAGCTTTGATTAGAGTAGAACCTCTAGCCCTCCATCATACCAAACCCTACACCCCTAATCTCATCAACATGAATTGCACTATCCTAGAAGTGGATGAGAATGACATAGTAAATGAGCCTACTACTTTCCTAGCAGAGATACCTGATTTTCTCTTGGATGAATGGGCTAATGCATATCAATTTGATCCTATGTCAGAAACCCTTGAAATAGGCCTCAGTACATATTGTATCTTAGAGAAAGATTCTCTAGTTCCCAATCTTGTGGGAACTAAAGAAGATATGAGCAGGATATGGAGTATGTACTTTGATGGCTCAAGAAATAAGAATGGATCATGGGCTAGCATGATGTTGATTTCCCCTACACAAGTAAGGTACTACTTCTCCTTTAGGCTCTAGTTTAGTTGCACTAACAATGTGGTCAAGTATGAATCCTTGATTCAAGGTCTCCTACTTGCTCAGAAAAGAGATTCAGGCCTTAAGTGTATATGGCGATAGCGATTTGGTGGTTAATCAAGTGAGAAATTAGAATATCACCAAGAACGGTTTGCTCAAGTCTTATAAACATAGGGTATGGGATCTGCTTGAGGGTTTCAATGCATTTAATATTCGAAGCATCCCTAGAAAAGAAAATAGACATGCTAATAGACTTGTAGCAATAGGTGCATCTCATGATGTGCCAAGGAATCTTGAAGAGGAGAAGAAGCAACAAATCAGGTTGGTAGTGAGGCCTGCCATCCCTGACAATAATATCCATTGGCAAGTGTTTGAATCTAATGAACAAATTGTAAGCTTCTTGTAGAATGAAGTAGAATTTTTAGATAAAAACCAGTCAAGACTGCAGGATCAGTATGGTGATCAAATCATTAATCTTAGTTCTAATAAATTTTTTAGGGGTCTCATTACTTTAGAGAGTGTTTTTAATCCTGATGAACAAGCAAGAGGTAGAGTCATGAACTTAGCTACTGATGAGGATAATCACACTCCAATCACAATTGCTAATGGAAAATCCTTAAACATGGGGAAGGTATGTTCTGAGGTTGAGCAAGAAATTTTTATTCATCTATGTCAAGAATTTAATGATATATTTGCCTGGACATATGATGATTTAAAGGGTTTTGACCCAAGTTTATTTTAGCATACCATATATTTAATTGATAATATCAAACCAGTAAGACAAAAATAGAGGCTAGTGAATCCCAAAATTGAACCCTTAATGAGAAAAGAGCTATCCAAATTGATTGAGGCCAATATAATTTTCCCCATCAAGCACTCATCATGAGTAGCAAACCTTGTCCCTATTAGGAAGAAGAATGGAGAAATTAGATTGTGTGTGGACTTTAGGGACCTTAACCAAGCTTCCCTTAAAGATCACCATCCCCTCCCTTCCATGGAGAAAATTTTGTCCAAGGTCAGTGATTCAAAGAGGTTTTTATTTCTTGATGGATCTTTTGGCTGCAATTAGGTATTGGTCAAGGATTTTGATAGGTACAAGACTGCATTTACTACCAAATGGGGTACCTATGCTTATTTTAAGATGCCATTCAAGCTAAAAAATGTAGGTGCTACATTTCATAAGGCAATGGAGATGGCCTTCAAAAATGTGATTGAAAAGTTTGTATTAGTTTACCTTGATTATATCACAATGTATTCAAAGAGTGTAGAAGATCATGTTGATCATTTAAGACAAGTGTTTTCAAGGTGTAGAGAGTTTGGGGTATCCCTTAACCCAAGAAAGTGTGTCTTTGCTACCAATTAAGGGAAATTATTAGGACACATTGTATATGAGGACAGTTTAACCATTGATCTAGAAAGAACAAAAGCAATACTTGCTCTCCCTCTTCCTAAACATAAGAAAGGGTTGCAAAGTTTCCTTGGTAGGATAAATTTTGATTGAGAATATTTATCCCTAATCTTGCTACCATGGTAAAACCCCTTACAGCTATGCTCAAGAAAAGTATTATTTTTGGATGGACCAAGGAAGGGAAGGAAAGTTTTGAAGAGATCAAGATAGCCATAGCCTCAGCCCCTACTCTCACTAATCTGAATTTTGAAAAGGATTTCATCATTTATACCCTAGGTGGTGAGTCAAGCATTTCTGCTATCTTGACCCAAACAAATGATAAAGATAAAGAGTAGCCCATAGCCTTCTTTAGTGAAGGTCTTAAAGAGTATGAAGACAAATATAGCTATGTAGAAAAGAAAATCCTAGCAGTTATCAGAGCCTTAAAGAAATTTAGACACCTCTTGTCCAATAATAAAATTCATCTATTAGTACCCCATGCCAGTGTGAAAGATTTCCTTCTGAGCAAAGATATTAGTGAGAAGAGAGTTCATTGGATTACTAAAGTAATGGAATATGATGTTGACATCCAAATGACCAAGTTAGTAAGAGGGAAAGGGTTGTGTAAATAGATGATATCATTTCAAGAATCAGATGAGGAAGTTTCTATGATACCAACAGAGCAACAAGAAGGAAGAAATCATGACCCAAGGAATTGGATGGATGATATGAGGAATTTCTTATTAGGCAATGGATACCCACAAGGGTTAGATAGAACTAAAAGGAGATAGTATAGATTATAGTCAATTCCTTATGCCATAATTGATGGTATCCTTTTCAAGAGGGATTTTAATGGAGCCCTATTAAGATGCATTAACATAGACCAAGCTAAAATAATGATCAAAGAGATTTATGATGGTCCTCATGGTGGTCACTTCTCAACAAGAACAACTACAATGAAGGTCATGAGGGCTGGCTACTACTGGCCATCCCTGTTCCATGATTGTCATAGGTATGTGAGGAAATGTGAGAAATGTGCTTTCTTCTCTGGCAAGCAAAAACTTGCAGCTCTTCCTCTTCATCCCATTTAAGTGGACCAACCTTTTGCTCAATGGGGATTGGATTTCATAGGCCCTATCAATCCTCCTTCTAGTTTTGGTCACAAATGGATTTTAGCTACTACATTTTACTTCACTAGATGGATAGAGGTAGTTGCATTGAAGGATACCATGAAACCTTCAGTTTTTTAGTTCCTTGATGGAATCGTGACCAAGTTTGGTGCCCCTTCAACCATCATTTTAGATAATGCAAAATCTTTTATAGGAGCTCAGATTTGTGCATGGGCAGTTGACCATAATATCTACTTAAACACCTCCTCAAACTACTACCCTTAGGGAAATTGTTTGGCTAAGTCCTCCAACAAAAACCTAATTAGGATTATGAAAAGAACTATAGAAGATAACCAAAGGTGTGGGCATCAAAAGTTGAGGACCACATTGTGGGTTGATAGAATAACACCTAAGAGGTCAATAGGGAATTCACCATTTATGTTGGTATCTGGTAGAGAAGCAAGGCTTCCAATTTCATTAGAATTTCCATCCCTAGAGCTAGCTCATCAGCTAGAGTTAATTGAAGATGATGCCATGATAGTAAGAATGGAAAAGCCAATGGAGTTGGAAGAGAAAAGAAGTCAAGCTATACAAACCCTAGAAACACATCAACAGTAGGTAAAAAATATTTTTGACAAGAAGGCTAAGGCTAGAACCTTTAGGGAGGTTGATTTACTTCTAAATGGGATGCAGACAGGGAAAAACTAGGGAGGCACTCAAAATTTGATGCATTGTGGAGGGGTCCCTATCTGATTGTCAGTTGCAAGCAGGCTAATGCTTTTTAATTAAGCAGACCTGGTGGTGAAATCTTGCCTATCCCAGTGAATGGGATCTATCTCAAACCATATTTCTAACAGGGCTTGAATCTTCATGTACATATGTAGCATAATTTTCTTTCTATTGTTTTCTAGCTTTCCTAGCAGTGCATGAGCACAAGTTTCTCCTTGTGAGAGCCTATTTTTGGAGTTTTGAAGGTTGCAAAGTTGTAGAGATAGATATCTTCAGTGTTTTTCTACTGTAGAGGTAGGGTTAGGGTTTTACAGTGCACTGATCCACATCTTTCACTACTCTATAGCCCAATGGAGTTTTCAGGCCACTAATCTTATGCATAGCTAGCTTGCATCCCCTCTGAGTCACCAGAAATGTTACCATTTTTTGCCTCCCACCAAAATTTGAATTTGAATGCTACCCCACCCAATGGCTATTTCCTATCTTTTATACTATTTTAATTCCTAGGAATTTAAAATGCAAAAAATTAAATAAAACGATCAAACAGACCTTCTTCTTTTCTATAGCTTTTTGTGCCATCTGATCTCTGGCGATCTACGGTGGCCACATTCCTGCATTCTCCAAATGCATGATCTTTATGTAATGTAGGGAAGCCCCTTTGTAACACATGGATTGGTGGGTCCTTTCATTTTGTGTGGGCCATAGAAAGGAGAAGGGTCAGTGCAGCTGATAATTCTATTGGTGCCCGCATTCTCGCATTTGTCTTTTTTCAAGCTTTCTAACAATGCGGGCATGCCACTTTGTGACACCTATCCCATGACCTCACATGTTCTTGTTTGTATCTTCCACTGTTAGATCTTCAAGGATCAATGGCTAGTGCATGCTCGCAATAAGGAGTTGCGAGGAAATTAAGTAATGTGGGTATGTGCCCTTACGGCACATGGCATGGTGTGACATTATAGGCCCACTTTTCTCGGAAGGAAATGATAGCTCATCTCTCATGGTAGTTGCTAGATGAGTTAGAGTACAATTTGGGCATCTCATTGGCCCATCTAGTTGACCAAGTATGCAATTCTGCAGAGCTTTGATCATTGTAGATTCAAATAAAATCAAGGGTTGGCACTTCCCCACAATATGAAGATGCAAGGACCTTAAGTAATATGAGAAAGCACCTTGTTTTTGCATGTCCTTGTGGGACCAGGCTAGTCAAATATGCTGCCAGTTGTATACCAAGGTGATGCTAGATGGAGCTAGGTCAACCCAGGTCAAATGCTGAGTGTTCATGGGCCCAAAATTCTAAATAAAAAACGTAGTAATATGGGGATCTTTCACAATCATTGATCTCACGGAGATCAATGATCAGGGCTTTCCTGCATCATGAAGTTATAGGGGAGTTAAAAATTGTGGGGAAGTGCCTAAGCAACATGTGTCCCAGTGAGTTTGACCAAGGTATTAATAGTTAGAATTGATAGTTGGGTTAGCAGTTATGTGACTGTCTCGGTCAAGATTTTGAGAAGGTGGCACAGTTAGTTGGTCAACCACATGGGGACCTTGCGGGGTGGCAGAATAGAATAAGCTGATTGGTCCACATGGCCTATTTTTCTTGCAAAATTTGGTTGACTGCTGATTTTGCTGATTCACAAGCTAGAGATGAAGTGAGATCAAGTTTTCCCACACAATCTAATCCCTGTGATGAATTCCAACTACCCTTGATTGAATGCTAATCCCAGGAGAACACTCCAGCTCCCTAGTTTATCTATCTACCTATGCGAAACTATTTAATGCCACCATTTTTGTCTTCTGAGAGCCCTGTTCCAACAAGATCAAATATCATTGCAGCTGGATCTGTACTTAGATCATATTTTCTTCAAATCTTCATGATTATTCTCTAAAGGGTTTAAGGGCAGTGGTTGTGGAGTAACTTCAGTAAGAGGACATCTCAGTTATGCCTGAAATATAAAGGCAATTTTTGTAAATTTTGTAAAGGTCGACTCTTCTTTGACTTCTTTGATATTGCTCTACAATTTCATGTGTAAATTCCCTTTGCCTCTAAACTATATGACATTCTGCCTTATCTCTTTCAGCCATTAATGTGAAAGTGCAAGAACTATTTGCCTCTCATTGGTGTTTTGTAGAGATCTATGATCTGCATGACTATATCTCTTTTGGCTTGTGAATGATATATAAGTGAATCTTCTCTTCCTTGTGTCATTCATCTAGGTTCTTTGATCTGCATGAGGTTGCTAGGTTAAAGCAAGTCTAAATGTGTATATCCTTTGGTGTCATGATGGTTCAATAGTGCATATATGGGCAAGGATTGGTTGAACACTCTATTTTGGTGCATCACCCCCTTAGGTTAGAATAGGAAGATTTGTTTTTCATGAATTTCTTCTCCCTTTTCCTCTCCAAGAGTAGTTAGGTGCACTCTGATAGTAAAGGAAGCCGGCCTTCTCCAGAGATTGAACCTCACAGTTCAAGTCCCACAACTTGGAGGTTGTTTCCACGTTTCACAAGGTTGTCCTTAGGTAAAAACTTTGGACGAGGGTGAAAACCTCTGTGACAACAGGAGGTTACCCAAAATCTTCTACTTCTTAATTATCTCAATGGTTTGCCCTAATTTTCCTAGATTGATCTTGATCATTCATCCAAACCTAAAAATCTATATAAACCCTATCAATTATTGTAAAAAGGATCTCAATTTTTGAATATCAAGTAATCTATGCATGATTTTCTAAACAATTAAGTCATCATCTTATTAAATTATTCTCAAATCTATAAGTCAAAATACTACCAGTGTCAACATTGAGTATCATCCATTAATTTCAATGGAGTAAAGATAAGTAATAGAAGGTATCAAGCTAGGTGTGGAAAACTTTAATTGTTTGATTGATTAATTATTTCCATTTATCTGCTTATCTATGCTTGTCTTTTATTGTTTTATAGGGATTCTATCATTAATAGTTTATTTTTTATTAATTAGGCTACTATTAATCTATTTTCCTAAGATTTAAAGAATTTCCCTACATAAAGAGGGTTATCGAAAAAATTTCATATCTTTAATAATAGTTATAGAAACTTAACAAAAATAAACAGAAATAGTATACATACTAGACAACACAATGATTTATATCGGGGAATCCCTTTTGGGAGGAAAACCTCACATTCTAAAACCTACCCAATATATTAGTTACAAATAAACAACATAATACAATACTTGTAAATAAACTTTTCATAGGAGTACCATCATTCAAAGATCCAGGGGTAACTCAACTACTATAAGACTTTTCAATGTAATCTCCATCTCATGCACCCAATATACAAGAGATACAACAAATGGAACTCTTCAAACCTATTACAAAACCGTGAGACAAAACCACTCAAAAAGTGATGTCCGACTTATCTTTAGTCCAAGATGATGTTAGGATTATGTGTCAATACAGACATCAATACATGAAAATCTCTTTTACAACTCATTATGTCCCCAACATATTTTTATGTTTCTAATTTTAGGGGACTTGACTTCTAGAGGCCATAACTTTTCATTTGGTAATTGATGGATAATTTGAAGCACCAAGAAGGTCACAAAGTGCTTGTTGACCATTTTGGTCCTTGTCAACTTTTAAAATCTTAATTATAGTTCACTCAAATTATCTAATTCTCTAGATTTCAATTTACAATTGATTTAGAGATGCAAAAGTCAAGAAAAAAGGTTGAAAAGCCTTCAAAAAAGATAAAAAAGATTAATTATCTATAAACCCATTGGGTTTATAAATCAAATATCACTTTATTTTTATAAATAAAGATTGATCCACTTGGGACAGTCATAATCACTCAAGTGACTACCTGAAGTCACCATTCATCATCATCAACTGATCCCTTCTTTAAGTTGAATGAATACACATCAAGAAAATTGTTCATCACCACTTCATGAACATAATATCATTGAAAACATGATTTCTTGTGAAATGATGATGGGGTAAAAGCCATGTTGTCCTTTTACAAAAGATAAAATCAAAGAATATCTCTATCTTGTGACATATTGATATGAAGATTAAGGTAGGTCCCTTTATCCATTAGTGTGGATCAACTAAAATGGGACGTATTTCTTAGCGCCCACATCATATTAAAGTGGATGATATTGGGTTCATTGTTTTTCAAAAAGGGAAAAAGCCCTTTGCTTTCATTTTTTTCAAATAGTGAAAGGATAATGAGTGGTGGGAGCCACAATTAAATGAAATTAATCAAAAGGGGCAAGGTGTCCATGTACCCTAGTTCAAATGAAGAACATCAACAAAGGAAGGGGGTCTTATTGCCAAATGATAAAGGAGTCTCTAATCAACATTTTTGTTAACTATAATTTGACAATCGACCTAAAAAAAATTAAAATGAAATAAAATAATAAAGGATGTTTGTAATGCCCCACCTAGACATCCTTGGAACAAGAATCAATAAAAGCCAAGATACTTTTTTATACAAGTATGGATGCACATGACAATCAACATACAAGGATCACAAAGATCACAATGAAAGATGTAACCAAAAATCCTGGTAACTAATGAATCTCCAAGTGCCACTACCAACTAACACACTCAAAACTAAAAGATGAGAACCAAAGATGACAAAAAAACATAAAATATTCAATCTGTCAAAGCCTAGAAACATATATATATATATATAAAGGGTACTCAAAACACAAAAATTCATTTCCCAAAAAACAACAGAGATACCCCATTTTTCAACATGATGAAAAGAAACCACATTCTTGCATGAGGAAGTACATCTTTGCATAAGGAAGTGCACCATGTTGCATGAGGAACTACTCTCTTGCATAAGGAAACACTTTGGAATAGCCAACAATTCTCTCTACTCTACTGTCAAGGTTCATATGATAGAATGCCCACATATGCATGAGGAAGTGCCAAGTCTCATGTGGGAGAGAGTGCAATCTCGTGTGACCTTCCACCACACTTCACACAAGAGAATGCCTTCTAGTGCATGAGAAATCACTTCTCTGACATGAGGAAGTATAAATAAAAATAGGGGAAATGAAAGAAAAACATGTAGGAAAAATAGTTCCTCCACACAAGGGAGTACCTAATCAATGAATCGAGGCTTGGACACTCGAACATAAGAGTCACAAGATGAAAAAGGAAACTAGCCATCTAAATCATAGCAATATAAGGAAACATACTTAAAGCAACATCACAATGTACAATAATAACTAAATACTTTCTCATTCCTCCCAACTATAATAGCATCATAAGACCTCAAAGACCCTAGCCATCCCCTATACATAACATCCCAAACTACTAACTAGATAGTTAGAGCTGTATTATGAGGGTGTTACTACTACAAATTAATAACATCATATGAAAAAGAACATTTAACATGCTAAATAAATAAGCAATAGATACTCCAATTATGTCACAAGATACGTCTATCCAACTATCCCAATAAAAGCATAAATCATAAGATACATACTCCAGAACCCAAAGTTCCAAGTTAAACAACAAGTGTTGGTCGCACTAGAATAATAGACCATCTCTATACATTGGTCCCAACAGTGGTATATGTAGCTATGCCTCCCAACCATGTGAAACCATTAGGTCTATTCCCACTAGTCTAATGGAGATAATGACCCAACCACAAATGCACATAAAGAAAATGTTCATGTCTAACACTCATGTTAGATAGTAAAGAGGATTGCAATGAAGATAATGAGACAATACAAGTGGATTAGGTCCCAATCAAACACTCAATGGGTCAACTATGTATGGGATATAGTGGAGAGTAATATGGTTGGGACTTCCAAGACAACCTTGTGTGAAAACACTCTAAAGGTACTCCCTTGGAGGCCATTGTTGAGTGTTCCTAGAATCAAACAATAAGACAGTCGCCCTTGAATAAACTGAATAGGAAACTCATTTTATTATCTTAATTTGATTATAGAGTAATTTAATTAGTTATCATGTGTTTATAACTTCTCTATGCCAACCCAAATCAACCCCAATGAACATAACTCCACTAAAACACAACGAAGAGTTTGGGCCTCACAAGTCACCTAAAAAAGGCATGTGTGTGTGTGCTCATGTGTGGCACACCACCATACAAAGATCATAAAACAAGAGTTGGATGAGAACACAAGAAAAATCACTCTCAACCAAATACAAGGTTGGGAGTATGGATGGGACATGCACCCCAATGCAACATAAAAGTGCAACAGTGGTCTGACTGACATCCTACAGATTCAAGTCCATGACCAATATCATGCCAAAAAAACTTGAGAAAATTGGGTGGCACACAAATTGACATAAACACCTCAAAACTCAAAAACTTTGAAATTAAAACCCAATTGGTCTTAGGGCACAAAAGCCACAAAAATCCAATTAAATTCAAGTTCAGACATTGTATGTAAAAATGGCTAGCATAATGGTATGAAACCCCAAACCCTCATCCTGAAAATCAAGAAAATATTCATACCTAATCAGCCAGGCATAATTAACAAATAGAAATAGAGGGGAACACTAGTTCTCAACCTCCTAACATATAGCTACCAGAATTGGAAGCTAAAATAGAGCTAAAACATAAAAATGAGAGAGCCCAACCTGATAGCCAAAAGGGCTAAAATAGGAATCAGCCAAATAAAATAAATATCCCATAGAAGTTGTCAAAAATTGTGGCAAACCAAGGTCTCCCCAAGTTGGAACCAGCGAGACTTATCTCAAGTAGATCCCATGCCCATAGCTCCTACAATGGATAGAAACACAATCCTCTAGAAGAGGCTTTTCGAAAAAGCTCTCAATTTTTTAATTTCCAAAAGTGAGAAGTGAGGAATAAATTTCCTCTTTGGATACTTATTCACATTTTTGAGTGAATAATGGATTAGAGTAAATAACTAGGTAATCTAGTTAAACCTTGAATCAACCCAAAAAAAAAACAAGCTATTCCAAGTAATTAGAATTCATCTACGATAAAGCTGTCAAAAATTAAAACCAATTAAAATAAAGCCCAAAAACCCCTAACCA
This sequence comes from Cupressus sempervirens, assembly GCA_028749045.1. Lineage (NCBI taxonomy): Eukaryota > Viridiplantae > Streptophyta > Pinopsida > Cupressales > Cupressaceae > Cupressus > Cupressus sempervirens. The sequence goes on along the minus strand of CM053787.1, from coordinate 535,962,404 downwards.
AAATCACAGAAAACCTTACACACTTTCACAATAGATGTGGACCTCTAAATGCACAAACACGCTGATGGGTCCAATCACATGATGCAAATTAGTCTAGATTTATTAAATCACTAGAAGGTTTTAATTAAAATAATTAAACATGATACATTGACCATACAGGAATGACTTTGGTTGAATACGAATAGCTAAATCACTAGTTCCATGTACCACTACCAGGGATATAATTATTGCACACTAAAACAGATGATCAAGTGTAATTGCATATAGTAACATAGCCAAAGAAATAAATGCATTAAATAAAATAATTTAACCATTTATTTAAATATAATGAATTAATTCATTTACATCACTCACGTTCACATAAATCATCACAAAGAAAGAATGAAGTAATAACCATAACATTAAATCCAACATAACATAATCAGAGGTATGTCCAAATATTAGATAACCAGATATCATCATAAAACATACTATCATCTCAAAATGGCATCATCATTCGAATATGATCAACTGAACAACATAGTAATCTAACATCTATGATACTAAAAATCAAAGCATAACATTTGACCCTCAGAGCATCTCAAATATAAAAATAACATGAGTATCAAGTATCTCTCAGATCAAATTATAACAAGGTATAGACTAAAAAAATGAGAGGCACTACATCCTCCCCCACTAGGCATATCAAGGATGTCAAATGGTTCAACAAATTGTGGGACAACTTAGAGCCTTTCTGATAATGGATGGGGCTCTTCCTTGGATGCACTCTCAAAAACACCTTGTCACAAATAGAAAAGTGATGATCCAACCTATGGGTATTTGCATACTTCTTATGCCTATCCTAAGTAGTAACCAAATGTTCTCTAATGCAAAAAACCTACTACTCCATATCCTAAAGCATCTCTAGACTCAAAAGTACTTGGTCCTCAAAGTGATCCCAACTCAAAGGGGTATGTCACAGTCGATTGTACAAGGCCTAAAAAGGTGACATGCCAAGAGAACTATGATACCCGTTCTTATCTAAAAACTCAACAAGGTATAAATAATCCCCCCACTTCACCTACTTCTCCATCACATACATGTGAAGCATGTCTTTTAGAACCTATTTCACTCTCTTAGTCTTACAATTTGTCTCAGGATGATAAGTCAAACTAAAATTGAGTTACGTTCCCAAAACATGATGGAGAGACATCCACAGTGCTGAAGTGAACACTAGATCTCTATCCAAAATAATCTAATGAGGAATCCCATGCAATTGAACAATATCTTTCACAAAAATATGAATTACAAAAGAAGCTATGTAGGATGTCCCCATAGGTGAGAAATGTGCTACCTTGGACAATTTATCCATTGTCACCATAATACAATCATATCATCATGATGACCTAGGAAATCCTATGATGATATCAATAGATGTGGTATCCCATTTCCACTTTTCAATGGTATGTGGCTGCAAAAGACCTATCAGATGTTGATGTTATGCCTTCACTCTCTAGCACTCAAGACATCGAGCAACATCACACCTCATCCCTACCCAAAAGTACAACTATTTAAGGTTAGCATTGTTAGTGTAAATATTTCATTATTATTACACTTAAGTTTACTTAGGTTAATGTATTATTTTATTATTTATTAGTTAGACACATAGGAGTATGCATACTCATGTGAGTTGTCTTGTTGATAACACAAGAGTTAGCAACTCTAATTTAGGATATGGTGTCTACAACATACGAGTTTGCATATTTATATGAGTTTTCATGTAGACAACATAGTTGTTTTCACTCTAATTAAGCACATGGTGTCTACAACATCTTTTTATGTGACATACCTATGTAAGCTTATTCTCTCATCATCACACTAACTTCTATACTCAATCGAGGATAATCCACTCTTAGTCGACATGCTTAGTTGTGAGTCTTATCACTTTGTTGACTACTAGTCATTCTAGAGGCCTTTATATTTAGGCACTTCTACTATATATGTACATCAATTCAATTTCATATTATTATTTTGATCATACTTTATTGGTCCATTTTGTGCTAGTGCTTGAGCTTCTTGATCTTGGGTGATTTTTCCCTAAGGAAAATTTTACATGGTATCAGAGTTATAGAAAATTCTTACATGGTATCAAAGCCATAGGAGCATCATTTCATAGCCATTGGAGACCATTTTTGCTTCACCTCTCAGAGGACCATGATTTAGATCTAGAGTATCTACAATTATGGGAGTGTCTAGAGCCAAAGTAGACCTCACCATTGCACCCAGAGGGTTGAGTCAATAAATTTTGATTATAATTTTGCCTACCCTAGGCCATAGTCTAAAAATTGAAGCAATTTTTTTTGCAAACCAGCAACCAAAGGCCTGATTTGCAGAATTGGTATGATCATTTTGGATCTATGCATTTAATTTTTAGATGTGCATTTTTCATTTGCTTCTTTTTTTGGATCTACAATTTGTTTTCAAATTTTTAGTTTATTTCCAAAATTCTATGAAAAAAAAATTCCTTTTAGGCCAATAGAAGAGATATTTTGCAGGTAAAGATAGGAGCTTGCTAGTGGAAATTAGATATTGGCATCACCTTCAAAAGGTCAAAAAAAACCCAAATTGACTTTTTTTCATCAAAATTTGACATCTAAGGTGAAATTTAGAGTCATTTGATTTTAGGAGGTGCGACAATAGTGATTCCAAAAAAATAATTATAGAAGTGATTTTCAAACAGCGATATCTCCCTCATACGGACTCCTTTTTTCGAGAATTCTTTTTTGTTTTGGGGTAGAATTTTGTGATCTACACATTGGTGTAGGATGTTCAAGATCTCTATTCCTAATTTTTTTTGCAAATCGAAAATCCCAATTTTTGCAACATTAAAGGCTTAGTATAGGCTCATTTGGACATATATTCAGGTTCCATTTTTTTGAAAGTGCATAATTTTTTCTTTGCTTTCCAGATCTGCAATCAAATTATAGGCTTGTGCTGATAGAAATACAACTTTCAGAAATGGGTCCTTTTTTGCATTGTATTTCTTTGATTAAACTTCAAATTTGTTGTATATCTAAGCTACATTACTAAGTACCAAATTTCAACTCCAAAAGGAGGTTGTAAGCAAAAAAATTAGAAGCCCACTTTTGTCCATTTTGACAAGTGGCCTATTGTAAATGCACTACATATAAAGTGCCAAAAACATCACTTTTGGGGGGTTCTTTGATTAAGTAAATAGGGGGGTTGTGTCTTGTGTTCTTGTGTCTCTCTTTCTCTCTTGTGCTCTTTTATTTTTTTGCATCATGGGTTGACCTAAAACTCCACTTTTAACTCCACAAAGTTATACCACATGGAAAGATATTGTACAGAGTAGACTAATGGAAAAAGGTTCAAATCTATATGTTGATGGTACAATTGTAAAACCCATTGATGTTGATACACAAGTTGATTGGGAAGTTAAAGAAAACTAGGCTTTAGGAATTATTAGGAGTTGTGTTCATAGAGATCTCTTCTTCCACATTTCCAGCTTTAAGAATGCCAAGGGTGCTTGGAAGAGACTTGAAGGGTTGTATGGTAAGGTGGATGAGGAAAAGGGATTCCAAATTGAGGATGATCTACTTCTATTGGATCCTAAGAACTTTGACACAATTCAAGACTATGTCACAAAGCCAATGAATTGATAGCATTACTTAAATATTGTGGTAATTCCATGAAAGATGATAAATTGATTCATCACATCTTGAAGAGGCTACCTTTAGAGTATGCATCTTTTGTTTTGAGTTACAGCACTCAAAGCTTGATCATGGGAAGTGCCTTCACTAAGCCTACATTGGATGCATTTACAGAAATGTTAATGTTGGAACAATTCAAGTTGATAGTTATGGGAATTCTCAAGTCATTCAAGTCTACAGCATTGGTGGTTAGTAATGAGAACCAATCAAATCAAGGTGGAAAAATTTTTACCGACAGCAAAAAAAAGTAGTGAAAGCCAAAATCACAATCAGAGACACAAAAAACTTCCTCCTCACAACAAGGCAACTCTTCTTCCAACAAGAAGGGAAACAACAAGAAGAAGGATAAATTATTGTGTACATACTTCAAGAAACCAAATCATGATGAGCATAATTGCAATACTAAGAGATAGATGAGTTGGAAAACTTACTTAGGAAGAACAAAATCAATGTGCCAAATGCTTCCAAGGATTCAAAGCCATCTACTTCAAAAGGAAAAGGGAAAGCATTTATGGAAAGTTCAATTTGTTTAAGGGAATGGATTCTTGACTCAGGTGCCTCATATCATATAGGTTCTTTGAAAGGACACCTTTCTTCATTGAAGTAGTCCAAGGTACTTCACATCTTTGTAGGGAATGATACACAAGTGAAAGTTGAAGGGAAAGGAAAAGTTGAGATGGAATGGAGATTTCAAATACATTCTTTATGGTCCTAACCTTAACACTAATATCCTTTAAATTTACCAAATTACTCACTATGGAGGTGGCAATAAAGTTGAGCTCCTTCTTCATTCACTAATGGTGTCAAATGTTAAAGATGATTCATTGGTTGCAGTGGGTAAAGTTAATCATGACATAAGGCTTTATTCTTTCTCCCACTTTGTGCCTAAGTCTCCTTCACATTCCTTGTTGACACATTCACAAACACAAAATAAATTATGGCATGACTGTTATGGGCATCTTTCCTTTTGCTATCTTTATCAACTTAGCTAAAAAAATATGGTCAAAGGTCTACCTACAATCAACTTTTCTAAGGGTGAATGTTCAACTTGTTTAATAGATATGCATCTAGAAGAAAAGCATGTCAAAGGAAAGTTTTGGAGAGCATCAATTTTTCTTGAATTGGTTCATATGATTCTATCAAGCCCTTTTTTAGTGACATCAATTAGCAAGGGTCACTATGTTCTCACTTTCATTAATGACTTTTCACACTACACATGGGTCTATTTTCTTAATCACAAGAATGAAGTGTTTGATAAGTTTCTAGCCTTCAAGACTCATGTTAAGAAGCAATAAAGTAAATCCATCAAGGTTCTTTATATGGATAATGAAAGTAGATATGTGAACTCAAGACTTAGAGACTTTTGTGAACTTGAGGGTATTGATCTTCAGAATCCTATAGCATTTAGTGCATAAAAGACCAGCATTGCAACAATGAGGATTAGAACTCTTAAGTCAATGTCAAGTTGCATGATTCAAGCTAAGTCACTTGATCCATCAATTTAAGTTGAATCTATAAGTAGTGCCAATCACATCCTTAATAGGTCTCCTCATAATGTCTAAGATGGAATGACTCCTTTTGAGGCATGGTACAAAAGAAAACTAGTTGTGAATCATTTTATAGTTTTTGGTTGTCCAGCATGGGCACACATATCTTCAAGGGAATGCAAGGCACCACCACCAAGGCCTTGTACTTTTATTATATATGATGATAGTGTTAAGGCATATGGACTTATAGATCCTAAGACTCATGAGATATTCATAGAGAGGAATGTTCACTTTGAAGAAAGTTCACCTAACTTATCCTCTAATCCTTTCTATACTTCATACATTGTGGAAACTAATAGTGACAATAATGATAGTGATTCAACATGTTCAAATATGGGGGATCCTATTGATAGATGTAGAACAAGGTCACAACATCAGAAAAGTCTACATGCATACATTGCTACAGTGATAGGTGCATGCAATTCAGTATAGTTGGGTACACCTTGTCTTTGAGTTCCAACATCAGGGGATGACTACACAATAGATATTTTAGGTTTGTTTTTGAAGTCCTACATAGAAAATTTTGGAGACATCATTGATGATATACATCTTCTCTTTGATGAAGAAGATCTTTCTTCAATTGTTGTGAGGGAACACTCTGACCTCCTATCCATTCTCTACACGATCAATCTTACAAGGTTGATATGATTGTGGATCCTTATGTACAGATATTGCAAGAAGTCTTTTTATCATTTAAGTAGACAATTAGTTCTTTGGGATATGTTCTACATCCATCCTTCCTAGATTTGAACTTGTTCTTTTCAGTAGTGCTGGAAGAGGTGAGCGTCAATATCAACATAGAGACAATTGAGTAGGTTTTAGAGACACCATTCATCCTTAGAATGCTTTCTACACATTGGGGAAGCATCTCATATGTAGCTATGACATTGTTTCTTCCTAAAGGGAGGAGCATTATCCAATAGTCATGGATCAACCTCTACATTCATCTTGGAGCAGCTATCATTGATCAACATTCTACATTTTGGGGGTGGGGGGTGGGTGGGGATACTACCTTGTCTCCTTTCTTATTCTTCTTCTTCTCTCTTTTAGGGGGGGTATTTTCCTCTTATGGGGTTTTTTCCTTCTCATACTTCTCTATTGTATATACATGATGTATTGTGTAATGGGGGGGTCTTAATTACTCCATGCATCCATGCATCTTGTTTTTTCATCTCTCTTTTTGGGGGAGGGTTTTTCCCATGAGGTTTTTGCTCTTTCTCTATTTTTAGAGAGATTGTATTGCATTTCCTTTATACATGGGTACCTATCATTTCCTCGTAGCTAAGACCCATCATGCATTTTTGTTATAGCTTTCGTACGCTTAAGTGCATTCCCCTAAGTTGCACTTAAGGGGGGTGTTAGCGTAAATAATTAATTATTATTACACTTTACTTAAGTTTACTTAAGTTAATGTATTATTTTATTATTTATTAGTTAGACACCTAGGAGTATGCATACTCATATGAGTTGTCTTGTTGACAACACAAGAGTTGGAAACTCTAATTGAGCACATGGTGTCAACAACATAGGAGTTTGCATATTTATCTGAGTTTTCATGTAGACAATATAGTTGTTTGCACTCTAATTAAGAACATGGTGTCTACAACATCTTTTTACATGACATACCTATGTAAGCTTGTCCTCTCATCATCACACTAACTTTTGTCCTCAATGGAGGATAATCCACTCTTAGTAGACATGTGCTTAGTTTTGAGTCTTATCACTTTACTGACGCCTAGTCATTCTAGAGGAATTTATATTTAGGCACTCCTAGTGTGTATGTACATTAATTCAATTTCATATTTTTATTCTAATCATACTTTCTTGGTCCATTTTGTGCTAGTGCTTGAGCTTCTTGATCTTGAGTGTTTTTTCCTTAAGGAAAATTCTTACATGGCATCAAAGCTATACCAAATTCTTACAAGCATGCACCTTCTTGATATCAGGATGTATGGAATATGGTGCATGATATGCTTCCAAAAAAACCAAGGTACAAAGATCACTAGAAACTAGTACATAAATACACCCCAAGTGTCACAGTAATCAATCAAACTTAAGAAAATAATGTGAAAACCTCCGCTCAAGGGTATGTCTAGACTCAGTCTCCACCCTCACCTCCTAATACCAAGTGTCACTAGGCAAGGCCTCCAAGACACAATCTCGCAAATTTACTCCCAATGACAACACTAATATCTCATGTCACCTCCTATTCAAGGAATCTGCAACCTTATTTTCTTTCCCTTTAATGTAGTGAACATAAAAGTCATACTCGCACAATAACTCCATCCAATGACATTGTTGTCCATTTAGGTTTGGCTGAGTAAAGATTTGTTGCAAGCTCTCATGATTGCTACACAACTCAAACCCATGTTCCAAAAGGAAATGTCTCCAATGAACCAAACCATGCACCACATCTACAAGTTCTAGATCATGAGTGGGGTAGTTAATTCACGGTCCTTAAATTTTCTAGACTCATGTAATCACATGACCATGCTACATCAACACCACACCCACACCTTCCAATGAAGCATCTATGCAAATCATAAAATCACCTATAGGATTAGGCACTACAAGGACTAATGCACTGGTCAAACACTCCTTCAAAAAAAAAAAGTATTACCTCACACTAGTCTAAGAAAACATACTTCTTCCCTTTCCCCTGAAGAGAAGTGATGGGATGAGCCACAAGTGAAAATCCTTCACAAAGTGATGGTAATAACCTATCAATCCCATGAAACTAAAAATTTCAAAAACATTAGTGGGTACCGACCAATTCATGATAGTTCATATTTTCTTTGGATTCACTACAATACCATCACTAGTGATGATATGCCCCAAATACTTCACCTCCAACTAGAAGAATCCACATTTACCCAAGTTTCCATACAACAGATGATCTTGCGAGCACAGCAACACTTGGTGTAAATGGACCTCATGTTCCTCTATAGTCTTAGAACAGATCATTATGTCATCCAAGAATACAATGACATACTGATTGATGTATGTGAAAAATACTCCATTCATCAAGATCATGAACATTGATGCCACATTGGTTAACCCAAAGGGTACAACCATGAACTCATAATGCACATAGTGTGTACAAAAAGTTTTCTAATGAATGTCAGCCTCATGAATATGAAGCTAATTGTATCATGACTTAAGATCAATCTTCAAGAACACTTGTACTCCCTTCATTTGATCAAACAAGTCATCTATCCTCAGAAAATGGTTTAGGTTCTTCATCATCACCTTACTCATCTATCGATAGTCAATACATAAACACAAAGATCCATCTTTCTTCTTCATAAAGATGACTTATGCACCCCACGAGGATACACTAGGATGAATATAGCCCTTGGCCAACAATTCCTCCAACTAAAATTTGATTTCACTCAACTCCTAAGTAGTCATGCAGTAAGGAGCTCATAATATCGGCTCTACTCCTGGTATGAGATTAATCTAAAAATCAATGTCACATTGTGGTGGCATACCTAGTATCTCATTAAGAAACACATCTACATATGCATGAAAGAGTGGGTGATCATCAAGTGTCACCATACGACTCTTGACCTCCTTAAGTTCACTTATAGAAACTAAAAACATCTAAGATCCCTTTCACACGCCCCACTTTAGCTAAGTAGTTCAAATAATTTGAAGTGAGATTGGTCTTTGGGCCCCTAAAAAACACATTGCACCAACTTATAGTGGTAATCCATATTTTCCTGATGGGAGGCTAACCAATCCATGCCCAACACAATGTCATACAATCCTAATGGTAGAATGCAAAGATCCATTGTGGTGGTGAGGTACCCAAATTCAAACTACAACCACTGATCAATGAGTCCATAGCCACTTTGGACCTTGTGGCTAACTCAACTTGCCACCAATCAACCTAACATATTGCCACTAGCCCACATCATTGAGCAAGAGATGGTGAAATAAAAGAGTCTAAAGAACCTAAGTCAAATAATAATAAAGATGAAATACCATATGACCTACTTGTAGCCTCGACTATGGTACCTTGATGATCATCTTGACAGTTATTAACCATCACAAATACTCAATGGTTTCTACCTACATCTCCCACAGTAGGCTTTGATCTGGATGCACCTCTACTAGGTCTTGTAGATGTCTTAATAGAATATTTTTCTACTCTATGGCCAATTTGGCCACAAGAAAAACATTTTCCTAAAAAGTTGGAACTAGTTCCATGTCAACCCTGAGCAACACTAGAATATGGTTCACTACCCCTGCTAGAGTTCTATTGACTATTTTGAGGAGGCCATTATTGTTGAGGCTTTTGGCCATTACTCTTGTCATCCCCTTTCTTCCCTAAGCCACCAGAATTTTGTCCACCCTTAGTGCAATACCCTTTTTTAGTCTTACAATGTTGACCACCATGAGAGGGTGTTGATTGGGTTTGGCCCTTTCCTATGGACTAATTAAATTATGTATGCTATACTAAATTTTATGCACTATAGTTCTGAGAACCTAATTTACCACTAAAACCTTTAACCAAGTTCCTCTCTACAATATGAGCCTTCTCTGCATCAAGAATAAGTGTCCTAGGTTGATGCATCTAAACCTCTCCACTAAGGGAGTCCTTTAGAACCCAAAAAAAATGTTGTGTAAGGATTATCTCATCATGATTATAGCATGAGTACTACCTAAGCTCAAAGAATTTGATCTCATACTGGTCCACTAACATGTTCCCTTATCATGGAACTCATCAACATGAGCCTCTCTAAACTAAAGAAATAAAAATCTCTCTTTGAATATCTCCTCAAAGATTGCCTAGGTGAGATTTTCAATATTGATTTGGAGCTTCTACCCTTCAATATTCTACCAAATGGATGTGTGGTACCTCAATTTCATGACTGCACAATGGGCCCTTAGATTGGTTACATATGGATACATGGAAAAGCAATGCTCCATGTCCAATAACCAAGTCTTTGCCCTGAGATCACCTCCCTTGTCATCATAAAATGGTGGTTTGGACTGCTAAAGAGATTTCATGATATCCAAATTGATGGAATCATCATCATTATGGTCCCTACCACCTCAATGGTGCCTTCTACCACCTCAATGGTGCCTTCTTCCACTAGGTGGTTTAAAGGAATGTTAATGCTCATGCTCCTCCTCTCCATACTCAAACATGTGGGAATCTCCATGATGAGATCCCTCTTCCTGACCATAGTCTTATTGGTTTTCCTCTACACAAGGTCCCAACCAAGCTATATCTCCTATCACAAAGGCATTAATGCTCCAATGCCACCTTGATCATTATTACCCTATTCTTCCCCACCAACCTAATGTTCGTCCTCTTCGTGTTCTTCTTTATAGTTATTCTATAAGTTGCTACCCTAACTACCAGGTCTATGTGTAGGAGGCATCACTATAGATGCAATAGTATAGGCTCAAAATCATATGTCACAATCATTAGAGTCACAAGAATGAACCAAAATAATATATCAAAATAGCATATATAACATAACAATATACGTATTGAAAAGAATAACATAATGGAAGCATAACACAGAGATCCCAATGTTGCAACATGGGCTCTAATACTAGATGTAATTTCCCACTCAAAGATCCTTGGAACAAGGATCAATAAAAGCCAACATATTTTTTTATACAAGTATGGATGCACACAACAATCAACATACAAGGATCACAAAGATTGCAATGAAAGACATAACCAACAATCTCAGCATCCAACAAATCTCTAAGCACCACCAACAACTAAAAAATAGGAACCAAAGATGATAATAGAACATAAAATCTTCAATCTATTGAAGCCTAGAAAAATAAACCTAAAGGGTACTCAAAACACCAAAACATGTTTCCCAAAAAATAGAGAAGATACCCCTTATTTTCCATGCAAGGAAATGAAACCACAATCTCACATGAGGAATTACACCTTCGTGTGAGGAAGTGTACCACACCACATGAGGAAATACCCTCTCGTGTAAGGAAACACTTTGGAATAGCTAGTAGTTCTCTCCACTCTAGTGCCAATGTTCACACAAGAGAATGCCCTCATCTACTTGAGGAAGTGCCAAGTCTCTCATGGGAGAGAGTACAATATCATGCGAGCTTCCATCATACTTCACACAAGAGAATGCCTTCTGGTGCAAGAGAACCACAAATAGAGGAAATGAAAGATGAACTAGTAGGAAAAAAATCCTCCACACCAAGAGCACCAGATCCACGAATCAAGGCTTGGACACTTGAACAAAAGAGTCACAAGATGGAAAAGGAAACTAACCATCTAAACCATAGCAGTATAAGGAAACATACTAAAAGCAACATCGCAATGTACAAAAATGACTAAACACTTGTGTGATTCCTCCCAACCATAATAGCATGATGAGAGTTTGAAGGCCCTATCCATCCCCCATGCATAACATCCCAAACTGCAACTGGATTGTCAAAGTTGTCTTATGAGGGTGTCACTACTACAATGTAATAACTCCATAAGAACAAGAATATCTAACATGCTAAACCAATAAGCAATAAATACTCCAATTAAGTAAATCACATCATCTAACCATATCCTAACATCATAATAAGGAAGGCATCAAGTAAACTAACATCATCTAAACATGATATCCAAGCATCCTAATCAAAACATAAATCACAAGATATATACTCTGGAACCCAAAGTACCAAGTGAAATAACAAGTGTTGGTCACACTAGAATAATAGATTGTCTTTGTACACTAGTCCCCCGTTGTGGTAGAGGTAGATATGCCTCCCAACCATGTGAAACTTGTAGGTCCACTCTCATCATGTTGATAGAGATAATGATCCAACCACAACACACATAAATCAAACATCCATAGCTAACATTCACACCAAATAGTAAGGAGGACTGCAACCAAGATCATGAGACAATGCAAGTGGATTGGGTCTTGGTCTGACACTCAATGAGTCAACTATGTAGGGGCTATAGTAGGGAGTAATATTCTTGGGACTCCCAAGCTATCCTAGTGTGGAAACAGTCTCAAGGTAATCCCTTGGAGGCCATCACACTAGTGCAGAAACACTCTCAAGGCACTCCCTTAAAGGCCATCACTATGTGTTCTCAAAATCAAATTATAAGACACTTTCCCTTGGGTAAATTGAATAGGCATCTCATTTTATTATCTTAATTTTATTACCCAGTAATTTAATTAGTTATCACTTGTTTATAACTTCTTCATGCCAACCCTTTGGGATATAGTCACTAGGTTGCAAGAGAAGCCCCTCCACTGCCTACCCTACATACCCATACTCATCACACGATGAGTGCCCATAGGCCTGCATATTCCCAACCTAGTCCCAATGAACATAACTCCACCAAAATACAATTGGGAATTTTGTCCTCATAAGTCACCCAAAAAAGACACACATGTGTGTGCTCATGTATAGTGCACCACCATCACGAAGATCATAAAACAAGGGCTACATGAGAACATAAGCAAAATCACTTTCAACTAAATACGAGCTCAGGAGTATAGATGTTGCATCCCAATGCAATATAAAAGTGTAATAGTGGTTTGATTGACATCCTATAGATAGTCCAAGTCCACAACCAATATAATGCTAAGAAAACTCGAGAAAACTAGGTGGCATGCAAATAGAGGTAAAAAGCTCAAAGCTCAAAAACTTCAAAATTAAAACTCAATTGGTCTTGGCACAAAAGCCACAAAAATATAATAAAATTTAGATTTAGACACTGTATACAAAAATGGCTAGCATAACAGTGTGAAACCCCAAACCCTCATCTTAAAAATTAGGAAAACATTCATACTGGACCAACCGGGCAAAACTAGCAAACAAATATGGAGGGGAACACTAGTTTTCAGCCTCCTAACATACAACTACCAAAAATAGAAGTTTAAATGGAGCTAAAACATAAAAACAAGAGATTCCTACCTGATAGCCAAAAGGGCTAAAATAGGAATCAACCAGATAAAACAAATATCTAGCAAAAGCTACCAAAAATCATAGCAAACCAAGGTCTCCCCGAGTTGGATTCAATGAGATCAATCTCGCAAAGATCCCATGCCCGTAGCTCCTACTACAAAAAAAATACAATATTTTAGAAAAGAATTTTTGAAAAAGCTCAATTTTTAATTTCCATAAGTGAGGAGAGGAATAAATTTCCTTTTTGGTATACTTATTCACTTTTTGAGTGAATAATTGATTAGGGTAAATAACTAGGTAACCCAGTTAAAACCTTAATCAAGCCAAATAAAAATAGGCTATTCCAAGTAACTAGAATTCATATATGCCAAAGCTATTGGAACTTAAAATTAATTAAAACAAAGCTTAAAAATTGCTAACCAAAATCACAGAGAACCTTACACACTTTCACGACATATGCGAACCTCTAAATGCATAGACACACTCATGGGTCCAATCACATAATGCAAATGAGTATCGATTTATTAAATCCTCGAAAAAATAATTTAAAAAATTAAATATGATATGTTGACCACGATGGCCTAATTCTTCGCCTACCTAAAATTTTGCAAAAAATTGTGAAAATCGGGTACAATTGTCTTTATACATGTCTAGGGTTTCTAAAACTTTGTGTTAACCCTCATTAAAAAACCTAGGGAAATTATTTAATATTTATGTTGATTAAAGTTCATTCAAAATTGATTTACAAATTTCAAAATAGGGTTATGTGAAAAATCTTACTTATATCTTTGTATCCCTAAGTTTTTGAGCTAATAATAATTTTGTATTTCATGACCTTTTATATCTTTTAAGTTGTGATGTTGTGAAATCTCTTTAATCACAACATCACTCTATTTTTCTCACTAACCATGTTCAAGATTGTGAGGAGGTGAAATGGTCTATTTTTAGCTCAGTGTGGCTTCATAGCAATTACTATTAACATTCATGTTAGAGGTGTGAATGAGTGAAATAATGAAAAATGCATGATTGTAAGTCATTTCTCACTTAAGGGAATTCAAGTTGTGATGTTGCAATAAAGGGAAAAAAAGGTTAGTTTCAAATAGACATCACAAGGTCATAGGCTAGAAAGCATTGATTATATTTTAAGTTGTGACTTTGCAAATAGAAGGAAATAGTTAATAGGAATTTCAACACAACATTGCTAAGGTTTATGATTGACTCATAGTCAAAGTTGTGAAGTAGAAAATGCTTAAGATCGCACTATCAAAGGGTTTAACTGTGGTTATATCTTTGAAGTTGTGAGTTTTTGAAATGAACTTAGAACATTTAAAGTTGAAATTTAGCACAAGATAACAAGGTTTTCAGTAAGAGTTAAGATCTTTGCTATGAAGTTGCAAAAAGAGGTGATAGTTAGACAAAGTAGAAATCACATCTTCACATGGTTTCAATTGTTGTTAACATATTAAGTCTCAAAGTGGTGAAGAATTTTTGGTTGCATTCTCACAAGCTTTCAAAGACAACTATAATATTGAGTTGTGACATTGCAAAGGATGAAGTAGAAGTAAAAGAGAATTCTCAGTGCAACATTGCATGGTTAAAATATACATCATGACTAGTGGTTGTGAGGGAGCAATAAGGTAAATATATGAAGCATTGCATTGTCACTAACAAGAAAGATGGCAAGCCCTAAATTGTGGTGAAGATGCAAAATGGTAAATAAAGAGCTCATCACTAGATCATAGCAGTCAGAGAGTTGAAGTGAAATGAAGTTACAAAGGGGCAAACAAAGGGAATCACATCCTCACAGACCAGGCCTAGACGTTAAAGAAAAGGGATGCAAGGTTGCAAAATAGTAAGAAAAACCCTATTCACATGGTCATTGATGAGGCCAATTATTGCGTCTATTTTATGTTAATTTGAATACTACAATGACATTTGTAAACTCATAACCAGTTGGAATTATTAAACCATAGGTAGATAGTTATGTCATATTTTGCCAATATTATACATATAATGTATTATTTCATATAACTATCAGAATGTGTGTTCTAATATTTGGATTTAATTTGATTATGCTTATTTCCATAAATATTTATGCATTGCAACTAACTTGCTAGGAAAGGAAGAAGCTAGAGAGTGGTCAACAACATTCAAGAAAGAGCATCAAGGCCCAATTTCAATGGAAGAATCATTATGGCTCCAGAAGACACAGCTACTACAAAGGAGGAGGTGTTATTCTAGGAATATAGGGATGAAGTGTTGCTATATTCCCTATGCATTTACTATTTTGTTGAATTAGTAACCCAAACTTTATTGCTTATTTTGTGAGCTATTATATTTCCCTCTTCTTCTCTGGCATATCTTCAATCAGTTTGTTTTCTTTTCTATTTTTAGAATAAGTGTTGATCCTCTATTTATAGGGATTGGATCTATAGTTTTGGGAGGTTGGAAAAATTTTATGGAAAAACATT
This sequence comes from Cupressus sempervirens, assembly GCA_028749045.1. Taxonomy (NCBI): domain Eukaryota; kingdom Viridiplantae; phylum Streptophyta; class Pinopsida; order Cupressales; family Cupressaceae; genus Cupressus; species Cupressus sempervirens. The sequence goes on along the minus strand of CM053787.1, from coordinate 535,946,762 downwards.
GTTGTCTCTTGTAGCGAGTTAGCTATAGTTTTATGTATTGTTCTTATGTAAGGAGTTTTTGAAATATAATGAAGTAATTTTTGGTTTACATTTTGTGTTAGTAGATTAGTAGAAGCCAACCAAGGGGGCCCACTTGGGAGGTGGATTAGATTAGAGTAGTGTAGATTTTCTTCTAGTATTTCTAGTATTTCAAATAGAATTTATAGTTCCTTCCTACAGCATCATACTTTTTGAATGTTCTTGCAGCATCTACAAGAGCAGTTATAGTGGATGGTCTGGATTGAAATATAAGTTAGCATAGAGTTAAATTTCTAGAATTCATTTCAATAAAGAGTTAATTTTGTTACTTTCCTATAGTACTAGCATACGTTCTTTATATGCATTTTACTTTCTTGCACCATAAGCATAATGACTCTTCAAGGAGCCTAGTGCACATACCATATTGACCATTTCAAGTATACATCCCTAGGTTGACAAATTAAATGCACCTCATGGTGGGAGAAGTAATCCTTAGATTGAATAAACTATTCCTAAGTATGGCTTTGGGCATGATTATCACACACCTATTGTGAGGTGGACTAGTCACAACTAGAAATAAAGAAAGATTGAATAAACTATTCCTAAGTAAGGCTTTGGGCATGATTATCACACACCTATTGTGAGGTGGACCAGTCACAACTAGAAATAAAGAAAGAGAAGAAACCATGGTGAAGCAGTGAAAAGGTGGTGATCACATCATTGGAACTCTCAGTTGTAAAAGTATAAAATAGTTTTCAATGGCCATGTCTGAGTTGGATAAAAAATGGATGAGCTGGAAGTATGAAGTATGTAAAATTGAAGATCTTGCCATCTTTTTGAGAATTGATAAGTTTTGAAGTGTATTGAATTTATTGCCATAAATGCCATGCTCCTATTGCATAAATAGATAAATTAGAAGAAGCAAACATATTTCATTATTATTTTCACAATTTCTTGAGTTTTCAGACAAAAAGTTAAGTTGCAGAGTGTTTTAGAGTGATTAACCAACATATAGTGTACATAATTGATTAAATTGTTTGAAGAAAAGGTTTGAAAGAAGGAGAGTTTATTTCACAAGCATAAATTGAAGAATCAACTTCACGAACAAAAATCCCAAGCTTGTTTATTGAAGAATGGATACATATTTTACCTTGTTCTAAAAATGTACAAGTTATGAATGATCACTCTTTCAAAGATCTATATTTGTTTTGTATAGATGCAAAGATTCTAGACAGAAATGGATATGAATTATTCTAGTTCTTCTACAAGAATAGAATGGAGAAGGTTTTGATATGCAACCCTTAGGTCAGAAACTTGGGCAAGTTGATCATGCCAAAATTATTTGTGGATGTTGACTTGGTGAAGGATCTAATCAAATGCTACAATCTAGTAAGAAATTCATTCAATAGAAGAGATAGAAGAATTTTCTTGTTCCTAGATAAAGAAACATTCATAGAGGCCTTTGACTTGGGAGGCCCAATGTCATTGCCTATTGACATTGATGAATTAATTTAAAAATTCAAGAACCAAAAGATTTTTATATGGGTCGAGCAATGACAAGGCATATCCCTTCATTCCATAAAGAGAAGGGATAGATTGCAAACAAGAAGGAGGTGGAGAAAATCATGCCTCTTGAATTCTTTCAGAGGTATTTCCAAAATATTATCTTTGGTTTGAACAAGGTCCTAGGTTTAAACAAAACCATGAATGCCCTATGAGAGCATTATGTTATGGCTTTGAACATCCAAGACCCTAACACCAATGTTGGGTATGATTTTTTAGCATACATAATTGACAAGATAGATGAGGATATCACTGCTACCTAGCAAGGACAATTGGAGAACTTTAGGTTCCCTCATTATTCACTGATCATGCATCTAATCATGTTCAAAAATTTTGATGCATTTCATCAGATCTTCTTCGATTCCACACAAGAGTGAGGATAAATATTACCAATACAAAGGTGGATGAGGGTATGGAAAAGGTTCTACCCTTATTCAAATGTCATCTCTTTTTATAATGATTTTGTGCATCCTATGTTTAAAATGATAGGAATAGTGAATGAAAGAATTCCTAAAAGTGTTAGACAGGTTATTAAACCTAAAATGTGTTTTGATGTTGGTAAAAAATTAACACATGATTGGGCAAGTGTCTTTTTGTTTCAATAATATACTATTATTAGAATTTATGGTTGCCCTCAGCCACCCTACATTCTACCCAAATATGTCCCTAATAGATTAGGGTTTGTAGAAGTGTTCTGGCAACTAATTTCACTGAATAGAGAATACCTAGGTAAACTTGTCAAGAAGGGAACATTCATGTGTAGATGCACCAAGGTAGGAGACTTTGAGATAGGCAATAATTGCATTGAGTAAATTGATGCCTATCTAAACAGCTATAAATTGCCAACTGGGCTAGCTAGAACATATGACCATTGTAATGTAGTCAGCCATACCTTAAATATTATGAGAGGATACACTTTACCTCCTACAAAACCTATGTGGGAAGAGGATTTCATTTCTAACAAGTTAAATGAGGATGTCTATAGTGAGAGGATTATTAAGTATAGAGATGTTAATTTTGAGTAGGAAATGAAAAAAGAAGATCCATCCTTCCAAGGATTCTATCCTAAAGAAGACTACTAGTCAAAATTTGACAACTGCATAGAAAGTTTTGATGAAATAGCAGTACAAGCCCCTAAAAATATAAGGAAGAAGGTTGAGGTTAAATATTCTAATGAAGACATAGCTATTGAGGTTATCGATGATGAAGAGGATTAGCTTGAAAACTTAGAGTTGGAAAAACAAAGAAGTAAGAAACAAAAGATTGTGGAAGTGCTATGGAAGGCTCAGCAAAAGGCCCTAAAAAAATTTCTTAGGGGTGGTCAATTCTTTGATGATATTAGGAGATATTTGGTATCTCAAGCATTTGAGGATGAACAAAGAGCCAAGAAGCTACAGTTGCAAACCCAAATGATTGATGACATAATCATAGAAGAACTAAGTTCATGAGTGATGACAACTTCATCAAAACTAAAGAGTTTAAAAGATTATTATTTAAATTGAAACAAAATCAATTGTCCTTACTGATGAAAGTAGGTGATTCTGATGAGGTATCTTATGAGCTAGTTTAGAAGCTATAAGAATATGATCCTACTAGTGAAACCCTCATTGTGGAAGAAGTAAGAGACCTAGTAAGAAGAAGTGGCATGATTATTTCCCCAAGATGGGATATTAGTTCATCTTTTCTATTAGACCAAATGAAAAGACAAGATAAGTCTATCTCATTTGAGGATGAAAATCAGCTCGGAGAGCTAAGAGGCACTAAATATAACATTGATGCCTAGACAATGGCAATATGGAGTTTAGCTCAAGAAGACTAGAAGCCTACTCTGATGGAAATCAAGGAATCCCCAAGGGGGAATATTACTTTTTGGAATGTACACTCCACCTCTAGTAGCCAAATTTATGGGATGCATACTTCAGTGGCTCTATTGGGTAAGATCAATATGGATACCCTTCGAACATAGTTAGAGGGAGTTTATGAGAGAAAGATTAAAACTAGAAGGAGCTATGAGAAAGAGATGAAGAAAACCTATGTATTGGAGTAGAAGACCCTCAAGTTGGAAAATGAGGTAGCAACATTAAAGAACATTGTTAGAATAGCTATAGAAATTCATGACAAAGGTGTCTAGACAGAGGGCCATGTGCTCGAAATAGGGGAGGCATCAAGAAAAGCAATGGAGGTTGATGAAGAAGAAGATTTGGAATTAGACAAGGAGATAGAAATCAAAATAATCAAGACCTTATTGATTCATAAAATAGATGCATAAAAATTGGTCTCATCGAATGTGCATAGCAACTACCTTGTGTTGCAAGGAGCAGAGTATAGATGTTTAGAGGTTGTTGCCTTATTGTCTCCACTTTTTACCACATGGGGTCCATAAACTCCATTTTTTGATAGTCTGGTACTTGTGCTAGCACAAAAGAAGGATCTACCTAAAGTAACCATTATAAACATAATAAAAATGATAAATAAACTGAAAGATTTGAATGGTTTCTTTGGTGGAAAAATGCAACTAATCTAGAATAAGATGAAGATAATTGCCATAGGAGCACCAAATTTTGTGCCTATAGTTTTGGAGAATGATAGAAAAGTTAAGGATTGGGTAGAATGGTCAACATCTTTTAATAGCATTTTGGATCATCCCAAATTCCTAGCTTACTGCAATGATGGGTAGGTGTACCAGTAGTATATGATTTAATTGACATGCTTTACAGGCTAGAAATAGAGATTTCTAAAATTGTTGCAAAGTTGAAGGCAATAACTAATGCTAAATGGAACAAATGCCTTGAAGAATTAGATGTAGTTAGGGATGCCACTTGGCCAAACATAGATATAGATATTACCATATGGAAAGTCATTGTAGATATCAAAGCCCTACCATTTGGTGATAGTGATAAAGTAATGCTAACATGTAGTCAAGCTACAATTAGAGGAAAAAGGAACAAGGAAAAGGCAAGAATAGCGACAGGAGCTTGAAGACAAATAGAGTTGTTAAAGATACCTACTGAGAGTGTCACTTGTAGGTTTTGCAGCTTCATCTAGAATTTTGATCAAGTATAGAGAATGTTTTGTATTGTAATAGAAGATAAAATATCTTTGTATTTGTCTCCCAATTGAATTTTGACATGTGTCCTCCCATCTGAAGCTTGTTGCAATCCTTCCTATAAAAGGATTTCTAAGATGTGGAGTTGAGGTCTAAAATCTATATAATTTTTAGGGTTATTCTATTTTGCATTCGATCCAATTAGCTTTTGTGTCAATATTATATGTTGTATTCAACTTTGCAATCAAGGAATACTAGTGAATCTTGAATGACATTCTGTCATATTCTAAGTTATTCTTGAGTTATACTAGTAAATGTATTTTTTTCAAGGAAGATTAATAGAGAGAAAAGTTCTAACATATCTATGTCTCTGAATTTTGTCTCCATTTCTATATGTTGGTTATGTTGGGATTGAATGAACAAGGTCCATATATTTTAATGCAACTAGGATAGGTTTTATATCAATTTTTTCTTGCTTTTAATTCAAGGAATTAAGAAAATGCTTCAATAATTTGATAGGGTTTCCAGTCATATGAGAGGGATATTCATAAGAATGGGGTTTAGGGTTAATTGTTGATTATTTAATTGTAAGGTGATTAAAGAGGTCAAGTTTTGTTGGTTAGACTCTATGTAGCGATGGCTAAGGCATTGATCATTAATTTAGATGCATATTGAAGAATTGATATGGTTGTACAAAGCACAAATTTAAATCAAATCAACTTTTACTTTCTTGTATGAAGAAACAAATTGTTGGTCATCACTTATTTGCAATAGTTCTCTATGTGTTATATTTAGCTATTGTTGCCATGAATTATTTGCAAATCTAAGAAGAATTGTGACCATTTCTTCTATAGGGGATAGATTTGAAGAAAAGAATATCAATGAGTGAATTATGAAGAAAGTATCAAGTATTTAGTTATTTCATCCCTAAGGTGCACCTACCTAGGCCTTGCAAAGCCTAAAGTGTAGAAAATCCTTGTGATTTTGTCAATTTTGGTCCAGATCTAAAGAGATTTTAGTTGAATATAGGAAGTAGCTAACCCTTACACTAAATTTTATCTTATGTATCTTAGTATTGGGTTTTAGATTATCTTGGTAGTTTTCAAACACCAATAGGCCATACAGGGATGTCATTGGTTAAATATGAACAATTGAGTCACTAACTCCATGTGCCACTACCAGGGATATAATTCATGCACACTAAAACAAATGATCAAATGCAATTGCATATAATAACATAGTCAAAGAAATAAATACATTAGATAAACTAATTTAACAATTTATTTAATTATACTAAATTAATCCATTTAAATCACTCACATTTGCATAAAACATCAGAAAGTAAGAATGAAGTAATAACCATAACATTAAATCCAACATAACACAATTAGATATATGTCCAATTACCAAATAACTAGATAGCATCATAAAACATACTGTCATCTGAAAATGGCATCATCATACAAACATGATCAACTGAACAATATAGTAATCTAACATCTATGATACTAGAAATCAAAGCATAATATCTAACCCTCAAGTCATCTCAAATGTAAAAATAACATGAGTATCAAGTATCTCTCAGATCAAAATATAACAAGGTACAGACTGTAAACATGAGAGGCACTACAATATCTCCTTTTTTAAAGGATTTTATTGGTCAATTCATTTTTACCATGAGGTTGAAATAAAGAAAACATGGAGAGCCATATATGCATGAAATATATTTTAATAAGCTTTGAAAATGTAGTCAGGTGGCAAACACAAAGATAATTTGGGTTCATTATTATCTAATTTTCTAAATCAAACTATGCCCATTTAATTTTGCAAGGAATCAAGGTGGTTTGTACATGCTATCAAACATGAAGTGCAAATTTGATCTATTTTTTTATAGAGAAATTTTGAACTCCCTATTGCTTCTAGGCCAAGATCAAAACCACATCAATGTGATTTTACTAATATGATCTTCTCATTTGTAGCTCAACCCAAGTGAGGGATTTGAACTCAGTTATAAATATGGGTTTCTTAAACCCTATAAAGGAAAAATTATACATTTTTGTAAATATATTATTCTTTGGTTCTATTATAGAGACCTTCCTTCTATAGTTGAAATCTTTCTTTTTCTTGATTTAATAAAAAATGTTGTTTTACCTATACTAGATTATAAACTCTAAATGTGATCCATGCCTTCAGATTTGCTTGTATTTCATCATCTAAGGTCTTTCATGAGTTGTAATCTTCAACTAGGAACTCTTATTAATTATATGTTTGCATTCCTCATAAGATTTAAATAGTTTCTTACCTACATATTGTACTAAAGTTGATAAATATTTGGGTAGTGTAGTTATATATTCTTTCCATTATATTCAAGTACAATTATAGGAAGAGGAAGATCAAGTGACCAATCATGTGCATCACCCATCTTGTCATTTTCTCCTTAAGTTAGTAGTTTTATAGATGCATCATGATTGTAAAGGAAGTTAACCTTCTTCAAAGATCAAACCTCATTCAAGAATACAACATTAAGAGATTGATTTCATGTCTTAGAAGCTTTCCTAGCTATCTAACTACCAACTTTTCCCTATTACATACATTTGTGAAAATAGTTTTTAGCATGCCTGGTGGGACAATATTCAAGATTACAAAAGAAGTCTACTAGTTTGTTGATGTCAAACTAATATTTCAACTTCTATATAAGAAGATATTATATCCTTAGTAGTATACTAGCCTTATGGATGATCGCATTTGAGCACTTGGAGAATCCATCTCTACATTTTGGTTCTTAGACTATAATTAGTGTAATTCGTGCACAAAACTCAACCAAGGGAACTTTAATACCTATCATTTGCTATCATTTTAGATTTCATTTTTAAATCCTACCAAGCCCTTTTGTGAACATGTTAGCTCTTAGTAATCTTTGAAATCTAATACTTTGATATGTATGTTGGAAATCTAATTGACAAGATAATTGATGAAGAATATTGATTGAAAGAGGGAGATTGTTGTTAACAGAATGTTTTAAATCATTGTTTTGTCATTGATGTCAAACTTTCTATGTGTAGGAATGATATTTTCTTATAAGATCCAAGTACTATCACTTAGTGGATTGATGAAGAGGAATTGATCAACAAGATGTAACAACAGTACCTAAAGGAAAGGTTGAGTTATGATATTGCAATGAAGTGAAAGGATTAGTTAAGTCAATGGTTAAATGGTGTATTGATAACATACTTGAAGATATAGAGGTTGGCTACACTTAGAAATATTAGAAGTATAAGTTAGAACAAGGTTGACTGCAAAGCTTAAACTAAGTTCATCAATGGCTGCCAAGCAAGCTAGTTGAAGCTGAGAAAATTTTCAGTAGGAGTTGAGTAGATAGAAAATCTAGTGTGTGCTGAGTGAACTTCAAGTGCTGAGTGAAGTTCAAGTGCTAAGCAAAGCAACAGGTGCCCAACATCAAAAAATATTAGTTGGTGCCCAGTGAAGTTCAAGTGCCAACCAAAGGAATAGGTGTTGAGCTTAAACTAAGTTCATCAGTGGGTGTCAAGCAAGCTTGTTGAAGCTAAAAAAAAATTTAGTAGGACCTAAGTAGATAGAAAATCTAGTGTGTGCTAAGTGAACTTCAAGTGTTGAGTGAAGTTCAAGTGCTGAGCAAAGCAACAGGCGTCGAGCATCAGAAAACATTAGTTGGTGCCAAGTGAAGTTCAAGTGTTGAGCAAAGTAATAGGTGCCAAGCATTAGAAAATCTTAGTAGGTGCTAAGTGAACTTCAGTTGCCAAGCATTTGTAAAAACATAGTGGTGTTGAGTAACACAGTATGTGTCAAGCACCAAAATTTCAATAGTGTCGAGTTGTTACATTATTTTAAAAGTCGAAGATTCACCAAATTTGAGTTGAAAAAGTTGTTACCTTGAATTTTGTGAACTAGCTGGAGGATACAAATAATGAGCTGGTGGCACAAAATTCTATGTAAACCATTTTTTAGTGAATTCAAGAGGATTCTTCATGATGTTTCTAGAAGAAAGAAAATATGGGTTAGATTCAATGAATCCTACCTCATCCATACGAATTGAAATTAAAGGAGGGAAGAATTAAGTGGGAAAAGGAATTCCAAACTTCTATTTAAGAATTCATAGACCAAGAAGCAAGAGCTGGTGGAGTGCTAAATTGTGAAGTGGTTAGAAGGGTGTCAAGGAGAAGACATCTAGGAGAAAGAAGAACAAAGCATAGAGACTTTTCTTTGATAAGTGGTCAGAGAGAGATGATTGCACTAGTACATTAAGCATGGAGACTCCAAGAGACTTGGCTTGAAACGAGGGCTACCAGTTAGAGTTGCAGAGACTGAAAGCCAGGCAAAGATATGAGCTGAGAAGTGATTTGAGATCTGCAAGTTGAGTTGTATTATGTAATCAAGTCAAAACCCCTTATTGTTACTCTCTACCAATTGTATCAGTTAGGGTAGAAGAGAATCCTATGGACCTAGGTTGGTTTAATACCCATTTTTAAATCCTTCAATAGGGTGGCATTCCAAGTGAATGTTCTAAAGTCCTCTAACCAAGCCCACTTCTAACAAGGTGATTAAATCCTTTAACTAGGTCACATTTAATAGTGTGTTGTAGCCTTTAACAGGGCAGGCCTTTCATAGGGTATCACTTCAAAAGAGTGAGAATTGAGTAGCATGTTACTGATGGTTTTTCCCAAATTGGATTTCCACATAAATCATTGTATTATGTGTTGATCTTTTGTGTCTTATGCTTGCATGTTGATTTACAGTAACTTGCTAAATAGGAAAGTTAAAGCTTGGATGAATGAATGGTTGAATGGGCTCACTACACTTAGTAAAAAGTTTGAATTGGACATGTTGGACCTTGAATAACTGATTCACCCCCCTTCTAAGTTATTCTAAATAATTTCTAACAATGTAGAGTAATTTATTATATATGATAGTGATGATTACTTGTAATAATAATATTTTATATGTTCTTAGTGAGTGAGTATAGTTACTTTCATGATGATGTCATATTATGTGTCTTCAAAAGATGTTATTGTATCTTCATGATGATGAGTTACTTATGTTATAATATGATTCTATTTATACTCATGTTTTATTGATTATAGTTATCCTATACTTGTATGTATATAGTGTGTGTGTGTGTGTGTGCGCGTATTATATATTTCTATTTGGCATGCTTGATGTGATTGAGGGAAGGAGTTTTAGTCACATGTGAGTCAGGATCCACATGATGTATTACTCCCAACATTACTTGTTTATTTTAGATATAAATATGTACATGTAGATGCTCATTCCTTATGGAGATTTGTAGGTACCAAGCATCAACTTCACCAAATTTTCAAGATGAGTGTGTGCTATTGTAATGACGCAATGGTAAGAGAGGGAAGATAATATTTAGATCTAAATCTTAGTCTAAGCCTAATTATTATCCTAAGAAGGAGGACATATATCTTACTAACTACCCTTTTCAATTCTATGACATTATCTTTGTGCATGTTTGATTTTGGTTTTTGGTCTATCTTTTATGTGTTTTTTACTAAGGAAAATAGGATTTAACTAGGCCTTGAAACCCTTACAATACATAGAATGGACAAAGAAGAATGCTTAAATTATCAAAAGAAACTAAAAGAAAAAATTTGAAACAACTCCCCAAAACTAAAAGATAAAACCAATAAAAATCCAAGGAGTTAAGACAAAAAGTAGGACTCGCCAAAAAAAGCCAATGCACTTAGGAGATATCTCTTAGCATTTTTGCTACACTTATTTCTAGGTTCATTAGTCTACCATCCACTTCCCGCATGTCAGACAGTTCTTGGTTAGGTTGTAAGGTGTCCTTCCTCATGCTAGATCTAGTGCAATTCCTTGAGCTATCTTCAGGGGTCCTTTCTTTAAAATTTGGCAGGGCAAGGTTGTCCTCCTTACTGATTCTTTGCTCCTTTGTATTGTTAATGAATAGCTTAATATTCTCATTGGCCTCTTTGAGAATGTTGCAGCTTTGTTCCACTATAATTTGCGTAGAGCTCTCCATCATTTGGACCATATTCTTGACCTCCTCCACTCTATTGTTCATGCTCTTTTCTTCCTCCATTATCCTATTCTTCAAGTTGTAGTTCTCCCTTTCCATGCTACTCACCCTATATTTGAGCTCTTGGATTCCATGAAAAATCAACTTGGTGGTGTGGAAGCTATCCATTGCACTATTTTTGGCATTATGAAGGACATCCATATTCAGATTTTCCTTTGTGATGTCACTAAAAATCACCAGGGAAGGGTCAATCAACTCTTCCATTTGTAGTTTACCCTTATCATTCTCTTTGACCAGAGTTCTGATCATCTCACAATTGATCCCCATTCTAGAAAAAGTTGTGTCAAAATTTTGCCACACCATAGTCCTATCCTTCCCAATGATCGAGCATCTATAATTATTGGTGTTAAATTCTTTGTAGCCTTGCTCCTGCTCCTCCCTATCACTTTGATTGAGGTCCCCTTCCACCCCCTCCTTCTCCACCCCCTATTCATTTTCCTTTGCCTCAAAGAGTTTCCTTTTTTGGCTCCAGGACATCGTGACTTTTTCCTCTTTGTTAGTCATAATTTTGATGATGATGTTTCTCTTGCCCCTTTTCCTCTCCATGCCTTCTCCTTCTCTAAGATCCTCCTCTCCTTCTGCACTTTCATCCCCCATATCTATTCCTTCAGCCCTTTCATTATAGTCCTTGTTTGAGGAGGTGTCAAGGATTTGCTTGGGTTCGGGAAGAGATTTTTCCTCCTTCCTTTCTATTTTGATGATTTTTTTGCCAAAACCTCTCTGAAGGGAGTCATTCCCCTCTAATTCTATATGCATCTTAAGGCTATCCTTAGTATTAGAAGGAAAATAGTCCTCTTCTAATTCTTTAGAGTCCCATCTGCCCTTCTTGCCCTCCTTCCTATACTTAATTTATTTTCCCATTGCCCTAGCCTTAAATAATTCATAGATTAATAGTAAAAGTCCTTCATGGAACCTTGGATTTCTAGCATGCTTCTCTTTATAATCATTAATTTTCTAATTCATAGAAGAGTAGAGGTAGAAGGCAATAGAAATTTTCACCCCATAGCTAAAGTGGTTAAGTAACACAAAGTTGTGGGTGCAAAGGAAGTCAAATCTGGTATTGAGGGAGATATATTTGATAATGACCCCCAACACAAACCTCCATAATAGCTTGATGGAGCTCAGAAGATAATTTATTCCTTTCTTCACCAGCACCTTTTTTTCCTCTTGATCCTTTGTGAATTCCACCACCGCTTGCCCTGAGATTTTCCTATCTATGTAGAATTTCTTTCCCACAATGGGAATGCCAATAATAGTGGATATGACATCCTTTGTCATTGTGAAGTCCACCTCATCAATTTTAACTAGTCCCTCATTCCAGCTCTTTACCATACTCCTGGTAATGGAGGGTTTCCAACTATGGAGTCTTTCAATGAAATTCATGATTTCCCCTTTTTTAGAATGTTCCACACTTTGGAATGCCTCCACCACTTCTAGGATTCATCCTCTAGTTCCCTCATGTGTCTTTTTCCCCACCATTTTATACTCCTTTGTGCAAGCTTTGTAACCAGTATCAAAGCCCTTCAATTTCAAAAAAACTATGGTGCTCCTCATTTTCTTGCACCTTATTTCCACCTTGTGAATTTTTTTCCAAAAATTGGTCCTTGAAATAAGTTCTTATAAATTATTGATGTGCAAAGTACAAGTGCTATTGTACTTCCACATCAAATTCTACGCATTCCCCATAAAACACTAACAATCATTATAAATCTACACATCATTTTTTTGACTACTTCCTGTAACTTATTAACCATCATGATGGACTTTTTATGATACCCAATCTACCTAGGATCCTTTCCCTTTCAATTAACTCAATAATTTTTGACAAGATATTATAGCCATCCATCCACTTTTCCACTTCATTATACTTAACTACCCAATTAGCCAACCTATCCACCACTTAATTAGCTTCCCAATATTCATGTGCCACATAAGCCTTTTCAAATGTCTTGAGATGTTGGATGCAGTTATTAATGATATTCGCAGTTGTCCAAGTTGGCTTGTTCTTCTCATTTAGACAATCAATAATATTTTTTAAATCTCCTTCTAGCTAGAGAAATTTCACTCCCATTTCTCTTGCTAGTTTAATAGTCTAGTGAGCCACAATAGCCTCCACATAATTATAAGTTTGTATTTCAAGGGGTGCTACTGTATGCATGAATATGTGGCCTCTGCTAACACACACACTTCAACACGGTCATTGTATGTGGATTCATCCCGAAATGAACATTGGATTATTCATCTAAAAATCAGCCTGCAAAGCAACCTATTGCCTTCTATCTAAAGGGAATTGCTTGTCAGATATCCTCAGATTCGAGGTGTTTAAGCAACCAGACCCTGTAAGAATGAAGGATTTGAATGAAATTTAAGCTATATGAATGTGCAAGTAATCTATATGAAGTACAAGCATTAATCTAAGAAATAAAAGACATTAAACTAAAAATGTATGCATTATTAAGCTAGATGAATCTAAACTAAGAATGCAAGATGTATGTAAAAATATGAGCAAATGTGAGTATGAATTCCAGTAGTGATTTGATGCAAATTCTCCAAATTCATCCTCCCAAAATGAAGAGATGACGGTCTCTTAAATAGACTTTCCTAGAATCCATCAATGGTTGAGATCAATTTCAATCAACGGTCAGGATTAAACGTGAAGTTCAGTCATAAAGGGAGATTCCCAAATTAAAGGGAGTTAACAGATTTAATTTGAGTAAAATAAGGAGTTAACTGATTCAATTTGAGTAGAAAAGGGAGTTAATTGATTTAACTCATTTTTGATCAATAATGAACTGGAAATTTCCCTTTTTTGAACTGAAGAGAGATTTTGGTGAAATATTTAATTTAATAAAATGAGATATGTTCTCATAATTACCTTTTCTATTTAATTAATTAGAGACACTTTTCTTATTTAATTAAATATCTTCATTTAATTAATTAGGAATGGCTTCCCATTTAATTAAATAAATTTTTTTAATTAATTAGAAGTAAGTACTCCATTTAATTAAATAATTTTATTTAATTAATTAGAAATACCTTTCCCATTTAATTAAATAATTACATTTAATTAATCAAGATAGGCGTATTTATTAAATTAAATAAATTTAATTCCATAGTACATTAGCCTTAAGATATAATTTAATTTAATTAAAGTATAAATACTTAATAATTAAATTATAATTAAATCAAGTGGGTTTAATGCAACTAATATGAGTACGTACTATAGGAATTAAATAAGAAATATGATGAATGCAGATTAGGGTTTTTTGCATCTGACAATTAAGTCAAGTAGCGAATAGCAAAATGAGAATTGCCTATTAGAATAGGACTTAGAAATTATCAAAAATAGACCAGAATTGGTATAATGGCAACGAGCCAATTTTGGGTTATTACATTTTTCCCCTCTTTGAATGAATGTGTGAGCAGCATGTTCAATTCAAAGATAATTAGAAAGCATGATGCGAACATGAGATTGGTTCCGAACTTGATTATACGAAGACCAATTGATAAGCTTTTAAGGATTATCTCTAGAATAGATCTTAATCCCAAGGAATCCAAGTAGAGCACCTAGATACCTAAGATTGGTAGCATTTAAAAGACTATCTCGAGAATAGAGCGTAATCTTTAAAGATCCAAACAGAACGTCTAGATACCTGAAATTGATAAGCATTTAAAAGGTTTCTTCATAACAAAGTTTAACCTTTAAGGATCCAGATAGAACATCTAGATACCCGAGATTGAAAGCATTTAGAAGACTATCTCCAGAATAGAGCATAATCTTCAAGGATCCAAATAGAACACCTAGATACCTAAGATTGATAAAAGATAACAAGGTCCAATCATGAGTCGTAGAATCATCCCCAGAATGGAGCTTGATCCTCAGGATTCAAGGTTTAGACTATCCCAATACCTGTCCATCAAACTCTGAGAAGAGTTGTTCTAAGGTTGATCAATTGATGAAAAGATAAGATAGATGGAAGAGATGCCAGATAGAAGGGAAAAAAAAAATGACCTAAGTGATGAGATGCCCCAAGTGATAGGGACATAAGATGGGAATTAGATGCCCCGAGCAATAAGTATTTAATGATGTAATCATCCTACCCCCTCAGGAATGAAATTGAAAGATGACACACCAAAAATATGATTTGAAGAAGTATATCATGAGATATAGAAGAAATTTGAGATTCAATAGAATTTAGAAGAGATCATAACGATCTAAAGAAGATTTAGGGTTGATTTGAAATGATTGCAATGTCGCAAAGACCAAGTTTGACCAAAATTTGACCAGATGTAGCCATAATTGACTTGAGTTGACTATTTTCAAAATGAATTTTTAAAATATGGAGAATGTAAAGTTGAAAGGAGTCCAAGAATCACAAAGTATCAGAAAGATTTGGGCTACACAAGCGTTCGATTGCGTCTGTCCCTAAAATTTTAAAACACATTTTTGAGGCTCTTAGGTGTCTTAGATTTCAAATTTGATCTCAAAAATGGATCCAGAATGGTCCAATTAGCTAGGGGTGTGATTGTTATGCAAATCTGAGAACTTTGAAAATTTTGGTCAACACCTATATAAGGGCCCAAAGGGTCATTTTCAATTCATTTATGCTTTTGTTTTGTAGTGATTTTGAGCTCTGATAGAGACATGGTAGTGAACATGAGATATCATCGTTCTGAGTGCTCCAGACGACACAGCTGGCCAGCAGACTACGGACCACCAATGAGTCGTCAATTTCCCCTCTTCATACTTTTGTTTTCATGCATTTCGAGGTCATTTATTGGATGTTTTAGCATATTTTAGGATTGTCAATTATTTCTTCGCGTGACACAAATCTCTTCTCGTGTTAAGATCTTCTTTCTTCATGTGAATAAATAGGATACGTTGTTTCTTCGCACGCGGCCAGAGGATCTTCACACGGAACAATTTTGGTTTTACGCAAAGATGGAGTTTCTTCGAGTGAGACAATTTGTGTTTCGCGTGAGAATATCTTTTCTCGCATGGGTAGTTCTATCTTCGAGCGAGAAGCTCTTTTTTCACGTGAAGGTGAGATTCTTTGTGTGAAGAAAGAATTATTTTGCACGAAACTGAATGTCTTCGCGCGAGATTTCATGAATCTCGCGCGAAATTCTATGACAGTTTTATGATTTTTGCACTTAGAAATTGAATTTTATTTCATTTTGATGTTCGATTTGACTTGATATTAATCATTTGTTTGTCATTTTTTTGTTGTGCATGCAGGAGGTTTTTGGAGATGTTTCATTTAGGTCATACTATCTTCCATATGGAGAGTTATTGCGAAGTCTGGATGATGCAGATCGAGCACACATTGCCCGATTAGGTTTGTCTTCTCTTTGCCAGATTCCAGCCATGATGGTGAATCATGGCTTACTCACAGCTTTGGTAGAGTGTTTCCATTCAGAGACAAACACCTTTCACTTGCCGATGGGTGAGATGACTATCACACCAGAGGACATCTGGAGGATCTTGTAGATTCCGTTCCACGGTGCTTGGGTGGTGTATGATACAGTGCCTCGATTAGGGATAGAGCCACTATCCATTATATTCAGGAGAGAGCTACCAAGAGGTAGGGCCATCAGCTGTGATGAGTTGATGCATACTTATGGACCCACTCACAAGTTGGCATCTGTGTTGTGAGGCCTCGCCCCAACCCATCGTAGCATAGTGATACATTACTATTATTTTGATATTCACGACTCGAGATGTCGAGACATTATATGATGCTTAGAACATACTTTATTATTTCATGTTGTGTGATGTTACTTTCAGATATATTTGATGATTGTCATTTAATGTTTCATGTATATGGATGTTGATGAAATCAGTAAATATAGGATTGAGACTATGATTTAAGAGATTTTAAATGATTAAGAATTAAGCAGGATGAAGAAACCCTTATTTATGTATGTTTTAATTTATGAGAATTTTTGATATGTATACATTTATGTACATGTGATTTTATGGGACTACTAATGTGTGCAATGAGTGTGCAGATATTTAGCCGAGAAACCCTATGGAGGAATAGAACTGATCTTTTTGTTCTAATTTTGGAAACCTTGTTGTTCGTAATTCATGTATTGTACTGTGAGATGTATGTATGTATCTTTCTATGTTTAGTGAATGTTAGTGCTCGTAATTATCTTCTTTTAGTGTCGCTTGACACTCGTAAATTGGTTATGTGCTTCAGTGTGTTGTTTAGGGTTAGTTGTTTAACCTTTGGACCCAAGTTCATTTAGTTGGTGTCAGTTTGCTAATTGAGTTCTTAATCAAGGTTAGTCTTCCCTTAATCTGGATTAGTGTTTAATCTGCAAAGTTAGAGTAGTTGTTGGTCCTATTTTATTCCTAGATTTTATTTGGCCCTAAACCTCTTTCCTAAGGCTTAAAACATGAAATTTTTATACCCAAAGAGTATGGGTATGGGTTAGGGGTCTTTTCCAACCCCTAAGCCCCTTTTATTGACTTTTGAGGTCACTCAAAAAGTCTCTTTTTGCCTTTGTGCGAAAATTGACCATGGTTATCTTAAGTTACTTCACCTCATCCCACTTAGGGTTTAATCATAGTGTAGGTTGAGTTAAGAGTTTCTAGAATTGCAAGTGGGTGGGGGTAGTTATTGAGCCCTTGGGTGTTTGAGTTGGAGGCCTATTTAGAGGCCCTTCTTGGTCTTGTGGAGGTTGTTACCCAATCTCTACATTTAGAGAGGAGTTCTTGAAGATTGAAGAAAGGAAGTGGAAACTTTACTCAAATTTGTTCATTTCCATTACCTCTTTGTGAAGGTAGGAAATTCTCATCTCCCTTATTCAGTTTTTATGTTTTGATTCATGCTCATGCTGCTTTGTTGTTGTTTCAATGGTTGTATGGTTGTGGGTATGTTGGGAAGATTTGAAAACCATGTTATTTTGGTTGTTTTCCTTTCTTGTTTATGTTTACTATTTTGAGATTTTTCTTGCATGGGGGTTTTGGTATCACTCACCCTTGGAGAGAGCGGAAGTGACCAATTTTGGGAAAGGTCTGTTTAGTCGGACTCCAACTAGTGTAGAGTCTCTTCTCAGGATGAGAAGAGGTAGAAAGGGTAGGGTGTTATGGGCCCCTACCCGTCAGCACAAACCTTGTATGATTTTGGTATGTTCAATTGGAAGAATGGAAGTTCTTGGTTTATAGCCCCGATTGGGCATCTGTTGGTGTTGTGCTTGACTTCTCCTAGTTGGAAGAATCCACCTTTCCCTAGTTTTGATTCATTTTGAATCCTATTGTGTAAACCATGTATGAATTATGCATGTTTGATTGTCTCTTGGTTATGCTTGGTTGTCACCTGATCAAATTCTATTTCCTCCATGGTTCTAGAAGTGAGTTGCAGAAAACATTATAAATCCCTTGATTAAGGTCGTGAAGAAAATTTGATTAAATTGTTGAAATTTGGGATTGAGATCCTATGTAACTTGTAATTTCAATTTTTATTGTAGTGGCCATGATGTCGGGTTTTCTTCCTGGTTCTTTCCCGACTGAGCCCTTGAATCAGGTTGTTAATAAAATAAGTGATTGAGTAATTTTTGCTTCTCTTAAAATTTTTGTATTTTATGTTGTCATATGAATGTGTATCAAAGATAAGATGAAACAATGATGTTCAATTATGCAAGATTCAAATTGTAAATGTATGGCATCTCCTTTGAGTTTGGTATGATTTAGTTTATGGATGGTTGTGTTGAAAGTGAATTTGCAAGAACATGTAGGAAAGAATTATGTCAAGATATCCAAACTTAAATTTGAAAACACGATAGAGGAAAGAACTTGGTGTGTTTTGATACTCCCATCAAAATGAATAGAGCATTATCATTTTGATCTCTTTATTTTCTCAATTGCCTTAAGACTAGTTTAGTCACTATGTTATTCTAATTTTTTCCCATCAGTTATAATAGATAGTTAAATGAATATGTAGATGATTATTTCATGTAATGTGGGTATCATTGAAATGCATAGTATTTAGGGATCATAGAAATTATCAACCCAGAACTCATAAGAGATTTACATAGGTTTTGATGATCTTGCAATAGTGATTTTGTTGAGCATGATACATAATAGGTGATAAGTTAATATCATTATGTATTAAAAACACCAATCCTATAAAATTCCATAGCAAGACTTTAACCTACAAGCAAGTTTCAAATGCATTAAAATTAGAATAAGACCTGTAGTAGCACATATATCATTCTGGAAATTGTATGAGAGATCTTTTTATTTTGAATGGGAGCAACAGAGAATATTCTTTCCATTTAAATTTTGTGATAAAATGAAATCAAGATCAAGCATAATATACATGTTAAAGTTTTAAAAGAAATTCAAAAAAAAAAAAAATTTCTACCTATAAAACTTTATGCTATTAATGTGACTTATCTTCCTTGGGCATCAGATTTGAAATGCTTATTAAAAAGTTTTATTTGTTGCAAAGTCCTCCTGCCATCATATCAATGACATCACCCTGTCATCTCTTTAATGTTTAGTAGGCCTTGCAAAGGTTTTATGTTTTTTTGTTAACCTGGCATATTGGTCTTTGTCCTTTGGAAAACATTGACCTACACATGTTCTTCACCTTGATCTGCGCTCATAGTGGAGTTGGGCAGAGCGCTGTCCCAAGGATAGTGCTTGGGAAGCGCATGTCCTTTGGGAAGCGATGCCCAAGGTATAGGTGGCTAGGGAAGATGTGACGTGGGTCACATATGGTTAAGGGTTTTTGAGAGTAGAGTGTAGGGTAGTTAGTAGGTAGGTTTTAGTGTTAGATTAGGTGTTAATAAGTTAGGTTAGTTAGTTTTTTATTTATTTATTTATTTTAGTTAAGTTTTAAGTTGGTTAGTTAGTTGTAAATTAATTGGTTTTTTTTTAATTGTTATTAATGGTATATTATTATTGTTAATAATAGTTCTAGTGTTAGGAATGTTAAATGAGTTTAATTAATGTGATAAATATTTAGTTTAATTCTAGTTTAGTTTATGTATTAGATAGTATTAGTGTTATTAAGAAGGTTAGTATTTTAGTTGGTTACCCTATTATATTAAATGAACAACTAAATGAAATAGATGTTTTATTTATTTATCATTTAAGTTAATAAAAGTTAGGTTAGTAAAATGCGATTATTAGAAAGTGATATTAATTAAATTAATATGGATCAAGTATTTTATTAAAGATATTTTTATTTTCCTTTGAAGAGTTAGTTATGTTTTAGTTAGTATTTTAAATATTTATTTAAATATAATGTTGTTAGCTTCAATCATGTTTTGGTTAGTAATTGTTAAAATTAGATTCTGAATTAAAGGAATTTAAATTTTAGTGAAATTATGTAGTAGCGTAATAAATGTTGTGATCAGTTTTTTTTTAACGAGAGTTCATTTTAATGATGTATCCCTCTGCAAGGATTATAACCTTAAAATGATACGTAGAGAACCTTTAATTTGTGTTGTTAACCTTATCAAACTTAAAGCATTATAATTATTAAATTATATTCAAAAAAAATTGTGTTTTTGCCCTCGTAGTTTTGGCATGACACGTGCTGGGTATATTCTTGAGTTGCTTCCTATGTCCTGACAGGGGACAACATGGGTTGGAGTGTGGATGGGGTATCATGCTTCACAGGATGCTGGAGGCACCAAAGATCTTTGGGTGGGGTCAATGCATGTTGGCCCACCTTTTCCATGAGATGCACGAGGTCATCTTCCATGAGAAGAAGACCATGGTAGCAAGTGTATATGTACTACAGATCTGGGCTTGGGAGCATCTCCCTGTATGTAGGCCAATTTTTGAGGATGCCCAAGAGCCTATGGAGCCCTACATATGCAGATATCGAGGGCATATTACCCAGGCCCACCTAGGTAAGACTGAGCACTAGCGAACTCATCTTGATGACCTAGTGTCTGTTGTATGGTGACCGTAGAGAGAGACAGAGGACTGGGATGACGCCCCCAGAGAGCTACCATGGATGTTTAGTTCTCGACCTCTGGCAGGTAGGACGACATCAGTGATTGAGAGATTTTTTATCTCATGAGTGTGGCGGCAGTATGGCTGACCATAGGATATTTCACCTGAGTACTGTGCCTATGCCAGGGTGCAGAAGGATATTTAGCAGGGATGGCCTCCACGGATGGATCCAGGGCGATCCATGATATATATCTGTAGTTTAGCTATTGTTCAGTGGGACTGCTTGCCAAAGGTAGTAGATGTAGGGATTACGCTTGCATATTAGGCATTTTTTATTAGCCATCCATTCCCACGTTTTACAGATCTAGTGGGGATGGCAAGGCAAGCAGAGAGACAGGCACCTCAGAAGCAGCAGGCACAGCCACAGCCACCAGTTCAGCCACAATAGCAGTCACGAGTCTGACATCGGATTCAGCAGATGTAGATTCCTCCATGTTAGATGGGATCAGACCTAGGTGCCAGGGGTAGTGGGAGTGGACAGGGCCGACATTGCAGGCAGAGGATAGAGGAGGAGGCCCCTCAGTAGAGGGCTCCTCAGCAGCAGGTGCCACCACAGCTACAAGCACCACCACAGCAGCAAGCACCTAAGATGCTTGATGAGGATATTTCAGATCAGCCAGTAGGTGGGGTACAGGATGCAGTATGGCGATACTGAGAGCGGGTTCATACGGCCTCCCGATAGTTGGGAGAGTTACAGATTGCAGTAGTAATCTGGGATGCATAGCTAGTGGAGAGACAGCGAGAGATAGATCATCAGAGGGAGTGCGTAGAGATTGCAGAGCAGAGGCTAGAGCTAGTGCAGGATGAGATCCACTTCTAGTCTGCTCGGGTTACGTATTATTATGCCACATACACCAGCGTCGTGCCAGATGAGACATTGCAGGTTTAGTGATTCTCTCAGTACGCATGAGAGTCTGGAGGTGCACGACCTCCTATCAGGCCAGATATGCCACCACCGCCTCCACCACCTGCTACCCTCCTCCTGGAGATGAGGGTTTAGGATAGAGTTAGATGCTCTGTGCTTAATTTTTGATTTTGATCCTTGGCTATTTATCGATTGGTGTGCCAGAATCACATATATCATTTTTGATCAATTGAGCTCGAGTAGCACCCATTTTTGTACTGACACATTCTTTGATATATATATATATATATATATATATGAGATTTTCAGCCGAGTATTCCTGTGTACATGTCATTGTATGTTTTGTTTTTCTTTGATGTACATGAGATGTATATTGTACTTAGATAGAACGCATATGTATGAACTGACATCTTACATAGTGTTGCGTGTTTTTGTTTGACAATCATAGGTATTCCATTGAGGAGCATGAATCGATGAACCAAATGCTTGTGCAACCGTGGAGAAATCTGATGCATGTGGAGTATGGATAGAATTACCATCGAATTGTGTGCTAATGCAAATGAAGTATGTAATGCAAGACTATGTTAAATGCAACCATAGGTCTGGTTACCAAGCCTCGACAATTTATCATCATTGGATATAAAATAAAGCTCGTATGTTATACAACTCCCACTGACATTGCAATCATGAAAATATGAATATAACATACGTTATTGGGATGTCATGATTAAATGTAAGCATTCGAGGTACAAGAAGCCAAAATGACCAGAACATTTGTCCCTTTTAATGTAGCAAGTTAACATAAGCATCAAAGCATAGACGCTAGGATGACCTGAATGTTGCTTGCATGAAAGGCACACCAAAAACACGGGAGATCTCTCTTATGCTAAGTACTCAGTCTTCATTCTGTCCGCAATGACCCTTGCATTCATAACTTGAGACAGAAGTGCGCTAGATATACTTGCAGTGACTTGTATGTTCACTTAGTAGGAGGAGCATCAGTATGTACTATAGCATGAAGATTTCACTCTAACAAATAAGAAGAAGAACCAACATTATTGGTGTATTCATATAAAAGGAGTTGAGGTACACACGGCCATCCAATATGAGATGGGGGCTCTTATAGTGGACACCCCTCTTATAGGAATAGATCAACTTATTAGAACTAAACTGCAAACAAAAAGCAAAGAAAAAGATCATGCCCCCAGTCATTACTTCTCTAGTCAAAGATGACATCATCGAGTTGCTCGAAGGGATATGATAAAGAAAAACAAAGCAAACAAAGAAAATGATCAGCATATCCAAACAATTATATCATTTTTGAGTTCAATGTTTTGGGATTGATGTCAAGTGCTAATGTCTAGAATACATTCTAAAGGAATATCTTCAATAGGGTGACAATAGTAGGTAGACGCAGTCAGAACGACTGGTGAGTAAGGTCAAAGAGGAATCTTCATGATGAAGAACCTAAGAAGGACTAAGTGACAGTAGACAGACATAGCCAGGATGACTGGTGACTGACGCAAGAGATTTTCCATAAAGGAACCTGGAGACATGACCTGAGCAACAATAGGTAGACATAGTTGAAACAACTGGTGACCGTTACGAAAGAGATTCTATGAGGAGAATCTCAAAAAGAGTGACACTAGCAATAATATGCAGACGCAACCAAAACAACTAGTGATTGTCACGTAGGAGATTCTATGAGGAGAATCTTGAAAGAGTGACACTAGTGACAGTAGGCAAACGCAGTCAGAATGACTGGTGACTGAGGTCAAAGAGGAATCTTCACGATGAAGAACCTAAGAAGGACTAAGCGATAGTAGACAGACACATCCAGGATGACTGGTGACTGACGCAAGAGATTTTCCATAAAGGAATTTGGAGACATGACCCGAACAATGGTAGGCAAACACAGTTGAAACAACTAGTGACCGTTGTGAAAGAGATTCTATGAGGGGAATCTTGAAAAGAGTGACACTAGCAACAGTAGGCAGACGCAGTTAGAATGACTGGTGACTATCATGTAGGAGATTCTATGAGGAGAATCTCGAAAAGAGTGACACTAGCAATAGTAGGAAGACACAGTTAGAACGACTGGTGACTATCGCGTAAGAGATTCTATGAGGAGAATCTTGAAAAAAGAGTGTCACTGGTGACAGTAGGCAGACACAATGAGGACCACTAGTGACTTTCGTGAAGGAGATTCTATGAGAATCTCAAAAAGAGTGACACTAAGGGGGAATACCCCTGAGCTGTGACAAGACTTAATCCATGGATACATGAGCAGGAAGCAAGAAAGTGAAAGCAACTATACAGAATAGCCAGAAGATATGTTGTAAGGTGACGCATTGGAAACAAGAGGCGCCTGTTTACCAGGTATTCACCTTCTTGCAAAGTTTTCTCTTTTTTCTTTTTTCTTTTTTTTTAATTAACTTTTATTCAGGACTATTTTTTATTTTTAGATTTTTTTTTTTTAGGACATTTAGATATGTACAGAGAGCTTGCTGAGATTAAATCAACTGTAAAACCGCTTCAGGTCGAGAGTGTTCATAGGCTCTTTAAGCACTTCTCCTTCGATTGTAGAAAGTTGATAGGTGCCAAATCCATATGCTACAGTAATGATGTAAGGACCTAGCCAGTTTGGTTCAAACTTTCCCTTTTGCATTCATTGTTGTTGATTCTTAGGGTTCTCTCTCAGGATGAGGTCACCCAGTTGGAAGTCACGTGGCCTAATTCCCCTGTTGTAGCTTCGTGCCATTCTTTGTTGATATTCTTGTAGATGATCACAAGCCACTTGTCATCGTTCATCTAGTAACACAAGCTCTTGAAGTCGAGCTATCCTGTATTCATCATTAGTGATAAGGCCTTTCATGGAGATTCTCAAGGTAGGAATCTCAACCTCTATTGGAAGCACAACATCCGCCCCATACACCAACGCAAAAGCAGTCATGCCCGTTAGAGTTATAATGCTTGTCCTATATGCCCATAAGGCTGGATTGATCTGCAGATGCCAGTCTCTCCCTGACTTACTGACTATGCGATGAAGAATTTTGAGGATTTCCTTATTGGATGCCTTAGCCTGGCCATTACCCTGAGGGTAATAAATGGAAGACCAATGTTGTGTAATCTTTAATTTCTTGCACAGTTCCTTGAGGTCTTTATTTTTGAACTATCCTCCATTGTCAATAATGATTGAGGATGGTATACCATATCTACAGATGATGTAGTTTGTGATAAAAAGCGCTACAATTTTGCCATCAACAATTGTGAGAGGGACTGCCTCTACCCATTTCGTGAAATAATTTGTAACGGTGATAATGAACTTATGTCCATTGGAAGAGGTTGGGTGAATCTGCCCCACCAAGTCAAAGGCGCATTGTTGAAATGGCCATGTTGTAGTAGAGGGAATCAGCTCTCTGGTTGGAGTGTGAATGAGATTTATGTGTAGCTGACACTACTTGCAGGACCTAGCATATTTAATAACTTCTTGCTCCATTTTAGGCCAGTAGTAACTAGAACAAAGGAGTTTGTGAGCTAGTGTCAAGCCATTGGAATGAGATCCACAAATGCCTTTATGAACATCAATTAGTGTGCATTTGGACTCGTCGGGTTCTAAACACCTAAGGAGTGTTCTGTTGAGACCTCTCCTATACAGATCATCAGCAATAATGACATAATGTGAAGCGTTATAGATTAGGTAACGTTTCTCATTCTAGGTCAGACCTTCCAGAATGGTTTTATTATGAAGATAGGAATAGATGTGATGGTAGCGGGATGATTCTTGTCCTATAATAGAATAGATCATCCTAGAATCAGGTGTGTCATAGACTGGGTAGTGTAACGCTTCCACCAAGAACTCGTGTTGGAGATCATTTTCTGGCATTTGTAGAAGGGAGGCCATAGTGGCCATGGCATCATCCACTTTATTATCTGCATGTGGAACTTGTTGGAAGGTGATGTGTGCAAAATATTTCGTCAAATCATCAACCATGCGTTTGTAAGGAATTAGTTTTTCATCCTTTGTTTGATACACATCATTTACTTGGTTGATGACAAGCTGAGAGTCACCGAAGATATCCAACTGATCTACTCTCCATTCAGCTACAATTTTCATACCATTGATCAAAGCTTCATATTCAGCAATGTTATTTATACAAGGAAACAGAATCTTGTACGCTTTGGACAATGAGTACCTCTGTGGTGTGATGAAAAGTAATCTAGCACCTGATCCTTGTTGTGTGAAGGACCCATCAAAGAACATAACCCATGTATGGTGAGTGAGTGTTAGAATTGACTCATCTAGAAAATCAATGTTTATTGGTAGAAGACTCTGTATGGGTGCCTCGGCCAGCTGGTCTGCAATTGCCTATCCCTTTATAGCTTTGCATTCAACATATTGGATGTCAAACTCACTTAGTATCATGACTCATTTAGCCAACCTTCTTGTGAGAGCTGCCTTACTGAGCAAGTACTTTCATGGATCTATTTTAGCCACAAGCCATGTAATGTGGGCAAGCATGTAGTGTCTCAACTTTTGGGAAGCAAAGACAACTGCCAAGCAAGCTTTCTCAATAATGTTGTAGTTTTTCTCATAAGAGACCAATGTTCAGCTCAAGTAATAAATAGCTCTTTCTTTGTTGTCATTGTCTTCCCGAGCCAACAGGATTCCCAAAGATGTTTCAGTGGCTGAAATGTATAAAAGCAAAGGCTTCCCATGCATAGGACGCATCAGGATTGGTGGATTGACAAGATATTGTTTAATCTGTGTTAAGCTTTGCTCACAATCCTGGCTCCAATTGAATTTCACACCCTTATGTAAGGTCTTTTTGAAGGGTTGTGATTTATCCACCAATTGTGAAATAAACCTGCGAATAGATTGAAGCCCTCCCTGTAGTCCTCTCATCTGACTGATGTTTTGAGGTGGTGGCATGTCCATTATTGCTTGTACTTTTTTTGGATCTACTTCAATTCCCTTTGCAGAAACAATATATCCTAACAATTTTCTTGATGTGACACCAAATGCGCATTTCTTAGGATTGAGCCAAAGACTAAATTTTTCTATACGATCTAGGATGGCTCCCAAATCATGTAAATGAGTATTGCATTTAGCGCTTTTGACCAAGGTATCATCAACATAGTCCTCCATGGTTCTATGCATCATGTCATGGAAAATTTTAGTAACAGCCTGCTGATATGTAGCTCCAGCATTCTTTAAACCAAATGGCATCACATTCCAACAAAAGGTTCCCCATGCACATGTGAAAGTTGTTTTCTCTTGATCTTCTAGCACAATTTTTATCTAATTGTATCCAAAAAAACCATCCATAAGTGAGTACATCTCATATCCAGCCATCATGTCCACAATCATATCAATATTAGGGAGTGGAAAGTCATCTTTAGGACATGCCAAGTTAAGATCACGAAAGTCTGTACAAACTCTGATAGACTTATCATGCTTGGACATAGGGACAATATTGGATATCCATTTAGCATAATCAATTTCACGAATGAAACTAGCCTTCAGAAGTTTCTCCAATTCAACTTTAATGAGCAATGTAACATGAGGATGCATTTTCTGAAGCTTCTATTTAACTTGTCAAAATATGTCAGAATATGTCCAGGAAAAATTTATTTTCTTTCCTTTGAAAAAGGCAATGAATTATTCCTTCTCTTCAGCTGACAATGACTGCGCCAGATGTATCACATGAAAATGTTTTTCTATGCCCAGGTTAATTGGTTGTGTCGACTCTATTAACACTGATGATCTCTCCTAAAAGTGACTGGGAAGGACATCAAATATCTCATTTGCGGGCACCTCAGAGAGGTTTTCACCCTTGGATACATCTTTTTTTTTTACTTTTTTGGGATCCGACACTGCCGCAATGTGGTTTTCACCATCGGACCTCTTGTATTTTTTATTTTTAATTATGTGACTGAGATATTTTATGTCGGCCTCAGTCATGTTGATGCTCTACTCATTGGTGGAAGACATTATAGGTTCGATAGCATTTAGGTAATAGGCAAGAGCATAGTCATTCAGGAACGTGGCGACTTCATTAGATGCATTGGGGTTCCAGTCTATAAGCTCGAGATGTGTGAGTGAGAGAGTAATGACTGGTTCAATTACGTTCACAGTATAGTCATTAAATGCGTGGACCAGCAATTCGAGACCTATGGCGACCTCACCCACAGGTGCATTCAAATGCCTTGAAATACTAATGTTAGGAATTGATGACTCTAGGACACTAGTGTGATCAGACCCTCGTGACCTAACCCTAGACATTTTACTCACTTCGATTTGATTTTCATAGACATGCACTTGGTCAATGTCTTTATCAGAAGTCACTTCTGAAAGATTGTCAAATTCATATTCATGAGAATTGGTGCTACATGGTGAGAGACTATAGAACTGCCCAACAGTGATAGGGACATACTCTCCTTCAGCCTCTGGATTCTTACACAAATACTCAATATGGCATGACTGACTAGATTCTCCCTTTTCTGGGTGATATTTGAGTTGCTCAGCATTGTCCTCAGAAGAATCACTAGTATCATCCACAGTGCTAAAATGTGGCACAAAGTCATCTAGCTCAGTAAAGAATTTAGCAAGATCATAAGGAATAGGATGAGGGTAAGAATCCTCATCATTAGATTCTTCCTCTCGAGTACCTGACTCAGATTGTGACTCATTTTCAGATGAACTCTCAGTTATGGGTATGAATTTATTGGATCCCAAATGGAAAGGGACCTTCTTAAACCTTAGGCTAGTTGTGTCACTATTGCTTTGAGCTATTGCTTTGATAGGATCTATTAAACCATTATTATTGCACCCAATAGGTTTGGTTCCCTTGTAACCAAAATGCTTAATAAGCTTAAGACTAGGCCCATACTTCTTAGGAGTGATTTCTCGAGCTTGTTTTGTTAGGTCTACTAGAGCCTCTTCTTTGTAAAGCCATGCAGCAATGGCTCTATTTTTGGTTTCATCTTCTAAGGGAACTATAGCTTTGACAAAAGAGCCATCAAACTTGGTCTGAGGTGTCAATATGAATGGCTTCTTTGCTTCTAAGGGTCTCCCAAAATGTTGAGGGAACTCTGGAATAGATGTTAATGACAGCACTGGGTCCATGTGGTACTCTCCCATACCAGTTTCTTTCAATTTAAATGACTGCTCAATTTGTTTCAGCTTATTTTTGTGACAATCAGTAGACTCACAATTAGCAGGGACAAAAGAATCAACAGCTTTGAGCATATTGCAAGTGTAGCTAGTAGTGGCAAGAATAGTAACTTTGAAGCCATGAAATGGGAATTTAATGGATTGATGGTATGTGGATGGCACAGCGCACATCTCATGTATCCATGGCCATCCCAACAGAATGTTGTAGGCTAAGGGAATGTCAAGCACCTGACAGGTGACATCCCTTTCGATAAGATCGATGTGAATTGGTAAAGTCACAAGACCTAGTGACTTTTGTTCTACTTCATCGTATGCTTTAATAGTGATCTTTCATCGAGGATCAACAGAGTCCTTAGAATAATCCAATTGTCTAAGCAGAGTAGTAGAAACAATATCTAGGCCAGCACCATTATCAATGAGTACCCGACGAACACATGTCTGGTGGATCATAACCACAATGTGTAGAGGCTGATTGTGTGGGTGATTCAGTGAGTTGTCATCCTCCTCAGAGAAGGTCATAAGATGAGGTGAGGTCAAGTGACCTACCATGGATTGAAATCGCTCAAGATTAAGATCTTGAGGAACGTTTGCCTCAGTGAGGGCTTTGTCCAAAATTTTCCTATGGGCAGGTGAGATTTTAAGCAGCTCAAATATGGAAATGTGAGCATTGGTTCATTTCAACTGATCTAGAACACTATAACTAGTTGCAGTCAAGTTTTTTGTGTGTTTTTCACCTTTACCGAATGGACCAATAAGGGTTTTGTCCTTGTGTTGTTCAAGATTTGAAATAGGAGGTGTAGGGCCTTTGAGCACCAACTTTGCATGAGAGCGAGTAACAACGTTAGCACAATGTTGCAAAGACGCATTATCCATGTTATTGGAAGTAGGGCCTCTTAAGACAAATGGTGTCTTGGGTTTGTTGTTATCTTGCTTCCCCTTTATGGTAATAACATCACAGTATTTAGAATCTACAAGTTCAACCATGTGAATGACATTGTCATCATTGGAATACGTATAGTTGACCTTATTGTAGGGTTCTGGTTTTGAAGTCTCTCCTTTTTCATAAGCTAGGAAAGGCTCTTTGAATGCCTTGTGGTTCAAGTTTTTGTTATGTCCATCTACCACAAGTTCACCAGCATCAATCATGTCTTGGACTTTATGACGCAAGTTTATATAGTTGTTGGTTTTGTGTCCCTTATTTTGGTGATACTCACAAAATGAGGTCTCATTCCACCATGGTGGACGTGGTTATGGATCATAGGGACGAGGGTTATCCATTGGTGAGATAAGCTTGTGTTGTAGCATTTTTTTGTAAACCACATCCAAAGGTTCTCCCAAAGGCGTATATTCTCACTTGGGTCAGGTTGCCCATGAGTTTCTCGGTTTGTTTCCATATGTCTTATTGTCAGGGGGAGGCTTCTCAGCATTTTTGGATGCTTTGAGGTAGTCTGTGAGATTAAACGCTACTTTAGTAGGTTTTGGTGTGACATTATCAACAACCCCATCATGTACAATTTATGGGTTCTTGTTGACATGTTTGGTTTTATCCCTATTGGAAGTGGAACCTTGTTTTGAGTCTCTCTAAAGAGTGAGCTCACCTTTCTTGACCATAAATTCTTCGATACGGATAGCCAATGTAATCATGTCTTCAAAGGTATGTGGACCTTGTAGTTGGACTCTATACCCGAAATTAGGTAAGAGATTATCAGTGGAAATTTTGAGCTTCTCTGTTTCTAGGATTTTACAGGAATACTTAGTGTAAAGTTGTCTCCACCATTGGAGGAAAGTGAGAAAAGGCTCACCAACCTTCTGTTTAAGGTTGCATAGATCTCAAATATTTACATGATGTTGAATGTTATGAGAATATTCTTGAACAAATGAATTAGCAATTTTGTCAAACGTCTTGATGCCAGGAGGTAAATGTGAGAACCACTCCAAAGCCTGACCACCTAGGCTTCTAGGGAATAAACGCATGAGGTACGTTTGATTATGTATAAACTCCATAGGCAAAGCACCAAATTCTTGCAAGTGATCTTAGGGATTAGTAGTACCAAAGTACTTGTCATATCTGGGTAGTTCTACACCTTGTGGGAAAGGTGGCATGTTTATACTTTTGTCAAATGGGAATGAACAAAGAGCATCCAATGTGTATGTTGTTGTGGGTTTCTCTTTCTCATGCATCATCTGAGCCAATTCGTCTTGCATAATTTTCAATTGTTTTTGGAGTTTAGGGGTCTCAATTTCTTCTTCACATGTGATAATGGTCTCCACATTGAAATGTGTGGGTAGTTTAGCTCCCTCTTGGGCAAGTTTGAGAAAGTACTTTTCTTTCTCTTTGTTGAGTAGGATTCCCATGACCTTTTGAAAGATTTTGTCTCTTCAACATTTTTCTATGTGTTCAGGAAGGATTTCCACCTCTTCTTGTTCCTCATCAGTGTCATATTCTTTCTCTTTCTCCTTGTCATCCTTAGGTTGTTCTTGATATCGACTATGACTACCCTGTTTAGGTTCACGATTAGTCATTATAGGAATGTGTTCAGTTTCTATACGTTGTGTTTCCAAAGGGTATGTGGATAAAGGATCATACATTGTATTTGGGAATGTAGGACCTCTACCTATTTCAGTATCCTCTTGGTAAAAAGGATTCCTAATTTGTTGCAAATTGGAAAATGTTTGTTCAACTTGAGATGACCTTGCAGGTGAGGAAGACCATGAAGATGCCTCACTAGCCAAACTAGATACAGATTGCGTAGCGAAAGGTAAGCTACCTCTATCGCGATTATGACCCCTAGCATGACCACATCTAAGGTTATCAAGATAAAACACGTTGCCGCTTCTGGTTGTGACAGTCATAGGCAAGGACAAGAAGCTAGAACTTGGACAAGGACTACACTAAGACTAAGTCTCAAAAAGGACAAGATAATAGCAAGAATGTTGTTCACTAAGGCACAAATGGTCTGATTTAAAGGCTAGAATGGCCAGAGATAATGACCACTATGACACAAAGTATGACAAGCATTAAGACAAGGACCAAAATTAGTTATGAGATGAGACAAGTCAAGGTATAAGACACAAGTCTTTGGCTAAGCGAAGTGTCATTGTTTCAGGGCTATTTACAAACAAAGAGCGATAAACGGATGCAGAAAAGGACAGTGTGCAGGCCGCAGATAGCTAGAACAGACCCAAATTGGTAATGTTGATACAAAGTCTCATGCAAAAAACCTTTACGGGTCACACGAAGAAGTTTTATAGGCCGTGCGAAGATGTTTCTATCTTGCGCAAAGGTCAGTAACAGTGGTTTAATTCCATGTGAAAGTGTTCAAGGATCGCGTGAAGATACACAACAGGAATTTAATTTCATGTGAGTTCCAGATGATTTCACACAAGACCCAAATTATTTCATGCGAAAGGGCAAAACAGTTTCACAGCAGTGACTGATTTTAACAAAAAAATTTATCGTTCCAATAACTAGGTAGATAAACAGGCACATAGAATAGCAAGCAAGTGATTTCAAGCACGTTTGAAAATAATGAGCAAGGGCAAAAGCAACCTTGCACATGAACAATCAAGTGACTTAGTTTGTGCTAATCCCTAAGAGAGCTATTTGTGTATGTTTTCAAAGAGTTTTGCAATCACGCATACATCTCTAGAAAATAAAAGTTAGCCTCTCTAAGGTATTTAGTAATTGTTTGACTCTGCAACTTTTATGACTCACAGGGGTGACCTCCAATCCTGACGCACCGAGGTTTTGACACAGTCTGAGAACTTAATCTTCAAGAGCTGCTAGGGAGATCTGACAACCCACAATCAACCACACCCATGGAGATTTCTTCCATAAGGACATTTATATAGCGGTTGTCACTACCATGGCAAAAATGGCTATTACCACTCGAGGTTTTGTCAATGTAGTTTTCCTTGTAGAGGGATTGTCTGCTACGGTTAACTCTCTCTAAAGGTGACTAACTTACAATAGTATACCACAAGGGGACTTAGCTACCAGATTCAAGGTTTTGACACCTTTTCACCTTTAGCCCAATCAAAGTAGATAGATTAATCCGACATGCTAAACTAAGAGTATCTCTTAAAGATCTATGATATCAACTCCTAGTGATCTATCAACCTCTTCGGAGAAAGGATGCCTTAATCAAAAAGTTGAAGATTCATCTATCTGCGAGATGCTTAAAGTATCCTCCCCACCTAGAAGGAATCCGTCTTAGAGAGGAGTTTCACTAGGAACCCACTCCCTCAAGATCCACGAATAGTGTTTATGGGGGCTTAATTACTATGTGTGTACAAATGTCAATTTCTGAAAGCAAATCTATCCAAAAGCAATCAAAAAGCACAAGGTGGTACACTTAACGCTTTAACTAATGTGAGGTGAGTCCAAAGATGTGAAACATTTAACCCCTCACACAAGCTAACACAAGTCTACAACTCAGAAACTAGTGAGTTCTAGAAAGCACAAAAGGGTTGCCTAGTGGAGCCTTTAACACTTCTATCCTATAGACCCCTCCACTTTAACGTGGTGTTCATCTTGCAACCATAGGATGGAACGAGGGGCTGACGAATTAGCGAGTCCAATAACCCAAAATAGCTATCTAAATCTATCCCTAGTACCTAAGCCTGCTAAATGAATACTAACGGAGATCACACCCTAGTATCAAATTATGCATGTGTTGTAAAATGAAAATACGGAAGGAAACACACACAAGCTCGAGACGAGAGATGTTTGTTTTAGATCCAAATGAAGTGTTATCAGCTGAGGAAGGTTACCTGATTATCTTCATAATGCGCTTAGTAGATTTTACCTATTTTTAGTGACTTTATCACGCTTTTCCCATTGTCTCGCAAACTGCTGTTATGCTATTCCAAAAAAATCAAAAAACACAGATACACTAGAAACCATGAATAGTCAGCAGGAAAACTAGAAAACACAAAAATCAATGCAAAAAAAATGCCTCTGTCAGCAGAGTTTCACGCGAAATCCTTGACAGCTCATGCGAAGAAGTTTTACGACTCGCGCAAAATTATATTCGGCTCGCGTGAAATTATATTCAGCTTGCGCGAAGAAACAGGTTTTGCGCGAAGATTCTAGATCCTCGTGAGAAAATGAACAGTCTCACGTGAAGATTCTTGAATCTGTACGAAACAGTACAGACAAAGAACAAAAAATGATTTTAAAAATATAGAAAGAGGCCAAAAAATTTGATTTTCAGGCCCCACGGTGGGCGCCAGAAATGTATGTGTGAATATGTGGCCTCTGCTAACACACACACTTCAACACGGTCATTGTATGTAGATTCATCCCGAAATGAACATTGGATTGTTCATCCAAAAATCAGCCTGCAAAGCGACCTATTGCCTTCTATCTAAAGTGAATTTCTTGTCAAATATCCTTAGATTTGAGGTGTTTAAGCAACCAGACCCTGTAAGAACGAAGGATTTGAATACAATTTAAGCTATATGAATGTGCAAGTAATCTATATGAAGTACAAGCAATTAATCTAAGAAATAAAAGACATTAAACTAAAAATGTATGCATTATTAAGCTAGATGAATCTAAACTAAGAATGAAAGATGTATGTAAAAATATGAGCAAATCTGAGTATGAATTCCAGCAGTGATTCGATGCAAATTCTCCAAATTCATATTCCCAAAATGAAGAGATGAGGGTCTCTTAAATAGACTTTCCTGGAATCCATCAACGGTTGAGATCAATTTCAATCAACGGTCAGGATTAAAGGTGAAGTTCAGTCATAAAGGGAGATTCCCAAATTAAAGGGAGTTAACAGATTTAATTTGAGTAAAATAAGGAGTTAACTGATTCAATTTGAGTAGAAAAGGGAGTTAATTGATTTAACTCATTTTTTATCAATAGTGAACTGGAAATTTCCCTTTTTTGAACTAAAGAGAGATTTTGGTGAAATATTTAATTTAATAAAATGAGATATGTTCTCATAATTACCTTTTCTATTTAATTAAATAATTCTATTTAATTAATTAGAGACACTTTTCTTATTTAATTAAATAACTTCATTTAATTAATTAGGAATGGCTTCCCATTTAATTAAATAACTTTGTTTAATTAATTAGAAGTAAGTACTCCATTTAAATAAATAATTTCGTTTAATTAATTAGAAATACCTTTCCCATTTAATTAAATAATTACATTTAATTAATCAAGATAGGCGTATTTATTAAATTAAATAAATTAATCTATTGTGCTTAAAGAGCATAGTTGAACTATTTCATCTTTCTAATCCCTAGACCCCCTTTCTTCTTAGGTTTGTAGATGTTGTCCCAAGCCACCAGAGGATATTTCTTGTTCTTACTAGTGCCTAACCACATGAAATTCCTCTAAATAGTTTCCAAATGATCAGCCACCTTAGAAGGGATAGAGAAGAGGCTAAGAGCATAAGTGGGTAAGTTCTACAAAGTTGACTTGATTAGAAACACTTTGCTAGCCTAACTCATAGTGATCTCTTTCCATCCTACCAGCTTCCTGTTGAATCTATCAATTAAATTATCCCAGAAGCTATCAAGAGGTTTAATCCACAAGGGGAGGCCTAAATATATGGAAGGGAGGGCCCCAATATGATAGCCCAAAATGTTAGCAATTTTCTTCTATCTATCTAAAGGGGTATTGAAGAAGAACATCAAAATCTTGTCCTAGTTAATGAGATGCCCAAAGGCCTTAGAGTAAGTATTGAGGAGGCATTTCATATACCTAGATTCTCTCATTGAGGCTTCATCTCCCAAAATGGTGTCATCCATGAATTGTTATTGAGTAAAAACCAAGGGGCTAGAAGAAGGTTTCATGCCCACGAAATCCCCTCTACTCCTTTTAGAATGAATGAGCCTACCCAAACCTTTAGCCAAGATGCTAAAGAGTATAGGGGATATATCATCACCCTAACAAAGACCCCTAGAGGATTTGAAGAATTTAGAGTGGGTCCCATTAATCATAACTGCAAAGGAAGGAGTGGGAACCAATTGGGAGATAATCATTCTCACTCTCACATTAAAACCAAAAGCTTCAAGGATTTTGTCCAAAAACCCCCAATCCGCCCTATCATAGGCCTTAGATAGATCAAGTTTGAGTAGAAAACCCTCTTATATTCCAACTTCAAGGGAGTGAATAACTTTGTGAACCTCAATGATGGAGTCCAAAATTTATCTGCTAAAGACAAGACCTAATTGTTAAGGCGCAATAATCTCTAGGAGTAATTTGGTAATTCTATTAGTTAAGACTTTTGTAAAGATCTTGTAGAAAGAATTGTAAAGGCTAATTGGTTTGAAAGAGCCAAAAGAATCAACAATAGTGACTTTAGCTATCAGAAACAAAAAAGTGGCATTGATTTCTTTCAGCAGTTTCTTGGCACCAAAAAAATCCTGAATAGCTTTGACAAGATCAAATTGAATAATTTCCCAAAATATCTAGAAGAAAATGGTAGGGAAACCATTAGGGCCAAGGGCCTTCTCAGCCAACAAAGAAAAAACTACCTCTTTAATTTCTTCAATCTTTAGGATAGCCACTAAGGCCTGATTCTAAACATCACTTATAACACTGGGAATGGTGTGAAGAATAACATTTTGGTCCTCTACATCCAAGTTAAGATCTTTATTAAGGATAGAAGAGGAGAAGTACCTAATAGACTCCTCCACTATCTCATTTTCTTCCTTGATAGTGTCCTTTCCTTTTTTAATCTCTCAAATTCTATTGGCAACCCTATGTCTCATAGTGGATAGCTAGAAGAATCTAGAGTTTTTATCCCCTTCCTTGAGCCAAACTGGCCTATACCTCTAGCTCCAAAACATTTCCTCTTTACCCACTTTGTTGTGAAGATTAGCAAGGATTTTCTTCTCAATATTCATCTCAATATCATCATAACCCTAGGTTAGGATCTCTTCCTACACCTCAAAAAGATCCTCCAAATTCCCCTCTTTATCATGGAATATATTGCCAAAGTCCAATTTGTTCTATTTTTAAATTTCTAACTTAATGAATCTAAGTTTCTTAGTAACCTTATACATGGTTGTTCCATCTACCTCAATACCCCACCACTCCTTGATTTTTTCATATAGGCTAGGGTGCATTGACCACATCTTCTCAAATCTAAAAGGAAAAGCCTTCTTTCTATTGACTTTTTCAAGAATAAGAGAGATAGGGGAATGGTCCAAACCAAGCCTTACTAGAGAGAAAAGTTGGCACTGAATTTGACTTATCCAATCCAAAGTAATAAGGGCTCTATCAAAGCTCACTTGGATGCACTCCTGACCAATTCTTCTATTGAACCAAGTATATTTACATCCCTGAGATCAACATTTAGAAGGGCTAAATCCCTTATCAAGTTGGCCAAGTGTTGTCTGCTATCAACATTAGTTGGTAACCCTCTTAACTTCTCAAATGCCAAGAGAGGGGTATTGAAATCCCCCACAAAAATGTCCTTAGAATCACCCATCTAGGTAACCAAATCAAAAAAAAATTCTTAAAAAAATCTTCTGCTATTCTTAGTATTGGGAGCATAGAGGTTCAAAAGAGACCATCTATCTTGATCCTTGGGATTAAAAAAATTTATAAGAAAAATATTACCTTCATCAAAGATGATGTTGGCTTCAAAGACTTCTTTCCATATTATTAGCAAACCACCTGAAGCTCCATCAGAGTTAGTAGTCATCTTCCTC
Source organism: Cupressus sempervirens (assembly GCA_028749045.1). Taxonomy (NCBI): domain Eukaryota; kingdom Viridiplantae; phylum Streptophyta; class Pinopsida; order Cupressales; family Cupressaceae; genus Cupressus; species Cupressus sempervirens. The sequence goes on along the minus strand of CM053787.1, from coordinate 535,909,329 downwards.
ATTCCTTACCAAAGGAAATCTTGTCAACTTTCTCCTTCTTCATTTTAGTTTCCTGTATCAAAAATAAATTTGGCTAGTCCCTAATCATATTCCTAACAATTTCCTATTTGTGGCTTCGATTGATCCATGAGTGTTCTAGGAAATGATCTTCATGCTTTATTTTGGTTACAAGATTCCTAGATGGTTCTTTGGGTCCCATCCAAAATATTTCTCCTTGTTTCTTCTTTTCTGATTTGATTCTTGTTTTTCCTCCTTCGAGTACTAGATTTGCTTCTAGTGTCAGCTTTTATGCTGCTTCTAGTGCCTACAAGCGTGATCAGTGAAGGGTCCCTACTATTTTTCTTTTTCTTATTCTTCACTAATGTCTATGGAGCTTCATTGGCTTCCTTACAGCTATCAAAGAGGGCTTCCAATTGGGAAACATAGCCAAGAGTGGTGGCCAAGACCCTTTCAATGAATTGGTTGACCATAGTAGGGGAGACCCCTTTGTTTGTGTTGAATTTGGATCCCTATGAATGTCTTAGCTCCTCCACAAAAGGCCCATCCTAAGATTCAAGAACACAAGAGGCATCGGTGGTATTCATCTTTATGGTTTCCATAATGGAATTCTTCCCTACACCCACTGAAATATCAGCCACATCCTTCCCTCCATTCTTTTGTGAAATGATTTTAGGACTTGGTACCACATCAATCAATACCCTATAAGTCTTTTGTTGTGCCTCCTTCTTAGATTCTTTGTTTCCTTCCAGAGTGTTATGTCCCATTGGGGGATCTCCCTTCTCATTTTCTCCATTAGCTTCTCCCTTCTAGGCCTTTCCTTTTGCAACATTTTCCTTTGACACCTTTCTAGGAGCATCAACTTGGTTGTGTTTATCCTTGTTCTTTGCTTGTTTGTTTTGAGCTTTACAAGCCTTTTCCTACTTTCTAAAGATTGGAAAAGTATTTTCTTTATGTCCTGCCTTTTTGTAATGGGAACAAGCAAAAGGAACATTCTCATACTTAATCTGTTGCACCCATCTGCCCAGACAAAATTGAAACTCAATCACTTCAGGCATATCCTGGCCTTCAACTACTCTAATGTAGATTCTAGCATACATGAGTCTTTTCTTGGTTGTAGTAATAGGATCAATAGATAACAATTCCTTGAAAGAGTTGGTGATGCCATCAAAAACATCTTCATGCCAATACTCTAAGGGTAGTTTCGATAGCCTAATCCAAATCGGGGTCTGGGTTAGAAAGTTATTATTCAAGTCCAAGTTGGAAGTCCACTTTTGGAGAATAAGAGTAGATTTTCCCATTGTCTAGTTACTCGCACAAAGAATCCTGGAGTAATCTTCTGGGCAGTAGAACTCAAATGACATAAAGCCTTTTGCCATAGTCGTTACTTCAACCTAACCTTTCAACTCCCATTTTTCCCTGATGGTTTGAGAATTACCTGACCTTTCTATCTTTTGTGTGTTGCATTTATGTGATTTGAGAATTAATTAATTATTTCCTTTAAATTTTAAAAAGACTTATTTAAAAGTCTAAATATGAAAGTTAGAAAAAAGTAATTAAAGTTTAAAAGCTTAAATATTGCTATATCATAATTATTTATTTAATAATAATAAAATTAGAGAACTACAAATAATTAGTGAGCTTTAAATATTATTATTAATTAAAATAATAATTATGTTTTTAAAAAGTGTTGTGCAAAAATAAATAAAGTGAGAAAATAAAATAATATTATAAGTTAAAAGTGCATGGAAAGATAAAGTAAAATTAGAAAATAAATTAATAATTATTAAATCATATAAATGTTACACATCAGTTAAAAGAATTGATTTATGAGTTTCAAATCTAAATGGTAGAGTTAACTATCTTGATTAACAAATAATTATTTTTTGAAAAGCCAATTGATATGCATGAGGGAGAAATTGACTAATTAAAATATTTATTATTTAATTTCAAGTTGAGTTGCCCTTTTAAGTTTGCACATTAGAAATCCTAGAAGGCTAGGTTTCCTTTGTTATTGTAATTTTGGTCTCTTTAGAGGGTAGATAGTGCAAGGAGCCACAAAGGAGATTTAGAATTAATAGGTTTAGACATAAGTGTTAAGAATCTTTTTGGAGAGTCAATAATACAAGTTTATGATGATTAAACACTAACTTAAACACTAAATTCAAAACTTAGGAGTATTTTGGATTCCATGTTTTGGACTTGGGTTATCTTGCAAATTACGTCGGTAAGTTAACGTAGGGTTTGAGAACCTTGCAAGTCTTTCATTTGTCTTCTTCATTTCTTTTAGGTTGTGTTGTAGCGATTGTTAATATTTATGAATGATTTTGCTTATGAAATTTAAAAGAAAAATCAATTCTGAGGCTATATTATTTTTGACAAATCAGAAGAAGAAAATTTATTGTGTTCTTGTGTAGAAAATTATGATGAAAACTTAAATTTTGAAACCCTTGTATCAAATTTGACAAAAACTAAATTGCATGAAACCTGTCAAAACTCTATGTTTTTCCTTGAGAAAACTTATAGGAAATATTTAGAATATATGAATATTCATCCAATTTAGAGTTTCTTTGTAAATAAATCATTTATAAAAATAAATCAAAGAAGGTCAAGACTAATTGTACATCATTATGTGAATTAGAAGTTGAATTTAATATCTAAAAAAAGGATAAAACTAGGAATATTATGGGTCAAAATATATTTATAAATGAATACACAAACATTGGAAAAATAGATATACTAATCTTACATGCTTTAAAAGGACATAAGCATGTGAAATTTATATATAAAGACTTGTTTTAATTTTTTTATAAAAATATATTAATTTTCAAAAAGAATAAATTAACAATTAATAATTAATAATTTTAGTTATTTATTTCAAAAATTAAATAATAAAATAAATAATACATATTTTTTATAAGTGGATTTTAATAATAATGCTTTTATTTATATAGGTTTTTTTTTTTTATAATAAAAGCAACAAGAGGATGCTAGCACATGGAACAATAGAACTAGCACATGAATAGAAAATTAACCATAGCTACCACCTTCATAACAAAAGATAGCAATCCTAATTTTACCTCTATCAAAAAATAATAGGATCCATAGTGTAGAGAATTAAAAGTATCATCATAAAACTCTTTAAACTATTTAAATAGTTTTAAAAGTCATCCAGGCTTCTACAAATCCAAAAAAAACTCAACATAAACAATAAAAACTATTTTTTAGCACTTCCACCCAACTTCTTAGAAAGTAGCATAACAATCCACTCCTTAAGGAACTCAAATAGTTCCTTCTATCCTCATTGTTGTTGGCCTTGCTGCCAGTAAGTTTCTACTATATCATGTAGAGAGTGACAGAGGAGGTGTACATGACCTTGGTAACAAATTTGTTAGAGCCTTCAATCCAGCTAAACCCATCCACATCCTTCTTCAAATCCTTAACCACACCTTTGAGCATCGCTATTTTCTTAATAATCCCAAACATCCCACCTGTAATCACCTAAAAATGGTCATCTAGACTATTAGCCCCCTTTTCAACATGTTGGCTAAATTAATTTAATCATTTACCTAGACCAAATTGCTAATAATCAATTTATTTGATTATAACCTATACTTTGACTATGCTATCCTAAGTTCATTATTTGATTAAAAGAACATGTCCCCTTTTAATTAAATAAAACACCCCATTCTTCTGGCCCACTTAAAGTGCACACATAAAGTCCTTTTTATATTTTATAATTAAAAGAAAAGGCTTGTGAGACTTTTGTCTTATATGGCAAGTCAACTTATATTCTATTGGTTGACTTGTGTGTGCACATGGATCACACCTATTTTTGAATTCCACCATTGATCATCCACCATCTTCATCTTGATCTCTACCGTCCATACGACTTTAAAAGGGAGAGAGTTTTCCCCCTCAAAGGATCCATCCTTATTTTGAATATTGTTATGCTGTAGGTTTTCTAACAGGTATCTTTGGAGCTTTGTGGAGAACTTCTCTTTCTTGTCTACATTCTCTCATCCATGGCATTCTAGCTTAGCTTAGCTTTCATTTTTACATGTAGCTTAAATAATATAGTCTAATAGTTGGATTTTAACACTCTCGTCCATGCTTAGAATAGCTGCACTTTTCATATTCATGCTAGCTTAATCTTTAGTTGCATTGCATCCTTGAGGAACTCTTAGGGACATTTGCATTCTTGCATCTTGTCTTTGAAACCTCCCATTGCATGGTTTACTAGCAAGAAGAGTATCTCTAAGGCTCATCTGAGAGCCCTTGAACTTTAAATACACTCTCTTGCACTCCATGGATAAGGAGCTCTAAGCCGGCATCCAAGCATTTCAAACTCATGCAATCATTTGGATAGAAGGGTTTAGAGTGGGACACAATTCGAGTGTACATTTTTGGCGCCCACCATGGGGCTTGAATCAAGTTTCTAGCTCCATTTGCTTTCATTTCTTATCTTTGATTTTTTTATAGCAGCATATTGGATCTAATCAAGTGCTTTTGTAGAATTATCACTTTGGTTTTAAGGCCAACCCATAAGTAGATTGGTTTGAAGGCCAAAAATCTAGTTGGTTTAAAGATTTGATCATATCTTTTAAACCACTTGGATTTTGGTTCTGAAATTCTTTTTACAAGTTAAGTATGTGTTCAAAACGTCTTACTCTAATTTTCAAAGCATTTTGACGTGATTTGTGAGAGTTATGATTTTTTCTTTTTTTTCATAAAAAGCCATTTCTGATCATAAATCAGTGCATTTTTTAGAAAAACTTATATTTTCTGAAAGATATTTGAATTCTAATAGGGGTACTCTCTTTGTGTTTTTACTTTTGAGATCGTATTAGGGATCAAAAACCCAATTTGATAAATTTGGCCTATTTTGACAAAATTAGTCTCTAGGGAGCAAATGAAGAGATTTTTTTGAATTTCTTGCATTTTTGAAAAGCTCTCTAATTTTTAGTCTAGGTCTCTTCTTTTCATTTTTGTTTTTGGATCTGGAATAATAGAAAAAAAGTATAATCTTGTTGACTAGATCAAAAGCAAAGAGTAAAAATGAGAAATTTTGTGATTAGTTTGCCCTTTCTTTGCATACACTTGATTGGAAGATAACTTGGATATTTGAGGCAACTAACCACTTTTTATTTTTTTTTTTTATGTTATTTCACACTAACTTGTGGTGCTAATAAAGTTTTGATTGTAGGTTGCCATCCTTGTGAAAAAAATTGAAACATTGCATAAAAAGAATGTATGTCAAAGCTTCAAATGCACAAGGGCTACTAACGATTGTTTGCAGGGCTGCCCAATGCATAAAAACCCAATTTTGCTTGTTCTTTACTTTTACATAAGCAGCATATACTAGTTTTTTATTTTTAGGCACATTAAAACTTACAATTGGAATCTTTTGGTGATAGGAGAGTATGCTCTTCACCCTTGTGGTGAATCAAAAATCTTGACTTACCATTTGATTTCAAGAGCAAGAGGCAACTGCATCTTTTTGGTGTGTTTGGGAGAAAATGATTGAAATAAGAGAGTATGCTCTTCACCCTTGTGGTGAATCAAAAATCTTGACTTCCAAAAGTTAATCCACTCTTTGTGTAGTTTAGAATCCTTTAGAGGGCCTGCTCTCGGACAACCTGAGAGGAATGACCCAAGTGGGGACAAGTAGATTACCTGGCTCTTCCAACCCACTATAAACTCGAGGCTATCAAGGACACAAAACCTTGATAGACATAGTGATTGTCTTCGCCTAGTGTGATTTCTTATGGGGTTTCGACCATAGGGAGATCACTAGGCAAGAATGCTTAAGGTACTCTTGTGGTCGCGAGATCGATTACTCATCTCAAGGTGAGGTGTCTCGTAATTGGGAGCAAGAGAAACACTATGAACATAAGCCCTATCTAAACACCCTAAGTTAGTAACTACCTTTTTTAGCCGCTCAACTTCTTGGTGCAAGGATCGATCCTAGTGGACTACCCGGATCACCCCAAGATTTTACACTCACCATCTGTGTTCCCTTGGTTATGCTTATGGAATTTCCATGACAAAGCCAATATCTCTTATGGGAAACCACCTAGTGTGAGGCAAAGGAGCATCAAGCGTGGGCCAAGTTGTTGAGTAATGAACCATGTCCTTTAGGTAGATATTGTTTGATGTGTTCTTGAATGTGGTATACCTGTAAAAATCTTTTAAACATACACATGACGATAATTCTAGGGAATTCTTTTGAGACCTCAGATATTCTTGTATCATGCAAGGTTGCTTTTTCCCTTTCTTGATTGTTTTAATACTACTCCATGTGTCACTATCTTGATTGGAAATAAATTGCTTTTGAACATCAAACTTGCTATGCTATCAACTATTGTCAAACTTTGTCAACCAAGTCAAAACATCAAATGCAAACATTTTCTTGTGTTGCTTGCTAAGGGGAGTCTCAACATTTGATTTTTATTTTCTATGTCTCTAGTTCTTGAACATGCTTAAAGTGACTCTTTGGTCTTGGTGCTCTTGGTCTTTTTGTCTTCATGGTCTATGTCCACTTGCTAGTCATCCTTTTGCTAAAATGGTTACCTTGATTTCTTCAGTGCACTCTTAGGTTGGGAAAGTTGTTCACTTGTCACCCCACTTGCTCTATCTACTTAGCTATTGGCTTCTTTCCTAGCTCTTGACTTGAGTCACTAGTGTCATAAGTAACTTGGACACTTTCTTGACAAGTCACTTTACTCTATCATTACTATATTGGCAAGTGAATAATCTACCTCTCTAGTTTGGACATCAAGTTATCTTGTGTCACCTTATTAGCTTCCTCTAGTCTCCTTCATGCTTGATTATCTATCTATCACTATGGAATTCAAAGCTTTTGCTACCAAACCTCAACCAAATCTAGATGATCATGATATCCTCCATGTCACCAAAGAGTTTCAAGATCTATATGCACAATATAAAGAACTAGAAGAGACAAATGATCTTTCTTACCTTCATCTCTCTAAGTGCATGATGGAAATGAAGTCTAAACTTGAGAAAAGGTTAGAAGAGAAGATTACATCATTACATGAATCTTCCTTAAGGTATTTACATGCATGTGAGTCACCTTCTTTAAGGTTATCCTCTTCTTCTAGGTCTTCATATTCTACTCCAAGCCATCAAATGTCTTCATCTTCTAGATCTAAAGACCTCTTTAGAGAACAAGCAAGTGATACATCCTTTGAGCCTATGCCAAAATTTCATGATGGACCTATCTTTGACCAAGATAATGATGAAGACATGGATGCATACCATTCACTTGAGAAACAACAAAAGGATTCTAGACATACTTCTAATATAACTTTTGCTCCCTTGGAAGATTTTTATGATGACACTTTGCAAAAACTTCTTGGCAATAAGATCATCATGTTACCTAAGTCTAGCTCATATGGAAACCCATTCTTGGATATCTATTGTGCTTATCATTAACATAATGAGCATAGTACTTTGGATTTCATTGAGCTAAAATATAAAATTCAAGATCTTATTGATAATAGAATTATTGATACCTCCAATGATTCATGTGATGAGGATACTTTTCTTGAGAAAGATCATATTAATGAACCTATGTCTAGTGATGGTTTCCTTGATACCTCCACTTCTTCCAACACTCGTGCATCTTCCAACACTTCAAAGCTTTCCAGCATTCCTCCATCAAATAAAGAACCTAATTCTTTCCACATTGACTACGCGTATCCTCAAGGGCTACCTCTAAAAGAAACTCAAGCTAACCTTCACCTAGCTGCAAACCTTTTCCATGCTACTAAGCCTAAATATCCAAGCACTACTTCATTCACTCTTCATCCTCCCTTGTCCTTGGAAGTGGCTCCATGTCAAGAGGACTCTTAAAAAGAAAAAACTATAAATGTCAAGAAAGATCAAGATCAAGTACCCTTTCATCTCTTTCAAGATGTTCCCCTCCATATCCTATATCTTGTCCACCCCCCAAGTATGATGAAGATACCACTTCCATTATCTCTCTTGAGCTTACTAAAAATTATGAAAAAAGTTCTCTTCATATGCTATCCAAAGCTACTTGTCAAGATCAAAGCATCGCCTCATGTTCTACTTCTCCACATCCACTTCAAAATTGTGCTCAAGCTTCAAGTGCTTCTATTAAAAATGTTGTTCCTATCAAAGGTACTTACGAGTCTATTGATGGCTTTGACCATGTTGCTCATTCTAAAGATGTTGATATCCCTTCCCACTATCCCTTTGCATCTTCTAAATCTATATTTGGTCCTTATCCATCTAAGCTAAAGCATTCAAACCTTCCATCCATATTGGGACCTTATGTTCCTCCATCTCCTACATTCACTCATAGCTCATTCCCTAGCTCTCCTATATTACCTCAAGATCAACAAAGACACTCATCCTTGATGAATTTTCACCCATCTATACATCTAAACCAGTCATATCATCCTTATTCATCCACAAATCCCAAGTCCTTTGGAAGTGAGAATAAACATAAGAATCCATTGAAAAAGAAATATCACTATGTCCCATCTAATCGACATGTGAATGCTAAGAAGGAGAATGCACAAAAGAGACTGCAAGGTCCACTACTCAAAGAGCTAAACCAAAGAAAATATGGGTTCCTAAATCCATCATTATACAAAGGAACTCTCAAGCACCCAAAGAATGAGGAAAATCTAAAGCTATGTGGATTCCCAAGTCTCTTTTAAAAGACTTGAATATTGAAAATATTTCAAAGTTGACATTCAAGCTTCCAAAGGCTTCCATTCCATCTTCTTCCAAAAATCTTCCTAAAATTATTCCAAAGCCTTCCACTCCACTTTTTTTTCCAAATCTCTTCTACCACCTCATACATTTAAACCTCAAGCTACTTCATCCATGATTCCTCCATCATTCCAATACCCTTCAAGGTGTGTGTCAATGTTGATCTTGTACAATATTTCAACTACCCTCATGAAATCCTCTAAACCTTACACTAACTTTTATACATGAACTATTATCCTCCATATACTCTTCCTACTACCATTTCTCTTTCATCACCCTATCAACATCTTTGAGCATAGCTTTCTATGGTCTTGGCTTATCATGACTTATCTTTTCTATAGGAGCATTATCTACATTCAAACAGCTTCAGCTCTTTCTAAAAATTCAAAAAAAAAAAGAAGAAAAAATAGAAAAAATGAAAAAAATGAAATGTGCCTTAGTGAAAACCACATCTTGTGGCACCTTGCTAGCAAAAGTAAAGAGAAATAAATTTATCCTTTGGTGAAAACTAATTTTTGTGGCACCTTAGATAAGTACCATGATGAAAACCTAGCAAATAGGCATCATGCGTAATTCTTCCATCATCCATCTATCCCTTCTTCTCTCTTTGATCTTGACAATGTTGAGCTATCTTTGCATATTGGCTATCTTATCCACCAGATTTTCTATTGTGCTCTCCCATTCACTCATATCCTCTATCTTGAGCTTTATTCTTATTGCTCTATCCCATTGCTATACTATCTAGTTGACCCCTTGGCCTTGATCATAATAAATGAAACATGGTTCTCATAGGTCTCTTGACATGGCTACTCTTTTGGACTACACACTTCATGCTATCTCACTTTTTGGCTTCATTGCTTATCCTACATGCTATCTTTCTCATTACTTCCATTGCTTACCCAAAATATGCTTCATATGACTATTTCACCTCTTTCCCTAGCTTGGGTACTCTTGAGGAGTCAGTCCTTGAGGATCACTTTCACTTGCTTCATACTCTTTTTTCATCCATCTTTGCTTATCCACTGGCTCATTGCTCCATCATATCCTATACCTTGCTAGACATTGGGAGAAAATGATGTGATCTTTCTTGAGAACAAGTGATATCTAAAACCTTCTAAAAAATTCCAAAAAAAATCATATATGATCCTTAAAAAAATCCTAAAAATCAGAAAATGTCCTGAAAAAAATGATCTTCTTAGTGAAAACCTAGCAATAGGCACTTTGATGTATCACCAAAAAAATCAAAAATACAAAAATACAAAAAATTGAAAAAACTCCTAAAAAAATCTGTCAAGTGGTGAAAATCTGGAAACAGGTGCTACTTGAGACCCTTGCACCTCTGTCTATCAGTCTCAATCACCTATTTTGCTACACATTTCCTAGCTTGGAATTGTTTCTTGTCCTCATCTTGGGGGCACAACTGCTTAGCCTATTGAGGTATTCTTGTGCATTAGGGTTTCTTGGACAACTCACAAAATAGTATTTCTCAACACTTCCTCCACCTTGACATCAAGTATTTTTCAACACTTTTCAGATAGTTTACCTATGGTCTCTGATGTCATGATATTTCTCACTATCAGAATCAAGTCTTGAAGAAATGGCCAAGTGACTTACACACACGCACTTTAACACTTAAATGACTGAGCTATGCTGATCTTTATCTACTTTGTGTGTTGTGTATGATGATTTCTTTGCCATGTGTTCCCTCCCTAATAGTCTTTCGAGGATGTCATTGACTAGAAGATTGGGGGTATGGGACATACTTTCTTGATTTTTGCTTGTGGGTATACTTTGTTTGTCTATAGTTTTGTAAGCATTTATGCTTGTCCTATCCAACATGTTGACTTACAAATGTATCATCCTTGACTGTTTTGCAAGACCACACTTGGGGGTTATCTTGGCGCTTATGCCTTGATACAGGTTAATCTTGCTAAATTAAACTTAGGCAATCTAATCGCGTATTTATCTTGACTTACATGTCTTTGATGCTTAGATTGGATTTCCACATACCTATCTAATATCGATCATATTCATATCCCCATAGTTATACTAGTGATGGTTGTATGATCTCATGATGTCCCTAATAAATGCTCAATGATGAAATTAAGAGTCTAAATGCTATACACTTCTTGTTGGTAAACCACTTTTCATATTAGCTTGCATTTTAGGTTCATTTTCTAGCTTAGTCTTTCATTCTTGCATATGGGGAGAGCTCTCTCTTCATCTTTTTGTGGACATATCAGCTAACTCCTTCCATATATTTCTTAATTTTCTTCTTGTTCATGTCTTTTCACCTTCTTAATCTTTCACTTCATCTCTTTTCTATATTATCATCACATTATATAAATTTTTGACCTCTTAAATAATTTCAACATCCTAGATTCATTTTTGGGATCAAAATCCAAATTCGAGTTCATCTTGATGGTCAAAATTGTCTTTTAAAATTCTACTTTCTTCTGAGCAGTTAGCTGACCTTTTGAGGTCTAATCTCTAAATCATCATTGGAGCATCTTCATTTCTTCATGTCTTCATCATTTCCATACTTCGTATCTACTTCAATTCACTGTTTCATGTCTAAAACCACCTTTCTACTCGTTTCAACCTAATTTTTATGCTATATCCTTCAAGGTTAACTCTAATCAAACTGGGGCATTTTATCAGTTTTTTTTATAGTCATTCTTGGGTTCTAATCATCTATCTATCACCTTGGATATTGCTATATTCTAATTTTCTCATGTATAGCCAGTTTTTGCATCCCCTTACCTCATTTCAATTTCAATCCCAAGGGGGCAGAAATACTCTATCACTGATTGCTACAACTATCTATTTCTTACGAGCATTTGTTTGATCTTCTCACTTGTTCTCAATCTATCTACTTTGCTAAGTGTTAGCATTCTTCTTGAATTTTGACATCATCTTTTCCTAGTGTTTATTACTACCACTATCAGGTTGTACATTTAGGACTTGCTATCTTTTTCTACATTTCATTCTTGAAAATCAGATATCTATATCTATCACCACCTACTTGGCTTTCTATTTTCTTTGACATAATGTGTTCCCAGATTGATCACACATTAGTCAAAGAGGGGCAAATGTAATCACCTAAAAATGGTCATCTAGACTATTAGCCCCCTTTTCAACATGTTGGCTAAATTAATTTAATCATTTACCTAGACCAAATTGCTAATAATCAATTTATTTGATTATAACCTATACTTTGACTATGCTATCCTAAGTTCATTATTTGATTAAAAGAACATGTCCCCTTTTAATTAAATAAAACACCCCATTCTTCTAACCCACTTAAAGTGCACACATAAAGTCCTTTTTCTATTTTATAATTAAAAGAAAAGGCTTGTGAGACTTTTGTCTTATATGGCAAGTCAACTTATATTCTATTGGTTGACTTGTGTGTGCACATGGATCACACCTATTTTTGAATTCCATCGTTGATCATCCACCATCTTCATCTTGATCTCTACCGTCCATATGACTTTAAAAGGGAGAGAGTTTTCCCCCTCAAAAGATCCATCCTTATTTTGAATATTGTTATGCTGCAGGTTTTCTAACAGGTATCTTTGGAGCTTTGTGGAGAACTTCTCTTTCTTGTCTACATTCTCTCATCCATGGCATTCTAGCTTAGCTTAGCTTTCATTTTTACATGTAGCTTAAATAATATAGTCTAATAGTTGGATTGTAACACTCTCATCCATGCTTAGAATAGCTGGACTTTTCATATTCATGCTAGCTTAATCTTTAGTTGCATTGCATCCTTGAGGAAGTCCTAGGGACATTTGCATTCTTGCATCTTGTCTTTGGAACCTCCCATTGCATGGTTTACTAGCAAGAAGAGTATCTCTAAGGCTCATCTAAGAGCCCTTGAACTTGAAATACACTCTCTTGCACTCCATGGATAGGGAGCTCTAAGCCAACATCCAAGCATTCTAAACTCATGGAATCGTTTGGATAGAAGGGTTTAGAGTGAGACACTTTCGAGTGTACACCACCAACCTTGGGGGTGGTGACATCCATCTTTGTGTCATCCTAAAAAGGTAACCTATAGAAGAATGGGGATGGGGAAAGTGGTGGAATTTGGGGTCAAATTTTGTAGATGGACAACATGAGGGGATGGGGGGAGGGGGTGAATTTTTCCTCAATGGGGGAAAGGGAGTCATGGGTCTTACTAGAAGAGTGAATGGAAGGCTCATCTATGGCTTTCATAATAGAATTATCAAACTTTGTAGACACATTTTTTTCAGGGCATGCTTACATTTTCTTTGGAAATTCTATTAGACCTAAAGGTGCCAATGGTTTCAATGTGGTCTCCAAAACCAACTGTGAATACCTCTTTCTTACTTTTTTTGTGACCTGGTGTGCCAAGTGCTAGTTTTTTTCACTAAAACCAAGGGGAGGAAGACTTGGTTTTTTTCCTTTTTCGATTGGTACCAACTTGAAAGGGAGCACCTTCATGGGTAGAGCCTAGGGGTTAGCTTGATGCATAGTAATGATAGGGACATTAATAGAGGAACATAGGGCATGATGGAAATTATACAACCTAAACATAAGGCCCTAGTGTAGAATAACATTTTCCTTGCCCTTATGAATAGCCTCAATATTACTCTCAATTAAGTGAAGAAAAATGAACAAAATGGAAATGAGGGTTATTGCATAAATGTAATGGAAAGGGAAATGATATAAGTAGAAGACAGTAACCTTACCTTCCAAGGTGAAATATTGCTTGATAATGTGGCAAATTTGCAAAAAGATACCTAGAAGATCCTTCCTGCTAAACCATCCCTACCTCTTTATAGATTCTTCATTAGGTGGCCTAAATAATTGGTTGAGGAATTATAATCTAATGTTTTTCTCATTTTTTCCCATTTTTGTCCTTCCATGGAGAGCTCAATAGCTTTCGTAATGACCTCCTCATTTATGTCAAAGATAATACAAAGAAAAATTGCTTGGAAATAATTTTTCCATGTCCACCAGTCATATGCTCCATGAAGGGAATGATTCCTCCTTCCTCGTAGATAAACATCACCTTTGAACTATTATTGAAGGTGTCATCATTTTTGTTAGGCTCAATGTGCATTTTGGCTCCACCCATGATTGCATAATGAAAAAATAGTTGAATTTGTTTGTAGATGAAAGAAGTAGGTTGTAAAATAATATTAAACCCAAAGTTACCTTTGATGGTTGCCACAACCACCACTTTTACTATAATAATGACCACTAAAAAAGTACCACCTTATGATGTGTCTTGTCTGATTGTACACATGTAAATTTCAAATTTGGGAGTGTTTTGGTACAAGCCTTGATTGTCTTATAAATATTAGCCTTGGGAATGATGGCATGATAAATATTTTCATAATGTCAACACTTTACATACCTTGTCATTATTAAATAATACCAATATAAAACTGACAGAGGATCCTTGTCATAAATACTCCAAGTCATCAAATAATCATCCCAAATATCCCCATTATGAGTAGTCATCATGGAAATGATGTGGAAAATATAACCATTGTTAGTAGTACCCTTATTCAAACTCCCCTTAACCATTTTATTGGTGTCTTGTATGGTTAACATTTTTTTCATTGCATTCCTCTTTTCTTAAAAGGATTTTAGTATCCTTTAACAACTTATTATCCACCCTCCAACATCTTAAACCTCCTAGTTGTAACCCTACTGCAACCATTGAGTTAGGAACACTATTACCCTCCCAATATATGTGTCCTATTGTGTAGCTTTGGAAGTAATGTAGAAGGTTGAAAAAATCATTGGGGATTGCATTATATCTATATCCTACACTTCCTTGGCCTTTGATAGTGTCAAAAATAATTTTTGAGTTTCCTACCACATCAATCCTGGTAACTCCTATAGAGTTTGAAAAGTGCAATCCTCATAGCATGGCCATGCCTTTAGTCTGGTTGACCATATGATCCTTTAGTGGTCCAACATAAGATGTTATCTGTTACCCCTTGTGGTCATAAAGAATTCCTTCTCCCACCTAAATTTCACTTCTATATGCTCTATCAAAGTTGAATTTTCACCACCCTAAAGGTGGTGGAGACCATGTGATACTGGATTTTACCACTTTTCTGTGTTGTCAAACTTGTCAAGTCCCTGCAGGAAGTTCCAATCCTTAGTGATTCATTGATCTAAAAGAAAGGGGGGTGTGTCTAGAGATTTCTAATTACACAACATAATGTTCCCTATCACCATGCAAAGCCCCAGGTGGGAAGTGGTTTGAGGGGTGCTTTCTTCATTTCTAAAGATCCTCTTATTTCTCTCCTTCCAAATGCACTAGCAAAAGTAGAGGATATTAGTTTCAACATAATCATGATGAGGGGGTGTCTAGAGGTCCATTACCAGCTAAGAAATTTCTTTTTGTCTTCATTCATGGCCCATTTTAGTTTTAGTTCTTTGAGGATCTGCTACTAGATGAAAGAAGAAAAAGGTAATCAATGTTCATAGCTGCCTTTTTACAAATGATACATATGTTGGCTAGATTAAAAACAACATTTAATTGGGTTATCTTATTATTGGAGGATGTTATAGTTAGATCATAGGAACACTTAGTGGTGAATAGGTTAGAAGTATTGGGGGGCCATATGATCCTATCATATTATCCAAACTAAAGGATTCTAATGTGCTAGGGTACATCCACAAGATCATGAGCAACCTTTCTAGTAATTGAATTATCACCCATCAAGTAGACCATGTTAGACAAGATTCCCTAGCTTATGTACCCCACCATCTTCTAACCCAACACTACAGAAAGAAGGTTATCTAAATTGAGGAATCTTTTGTTATCCAAAGTCACGCCAGTAGTCTAGTTATCTAGCCAAAACTCAATATTTTCCCCATTACCAAGTTGTCATTTGATGCCTTTTTGAGTTAGAGTTTTGCACTTGTTGACCATGTTCCACATTTTGACCCTTGTGGTAAGTTCTTTGCCATGAAATGCTCATAGAAAGAGTCCCATTTCAAGTATTTAGCATGCTTATGTGATACTAATCCTCTTTCCCTTGGATGGTTTTCCAAGCCACCTTAGAATTTAGTGTTCTGTTAAGATTATTGATTTTCTATAGTTTGAGACCAAGAAACTTTTTAGGGGAGAAAATAATGTCCTAGTTGACTAAGGATATCTTATTTGTCTCCTATGTCCCTACTCAGAGGAAGTTGTGTTGAATCTTTTCATGTTTGTTCACTATGACTCCCAAAATTTTAAAAAGAGAGAGGAAATACTTAGATATGCCTTGAAGTGAAGACTTTAGAAATTGGATTTCCCCCACATCACTTAGAAGTTTTCCCTTCCACCTTGTGAGATTCTTTTGAGCGTGTTCCAGGATAGTAGACCAAAATCCATCTTTAACCTCTTTGACAATTAGGAATAGCCCTAGGTAAGTAAAGGGGGGATTAGTTGAATGAAAGCCTAAGATACAGATAACCTTGGTTTGAATATCCATGCTAGTGTTGAAGAATAAAATCCTACTCTTTTGAAAGTTAATACCTTATCCCGATGCTACAACATACTTATCCAATAGGAGCTTCCACTTCCTAGCCTCAACCATAGAGGATTCACCAAAGAAGAATGTATCATCCATGAACTGTTGAATGACAAAGGGGGGAGGGTTGAAGTCAATATGATACCTTTGATGTTTCTTTGATCAACTAGATTTTTCATATTCCTACCTAGGACCTTCGCAATCAAAATGAAAAGATAAGTATCAATTTCCACACACTCTTTAATTATAGTGATGAACTTATCATTGAATCCCAAACAATCAAGAACTTTGTAAAGAAAGGACCAATTAACATTATCATAAGTTTAGTTAAATTGATGGTTTGATATAATTATTATTTATTTATATTTTAAGAAGAGTTATAGTATAATTTACCTTATAATCATTTAGTTATATGTAATTGATATTATGGGTGGAACTATAATTTAATTTAATTATAATTATAATATAAGTGAAGTTATTTATAATTGCACTATAAGTTAAAGGGGAATTAAATATTAATATTGGACTTAGACAAGAGTTAAAGTAAAACTCTAAAAATAAAATTGGTTTTAATATTTAATCCAATGATTCAGTTTATTAATTAAATTATTTATGACTTGAGATCGTTTAAATTAATAACATGACAATATGATATAGTAAGATTGATAAAATATAAATATAATTAATATTTTAAAAAGAGTTAATTTTTTTTGTTGAGTCTTAAATTATTAAATGAATTATAAGAAATAGTATCATTATGATATTGGTTAATCATATGGTATCCTTGTACACATAATATTTTATAAATATTAGTTACATTTGGGAAATATTAACCTTATTAGACACATGGTGATTTGATATACATGATAATTTTATTTTCACTTATACCATAGGTATTCATGGATTTTATAGAATAGAAACTCTTATATTCAAAAGAAAATTTAGAAGACTAAATGACTAAAAAATGTGTATTTTGTAGACAATTATTATAGTGTTTTCATGTTGTTTATTTTTATGATAATTTTGGAGGTTATGTAGTTGACCAAATAAGATTGTATACCTAAGGCTATGGGATTTTATTTTCTATGTGAAAAGATCTAATGATTTTTATGTCACGATCAATCCATGCATGAAGTTAGAGTGTAGCTATGAGTAACGCCACTTGTTTTGATCATTATATCTTTTAACCAAAAAGGGAAACAACCATTATTTTATTAAGTCATATTTAGCTGGTCACCTTTTGTTATCATTTATATTGTCCTATATTCTAGATGGTTGCATTTATAGATTACGATTTTGATTAAGTAAAACAAGTTTTACAAGGATCCTGAAACCCAAAAGTTTTACAACATATAAATATAGAGATTAAAAAAGTCTAGCAAACATGAAACTGCTATGAAAAGCCAAAAATAACAAAAAGCCAAAAGCCAGGAGGTAAAAGCCAACTACCTACCCTATAAGAAAAACCAAAAGAGAAACAACCTAATGGTTCTCCTTATCCAGGTCTTGCAGAGTTTCTATAGCTTCATTATCCTTCTGATTATCCACTCCTTCGTGGTTCTTGTTCTGGGCATCCTCCTGGTCCACCTGGTCCACTTGGTCCCTGGCAGCTTTCAGAGCAACCTCTTCCTAGCCAATTTCTAGATTGGTCATCTTCATCATGTTCCCACCAAGGCCAGCTCTTATTAGAGTATCACCCAAGTTGAATATGTTCTCATTCAAAGTGTGCAGAGTATCCACAATTTGTTTTGTCAGAATCTAGTGGATGTAGTCAAACCTCTAGACTTTTTGTTCAACCAAGGATAGTCTATCCTCCTATTCATCTCTCGAGTCCTAGCCACTATAGTACTTCTGGCTACCATCCTAATCAGTCTTCATTTTGGTGTTCTCCTAGACACTGCAAATGTTCTGGCTCCTATCCTAATTTTTCTTTTCCTTTAGAGCCTCAATTTCCTAAAACAACCATTTGATACATCAAAAGTTATCTATCAAGCTATTCTCCATGTTGTTCAAGAGGTTGAACTTAGTTTCTCTCACTTTGTCAGAAATGACCAATAGAGCAGGGTCAATTAGCTCAACATAATGGGTTATGCCATCAAGGTCCTCCATCACCTAGATGTTCATTAGATCTCTAACAATACCCAACCTAGCAGTATCCATGTTAAAATTCCTCCAAGCCCTCCTCATGTCCTTCCTTATCACCTCCCCACTTTTTTCCACCATAATTTCAATCATCTCCTCAGGCAAGGAAATGGGCAGGTTAGGGCTGGCCAAGGGTCTCAAAGGTCAGTGCAATGGGGTCTTCCTGAAGTAGGGCTTGGTCAACTTTTCTTTTCCTGGGGTTTCCCAGGGAAACATCAAGGGAATCCTCCTCCTTATCTCTTTCCCTCCCCTTATCCTCATCCTTCACTATGTCCTTCCCCTTCTCCTTGTCCTCATCCTCAGAGTTAGTGTCAGTCTCCTCTTCTTCCTCGGTATCCTCTTTCTCCTCCTAAGGCTCTGGATTGGGGGTAATGGGGGGAAGACATCTAGGGCTCTTTCTACTGGGAAAATGGGGATTGTGGGCAACAGAGATGGCTTTGGTGGAGTTTTCCTCATCCTCACTTTTAACAACTTGAACATCCCCAGAGTTCAAACTAGTGATATCCTCTGAAGCATTACCCGGGTCACTAAGGGATTTTCCCCTACTTTGAGTTTTCAAAAGCTCATAAACTAGGAGGAGAAGGCCTTCATGGAGGGCAAGATTAGTGATAGGTTTTCTATTGAAACCCTCAATACCCTTAGACAAGGAAGTGTAAACATAGAAAGGAAAATAAATTTCAACAACATGCCTAAAGTGGTTTAGCAACACAAAATGGTGTGTTCTTATCCTGTCAAACCTGGAGTCAAGAGTGATATACTCAATGAGAATCCTAAGAACATACCTTCATAATTTTTTCATAGATTCCATCTCATAGTATCGGCCTTGATAAGTTTTTTCCTCTCAACATCATCCTTGACAAATTCGCTAACAGCGTTGGCCAACATCTTTTTGTCCCTATAGAATTTTATCCCTTCCTGAGGGATTTTTGTCACCTCTACAATCAAGCCCTCAGTGATGTGGTGGGTGACTCCATCTATTTTGACTTTCCTATTATTCCATGTTTCCACCATCACCTTGGTAACCCCAGTTTCAAAACTGTGAAGCTTCAGCACGAACTTGGTGATACCTCCTTTTTTGAGCTTGTGCAAAACCTTCTCCTTCTCCTTACAATTATCTATTTCCCCCCAAGGCTCTCTTATGATCCTTTCCTCAACCATGGCTATCTTCAGCTCTATAAACCCTATTCTGCTAGTAGAATTGCTGAGCTTTTTTTTTCCCTGAGATGTTGAAAACAAAAATGTAATTACATTTTTTAGTGGTTTTGTTCATGCCAGCCCTCAAAGTGCACCTTCCGTACATGTAATTATGAATTGAAAAGAGCTCTGAATGACTTCTAATTACTCCCCTTATGATGTGTGATTTGGTATATCCTTCCATTATTAAAATGGGATTATATTTGTACCCTAGATTTGGTCCTACCAAAGTAACTCAATCGCCGCTACCAGGATTTCATCACCATTCTTCTACCTCATCACCAAGTTTTTGGTAACGGTATCATTGGAAAACCAGTAAGCAATTGAGTTTGCTTCTCGATAATTGTGGCTAACAAAAGTCTTTTTGAACTTACCCAAGTCAAATTTGAGGTCATCAATGACATTAGAAATCGTCTAGGAGGGTGTGGCATGTCCTTTGATGCAGTTGATAATGTTTAGGGAGTCGCCCTCAAGCTATAGGCACTCAATCTTGAAAGCCAAGGCTAGCTTAACAATCTGTTTGGCCGTACTTGCTTTAGTAAAGTGATTAGTTTGGTGACCAAGAGGGAAAGAAACAGTCACAATTCATCCACTCAAACTATTTCTAATGATGTCTCCACTACTAGCTAGACCAAGGTTCCCCTTTGTCACCCCATCAAATTTGGCTTTCTGTCAGTCCTTAGGGGGGAAGGACCATCTAGCTTCTTGTCTTCTCTTGTCCCTATCTTTTTTCCTAACATTACTATTCACACCTTCCTTGATATTTCCTCCCTTTTTTATGGCAAAGTTCTCCATGATGAGTCCTTCAATTTTCTCTGCATTTATGAACTCTAGAGCTTCTCTTTCTTTGAATATTTTGTTGTTGCACTCTTTCCAGATTCCTTGGCAAAAGTGTGGGAGATTCCAAGAGCTGAATAACTAAGTATTCAAACTAGAGTGGTGGCTTCTCCACTGGCAAAAGAAGTCCTAGATATTAATCGGGGGGCACCAACTAAAACCAAGATCCTTGGTTAGAAGGTTCCACACCTTGGATGAATAGGGACAATGGATGAATAAGTGATTCACCATTTCCAAGTTATGCTTGCAGCGGCTACACCTATTGGGGATTATTCGGCCTCTCTTGGCTAAATTATCCAAGGTAAGAATTTTGTCTTGCAGGAGGAGCCAGAAAAAGATATTCATTTTGGGAGTGAGACTAGAAATCTAGGCTTTGGCCCAAATTGGTTTTTCCATCCTATCCCATATAGAGAAATAGCTAGAGGCAACAGAGTATAGCCCATTCGAGTTATCTCCCCAAATGATAGTGTCCCTATTGTTGTTGATGGGGGTGGCATTCAATAAAATTATCAGAGGGATAAGGTCTAGGGATAGCTTAGAAAAGTCATGCCAGCCTTGACCAGTTATGTAATCACTAACTTGCATGCCAAGTCTTCCTATGCATTGTTCCACCCATCTTCCATAGCTGGGATGATTGATAAGAGGTCCCTAACTAGTCCAGTTATCCTGCCAAAATAAGATATTATCCCCTTTACCAACCTTCCATTTGGCCTTTGACTTGGCCACAAGTCTAGCCTTCAAGATCCCATTCCAAATATAGGACCCCTAGGGAATCTTGGTCTCAATTATCAAGAAGTTGAGAGACTATCTTCTCATATATTTCTCAATTAGGATATCCCTCCAAATGCTTGTGCTTTGAAAGATATGCCATGACTATTTGGCTAAAAGGGTGTTATTAAGATGTTTAATCTTTCTGATACCTAGACCTCCATGGCATTTTGGGAGGAAAATGAGGTCCCAAGAAACAAGATGGTATCTCTTGTGGTCATCAACCCTTATCCAGAGGAAGTCCCTCTAAATCTTCTTCATTCTATCTGCATGTTTGGCAGGGATACCAAAGAGGCTTAATGCATAAGTAGGGAGGTTTTGGAATATGAATTTCACTAGGATACACTTTCTAGCCTGGCTAAGGGTGGTCGCTTTCCATCTAGCAAGTTTCTTATTAAATCTATCTATAATGCTATTCTAGAACAAATCTAGGGGTCTGGAACCCAAGGGCAGGCTAAGATAGTTGGTTGGCAGGGATCCAATGCCGCTTCCCAAGATACAAGCAATTTTCCTTTGTCTCTCCAAAGGGGTGTTGATGAAGAAAACTAAACTCTTCTTCCAATTAATAGCTTGGACTCAACCCCTGCTATAGGTGTTCAGGAGGCCCTTGAACACTCTGGCCTCATGGATTGAAGCTTCTTCCCCCAAGATAGTGTTATCCACAAATTTCTAGTGAGTGAAGGTAGAGGGACCCGAAGAGGTCTTAAGACCTTGTAGACTCATGCACTAACATTTCCTTTGGATGAGTCTTCCTAGGCATTCAACTAGAATGATAAAGAGAGCAGGGGAAATGGGGTTACCTTGCCTTAGTCCTCCTGAGGGGAAGAAGAAATTAGAGGGGGAGCCATTAACCAAAATAGATAAAGAAGGTGAGGAGACAAGTTGAGAGATAATCTTACAAACTTGAGCATCAAAATTGAATGCCTAAAGGACTGCCATAAGAAAATTCCAATCCACCCTATCATAGGCTATAGACATATCCAATTTGAGCAAAAAACCTTCCTTCTTACCACCCTCTAGAGAATGGATGACCTTGTGAACCGTGACAATAGAATCAAGAATCTGCCTCCCAGGGACAAAACTAGTCTGCTAAGGGGAGATGATCAGGGGGAGAATGTTGAGGACTCTTGTGGTAAGAACCTTAGAGATGATTTTGTAAAAAGAATTGCAAAGACTAATTGGCCTAAACTTCTCCATCATATCAGCCCTCGGTATCTTTGGAATGAGAAAAAGGAAAGTGGCATTAAGTTCTTTCAAAAGAGTTCTGGCCCCAAAGAATTCTTGGATAGCCTTAATAACATCCCTTTTGATCACCTCCCAGTAGAGCTGAAAAAAGGTCAAAAAATTGTCCGAGCCAGGAGCTTTATCCCTCAGAAGACAGTTGAGAGCCTGGAAGATTTCCTCTGGGGAAGGGATAGCTTTTAGCATAGAATTGTGATGTGATTGCAATAAGGAGGGGATTACCGACAAAATGTTAGCTTGATCTGACACTAACAGAGAAGGATCCTTGGAAAGGAGGGATGAGAAGAACTGAATAGGTTCATTTGCAATCTCATCATCCTTAGATAGATGAGCCTAGCCTTTCTTAATGTTTGAGATCTTGTTGCTTGCACAATGTTTGAACATGGTCAAATGGAAGAAATGAGAGTTCTAGTCACCTTCTTTCAACCAATTTACTCTAGATCTTTGTTTCCAGTAATGTTCTTCCTTAGTAATGATGTTATGGAGGTCAAAGAGGATGGCCCTTTCTTCTAGCCTATTCTGGTCATTATATCAATTTTGCTAATTTCCTTCCTAGATGATACAGAGTTGATTAGTCTTCTTGTCCTTATCCTGGAAAATGTGGCCAAAGTCTAACTTGTTCCAGATTTTAATGTTTCTTTTCACATTCTTCAATTTTTGGGCAACCCTATACATTGTAGTGCCTTCAACCTCAATATTCCATGAAGAATAAATCTTAGATTCCAGAGCCAGGTGGGTAATCCATATTTTCTCAAAACAGAAAGGGGAAAGTCCTTTTGACAGCTAGAGGGGCAAGAGAGAGAGAAATTGGAGAATGGTTAGAGCCCACTCTAGGGAGGAGGGAAAGTCTACAGGAGTGAGTATGTAGCCACCCAGGAGAGATGAGGGCTCTTTCAAGACAAACCTGGATACATTCCCCACCAACTCTTTTGTTAGACCAAGTGAATCTTTCCCCCCAAGAGGTCCACATCCATGAAAGCCAAATTTTGGATGAAGTTGGAGAGGTCAAGATTAATATCCTAATTCGAAGCAAGACCTCCACATTTTTCATTGTTTGTGGGAGGAGAATTAAAATCTCCCATGATGATCCATTTGTTAATGTTGTTGTTGGTAATGACCACTAAGATCTTATCCTAGAAAGCTTTCATTTCCCTTTTTGAATTTGTGGCATACAAGTTTAAGATGAACAAGGAGTCATCACTATGGATGTGGAACACCTTGCATAGGAGAGCATTATTAGTATTTAAGATGGGGGACATCTTGAATGCCCTATTGTTATAAAGAATCAACACCCCTCTCGAGGCTCTGTCTGAATCAGTGGCATCACTGTTCATGGATTTACTGAAAGATAACTTGTTTACCAAATCCCTTTTCATCTTAGTCTCTTGGATCAACAAAAAATTTGGTCTTTGATCTCTAATCAAATTTTTAACTAGTTCCTGTTTATGAGCCCCATTGAGCCCCCTAATGTTCCAAGAAATGACCTTCATTTCTTACTTCCTGAGAATTCCTTGATGGTTCTGTGGCTCATGTCTGCTAGGTTTCTTTTGGTTTCTTCTTGCAATAGTTGATTGGATTTCTTGCTTCCTAGTTGCTTGGGAGTTATCCCAACATAAGCCTTAACCTTGCTTTTGGTTGTTGTTGGGGACAAAGGGGAGTGGTCACAATGTTGGTTCTTTTTATATTTTTTTTGTCATACACCAACCATTTAGACTATCCAGAGAACAGCTATGAATCCACTATTCCCAATGAGAGACCTGGTCAGGGAATGAGTTGTTGACGAGTTGAAGGAGCTTTGCCTCCAAACCCTTAGGAGTTGGCATAGGTTCCTCTTGACCAAATTCCATTCTCAGAGGATGAGTCGGGGAGACCTTGGGCCTTGAGAAAATCTTCTAAGGAGAGTCCTACCTTCCATTAGAATAGAGGGTCTCAGTCCTCTAACCAATATTCTCTTTAGAACGGGGGGGGGGGGGGTCCTACCTCTAGCCATTCTACTCTAGACCTACCACCTTAGAAACTTCCTCTATAGTAGGGGCTTCCATAGAGGGAGCAGCATCAAAGGACTCACTGTGGGCTTGATCACCCAAAATGACATCATTCTGCCTAGGGGCATTCTGCTTAACTTCCTTGCTATCTTGCAACTCTAAAGACTTGAAGGGTTTATGCTTCCAGATTAGTTTCTTCTTCCCCTTGGCTATTGGGTAAGAGGGAGAAGGTTTCTTCTTAGATTTGTCTAAGGTTTCAACATCCTTGGTCTTCTACTTATCTGCCCTAGGGTATGGTTGGCCTTGTGACCTACCTTCAAGCAAAGAAAGTAGGCAAAAGGGATTGTTTCATAAATTAGTTTTTGAATATGCACTCCAAGTTTAGAATGAAAGGCCACAGTCTCAGGCATGTCTATGCCTTCCCTAACACCTATGCAGATTCGAGCATAGTTGAGGTGGTGCTTGTAGGCAGTGATCGGGTTCGTAGATAGGAGTTCACCCAAAGTCCTCGCAAGCCCTACAAAAACATCTTCATTCCAAAATTCTAAAGGAAACTCAGGTAATCTAACCCAAACAAGGGCTTGAAAAAAAAAAGAGTCATTCAAGTTTAGTTTGGAAGACCACTTCTAGAGCACCAGGGTGGAGAGACCAATAGCCCACTATCCCTCATAGAGAATGATGGATAAATCTTCCATGCATGAAAAATCAAATGACATAAAACCCTTTTCTATTACTGTGACAGAGACTTGGCCTTTCAGAGCCCATTTCTTCTTGATGAAGGTCCTGACATCATCTATGTTTGGTCTCGGTCCAAAAAAGTTACCAAATAGAATAGAAGCCATGGATGAATGCTATGATCCATGATTTTGTCTGGGATGGCAATGGTACAAGAACCTTTCTCAGTTTCAAGAAGAGTCTTAATAGGTGGGAAAGAGGACTTACCTAAGGGTTTGACCCCAAATAGAGAAGACCATTTGTAGATCCTTGCCGATCCAATTTGGGAACCAAAGGAATCTTGACCACTTCCTTGGAGGGGAAATCTGGGTCCCCATCCACAATCTTTGACTGGTCCCCAGTACCAGAAGATGCCTGACAATCCCTCGCCTGCGACCTGTATTCCAGATTAGGGATCTAATCCCAACATTTCAGAAGTATCTCACCCTTTCCTAAATTCAAACTTTGAAAACCACTACTTCCTCCACTCCCTCCACTTGTGCTCAACATGATTTCTCCCAGAGGCATTTATAGATTACGTTGCTTTATGTTCATTTGATGATATGGATCATTATCTATATGGGTTATGCACTCCATGTTGGAGATGGATGATATTAATGTTATGTTATCATTTGTCTCATGTTATGAGACTTTGTGGATTGTTTTTATGATTGTGAGATATCTATTGTGGGGTGGATGGTCTTTTTGAGATGTTATATTGAGATGGACAATGAATCCTTGTATGGATGTGATATTCTTTACTATGATATGTTACTTTACTTTTTCACTTTAATCATTATGGTTTATCTAAATATTTTTGGTATTATTTTATCCTCTCTCTTTTTGAATGGGGTATCTAGGTAGGTTATCTAGGTGTATAAGAGGCAAATGGTTTGCAATGGGGGTTAGGGCTCTAAGTGGTTGTTAGGGTAACTCATTATAAGTAAATTATTTAAGTGATGACACAACACATTAAATAAGGGGATTTGAAAATAAATTAACAAGATAATTGTGTTCCTTGCCTTTATCTTGAGCACCAGTACATGATATGATTGGAGTGGGAAAGGATGCTTGATTGTGATCTTTCATAGTTAGTTTCCTTGTTTGCATAAAAGGATTATTGATGACACATAGATTCACTAGGGGACTGAAGTCCAAAGATACTTCTAGGGTAACCTTAGAGTTGACTCATGTAATAAAACTTTCCTATATACATCTTAGGTTTCCTATAGATTTATATTTATGTTTTTGTATTGGTTACCTCTAGGACCATCTTTTCCTATGAGTAGTATCACTTGACATAAAGAGCTTCCAGGATCCCTTACTAAGGATTTCTATTATTGATTTTGTGTTTTGATATCCATGTGTGGATCATAGATTATCTCCCATGCATGGTGGGAGAGGGCTTGACTGGGTTACAATGAAGTTGGAAGATAGTGACTTCTTACAATTTTGGTTCCCCATAGATTAGCATTGATGGTTGGTGTTCCTTTGATGTATTATGCTATTCTTATTCTTGTCTTGAAGAATTTTATTCAGTTGATGTATTTAGGTGTTCATGTATCTTGTATTTTGAGATCCTACATGATGATATATTATATTCTATTATACTTGTATTTATTATTACATACCCTGCAACATCTATAGTAGATGTTGTGTATTGGATGTACTTCATCGTTTCAATTATATTTTTGTATTTTCTTATGAGATTATGTATATGTTATTCATTTTTGGTTATGGACCTTGTAGTTAAGATCAAAGCTAATTAATAAAGTGAAATTCATGTTATTCAACATGAAGAAATCCTTGAGAAATAGAAATTGTATTTGCATTTCTCAATGTGTATTTGATGTATATATATTACATTTGTAAGAATTTTCCTTAGGGAAAAATCACCCAAGACCAAGAAGCTCAAATACTAGCACAAAATAGACCAATAGAGGATGATTAGAATAACAATATGATATTCGATTGATGTATAAGTACACTATGAGGGCCTGAATATAAAGGCCTCTAGAATGCTTCTAGAATGTCTAGGAGTTAGCAATATGATAAGCCTCACGACTAAGTACATGTCCACTGAGACTAGATTATCCTCCATTAAGCACAAGAGTTAGTGCAATGATGAGAGGACAAGCCTACAAAGGTGTGTCACATAAAATTATGTTGTAGACACCATGTGCTTAATTAAGAGTGTGAACAACTGTGTTGTCTACATGACAACTCAATTCATTATGCAAACTCCAATGTTGTAGGCACCATGTGCTAAATTAGAGTTGCTTACTCCTGTGTTGTCAACATGACAACTCATATGAGTATGCAAACTCCTAGGTGTCTAACCTAATAAATAATAAAATAATGCATTTATCCTAAGCAAACTTAAGTAAAGTATAAATAATAATTATTTACACTAACACCCCCCCTTAAGTGCAGCTTAGGGGAATGCACTTAAGCTCACAAAAGCTATGATGAAATGCATAATGGGTCTTGGAAACTAGACCATGTTAGGTACCCATGTACAAAAGCAATGCTCTACATATAAAGATGTAATGAAATCTCTCATAAAGTGGAGAAAGAGGGAAAACCTCGTGGGAAAAGCCCTCACTCGAAAAAGAGAGATAAGTACAATAATGAAGAAGAGAGAGAAGAAGACCTCATATGAGGAAAGGATCCCTCCCAAAAGAAAGAAGAGAGAAGTCAAGGGACTCCCCCTTCTGAAACATCTCGCACCCCCAAGATATCTCACAAATGGATATACTTGACCCCAATGAAGGGTTTGGTGAATATATCTATGACCTACTCTGCTATAGGACAATACAATAATGCAATAGCCTACTCATGTATCAACTCTCTAATGTAGTGCATATGAATCTCAATTTTTTTGGTCCACTAATATTGAATTGGATGTTTTAAGATCTCAATATCACTCTAATTATCACAATGTATGATTGTGGGTTTAGGTATGTGAAATCCAACTCCTCTAGGATATGTTGTAATCAAATAGCTTTTATAGTTGCAGTGACAACACCTTGATATTCAACCACAGTTGAAGAAAGAGCAATATTATTTTGCTTCTTAATCTACCAACAAATGGGGCCAAAACCAAGGTGAAACATGTAACTTGAAGTAGACTTGCGGGAATCAAGATCCCTTGCATAGTTTGAGTCTGTATATCTAACCAGCTGAAGTCATGTAACTATTGCATAGTGTATCCCATGTGTATGTGTACCCTATATGTAGTGCAAGATGTGTTTGGAAGCCTTCCAATGAAGCTCACATGACTCTTGCATGAAGCAAGAAACTATGCCGACTGTAAAAGCTATGTTAGGGAGTGTATGTGTCAAGTAGATGAGACTCCCAACCAACTATCTATACAATGTAGCATCAATAAGTGGAGTGGTACACTTGGCCTCTAACTTGACACCTAAAAGAAAGGGAGTAGGAGTAGGCTTGCAGTCACTCATGTGAAATTGAGAAAGCAAATCAAGAGCATACTTGGGTTGAGAAAGTGTGATTCCTACTAAAGATTGTGTGATCTAAATACCAAGGAAATAATGTAGTAAACCCAAGTTTGTCATAGCAAATTTTTCCTACAAAGAAGTCTTGACATTGGCAATAATGGATGAAGTACTTCCTATAATGATCAATTCATCTACCTAAAGTATGAGTATCAAGTGTGAGGCATCCCTTTGAAGAATGTAGACATTCGAGTTTGAATGACACCTGGTGAATCTTGCTAAGAGTAGGAAGGAATCTATCTTGGCATACCAAGCTTGAGGAGCCTACTTGAGACCATAGATAAATTGAACTTCAATCTGCAAACCATAGTAGAATCCTGTATGAACCCCTGTGGCTGCTCCATATAAATTTCTTCATGAAGATCACCATCCAAAAATGCACTCTTCACATCCATCTAATGTACAACCCAACCATGAGCTGCAACAATAGCTAGTGTCAAACGAATGGAGTTCATCTTAGTGACTAGTGCAAAGGTATTAGTATAGTCAATACCAAGAACCTGGGAGAAACCTTTGGCAACTAGTCTAGCCTTATGCTTATCCATACTTCCATCCACTGCAAATTTGGTTCAATAGATCCACTTACACCGAACCAACTTTCTTCCCTTAGGAAAGGGAACTAAGTCCCAAGTGTTGTTGTTCATCAAAGAGATATATTCTTCCTCCATGGCCTTGTCCCATTCAAGAATGCCTGAAGCTTCCTTAAATGACTATGGATCTGAAGCAAGGGAAATATAAGCATGTGGAAATTATTTGTATTGTGACCTTGTCCTCTGAGTATCTAAAGGATTCCCCACCAATGAACCTATTGAATCAAGGGTTTGTTGTGCCCAATGAGGTTTAGTGAAAGAAGAAAACATAATATACTCAACTATTTGTGGACCCTAAGAAGGTGGTGTCCTAGAAGTTAAAGTTGAAGGAATCTCATATTTTGAGTCACTATAATCACTATCATCACTTTCCATGAAGGAGGAAGAAGGAGAAGTTAGAGAAGCCAAACTTGGATAGTCTCTTCAAAGTGAACACTCCTCTCAAAGAATATTTCATGTGTCTCTAGATCCATGAGTTTGTATTCCTTAATATGGTCTAGATATCCAACAAATATACAAGGTTTTCTTTGAGGTTCTAATACCCTTCATTTTTGTGGAGGTATCTTTGCCCATGTTGGACAACCAAAAACTTTAAAGTGATTTACACTAAATTTTCTACCACACCAAGCCTCAAAAGGTGTAATTCCATCTAAGGCCTTATGGGGACTTCTATTTTGGATGTAATTGGCACAACACATAGCTTCTACCCAAAAGAATTGATCTAGAGACTTATGTTGAAACATACAAGTGGTCATCTCCTTAAGGGCTACATTCTTCCATTCAGCAACACCATTCTATTGTGGAGTGTATGCAACTAAATGTTGAAAATCAATACCCTTGTGAGTGCAAAAGTCTATAAGGCTAGAGTTCACATATTCCCTTACATTATTTGTATGTAGAATCTTCATGGTTTTCCCTAATTTCTTCTCAACTTGAGCTTTGAAGGTGATAAAATTATCAAAAACTTCACTCTTATGATCAAGAAAGAAGACCCAAGTGTAGCATGAAAATTCATCAATGAAGGTGAGAACATAGTGAGCCTTATCAAATGATGGCACTAGAAATGGACCAGCTACATCACTATGAACCAATTTAAGAACAAAAGTAGCTCTCCAAGACATATCCTTGTCATATTTCTCTTTGAGATGTTTGCCTGCTTCACAACTTGGACATACACCCTTTGAATACTTGACTTGAGGTAGACCAATCACCATATCCTTGTTGCTAAGTTGTTTAAGGTAGCGATAATTGAGATGTCCAAACCTCTCATGCCATAGTTTACTTTGTGAATTTAAGTTGGTCAACAAGGCAAGGGAAGTGGAATTAGGCACAAAATGAGAAAAAGAATAAAGTCTTTAGCTTCTAGCTTGGTTCTATTTTAGACTCTATATGAGCAAATGCTTCACAACAAAAGGTCTTGATAAAAGAATAACTCACCTTCCTACCAGTCCATTCTTCCTCTAGAATATCACAATCCAAAGGAGTAGAGGGACCTCGATTAATCAGATATACAACAATATTGGCAGCCTCCACCCACATATTTAAGGGCAACCCTACTTGCAACCTTATACTTCTTGCACACTCCATTATAGTCATGTTCATGTGTTCAACCACTCTATTTTCCTATAGAGTCCTTGGAACAATTTTTTATTTATGAATACCATTAGTGGAGTAATAATCCTCAAATTTATGACTACAATACTCACCACCATTATTAGATCTGAGACATTTTAATTTCTTACCATTCTCATTTTCAACCAAGCATCTTCATTTCTTAAAAGTTTGAAATACATCATATTTATGTCTAAGGAAATAAACCCACACTTTTCTAGTTGCATCATCAATAAATGTAACATAATAATGAGAGTTGCCAAGGGAAGATACCTGAGTTGGTCCCCATACATCTGTATGCACAAGGTCTTATCTCTCATGTTTCTTTTCCTTCCTAGTCTTCACAAAACTCACTCTCTCTTTTTTTTCCATACACACAACTTTCAAAAAACTCCATATTAACACATTTCACACCTGGTAAAACTTTTTTTGAATGAAGTACTTTCATACACCTTTCTCACTCATGTGCTCAAGCCTATGGTGTCAGAATCTACAACAATCATTTGTTCTCCCTACTCAACTATAGAACCTATTCTTGAACATTCATCTTTCTCTAAAACAATCAAAGTAGAAGGAATAGTATGACCTTTACAAAGATATAAGGTACCTACTTTCACACCTTTTTCCACTAGAAGGGAACCTTTTGAAACCTTCTAGTTTTTGTCATTAAAAGTAACTACACAACCCTCATCACTGAGTTTCCTCGCTAAAATTAAATTCCTACTCAGCCTTCAAACATGTCTTACCTTGCATAGTAGCCTATGATTCCCATTCTGAAACTTAATCTTTACTTTTCCCTTTCTAACAATCTAACAAGATTCATTATCCCCCCCAAAAAAAAGTCCAAAATTTCCTTGGTCATAATCAATAAAATAACCTCTATGAGATGTA
This sequence comes from Cupressus sempervirens, assembly GCA_028749045.1. Classification (NCBI taxonomy): domain Eukaryota; kingdom Viridiplantae; phylum Streptophyta; class Pinopsida; order Cupressales; family Cupressaceae; genus Cupressus; species Cupressus sempervirens. Next base: position 535,877,563 of record CM053787.1, on the reverse strand, counting down.
GCATGAAATGAAGCACTAGAATCTAAAACCCATGAATCATCAATACTTTCTAAGGAAATAAGCAATGCATCCTCTTTGGATTTTTTACTTACCACATTTTTCTATGTGTTCTCTTATGGTTTATCTCCTTCATTGTTCTTTCAAGTCCAACAATATTTCTTCTTATGCCTTGGTTTCCCACAATAATAGCAATCTCTTGGTCATCTAGATTGAGACCTCTTCCCCTTTGACTTTCCTCTTGATTTCCCATGATTTGCAGAATTATTTCCTCTCTCGATTATTCTACCTACTTTGTGTGATTCAAGCACTTCCTAATGTAGATCCACCTGAGGTTGCGAGTTTCCTCACTTAGAATAACATGAATCACATCATCAAATTTTATGGTATTAGATCTAGAAATAGAATTACTCGCAACCATTACTAAGTCATTCCAACTTTCAGGCAAAGAACACAAAATCAAGAGAAACCTAATTTCTTCATCAAAATTAATACCTATAGAAGATAACTGACTAGTAATAGTATTAAACTTATTTAAATGATCTGCAACAGATCCACCTTTCATCATCTTCATATTGAATAAACACTTCATGAGAAATACCTTGTTTGAAGTGGAGGGCTTTTCATATAGTTTTATTAGGGTTTGCATCAACTCTTATGTCGTCTTTGTTTTTGTAATGTTAAATGTCACTGATGGTGGCAAGCATAATTGAATGCTTCCAAGTTCCTTTCTATCTAAAATCTCCTAGTCCTCATCTATCATAGTTTCCTATTTCTTTATTTTTCCTTTCAATGGATTCCATAATTCCTTATGATAAAGATAGTCCTCTATTTGCATCTTCCATAACTAAAAGTTATAACAATTATACTTCTCCACCTTTAGCATACCCTCATTTGTCATAGCCCCCACTCAACAATGAGACCTTCCTATAGAGATTTGCTAAAAAAAAGAAAAATAAATGATGATCATTTGGCTCTAATACCACTTGTTAAGATTGACCTCAAACATAAATAAAAGTTACAAGAAAATATATCCAATATTAGAAAATAATAGATCACACAAAAGAGAACACAAGACACTAGGGTTTAACATGGCTCACCGAATCCCTAGGCTACATCCACCAACAACAAGTCCAATATTGTTATTATCTAGTAATTACAATCTACAATCACTTACAACTCAATATTGTCGCAAGAAGCTATAATATCACCATTACATAATGAAATACCTAACCCTAAGCCCTTTTATACAAGCCTCTTACCACTTACAAAATTAGGGCTAGAATAAGTCATCCAATAAGAAAATAGTAGCCAATGCCTTTTACAATATAAGGTCATTTTTGGCTTCAGGGGCGCTACCCTCAAAAACCATTGTGGAGGCATTCACCCTATACGGAAACAGGGAGTGCACTACCTCGTATGGGTGCTACCCCTTGACCCCATCTTAAGGGCATTGCCCCAAAATCACTATAGAAATAATATGGAAAGAAAATAGCATCGAATAAACCTCCAAGTCTAATTAGGCTTCACATCAAAACAATCTCCCACCAAGCTAGGTAAATGGAAGTATTCACCAGATGAGCTTGCACAAAAAATTCCTAATGATCTTATATAGGCAATAAAACCTAGATGGGAGCATGCAAAGAAGATGACCAAGGACATCTTTGAGTAGACCTTGAAGCAACTCATGCAAAATCTTAGTAAGAAGGAGCTAAAAGAATTCTTGAATAAAAATGAGAAGAAGTTTACTCTCAAGTTGAACACTTGTATGATACTACTTAAGGACATTGAGTATGTAGTGAAGGCAGCTACAACTACATGGAAGAACATCTATCAGTTACATCAACCCAATGACTTTGTTGTTCATGTTGATGAAAAGGATGAGGAAGATGTGGAAGAGGATGTAGAAATAAAAAATGATGAGATAGATGATGTCAATCTAGATGATGAAGAGGAAGAAAAAGAAGCTACTAAAGGAAGCCTTCCAAATATTCAAGGCATTGAGGAAATTGATGCATAGAAAATTATAGCAGTAGTCGTGGCCTCATTTACTCACTAATTGAGCATAGCCTTAGTGCAATGTGGCTTCAAGAAAGCTTCTACCGAGTTGGTTGTGGATACCACTTCTATAATGAGCACTGAACCAAGATTTGAATCTGTTCAACTGAATGTTACAATGACTAAAGTACCCAACACTTCATCTACCAAGTAGCAAGGTCCTCCATCATCAAGCTTGACTAAGTTGCAACAAGGTATTTCTATTGTTAGTGTCATTTCAACATTTGTTGCTATTTCATCATTTTTCACTATTGTTTATATTCCAAGTATATCCATATATAGTACAATGACAGATGAGAACCAGTCTCAACTAAGTACTAAAGTCCTAGGCAAGGGAAAACAAATTGTTTCCACCATTTTGAAGGAAAAAGGCAAAGAAGCAGAAGCTATTGATCTAGATGAGGATATAGATATTCCAAATTGGGATATCTCTACCCTCACCCCTAATCAAATGGACACCATGGGTGAATTACTAAAGAAGAGAGATAAGTAACAAAAGCTTAGAGAAGAAAAGAAGAAATAAAATCAAGTTTTTGAAGACATCAAGAGCATATTTGTTAATGCTCTAAGTATTGAGGTTGATAGTATTCAACCTATTCTTGATCAGTTAGGATATATTGTTCACAAATTCAATGAAGACTTGAATGGACAAGAGAAGCTACTACAAAGAGCTAAAAGGAAATTTGAGAATAGAGTGTTAGAACAAATTGTGCAAAGAATTACAATAGATCAAGTAAAGTTAGCTACTATTCTTGGTTCATTAGAAACCTCTATCAATAATGTTGTATCATTATTTGTCAAGTTAAGTGATATGTCGATGGATGAATACTTTAAGGCAAGTGCACACTAGCTATCACTTAGCCTAAGCCATAGTTTTGCACATCATTCAAAGATCAGATATTTGATAAATCTACAAGTAGAATTATTAAAGGAAGAAGTTAGGATCAGGGCCACACTTGTAGAAATCCAAGACTTGATTCTTCCAAACATGGATACATTATAGAAACATATTGCACATGTAAATACACTTATCCATGATAATAACTTCTCCATAGTTGATCATGTGATAGAATTATTAGTAAAAGTTCAAACTGCATTACATATAAGCAAGATTCTACAAAAAAAAATAGAATAAGACAATTATACTTATTTTGAAGGTACATTTTGAATTCTTCTCACATTTTGGTATTATCATATAGATATTATGCACCTTTGGCATTTACGTCAAAAATGGGAAGAAGTGAATATTATATGAATAAGAATGGGGGAGAAGTAATACATAAAGAAGGAGAAATATACTATACTCCATTTGTATATATATAGGAGAGATATATGTAGGGGGGGGAATATAAGTATGGATAAGCAGAAATTACCTTTACAAAAGCAATTTTGAAAAATTAGAAAAACATAGTATGTTACCAAGCCACAACAGATGGAAGTCAAAACTGAATTGAAGACATAGAATGATGGCAAAGGAAGTTTTGACTTATATTTTTTTGAAGTTTAGAATTTTTGGTTTAAGAAATGTTTTTATCACTAATGCCAAAGGGGGAGATTGTTAACATTTAGGTCAAGTTGTCTATCAGTGACTCAACACTTAGTCAATTAATTACATTAGTATGAAGCTCTATAGTTGCTATCGAGCTTATCATTTAGTTTTTAGTGTTAACCAAGTGATTCAATTTCTTCTGAGCTAAGAAGTCAAAATACAGCGTCTACCAAGCACTTGAGTCAATTTGTAATGTTTTTTGAGCTACACAGTGTTTACCGAGCTTCATAAACAATGTGCAGTACAAACTAAGCATAGTAGAGGCTATTGAGCTAGTCAGTAGAAATGAAGAAGATAATAGTGTTAGTCGAGCTCTATAGTGTTAACCAAGTCTAACATTGTCTATCAAGTTCACAAGATTAATGAAGTGGATCTAGTATTGACCAAGTCATATAGTGTCAATCAAGTGATCCAGTTACTGCCGATTTTCTCAAAGTTCGTTGAGTCACATAGTGTTGACTGAGTTCAAGCCACTTGGAAGTGATTAGTATGGACCGAGCTTCAAGTTAAATCAAGTGCCAAAGATTACTGAGCATTAACAATGTTTGTTGTGTATCAAAAAATCACTAAGTTTGTCTTCAAAACTTGAGTTACAATAGTTGGGCCGATTTTGTGAATTATGATGAAATTGGTATTGTAGTTGACTCTAATAAGTTGTGATTTGGATTGGTATATATGTAATGCATTGCACGATATAAAAATAATATATGTGAAGAGATATGATAAGCATAAGTGTGAATTAAAGACGGCTACAAGTAGTATAAGGGACAACAAAGATTATCTATCACAGTCAGGTGATCATTGCAATATAATGAATCTCAACTAGTAAATTAGAGTTGCAGAATAGAGATCAACCACTGGTTCATCCTAATAGGTGCATCAATCAAATCCTTTAATAAGGTAGACTTAATAGTCTTTTCCAAATCTCCTAATCGAGTCCATACTTCGTTGTATGTTTGTAAATCCTCTAACAAGGTGGACCTCATAGTCCTTATTGCTCCTAACAGGGCAGATCACCAAAAGTGGTCAATTGTAAGCCTTAACAGGTTATCTTTATATTGTAGTACTAAAGCTTGTGGGTATCATCCCCACCCTAGTTTTACTTTCTAATTGGAAGGTTTATGGGTTACCATATATTGTGTCAAATTGTTATGAATGTTTATATTCTTTCATGCATACAACTAGATTATAATATTATATGAAGGATTAATTGGTGAATAAGACAAAGTTTTATTGGTTCCTAATTCACCCCTCCCCTCTTAGTAACCTTGTCTACCTTATATTTCCAATAGCAAGAACACTCAAAATGAAACATGGTAAAAGAATTAATTCACCTTAGCCTTATAATTAAAATTTCCCATCAGATAGATCACCACATCAAGCGAAAATTTTATGGGGCTAGAATAAAACTTTGAGTAATGTACCCCCTATAGATCCAAATAAAACCAAGGGATTTGTTCCACAAAATTATTTTTCTTAAGAGATAGAATGGTGCCAGCCTAGTAATTAGTCTTCACATCATAGTGCATTGTCTCAAGCTTTGACAGTGTAAGAGAAACCAACAACTTTAGGACAACAATATGATTCAAACTAATACAATATTGAATATCAAGCTTAGATTCATAAAGGTGGTTCTTGTGCCGATTGGAATTTTTATTATCTTTATGACATGAATCAAGAGAAGAATGTTGTTGTATCTACATATGTCAGGACCTCAAGGACATTAGACAAGGTAATTGATCCAATTCAAAATTAAAATAAAGAGCAAATTACTAGGAAATCCATGGAGTCCAAATTTGCTCCTATAACAATGATAAGTGGATCATCAACTTTAGCTATCCCTACACAAACCAAAGAGGAATAAAATAAAAGTAAAAAAATAAAGCTATATCCCTTTTGTATATTTTTAATCATAGGAGATAAAATAGTTCATAAATGCATGATAGATTTGGGTGTTAGTACCTCAATCATGCCCAAGAGGGATACTAACTTGCTAGGAATAAAATATGAACTTATGATTGGGGGGGGGGGGGGGTGGGGGGTTGTTTTTCAACAAGATGGACATTATATAAAGACAATAGGGGTATTGAAATGTTTTAAATTTGGCCTTTTATGAATGTGTTCATTACACTATCCAACAAGAGATATCGGTCAAGATAGATGGGTTGATAGTTGTTGATTGGTCCCACATGTTTTTTAGAACTAGATATGGAACACAAAATATATACTTTCATAACCCTTCATCATCAATCATGTAGAGCCTTACATGCTTAGTGTTGAAAACATGAATTATAAATTTATGATGAGGAGGAAGAAATTATGATCCATGAGAACAATACCCTTGTTGAAGGCATTCCAAATATGATTTTGAATGAGTGGGTTGCTAAGAATCATGATCTAGACCCTTTAACATATGGAGGAGGTTAGGAAAAAATCTACATTTTCTACAAATCATATGTTATTTTCCAAATCTGATCCAAGGTGAAAGAAGACTGTGGGGAGAAGACAATCGGGACCCCATCTCAATGATTTTTTTTTAAATGTATAGTGGGTAGAGTAATGAAATAGTGGCTAACCTTTTTGATGAAATCCCCTATTTTTATTGTTGAAAATGGAGAAGTCCTTCTTGGACAACCAATAGTGAAGAATTTTGAGCAATAAGAGAAAATAGATCACTTGGAAGGGGTGTTCTTCTTTCAAGAGGTGGATTATGATTTTCCAGCCTTCACACGTGAGAGAGGTGATAAGGATGAATTAATTAATTACAATGAGCAACTTGATCAATTGAGAGGTTCCTGTTTTCCATTAGATTAATATAGAATAGGTCAATGAAACCAACTTTATGATAGTGAGATGATGGTTACTATGTATGTCAAGCATTCCAAAATTTTATTTAAATATTTTATTTGTAAATTATTTTACATAGTAAATTAGATTTTATATATTTCCCCATTGATCCTCATGTATTTTTTAAGAAAATGCACCCCAAAACCACCAAAAATTCTGACCATTTTGGTCCTCATCAAGTTTTTTAGACTTCAAACCTTTAGACTTTAGTTAGAATTCACATCAAATTATCAAATTCATTGGCTTTCAATTTGTAGTTCAATTAGAGATGCAAAAGTTTAGAAGAAAGGCTAAAAAATGTTCAAAAAATATATTTAAGTTTAATTCTTTATAAACCCTTTGGGTTTATAAATTGAATATCATTTTATTTTATAACTTAAGGTTGACTAGATTAGGTTGATCATAATTACTCAAGTGACTACCTAAAGTCACCATTCTGTTGATATATGATTGAAAGGATCATTTGTGTAGTAAGAGAACTATTGAAGAAGTGTTTTCAATCATTGTTTTGTCACTGATGTCAAACTTGCTACATGCTGGTAAGACAATTGCTTATATGTTTCAAGCACTACAACTTAGTTGATTGATGAGGAGGATTTGATCAACAAGATGTAACAAAAGTACCTAGAGGAAAGGTTGAGTTATGATTATGTATTATAGAGCAAGAATCAATTAAGACAGTGATAACATTATGTATTGATGATCTACTTGAGGTTGCAAAATGATTGGCTACACTTAGAAAGTTTAGAAGAAAAAGGTTGGACAAAATTCATTTGCTAAGCTTGACCAAGTTGATACAAGGTGCCAAGCAAAGTTAGTGCAAGCCGAGTAAAATGTTAGTTGGAGCCAAGTGAAAGCAATTTCTAGTGGATGTCGAGCAAACTAATAGGTGCCAAGCAAGTTAGTAGATGCTAAGTGATTTTCAGTTGATGTTGAGCACCAGTAAAATCTAGTTGATGGTGAGTGATTTTACAGTAGATGCCAAGTAACACAGTATGTGCCAAGCATCAGTAAATTGATAATGTTGAGTTGTTGCATTATGAAAAAGATCAAAGATTCACCAAATAAAAGCTGACAAGTTTGTTTTCCTAGAACTTGTAAATTAGGAGGAAGATAAGATTGTTGAGTTGGAGGTACAAAATCTTATGTAAACCATTTTGGAGGCAAATTCAAATGGATTCTAGTAGAAGTTTCTAGAGAAGACAAAATATGGGGTAGATACATTGTATCTTTACCTAATCCATTAAAAACCCAAATTTTTGAGATGGATAATGAGCAAGAAAAGAGTTCTAATTTCCTATATGTAGGGATGTCTACTCATGAAGCAAAGAGGTTAGAGAGTTTTGGAAGTGAAAATATGATAAGGAGAAGGAAGAGGGTTTGCTTCATCAAGTGACCCAAGAGAAGAAGTTTGCAATGAAAAACTAAGCAAGAAGGCTTAGAGAGGATGAATGCTTGAAGGGTGAACAAGTTGTTAGAGCTGCAAAGATTAGAAGCCAAGCAGAGTTGAGGACTGAATTGTGATCTATAATCTACAAGTAAGATTGTAAGTTGTATCAGACCAAAGCTCTATTGTTACTTTCTAACAATTATATCAAATTAGGGTAAATCCTTTGGAAAAAGGTTGACTTAATAGTCATTGGAAAATCCTTTAACAAGGTGGCATTCCAAGTGAATGGCCTAAAGTCCTTTAACAATACTCACTTTTAACAAGGTGATTTAAATCCCTTAATCGGGTCACATTTAATAGTGTGTGCTATAACCTTTAACAGGGTTGGCCTTTAACAGGGCATCACTTCAGAAGAGTGAAAAAGGAGTAGCATGTTCCTGGTGGTTTTTCCCAAATTGGGTTTCCACATTAAATCATTGTGTCAAGTGTACTAATGGATATGTTGTGTTTTATGCTTTATACTTCTACATGTTAATGTTACAGTAACATATCAGTTTAGGTTAACACATAATGAATGCATGCATGGTTGAGAGAGTTTGATGGGTTCACTAAATTGCGAAAAGTTTTTTATTCTGTATATCTAGACCTTGAATAACTAATTCACCCCCCCTTAGTTATTCTAAAAGAATTCCAACAATTGGTATCAAAGTGCAATTGCTTAAGAGGATTAGTTTTATGGTACTAAAAGCATAAAGATCAAGATGTTAAAAAGAGAGGTACCCAAGCTAAACAGAGATAATTTTTCTACATCAAAAAGTTTGATGAATCTGTACCTTAGAGGATTTGGAGGTTATGCTCAATCCTACATTTTAGTAGAGCATGTTGATCCAGCAGGAGCCCTAACTTCTGAAGATTTGAAGAAAAAGAAAGAACATAATCAAGCGATGTTAGAAATTGCCTCTGCCCTAAGCTATGTTGAGTTTGATGATATCAAAGACCTTAAGAGTGCAAAGAAAATGTGGGATGCCCTAGATACCATCTATGGAGGAGACAAAAATGTTCAAAGAGCCAAGTTAGAGAGCCTCAAAGGTAAGTTTGATGACATGAGAATGGAAGAAGGTGAAAACATTGCTTAATATGTTGCTAGAATAAAAGAAGTTGCTAGTGCAATAAAGGTGGTACTTGTAAAATAGATTATGATATTGTGCTAAGTAAAGTCTTGAGAACATTGTTGCTTGTGTATGCCATTAGAGTGTCTACAATCCAAGAGTTAAGATGTATGCTAGGAAATGATCTAACCCTTGAAGGTTTGGTAGGGAGACTCACTGCTTTTGAGTTATCTAATTTTGACAATTATAGACCAAAGAGTATTGAATTAGTTTTCAAAGAAAAATTGCTACTGAAGGATTCTAGGGAGGTAAAGCTAAAGAAGAAGAAAAGAAAGATAAAGTATGCATCTGGTGATAGTAGTATAGATGAGGAAGACATTGAATAGTTGGAAGCATTTCTGGCAAGAAGATTTCACAAATGAAAAGATAAATTCAAAGGTAAACTACCTATCATTTGTTTTAATTACAATGAAGTTGGCCATATTGTAACAAGATGTACACAGTAGAAGAACTTCAGAGAAGGGAACAAGCACAAAAACAAAAGAGAAGATGATGGAAGAGACTACAAAGACAAAGGCAAGAAGTCATGCTACATTGCCGATGAATAGAACTTTGATGAAAATGATGATGAAGTGGTATATGTTGCAATGAAGGATGAATCAGATGAGGATAAGGCTACTGTACTTATGACTTGTGTAAACAAGAATGAAAAATGGATCATTGGCAGTGGTTGCTTACATCATATGACTAAAGACAAAAGTAAATTCATTAGCTTAACTTGTTATGATGGAAATAGTGTAAGATTTGGTAATGATGCAACATGTTTAATAAAAGGAAAAGGGTCCATCAAAATCACAAACAAGATTTCATGTAATAATGCTTATTATGTTAAAGGATTGAATTATAACTTGTTAAGTGTGTCACAATTGAATAATTTGGGGTGCAAAGTTGAGTTTGAAAACAAATTAGCCAAGATATATGATACAAATGGAAACTTGATTGGAAAAGGTGATCAAACTAGGAGTAATCTATTCTATTTGGATATAAAAGATGCTACTTGTTTTATTGCAAAACTTGATTGTGTATGGCTTTGGCACAAGAGATTGTGTCATGTTAACTTTGATAACCTAATTAGCATCAGCAACATGAAAATATTTAGAGATTTTCCTAAGTTGAAGAAACTAGAAAATATAATGTGCAAACAATGTTAGCTACGTAAGATGACAAAGTCAAGCTTTAAAAGTAAAGCTATTTCCTTACCTCTAAGGAAATACTTGAAATTGTTCATACTAACTTGTGTGGACATATTGAAGTGCAAAGCTACAAAGGAGACAGGTATACAATGCTACTTTTTGATGATTACTCTAGAATGATGATAGTCATGTTTCTAAAACAAAAATTAGATGCTTTTCAAATGTTTAAATGGTACTTGGCAATAGTTGAGAAAGAAATAGGTAAGAGCCTAAAATGTTTAAGATCAGACAAAGGAGGTGAATTCACTTCACATGAGTTTGAGATGTTCTGCAATGATAGAGGAATCAAGAGACAGACATCAGCACCTAGGACCCCTCCAAAAAATGGAATTGCTAAAAGAAGAAACAGGTCAATAATGGACTATGCTCGAACACTCATGATGGTGAAAAATGTTGCTTTAGAATATTGGAGAGAAGCTATAAGTACTACAGTATACACCTTGAACCATGTGCAAGTAAATAAAGGTACTCACTCAACACCTTTTAAACTTTGGTATGGTCATCCACCTAATGTGAAATATTTTAAGATATTTAGAAGAAAATGCTATATTCTTAAAGATGTTAGGAGTGGAAAGTTTGATGCAAAGAGCAAAGAAAGTATATTCCTTGGTTACTCCACAAGAAGTAAATCTTATAAGTGTTTAATTACTAACACTAAAAAAATTGTGGAAAGTGCAAATGTGAATTTTGATGAGTTTACAGAAGCACATGAGGCTGAAACTACAAGAGAATCAGAAGATTACAAGACATTTGCATACTATTATGAAGGAATGCCTACTGAAGAAGATGCTACAAATCATGTAGCAAGTCAATAGCAAGTTTCAATAACTATTAAGTCACATCCTATGAATGTCAAGTTGCATTTAGATGTCAAGTTGTAGAATGAGGAGAATTCACAATCTGACTCCGAGATTAGCACATATAAAAGACATGCTAAAACTCTTGATAGAGATGCACATAGTGATACTGAAGCTAAGAGATAGAATGCAACCACAAGAACTGAGCCAAGACTATCCAAATATGTCAAAAGACACCATCCTACAGATCAAATCATTGGAGACAAAGATGCAAGGCCAATGACAAGAAATAGGTTAAGAGTTGAATCATGTTTGTTAAGCATGAAGGAACCTAAGATAGTGAGAGATGCATTAGAAGATGATGATTGGTATAAGGCTATGGAAGAGGAAATTTAGCAAATAGAAAAGAACAAGACTTGGAGCCTAGTTCCTAGACCAGAAGACAAGAATGTGATTGGCGCAAAATGGGTATTTAGGAACAAGTTAGATGAGAATGGTGTAATAACAAGAAATAAAGTAAGAGTAGTCTATAGAGGGTATGCACAAGAAGAAGGAATTGACTACAGTGAAACATTTGCCCCTGTTGCAACAATGGAAGGAGTAATAATTCTACTTGCTTATGTTGCATACAAAGGTTTCAAATTTTATCAAATGGATGTTAAGTTTGCATTTCTAAATGGCATATTAGAAGAAGAGGTCCATATAGAACAATTAGAAGGATTTTTGGATAAAAACAATAAGAACATGGTATGTAAATTGCATAAACTATATGGATTGAAACAAGCACCAAGAGCATGGTATGAGAGACTTCATACTTATCTTGTTAAAATTGTATTTGAAAGGGTAGATGATAATATCAATTTGTACATGAAGACAAATAAAGAAAAAGGTCTAGATGTCCTATTCAAACTTTTCACTAGGTATAGTGGATCCATTCAACCATTCATTCATCCAAGCTTTAACTTATCCAATTAGCAAGTTATTGAAAATCAACATGCAAGTATAACACATAAGAAATCAACACATGACAGAGTGATTTATGTGGAAACCAAATTTGGGAAAAACCACTAGTAACATGCTACTCAATTCTCACTCTTTTGAAGTGATGCCTTGTGAAAGGTCTTCCTTGTTAAAGTCTTACAACACACTATTAAATGTGACCTTGTTAGAGCATTTAACCACCCTATTAGAAGTGGGCCTGGTTAAAGGACTTTAGAACATTCACTTGGAATGCCACCCTTTTAAAGGATTTAAAAATGGTTGTTAGGCCAACCTAAGTCCATAGGATTTTTAGATCTAATACAATTGCTAGAGAGTATTAGAAAATTTTGACCTGACTACAATATACAACTTATATTGCAGATCTCAGATCACTTCTCAACTCATACCCTTGCTTGGCCTTCAATCTCTGCAACTCTTGATAGCTTGACCTCCTTTCAAGCTTTGTCTCCTTAAGTCTCCACACTCAATGTACTAGTGCAATCATCTCTTCATGACCACTCATAGAAGTAGAGCCTTTATGCTCTTCCTTCTCCTAGATGTCTCCTCCTTGACACCCTTCTAACCAATTTGCAGATTTGGCTCTTTAGTAGCAACAGTATCAACGACTCTTTGCTTCTTGGTCTATGACTTCTTAAATAGAAATCTTGGAGTACCTTTTCTTGCTTGATTCTTCCATTTTTCAATTTCAATTCACATGAATTAGGTAGGATTCATTGCATCTAACCCATATTATGTTTCCTCTAAAAACTTCATGAATAATCCTTCAGAATTTGCTCATAAATAGCTTACATAGGATTCTATGCCTCCAACTCATCATCCTTATCTTCCAACTCATTCACAAAATTCAATGTAACCACTATGTCAGCTTAGATTTGGTGAATCTTCATCTTTTGAAATAATGTAGCAGCTCGACACTATTGAAATACTGATGCTCAACACATACTATGTTACTCAGCATCAACTGTGTTTTTCCTGATACTTGGCACCTGAAGATCACTCGACACCAACTGAAATTTTTTTGATGCTCAGCACCTAATCTTCACTTGGCACATGAAGATCACTTAGCACTCACTAGGAATTTATGTTACTCAGCTTCTACTAAAAATTTGCTCGGCTTCAACTAACTTTCTCGACACCCACTAAAGATCTTAATTCAAGCTTTGCAATCAACCTTGTTACAACTTCTTCCTCCAATGTTTCTAAGTGTGACCACCCTCTATATCCTTAAGTATGTCATCAATACATTACTTAACCATTGTCTTAACTGATCCTTGCACTTCATTACAACATCATAACTCAACCTTTCCCTTAGGTGCTCTTGTTACATCTTGTTGATCAAATCCTCTTAATCAATCAACTAAGTGATAGTACTTGGATCTTATAAGAAAATATCATCCCTACAAATAGAAATTTTGACATCAATGACAAAACAATGATTAAAAACATTCTTTTACAACAATCTCCCTCTTTGATCTTTAACAACAGTGAGCTTTTTCAATCAGATTTCCAACAATCTCCCTCTTTGGCATTGTTGGCAAACCAAACTCATCAACCATCAGACTAAACTATTGAACCACAAGCTTACTAGGTTAGAACAGTAAGTCAAATGCCAAAAAGTAAATTGTAACATCACATCTCCTTCTACTATTCTAATTTTAGCTTCTCCCTCTTTGTTGTTGTATCCTTGTTCTTTTTCTTTCTCCCTCTATATTACTCATCTTCTGCTATTTTGATCAACCTCTGAAATCATCCTTGTTCTTTGTCTTTCTCCCTCTTTTCTCCTTCTATAGTTTTTGATCAGTTGTCTACTTCTCCCTCTTTTCTAATCCTTTATCTTCCATAGTTGTTGATCAGTTGTTTACTTCTCCCTCTTTGACAAAAATGCCAAAGACATATTAGCATATTTAATATGCAAGTGTAGCTTTTATAGGTTTATTCAATGTCTCCCTCTGTCACCTTACTTGTGACTGATTTGGAATTTCAGCACTTCTACTTCTTTAGACATGGATCTCAAAGTAAACATCCTCTACATCAATGTATGAGATCTTCATCATTTAGCTTATTTGATGCAGGGCATACTTTATTTTTCTTTTAAGTAGCCTTACCTAGGGGTATCACCCCTAACTTACCTCTAAGATACTCAAAAGCATCTTTAGGTAGTGCTTTTGGGAAGATATCAACAATCTATTCCTTTGAGCTAACATATTCCATCTTCACTTGTTTGTCTTCCACCAGTTCATGTACATAGTGATACTTGATTGCAATATGCTTGATTATAGCATGCATTATTGGATTCTTTGATATGTTAATAGCACTTGTATTATCACAATAAAGTATCATAGGCTCAATTACCTCTTCCTTCATACCTTGTAGAAAATGTTTGATCCATACAATATTGGTGTAGTTTATAGCAGCTGCCACATATTTAGCTTCAGCAATGGACTATGAGGTGTAGCTTTGCTTTTTGGTGGTCCATGTAATCAACCTCTTTCCTAAGAAAAGTGCTCCTCCACTGGTGCTTTTTCTACCATCAATGTTACCTCCCTAATCTGCATCAATGTAAGCTTTAAGTTCAAACTTCTCTTGTAGTATAAACCAAAGTCATCAATTCCTTTCAGGTATCTCAATATTCTCTTCACAGCCATTAAGTGATTTTCTCTTGGATTTGCATAAAATCTTGCTACTATCCTAACAGCTAATGTAATGTCTAGTCTACTATGTACAACATATTGTAGCTTTCCAATCATAGACCTATACAATGTCTAATTTACTTCAGTAGACACATCATTCTTGGATAGTTTATGGCCTATTGCCATTGGTGTGCTGACTAGTTTTGAGTCTTCTAGCCCAAATGTTTTAAGTACTTCCTTGATGTATTTTGATTGGGTTACAAATATGCCATGTTTTAACTAATTTACTTGCAATCCAACAAAGAATTTGATTTGTCCAAACATTGACATCTCAAATTCATGCTTCATTTGATCAGCAAAATATTTGCATAAAACATCTTTTCCTCCAAATATTATATCATCAAAAAAGGTTTCTGATATCAAAATGTCTTTACCTTCTTCATCTTTGATGTACAAGTTGCTATTGTCATATGTTCTTTCAAATCCTATCTTCACAAGATATTTGTGCAACCTCTCATACAATGCTCTAGGTGCTTATTTCAATCCATAAAGTGCTTTGTGTAGCTTGTAGACCATGTCCTTGTTCTTCTCATCAACAAATCCCTCTAGTTGTTCTATGCAAACTTCATCTTCCAGTATACCATTCAAAAAAGAAGACTTTGCATCCATCTGGTAGACTTTGAAACCTTTATATGCAACATATGCAAGTAATGTTCTTACTCCTTCCATTCTTGCAATAGGAACAAATGTCTCTCCATAATCTAATCCTTCTTCTTGTGCATAGCCTTTGCAAACTAGTTTGGCTTTGTTTCTTGTTATCTCACCATTCTCATCAAGTTTGTTTCTAAGCACCCATTTTGTACCAATCACATTCTTGTCAGCTAGTCTAGGGACTAGAGACAATGTATTGTTTTTCTCAATATGATCTATCTCTTCTTCCATGGCTTTATACCAGTCCTCATCTTATAGTGCATCTTTCACTATTTTGGGTTCAACCTTGCTTAGTAGACATGATTCATTTCTAAGCCTATTCCTTATCATTGGTCTTGTATCCTTGTCACCAATGATTTGATATGCAGGGTGATGTCTTCTTCCATACTTGGCTAATCTGGGTTTAGTCCTTCTTTCCATGTTTGATCCTTCAACTTCAAAGTCATTTCATTCTTCTTCATCTGGCATTTCATCACTTCTTTCTTGCATAATTTTTTCAGAATCACAATGTGAATTTTCTACATTTTGTAGCTCGGCTTCTAAATGTAGCTCGACATTCACAGACTAAGACTTGGCAGATACTAAAGTTTGTTGTTGATTCCCAACTTGATTTGTAGCATTGTCTTCAACTGTCATTCCTTCATAGAAGTATACAAAGGATCTATAATCCTCTGTTTGCTTTAACTCATCAACCTAAACTTCTACATGCTCATAAAAATTTACATTTGCACTCTCCACAACTTTTTTAGTGTTAACATTCAAACACTTATATGCCTTACTTCTAGTGGAGTATCCAAGAAATATGCCTTCATCACTTTTTGCATCGAACTTGCCATTTCTAGTATCTTTTAGAATATAGCATTTACAAACAAATACATTGAAATGTTTAACATTAGGTGAATGACCATACCATAATTCAAAATGTGTTGCATTTATACCTTTCTTGACTTGAACTCTATTTAGTGTTAGATTGCAGTACTTATAGCTTCTCTCCAGTACTTTAGTGCAACATTTTTCTCCATTATCAAGGTTCTAGCACAGTCAATCACTAACCTATTCCTCCTTTCATCAATACCATTATGTGGTGGAGTTCTTGGTGCTGATGTTTGCCTTTTGATACCTTTTTCATTACAGAATGTTTCAAACTCTCTTGATGTGAACTCACCTCCTCTGTCTAACCTTAGGCATTTCAGGTTCTTTCCTATTTCCTTGTCAACTCTAGCCAAATACCACTTAAACATTTGGAATGCATCAAATTTTTTCTTTAAGAACATAGTAGTCATCATCCTGGAGTAGTCATCTATAAATACCATTATGTATCTATCTCCTAGGTAGCTTTACACTTCTATTGGGCCACATAAGTTTGTATAGACTAACTCTAGTACTTCTATGGAAGTGTATATTTTTATTTTGAAACTAGACTTAGTCATCTTCCCTAGTTGACATTTTTTACACATTGTGTTTTCAGGTTTCTTCAACTTGGGCAATCCTCTGACTTTCTTTTTCTTGCTGATGCTAATCGTATTATCAAAGTTAACATGACACAGTCTTTTATGCCACAACCACACATTATCAAGTCTAACAACAAGACATGTTGCATCTTCCATATCTAGGTAAAATAGATTACTCCTAGTTTTTTCACCTTTTCCTATTAGATTTCCATCAGTTTCATAGATTTGGCAATTTTGTTTCCAAATTCAACTTTGCAACCTACATTGCCTAACTGTGATACACTCAACAAGTTGTAGTTCAATCCTTCAACATAGTATGCATTATCACATGAAATTTTCTTTGTAAATTTGATAGAGCCTTTTCCTTTGATTTGACATAGGACATCATTACCAAATCTAACACTATTTCCATCATATTGAGTAAAGGTAATGAACTTACTTTTGTCTCCTGTCATGTGATGTGAGCATCCACTATCTATGATCCACTAGTCATTCTTGTTCACATAGGTAACCAATGTTGTTGCTTCATCTTCATCTTTGTCTAATTCATCCTTCATGGCTACATAGACTACTTCATCATCATTTTCATCAGAGTCTTCTTCAGGAATGTAGCATCTCTTGCCTTTCTCCTTGTAATCTTTGTTGTCATCTTCTCTTTTATTCCTGAACTTGTTTCCTTCTTTGTAGTTTTTTTCTGTGTACATCTTGTAGCAATATGACCTACTTCATTACAATTGAAACATATGATAGGGAGCTTACCTTTGAATTTTCCTTTACCTCTATGGAATCTCCTAGCCAGTAGTGCTTCTAACTGTTCCACATCTTCCTCATATGTGTTGCTATCACTAGATGCATGTTTTCCTTTTCTTCTTTTCTTACTTGATGTATTCCCCTCAGTATCTTTTATTGTCATCTTGGCCTTGAAAGCAAATTCAAGGTTCTCAAGTTTTTAGTTTTCAAAATTGGATAGCTCAAATGTAGCAAGTCTTCCCACTATTCCTTCAAAGGTTAGTGTGTTCCCTTGTACACACCTCAGCTCTTGGATGGTTGAAACTCTTATAGCATAGATAGGAAGTAAAGTTCTTAAGTATTTGCTGATATCTATTTCTTCTTCCAATTGTCCACCTAGACTTCTTATTGCACTCACCACTTCATTCATTCTTGCAGCGTACTAAGCAACCTTTTCGCCTTCTTCCATCTTCATATCATCAAACTTTCCTCTTAGACTTTCTCTCTTTGCTCTCTGGACAATTCTGATCTCCTCCATAGATTTCTGATAAGGTTTTCCACATTTTGAATGTAGTGTCACAATCTTTAATGTCATCATATTCTGCATAGCTAAGTGCAGAGATAATCTCCAACATTGCTTGGTTATGCTCCTTCTTTTTGTTCAAATCATCTACAGTAAGAAGTCCTGCTAGAGTTAGATCTTCTGTTGCAATTAAAGTTTGTGCATAGTCACCTATTGATCCAAGGTGCAATTTCTTTAGACTCTACCATGCAACAAAGTTGTCTTTGTTGAGCTTGGAAACTTCTCTCTTGGACATCTTGATCTTTCCTGCTTCTAGTACCTTGAAACTAAATCGGTAGATGGCTATGATACCAATTGTTAGAATTGCTTTAGAATAACTAAGAGGGGGGGTGAATCAATTATTTAAGGTCTAGATGTCCTATTCAAACTTTTCACTAGGTATAGTGGATCCATTCAACCATTCATTCATCCAAGATTTAACTTATCCAATTAGCAAGTTATTGGAAATCAACATGCAAGTATAACACATAAGAAATCAACACATGACACAGTGATTTACATGGAAACCCAATTTGGGAAAAACCACTAGTAACATGCTACTCAATTCTCACTCTTCTGAAGTGATGCCCTCTAAAAGGTCTACCCTGTTAAAGGCTTAACACATTGTTAAATATGACCTTGGTACAGGATTTAACCACCCTATTAGAAGTGGGCTTGGTTAAAGGACTTTAGAACATTCACTTGGAATGCCACCCTATTAAAGGATTTACAAATGGCTGTTAGGCCAACCTAAGTCCATAGGATTTTCAAATCTAATACAATTGCTAGAGAGTATTAGAAAATCTTGACCTGACTACAATATACAACTTATCTTGTAGATCTCATATCACTTCTCAGCTCATAACCTTGCCTAGCCTTCAATCTCTACAACTCTTGATAGCTTGACCTCCTTTCAAGCTTTGTCTCCTTTCTTCTCCACATGCAATGTAATAGTGCAATCATCTCTTTATGACCACTCAGAGAAGTAGAGCCTCTGTGCTCTTCCTTCTCCTAGATGTCTCCTCCTTGACACCCTTCTAACCACTTTGAAGATTTGGCTCTTTAGCAGCAACAGTATCAATAGCTCTTTGCTTCTTGGTCTATGACTTCTTAAATAGAAGTCTTGGAGTACTTTTTGTTGCTTGATTCTTCCATTTTTCAATTTCAATTCGCATGGATTAGGTAGGATTCATTGCATCTAATCCATATTTTGTTTCCTCTAGAAACTTCATGAATAATCCTTTAGAATTCACTCAAAAATGGCTTATATAGGATTTTGTGCCTCCAACTCATCATCCTTATCTTCCAACTCATTCACAAAATTCAATGTAACCACTATGTCAGCTTAGATTTGGCGAATCTTCATCTTTTGAAATAATGTAGCAACTCGACACTATTGAAATACTGATGCTCGGCACATACTCTGTTACTTGACATCAACTGTATTTTTCCTGATGCTCGACACCTGAAGATCACTCAGAACCAACTAAATTTTTTTTGATGCTTGGCACCTGATCTTCACTTGGCACATGAAGATCATATAGAACTCACTAGGAATTTCTATTACTTGGCTTCCACTGAGAATTTTCTCAGCTTCAACAAACTTGCTTGGCACCCACTAAAGATCTTAGTTTAAGCTTTTCAATCAACCTTGTTACAACTTCTTCCTCCAATGTTTCTAAGTGTGACCACCCTATGTATCCTTGAGTATGTCATCAATACATTACTTAACCATTGTCTTAACTGATCCTTGCATTTCATTACAACATCATAACTTAACCTTTCCCTTAGGTGCTCTTGTTACATCTTGTTGATCAAGTCCTCTTCATCAATCAACTAAGTGATAGTACTTGGATCTTATAAGAAAATATCATCCCTACAAATATGAGGTTTGACATCAATGACAAAACAATGATTGAAAACATTCTTTTACAACAATCTCCCTCTTTGATCTTTAACAACAATCAGCTTTTTCAATCAGATTTCCAACAATCTTACAAAGTGGCAATGGGCTAAAAGCTAGGTCACCATTTTATAAAAGTTAAAATCAAAGAAAATCACTATCTTGTGAAATAGAGATATGAAGATGAGGATTGATCCCTTCTCCATCAATGTGAATAAACTAGAATGCAAAATGTATCATGGGGCCCACATCATGGTAAGGAAGGATATAGCCTTCATTGTTTCACAAAAAAGATGCAAAGGCCCTTTGTTTTTAATTTTTTGAAACAACAAAAGGATAATGAATGGTGGAGGCAACAATTAAATGAAATTCAATCAAAAGGGGTTGTGTGGCCATGAACCTCAATTTAAATGAAGCATGACAATGAAGGGGGTCCCATTGCCAAATCACAAAGGGGTCTCTTGATGTAGGAGCATATGAGGTTCTTGGAAATATTGCATCTTTTCTTCTTTATTTGTTCTTGGGTAGTTATCATCGGTTGTTGTGTTCATCAATTGCAGTGTTCACCAGTTGTTGTGTTCGCCAATCATAGTGATCTTTGATTGTTGTGTTTGTTGATTGTTGGATTTTGTGAAGTCTTATGTGATTCTTGTATGAAGTTATTCAATATTCTTCATGGTGATTCTTGGAGCATGTAAGGATCTATATATATGATAACAACTTCTTATGTGTTTGATATTCTTACCATTGATCCTATCTTTAAGGTTCAACCAATGAGCTGTAATATGTTTCTTAATCATAAGAAAGTGTGAGTTTTCTAGGCCAACCTATGTGTTGAAGTGAATAAATATGCAATACCTTTAATGAATCTATCTATGGAATAGTAAAGGAACTTAGTATGAAGATCTTGAGATCAAGCTATCATATACATAGTGATCATTTGTTAGATTTGTACCTATTGTAAAGGTTGCAATTGGGTAGGCCTTGTTTCTCGACATATTGTGTGCTACCTTCCATTCAATATGAATGTAATCAATTGAATTTTTTGATTTATTTCTTCCTTTTTGTTATTTTATTCCATGTGTTACTCTTGATGCATCATTGGACATCTCCTTTGTGAATTCTCTATCCTAGATTGCGTCACCCTCAATCAACATTTTGATTGACTATGATTTGGCAATCATATGAGAATTTATAATGAAATAAAATGTTAAGGGACGATGCTTTATTTTAACGACTTTTCTTGGTTAATTTTTTTTTACCGTGAGGTAGTGGTAGATAAAATATAAAAGAGAGCCATATATGCATGAAATATATTTGATCAATTTTTTAAAATATAGTTAGGTGGTGAATGCAAAGATATTTTGGGTTCGATTTGATCTAATTTTGTAAATCAACCCAAACCCATTTAATTTTACAAAGACTTGAGGAGGTTTCTACATGTCATCAAATTTGAAGTGTAAATTTGATATTTTCAATAGAGACATTATGAGCTTCATATCGCTTCTAGGCTAGGACCAATTGCATATGATGAGATTTTTGTGATCTAATCTTCGCTTTTATAACTCAAAACGAGTAAGGGTTTTGATCTTAGTTGTAAATTTGGGTTATACCTAAACCATATAAAGGAAAGTTGTACTTTTTTGTAAATATCTTCTTCTATAGTTTTATTATAGAGACCTTCTTTCTATAGTTGAAACCTTGCTTTCGCCCAATTTAATAATAAGTTGTGTTTTACCTATTTTGAATTAAAAATGTTAAGTACATTCCTTTCCTTTATATTTGCATGTATTTCATCATCTCAAGTCTTTTATGCAGTGTAATCTTCAACTCATCAATCTTAATTAGTGAATGTTTGTATTCCTCATAAGATTTAAATGAATTTCTTATCTACATATTGAACTAAAGTTGTTGAATATTTGGGTAGTGTAGTTATATGATTCCCATTAGATTCAAGTATAATTATAGAAGATGAAGATCAAGTTATCAATTTGGTGCATTACACCCCTTTCCTTTTCATGCATTCTCCTTATTTTCATTTCCCCCTCAAGTTAGTAGTTTGTTAGACGTATCTTGATTGCAAAGGAAGTTGACCTTCTTTAGAGATACACTATCATTGATCAAGTCTCACATTTAGAGATCCATTACATGTTTCACAAGATTGTATAGGTAGTTATCCACCACTGAAGCCTAGGTGTAGGCTTTTGTGACAATAGTGCTCTATCAAGTTATAATGAGATACATTGATTATGACCACTTCTGAGCACAAAAATGCCTCTAAAGCCTTCAAAATTGACTTTGAAACTTTAGAAAATCAAACTTTTTAAGATCTCTAGATGTAGACATGATTTGGAAACAAAAACTTACCAACTACTTATTTAGCTAGTTGCCAGCTTTAAGTTTTTTTAGAGTAATCCATACTAAATGAAACTTATCATATAAAGAGTAACCTTATGTAAATTCAATGTTCAAACACCATTCTCATAACAAGAATTCCATCTCCTTTTGCTAATCAAATGCATCTCATAGGATTTTATATGAGACAATGAATTTATCAGTTGATTTGTTCCAAACCTGTAAATATGCATATCTCTTTCAAGCCATTTGTTAAACATTTCAAGTTACTTATGACACACTATTGATCTAAGAATTCTTATATAGTTACCAACCATGAGAAATGCATCTACATTCCAGTTGACAAAGTACACAGTACACAATACCTACCATGTTTATGTATGCACAATATAGACACAAATAGAAGTGTAAAACCAATCCAAATGTGTGTTGACCTAGGAGAACCTAATCCTACTATAATCACCCAAAAATGGTCATCTAGACTATTAGCCCCTTTTTTAGCATTTTGGCTAATTTAATTAATCATTTACCTAGACCAAATTGCTAAAATTAATTAATTTGATTATAACCTATAGTCCTAAGTTCACTATTTGATTAAAATAACATGTCCCCTTTTAATTAAATAAAAGGCCCCATTCTTCTAATCCACTTAAAGTGCACACATAAAGTCCTTTTTCTATTTTACAAATTAAAAGAAAAGGCTTTGTGACTTTTGTCTTATATGGGAAGTTAACTTCTATTTTATTGGTTGACTTGCTTGTGCACATGGATCACTCCTATTTTCAAACTCCACCCTTGATCTTCCATCATGTTTACCTTGATCTCTACCATCCATATGACTTTAAAAGAAAGAGCTCCCTCCTTGTCAAAGGATCCACACTCTTGATTATTGTTATGTTTTAGGTTTATTGATTGACTCCTTGATGACTTGTGGAGAACTTCCATTTTTCTTGTCTACATTCTCACATATCATGGAATTTTAGTGTAGTTGCATGATAGCTTAGTTTCCTTTACTATAATCTAGCTCACATAGTATAACTAGGTTGGTTTTTAATACTCTCATCTTGGTTACTATAGTTATATTTTTCATTTCATCTTAGCTTACTTCACATTTGCATTGCATCCTTGAGGAACTCCTTATGGATATTTGTATTCTTGCATCTTCTCTTTGGAACCTCCCATTGCATGGTTTACTAGCAGGGAATACACTTCTAGGCTCAATTGAGAGCCCATTGCATTTTACCTTAAGCATCCTTGCACTTCATGGATAGGGAGCTCTAAGCCAACATCCAAGCATTCCAAACTCATGGAATCACCTGGATAGAATGGTTTAGAGTGTAACACATTTATCGTGTACATTTTTGGCACCCACCATAGGGCTAGGACCAAGTTCATAGCTCCATTTTCTTGCTTACATTTTTGTTACTTTATCATTTCTAGTTTTTTATAGCAACTTCTTGGATCTAGTTAAGTGGTTTTGAAGGTTTCTTACTTTGGTTTTAAGGCTTTACCCTTGTGCAAATTTGGTTTGAAGACCACAAACCTAGGGTTTAAATATTTGAGCATATCTTCCAAATTACTTTGAGTTCGGATCTGAATTTATTTATTTTTGCAATTTGGGGATACATTTAAAATGTCCTAGTCTAATTTGTAGATTGTTTTGAGTTGATTTGCATATGTTATGAATTTTTCTTTTATTTTTTATAAAAAATCATTTTTGGTCACAAATCAGTGATTTTTTTGGAAAAAGTTTCATTTTTTGAATGGTCTTTGAATTCTATAGGGAGTCAATTCTTTGTATTTTGAATTTAGAGGTCATATTAGGGCTCAAAAACTTGGTTTGATAAATCTGGTTTGTTTTGACAAAATAAGTCCCTAGGGTACAAATGAAAAGATATTGCTAAATTTCTTTTATTTTTGGAAACCTCTCTAGTTTTTATTAGGAGCCTCTTCTTTTCATTTCTATTTTTTGAACTGAAATCATAGAAAACAAGTCCAATATTGTTGACTAGGTCAAAAGCAAAGTATAAAAAAGAGACCATTTTATGATTAGATTGCACTTTCATTCCATACACTTGGTTGGAAGATAACTTTGATCTTTGAGGCAACTAACCACTTTGTGTTATAGGTCTTACTCAGTTATTATGCCCTAACCTTGGTTTTTTTTGCAGGGAGTTTCTCATTTCATTGCTAAAAAGAAAGCATGTCAAAGCTTCAAATGTGTAAGGGCTACTAACACTTGTTTGCAGGGTTGCCCAAAGCATAGAAACTAAACAAAAAAATGCTTGTTCTTTCCTTTCATTTTTAAGTACAACATTTTAATAGTTGTTTATTTTATTAGGCACTTAAGATCTTGTCATTAGAGTCTTTTGGTGGTAGGAAAGTATGCTCTTCATCCTTGTGGTGAATCAAAAATATTGACCCACCTCTAGATTTCAAAAGCAAGAAGGTTAATTGAACATTGTTTGGCATGTTTGGGAAAGAATTTTGAGATAGGAGAGTATGCTCTTCACCCTAGTGGTGAATCAAAAATATTGACTTTCAAAGGTTGATCTGCTTCTTGTTTAGTCTAGAATCCTTTAGAGGGCTTGGTCTTAGGAAACCAAGAGGAATACCCAAGTAGGGACAAGTGAACCCAACTATTCCAACCCACTATAATCTCAAGGCTATCAAAAATACAAAACCTTGGTAGACATAGTGTTTGTCTTCACTTAGTGTGAGTACTTGTGGGATTGGGACCATAAGAAAAATGCTAAGTAAGAATGCTTAAGGTGCTCTTGTGGCCATGAGGTCTGTTACCCACCACAAAGTGGGGTGTCCCATAATTGGGTGCAAGAGGAACATTATGAATGTAAGCCCTTTCTAAACACTCTAAATTAGTAGTTACCCTATTTTTTCGCTCAACTTCTTGGTGCAAGGATCGATTCTAGTGGATTACCTGGATCACCTCAAGATTTTACACTCACCATCTGTGTTCCCTTGGTCATGCTTATGGCATTTCTATGACAAAGCCAAAATCTCTTGTGGGAAACCACTTGGTGTGAGGCAAAGGAGCACTTAGCATGGGCTAATTTGTTGAGTAATGAATTGTGTCCTTTAGGTAGATATTGCTTGATGTGTTTTTGAATGTGCTAGACCCATAGAAATATTTTGAACATACACATGACAATCATTCTAGAGCTTTCTTTTGAGACCTCACATATGCTTGTATCATGAAAGGTTTCTTTATCACTCACTTGATTATTTTAAGACTACTCCATGTGTCACATCTTGCTTTTGAAAAATGAACTTGCTATGCTATTAACTATTGTCAAATTTTGTCAAACAAGTTGAAACATCAAGTGCAAACATTTTCTTGTGTTGCTTGCTAAGGAGAGTCTCAACCTTTTACTTTTCTTTTCTACGTCTCTAGTGCTTGAACATGGTTAAAATGACTCTTTAGTCTTAGTGGTTTTGGTCTTTGTATGTTCATGGTCTATATCCACTTATTAGTTATCTTTTTGCTGAAATTCTTACCTTGATTTCTTGACTACACTCTTGAGTTGGGAAAGTTGTTCACTTGTCACCCTACTTGCTCTATCTACCTGGCTATTTGGCTTCTTTCCTAGCTCTTGACTTGAGTCACTAGTGTTATAATTTTCTTGGACATTTTCTTAACAAGTCACTTTATTCTATCTCTACTATTTTGGCAAGTGAACACTCTATCTCTCTAGTTTGGACATCAAGTTATCCTATGTCACCTTCTTAGCCTCTAGTCTCCTTCATGCTTGATTATCTATCTACCACTATGGCATTCAAACCTTGTGCTACCAAACCTCAACCAAATCTAGATGATCATGATATCCTCTATGTCACTAAAGAGTTTCAAGATCTATATGCTTAATACAAAGATCTAGAAGAGACAAATGATCTTTCTTACCTTCATCTTTCTAAAAACATGATAGAAATGAAGTCTAAACTTGAGAAAAGGTTAGAGGAGAAGATTTCATTCTTAAATAAATCTCCCTTAAGACCTTTACATACACATGGGTCATCTTCTTCAAGGTCTACATATTCTACTCCAAGACATAAAATGTCTTCATTTTCTAGATCTAAAGACCTCTTTAGAGAACAAGCAAGTGATACCTCCTTTGAGCCTATGTCAAGATTTCATGATGGGCCTATCTTTGACCAATATGATGAAGACATGGATGCATGCTATTCACTTGGTAAACAACAAGAATATTCTAGACATACTTTTGAGAGAACTTTTACTCCCTTGGAAGATTCTTATGATGACATTTTGCAAACACTTCTTGGCACCAAGCTCATCACATTACCTAATTCTAGCTCATATGGAAATCCATTCTTGGATATCTATTGTGCTTATCATCGAGATAATGAACATAGTACTTGAAATGGAATCAAGATGAAACATAAAGTCCAAGATCTCATTGATGATGAGATTGTTGATACCTCTAATTAATCATGTGATGAATATACTTTTCTTAAGCAAGATCATATTGATGAATCTATGTCTAGTATTGGTTCCCTTGAAACATCCACTTCTTCTAACATGCATAAGCTTCCCAAAACTTCAAATCCTTCCAACATGCACTAGTAAATTTAGGCTTAAATTTTGATGCAAAAAGGTCAAAATTTTGACAAGAGTAGGTCGATAAGGCGACCAAGCTTGCCGTCGGTCTTTCTTGGTCGATTTTTTGCCACATACATTCCACGTTGAAATTTTGACTACATAAAGGTTGACTTA
The DNA here is from genome assembly GCA_028749045.1 of Cupressus sempervirens. Lineage (NCBI taxonomy): Eukaryota > Viridiplantae > Streptophyta > Pinopsida > Cupressales > Cupressaceae > Cupressus > Cupressus sempervirens. The sequence goes on along the minus strand of CM053787.1, from coordinate 535,850,470 downwards.
TCGACACAAATTTCTTTGCTTTCCCTGGTCCAAGCTAAGGTGATATTACTTCATTTGCCAGCGGTGCTTGTCAAAATTTTGACGTAAACCTTCATAGTTGTGCATCAAAATTGCGACGAATCCAATTTACATTTCTCCTTCGGTGGCATACACGCGACGCTAAAGTGGACCAATTTTGCGTCAAAAATTTGACCAAAATATTGCATTTTCGTTGAAATTGTGACAAAAGCACTTTACATTTTTTCGTCGGTGCCATACTAGCGATGCCAAAGCGAACCAGTTTTGCATCAAAATTTTGACCAAAATATTGCATTTATGTCGAAATTGAGACCAAGATATGTAGAAATTTCAACGAGCTATCCCATTTATTGTAAAAGCTTTGCTCTCATAGGAGCCTTCTAAACTGCACAAAACTTGATTCTAAAGCATAATTGCTCGGTGCATGAGAGTCAGGGTATCGTGCACATTTCTACCTCCACACCATTGTTTCGTTTGTCACATGATTTATTTCATACAAAACAATGGGAAGGAGGAAGAAATGTGCACGATATCCTGAGTCTCCACCAAGCAATTATGCTTTACAACCCAAATTTTGTGCAGTTTAAAAGGATCATATGAGAGCAAAGCCTTTGCAATAATTGGCACAGCACATCTAAATTTTGGTTCCTGCAAGGAAGAATAAAATTAGGAAAGAATTATTTATCAGGAATGAAAGCCAATAATTTCATCTATTTTTCAAATAGATAAACGTGACAAAAAAAACTTATAGTCCCAATCACATCACCATAAGAGCACATATATAACTATAACTATGTCTAAAACCAACATAATTTATAAATATCCACAATTCAAATATTATCCTTTGATGTTTTCTTTAATGCAAAGTTTTAAGTCAACTATGTTATCGCCTTGGATGTAATACCAAACTGTCATTAGGCTAAAGACTGCAGCAAGATTTACGATTTACAAATGCAAGGAGAACTACCCAACCAAAGTAGAAAATGACATGCAAAGTTAACAATCTATCAATTAACAATCTAGATGAAATATTTCTAGCAATTGAACTGTATATTATAGAAACAAAAAATTGCCTTAAAATTGACACCTCACAAGTTGTTCATTTGCATTCGTAATGGCTTCACAAAAGTTGAAAGCTTACGATTTGTCAAGAACACAAAAGGTACTCGTAGTTTAGCTGCATCAATAAAACTAAAGTAATTCAATTGCACTGTGAGGGCAAGAGACTGTCAATATCGATTGTGGAGTTGCAGATAGGTAAGCAATAAACATAAAAAGTTAGTACAAGATTTTAATAGCATTTGTGACCTTCACAATTTTTCTCATTAGTTTTGGGTCATTAAATTGGATAGAAAATTGATAGTAAAATGTGAAAGAGAACACACATAATGTCACATCAAAATAAGTTTGCATCCTACATATGAGTATGCATCAAAACTGAATTTTTACCTTCTCAATCTATCTGTATCAATAAAGAAATAAGACATTTTTGTAATACAAAATTCTTGAACCCTATTCGACTGTAATCTTTCAAACCTGCAAAATAAAACAAAAGCCATAAGAACTGAAATAAAAGGATATATTTCTAACAAACAATCACATATGCTTTGTATATACCTTAGGACATGATACAAGTTGTTTCATAAGCAACACTAAACATTCCAATTTTTTTCTCGTTTACTAGAGTGATGATAAACTATATGCAAAGTAGAAATAGTGCAGCATAATAGATTATTAGTATCTACAATTTTTAATACTAAAAATTATAAAGAATGTAATACTCACAAGTGTCGCTGCCTACGAGAATGCAACCCAAGTTTATCATGATCTCTACAACATTCATTGCATTGGGAATATCCTACTTATTTGCAAACACCAGTAACATTGCATCTCGTAGTTCATCTTGCAAGAACAAGAAACTTAAATGATAAAAAAAAATTCTACGGATAACATGAAAATAATTGTTAAAAGAATGAGGCCAATTTTACACATAATAACCAAAGTTGCCACCCATGAGAAAGACATGAAATCTTCTTGATCCATTTTCGAATTGTGTTTATATAATCCTAAAAATTCACTTTGATAGTTCTGACTAATTATTGTTGGGAAGATTTTATTTGCTTCATCAAATGAGTGTATATTGTAGTCTTGGCTTCTTGCATTTTTCAAGATAGTATCATTACTCGTCTAGTATTGTTCAATCTGAAAGGATGATATTGATATGTTGTTTTTCTATAACAGCCAAAATAAGGTGTTGTTAACCTTTACACAAACAAGGGATGAAAGCATAAACATAGAGCATGAACAACACAACAAAATAAACCTTTTCTTATGCACTTGGACAAAAGTCTAAGCAATGCTATTGTTAGGATTGCAACAAAGGAAACCCCACTACAACCTGTCAACAAGGCCCAAGAGTGAGTATTTAAGAGTCAACATTATTAGTAGAATTTTGTTCAAAACAGAAGTGGGAGCAATAACTTCAATAATATAAGCCACAAGGCTAGCAGGCATCGCACCTGAAATACGGTCTAACATCCAAAATTGTGACAAGAATGGAAGTGATAGAAGTCTAGCTCAAACCAACAGCATGAGAAGCATCAATATAATAATAAAAAGTTTCTTCTTCATTAGAAAACAATCCTCAAAAGGAAAATCTAAAGCAAAATCAGAAGCTCTAATTGCAAATGATCATTTTCCACAGCCCTCCATCAAGTGATAGCACCTATCCAACACAAAATGGAAATCATTAGGCATGTATCCTATAGAGATGCAATCTCTACAACAAAATGGAAAACCCTCATATTCAATGCTTCACCCGTGGCCTCTCATCAACCATGATTGAAGTGGAGAGATCTCTATTTCAACTAGAATACAAACATAGAATAGCCCAAAATTGTACTAGATCCATCCAATTTTAGGAACTAGCAAAGGGAATTTCCAATGGCCTCGGGCAAAACAACTCACAAAAGTGAAATGAAGATGAGGAAGGAAAACCCAAACATAACTCACATAGGTATAGCTCAATGTCACCAAACATTAGGGACTTCAAAGAATTAGTCACCCAACAGTGTAAATCTTAGAGGCACTAGAGACTCTAAGAATTTATAGACCATACTTCTACACTAATAAAAGTTCATGTTATCACCACCAAATAGGACAAACTTTGCATAAGACTTGGCAGCCCAAGCATAGCTCCTTCAACCAAAATTTGACAGACAATTATCTAGAGCATTCAGTGGGTCTAGAACCACCAACAAGAGCAAATATCCTAGCACCTAGAAGCCTAGCTTAGTGCTACAAGAGGAGAGTCAAACCCCAACAAAAAAAATCCAATGGATCTCTTCTGATGGGGTGTGTTACGAGTATATTAAGTTCCCCTCTTTCTCCAGAGTGGAAAACATCATGAATTTTGAGTTCAAATCTACGTTATGTAATACTACTTTACTCATGTTTAGAGACCCTTACAGTATATTTAGAGATAATTATTATATCTACTCTATAATAAATGGCAGTGTAATAGCATACTAGCATCAGAGTTCATAACCCAAATCAAAAGTGGTTAGTTACACAAGAAGAAGCATCGAACATGGGACATGAGAAACAAATTTAGATTGATTTTTCCTCTATTATCAGAGGATCATAGTAAGGCACAACACAAATTCTCAAATATAAATAATAGTCAACTGTCATTTTACTTAGATCCCTATGAAAATGTAGCACTGAAATACAATATACATTGGAGTTAGGAATTTGGTTGAAAACCAAAATCAATTGAATTGAAATAAGAAACTTCACCAAAGAATCAACTAAATATGTAATTTTAAGCATATTTTGCTACTCAAAATGTTACAACTTCTTCCTTCTTGACCTTAAACTCGTGACATTTTCTAGTTTTATAGGGGGAAACATGATCTCTCCAACTGTTAGTTCTAAATGGATTCCACCTTAGGCGTATAGAGTCTTTGAACTAGATAGATAAAATACACAACCATGCTGAAGACCATGGAAATAGAGAATAAAATGGAAAATACCAAACAATAAGTTAGATGATGATGAAGACTACAGTGAAGGTAGAAGATCCCAGACATCATCAATTAATACCAAACTACCAAATGGAGTATACAAACTTGAAAAGATAAGACACACCTTACAACTAAATGAAACTCTAGAAGCTACCATCAAATGGCATGACATTGAATCATTACCAATAAATTAATACAACATAGAGAAGCTAATAGATATGGTATTTCTATTCATTTTTCAAATGAAAGAGTGTAGGAGGTATGCAACCATGACTAAAGAAAGTGCAATTTCACACCATTTTCCATGTTGATGTTGAGATACAGACCTGTGCAATCCAATCTCCCAAGGAATAGATAGCACCACGTATCGCCATCTTTGCCAAAACAAGATTTTTCATAAAGCGATGTTAGAATAGTTACTAAAATGGTCATAAATTATGTTGTTATAGTAAAAGAATACTTTAACTTAAGAAAAAAAACTATACAATATTAAAACATGATATCGTGCTTTAAAAACTAAAAAGGTACCTGTAACAAAGAACTTCATTTCGACTTGCTAATTGGTTGTCACTATTAACTATAAGCTTATCTTTAAAGTTTGAGCTTCACTTGGTTTCGAGAATAGTTAAATATTATCTACTTAACAGGGCCAACCATGTGAAGATGGAAGCTCATTTGCCCCCCCCCCCCCCAACATCACTCTAAATTCCCTATTAACATTTAATAACATTCAATTCATCATTTTTGAAATATAACATTCAATCATTATAATCACATGATAACATTCATTAAAACGTAAAATTCATAAACACGCAACATTCATGAATAATTCAAAAGTAAGTCATTCATGAATAATTCATTAACACAATATTCATTAACACCCAATATTAATGAATAATATTCATTAACAATATTCAAGAGTAAGTCATTCATGAATAATCATATCTTTTTTGCTTTCTTGCCGTATCTTTTTTTCATAAAATTTCTAAGAGGAATATCAATGTCCTCATCATCCCCATTAACATTTAATAACATTCAATTCATCCATTTTTGAAATATAGCATTCAATCATTATAATCACATGATAACATTCATTAACACATAAAATTCATAAACACACAACATTCATGAATAATTCATTAACACGCAACATTCAAGAGTAAGTCATTCCTAAATAATTCATTAACACCCAACATTAATGAATAATATTCATTAACAATATTCAAGAGTAACTCATTCATGAATAATTATTTCTTTTTTTCTCTCTTGTCGTTTCTTTTTTTCATACAATTTCTAAGAGGAATATCAATGTCCTCGTCATCCTCCTCCTGTACTGGTTCTAACACGTCTCCTCCTCATCCATTCAGGAACATCATGAGGCTGTTGCACCAAAGGGGGGTCCGCTGCAATAATAAGTACTCCATGAGTTAAATTCACACCATTTTATATTAGTGAATTATGAGTTTTTATTTAAGTAAAAGAACTATAAATTAATTTAAAAGAACAAAACATAGATTATCTTTACCTGAATGTGCGACATGATCTACCTACTGATCAATCTGAACATCCTCTGGCATTCGTTCAGCACGACATGATTCTATATCCTCAACACAAAAAGATTACACCAAGTTCAATTAAATATGTTAAATTGTATTAATAATTATATAATTAGTTTTAAATAACAAATGAGCACCTCCATCGTTAGTACAATGCACATCAAGGGCTTCATGATGTTGTGTATGATTTGTGTCACGATTAACAGGCTGCATTGCAATGTCATGCACATTATTATCAAATAAATTGTTGCTCAAGTATTCAATTTCTAATATATATGTTGGCATATTTACCTGTGCACATGATGTAGGAGACTGTTCAGTTGGGGCAATGGAACTTTGTCGTAGGCATTCAGCCACCGCTGCATAGCCTTGCTTGAAGGCAATTTTTTTGTGTTCTTCTGTGGCCTCCAGATTAAAATCAGCGCCCTGCATTTTTTTATTAATTAACAAAATTATTTTCATTTTATAAATCATTTTTCTTTGCAATTCATTTATTGCTACTTACAACGCGTGCTTTGATTTTCGAATATCCCCCAGAGCCAAGTCTGTGTTGCCCAACCTTTTCCAGCCTCACCTTTGTTGCCTTTGATGTGTCCTGCAACCTATGAAAAGTTTGAAATATGTTAGATGATATAGATATAAAGATCAGTACTAAATAGTGGATTATTAATTGGTATGAAGGTTTTAGCATAAAGTAGCATGTTCCACCAAAAATATGAAAAAAGGAAAGAAATTATAGCATCATACCTTTAATTGACATGTGTAATCATGTTGTTTATCCATGGAGTTCATGCTAAGTATTTATCCATATTCTGACATGCCTCTCCATAAAATTACACATCAATTTCGATAGTCTATATTATCCATTTTCACACAAAGTAAACGATAAGCTAAAACTTGAAACAGCTAGTAGATTTTATAGATTAAATTTTTATCCCTACCTTCCACACTCAAAGTGTTTTTATCCCCAAGGCTGCAATAGGTATAAACTTGAGGGCAAACATCAGATTTCAGATTGTTTTAGTAGCATTCCTTTTTACCCGTAGCTAAAAAGTAAGTATTTTTTTGTTTTCAATTTAAAAGACATCACCTTTGTGCATCAAGTGCTTCTTTAGCCTCCACACTCCATGGAACTGATTTTATAAATGGTGGTTGTAACTGAAACAAAATCCCCACTGATTTGCTAAGATAACTAGAAACTAATAGGAAATACCTAGCATTGTTCCAGCAGAAGACTCACGACTCAAGACTTGTCTTAATCTATGTTTATTTTGATTGCTTCTAGCAGTGGAGCACCATTCAGAATGCTTGAGAAGATCAGAAATGTTACATCATAGTTTGGAGGATGTTTCGTATAGTCTACATCCATAACAAACGATTTAAAAGCTGACACTTGGATAGAAAATTGTTTAGATAAGCTTCAACTATTCTTAAAAGTCACACAGTAAAAGAAGAATTAAGGATAGAAAAAAATAAAAAGTCAACTTTAACACTTTTACTGTAGAAATTAAGAAAATTAGTAAGTGATCATGTTTAAACCATTCGCTTTAATAATGCCACATAATTTTGATCCTATAAATAAGGTATAAGAGTTTAAGAAATAGTAAATTTCATAGAGTGGAAAGAAATAGTAGAAATTATCAGCATTATTTATAAGAATGAAATTTGGGTTAGAGTTTTCCAAAAAAAAAAATCCTAACTTTAAATGCTTGCAAACAAATGCTTTCATGCAGATTAAAATAACATAAATGCTTACACCTGTAGGGGACATGGCCAATAATGGAGAATGCACGCACAACTCCTCCAAATAAGGAAAGCATTGTAGAACTTTGACATTAGCAAAATCTTCATCATCAAAACAGGTGATTTTCCTAATTGATTTCACTTTTGCAAAATGTTCCAGAAGTTGAGTGTCAGTTTCCAAATAGAGACATTTAGGTAAACAGAAGCTCACCATTATCTTACTAGGCAAATTGCAATCAATAATTCTAATGCTTTTTAAGAGTGGACAATTCACATCCAGTGTCATATATATATCATTGACATGTCAGAGGGGTGATACAATCAAAAGATCAAAACTAAGTGCTAATCAGAGCACTATCAATATCTCAAGTCCCAAAATGATACATCAAATATACAATTAATCTCATGACCAATATAAAGATACAAAAAGGAACAAAAGATAGCATGGACCTAACTACAGCCTTCCCCCTCATCACCAAGAGGAGGAGGAGGAGTAACATCTACACGTGCAGGAGGCACTACACCATCAGAAGCTCAAGCCTAATCAAATAACCTTGAGACATGTTGAGCTAGAGGTACTGCATTTTCATATACTACATAATAACGAGCAGCCCGAGAGGTATGATGGCAGGCCTCATCTCACTCTAACTATAGGTCTCGGGTATGATTACTATATTATATTACAATTATTATATATCATTATATATTACAATTACTGAATAACATTTATCACCTATACTGCTAACACATACAACTATGGTACATGTAGTTGAGCATTACTATATTTTCAAGACATAATATAGCTATATGTGAAGTTATATATCATTGACAATTCACATCCAGTGTCATATATATATATATATATATATCATTGACATGAGCAGCCCGAGAGGTATGATGACAGGTCTCATATCGCTCTAACTCTATCTATCTCTTTAGCTCTATGATCTCATACCATAGATCTACTATCTCATAGTTCCCCTCTTCTAGCTAGTCATGCATCTCTAACTATAACTTGCACCTGTAACTTGCCCACCTACCTCTAAGAAGTCCTCAATCTCTCCCTCACATGTCATAGAGAATCTTGAGTCTGTGCTAATACATCTCCTATGGGTGAAACCTATGGAGGCTAATTTGGCATGTCATCATCCCCTCCTCCACCCACATCCTATTGCGGTGGCTCCTCTACCCTATGTCTCCTAGAATCACCTCCTACTATACCCATGGTGCTCATCTCTCTATGAGTTCTCACATGAGTAGGCCTATGTGCCTATTCATTGTTGCTCGATCTAAGATCCAATCTAACAGTATGAGAAGGAATTGTTACAAGAACTAACAGTGGCCATTATAATGGTCTCTCCTACCTCAAAGGATGTTCTTGTGGTTGCTGAACATCAAGGTGTGGTGCCTGACCAACTACCCCTATAGGATCAGTTATATGAGGAAATGAATGTGTGGCCAAATGTTCTATGTACTAGGGAGTGACACCATCATTCACTACATCTAGAAATTAGTCCCACCTATAAATGGTAAGGCCACTAACATCTTCCATACATCTAATTGGGTCCAATCTAGGAGAACAACCTTTCTTTACATCCTTGGTGAAGCAGGTGTAACTACAGTACTCCTGTGATATACTGTATTGATAGTTGAACTGTCTCTAGACATGGGTTAGCGGAAATCTCTCTATCTTCAATGAAGAATGGCCATTCAGTGGCTAAGATACCAACATGAATCCTAGCTAGGAGAAGACATCATCTTATGGCTCTATGCCTAGCCATGGTCTATAGGTAACATACATAATGTCATCCAAATGAAATCTCAAATAGTTTGTCTTACCTAGTGTAGGCTGGATCATCTCTCCACAATACCAATAAATATAAATCTACAAGTGTTGTTGTCAGTCCTCAAAGATAGGAACGTGATTTTTGTCATTAACTTGTGTTTCTGGCATTGAACGTGATGCTTATTACTTTTAGGAGACTGACCATTAGAAAAATTCTTGCAAAGTTTTTCAAAAAAATTGTACTTGTCATTACAATTACTAAATATCATTTATCACCTATACTGCTAACACATACAACTATGGTACATGTAGTTGAGCATTACTATATTTTCAAGACATAATATAGCTATATGTGAAGATATAAGTGCACTATTTATATCTTATGTAGGATTTATGCCCAGATTGAGATATATACAGTTGTGTTAGCATTAAGATTGAGATTTATAAGCAATTGTGTTAGCATATGAATTTAGGATTTATAAGCAGTTGTGTCAGTTATATCTTATGTAGGATTTATGCCCAGATTGAGATTGAGATTTATAAGCAATTGTGTCATTATATGAATTACATACCTTTCATCAATAGATAGATTAAATTGAGCTAGTTGAAATTGTTGATACTGAAGTTGAACCCTAAATTTGCTCATTAATGTACTAATAGTTAATACTATTGCATACCTTTTCGAATTTGCTAGTGTACTTTCTTTTGGATTTGCTGGTGTACTTTCTTTTGGATGTTCCCTTTTCTCCTTTGCATCCAAAATGAACTCATTCCAGTCCCTCACTAAAACAAAGGGAGGACGCTCGTACTTCGGGTTTAGGATGAGGCTCCTTCTATATGTGTCCCTCACAACCTTAAGATGTCTGGAAGCTTTTTGTAACAATTTCTTATGATCAAAAATATTACTACCAAACTCATGCTCTATATCTTTGATGAGCTCATCTTTTAATTTTTGATCTTGGTAGTTCCACCTTTTAAGAAAAAACAAAAAATTGTTAGATATAGCTAGTATAAGAAAAGACCCGAATGAAAGGAAAAATGTTGCACCAATTAATGATATGAAAAAAATAGTTGGATAAAATTAGTTCAGTTATGATGTTCCACCTTTTACGTATGGTGGGCCCGAATCTTCGCAGCATGAGGTCATAAAGCCTCCTATAAAATGTATCGTTTGCTACAAAAAATGTCATGGGATAATTAATAGTAAGAACCATTAAAATGAATCATGCAAAGAATACTTTTTATAGTGAATAACAAATACATAAAATGAGATACATTTCATCTTTTTAGTGATCTATTTTAGGGTTGGAGGATCAACTTGACCAAAATTGACAAAAAAAGTTTGGAAAAAATTTTAAAATGTCTAAAACCAGTCAAACTCTACCAGGGTTCTATTGCTAATGTTCTAAAACTAAAAAATGTACTGTGACTATATTAATCAATATACCTTGAAAAAAAAATATAGTGCATAATACATATAACTTGCCATGACCTTCATTTTTTGTCATTCTTAATTGATGTTGTCACTGATCATACTTGGGATATTATGGAAAATAAATATTGCTAAAATAGACAGTGAAGCTAAAAGTGAGCACTCTAAAACTCTAATAGGCAATAGCAATGATGTGGGAAATCATTGAAAACTGAACATTGAATGTGAAAGAAGACTCCCACTTTTGGTTCTCTATACAAAAATTGGTTAGTATCTTCTACTAAAAGCATGAAATTGCAATGTACCGAATTACTAAACTAGAGAATTACTGGTATAGACAAAAGGTCATTGATAATTCAGATGATCCTACCAAACCACTTCTTATCATGTTTACGTCTTGCAAGAAAGTCCTTATTACAATATAAAATAATATTATTTAAGTACATGGAATCTTAGGACATTTCAAAGGCATTGATTCATCATCGTCAATCAACAATGATGTTTGCATAGCTCCTGTGCTAGAAATATGGGTAGCTCCAGGAAATGATGGTGAATTATCACCAATACATGCACTATGATCCGCATTTGGCAGAGTACCAGACGGTGCATCTCCTACCACAAAAAAAACAATACACTATGTGATGCACCCAAGACTAAAGTACATATTATCAACTCATAATTAACACAAAACCAAATATAGAAAAATAAGGATTTACTAGCTAGACGTCCCATTGTTGTCGACATTGCAGTCGACAATCTCGTACGGGCGTCCATCAACCTCTTAGGAGTCTCCTGCACTGGATGACTTGAACAATACATTGTTAGCAAAGACATTCTGAAATAATAAAAGTAAGAGTTAAGAAGTTTTGAATGTTTGAAATAAAAAATTCCTTCTAACTTGTCAACTAAAAGATTATTTTACTAGTGGCAATCGGAGCTCTGCTACTACCGGCCTCACTGCGTTGTCCTTGACCAAGTTGTGGATCAGTTGCCAAAAATTCCTGTATAACAAGAATTTAGTAGTTAAAGTTTCTTACAACTCTTTAAAAAAATTGCATCAATAAAGTATTTTTGCCAATATTACATATTTTACTTCACAACATAAAAGATTATAAAATACAAATCTTTATTAAACTTTTCTTATAACTAAATATTCATTGGAGCTTACTTCATAAGATGAGCTTGTGCTCTCAAATCTGATAGCCTCTTCATCATCTCCTCGGATTCCATATTTGCCTCATCCAAAATTTTCATTGCTTCTAAATTAATTTTTTTAAATTTTTTCTTCAACATTTTTATGAAATCAAGAGTTTCAGCAATATCCTCATCAGAAGGCATAGCTAGTGGCTTGGCACTTACTGATACTACTTTACCCTTATCCTGAACATCAAATTGTGAGAGAGATATCAGTAAAACTATCATAAAAACTAAAAAACCAAAAATAAAATAACATAATAATATAACATTTTTCAACTATCTAATTTGTACAATTTCAAAAAGGTTTACCCTCACTGAAGAAGGGGTGGGAGTAGCATCCTGGTGACCTCTATCATATGTCGGATCCATATCGTCCTGTCACAAAGATTAAACATAAAAAATTCAGCTAATTGAAAGCATTAGATAGCAAAAAAAAACTTATTAACAAAATGGTAAATAGTACTTACACTGTAAATAAAATAACATAATAATATAACATTTTTCAACTATCTAATTTGTACAATTTTAAAAAGGTTTACCCTCGCTGAAGAAGGGGTGGGAGTAGCATCCTAGTGACCTCTATCATCTGTCAGATCCATATCATCCTGTCACAAAGATTAAACATAAAAAATTCAGCTAACTGAAAGCAATAGACAGCAAAAAAAACACTTATTAACAAAATGGTAAAGAGTACTTACAGCCCTCATGATAGTAACTTTGTTTGTATCTATGCAATTTAAATGGTAATCGATTAGAAGTTCTTCCCCTGCACTTATTGATTTTATTGCACAAAAAAAAACTTCATTCCCCTCACGTGCCTCAAATATGCAATTGGGTTGCTTACTAGTTGAAGAAGGTCGCGTACTATTTATAAAACCTGCAATATTACCTATTGCTTTTGGTCTCCCATCAATGTACAGAGCAAATCTTTTACTTTGATCATTTTTTTCTGTTGTATATAATTAGCCGATACCCCATACCTACACATACTTTTTTTATGCCAAACAATCCACATCCAATCATTGTAATTGTAACATAGACCAACATACTTGAACAATTCGACAACCTTGTTGTAACCTACCTTTATCCCATCCATGGAAAATAGGCCCAAACCATGTAATGAGGATGGAGCAATGCGATATATCCTCTCATTAACACAAAAATCTATGTTAATTGGAGGTAGCTCATTGGGTACCCATTCTTTCTCAATGTGTGAATACCGAAAGGGCACCTTGATATTGCCTTTGGTCTCATCATCATAAGAACATGACCCCCCATTAGCAAGGAAAAATTGCATGTGTTTATCAATTTTTTTCTATTCTTTTGACCTCTAGTTGATCTCCCTATTTTAGTCGTACTACATGTAGAGCTTTCATCTACCAGTTCCTCATTTCCCTCATTCGATGTAGATAGATCCAACAAGTACCTATTTGGTGGGTCCTGCAATCCATCAAATGGAAAGTGAAAGTGACAAATATAAAATGTAGTAAGTTGAAAGTGATTATACAATTATATAATATGTCTATTTATAACATACATGCTCAATGATAAACAAGAAGAATATAAGAAAATTGTGTCTATTTATTGACTTATACATGTTGATCCATGTCATTGTGCACAATCCACGCCAAATGGGTCAAATTTCCTATACTCAATTGACTATTTACAAAAAGGGTGACAATTAGACACAATATAAACATTGGTAATTATAAATAACATATGTTGTAATCATTAGAAATGAACACAATAAATATGTAATCAAATTTCCTGAATATGTTAATCATTTACTTTAAGTTAGCTAAAAATTACATGATACACGTTTACTACAAATAACTTAGAAGACAACATGAACAATAGGCAACATCGCAAACATGAACAAATTTCTCTTATAGATGGAATGCAAGATCATCAATAGAAGGGGTGACGATGTACATGTAGTCAATTGACTGTTTGCAAAAAGGGTCATAATCAGACACAACATAAACATTGGTAACTATAGATAACATATGTTGTAATCATTAGAGATGAACACAATAAATATATAATCAAATTTCCTGCATATGTTAATCATTTATCTTAAGTTAGCTAAAAATTACATGATACGTGTATGCTACAAATAACTTAGAAGACAACATGAACAATATGCAACATCGTAAACATGAACAAATTTAACTTAATATATGGAATTCAAGATCATCAGTAGAAGGGGTGACAACATTTTTAGTCATTGATTATCTTCTTCTTCTTCTTCTTCTTCATCATCATCATCGCCATCATCACCATCATCATCGCCATCATCGCCATCATCATCGCCATCATCACTGCCATCATCACCATCTCCATCATCACCATCACCATCATCATCATCACCATCACCATCATCATCATCATCATCACCATCACCATCATCGTCATCATCATCATCTTGATCTTCATCATCTGCTTCTTCATCATCTTCAATATCTTCTTTTTCCATAACATTATACTTTGTCGGCCTTCCTCTTGGATCATGTCTAACAACAAATGACCAACCCTATTTATGTGGAACCTTTGAGTAAAACACTTTCTCACATTGGCTTGGAAGAACATAGGGCTCACCTCCAACTGGCTCAAACAACCTTGTATTGATCATTGTAAATCCATTATCATGTTGAATAACCGTTCTATCTGGATCATTTTGATTTAATCGTAACCTGTACCATTTGACTACGAATAGAACTACTTTGAAGGTGTTAAATTTACACTCAATTATATCATCCAAGATGCCATAGTATTGATTTTGAGATTGTTGAGGATGTATGTCATTTCTAGATGATATATTAGTGACCTCGAAAACTGCAGTTATCCCAGAATCACAGGTTTTTTTTGTGTCATCCAACCTTTTTGTGCGAAATCTATGGCCATGATAGTACATAGCTTTGTGGCGCTTGACCTGCAATTTTTGAAGTGTGTAAATTATTTCCATCATGAGATGATACGAAACATACATCGAGTTATGATCATTAATAAATGTCTACGTACCTCTCCACCTCTTAAACCCTTTACTAGATCAACTACCATCGGCATAACATTGATGATGCAGGAGCATCCAGAGGTATAAGGGCAATCTTGTGTCACCCAAAAAAATGTACTTAGACTTAGTTTCTATTTCATGTCTTTACATTTTTGGATACCCATTTGGGTCAAATAAAGGTTCCAACTCTCACAGTTCCACTATCAGTGTGTTTGAAAATCCCAAAAAAATAGGAGCATGCAATTTGGCCATCATTTTGGTGACCTAGAAGGTGTGAATTGGCCAGATGAATATAATTGTGATTTAGAGCATTCCAGAAAAAGAATCAGGTCAAAAGGCCCCACGGTTTGAAAGTTATTGCAATTTTTCGAGTTTTGGAGACCCCCTAAGAATTCTTTGAAGTTAGGTTAGGGACATTAAATGACCTCAAGAAGGGCCAAAAAATGGGGGATGAGTGAAGCTTTTCCATAGGGCTATAGAGCGCTTCGAGAGCTTTTCGAAAATGTAAACGGTTCGTCAATCGGAGCTACGGTTCAAAAGTTATGCCTCCCAGAAGTTCGGTTACCGTTTCTGGATTCTTCTAGATTTACGCCGACTTCTAACGCAGCTTTCGAAACCTTCTATTTGGTCGGTGGATGCCTACTAGCACTTTCTAGAATGTACTCCTAGTCCTTAACCCTCTAGGGTCTATTTAAGGAGATTTCTGGCATTGTAAAAGGCAGTTCGGAGTGGAGTTTGAGAGGAGGTACCATAAGGAGAATTTATCTCTAGATTTATGCTATTGTAAGCCCTTAGGGCATGTTTTGAAGTTTATTTTCCTGTACTATTTGTACTAGCTTATTTTCTCAGTTAATAATTTTCCTTTTTTGTTGTTTCCATTCTGTTCTTGGGTTGTGTCCCCATCAATTGGGATCTCCATTACAATGAGCTTATGTAACCAATGAAGCAACACCTTCCCATGTTAATGAGCAACCATTTTGTTGACATCGTTCAATCCATTCCGTCATCCAATCAAGATTGTTCGCAATATACAAATGTATTGCATCCCACTCTCGACCACCTATTTCAAAAAAATACAACAATTAAAAATAACTTATATTGAAGATTTATAATAATTAATTAATTACAATAACATCTTAGATTTACCTCTCACTTTCCTCGATCTACCTTTGCCCATCAAGTACTCCCCTTCGAATTTGTTAATTGAGTTGGGATCCCAAATACGATCTACATGGATCTTTGCTACAAACTTAGGAAGATATTCACTAATGTACACCATGGTCTGGTATACCATATATCCCTCCACCATAGAACCCTTGGGATGTGCTCTTTGTCGAACCAAGCCTTTCAAAAATTTCAAGTGCCTCTCAACCATCCACATTGACCTGGTTGGTACAGGTCCACACAATTCAATCTCCTCAACTTGATGTATGGGGTAGTGTTCTTGTGCATTGAAAAAACTTGGAGGTAGACACTTTTGCATTTCACACATCAGAAGAGGAATTTTTCTCTTCCAATATTTTATATCTTCTTTATTGATTTCTTTACATGAGGACCACCTTATGTATTTTCCAAGATCATATATAACCTATTTGACATTGTTGGTGAAGTGGCGTGGGAGAGATAGAGGTAGAACGTACTACAATATTTGTAAAATGGTCTTGTCAATATTTTATGAAAGAATGCAATTGAAACTACATGCAATGTATAAATATATAGTGAATACAAAATAACATGAATTACCTTAATAAATGTATGCCAATCGTGTGTTTTCAACCCTGGCCCAAATTCACTTTTATTTGATATGACATTGTTTATGTTCGCAGCAAATCCTGTGGGAAATTGAATTTTTTTTATGACTTCTTTTATAGCATTGCTCTATTGCTCTGACAATAACCAACTAACAACACTTGTATCAATCTAGTCTCCATTGTTATTTGATCGAATGCCATTTTTCATTGCATGGTTGGATTCTTCAATGTCACTACAAGTTTTGACAATTTGATCTTTGTCACGCCTTCCATCCAAGATTTTCCATAATGTCTTTGCTACATTCTTTCCAATATGCATAGGATCAAACAAATGCACAATTGGGAGTTGCTCGTAGTACGAAAACCTAGTAAATTGCGTAGGATAAATTTTTAGTCCTTTTGGAAGTTGTTCATTGATGTCTTGACGACCTTCACAAGAATCAATCACATCATCAATAAACAAAACACAATATCGAAATATAAATTTGAAACAAAAACCATCAAATAGAATGACATTACCTCGACGATTTATTTTATTGTATGCCAACTTCCATAGGTGAGGTGTCATTCTCTGTGGCTTTGACGTAGTCTCTTCTAGACCATTGAAAAGATGTTTTTCGATAATTTGGTACTTATGATTTTTGTGTAGAAAGTGTCTATTCTCATCAAACACCTACTTTCTTAAACTTTTTGAATGACAAGATTTCGTCTTTGGACCACAAACTAGACATGCAAATTTACCCTTTGTCTGAAGACCTACAAGATCGTGTATAATTGGATTAAATGTGTTAACTTTGACATACCAAAAAAGAGGTGTCAAGAAGAGAACATACCACAAAATGTGTTAGCCCAGGGGCATCATGTATTGTCCATACAAGCATTCCATTAAATTGAAATTGTCTTTGTCCTATTGGTCTACAAATGTCATACATAGTAACCCCATTCCATAACACCACTAGCTCATCAATAAGGGGTTCAATATATACGTTGATATCTTTAACTTGGTACTTACCTAGTTGAATGAGCAAAAACATTACATAATTATTTTGACCATTTGATGGATTAGTAATAATAAATTAATTTAGATGACCACTAAATAAAAAAATACCTGGAACAATCAGTGTCAGCATTATGTGCTCTCTCTTTATGGACAACCAAGGAGGTATGTTATTGTTGATAACAAAAATAGGCCACACCAAGTAAGTAGATCTCATCTCTCCATAAGGATTGACACCGTCTTCTGCTAATGAAAGCTTGAGATTACGAGGTTCTTCTTTAAAGTGTGGCCATTTTTCCTCTATTTCCTTAAATGCCAAACCATTTGCAGGCATTCGCATAATGTCATCTTGACTTCTATTGCGTGCATGGTAATCCATAAATTGTGCCAAGCTATTGCACTTGAATAATCGTTGCAGACATGGAATAATGGGAATATGCCAAAGAACCTTGCGAGGCACCTTTTTTGTTAATCGATCTTATTGATATCTACTGATATGACAAGTAGGGCATTGTGTTGCAAATTCATGCTGTTTATGATATATAATATGATCATTCAGACATGCATGTATTGTTTGATACTCCATTCCAATATCTTTCATAATGGTAGATAATTCTCGGTACGAGCGAGGTAGAATGTTTGATGGTGGTAACAAACACTCACCTATCAACCTACGACCAAAAATATAATTTCTTAATTTAAAGAATATTAATTGCTACATGAACCCAATGTTAATTGTAAGGGAACTACAAGTAAAATAATGAAAGAAAATGGCATACCTTAACATATGTGTCATTGCTACGTTGGATAAACCATTCATAACCTTCAAGTTCACCAATAGCAATACAACGGCAAGAAGAGTTGTTTTCGAGCCTTCATATAGGGATTGTTGTGCCTTCTCAAGTAAAGGTACATCAAGCTCTGCATCATCATCATCATCTTGATCATCGTGATCTTTATCATCCTAGTCTTCGTCCATGGTATCATTACCTTCTACTTCAATATTCACACCTCCATGTTCCCTTGTTTGGAAATCCACATTCTTTGAATTGTCATGGTCCATAACATGAAACTCAGGGATGTTGACCTATATGAAAATGATGACCTTATATTAACCATGACCACGATGTCATCATCAAATCATGTCTTATGTAATTTATAAACTATTAAAATACATATCAATGGGTGATACTCATTTCCTCCTTCAATGTGACCATGTTGCCTACAATGTTGCTCAACTGTTGTGATTAGATATCTTCGAGTCTTTAAGCCCTTACACATTTTGCAAGGACAATAATATTTTCCATCACCTTTTCTTTTTAAGTTAGACCACAATCTAGCAATTGTCTCCCTATTTCTTTGTGCATTGATATCGTCAGACATGGTCTTTCTTGAATGGAATGACATGTTGGTGGGAGAAAATTGATTTGTTTGCAACCTGCAAATGGAGTAGTAAGAGGAAGACACATATAAAAAGGAGTTAGGTCTCTGAACCAAGTAGGAGTTAGGACATGTTGGAGTGGGGTCAGCCTAAGATATTTTGGAATCTTGAAGAACCTGGTAAAGGGTATCTGGAAAGGTGAAAATAAACAAGTATTTTTACAGCTACAAAGGAGGAATCGAGAGCATTATAAATAATGAAGAAGAAACTTAAATCCATACAACTTCACCTCTATTTACAATTTTACCTTTCTGCAAGTGAAATATGAAAACATACAAAATTTCCAATCACATTTTCACTTAAAAAAGAACACCAAATATACCTTTGCTACAATATCTTCTTCAAATTCTTCGCTATCAGATTCTTCAGAACTGCAAGCTCCTGTGCAGAAAAAAGATGAGATGTACTACATAATTTTTGATGGGAAATATTTAAAAAAATCAACTATCAAAAACATAATTTATGAAATTCAGTTGCTTTATTATGTACTGAAGACTTGGCAAGATGTTCCCAAGTCTATCTATAGAATGCCTATCTGCATGGTTGTTTGCAAATAGTCTAGTATGGTGCTGCTTTTGAACAACAACAAATGTCACTAGGGCTGGTAATTTTGCTCAAGAGATGCACAAGCTTGTTGACACCATAGAACTTTTAGTTCATATAGCATTCAACTGTCTTCTTTAACAAAATCCAAAGAGAATACAAACAAACTAATGAGTCGTGTCTATCTCAATTAAATAGCAAGTACTATAGTGAGTATTAGGAAACTGACCTTGCGAATAACATCTCGTTCATAGAGTATTAGGAAAGTGACCTTGCTAATTAGTATGACATATATTGGTGAACAGAAAATTCATAATAAAACTCTAATTCTTTTCCACACTTGTTCAAACTATATAATGAAATGACAAAAAATGAATTGTATATGAGTCACTCCAAACCCTTAGCTTTTAATAGCTTCATAGATGAGATTGCATTATATGGTTTGAACAAGATGTGGAAAAAAATCAAATGACATAGATATAAGCATTCTCACACCATGAGTGAAGCAACAATTGCATAAAGCTTTATTGCAAAAAAATTGTCAATATTATTTACATTGTACATACTTGTTTATATAATGCTTCAATTCCTAAACTAAGAAACTATAGCTAGTGTTCTAACCATGCATAAAAATAAAATTACAGTGCAGATATATGAAATTATATGCATAACTACTCCTATGCTAGTTTATAATACTAGATTATGATACAAATAATCCTCATCTTAGATTTAGAATACTACTTTGATGATAAGCTCGAGGCTTTTGTGACCTAGACCAACACACAAGCTAATGGAATAAGATGGTCACATAATAAGGAGAAGAAAGAGGATCAAAAGTTCAGAGTTACTAACTCGAAAAACTTAAAAATGATCCCCTTGAGGTCTTCTATGAGGGACTCTCATGCACATTTAAAACTACACATGCACCCATATAGGTAAAACTTCAAAAGATGAAAATAAAAAGCCTGCATGCAGTTTGGCAAGCACTAGTCCATGTGGGAACTGTTAGTTAAATGGTACAATTCCCATCAAAACATGAAAAATTATCTACTAATTATTAAGAAGCAACACTTTGAAAACAAAACTCAAGGGGCATATGGGAAAGTGATGAGAGGATTGCCATTACTAAGGGAAGCTGACTCTTTTTTCTCATCCATATTGGATCTAGTGGATGAGATCCAACTTTAGGATATGTCCTAAGGATTTCTACTTCTCATCCACTGAAGAAAAGTATGTCTGATAGTAACAACGTATGTCATTTGGTAAGCCAATAGAATTGCTAGAAGTCTTCATAATCTACTCCTTCCATGCTACAAGGCTTTTGAATGATCTCTTTCAATGCCTTATCAATGGCTTCTCTTGCCTATTTGCCCTTGGATAGTTAAAAACCTGATGGTGAGTGGAAGATACAAAACTTTACTATTGCTACTCTAATAACAAGGTTAAGAAATGACACCCACAACCATTTGTTGTCTGTTTCATAATCCTAAATATAATTAATATTGGTTCATACAAACTTCCATTGTATTTACCTATTTTCAATGGTCCAATTTTGAAAAAGTTGCTCTTGGTTCGATTGAGAAGTTCAAGAGGTCATAAAGTTTTTTAAGCACTTTCTAACTCTCCAGCACACATCACAGCCTGTCAAGCACTATTTGACACCCTACTATACTGATGCCCACCAAGATCTTGCTTGCAGTACTTAATGTTGCATCATGTCTATATATATTCCATCTGCACATATTGAAATATAAAAACAAAAACAATGAAAATGAAAATAATTGGATGACACATAGTAGAAAAATGCCTAATTTGGGGAAGATTCTCTGACAGTAGACAACTGAATACAGTAGGGCTTTATTAGCTCCTGCCTGGCCAAGGAAGAATGCCTTACAAACAGTCTATACAAAAGAATGAGCAGAGAGTTAAAGAAGATTTTCTAGGCAAACAAAACAACATCCTTTCATTTTAAGATGATATATAAAGGCATTCTTCCAGAGAGGGGCCAACTCGGTTCATTTTGAGTTTTTTGGGTTTAATCCATAGGCATTGCTACACCGAACTGGATCTTAAATAACCTTTATATCAGACCCAGATCTAGGGACTATGAGTGCCAAACTGATAACTTAGCTTTTTGTACAATCAAATCAACATATTAAAGACATAAAGTCATTTGTAAAAGGGTGATATTTCCTCAAGTTTTCTTTGTTGCCAAATTCCTTTAGATAAAGATAGCTACTATAAATAAGTGGATAGATTTACCCAAGAATCTCTCCTGTATATGGAATTCCTTCTCAATTTTGGAAGGATAATTTCACAAATATTGTAATGTAAACTTCTAAAATTAGTTCATCCAGACACAAAACCAACAAATGTCTGCCAAATCTTATGAGAGAGAACAAAAAAAAATGATCAAGAAATTGAAGTGGGTTATAGGATCAGACATTTCACATACATTTCCATGTAATTATTGGTCTAAAAGGTTGAGCCCTATCTTCCTTATGAGAGTAGTTTTGGTTTGGATAATAGTTTATAAAGCAAAAAAGCTATGTTGTGGACTAAATCCTTTGGTAGATACATATCCAAATTAGAGAAGATTATAGTGCCAGGTTTTATTATAAATGCTTTTTTTGTGATTTGACTTCCATATCCTTGAATCTTGATCTTAATGTTTTGTTTTAATTTGTATTTTGATTATGTAGGTATAATGGGAGAGAATTGGGGTATGCATAATTTCTTTTCTTCCTCGTAAAATTGAGCTTCAAATGAGGTTCAGGGGTGGACCCAATATCCATTTGCATTGGATTTTATGTAAGGTTTACAGTTTTGGCAGGTTTGAATTGCATTTTGAATGGGTGTCATGGGTGGTGGTGGCATTGCTCTATTCCAGCATTGCTTCAAAAATCCAGAGGTGAGTCATTTTATCCAATTAGATTGGATTTGCTGAAAGTTTTTAACATTCTAGTTGATTGGAATATTATTTTATTCTTTTAGTTGTCATCTTTTCTTAGTTTTCAATCTTATCCTTATTAGACATGGTTTGTTACTCCTGTTAATTGAGACTTTCACTCCTTTATTAATATTGAATCTCTAGGTAATCATTTTGTGTGTCATTACATTTTGCAATACCCCTGTCCCCAAGATGTTTTGGATATCCAGGCATTATATCAATCCTGGCCATGCATCCACATGGAATTTCATTTTAAGCCACTAAAATCTATATATTCAATGATATACTCCTATCTAATTAGTTTTTGAGAAAATAGATACTAACAATATAATTATGTTGTGGGATTTATACTTCTATGAAATACATAAATTCTAAAATCTTTAAACTTAGGAAAATTTGACATATCTATCTATGAAGTCTTCAAAGATAACTGAAAATATCATGACTTTATCTTTGATGCCTTCACAGATCACACAAAGTGAATTTTTTTTTGAAGCCCTTGAAGATTACTGAAAATATTGTAAATTAATCTATGAATCCTTCAAAGATCAGTAAAAAATAATTGTAAATTTTGATCTATGAAGCCTCCAAACATGACTGGGATCTCAATGCCAAAGAACAATGTGGCTGCATCACAGATCATCTGCTATAAAAAAAAAAACATATTAACAAGGTTATAGTAGTATATTAGTTCATGTTAAGGGTTCCAATATCTATCTTCATAAGTCACACAATATGATCTTATCCCCCTTATTCCATTAATTTTCTACATCCATTAGGAATGATTTTTGAATTTTTATGTGCATTGATGAATTTTTTTGTGCATTGACTCTATTCTAACAAAATGAATATGTTGAGAAATTTTTTATAACAGTGCCTTATCAACCATGAACATGGTTGTGAGGTAATATGTTTGGTCTCCAACCTCAACAAAAATTGGTTTCGTAGAATAAGAGCATAGCATAATTTCATAAGCTATGTCAGCTTCTTCCCCTGCATGCTCCAAGAGGCTTGAAAATTATATTTGGAAAATAAATGTTGATGACAGTCCTTGTTAATTATAATCCACCTTTTCCTATTCTATTTAGAATAATATTTACTCTGTTAGATCTAATCTGTTAGTATATCAAATAAGATTTGGGGACATTACATTGTGATAGAGGAGTGAATCTAAGTAAGAAAAAGACTAAAACTACACTAGCAACCAAAGTAGGTCATTGAGTTACAAGCTCAATCACAATCACAATCACAAGAAATAGCTCATGGATAGATGAATGAAAGGGGGTATATTTTTTGGATGATAATAGCTCACAGAGACCACAAATCAGACTTCACAATCCATCAAGCTTGAGTTCCCTTCTAACATCTCAATATATCATACCTTGAATACATAGGATTAGCAGCACGTAGATCAGCAAAATGGAGCAATTCCAATTGATAGATGAATATGTTTAAGTTCATTTCCATCATCTTGGTGTATTAGACCCTTGATGTACAACAATATCAACTCATTCATCATGACATATGCTTGCAATTTTGCGAATTGACTATTTATTATTTATTCAATATTTTTAGGCATTTGTCCCAATTGATTTTGTAGTTCCAACATCTCTATTCTTCTGCATTACTATTTTCTATCTTATTTTTCATTCTATGATTTGTTTCAATACATACATAGACTATTGTCTTAAGATTTCTTCCTTTTGTCTATTTCTTACAGGTAGCCCAGAAGTGGGTATTATAATGGGCTCATATTCTAATTTGCCAGTCATGACAGCTACTGCAGAAATTCTCAAATCATTTAGTGTCTCATATGAGGTTGGTTTGTGAAGCCTATTTGAATTGCACACAATTTCCTGAAGAATAATTAAGAAATGTTTAAGTGAATGGAATGCAACAATATTTGGTACCACACATTTTGATAAGATATTTGAATTCTGGTTGTGTTGCAAATAACCATTGAATCTGCTCATTGAACACCTGATGGAATGGCAGAATACGCTAAAGAGGCCCATGGAAAAGGAATCAAAATTCAATTCTTAGGTGGGTACACTATTCAATTGTAAAGATTAATTTTCGTATATTGTTAAATCCAAAAACTCAAATTTCAAAAGTTAAATCTCTTTGCTATGTTTTGCTTTAGCACTACTTAGGCTCCATAGCATCAACTCAATGAATATGAAGTTTTTAAAGAAATAATGAAATTAAAAAATTGGGTACATGAAAGATGAATTAGCATTTCAAACACTTGAAGTATTGATAGTAGGGAGTGTTAGAGTAATTATTTGTTTGCACTTATTAATTAAATCACTTTGATTTAATTAATTAAGTTGCCTATTACTCTATTTTTTGCTTAAGCTATCTTGTAGGTGCATTATTAATTAATTATTAATTAATAATGTGCAACCTAGCTTTTTAGTTTAGGGTTTCTATCTCACCTTTATAAGGATGAGCATTGTACTTTCTTCATTATCTCTTATGCATTTTTCATTTGAGAGCAACTTTTCTTCTATCTCCATTTTTTAGCAAACCCTTGCCTCTTCTTGTCTTTTTCTTCTGTGACAGGTTTTTGCATGCAGGGATTCGAAGGCTTTGTGGATTTGATTGGCTTATTTTCTCAAATCCTACATGGTATCAGAGCCAGATCTGCTGCAGCTTGTTCGTTATTTGGAAAAAAAGGAGAATGAGGGTTTGACAAAACAGATCTGGAATTTTTTGGGTATTTTTTGAGAAAACAGGGGGGTCACTATTTTTTGGAGCAGGTTGAGGCCAAACGGACATCACGGATGGATTCAGAAGGCGTCAAAACCCCTATTTCCATATAAAATTTGTCCGATTTGGACAACGTTGCTCCGGGAGGCAAATTTTTTTGCCCAGCAGGGCCGTACGGCTTCCTTCACGCAGATCGAGGCATTTTTTTTAAAAAAAATTTTTAAAAAATTTGTTTCACGCCGCTCCACCCCGGCGCCACCCCGCAGCCACCGGAGCACCGCCTGCGCCCGCCCGGAGCTCAGCCGCAGCCGGTGGACCACCCGCGGCGCAGCCTTCGCTCCACCGCCACCACTACTGGCAGCGCCACCGGCGTTTACCGCCCGGGCACCACCTCCTCCAGCGGCGCCGCCAATTGCACAGTCTCAGCATGACATCATCTATCCGGCCGATGACGTCATCAATTTGGCAGCCGGATTTTTTCCCGGTGACTGGCTGTTGACGGCCATACGGCCGTCAAGTTTTTTCGCATGTCTGTATTTTTCCAGAGAGCTCCCTTCTTGGACCTGCAGTTGGTTTTTTGGCCTTAACTTGGGCATACAGAGGTCTTTTTCCGATCCGAAAGAAGTGCCAGAAAGCTGGTTCAGAGACGGAGACAATGGTACTATTTTAGTTTCATTTTGAGTTCATTTGAGCTTCCAATTTTAGCGTTGAAGTAGAGACTTCTATTTCTTTCTTCTCTTCATCCGAAATCCAGGTTCTTTTCTCAATTTTTATACTTTCTATAGTTGTTTTATTTGGTATTTGAGGGATATCATTATATATTGTGGGGGGGCACTTTCTTTTCTGTACTTTAATTCAGAATAAGACCCTTCTACTTCCGTCTTCATCTCTCAATGGCGGACTCCTATGTCGCCTACCTTACACCACACAACTACCATACTTGGAAAGGACAGATGACTAGATTGCTTATGGCAAAGGGGTTATGGTCATGTCTTGATGCGGCTCAGCCAATTCTACAGAGGCCTTATGAGCTTCTTATGCAACGTAATAAAATGGATGAGGCAATGGGCCTCATTGCAATGAATATTTCAGAGGGGTTACTGTTTCACCTGGATGGTTTGAACACACCCAGGGCTATGTGGGACAAGTTTTCAACCTTATTTGGCACAATGAATCAATTCAGGATTCTACAGATAGATGCGAAGTTTACCTCCTTGATTCTTGAATCATTCACCAGCATTGAGGATTTCTTGATGAAATTCAAGTCTCTTCGATCTATGTTACAGGTTGCAGGAAAGACAAAATCTGATAATGAGTGTATCTTTCTGATACTGTCCAAGCTTCGAGGACCTTATCAGATTTTCACTTCTACCTTCTACTCCACTATGGATGCTCTAGGTGCACGACATGTTATGCCCTCTTTTGAGATTTTTTGTGACCGGTTGACTCGTGAGCAATCAAAGCTCACTAGTATGGATTCTCTTACAAGTTCACAATCACAGGCATTAATTGCCAAGCCACCTTCGAGCACACAGAAGCTGAAGCAGTTATCAGATTCCTCTTCTCAACACTCTACTGGCCCACCATCTTCTTCTAAGAAGGAGAAACAGAAGACTGAAAGACCTACATGTTCCTATTGTCAGAAGGGAACACATGATGAGTCACTTTGTTATCAGAAGAAGTTTGATGGTTATGAGAAACAGATAGCGGATTTGCAAGCTCTTCTTCAGAAGAGCAATATTTCCTCTCCATCCTCTTCTGGCTCACAGGGGTCTGCTTATCAGTCTTCTTCTATCAATCCTACAGCTGAACAGGATCTTGGAAAGGGTCATGCATTGCGGACTTCTTTCACATTCCCTTCACAGGTTCCTTGGATACTGGATTCAGGTGCTTCTCACTATATGGCATCTTCTCGAGAGATCTTCTCTTCTTTTGAGGCTTCTCCTATTCCCCATATTATCATTGGGAATAACACTATTATGACAGTCTGCGAGAAAGGCACTGTATGCATTTAGGATGGCACATTCAATGATGTGTTGTATGTTCCATCTCTATCTGCAAACCTTCTCTCGGTTTATCAGATTTCTCACAGTGGGTCCGGGAAGATAGTTGAGTTCACTCCAGATTTAGTTTTCATCCGAGATAGTATGACTGGAGGTATTGTTGCTACAGGGATAGTTGATCTTTCCACTCATCTCTACTCCTTTTCACACTTTGGTCCACCTTTGCCAGAGCACGACTCTCCTCCTTTGAGAGAGCATCATGTGGTACAGTCAGGTTTCTTGAACCTCTGTGTGGTTCCTGAGACTACTGTTGTAACTGCCTTGTCACCTCCTCTTGAGCTCTTTTTTGTTCAGCAGAGTTCTTCTTCAGCACTGCTTGATCCTCCAGCTCCATTTATCAAGCCACTAGGTGCAGTTGTTGAAAATTCTACAAAGGACATTCATCTCCTCTTTGATGACAGTGTCAGCACACCTGTCATACCACTTACATTGGGGATTCCCTTTCAAAATCCTCGTGTCTACTCCTTTGAGCATCAGCTCAGCCTTCTAGTGACACCTTAGCTTTCGAGGTTCCCTCTACAGTGTCCACTACCTTTCACTCCTCTGCACTGGAGTCATAGTGGTTTGTTCATTCATCCAGGAGTTCTTTCATTCTGGGGGGGCTTTGGAGCCTTGGCCCTCTCTCACGAGGGGGGTTAAAGTCACGCATTGTACTTATGGCTTTGAGAGAGTCTCTTGAAGTCATTATATCTCTTTTTGGAGAGGGGTTTTTCCCACTGGGTTTTCTCCTTTACTCCAGTTTATAGAGATTTCCTTGTACTGGGTACCTGATTTGGCCTTGTTGCCGGGACCCAATTTTCCTGCTTTCATAGCTGTGCTAGGTTAGCTTACCTCCTGAGCTTCGCTTAAGGGGGGGTGTTAGAGTAATTATTTGTTTGCACTTATTAATTAAATCACTTTGATTTAATTAATTAACTTGCCTATTACTCTATTTTTTGCTTAAGCTATCTTGTAGGTGCATTATTAATTAATTATTAATTAATAATGTGCAACCTAGCTTTTTAGTTTAGGGTTTCTACCTCACCTTTATAAGGATGAGCATTGTACTTTATTCATTATCTCTTATGCATTTTTCATTTGAGAGCAACTTTTCTTCTATCTCCATTTTTTAGCAAACCCTTGCCTCTTCTTGTCTTTTTCTTCTGTGACAGGTTTTTGCATGCAGGGATTCGAAGGCTTTGTGGATTTGATTGGCTTATTTTCTCAAATCCTACAGGGAGTCCATTTCATCTAATGATGAACCTTTAACTGGGACACCAAGAACAGTAAGTGTAGTCATTTAAGCTATCATACATGTGTTATAACTTAATTGTTTCATTAATAAAGATTCAAGAACCTATCAAACATTTTTTTTCTTTTTAGAGATGTGAACCACAAATGACTTTATACATTATTATTTCATTCATTAGAGGTTCACTCACCAGGCAGGGGTGTTGCTCCACCTACACTTGCTTTTATGACACTGCAAACATAATTATCAAATCTAGCTATTGCCATTCATGCAATGCATCAACAATCAAAGCATTGATGTCAAGGAGGCTTGTTGTTGGATGGAATAGACTCCTTGCCATCAATTGTTTAGGTGTTTGAAATGCCATTTCATTTTTCATGTACCAAATTTTCTATTTTAAAAATTTAACTCATAATATTTCATATTCATTGAGTTGATGCTATGTGGCCTATGTGGCGCTAAAGCAAAACATACCTAAAAGATTTGATACAAGAGTTTCTGGACTTAGTTTTATAGGGAAACTCATCCCTTCACTTGAATAGTTTAACCCATCTAACAATTAAATACTAAAAACATAACCTTCAAATATAACTACTATCATTTGTTCCATATATCAACTATCAAAACTTTAATGCCCAATGGGCATCTCAATTGTTCAAGCCAGAAACCCAGATGATTGAAAAAGTGACTTGATGGGTTTCAAACCTTTCCTTTTTAGCTAGAATCAGTGCCCATTCATAGAAATATCTAGGAAACAAAAGGATTTATGTGTTTTATGAAGAATTTTGTAGATAATGTAGTCACGACTCCAAGACTCCATAAATGTCCAAAATGATATAGGAGATATTTTTGTTCTTCTCAACCATACATGAGCCTGGAAGAGTTAGCAAAGTTTATGCAGTAGGTTGATTAAGCGAATTGGGTGCTCATACATAGGAAAGCATCAATTGGCAATGAAGCGTGATATAATGTGGCGAAAATTGCTAAAGAGATTGTAGAGAAAAACTTTGTTCAAAATGACCTAATGGGTGCTATGGCTAAGATTGAACAAAAAATGGTAGAAAAACATGATAAGTACCTTGATTCCTTGCCTCTTCCTCGATTTCTGCCTCTTCTCCTAAATTGTTTGTGTGCAGCTCCCCCGTGCATGCATATTCACATCCAAATCGACATGCACACATGCCCTACGAGCGATATACCTCCCACCCTCTGCGCTAATCTATCACCTCCCAATTTAACAGAACAATGAAATGGGCGGCCGTTAAACCCTATTTAACAAAAAAATGAAATGGGCGGGCGCAATGCCCTTTTTCATGTTGCCATGTTCAACTAAGTGTTGGTCAAAATTTCGACCAACACGGGCATGGATTTTTAATAAAAGAGATTTTTTCTTCCATATTGCGACCAATCTAAAATATTTTGATAAATGGTCACAAATTTTGGTCGCAAAATCACCTCAAATGTACTAGTAGCCTCCATAAAAAAAAGAACCTAATTCTTTCCACATTGACTATGTCTATCCTCAAGGGCTACCTCTAAAAGAAACTCAAGCTAATCTTCACTTGGCTAAAAATCTTGTCCATGCTACTAAGCCTAAAGACCCCCAATCTTCATGTGCTACTATGCCCACTTCAACTAATCCCCCATTATCTCTTCAAGAGCCTATCATACAAACCTCATATTTTCCCATGTCCTTAGAAGTGATGCAGAGCCTCACTTTGGAAAAATTAGGAGGAAATGAATCACTCAACTAAGTTGCTTCAAGGGGCACATACACCTTCCAAGAACAATTTTAAATCAATCTCAAATTGTTATCCAACTACTTTACTTCATATCAATTCATAAATTGTCATGCAACAAGAACTGTCTTGACCTCTTGTCGCCACATTTTGATTTTCTACATCGACTTTAATAGAGACTTACCTAACTCTTCTGCAATGTATTTGAAATACATAGATGACTTGATCATCTTTGGGAAAAGAAAGCTTAACATTAACCTGACTAAAAACTGACTACCAAATAGCATTTACTCATATTTGAATCTACACCACCTTTTCTACTTGCATGGATTTAAAACTTGAGCTCAACCAACTATCGATCATGACAATTTTTATCATTAACAAAATCTATAACTTCACAATTCAAACAGATTCTTCTCACAATCACATATTGGTTATGTGATTTAAACATGTTAGTGAATACATGAATATATTCACCATGTTTAATAGATTTCTTCTACATGGATACAAACAAAGATCATTGTAAATTTTTGTTTTTTTTAAAATGAAACAAATATGATACATACTCTTCTATGACCCTAGAAACGAATCGTAGAGAGTTTAACATACTCCCATCGACTGCTACAACTCTCAAAACAACAAATATTTACATTCAACTATTCAAAAAATCAGATTTCCTATAGCAAATTTCAAAACAACAATTTTAATTTGGATTCCACATAGATCAATATGTTGTTGTTCTAAAACAAGACCATCAATATGAATTTAGAATTTAGAATATCACTTTAGGAAAGAAAATAAGGAAAATCACACATTGAAAACAAAGACTCAAAAAAATTAGAATAAAACTCAAAACTCTTCCTATTCTTGTTGTTGTATTTTTTCTCTCCTTCAATTACAAAAATCCGCCTTAATAATTCTTCTTTCCCTTCTCTTCTATTGGGAATATGAAAGATCAACCCAAAAGCAAGAAAGGAAAATCATTTTAGAATCATGATTAATGAGAACTCATAAATTTGTTGCAAACTTTCTATAGTCATCGATTATATAGTTGACCTAATTATTAAACACACTTAAAGAAATATGACTTAAACTGAAAAGAAAACTCACTTTATCCTAAGTGGCTATATTTGGAGAGTTTATCAAATCGCTCCTCCCTTTATGCCACCACATAATAGGACTTTATTACAAACATTTAAAATTCACAACATTTAAAAATATGACATTTACTTTATGCATAACTTCTTATAGCATCTTTAACCATGTTAGTTCCTATAGCATAGTCTATTTGTTTTGCTACTGCAACATATTTATGCATAACTTCCTATCACAATAAAATTTTGCATGATATCTTCCTGTCACTATTAGACTTCTTGTTGCAATACAATTCTGGATTAATAATTATGCATGCTATCTTCCTGTCGCCACTAGACTTCTTATCACAGATGTGCCCTTGTACCAAGAAGTGGCTTCATGTCAAGAGGACTCTCAAAAATCTAAAGCTATAAATGTCAAGAAAGATCAAAATCAAGTACCCTTTCATCTCTTTCGATATTTTTCTCCTCAAGCTCAAAGTGTCCCCTCATGTTCTACTTCTCCATATCCACTTCAAAATTATGTTCAAACTTCAAATGCTCCTATTAAAAATGTTTCTCTTATTAAAGCTACTCATGATTTTATTGATGACTTTGACCACATTTTTCACTCTAAAGTTGTTGATATCCCTTCCCACTATCCATTTGCATCTCCTAAGTCTATCCTTTGTCCTTATCCATCTAAGATAAAGCCTTCCAACCTTCCATCCATATTGGGACCATATGTTCCTCTATCTCCTAATTTCACTCCTAGCTTATCCCCTAGCTCTCCTATCATACCTCAAGATCACTGAAGACACACATACTTGAACTCTTCACATTCACCTTTCCATCTAAACTAGTCATGTTGGCCTTATTCATCCACAAGTCCCAAGTATTTTGGAAGTAATTTGGATGATCAATTCAAACACATATGCATGAATCAATCTTTAACAGTTCACTATGTCTCCTCTAATTGACATGTGAATGCTAAAAAGGAAAATCCACAAAAGAGACTTCAAAGGTCCACTACTCAAAGAGCTAAACCAAAGAAAGTATGGGTTCCTAAATCTATTACTAAAGAAATTTTCTCTAAAACATCCAGTGAAGACTCTAAATCTATATGGATTCCCAAGTCTTTCTTAAAGGAATTGAATATTGAAAATACTTCAAAGTTGACATTCAAGCTTCCAAAAGTTTCCACTTCATCTTCTTCTAAACATGTTCATAACAATCTTTTGAAGCCTCCTATTCTATCTTCCTCCAAAATTACTCTGCTACTTCATACATCTCAACCTCAAGCTATTTCATCTATAACTTCTAAATCATTCCACTACCCTTCAAGGTGTGTGTCTTTGATGACCTTTCCTGCTTTGACACCTACCCTTCTACAATCTTTTGAAGCCTACACTTTCCTACTATACATCCTCCATCTATCTATTCAAAACCTACAACTTTGTCCTCCATCTACCTCTCTTCTTCCTACAATCTCCCTTCCATTACCCTATCAACATCTTTGAGCATAACTTTCTATGCTCTTTACTTATCATGACTTATCCTTCTTATAAGAGTGCTATCTAACTTGAAAAAATTGAGGTCTTTCTAAAAAAATTGAAAAAAATGAAAAAAATGAAAATGTGCCTTGGTGAAAACCACTTCTTGTGCCACC
This sequence comes from Cupressus sempervirens, assembly GCA_028749045.1. Taxonomy (NCBI): domain Eukaryota; kingdom Viridiplantae; phylum Streptophyta; class Pinopsida; order Cupressales; family Cupressaceae; genus Cupressus; species Cupressus sempervirens. The sequence goes on along the minus strand of CM053787.1, from coordinate 535,817,531 downwards.
TTGGTAGAAAAAGTAAAGAGAAATAAAATTCATCTTATGGTGAAAACTATTTCTTGTGGCACCTTCAGTAAGTACCATGATGAAAACCTAGCAAACAAGCATCATGCATAATTCTTTCATAATCCATCCATTCCCTCTTCCTCTTTGATCTTGACATTGTTGAGCTATCCAAGTGCATTGGCTATCTTATCCATTAGCTACCCTATTGTGCTTTCTTGTTCATTCATAGCCTTCATATCTAGCTTCATTCTTATTGCCATATCTCATCGCTATCCTATCTAGTTCACTCCTTGGTCTTGATTACAATAAAGAAAAACATGGTTCACATAAGTCTCTTGGCATGCCTACTCTTTTGGACTACATGCTTTTGATGCTATATTTCTTATTGGCCTCCACTACTTATCTTATATGTTATCTCACTTATTCGCTTCAATTGCTTATTCTATATGCTAACTTGGTCATTGCTTCCATTGCTTATCAAAAACCCACTTCCTATGGCTATCTTTCCCTAGCTTAGGTACTCTTGAGGAGTTTGTCCTTGAGGATTGCTTTCACTTGCTTCATATTCCTCACCTACCCATCTTTTCTTATCCACCAACTTTTTGCTCCATCATATCCTACACCTCACTGGACACTGGGACAAACAATGTGATCTTTCTTGAGATTTAGTGATTTCTAAAAGTCCTCAAAAAATCCTATAAACCATATATGATGTTGAAAAAATCCTAAAAAATATAAAATGTCCTCAAAAAAAAATTATCATCTTGGTGGAAACCTAGCAATAGGCACTTTGATGTATCACCAAAAAAATCAAAAATTCAAAAAATACAAAAATTATAAAAAGTCCAAAAAGAATCTACCAAGTGGTGAAAACCTGGAAATGGGTGCTACTTGAGACCCTCACACCTATGTCTATTAGTTTCAATCACCCACTCTACAAAACATTTCCTAGCTTGGAATTGTTTCTTGTCCTTGTCTCAGGGGCACAACTGCTTAGCCTTTTGAGCTCTCCTTGTGCACCAGGGTCTCCTTGGCAACTCACAAAACAATGTTTCTCGACACTACCCCCTTTGACATCAAGTGTTTCTCAACACTTTTCAGATAGTCTACCTATAGTCTCGGATATCGCGATATTTCTCATTATTAGATTCAAGTGTCAAAGAAATGGCCAAGTGACTTACACACACACACAGACACACACACAGACACACACACACACACACACAATCTAAACTACTAAGCTATGATGAACTTTATATTTCTTTGTGTGTTGTTTATGACGATTTCTCTACTGAGTGTTCCCTCCCTAATAGTCTTTTGAGGATGTCATGAACTAGAAGACGAGGGGCATGGGACATGTTTTACTTGCTTTCTACTTGTGGCTATACTTTGTTAGTCTAAGGTGTTTAGAGCATTCACGCTTGTCCTACATGACACCTTGGACCTACAACATATTATCCTTGACTGTTTTTGCAAGACCTCACTCAAGGGTTATCCTAACACTTATGTCTTGATACAGGTGTAATCTTGCTACACTAAACTTAGGGAATCTAACTGCATTAGTCATCTTGACCTATATGTCTTTGATGCATAGGTTGGATTCCCACATTTTTATTCGATATAGATCATATTCATATCCTCATAGTTTATGTTAATGATGATTGCATGATCTTCCAATTTCCCTAATAAGGCTCAATATTAGAGTCTAAATGTTATGTGTTTCTTGCTGGTAAACCACTTTGCCTATTAGTTTGCATTTTAGGTTCATTTTTTGGATTAGTCTTGCATTTATGCATGTAGGGAGAGCTCTCTCTTCATCCTTTACAGACATGTTGGCAACTGCTTTCATATCTTCTTCACTTCTTTATCATGTCTTTTCATCTTCTTGATCTTTCGCTTCGTCTTTTTGCTATCCTATCATCACATTTATATAACCTTTTGACCTCTTATATAATTTTGACATCCTGGATCCATTTTCGGGATCAAAATCAAAATCCAAGTTCATCTTGATAGTCAAAATTGCATTTCAAAAATTCTACCTTCTTCTATGTAGTTAGCTGATCTTTTTCTTCGAATCTTTGTTGGGTTATCTTTATTTCTTCATATCTTCTTCAATTCACATTTTTCATATCTATATAATCTTTCTACTTGATTTGACCTAATTTTCATATGTTATCTTTTATGGTAAACTCTAGTCAAACTGGGGCATTGCGTCATTCCTTAATGGTCATTCTTTGGTTCTAAATCATATATCTATCATCTTTGACATTACTATATTTTGATTTGTTCATATCTAGCTCGTTTTTGCATTCCCCTTATCGAATTTCGATCCCAAGGGGGGCAAAAATACTCTATCATCGCTTGCTACAACTATCTATTTCTTAGGAGCATATTTTTGATCTTTTCATTTTCTCTTGATCTATTTGCTTTGCTAAGTGTTAGCATTCATCTTGAATTTTGACATCGTCTCTTTCCTAGTGTTTCAGTACTATTGCTATCAAGTTGTACATTTAGGATTTGCTATCTCTTTCTACATTTTATTCTTCAGAATTAGATATCTCTATCTATTGTTGTCTACTTGGCTTCTATTTTTCTTTGATGTAATGTGTTCCCAGATCGATTATGCATTAGTCAAAGTGGGGCAAATGTAATCACCTAAAAATGGTCATCTAGACTATTAACCCTCCTTTCAACATTTTGGCTAATTTAATTAATCATTTACCTAGACCAAATTGCTAAAATCAATTAATTTGATTATAACCTATAGTTTGACTATGCTATCCTAAGTTCATTATTTGATTAAAAGAACATCTCCCTTTTTAATTAAATAAAAGGCCCCATTCTTCTAACCCCCTTAAAGTGCACACATAAAGTCCTTTTTCTATTTTACAAATTAAAAGAAAAGGCTTTGTGACTTTTGTCTTATATGGGAAGTCAATTTCTATTTTATTGGTTGACTTGCTTGTGCACATGGATCACTCCTATTTTCAAACTCCACCCTTGATCTTCCATCATGTTGACCTTGATCTTTACCGTCCATATGACTTTAAAGAAAGAACTCTCCCCTTGTCAAAGGATCCACACTCTTGAGTATTGTTATGCTGTAGGTTTATCGATTGACTCCTTGAGAGCTTGTGGAGAACTTCCATTTTTCTTGTCTACATTCTCACATTTCATGGCATTTTAGTGTAGTTGCATGATAGCTTAGTTTCCTTTACCATAATCTAGCTCACATAACATAACTAGGCTAGTTTGTAATACTCTCATCTTGGTTACTATAACTATATCTTGAATTTCATCTTAGCTTACTTCACATTTTCATTGCATCCTTGAGGAACTCCTTGTGAATATTTGCATTCTTGCATCTTATCTTTGGAACCTCCCATTGCATGGTTTACTAGCAAGGAATGCACTTCTAAGACTCAGTTGAGAGCCCATTGCATTTTATCTTAAGCATCCTTGTACTATGTGGATAGGGACCTCTAAGCCGACATCCAAGCATTCCGAACTGATGGAATCACTTGGATAGGGGGGTTTAGAGTGTGACACATTTATAGTGTACACCTACTAACCCAACAATTTCCTCTAAGATGTTTCTAAAACTTGTCCTTGAAGAATAAAAAGCAAAGAAGGTGAAGGTGAAGATAATCTTACAACATAATCTCAATCACACCATTTCAATAATGCTTGGGTTTGACTCAACGAGACCTATATAGATAGATAGATAGATAAAATTTTAACGTCCACGAGGCTAAAAATAGCCTATGGGATAGCAAGACAACTCAAGCAGACTTAAGTAACAATGTTCGTTGCTTGTGTAGGATGATGATGAGTCCACCCAATTGCTCAATGTACTCTTCATTGAATAGGTTATGCCAAGAACTGTCACATATAGTGTCCACAAATTTATCTCTACTACTCTTGTAGGCTTTACATTCTAAAATAAAGTGCTGTTCAGTTTCCACTTTCCCAGAATTGCAGAATCTGCAAATTCTCTCTTCCCAAGCCTCCTTTGGCCTCTTCCAACGTCCGGTCTCACAACGAAGTTGGTTCTCAGTTGAGTAATAAGAATTTTAGCCCTCCAAGAAATGTTGGCTCCTATGTATGCTTTTTGGAGTTGATCACAAGCGGGGTTGAACTCATTTATATAATATAATTTCTTCCTTCCAATCTCACTTCCCCAATTTCTCTTGTAGAATTTCTCCATGACAAATACCTTTATTTCTTATTATTTGTGGGGCACATATTGAATTGAATATTCCATTTACTCATCCATTTGATGTTTTGTTGCATCCATGTCCTTTTTCGCTGACATAGTGTGTCACTAAAGACCACTTTAGGCCATCTATCCTCTTCCATTTTTTCGATTATTTTTAGATAACTTAGAAGGCGAACCATAGCAAGTGCCTCAATAGGAGCAGCCCCCATTTCACTTAGCATGATATATGAGCCACAAGGATATTTAACACAATATAAAACCCACAACCTTCAAAGCATAGATTTCATATACCTCGAGGACAACCAGATTCTACAATACATTATCATTATTTCCAAAAGTAAAGATAGATAGATAAAATTTTAACGTCCACGAGGCTAAAAATAGCCTATGGGACAGCAAGACAACTCAAGCAGACTTAAGTAGCGCTGTTCGCCTCTTGTGTAGACTAATGATGAGCCCCCCCAATTGCTCAATGTACTCTTCGTTGAACAGGTTATGCCAAGAACTGTCACATATAGTATCTGCAAACTTATCCCTGCTATCCTTGTAGGCCTCACATTCTAGAATAAAGTGCTGTTCAGTTTCCACTTTCCCAGAATTGCAAAATCTGCAAATTCTCTCTTCCCAAGCCTCCTTTGGCCTCTTCCAGCGCCCGGTCTCACAACGAAGTTGGTGAGAGTTGGTTCTCAGTTGAGCAATAAGAATTTTAGCTCTCCAAGAAATGTTGGCTCCTATGTACACTTTTTCGAGTTGATCACAAGTGGGGTTGAACTCATTTATATAATATAGTTTCTTCCTCCCAATCTCGCTTCCCCAATTTCTCTTGTAGAATTTCTCCATAACAAAGACCTTTATTTCTTTATTATTTGTGGGGCACATATTGAAATGAATATTCCATTTACTCATCCACTTGATGTTTTGTTGCATCCATGTCCTTTTTCGCTTACATAGTGTGTCCCTAAAGACAACTTTCGGCCATCTATCCTCTTCCATTTTTTCGATTCTTTTTAGATAGCTTAAAAGGCGAACCATAGCAAGTGCCTCGATAGGCGCAACCCCCATTTCACTTAGCATGATGTCATATGGAACAGTGCTTTTAATTTTAAACTTGCTTGTAATCAAGCGCTTTTGGATTCCTTCGATTTGTTTCCATTGTGCTATAGTAGTGCTGCTGGCCCATAATTCACACCCATAAAGAGCAACTGGCAGCACAAGAAGACCGAACAAGGTTCGAATAGTTTTCCAATCCCACAACTCCGCTTCACGGCACTTATTCTGAAGAGCGTAGAAAGCCTTCCATCCACCTAATGTCCTTTTATACCTGCAGCTAGACCAGCTTAGTTTTTTGTTGAAATACACTTCTATCATATCCATATTCCAAACAAGTGTTGAAGTAGGAGAACCCAATCATACTGACCTAACAATCTCCTCTAAGATGTTTCTAAACACTATCCTCACATAATTAGAAACAAAGAAGGTGAAGGTGACGTAAAGACAAAGGTGAAGATAATCCTACTACATAAACTCAATTAGACCATCTTGATAGTGCTTGGGTTTAATTCAACAAGACTCAGATTTAACCTACAAAGATATTTAACACAATATGAAACCTACAACCTTCAAAGCCTTAGATTTCATCTACCTTGAGAACAACTAGATTCTACAAGACATTATCATTGTTTGCATAGCACAATACACTTTTATCATTTCCATATTCCCTTCCAATGTTGTTTCTTCAAACTAAATACACTACATATAGTATACGAGGTAAAGTAAGTAAGAAAGAAAAGGCAAAATGGGGTCCATGATGGGCTAGGAGATCCAATGTCCTCGCGATTCCTAAGCAAGAGAGAGAGCCACGCGGAGGGAAGCAAGTGGGGAGGACAAATGTGGCGTGGGCGTGGAGCGCGACATGTGGCGCGGCGGCAGGCGAGGTTGATAATACAACCAGAAACCAAAATTACAGGGTAAAATCGGATGCCATCGCTGTCACCTCGATTGTCACGCTGGACAGGGAAATTTAACTAATATTCGCAAACTTAAAAACCATAAAAACTCTTCCCATTTGTTCCGCCAGGGGCGCTCAAATTAAAGGAGCTGCAACTTTTATGTCCTGCGAACGTACGTACCGTGAAGATGGTTCGTGGGAGTGGGGGAAATGGGAGGTAGTTAAGGGTACTTGCGAGGTGGTGGAAAGGGAAGGAATTTTGGCAACTATGAAGACGTAGTAAATGCTAAGAAATCCTGGCTAATCCGATCCATGTTGGATGATATAAATTTTCTGAGCATTTGGTGGAGTTGAATAGAAATATATGCACATAACATATATCCATTTGCATTTGTATATATTTATGGATTGCCCTTGCATGCTCATGATTGCATACAGGTCAGTTTTATTATTTTAATATATATACCCCCTGTGTTGTTTACTAGTTCTCCTTCCAACTTGGGGACAGCAGGGATTTGCTGTTTTTATATTGTTTTATATGTGCAAAAGAAGAATATGAGGCAAATGTGCTGCATGGAAGAGAAAAAGGTGCTGTGGGTGTGAATTGTTTATGAGGTTGCACTACAGGTGGGTAAGCGGAGGAATGAGGCTGGCAGATGGATTAGTTTAGTGTTGTTTTTTGGGGCACCCCGCTGGTCTTTCATCATTCAAGGGGTGGTCATTTTCTGAAGAGGAGGAAGAAGAGGAAGAGGAAGAGTAGGAAGACAGATGGCTCAGCCTCAGTATGCTCAGTTTGGAGACACAACTCTTACCAAGGTGTTTGTTGGTGGGCTTGCATGGGAGACGCAGAGGGACACAATGAGGCGTTACTTTGAGCAATTTGGAGACATTTTGGAGGCTGTAGTCATAACTGACAAGAACACTGGACGTTCCAAAGGCTATGGATTTGTAAGTTGTTTAAACCTCGCCCTTTTTAGGCCTCTCTCATTTTTCTTGGGATTTAGGCCCCATCAAGGACATTTTGATTTCCATTGAGGGTGTGGGTTGTGGATTTTTACCTTTGGAATCGGTTCAGGTAACGTTCAGGGATCCAGAGGCTGCAAGAAGAGCATGCATGGATCCGAGCCCTGTCATAGATGGCAGAAGAGCTAACTGCAACATTGCTTCACTTGGTCGTCCTCGCCCCTCTCCTCCTCACGGTAACGCTTACTGTTAATAATGAATATGAGGAGAAGAGTAAAAGGCTTTTGTAGTTTGAGTTTTCATCAATATTTCTGATCACATTTTCTGATCCATAATGGAAAAAGGCAAAACCCACTTGTTTGGTCTGCTGTTTACATTTTGTGTCTTTTTCCATGCCATGTACAAGTTTGCAACCGAATTAATAAGTTTTTACTTTTGAGTATAGGTCTTTTAACAAAAGATTAAAGCAAACCTGGAACCAAAAATTGGCTTGGCTTGCCCTGTCATTCTTCATGGATCAAATTTAACCCATGTTTGTATCAAGGTTTTTTAAATTACATTTTGTTTATCAAATTCCAGGATTTTCTGAATGTGGGTACCATACTCAAGGAGCCATAGCTCTACATTCGTACCAAGTTCACTACCAAAACCGAATATAGTAAAGTACTGAGTGATACCTATGTTTTTTCTGCCGCACTTGTAATTTTTTCGTTATTTGTACGGTATTGATTATTAATTCCCTGTTCTTATTTACAGATCAATTTTGAGCCTTATTTATGCAACAAGAAATCTTTATTACATTTTATGCATGACTACACTTCTCAGTCTATGATTTGCATATGCTCGTATTCCCTATGATTCCATTGTACTCTTTTAGAACAGCAAAAAATGCAGCTCAGGCATTCGGTTACAAAGTGAAAAACAATGTTGGTCCTTACATGTTGTTCAGAGAAATGGTTAGTTCTAGAAATTGACAGCCTTGTTGTAGGTATATCGTGTTTAAATTTTCACGTTCTTGAGTGATGCATTATGTCTTTTCTGCGGTATTACAAGCTCTGGGTACATGGAGCCTAAGATGCTTATGGGCGAAATTCTTTTTTTATTCATACAAGGGTTTTTATCACATTATAATTCTGAAGGTACCTTGTAATGAGCAAGAGATTGATCTAAGCCTGGATGTGCCCAGTTGACAACACACTCAAATTTTTGTATGTCATAGATGGAATTTGGTGTAGAATTATACAGTGTGAATATCAAGTCAAAATGCCAAAAGAAAGAAGATCAAGACTAACAAGACAACATGCTTTAATGGCAATTACAAAGTTTTATTCTGAAAAGCTTGGTACAACATCAAAGATATCAATGTATGCTTATTCATGTCTAGCTAATTAAGGACTGAATTGAATAGAATAATTCTTCATATACAGATGTGGAAGATGCAAGTATGTCATGATCGTTACAAAAGAATGCAACTGGACACCTTCTTGTGGATTATATCCTTTGTTCTTTATTGTTAGAAGACTCTATCTATCAACTGTGCAGAATATGTTTGACATTGTTGGAGCAGTGCAGCACAGATCAAGACGAGTTACGGCTTTGTAATATGGCCATTTGTGCTTGGGAAATTCTGGAAAATTATGTGAAGATGGTGACTAATGACATGGCCATTCAATTAGTCATTCTTCCTTGAGAAACAGTAACCACAGTGGCAAGTTGTGGATTAGGATTTGAAAGTTGCTGGAAACTTGAGCTTTGCCAATCAATTACTCTGGAAGGAACTTGATATGTGCCAAAAATCTAGTAGAGAGGATCCTCTTGGCTTCTTGTTCATTTGACGCAGCTTCAACTACTTGATCTGTCCATGCTGGGATATCACAATCAAGATTATTCTTTGCTAATTGAAGCTCTTTAGGAACATCCACTTTATCCAACAAAGGCGGAAACCAATGGTACTAGAGTTTTTCACTAAATACTAGATATAGACCAATGTAATTTTAAACATTAAGCTCAAAGGTGTTATGTACAATCCTTTTAAAACGTTATATAGGCCATACCAAAGATTTTGAATCTTATGCTAAGGCACCATGGGTCTTTCCTTTAGCAAATTAAGTCATAACCTATCACTGGCCTTGAAGCTAGGTGATGTTCAATTTCAATTGGATTATTTCACACAGTTTGCACCTTCAGCTGAATGTGGTTGACAGCCTTGGTAGCTTTTTCAAATTGATTTTTCAGCTGAAGGGAAGGAATTGCTTCAGTGGTTAGCAACTGAGGATGTAGCACTTGATGTCAATCATGCCGCTGCTTTTGTCTAGCATTGAAATCTTGCAGAATGGTTTTCACGCTAAATTTGCTTAATGATCTTGGCACCATTTTTTACTTTGTTTTGGGTTTTAAGGATTTGTTGCTATGAATCATTGCACATATGATAAGTTACATCAACAGGTGCTATTGGCTAGAAAATCAAGCAAACTTGAAAATTCCAAGTTCAATGCTATTTGGAACTTCACATTTTTAGAAACTGTATGACCATCCTTTTCACCACTTCTATTTTTCTTGATCAATTGGATAATGTAGATTTATAGACTTGGTTAGATATAAACTCATATATGTATATCATGATATAAACTCATATATGTATATCATTGACTAAAGCACTCTCTAGAAATGTTTCAAGAATCTTGTGAGTGGTGGATGGTAATCCAAAGCATTCCCACACATTTTTGAGTACACTTGAATTGTTTCTAAAGCCAAGTCGGCCTTTCAAAGTTTTACAAGGTGTGAAAATTCTCAGCTTTGAAAATATATCACTTACCGAAGGAAGTAACATTACCATGCTTAGTAGTAGTTAATATTGAAAGAAAATCCACAGAATTTACTTCCCAAGGTTTCCTTGGAATTTGAAAGACAGCATATATTCCTTGCTAATGGTTGGTTGGCTTTGCGCACAGGCAGTATGAAATTTGACATATTTTATGCTTGACTTGAGAATTGGCAACAAGAAACATCTCATTAAGACTGCAAGTGCCCTTTCGATTAACTAATCTGTGACCTGACTGAGGTAAGCTTCTTAGAAGAACATCTCACACTTTGCCTTGTGTGGATCACACAAGTGTGCTAGAGGATACAGTTTGTAAATACTTTAAGCAATATCATAGAATTTGCTAATTTCTATGCAATGCCTATTAGATATCTGCAAAGTTAAAGTGATTTTGGCCAAGGGCTAGTCTCATGTCTACATAGTTGAGCACAAAGAACAGAACTTGGATTGAGGTTCTGCTTGAACAATGTGCTACTAGATTGACACTTCCATTCTAATACTTATTTAAGTGGAATTGCTTATGATATGAAGATCATCTTTGATGTCGCTCTTTTTTGCAATTCTTTCTATGTCTACAATAATTGCGTCCATTTAAAATGGTCTATGTCAATAAAGTCACTTCTTTTCTAATATATAGTGCTTTTAATGCTTATGCTAGAGAATGGCACAAATCTCTTATCATGATTGCTTCTTACCCGGGCAAGAAATTTCTCACTAAGGTAAGATAGCATGTAACTAAATTAAGTGTTGCTCCAAATGTATTTTTTGAAGCCTCTATCCCAATCCCAGATGGTTGTTAATGATTATATAGCACAAGTAGTAGTGTGTAATAGAGTCTACTTTTCAATTCCTTGAATGTTTTCTGGGTGTGAAAGAGAGTCTACATTTCACCTTGGATGTTTTCTGGAGTGGCTAACTAGGCGAAAGTTGCTTGAGTATCACTTATGGTAACTTCATTGAAAGGCCAAGTGATATGAAAAATGTAAAATCCAGGTCCAAACTTTGTTTTAAATTTTTCCATTCCCAAGAAAATTTAATTTTCTTGAGGATGTTTGGTGTGGATTCAACATAAATGGCGCGGATCTTGGATGGATCAACATCAACTACACGTGTCAACAATATGGTCTAACTTTTGTATCTCTTCTATGGAAAAATAAACATTCTACATGGTGCAAATTGTCTTCCTCTGTTATGCTGAAATTAAGATTGTTAGCAAGATGCAAAAAAATGGACGGAGCTATAAAGTTACAGGTGCATTCATCAGCCATTATTTGCACGAAAGTTGCAGGTACATTCATTGAGTTAAAAGCCATTATCAGCAGTTCAAATAAACCTTCCTTTGCTTTCAAGGTTGTCTTCTTGTCATCCTTATTAGGATTCTTCATGGTACACTTACTTGATATCCACTGGTGAAGAACCCACTGCTGCATACTTATCTCAGTAAGTTCTCAATCCTAGGAAGATAATATATTGATCCTTTTTTGTGGTCTTGTACAGAACTCTATAGTTAATGCACATCCTTATTTTGCCATCATTTGGCATGACTTCAATAGGTTCACTACAAGGCAAAAATCTAGACTTGATTTATTGTCTTTTAACAATTTCATTGATCTATTGTTTGATCTCTTCAAAAATTTTCAGGAACTTAATAGTGTTATGGAAGCATTGCAAAGTGGTAGTGCTTGATATCAGATAGATTGTATTTTCAAAACATATTGCTTATGCCCACTAGTGGGGGTATGAAAAATATCATTGTATAAACAAAGTGCTGGAGGATTCAGATTGATAAGATGCTTCACTGTGCACTTTTTAGGTTACCTAATCAGTGACCAGAAAGTATCCATCCTTGTAAATTACCATTATTTTGTCTGATTAATACTTAGCTGCTAATTGTTCATCAAGGATGTCTTTTCCAAGTTAAGGTTTCCTTATCAATTGAATAAAACTTCTAGCCAGAATCGATTGGCTTTGATAAATGAAAGCTTATAGGGTACTTCCATTATGCAACATTTATTTTCATCAATATCTATGTTAACACATTTCATTTTTGCGATTTGTTTCATAGGTTACATGGAACTAGAGAAGTTATGGCTTGAATTTTTAGACCAAATGATATTTGTGTGATGCTTCTCTGGACCCAAGCTCCACCATCTAATGTTGTCTGATTGTGGACAAACAATCATGGGTAATTCTACCTGTTCTAGGAAAAATCTGGTTCTTCTAACTATTGTTGTCAATTATGAAGACTTTAGGTTTCCATTGTCCCGACGCCCACCGCTGTGAATGAAATAAACTTTCTGCTTCTTTTTTGAACCAGATTGGAAAATCAAGTGATGTTGTTTGTTGCTACCATGGTACGTGGCTCATGGTGCTTCATTTGTTGGCCCATATCTTGCATTTCTGTGGGTATCATTTGATGCTTCTATTTATGCAATCAAATTTGAAGTAATATTATTTGTAACTATCAATCTAGATTTGAAGATTAAGCAATTTGTGCTGTTGCTAGAATGGCATTGGTCTCAAAATGCATGATCTTTTTGCTTTTATTATGCACCATTGTGGTGCAAGTTGATGCTTCTATCTAAGAAAACTATACTTTCCAATCACAGCATTCCCTGGTAGAGTGTCCTCTAGAATTGTGTAAATATACACCACTTTCCAGTCATAGTTTTTAATAGTGTGCCTTTCTTTTGGGAGTGGCAGGAAAGCTTTTATGATTATATCTATTGCAATGACTTCCATTTCGCTTAAGTCTTGGAGTCCTTATTCAATGAGCTATCCTAGGACTTAATATCTTCATTATTAGGCTTTTGGTTACCTTTTGCTTCAAACTTGCACACATACCTATAGGCTAATCGTACTAAAGATATATGCAAGAAATCTGTGTTGGCTTTGATACGTGGTCTCAATCCTTAAGTATGCATAAAAATGTCATTTTGTTGCAGCTCTTGATTGTTTTACAATATATCATTGAATACACTGGCCATAACCTCAATGAATATGATTATGCTTGATATACTGGTCCATAATATGTTTCAACAGGATAATAGATTTCTTTTGAGGCTTCTACAAAACCAGTCTTGGCATGTGAAGGTGAAAGATTATCCTCATGGGTAGCACGATCTAATATGCCATTTCATTATATAAAAGGAAACTCTTTAGAATTGCAAGGTGATGTTTCCTATAAAGAAATGAATGACCACCTACTATGAGAAAATGAGATTTTAGACAGTTATCTGGAGTATCATCATCCCCTTTTACCTAAAAGAATGGGGATATCTACATATGCTTGTACCTTATATGGCATTTGGGGTCCAAAATGTCTATGCATTGATGAAGTCAATGGGACAGAATAGATTATAGGATTGAACAAGATTTAGAATCTGAGAGAAGTGATCAATTATCTTGACAATCTCCTGTGTGGAGTGTTTCTCCAAATCACCACTCTGTTGTTGCAAAGTACTTGATTTCATTAGTTGTGACATCGTTGAAGTCAAAATCTCTGATATGAATTTATTTTCCAATTCTTGAGATCATGAACATTGGATGAAGGCTCATGAGTCTAGAGACCAAGCTTCTTGTTGTCATAACTTGTGCCAGTGGATATACCAAATGCAGCAAACTTCTTGAATGAAAAAACTTCACCACTAATAGGTTATGATGTATAGCAAACTGTTGATACCACTGCCAATTGATGTGAGCTTTGATACAACTGATTTTGAGCCCTTCATATCCAAGGGACATGATATTCAAGTGGAATCAAACATGTTACAGATAGAAGTTGATATGAGCTCTGATACTACTCATTTGGGGCCCTTCAGATCCAAGGGACAAGATTTTTAAATGGAATTAAATCTGTTATAGATTGAAGCAGATGTAGAGTGGCAGAGTCTGAATATCAAATCAGAGTGCTTAAACAAAGAAATTACAAGAACAATAAGATGCCATGCCAGAAGCTAGAACTGTATTCTCAAAGTTGTATTATGCTAAGATCTGTACAATATTTGATAGGTTTGATGAAATACATATTCATATTTGTCTACTCATTAGAGAATACATCAATATACAGATGCAGTAGAGAAAGATGTCATGTTCATTACAAGAAATGCAATTGGTTGCCTACTGCTGGTTTATGTTCTTTGCTATGTCATGCTCTGAAAATTCTGTGGAATATCTGTATGCAATAGGGCTGACGCTATTGGAGCTGTCCTGCATAAGGCTTTGAGCCTTGAGGTAAACACTTCCTTGAAGCTTGTGGTAAAGGTGATAATATGGCACAGTGAAATGCTGCTCTACTGTGAGACAATTGTAGTGCTACGTTCTCCTGGATCAAATATGTATATAATCTTATCTATATAATTTAATCAAGCTCATTGCCAACAACAGAAAGTACAATTAAATGGGGAAGAGAGGAATTCAAGCTTTTCTCTGTTGGGTGTAATGAACTGAACAGGATATTGATGACTCTGTTTTGTACAAGTTTATGTGCTTTCAACTGTTCACTCTCTTCTTTAAGCCCCTGGAATATATTTTTACAACATAAAATCCTAATAGCATGCTAATTGAAACTTCAAGGTCAGGTGAACAATGCTGTATCGGCTTTCTGATTTTAGAACTTATGAACATTATATCGATGAGAAAGCTTTTCAAACAACTTTCTTGTTCTGTGGAGCCAAAGAGGGTACCATGGCATTACTTTTTATAGACATACATCCATTTATACAACTGTCTCCACATTATGTGTAAAAACAAGGAAGGGGCAACTGGTATGTAAAACAAATATTTGCTTTTTCATTTTCTTTTCTGTACTTATGGTAATATTCATGGCATTACTTTTTATAGACATACATTCATTTATACAACTGTCTCCACATTATGTGTAAAAACAAGGAAGGGGCAACTGGTATGTAAAACAAATATTTGCTTTTTCATTTTCTTTTCTGTACTTATGGTAATATCCTACCTAGTATTTAATCATGGTTTGTAGTTTGTAATGAATATGGTTGTAGGCATAGCAATTAGCACATCTGTCATTCCTATATTTCAAGTAGATAGCTAATGAAGCTCTGAGTTACCTCCAGAAAGGTAAATTATAAATAGTCATAGATTGGCAGACCGTCATTCTTGAAAAAAGTATGGGAAAGAAGCTTGTCTTTGCATTTGTGGGTATTATGCCCTTGTAAGGTACATGATTTTATAGGAAAGTCTTTGAAAAATCGCAGTAGACAGTACAATGTGTATTATATAATAGGCTTGTTTACTTCCCATATTCCCAAGCCAATATTACTTAGAATTGTCCCCATTATCTTGTAGGACGCATGCGCCCAGGGAGCCCCTATCCAGGAGCTTCTCAACCTGGACAGACCTTTGCTGGAGGCTCAACTTTTCCCCCTTCTTTTCCTTACAGTTATCCTCAGGGCATTGCGTACCCTCCATATGGGTAAGTTTACTTCTTTTTTTAAAGATACAATTTTGTTTTTATAAATGTAAAGGAATGACAAGTATTATGGAGTCTCACTTTCTTCTTACACATGGCATGGCAGATATACAACTTATGTGCCCGATGTTGGTTACCATCAGGTGCCTTTTCATTCTTAGAAAGAGCTCTGGCCTTTATTTTGCACTGCTAGGAGAGAATTTTGAGCATCCAAATTTCTTAAGCATGCTTGTTGGATTTAATCTCTGTTTATTATAAAATATATTTCTTGTGCTTTCTATGCAGAATATATACAATCCCTATCTGGCTCCACAATACTCCCATTTGTATGGAGCAGCTGGAACCCTTAATCCAGCCTTATATCCTTATATGGGCCAACCATTGCAAGCAGGACATGGCTTTTCTGCCCCACATGGTTATGGAGTGCAGGGGCCTCTTGTTCAGTTTTCAGGGCCAGGAGCTTCCTCCATGACGACAATGCCCCAACAATATGGTACTGTACCAGTCTTACAGGGACCAGTTCCTTCGGCAGGTATGGTTTATTTTTCATGTTATTTGATTTTAGACTAGACAAACTTATCCAAGATGGGACTGACATATAAAATTCTATACAAGTTGCAGCACCCACTCCAGCGGCATCACATCCTCAGTTTGTAGGGTCCATACAATCTCAGCAGAAGTATATACAAGGGGAGAGTGGCTCAGAGCATCCATCTGGTTGATAGTACCATCTCAGAGTGGGAAGCAGCGTTACGAGAGGAGGCACGAGTATTCACAATCAATCATTAGAGGTGGGAATTTTATGGGTCAGGGCAATCTTTTTGGCAATGGATGATTTTGTTTTGCCAAGTTCATTGCCATCAATCCATTTATTTGTTCAAGATTAATGATCCTGCATTTCATAGAAATTATTTTTAAGGGCACACCATTGACAAGCTACAAGATAGAAAATTAAGTTTTTCCTTCAAGGATTCTCTGCAGCTTTGTAGTTGGGCAGCTTCAGAGCGGTTCTAACATAACTTATTTTTGGATCACAAACATCAAGAGCAGCAAACTGAAAGTGGTACATGAGTTGCAAACTTAAATGATTTCCTTGCACGATGCTGGTTCCCCATTAAAGAGATGATGATTTTAGTGGCATTCTGCCATGTTATGCTGTTCATCATAACAATCTATTGAGAGGGAGGGCAGCGAATGCAGCTGGAAGATGAAGTCAGGCCTGCAGGACTATATAACCCTAACATGTATTTATTTGAATTTTTTCACCAGCCAGTTCAAGCCATGTGGTACAAATGTATTTTTAGGGTACCAGAGTACAAAGACAATTTCATTGCCTTTTCCACGGAGAGGCTGTAGGAAATAATTTTTTTTGTTCTTTTTCTGTTTTCACTTCCAGTAGTATCTCAGGGTCAGGTAGATAAAACCATAGATGAAGATTGGTAGATAAAACCATACTCTCTCAAGATTTTAGAGGAGGGCTAGTCTGGATGATAAAATTGATTATATTCCTGTTCTTCATTTTGGTATTCGAGGTAATAAATGTACTTGGGCTCTATTGGTGACGATTTTTGTCCTACTAAAGCTGATTACATCTCCGTAACTCATTCTGTTAAATTAGGTGATGAACATGCGTTTGAGATAAACTTCTGATGTTTTTTGCTAATCACGGATTAACATGGTTGGAGTCCTCTTTTCACAGTAAACAGAAAATTATACCAGTGCAATTATTCCGAATGGTGGTGACTAGGTTTATCTTGTATACGAACTGATAGTTATCTCTCTTTCTTGGTCCCAATTCTGCTAACATTAATGTTTTTATACCAAAAAGCACCAAGTGATGCATAGCATGACTGAACTGAAGCACTGCAAAATGGGTACAACAGAGGCTAAGATTCAGGGCATCACATGATTTAAATTAGTTTACTGTTTCCACTACTATTGCTACAATGGATTGGATTCTCCTTGTGGCTCCAAGTTCTCGTCCTACCGATTCTGCTTTAGAATGCGTTGTTTGTTGCATAAGCGAATTCTTTTTGGTAGCAATTTAAACATCGAAAGCACCGTTGAAGGCATCCAACATCATTTTACACATAACATGAGCAGTCACTATCGCACATAATGAGAAGCATACATGTATGGTTTAAATATTTATCAGTGTAGCCACAACTGCTCCAATTTACCATGGATGACAGTCAATAAATGCGATCCTGCTTTGCAGACCAGCCTGTTGAATTTGTTATCATCTGCTCATGTATTTGACCAAATCACTTACCAGTATCTTGTCATTATATCTGTGTGCATATGTTACAAAATGACGAAGTGTAGTTAGGAAATTCTCAAGTCAATTTCCAATAGCTAAAAGGGATGAGATGTCATATGACACTCTTTTGTGGTTTCGCACCATGGGACTATTTTAAGAGGACAATAATTTTGATGGGTTCGTGTATATTGTTGTTCAACTGAAACAGATTTTATTGGGAGATCAAAGCAGAAGCTTTAATGGTGAAAATTGATCTTGAATTAGCCGTATATGGTCACGTTGGTTGGTAAAATGTAAAGTTGTTGCCTCGACCGCTGACAATGTTAGTATTGAGAGTGGAGACATGGAATTTTGCTGTCAGCAATGTGGTATTACACATTCCCAATTGTATGCGCGGGATTGTAAAACGCATACCCACCAAACAGGCCGTTGGATAGTATCATAGTGAGTCGAAATTCTCAAATGATAGGATGTGCCATGCTCGTAAAATTGCTTGTGAATAGAAACTTGTATTGCATTATCATATGCTACAAGACAGAAAACGCGTTGAATCAAGATTGAAATTGTCGAGGCGCAACCACTTACATTGTTTGCACGGGGTAAGGGGAGGGTGATAGAACACAGTGTGGGTCCAAAGAAATGCCTTCTTTTGGGCATAAGCTTTTAGTAGTGCCATGATTTTTATGGTTTGCTTAGTAGGAACGAAATGACGTTACATTTAAGGGAGAGGACTAGTAGTTCATCACCTCCCAATAATTATAATATATGTTGTTTTAATGTCTAATATTTGTAACAACACTGTAGAAAAGTTGTGGACTTAAAGTTGTTTCGATTAAGGAAAAAATAGGTTTTGAGGGGACTCGAGATCTCATACAAAAAAAAAGGATCAACGATAAAGAGTCCACTCAGTTTTACAAGGATCGAGAATCTACAACATCATAAAACAATAAGGTTTTACAAGGACCTAAAAAAACACACAAGTAGCATTCTAACAAAAAAAACAAGTGGAAAGTAAAACAACATTAAAAGACAACCAACACATAGATACAAAACCAAAGATCGAGACCAGTGGTCAAGACTAGCAAAAGAAAAACATGACAACCCTATCACTGGAGCTACCCCACAGCGTTACTCAAATCTTTGATGGTATTAGCAATCCCTTGAAGGAGATCCTCAACAGTGGAGACATGGGTAGCTTCAATGGCCCTTTTAGTAATTTGCCTCGTCCTTCTGCTAGGACCACCAATCATTTGTGCTTGCATAGGAGAAATAATTTCCTCATTGCTCCTCTTGCCCAAATTAATTACCGCTGCACATAAGTTGGTAGTAATCATGTCCATCTGTTGTTTGCTAGCCTTGACCAGTTGCCTTAGGCCAGCTTCATAGGCCATCAGTGTCTCAGGAATGTTCCCAATTTTCCCTTCAAGCTTCATTCTTTTTTTTCTTCAATATCCAGATTCTTTTGCATCTCTTTAACATTTTTCTTTAATAAAATGATTTCATTATAGAGCCATGTATCAACATGTAGAGTCACATCCGCCTTCATTTTAGCTTTATCAAGAAACAAAAGCCTTCCACTCAAATTCTTCACCCCAACCTCCTCATTCGCACTCTTTAGCTCATGGTGATTAGAATCAACGTGGATCTCTTCCGGTGTAGCCTCTTCTAACATAGATTCTATGTTCCTAGCAAAATACTTTTCCTCCTTATCAATCATCTAGGTAGTATCAACAATGTTTGGCTCGTGGGTAGTAAGCATTGTATAATCATCCTTCTTGATTTTCATCTGGCACCACTTTTCCTCAACAACTTCATTAGTAGGTGTATTATTTGTCACCTCAATATCTTTGTCCTTTAAAGAGATCAAAGAATTATCAAGGTTCTTAATTTCAAGGATCGAAGAACTCACATTGCTCTTAGCCCCACCTAACTTAGCCACAAAGTCATCTTGACTGCCTAAGTACCCTTCATTATTTGAGCTAAAATCTCCACTCTATTTTTCCTTCCTCTTCTTTCTCATTCTCTGCTTTTGCGGTGCCCTTTTCTTCTTCTAGGCTATCTTCTTTAATCTCAGATTTGTTGTTACTTTTCCCTCCGCCTTTCATCTTCCTATTTTTCATTTTCTTTGCACTTTACTTCTCACTAGCCTAGTCGCTATCTGACTCAGTATCCATGTCCTTTATCTCTTCAATTTTAACATTGTGTGTTTAGACTTTTTAAGCACTAGATTTATCCATAATCTCCTTCCCATAAATCTTCTTTCTTTTACCAGTCGATGGAGAGAGCTCTATAGCACTCTTCCTATAATATTTCTCAATAGAAGGATCGGTCCTTCATGAAGAACATGCCTAGAATTTTTTTCCCTATGTACATTGAGCCTGTTTAACAAGGAATATTTCAAGTAGAATAGAAAAGAAACCCTGTCCTTGTATTTGAAGTGATTTAAAATAACAAAATGAAAATTATGCACTCTTTTGGATCTCTAATCAAGGATGAAATACTTGTGAATCCAAGACAAAACGTCTTGCCAGAACCTTGATTTGGTTAAGATCGAAGAAGTCCCCTTCCTTAACCAGTTTTCTTTCTTCTTCAAGGTTCTTTGGAAATTTTTTCAAGGCAACATTTGAGATTTTAGTCTCTTTCTTGAATTTTATTCCCCCAACAGAGAGCCCAACTATTTCCACAATAAACTCTTTCGTTATATTCACAAAAACCCCATGCAAAGTCACTACATCCCTAGCCTAGCTTCTAAAAAATTCTTTAGTAATATGGGGTTTGTAGCCATGCAATCTTTCAAGGTAAATCAGTAACCTTACCTTTATAAAGAGTGTTCCAGATTGGTGTTTGCTTCTTTCAATGCTTAGAGTTCACATTCTCTTACTTCCTTGGCTCAGCACCCATTTTGTAACCCACTCCAATCACCAAACCCTTGCAGTGAAGAAAGATGTTGCATGAGTAGGAAAATCAATCTTTCTGATTACATTCTAAAATCGCCCGCAATAGTGTCATTCTAAGAAGGTTATAATTAAGAGGTATCACCTCGAGAAAGGAATACCACTATCATTAAAGTAATAGCTTCCTTCAATATTTGAAATTTTTTAAAATAAAAGTTTGCATTAGATTTAGCTTCAATTGCATTTGTCCCATCAAGTTGAATGATCACCTTTAAATTTGCATCCTTGCTTAGGTCATCTGTTCACGAGAGCAGTACCCCCAGCTTTGTTGGCAATCCATTTAGTAACCCTATTACCCTCACGGTAATTATGGGTGATAATAGCTTTTTCAAAATTAAGAAGACTTGATTTCTTCAATAACCATTTCAATATTCCAAGCAACCAAATAATAATTATTAAGCATATTAACAATATTCAAAAAGTCCCCTTCCAACCATAGTTTTTGAATACCAGTTTCCATAGCCCTATGAATGGTAAACAAAGCCATGGCCAGTTCCACCCTATGACTAGTAGCAATGCCAATAGGAACAACCACAACATCCACCACTCTACAGTTATGATCTTTGAGGATGACTCCATACCTAACTCTCCCTGGGTTATCTTTAGTAGAACCATCAAAATTAGCTTTTATCCACCCACTTGGAGACGACTTCCAGATCACTCCCTCTTTGCTAGTATTATCTTTAATCTCTTTGCATCTTATTGGATGATTAATATCAAATTGATCAATATTTTTGTTTTGATCAAGGAAGTTTTCCTTAAGAGCCATAATGATTATGTGGCCAACCACCCAAGCAGTTGTCTTTAAATATTCGATTATTTCTTTCTTTCTAAAGTCTCCAACACAGGTGTGGGAGAGAAAAGTTCCAAACAGATTGAGCTAAAGAACCATTTGTATGATATTTCTAGCGGAGAAAACAATCCATAAGGTTACTAGTATGAACCCATTGAAGATACCAGTATTCTAGAAGTATATTCTAGACACTATGACTGTAACTGCAATGAAGGAAAAGGTGATCACTATCTTCATTAGCCTTTTTACAAATAATACATCTATTACCTATATAGATACCCCTTTTATGGAGATTTTCTATATTTAATATTTTGTTTTGAAGAGCGATCCAAAAGAAAATTTCAATATTAAGGATATTACCCTTCCTCCAAGCTTTTGACCAAGGAGGGCGAATAACATTAAAATCAGATTTGAAAACAAAGGCCACTTTATAATTTCCACTTGGGTCAGAACCCCAGACAAGAGAGTCTTCCTTGTCCCTTTTAAGGCAAAAGGCATCGAGAGTGGTCTGAATAAAATACAGGTCAAGACTAATCTCCACAAGATTCACCCACCCATCGTTCCTCCAATGGTAAAAAATATAGCACCCTTAGGTCTGCTTGCTTCTTTCAATAGAAAAGACATCAAAATAAACCCGATTCAATGAAATATCTAGAATATAGATGTCATCCCAAAACTTCACCACTCTGCCATCTCTCAGTTTCCATCTCCGTCCTTTTTGAAGAGTATCCGTTACTCCTTGAACAACATTCCATATGACAGAAGAATTAATAATCCTAGGATGATTCAAATACTCAGAGAGAGAACAAGCATTTTTAAGATATTTGTGCTTCCATATACTACTCCATTCCTTGTCTTCCTGACAAAGTCTCCACCCTTGCTTAGCTAACAAAACTTTATTCATAATCTTAATTTTCTTAATACCAAGTCCACCAACACCTTTAGGTTGACAAATATTATCCCACACAATTAAAGGAATTCTTTTTGTTTCTTCCAATCCGGTCCATAAAAAGTTCTTTTGGATCTTATCAATTGCCTCTACATATTTACTTGGAATTTTAAAGAGGCTAAGGACATAGGTAGGAAGCTTTGGAGAGCTCACTTAAGAAGGGTGACTTCTCCAGCTTGATTGAGCCTATTTCCTTTCCAACCTGCCAACATTTTATTGAACTTCTCAACTAGTTTCTCCCAAAAGGAATCAGGGGGTTTTTGGCCCAGAGGAAGGCCAAGAGAAGTCTCTGGCAAATCACCAATAGAACAACCCAAATTATTAGCAATCTTCCTTTGCCTAGGAAAAGGAGTATTAAGGGAGAATAACAAACCTTTTTTCCCAATTAACCAATTGCCTCGATGCATCAGAGTACAAATTAAGGGCCCTTTTAAAGCATCTAGCCTCCTTGACAGTAGCCAAACCCCAAAAAATAGTATCGTCAACAAATTATTCACGAGAGCAAGTTAGATGGTGAGAAGATGGATTTATACCATGAATATCTCCCTTTTCCACAAGATCCCTAATATACCTTCCCAAACATTTAGCCATAATAGTAAACAAAATCAGAGATATAGGATCTCCTTGCCTCAACCCTCTAGAAGGTTTGAAAAATCTAGTGGAGACCCCATTAACCAAAACATCCACAGAAGTCGTAGTCACTAATTGACATATCAACTCTGAAAAGGAAACTCCATTCCACTCAGTCATAGGTTTTTACAATATCTTCTTTCATCACAAAACCCTGAGTTTTAGAAGAGGCCACAGAGTGAATATTTTCATGCACCACAATTATAGAGTTCAAAATTTGCCTTCCCAGAACAAAACCATTTTGTTGTTTAGATATCTGATTCAAAAGAATCTTTAAAATACACACAGTGAAAACTTTAAAGATAATTTTATAAATCAAATTGCAAAGGCTGATAGGTCTAGAGAACTCTAGAGCATCCACTCCCACTTTTTTAGGAATCAAGCATAAAAAAGTAGAATTTATCTCTTTAAGCATTTTTCTAGCTCCATAAAACTCCTTAACAACATTGTAGACATGCTTTAATTTCCAGCCACCTCCCTTAACAACTGGAAGAAAAACATAGGAAATCCATCTAGCTTGGGGATTTGTCCCCTTCAAAAGATTGAACTATCTCAAAAATCTCTTTCTCAGAAGGAATAGCAATTAACCCATGATTTTTCTCTTTAGACACAATATTAGGAATAGTTCCAAGCAATTCTTCTTGCTTAATCCTATCAATATTTTGATTAGCAGATAGGAGAGAAGAAAAAAAGGAAACCAATTCATCAACAATCTCCTTCTCTTCAGTCACTTCATTCAAACCCATCTTAAGTTTTTTTAGTTGATTAGCAGCCCTATGTTTCATTGTGGTCAAGTGAAAAAATTTGGAGTTTCTATCTCCTACCTACATCCATATAGCTCTAGACCTCTACTTCCAAAAAAATCTTCCTTTGAAACAATATTGTGAAAATTGACTAGTTTTTCATTTTCTTCAGCGAGAATGACCTTAGAATAACTTTCCATCTGAATTCTATCCCAAATATCTTTTAGTTCCATTAACACATTGGTTTTTTCTTTAAAGATATCTCCAAATTCGCTCTTATTCCATTCCTTGACTTTCCTTTTAACATGCCTAAGTTTAGTGGCTAAGTGATAGAGAGCCGTCACTTCCACCTTTATTTCCACCAACTTTTGCATCTCTGAGCAAAACCTGGGTGCTAGGTCCATATTTTTTCAAATCTAAAAGGAAAGTTTTTATTTTCCTTAATCAAATTTGCCATAGAAACTAGGGGAAAATGGTCAGAAGCCACCTTAGAGATATAAGACAAGGAGCAAGATAACTCCTAAGCCCAATCAGGAGAGATAAGGACCCTATCCAAGTGAACTTGAATAAAATTCTCTCTCGCTCTTTTATTAGTGCAAGTGAAACAAATTCCTTGAAGATCCATATCCATCAACCCTTCTCCATTAATAAAGTCCATTGGATCCAATCTCCCATTCAACTAGCTTGGATTACCTCCCATTTTTTCATGTTCGTAGAGAGGAGCATTGAAGTCCCCCAACATAACCCAACTAATATCATAATCCTTACTTTTAAGATTTGATAATCTATTCTAAAACTTTTTTCTCATATTCTTACTGTTAGGGGCGTAAATATTAACCAAATTCCAGTTGACACCCAAATGTAAATGTTGAAACTTAACCGTTAAGAAGTTCTTATTTGTATCAGAGCCCAAGTTTCTACATTGGGAGCTCTGGGTATTTTAGAACAACTAGAACTTTGAACTATTAAGTGCATCTTTTCAAACTTGAAACTAGGTGAACTGAAACAGAACTTGAACTGTTACTTGTATATTTTTCATACTTCAACACTTAGTTTTCAAAACTAGAAATTTTAGTTAAACTGAACTTAGACTTTTGCAAACATGTGTCTTCTGATTGTAATAGTACTTTGTACTCTTGTAGGACGACATCTAGGACTAGGTCTTCTGTTAGAGATCGTGGTAGAGGTTGTGGTCATGGCAGAGCTATCAGTGTCCATGATTTTTCCCATGGGGGATTTGCTCATGATGAGAGCAGAGGAGAGCACACTAGTAGGCAGCAGGAAGAGAGCCGTAGAGAGGACCAAGCTGAGTCTGAAGAGGTTGATTTGAGATAGATGATGCAGACTATTCTTGAACGTCTACCTCCTGTTCAAGATCAGCCCAAAGCACATCAGACAGAACAAGAGCATAGACCCAGGTCTAGGAGCCCTCAGAAGGATCGTCAGAGGTCCATTATGTCCACTCAGATGAAGGATCTTTCAAGATCCAAGGTCAAGCCTTTCAATGGGAAAGGTTCTGGTTATGTGGTTGAACAGTGGCTTATTTCCCTTGACAGGATTTTTTCCATGTAGGATTTCGACAACAATGTTAAGGCAAGATTTGCGATCACCAATTTGGAGAATTTTGGGGCCACTTGGTGGACAATTGAGGAGAAGACACTGGGAATCGATATGAGCAGTGTCACGTGGGAATTATTCTTAGAGAGTTTTCGTGAACGATTCCTACCAGAGGAATGGAAACAACAAAGGGAAGATGAGTTTCATAATCTCAGACAGTATACTATGTCACTGAGTATGAGTGTAAGTTTTATGAGCTCATGTCTTTTTCAGGATTCAGTGAAAATTCGGCTCAGTTGACACAACACTTTATTAGGGGTTTGAATAACTGTATAATTGGGGGTGTCAAGGTATTTGAGCCAAAAACCCTCAAGGATGCGGTACATCGAGCTATCCTTGTTGAGGAAAGTATCAACCTTGGTCAAGGAGGCTTTGTAGGAGCACTAGCAGGGTCAGGATCTGAAGGCAACTACAATTCAGGTGGTAACAGGAAGCCTTCTTTTTCTAAGGGGAAATAGTATCAGCAACAATCTTAGCAGACATAGCAGCAGAAGGGATCAAATTCCCAGGCTCAAGGTGGTGGCAAAGGTTCTAACTCCAAGAACAACCGCAATGCTCAGCGCAATAAACAAAATCAGCCCAACCAGCCAGTCTTTTGTTAGCAGGAACAACCGTCAACAATTGAATGTACCACCTATGGGTAAAGGATCTGGCAGAAATACATAATGTTTTTCATGTGGTCAAATTTGACATTATGCAGCTCAATGCCACAACGAGCACCTCAGTTTTCAGGACCTAGGCCTACAGTTGGAGATGCAGGTAGAGCTCATAGAGTATTTGCAGAAGTAGATCACCATCAAGTAGATCATCAGGGAATAGTGGTCGAGACCACAGGTCCTATTCGAGGTATATCTCTTTCAGTATTGTTTGATTCAGGAGCTACAGATTCATTTATATCACCATCTATAGTTTTTAAGTGTAAGCTGGATGCGGTGAAGCAAGATCATGGTTGGCAAGTGGAACTAGCCTTAGGCATTAAGGTCTCCACAGATTCTATAGTTCATAAGTGTGGGCTTAGCTTAGGAAGCTTTGTTACTACAGTGGATCTTCGAGTCATACCCCTTGGTTCCTATGATGTGGTTTTGGGTATGGACTAGCTTGGCTCTCATAGAGCTAGTATAGATTGCAGGAAGAAGATTATTATGTGTCAAGATGGCCAAGGGAATGATGTGAAGATAGTTGGGATACCAAGGCCTATATCTCTGCGGATGATTTCTGATATGCAATTGAAGCAGAGTTTCTGTAAGGGATGTCAGATATTTGCTGTTATGGTAAATGATCTTGATGAGGAAGATCCCATGAGGAAGACTTTAGATCACCCAATTTTATAGGAGTACGCAGATGTTTTTCCAAGTGAGATTCCAAGCATGCTTCCAAAGAGGGACATCGATTTTAGTATTGATCTAATTCCTGGAGCGGAGCCTATCTCTAAAGCTCCGTATCGTATGACTACTTAGGAATTGGGTGAGCTACGTCTTCAGCTAGAGGAACTTCTAGCCAAAGGGAGCATTCGACCTAGTGTATCACCATGGGGAGCTCCAGTGCTCTTTGTGAAGAAGAAAGACAGTTCTTTGCACCTTTGTATTGATTATAGACAGTTGAATAAAGTGACTATTAAGAAAAGGTATCCTCTACCTAGGATTGATGACTTATTTGATTAGATCAAGGGAGCTATAGTATTCTCCAAGATTGACCTTAAGTCAGGATACCATCAGCTTCGCATTAAGGAGGCTGACATTCACAAGACTGCCTTTTGAACTCGCTATGGGCATTATGAGTTTACAATGGTACCTTTTGGGTTGACTAATGCTCCATCGGTTTTTATGAGTTTGATGAATGGTGTGTTCCGATCTTATCTAGATAGGTTTGCACTTTTGTTTCTTAATGATATATTGATATATTCTAAGACTCAGAGGGAGCATGAGGAACACTTGCGATTGGTTTTACAGTGCTTAAGAGACAATCAACTTTATGCCAATGCAGCTAAGTGCGAATTCTTCAAATAAAAAATTTAGTATTTAGGGCATGTCATTTTAAGTGATGGTATTTTAGTGGATCTTGCAAAGATTCAAGCGATAATAGATTGGCCTACACCGACTAATGTGTCAAAGATTCGTAGTTTCATGGGTCTAGCTAGTTATTATCGCAGATTTGTCCAAAACTTCTCTAGGATAGCACATCCTATCACCTCTCTTCAGAGGAAAGGAAAGAAGTTCGTGTGGACGGAGAAATGTGAGGAAGCTTTTCAAAAGCTCGAGGAGCTTTTGACTAGTGCACCGATCTTAGCTGTACTTGATCTAGAAGGTGATTTTATGGTGTGTACAAATGCTTCTCTAGAAGGGATTGGAGTAGTTTTGATGCAGAATGGATGGGTGATTGCGTATGAATCACGCAAGCTCAAGGATCATGAGCTAAATTACCCTACGCATGATCTTCAGTTAGCAGCAGTACTTCATGCTTTGACAAGGTGGAGACATTTCTTGTTGGGGCATAGATGTGAACTACATAGTGATCATCGCAGTCTTCAATACATTTTCACTCAGCCTAATTTGAATGCTCGCCAGAGGCGATGGATGGAATTTCTATGCGAGTATGATTTTGAGGTTAAGTAGATCCAGGGAAAGGAGAATGTGGTGGCAGATGCTTTGAGTCGCAGGAGACATGTGTTATCATCTATGACTCTTAGTGTGGATTTGAGGAGTCAGATTCTTCAGGCACTTCCTATAGATTCTTGGTATCAGGAAGTGTGTAGAGAGATAGATTAAGGAAGACCTTTGGAAGGTAAGTTTGCAGGTTACGTTCGAGAATTAGATGGTCTTTTGAGACATTTGGAGTGGATTTATGTGCCTTTTCTGGATGAGCTTCACACCTTAATTCTAGCAGAGGCCCATCGTACACCTTACTCAACACATCCAGGTGTCAAGAAGATGCATAATGATTTGAGACGTTTGTTTTTTTGGTCTGGGATGAAGCTAGACATTACTGATTTTGTGGCCAAATGTCTTGAGTGTCAGAGAGTCAAGGTAGAACATTAGCACTCGGTTGGACTTTTGTAGCCAAATCTCATTCCTTCTTGGAAGTGGGATATCATCTCCATGGATTTCATTGTAGGATTACCTATGACTATTCGTTGTCATGATGCTATCATGGTCACCGTTGATTGGTTGACTAAGGTGGCACATTTTTCACCAATCAGGTCTTCCTACACAACAGCTTCTGTAGCTAATATCTTCATGCGTGACATTGTGAGATTACATGGTATTCTCCGAAAGATCATTTCTGACAGGGATCTTGTACTCACATCCGCATTCTAGACATCGTTGTAGCATGAGCTTGGAGCGCAATTAAATTTCAGTTCGACATATCATCCAGAGACAGATGGTCAGACAGAGAGGGTGAATCAGGTTTTGGAGGATATGTTACGGATGTATGTGATGGATAGGCAGACACATTGGGAGGACTATCTCTACCTAGTGGAGTTTGCTTACAACAATGAGTATCACAGTTCTATTGGCATGGCACCATTTCAGGCATTATATGGACATCCTTGTCGTACACCATTGAGTTGGGATAGTCTTGAGGATCACATCCTGTTGGGTCCTGAGATGCTTCGTGATATGGAGCAATAGGTAGTGCGTATCCGTGAGCATTTGACTACGGCACAGGATAGGCAAAAAAAGTATGCTGATGCACATAGGAAAGATAAGTAGTTTGCTGTGGGTGACAAGGTTTTCTTGAGAGTGCATCCGTGAAAGAGTCCAATCCGATACGAAAAGGGTTCTAAGCTAGCACCTCACTTTGTGGGACCATTCGAGATTCTTGAGAGGATTGGCCTAGTTGCTTACCACCTTGTTCTATTGCCCAGCCTAGCTCGCATTCATGATGTTTTCCATGTTTCAGTACTTAAGCAGTATATTCCTGATATTGTACATGTTCTTGATTGGAATGCGTTGCAGGTAGAGGACGAGCAACTGGCTTTGGAGCTGGTTTGTATTCTGGAGCAGCGAGAGTTGACCATTAGGGGTCAAACCATCGAGTAGGTAAGGGTCCAATGGGACCCTACTGATGATTCTTCAGCTAGATTACGAGAGTTATATCCCTACTTGTTTGTAGGCTTCCAGGAGTAAGCCTAATCCAAGGGGGGGTGGATGTAGTGCCTACCCTCGTTCACATCTTTCTGGACACATTGTTGTTATCATTATCAGACTATGCTAGACTACTTTTATGGATTAGTGGTATTGTTTTGAGACTATTAGATATGATGTTATGGATTCAGTTGATATATGATGAGATCATTTAGACTTTACATTTCATGTATGCATGATGATTATTATATTGCTTCTAGTTATTGATGATGATTAGTTAGATGGTTTATTATCTCATGTGTTTTATTATGGATACTTATCCCATACTTGCATGTGTATGGTGTGTGTGTTTGTTCATATTGTATGGCGTTTTTGATGTGGTTAAGGAAGGGAGTCGCAGTCACCTGCTAGTCGGGATCTACATGATGCACTACTTCCTGCCATTTCCTGTTTAGCTTAGCATTATATATATATATATATATATATATATATATACACACATTGTATGTACATGCATGATTTTTATGCAGGTTGCAGGTATTGGGTATCGACTTTCCTGAATTGACAGGATGAGCGTACCCTATTACACTATCTCAATGATAAGAGAAGGGAGATAAATTCTCAAGTCCAAATCCCAAACCCTTAAACCATTTGTCCTAGTGAGGTAGGACAAGTATCTGGATATTTACCCACCGAATGTGTCAGATGACATATTTCATGATTTTTAACCCTTTAGACTGCTTTTGTGTGCATTGTTCTATGATGGGTTTTTATATTTTATTTTGAAGGTCTATGGTAAATTTTCTATTAATTAAGTCTTAATAAATAGATTTAATTAATAAATTAATTATTTGGAGAAAATTAATATAATATCATGATCTTTGATATTTTGATTATAATTAATTAAATGAGAATTAAATAAAAGAAAATTAGAAATTAAATTAATAATAATTATTAAATAATAAGAAAGTAATAAATAAATAATAATAATAAAAGTTATAAAAATTAAAATGAAAGTTATATAAAAATTAAATAGGAGTTATAAGCTTGCCTAGGAGTTAATGCACCTTTTTATTTCTCATATGTTAACAACACAGGGGTTAGTGCACCAATTAAGCACATGGTGTCTACAACCTTATGACTCATCTAGAAGGTTGGAAAAGACTCATGCTTAGTTGGTGACACCTTCTAGTTGTTTCTAGAGACATTCTAGGTGCTTCTTGAGAGCTCTTTATATTTAGGCATTCCTAAAAGCTTAGAGATAGTGTTTGGAGAGCGTTTTGGAGCATTGGAGGACTTGGGAACTTTGGAGAAGGGAGGAGCTTGCTCTGTGGATTTTTTTGAGGAAGAGCGAATTAGCATCAAAATTCAGGCAGACTCTTGTGATTTTGCTTATGCTATTTTCGCATCTTGCACTTCCTCTCTTCTTCGTGTCTTCCATATGTTTTCTGAAGATTTCCATATTTTGGTTATTTGCATTCTCAATATGAGTAGTTAAAATTTATTTGAAAACACCTTATATGCATAGATCTGAAGAGAACACAGGGCTAGGGTTTAAATTGTAGCCAAATCCATTAGAAAATTATTGGGTAAATTTAGAGATCAAATAGTCTATAAGAAAATTTTGAAACTTGGAACCTTTCAATAAATTTAGAAGGCCTTTTGTTTTATTGAAGGAAAACATTTTGTATATATATAAACAAATCTGAAGAAAATGAGATTAGAAAACGTTTATATATTAATTCCTGCATCTTAAATTTTTTAATGAATAGTGCATTATGTAAACATTTATTAAAAATGTTTAAAAAAAAAAAAAAATTTTTTTTTGCAAGGTAAAAAGGGGCGGGGAGGGACGAACCCGTACCCCCACCCCTCTGTGCATTGAGAGCAGAGGCTGGCGGCACTACTGCTGCAGGCCCTGCGACAGTGTACTGTCGTAGGTCTGTGATAGTAGGCCTGCACGACTCTGCTACACATAAAAGCCGTGCACATATATGTGACCGCCAACGGATGATAAGAATGAAACATTTGGCTTTATTTTAATGCATGGTTTTAAGATATTATATATATATATATATAATATTATAATTAATTTTTTTTTTTATATAATTCATTTTTATAAAATGATATATATATATATATATGTATATACATTATTTATAATAAATAATTATTATATTGATAAATGGTTTGTATTAAGAGAGTATTTCTTTTAATAACAAATTATTTTATAATGTTATAGTTGAATAATATAGATTCAATTTAATCATTTTAACTTGGATAGATGAATATGAAAAGAGTTGGTAAATTTTCAATTATTATTTAAATTTGATGGGGGTCTTTTTCAACTAATGTTTATATAAACAATTTATCATTAGAATAAATGGAAAATTGATTCTAAAGGTTTTAGGGAGAAATTTTTATCTATCAAACAAATACATGGGCTAGGAAAAACATATAATATGTTCCTCCATTCATTATCCAAACTTGAAAACGTAAACTGAGACCTCTACATTTAATTCAAGATGTAATTTTTGCAAAACCAAAACATGTGCTTGCATTGTGTTTTCTATATGCTATTTGTTTTGGGTTTTGGGTTGACTAGTGTTGACCAGTTATAGGACGTCTACCAGAGGCTTGGGGGTTATGATTGTGATGTCGTGATGATGTCTTATTTCTGATCTTTATTAACCCAACCATGATTATGTGATGGAATGCTCTATGTAATGTTTGCAATTACTAATTGTTATAGCTGAAATCCTTATGTATGAGACATTTGACCTAACCATTTTTGAGTCATTGATCAGTTATCCTTGGTTATTTTCCAGTTGCCATGATGGGACTGAAATGTTGATTTATGATGTCATGTTGTGACATGTTTTGACTCAACCATTTTGGAGTCTTCGATCAGTATGATTTGAGATATATTTTGGTTATTGAGAACCAATGGATACTTTTGATTATCAGTGATGCTTCAGTTGCCAATAGAGAGCTATTGTGGTCATGATTTTCTATGGATGCTTGCTCATGGAAATTTGATGCCTTTATTGTGCATATTTGATGTTCTTATTATGGATTATCTTTTACGATTTTGAAATTTATGATTCCATGAGCTTAGGGTAGGTTATATGCTTGTAGTGTCAGGAAGTGGCTTGCAATGGGGGTCGGGGCCCTAAGAGGCTGCCAGGGTAACTCATTGTAAGTTGCTTAAAAAGTGAAAACATTCACACCTGATACTAACTAAATGAACCTAAAAAGATAATTGTTTTGTTCTCGCCCATGCCTCAAGTGCTTGTATAGACTAGGACGGGAGTAGAGAGAACGCATGGTTGCGACCTTGCATTCCATAGTATGCCTTGTCAGTATGAGAGGATACTAGTGGCTACATGAGGATCAGTAGGGACCCGTGGAGTTTAGCTAACTACCAGGGTAACTTCTACATGATATATGCGATGACACTTTCCTGCTTGCATAGTAGGTTCCTACATGTCTTTGTGTGCCTCTGGGAATTAGATGTCGGTTTTGTGTTTGGAACCTTTGAGTTAGTATACTTTTAGGATTCCTGGACTTATAGCGATTTATGCTTTGTGTTTTTGGATAGCCTGTTTGGGACTTGAGGTTATCTCCTCAGCACGGTGGGAGTGGACCACTTAGGTACCACGCGGTCAGGTGGTAGTGTTTTTCCACTCTTATCATTTGAGATCCATTGAGACATCATGGCTGATGCGTCCTTCGTGATGGTGGATATGTATCCTTTCATTGATGATTAGCATATGTTAGATGATGTTATCTTATTCTTATATTTGCATGTTAGATTACTTTCTGCATATGATGTAGTATATGTTAGGAGTGACATTCCTACTATGTTAATACCAATGATCTCTTCAGTGATTTGGAATGTTATGCACGGAGGGATGGCTAGGGCCCACGATGGTCTAATGATACTATTAATGGTTGGAAGGAACCGTGCACTTAGTTTATTATGTTTGATCTTTTATGATGGATGTTTATATCTTCTATGATGATGTATCATGTATGACATGTGATTATCTTTACTTTGATGTATCATGGATTAGAATAGGATGATGTACTTTATTCCACATATGTATATTCTTTTAAGCTTTTCATACCCTAGGACATGTACAATGGATGATTGAACATTTAGAGATGTAATGTATAAACATTGGACTTATCATTATTATTTCACGTGGTTGTTATATTAGATGGATTCAATAATGTTAGTTGATTTAGATGTAATTCAACGTTAAGGGATCCTTAAAGAATGTAATCTGTTGTGTATGTTATGTTTACTCTTAGATGGACCTTGCTATTGCTTCCGTTATGGTGCATAAGTTATAAAGTGGTATTTACTTTCATGTAAAAAAAAAAATAAATGCTACCAAACTTAATGAAATTCTAGGTTAATTCTTTGGATCCCTTGGCAGGGCATTACAATTTGAATCAATAAGTTGTCCAGAAACAACAACTTGATTCCACATAATCAAAGTGCCCCCTGAAGCCCTTTTAGAACTACTAGCCAACACCTCCAGAAGATGACACTCAAGGGCATCCTATCTTATCAGATTTATTTTTCAAATTGGCCTTTTGTTTTTTCTCAGCTTTAGCAATTTTTTATTCCTCTTGCTTGAGGAAATCCTCTAGGTTAGTGTCAAATACCATATCACCCATAAAATAATATTCAATAATAGGTTTAGACAAGAGAAGGTTAACATCATCAAAAAAGTTATCCATATCATTCCCAAGGTCTCAATGGGGTTCTCCTCCCGAATTTCCCCATCCTCAAATTCACCTTCCAAAAGAGAATCTTCTTTGTCTTTAGACAATGATTGGGACAAACAATATGGTTGAGACTGCTCCATATCTAACTTTGAACCATTCATGAGAGGGGAGGAAGAGACTCCTCCTCCTTTCTTATGGCCATATCATCCCGATCTTCCTTCTCGATATAGTCCGCCTTCTCCTTCCCCACTATATTAGTTTCTTTCTTTTCCTTCTCAATCACATTACTATCAATTTCTTTTCCTACCTTCTCTATATCCACATCATTATTGCTAACATTGATACCATTATTCACAAAATAAGAGGCATTTCCTTTTGGATCTTTAGGTTTCCAGACCAGAGTAGCGGATTTCTTCTTTTCCAACACCACCTTAGTAGTTTTTTTGGTTTTTTAGGGAAGTTTTTATCCCAATGGAACACTTTCTTGCAGTAAAAACAAGCATTAGGAATATCTTCAAATTCTACCTCTTGAGACCTCTTTCCTAGTTTAGAAAATGTATCCACCTTTTGAGGTAAATCCTTAATCTGAGAAACTTTCACACAAATCCTAGCATACATAAGCTTGGATCTAGGAACAATCATGTTATCAATAGCTATAAGCTTCCTAAAGGACCCAAAAATCCCTTTAAAAACATCTTCATGTTAGAATTCCAACGGGAGACTTGGAAGCCAAACCCGTACAGATGTTGCAAAGAAAAAAGCATCAGATAAATTCAGATTTGTTTCCCATTTCATGACTCTAAGGGAACTGCTTCCAAAATACCAGGGTCTCCCACAAATAATCATTTTCAAATCCTCCTTACAAGTAAACACAAAGGAGAAGAAAGCTTTAGGCATAGCTGCTATGTTAACTTGACCCTGGAGGGTCCATTTTCTCTTGACCATATTCCTTAAAGAATCAATATCCAACCCCCTAAAATTTACCAACAAGTGTAAAGTCCATAGAGGAGATGGAAAAGTCAACAATGGGGTCGACACAAATATTCGGAACTCACCTTGCTCCCAACAAGATTTCAAAGTAACAGGGGGAAAAGATCATTTACCTACAAACTTTTTACCCAAAAGCAATGACTATTTCCCCCCCTCAACATCTCCAACTTTATCTTCAGGCTAGATTCATGTGGAACCTCAATCTCTTGATTGACCAAGTGCAAAAAACCATCTCCTTTATTTTGCTGAAGTGGGTCTCCAACTTTACCTTGGCCAGCAGGGTTGCAGAGAGCATCATTTTGTGCCTTCTGGGATTCCCCCTTTGACTTTAGTCCTTACCATCCTCCAAGTCCTCCTTGATTCCTTCTAGATTGTAGGTCGCATCTCCATCACCATGCACTGCATCCACATTCCAACCCTTCTTGCCCAACAACTCCATTTAAAGTTGTTAATTTAGATTATGGCTAGCTTTAAATGAAGGAATATGTTCATTGATCTAAAAGTAATAAATCATGTGATGTCCCTTCTACATATTAATAAAGTATGACTTGGTGTATAAGCATGAGTCTCACTTTTCTTGAGCTCTTTTAGACACCTTGGCAAGAAAGCACACTAATGTGACCCTAAAATCTTAGTTATAAGTAGGAGACTTGCTAAATTGAAATAATCTATTGTAGAAACTTGTGGTTGATTTGAAATGTCCACTTAAGATTTGAAGAAGCGTGTGCACAAGTATTTTTCTCACTTTTCTTCAGTCTTTTTGTATACATTATGGCAAGAAGCATGCTTATGTGGCCTTGAAACTTTAGTTATAAGCAAGGAATTGACAAATAACTAATTGTAAAAATTTGGAAGTGATTTGAAATTTTTACTTAAAATTTTAAGAAGCTCAAAGTTAGGGTGCATCATTGATATTTTAATTTTCAGTCTACAAATTTCAATTTAATTTTAAATGGAGGCTAACAAAAATCATAAACTATTCAACTATACACAATATCCCAAAAAAGAAAAATATCTCATTTAATTTTTAGTACTACATATATTGGAACTTAAGTATGTTGTATGATCTTATAGACTATTTAGTATCTACATTATTAAAATCTTTCCTTTCATATCAATGTCTTGGAAGCCTACCTCTAACTATAATCATTGAAGACTATATGTGTTCAATTAATGACATGAGAAGCTCTCATTCTCCTTTCCCTAAGGGCCCGTTTGTTTTGGGGAATTAGCAAAATTGGGTTTTGATTCATATCCAGAATATGTCAAAATCTAGATTTGTATCTTAAAATTGGGTTTTGAGAAAATTGTTTGTCCCATTTGGTTCATCTGGAAGATGAGTGGGAAGATACTTGTTCCATGTTTGGTTCCTGAAACTGGAATTAGAATTATACTTCTTTTTTGGAAAGATTGCTATTGTAATAGAGGGCACCATTACATTCATTGTCACATCTTTTCTAGATAGATTTGACATTAGACTTCAGATATCGTTTAAACGTGACATGGATTTGGATAATTTTAGTGTGTCATGCATCATTTACCATGATATGGGGTTTGACAATTTCAACATGTTAGTACAAATTTTAAAAAAAGACTTAAACCAAATTGTCCTTTACACCCACACATATAATAAATGAGGACTTAAACCAAACTATCCTTTGAATAGATATCAATTATCCAAAACAATTCCCACATAGAAGGAATTGAGCATGGAATTTAGGCTTCGACGAAATGTGAAGCAGGTAGGTTATAAAAAATAATTTTAGAAATACACAAATCAAAATGGCCCATCTAATATCAACTGTCCCTAAAGATTTTGAATACAAATTTAATGATCAACAACAACCTTGTTCAATGCCATGATTACTTGTTCATTTTAAGTCATTTTTTAAACTGTAGATTACACATATTGGTGCTACATTCATATATTAAATAAAATTTATATGAAGATGAAAGAAAAGGCATCTAATGTATAGTGAGGAAAAAATTCAAAACCTTAAGAACTCCCTACATTTTTAATTGGAAATGCGTTAAGAAAACCCTGTTGATGCATCTTGATATTTAATCATCAGGTTGTTCGATTTAATCAAGTCGAGACATCAAGAACCTTCTTTCCAGAAAAAAAAATCAAGAACATGTCCTAATGCAAAGATGTAAAAGGTAAAAAAAACATAGCAAGGTCGAATGGTAGAATGGATCGTATACACCTATTTCTATTCTCGAGAAACCTTGGAGTGACATTAGTATGGATTTTGTTATTGGATTTCCTAAGAAAACAAAAGGGTATGATTCTATATTTATTGTTGTGGATAGATTTTCTTAAATGGCTCATTTTATACCTTGTAAGAAGACATCAGATGCTGAGAATGTTGCTGAACTTTTCTTTAAGGAGATTGTGAGATTGCACGGATTACCAAAAAGTATTATTTCTGACAGAGACAGTAAGTTTGTTGGTTACTTTTGGAAAATTTTGTGGAAGAAGATGGTTACCAAGTTGAAATATAGTTCTACTTTCCATCCATAGATAGATAGATAGACAAAGGTTGTACATAGAAGCTTGGGTAATTTGCTGAGATTCTTAGTTGGTAATGAATCACATAATTGGGAGATGATACTCACAAGCTGAGCTTGCATATAATAATTTTGTGAATAGGAGTATAGGGAAGACAATATTTGAGATTCTTACTAGAAGGAAGTCTAGAGGAGTATCAGATTTAAGGGATATTGCTAGTGAAGAGAAGAGAAGTGATGCAGGAGAAGAATTTGCTAATTTTATGGAGTCTTTACATAAGGTAGTGAAGCTAAAGTTGGAACAAAGTAATTAGAAGTACAAGGAGAATGATGATAAGTCTAGAAGACATCATGTGTTTGAAGTTGGTGATGAGGTGATGGTTCATTTAAAGAAAAGACATATTTCTTGTTGGAACATACAGTAGGTTGAAAACGAAGAAGTTTGGACCTTGTAAGATCTTGAAATTTTTTGACAGTGGTAATGCTTATGAAGTTGAGTTACTTGATGACATGGATATATCTCTTATATTCAATGTTGTTGATTTGTACAAATATCATGAGTCAGATGAGGAAGTGGATGTATCAAATGATTATCCTAAGAACCAGATTGAAAAAATTGAATAGATATTGGATTAGAGAGTTAGTAAGAACATAAGAGGAAAGGATTACTATGAGTATTTGGTAATGTGGAAGAACAAACCTAGTGAATATGCTACATGGATTTCTCAATCTAAGTTGGATTCAACTCAAGTTGTGACATCTCAATGATTCAAGAGAATCATTTTCTCCAACCCTGGTTGTTTGATGCAGGAGCATCCTAGGTTGCATTGCTATCCTGCATATCTTTCAAGTTTTTTAGTCTCTACCAAGTTACAATGTCTTGCATTTTCTAGTGTGTTGTGGATGCCAAGTTTCCTAGTTGATGTCGAGCTTGTATTTATTGCCAAGTGCATAGTGGTTTTTGAGTTCCTTTGGTTTTCGAGCTCGTTTGGTTGCTGAGTTCCTTTGGTTGCCAAGTTCGTTTGGATGTTGAGTGGTTTAGATTCTTTGTTGGTAGAGTTTTCTGTGTCTGGTTCTAGTTTGGGCCAACTTTGCAAGTTAATTTGTATTTCGTATTTATATCTGCTATGAGCTGACTTGTGGCTTACCCTAGCATTTAATATAAGAGTTTATTTTGGTTGTATTTGCAACAAGCCGACTTGTGGCCATGCATGTATTTAAGAAGGTCTTTGGTAAAGTCTTAGGGTAGTATTGATCGATTTGGGAGGAGGATATCAAATTTAGAAGATAGTAGCAGAGACAAGCTATGATGCAAAGTTTGGTTATTGAAGTTCAAATTTGATTGTAATATGGCTGTAACCCATAAGGCCTTACAAATGGGTATCTAATTGACCATTTGATGAATCTATGAAGGCATTTTTCTTCCTCTATCTCCTGAGTTATTTGTATTTGGTTTTTGTTTCTACTGTGTTGATTCTTGTAGGTGGTTTGAATAGCTAGGTGTGCTTTTGGCCCTAGTTGCCTCATCCCTCCCTATATCAAGTGGTATCAGAGCTCGATGTTCATCTTGGTGGAGATTAGGTTGTATAGAACCCTAAGTTGGATTTGGTTGTAGGGTTGCAAATTTGCGAATTTGACCTATAACTTGCAGAAGGTTACAATTTTGTAGGAACCTAATTTGTGAAGATGGTTTGAGGTAGAGGAAATGCTGACAATGCTATGTTGGACATATTGAGATAGATTGCAACTAGATTAGATGCTGTAGAGACAACCCAGAGAAGAGGAGCACATCTTGATGATGAAGTAGTAGCACCAAACCCTAATCCAAAACTTGAAGAAGATCAAGATGAAGCAAGATTGTTGAGAGTATTGTCTAGGGAACATTCAAAATTCGTTGTTGAAGTTGTTACTTATGATGGAAAATTGGATACCAATGTTGTGTTGGATTGGATATTTGAAATGGAGAAGTTCTTTGAATATGAAAACACTCCTGATAATAGGAAGGTGAAGATTGTAGTTACAAGGTTGAAAGGACATGCCTCACTATGGTGGGAGCATTTGCAAATTGATAGAAAAAGGAGAGGAAAGGAAAAGATCAAGACTTGGATAAAGATGGTGAGCAAGGTAAAGAAAAATTTCCTTCATGCTAATTACCAAGTTAGTTTGTTAAGAAAGATACAAAATTTGAGACAAAGAGACATGATTGTGAAGGATTATACTAAGGAGTTCTATAGGTTGGACATTATATCTAGACATGTGGATGATGATGTTGAAAGATTTGAAAGATACATAAATGGCTTGAGACCTACAATTCAAGATGAAATAAGTTTTGTGAAATTGGAAAGTGTGGAGAAATCATATCAATATGCCTTGAAAGCTGAGGAGATCTTGGAAAAGAAGCATGAACAAAGACAAAGAGGTAGAGGTGGTAGATTCTAGAGAGGCAGAGGTAGATCTTATGGAGATGGTGGTAGATCTAATAATTATTTACAAGATAAGGGAAAATCTAACTGGAAGAATGAAGATAAAAGCAAGACCAAGTGGAAAGGTGGTGATTCCTACCAAGGAGGTACTAGTTCTTCCCAAGGAAGAGTTAATTCTTATTCTAGAGGTGGATTTCTTGGTAATTTTTTTAGATATGGTAAAGAAGGACATAGATGTTTTGAATGTAGATCCTCTAAAAGTGGGAAAGGTAACAAAAATGTTGTGGTATAAGGAGACACAAAGGGTTCACCTAGTGGGCCTGAGGCTGAAGAAAATATGATGGTGAGAAGAACCTTATGTAATAAAGGAAGTGATGAGGAACCTGTCATTAGAATAAATCTTTTCAAGATCATATTCAAGATGGTTGGAAAATGTTGCAAGATGATCATTGATAGTGGAATTTCTACAAATTTTGCATCAAAAGAGTTGGTTACAAAGTTGCAGTTGTAGAGGTTGGAGCATCCTAAACCCTATCATGTTTCATAGATCAAAGATGAGCATAAGATATTGGTAAGTGAACAATGTATTGTGAAATTCAAGATTGGACATTACTTTGATGAAGTGTTGTGTGATATTATGCCTATAGATTGTTGTCATATTCTATTGAGTAGACCTTGGCAATATGATAGATATGTTGTGCATGATGGAAGATTGAATGAATATACTCTTTGGGTGAATGGAAAGAAGAAAATATTTTTTCCTTTGATTGAAAGTCTAGATGAGGATAAGTGTACTACTATGAGAATTTGCATGGTTAATGGAAATTAGTTTGAAAAGGAAATGAACAAGAATCAAGTTAGTTTTTTTTAAAATTTCTAGGAGACCGAGTTATGCCAGTAGCAACCGAGCATCATAAAATAATGCTAATTGAGTGCCAGTCAGTGGTAACAGAGTGATAACAGAAGTTGGTAATATTGATCGAGTGCTAGTCGAAATTAAAGAATTGCTGAATGAGTATAAGGAAATTATTGCATAGGATATACCTGATGGTTTACCACTAGTCAAAAGTATAAATCATTATATGGATCTAATTCCTGGAGCTAGTTTTTCGAATAAAGCACCCTATAGATTGACACCTACTAAGCATGAAGTACTTAACATAAAAGTGCACGAGTTGTTGGAGAAAGGTTTGATCAGAGAAAGTTTGAGTCCATGTGTTGTACCTACCGTATTAGAACCTAAGAAGAATGGGGAATAAAGAATGTGTACTGATTCCATAGCTATTAACAAGATCACAGTAAAATATAGGTTTTCTATGCTGAGGATGGATGAAATAATGGATTGTTTGAGTGGAGAAAAGTATTTTACCAAGATTGATTTGAAGATTGCCTATCATTAGATCAGAATTAGAGAAGTTGATGAATGGAAGACTTCTTTTAAGATAAAATATGGTTTGTATGAATGGTTGGTAATGCCTTTTGGTTTGACTGATATACCTAGTACTTTCATGAGGTTGATGAATGAAGTTCTAAAAAGATTCTTGGGTAAGTTTTTGATTGTTTATTTGGATGATATTCTGATATTTAGTAAGACTAAGAAATAAAATCTTGAGCATGTTAGACAAGTATTACAGAGATTGAAAGAGAAGTGATGATTAATCTAAAGAAGTATTCTTTTATGTGAGAGGAGATTGTCTATTTGGGATTTGTAATTTCAGCTAATGGATTGAAGATGGATCTTGAGAAGTTTAAAGCAATTTTGGAATGACCTACACCTGAGAATGTGGGTGAGGTAAGATCATTTCATGGTTTGACTAGTTTTTATAGGAAGTTTATAAGGAATTTAAGTTATGTTTGTAATGCTATGACTGAGACAATGAGAGGAGATAAAATGGAATTCAAGTGGACACATGGAGCTGATTACAGTATTGAGAATTTAAAACAAAAGGTTGCTGAGTTATCTGTATTAGCATTTCTTGATTTTAGCAAGGTATTTCAAGTTGAATGTGATGCAAGTGGTAGTGCAATAGGAGTTGTATTGATTCAAGAAGGTAAACTTGTTGCTTTATTTAGTGAAAAGTTGAATGATTCTAAAAGGAAGTATTGTGTGTATGATCAAGAGTTTTATGCTATTATTCAAGAATTGAAGAAGTGAAGACATTATTTTATTCCTAAGGATTTTGTGTTGTACACTAACCATAAAACTTTATAATACTTGGGAAGTCAACATAAATTGAATTAGAGACATATGAAATGGGTTGAGTACTTGCAGAGTTATACATTTGTGATTAAGCATAAGAGTGGAGTTAGAAACCAAGTTTCTGATGCATTTAGTTGAAGAGACTCTTTGTTGATAGAGATGAAGGCTGAAGTTCTTTATTTTGATGAATGAAGGAGTTGTATGATACTAAACCTGATTTTTCTAAGATGTGGAGAGAGTGCAAAACACCTAGTTTGACAAAACAACCATGTAAGTTTGATGAGTATTTTATTCAAGAAGGTATGTTGTTTAAGGGTATTCGGTTATGTATTCCTAGAAGTTATATGAGATTGAATTTGATTAAGGAAAAGCATAGTGATGGATTGGCTAGGAATTTTGGAATTGATAAGACATTGAGTTTGTTGAAGACTAAGTATTATTGGCCTTAGATGTATAAGGATGTTCAATTTTTTTTAAAGAGTTGTGGAGTTTGTCAAGTTGCAAAAGGAGTAAGTCAAAATATTGGATTGTATACACCTATTTCTATTCTTGAGAAACCTTGGAGTGACATTAGTATGGATTTTGTTCTTGGAATTTCGAAGACAACAAAAGGGTATGATTCTATATTTGTTGTTGTGGATAGATTTTCTAAAATGGCTCATTTTATACCTTGTAAGAAGACATCAGATGCTGAGAATGTTGTTGAACTTTTCTTTAAGGAGATTGTGAGATTGTATGGATTACCAAAAAGTATTATTTTTTATAGAGACAATAAGTTTGTTGGTAACTTTTGGAAGACTTTGTGGAAGAAGATGGGTACTGAGTTCAAGTATAGTTCTACTTTCCATCCATAGATAGATGAATAGATAGAGGTTGTAAATAGAAGTTTGGATAATTTTTTGAGATGCTTAGTTGGTAATGAATCACACTATTGGGAGATGATACTTACAAGCTAAATTTACATATAATAATTTTGTGAATACGAGTATAGGGAAGACACCATTTGAGATTGTTACTGGAAGGAAGCCTAGAGGAGTATCAGATTTAAGGGATATTGCTGGTGAATAGAAGAGAAGTGATGTAGGAGAATAATTTTCTAATTTTATGAAGTCTTTACATAAGGAAGTGAAGCTGAAGTTGGAACAAAGTAATCAGAAGTACAAGGAGAATGCTGATAAGTCTAAGAGACATCATGTGTTTGAAGTTGGTGATGAGGTGATGGTTCATTTAAAGAAAGGTAGATTTCCTATTGGAACATATAGTAAGTTGAAAATGAAGAAGTTTGGACCTTGTAAGATCTTGAAAAAGTTTGACAGTGGTAATGCTTATGAAGTTGAGTTACCTGATGACATTGATATATCTCCTATATTTAATATTGCTGATTTGTACAAATATCATGAGTTAGATGAGGAAGTGGATGTATTAGATGATTATCCTAAGAAGAAAATTAAAGAAGTTGAACAAACATTAGATCAGAGAGTTAGTAAGAGCACAAGAAGAAATAATTACTATGAGTATTTGGTAAAGTGGAAGAACAAACCTAGTGAAGATACTACATGGATTTCTCAAGCTCAGGCTGTGACATCTCAATGATTTAGGAGAATCATTTTCTCCAAACCTGGTTGTCTAATGCAGGAGCATCTTGGGTTGCATTGCTATCCTACACGTCTTTAGAGTTTTCTAGTCTCTACCAAGTTGCAATGTCTTGCATTGCCAAGTTCATAGTTTTTGCTGAGTGCATTGTGGATGCCGAGCTTGTAGTTATTGCCAAGTTTGTAGTGTTTGCTAAGTCCTTTGGCTTCTAAATTCCTTTGGCTGCCGAGTTCCTTTGGTTTTCAAGCTTGTTTAGTTGCTGAGTTTCTTTGGTTTCTAAGTTTTTTTGGATGTTGAGTGACAATATTTGGTTTGGGTCCTTTGTTGGTTGACTTGTCGATGTCTGGTTCTAATTTGGGTTGAATTTGCAAGTTAATCTATATTTCATATTTAT
This sequence comes from Cupressus sempervirens, assembly GCA_028749045.1. NCBI lineage: Eukaryota > Viridiplantae > Streptophyta > Pinopsida > Cupressales > Cupressaceae > Cupressus > Cupressus sempervirens. Next base: position 535,773,261 of record CM053787.1, on the reverse strand, counting down.
ATCTGCTATGAGCCGACTTGTAGCTTATCAGAGCATTTAATATGAGATTTTATTTTGGTTGTATTTGCAATAGGCCAACTTTTGGCCGTGCATGTATTTAAGAAGGTCTTTGGTAAAGTCTTGGGGTAGTATTGATCTATTTAGGAGGAGGATATCAGATTTAGAAGATAATAGTGAAGTTTGGTTATTGAAGTTTGAATTTGATTATACAATATTGCCGTAACCCATAAGACCTTACAACTAGGCACATAGTTAATTATTTGATGAATATATGAAGGCATTTTTCTACCTCTATCTCCTAAGTTATTTGTATTTGGTGTTTTGTTCCACTGTGTTGACTCTCATAGGTGGTTTGAATAGCTGGGTGTGCCTTTGGCCCTAGTTATCTCATCCCTCCTTGCGTCAATGAGTACACAATGTTCAAGTTTTCACTCTAAAAGATGTCCACCACCTATACATCGGTCACTAGTAGTGGTAAAATACAATACTACCCAACCATACGTTACCCTAATGTCCACCCCATTGTGCTAGAAAATATAGTCACCCAACTACAAAAAAAATGTACATACACAATAAAGTAGTGGCTAACACAAATATGAATCAATGCAATTATATACAAATATGGAAAATACTTATCATGCAAGAAAAAAGTCCCATACATGCCACCAATAGGGATAACTTTAAGGAATCCCCCCCCCCAAAAAAAATTTATAAAATTGTGGCAAATCACATGTCATTTGGGTGAAAAAAAAAAGAGTGTTGGCAAATTATGTGTCAATCAATGGATATTTGGTGGCGAATTTTTTAATAGTTTAGACAAATTTTATAAAATAATGGCAATTATCATTTAAAAAATAAAATAAAATTATTAATATTGATGGAAAATTATGTTTTGAAATATGGATATTGGTTGGCGAATATTTTTATAACCGATACCTTTTTTATTAAAAAATGGCAAAATTATTTTTTAAATAATTGAATTAATTTATTTGTTATGGTGAATGGTTTTCAAAAAGTTATAGTTGGTATGGCTATTTTTAAATGATGGGAAATAAGTAGCCTAACCTAACATACCAACTTACATAAATTATTGGCAACTGGTAAGTGATGGTTTAAAGACGTGGTTGTTTGACCGTACATTATGGAAGCATAATCTTTGCCACTACCACTATAATTATGTTAAATGTATTATTTGAGAACTCAAACCGTCTGATGATCCAAGATCAATGGCTGAGGTTTAATTTTGGCCAACATTTCTTGAAGGAAGAAGAATTGTTGAGGTAATCACTAGAATGTTGACACGTATCAAGGTAAGTTGTTTGCAGAGTATAGTGTACCTAGAAAGAATTAAATGCCATGTCAGTGATAGTGAAATTCTCTCGCTAGTATGCTACCACTAACCACACACCACTTTCCAAATTGTACATCTAATTTCTAACAATTTTTTATCGATAGTTACCAATACCATTGCAATTTAGTTTATCTATAACTATATATAATAAGCTGAAAGATATCTTATTATTATTACCAATACAAAATGAACAAAGCTCAGATGATTGAAATGAAAACCATTAATTACATGTAGATTATAGACAAAAATAAAGAATTTAAAATGAACAGACCTTAGGTTATTTAAATGATAAACATTAATTACATATAGAATATTAATTACATGATTCAAACTACCGTCCGATGATAATATATCAATGGTTGAACATTTATTTTGGGACCAAACCTCTGGAATGAAGCCTTGACCTTGTTCAAGTGTCCGAAATGGTGACACATTTTTGTCTAGCGTGTATCACTTAAGTTGCAGGAGATAGTATATTGATGTCTTGTCACTGTTAATTGCAATTTACAATTGGCTTTTTCCATTAGCTAAATGGCTTCGCACGCATTATAGGACATGCCACAGTCCACTAGCAGTAGTACCATTATTCTTAATTACAATTGGCCTTTTCCATCGGTTAAGTGGCTTCACACGCATTACAGGACAATGGACAGTGTTAGTGTTTAATTACAATTGGCCTTTTCGGCACATACTTGCAATTATGTTCAAGATTTAAGAATATTTGCAAATTTAATGTAATTGAATTGGTAGTCAGACAAAAATAAATAAATAATCCTTGGCACCCTACCCACCAAGCTTATTTATAGGTGATTGAGCTACTTCTTTCATCATTGCTCATCTCATTTTTGGTAGTTGATAGGTCTGGTTTGTTCGGTGTTAGTTTGTTAGAACTTAGAGTTTGAACTTTGCAGTAAAGATGGACAACCCTATTCGCTTGAGATGCACTTTGGAAGAGGAGTAGAAGGCCTTTCTAGGTCGCGTTCCTAAGGAAAACTTCTTGTCAATTTGCAATGAGGTTGTTTCATGTTGTGGTGTGAAGTTTGTTATTGCTACTGTCAAAACGGTTATGGGGCATGAGTTTTTGGAGAATGAGAATCGGTATCATGTCAATAGTGACATTACATCATAATTTCTAGCCTCCCTGCTTGACCTCAAAGAAGCAAGGGCCAAAATTGTGCTGCTCTTGAGGAAGATTTTTAAAGTAGTATATTTTGGCAATGACATTGAAATTGTCGCTCATGTAGTTTTAGGAGTGGGGATCCTTTGGGCGGGTGAAGTCCACAAGCTTCTGAAACCTGGCCAGAATGTGGTCCTACAACCATTTTTACTAGGCTTGACTGTTGGGCAGTTGAAGCACCATAGGAAATGGGCAAGAATTGGGTTGAATTTTCTTCGAAAATTATTTTTCCTGGATGAAGTGGAAGATGGCAACCATTGGCTACAAAAATTCGCAACCATGGTCAATTCTGGTGGTTTCTACGACAAATAGTATAGTAGTACTAGAGTCTAGGGTTTTCCCCTGATTTTGCAAATTTGTAAATTTCAAGAAATATCAATGAAATTTTTGGAGTTTCACTTCCATATAAAATTGTATTTCATTTTTTTAACTTCTTATGCTTACTTATGCAACATTGGAATATTTTGTATTTTTGAATTTTCTATTGAATTGTTTAGAAAAGCCTATGTGAATATAAAATATTATTTATAATGATAATCACTAATACATTTCCCCTAGAAACAAGGTTGCTGAGAAACGTAGTTCCTGCCTCAAAATTTACCTAATAGCAAAATACGTTATTACTTATTATTAAAAAATTATGTGAAACTTGATTGGTTAAAGTTATTTATTTCAAACACTGGTTAAAAAAGTTCATTGCCTATAGTTCCTATGGCATGAACTAATAACTAATGTCCAAATAGTAAAGTTAAACTACCAAGATTAATTATGTAAATAATTACATTTCTGCCTTCATTACAATTGTTAGGTAAATTTTTATTATTTTATGTATTTTGTTGCTTGCACAGAAGATCTATTTTCCACTTCTTTTGATTTTAAATAAAGTTTTTCCAAATAATAATAATAATAATAATAACAACTACAAGAGCTCTGTTGGAGCACAAGTCCCCGCCTATTGTGAAAAGAAAGTAGAAATATTATGGCTAAAGATAAATAATATTAGTTAGAGATATAATTTGTGAATATATAATATTAATATTTTAATACAAATTTTAGATATATATTTGTGTCTTATGAAATATATTTAATTTTAGCTATATAGCAAATTTAATTTAATTTTTATAAATTAACAAATATATTAAATTGTAATTTTGATTTGAGGATTTGAGGCAGACTCATTGACCCATGTTAATTATATGATTAGCACTTATATATTAAATCTTGAGATGATTAATAATATTAATATTAATGTATAGATAATGTCTTAAAAATCTATTAATATTAGTTTTGATTGTACTAGCTAGTTGCTTTCCCAAACATTTAGTTAAAATTAAATAGTAATATTATCTTAAATTACTCTTTATATGCAATTATGCAACTCAGTAGTCTCATGGTGCCACCACACTGTTCATGAATCACCATTGCCGTTGGATGTTTATAGATCAACGATCGAAGTTGAGTTTTGGACTGAAAGGAAAAATAAACCATGTCATTTCAAACGCATCCCAGAATCATGACACGTGTCACTAAACTCCTCGGTCGACCAACAAATAACATCGTTTCAATTTGGTGATGACGTGACACTGACACGTCTAACTCGTGATGTGAGTCATCTTGATGCCTGACTAGCTTAGTTAATGGGAGTGGGACCCACGACCCACGGGGCCACCACACCATTCACTGATGCCATTGAATGTTTATAGAGCAACAATCGAAGTTGAGTTTCAGGCTGAAAGGAAAAAGAAACCTTTTCATTTCAAATGCGTCCCAGAATCATGACACGTGTCACTAAACTCCTTGATCGACCAACAAATAACAATGTCATTTCAATTTGGTGATGACATGAAAATGACATGTCTAACTCGTGATGTGAGTAATCTTGATACCTGACTAGCTTAGTTAATGGGAGTAGGACCCACGACCCACGGGGCCACCACACCATTCACCGGTGCCGTTGGATGTTTATAGATCAACGACTGAAGTTGAGTTTTAGGCTGAAAGGAAAAAGAAACCCTGTCATTTCAAATGCATCCTGGAATCATGACACGTGTCACTACTTAGTTAACACATTGACATAATCACATTCCACTTGCAATTAAGAGTGACATTATGAATGACATTAATACATTATGACAAGTTAGTTAACACTTAACACATGTCTAGTGAAATGTCCCCTTTTCTGATTTGATATGGTATTTCACACCTCTAATCAGATTTTTAAAATCAAACAACTGATATCACAAAGATCCTCCAAATTTCTCAAGAAACCCCCAAATCGGGTATGCCAGAAATTGTGCCAAAAGCTTCACAGCTTCACCAATTATTAATAAATCTAAAAATGGAAATTTTTACAGAACTTTCAGCAGCATAACAGCCTACAAATTGACATTTCTAGATCCGTATAGCCTTTACACAACAGCTCGAAAATGTAGGACCAAAACTATGCTCATCGGGCTCCCGAAATAGCACAAAATATGCCCGGAAACACCACAAGAACACTAATAATCTATCTTAGAAGTTTAATCACGTCCCAATATATATATTCAGATCTATTTTAACAGCTTAAAGTATAAAATACAGCAGCAACCAAAACTGATATGAAATACTCAACCGGAAACACCAAACTCTCACAAAAATACACCCGGAAACTCACAAATCTGCACTGTTCAGCACAAAGGCAAACTCTGTATGAGCATGCACATGGAATGGCTTCAAACTCCCGTCCTTAGCCTTCTTGGAAACCTGCAAACTCCCATTCTTGGGTCTCCCTGGAAACCTGCAAACTCCCGTTCTTGGGTCTCCTTCTCCACAGGTTTGGCAGCCTCTGAAGAATAACAAGGAATGAGCAAAATCAAGTTCTGGAATCCCCCCAAAATGCCTCCAAACCTCTTTAAAAAGGGAATAACTGTAACTCACGTCCAAGAGAGGTTAATGAAACATATTTTAATAATAATTATCATTTATTAGTCCAACGGTTTCCAAAGATTAACTCTCTTTTTCCGAAACATCACTTTCTTGGGCCTGCCTGTCTTAGCAAAGATTATTATTTTTTAATTATTTGAAAAGGGGACATGACAAGTCCTCCCCTCCCAAACATTGCTTGTCCTCAAGCAATGGTTGAACAATAAACCAATCAATCCTCCTGGATCCCAAATGTAGTCATGAACTATACTACTACCAATTAACACAGACTCCTGCAAGATCCTCTGCAATATGACCAAGAGGAATCCATAATCAAACTGGCAATTATAGCTCAACCAAACTCCAAAATCACCATTACCACAATCAAAAACCCATGAGGCATAAACTCTTAGAACATCAGAACCCAAGTAAAGTGGACAAATCAAACTACCAACATAGTAAATACCATCAACGCATCCCACTGGCCTATATGGAATGTACAATCCAACTCTGCAACAATGGTGAACCCTCTCGAATGAAACTATACCAAGTATGGAGAATCCACACACTGTACAACTCCTACAGTCAACACAACTCTGCAAATCATCGGCCACTATCTCATAACCATAACTCCCATACACTGCTGATGGTGAAAAGACATTACAAGATAACGAGTAAGAAATGGAATCCAAACCAAATTTGTCTGCCATCAACTCCTCAGCACAGGGATCAAATGCTAACTGATGTACATACCCTGCAATATAATGTTGATAAAAAAAACCAACCTCAGTCAACAGCTCACCATGAAGGAGTGATACAACCCACTGATCACCAGCTAAGTCAAGAGATGTCATAGCCAAAGGAGTAGAATCAATAACAACACCTGCTAAAGCATCACTCCAAAAATCTTGCTCTAAGTCATGTATTATCAACCTGTCAATTGCAGGACCTATCACCATGTCATGCCCATCACAAATCTCATCCCGAGGCATCAAACTATCCCATAACTGATGATAAGCACTAGGAACCAAAGTACATCTCTGTACCACCATCTCATCAACATGGTCATCAAAGGTAGATAGATGAGCATACCTCACAGTGTAATGCCGATAGAATGCACCAATCTCAGTTAGTGGCTTAGACTGCAATCCAGATGTAACTAACTGTAATCGATCATTAACCAAGTTGGAACTGACTACTACCTCTGAAGACATTGCGAAGGGAGTAGTATTACTAGTAGGAACCATGCCAACTATCAGCTGACCAACATCACACATGGTCTTTGATACAACATCTCTAGTCTTCGTGCCATTAGTACTAGAGGTCACCACCATGTCAGGCACACCACAAAAATCTGCTACAGCACCCAACTCAATTGAACCTGACTCTAGTGGGAATGAACCTGATATGCCAATGTTAGTATCAAGGATGGATGCATCCCCATCTCCACTGTCTCTAACAATCTCGGCCATGGACATCCTCGGATCACCAAACACCATAGCTTGTGACTGTATAGAATCAGGTAAAGACTGTAGTCGCTCTAACTCCATGGTCACCTTAGCCAAATGAAACTGTGACTCCTTGAGAGCCAATTGTGTACTCTCAAGAATCTCAGAAGTCACCTCAAGCTGCTCAGTAAGATCACTCACCTCATCTTCCTTGGCCAACAATGCATCACATGCTGTACTACCCCACTCCATAAGATAATCTCTGTCGGCTACCAACTGCATATAATTCTGTCTCAAAATCCAAATAGCCTCCCATAAAGAGTGGATCTCTGTCAAGGAAAGATAACTTCCTCCCTGCTCATCACTAGTAGGAGAACCCCATCCATAAACTGCTAACAACTGACGAGCAGCATCAAAATGTTGGCAAGTGATAGAAATGTCTTGGTCACTAACTCTCAACTGATTAGACAAATGATGGCACTGGCTTGACTGTCTCCTACAAACCTCCTCTGATGCACTGTCTGAAGGAGTGTCCTCAAAGTTACTAGTCTCTAGAGTATTACCATCCATATCCTGTGAATCAAATCTAAAGCTCATATCAACATACGGAGTATCAAAAACATTAGCATTGCTGTCCAACTCCTCTATACCCAAGGAAACTAAGTCTTCAAAACTGCCCATTGCATCCTTTTGGATGTCATCAATGCCAATGTGATCCTGGGACTCATCTATACACACTGCCAAATATGAAATATCATCAACACATTCCAGCAAGTATGGCCGACTGGATATATGAACAAAGCCCAACATTGGTGTATAAAAACTAATACCAACATCAGACAAGATACTGGCACAAGAAAAGACAACACCATGTAATCTGCTAATCAAATCCATGATAGCACCCAAACAAACACTGCTACCAAAAAGTGTTAAAGATCTCCAGCCAACTGAATCCCAAATGCCAATATAACAATCTCGAGTCCATATCCGTAAACTAGAATTGGCTGGTAACTCAAGCAAAATCCTGACTTGAGTAATATGACCAATACCAACTAACTCCACATACCTGTCATGATGAGATAATGTAGTGACAATACTGTCTTCACACACCTTCAGCTGGCGGGATAAATCATGTGAAGTACTACTAGCCTCAACCTCATGTGACAAAGCATCTAACTGTGCCTGGTACTCTCTCTCAAAAAAGTCATGAATGCTCAATGTCTGCTCATCTACACCAGGTATCTCACCATCATGCACAACAACATCCTCATAATCATCATCCTTGAGGTCAAATCTATCTATCACTCTTTGACTAAAATCATCAAATGTAGTTACCTGATCATGACCTTGAGTAGTCATTCCATGATACCACCAATCATAGGCTGCATCTTCCAAGTGTAGACTTGCAATTTGAACAACATCACTCTCCTTCATGGGGTTAAGTGTGAAGAAGGTCTGTAATTTTTGTAGCCATGCTCTAGCTGAAATTTTATTTGTTCCATCAAAAGTAGGTGCTATAAACTTGCTTATTTTATTTTTGAGCTCTCTTCCACTTATGTCATGCTCCCTTCTGTACTCTTTCTTGGGCATCAAAGTGTTCATCATATCCACATATTCTCTAAAAGGAACCGAACTACGAAAGTCATCATCTAAGCCATTATAAGTAGCTCTTAATGTAATCAAGTTACCTGTAACCTCTTCCATAGGATTAATGGCTGGATTTGGTACTGGTGGCTCATCTGCAGGCAAGAAAATAGTTTTGGTTGATTTAGATGGTGTGGATTTCAGATTTCTTGGCTCCTCTGAAGTGCTCCCTTTCTCATTAATAGATGCAACTCCTTGTAGTTTTTCTGTCAATATTTGCAAAGCCTCTCTAGTTTTTGCCAAACTATCCACTGTTTGCTTCTGAGTATTTTGGATGTCTTGGAAGAATTTCTTTGCCATCTTATCTGGATCAGCCATACTTTTCCCTTCCTTGGATTTTGTACTTTTACTTTCAACTGGAGGTTTGATCAAAATTTCTTTATTCTTTTCTCGCTGCAAATATCTTTTTTCTCTTTCACTTAGTTGCATGCAACCATAAATTTTGACATGCAACTGATTAGAAGCAACATGCAACCACCAAATTCACCAAGAACTAACATGCATATGATTAGAAGTAGAATGCAACCATAAATTTTGACATGCAAGATTTGGGTAGTTATCAAAACTGACATGCAAGATCTGGGTAGTTGTCAAAACTAACATGCAAGATCTGGGTAGTTGTCAAAACTGACCTGCAACTTCTACAAACCCTCAGGCTGGCAAGATCATGGCTCTGATACCACTGAAATGTCCCCTTTTCTGATTTGATATGGTATTTCACACCTCTAATCAGATTTTTAAAATCAAACAACTGATATCACAAAGATCCTCCAAATTTCTCAAGAAACCCCCAAATCGGGTATGCCAGAAATTGTGCCAAAAGCTTCACAGCTTCACCAATTATTAATAAATCTGAAAATGGAAATTTTTACAGAACTTTCAGCAGCATAACAGCCTACAAATTGACATTTCCAGATCCGTATAGCCTTTACACAACAGCTTGAAAATGTAGGACCAAAACTATGCTCATCGGGCTCCCGAAATAGCACAAAATATGCTCGGAAACACCACAAGAACACTAATAATCTATCTTAGAAGTTTAATCACGTCCCAATATATATATTCAGATCTATTTTAACAGCTTAAAGTATAAAATACAGCAGCAACCAAAACTGATATGAAATACTTAACCGGAAACACCAAACTCTCACAAAAATACACCCGGAAACTCACAAATCTGCACTGTTCAGCACAAAGGCAAACTCTGTATGAGCATGCACATGGAATGGCTTCAAACTCCCGTCCTTAGCCTTCCTGGAAACCTGCAAACTCCCGTTCTTGGGTCTCCCTGGAAACCTGCAAACTCCCGTTCTTGGGTCTCCTTCTCCACAGGTTTGGCAGCCTCTGAAGAATAACAAGGAATGAGCAAAATCAAGTTCTGGAATCCCCCCAAAATGCCTCCAAACCTCTTTAAAAAGGGAATAACTGTAACTCACGTCCAAGAGAGGTTAATGAAACATATTTTAATAATAATTATCATTTATTAGTCCAACGGTTTCCAAAGATTAACTCTCTTTTTCCGAAACATCACTTTCTTGGGCCTGCCTGTCTTAGCAAAGATTATTATTTTTTAATTATTTGAAAAGGGGACATGACATCTAGTAACTAGTGGTCCACGATTCCACTCACATTTAAACTGAAAGTGTACTATGTGACAAGTGTGATGACTATAGACTATAGAGTACAGATTGTACAATTTTGGCACGTTAAGTTTCTTTAATTTTGTAATTATACATTGTCTGTAGATGTAGAAATTAGAAAGGGGTTACAATTTACAAAGTTACAATGCAACAAAGTTACAGATTCTTAATTTCTAGGTTGAGGATTGTGGTCCGAGGAAAGCAACAAACTACAGTCTCTTAGCTCTCTGCAAAAATTGAAACTTAGGGCAACGTGAATGTGAACGGGTAAGTGTAACTATTAAAATCCTAAAAATTTACGTCCCGCATTTTAAATTTTTCAAGCCTCTTGATTTACAACTTTACTGTTTATATTATATAAAAAAAATTAGTCTATAAGGTTTTAATTTTGAATCAACCCTGTAGGCTTGTAGCTGTGTTTAAATATTTACAACGATGGGCAAAGCAAATACCAAGAATAACATGGGCAAAATAATAGAATTCCACAATATGCTTAAAACACCAAGTTTAAGTGATTTATTTCATGATATACATGATCCTGTTATTCATGGAAATAAGGGTATAATGGAGATAAGATTTGCACTTGAAAACAAGTGGAACGATCCAAATAAGGCTTCAAAATTTTGTTCATTTAACCCTAGTGTAAATGCAATTGCAAATAAAATTGCACTGTGGCTAGGTGGGTCGACACGCATGGCATTACCTCAAGTATTCCCTTGCCCAAAAAATTTTATGCTCTGCGCCAAAAATTATGATGAAAATAGAAAAGCAATTGTGAATAAAATTACTCAGGAGGACATTTTGTCCATAATTGAGAGTGAATTTGCTAGTCTATTGAACCTAGGGTTTCAACAACAATAGTCAAATGTACATATTGACTTGGGAAAGCTGGCAGATAATTATGAAAAATTAGATGTAGAATAGAGAGATTCTTATATCAGAGGAATAACAAGCAGTTGTAGGCTGAGTCCAAATCACATGCCTCCTTATGATTTTGAATTTTTTGTGCCATGGGCATAGGACATTATTTCCTAGCTAGCATTTTGTTTGGGATTGGATAGTAACAAACAAGTGGATGCCAACATTCTTGAAATGCTTTATCATATTCATATTTAAAAAGAACCAGTAAGATAACATTTTATTGAGCACATTGTTTGTTGTATGCAAGATCAATTACTAATGATTCAAAGAGGTTTAGAGAAGACATTTAGATTCACAACCTACGTTTGCTATCTTCTCCTAGCAAAGCATCATGCATTATTTGAGGCAAACAAGCTTTGCAGTCAGACTCAAGGCCAAAATCCAATATATGAGTGGACACCTCAGATAAGGATGATTGATAACAGAAGGAACTACAACAATTTTGTAGACTTCTTTTTGGCACCAACGTGCCATAAAATTACAGGCACTCCAATGCCTAGATTGCCTGTTACTTGTAGAAATTGCATTCAACTTAGAAGTGAACTACAATTGGCTAACTGATACTTAATGGAAGAGTACATTGTGTTAAGGTTTTACAGTTCATGGGTAGAACCCTACAAACTTCCAATACATGTAACAGAGAGGGTATTTGCATTGGAATATGTATGACAAATGGAGAGCACAGATGTACTCTTTCATGGTCAGCAAAAGAAAATGATATTTCCCTCCTTGCCATTCTCCTTTGGAGGGTTCACATTTGAGAGAAGAGTTTTCAATTTTTTGATTTGATGTTGACAGTCACTGACAGTATGATCCACTGAACATAATTGGAGCAAGGCTTAAGGGCATTGGGACTTTTGCAAGCAAATATCAACATGACAGTATGCATTTGATTGAAAAATTTAAAAACATGGACTCCTGGGAGGAGGTCAAAAAAAAATGGAGAAATATGCTGCTGAAAATAATATGTCAATACAGGAATTGTCATCACAAATAATGGCATTGCACAAACAGAAAGGAAAAGTTCAGGGCATGACATCGTCCAATTTCTACAAGAAAGATGATAAACCATCTACAAAACCTATTCCAAAAGAGTGAATGAATGAATGTATAGATGCTGGATGGAGTCAAAGCAAAATTTCTCAATTTTGGGAAATGAGGAAGAATCTCAGTGAGCTAAAGACCTTTACAGATTGTGATGACGTTGAAGAGGATACAATGTTTGACGAATTATGGAATAAGGAGCATCCACTTGAAGCACATCATTGTGATATTGATGATGATTACGATGACTAGGATTCTTTGAATCCCTCATCCAGTAAACAAATTTAGAAAGGAAATGATGCATCCACCAAACTTCTATATAGAAAAGGGGCATAAATTGAAGAAAAAATGGGCTACCAAGGTTTTGGTGGTCTGGGTCCTAGTGGAGAAGGGGTTTGGTTACCACCTCAACCACCAGCTGTAGCACCAAAACATGGTAAGAAACCAGGCCTTGGGCACTGAGATAAATCATCAACTCAGTCAATTCCATCCACATTGGATTCATCTTAGTTAATTAAATTTGTTCTTGCTTCATTTATAGTTCCACTTCCAAGCACTCAGATTCAATCCGAATCAACTATCACTCCCACAACTATAGATATCATGGGTACAACTACAAGTAGTGGTCCGAAAAGGACATTGTATATAGATGCAAAAAAAATTGGTCCTGGAGATCAAGAAAGTGTAAAGAAGCAGAAGGTTATGACAAGTATTAGTAGTACTACTAGTACAATAATGCCAATGGTGACTGTGAGTCCAACAATTGCCCATCCTTCAGGAAAAAACCCTCAGAACAGTCCAAAAACCCCACTAATGGGTCTAGGTGTTGGTTATCCTCATGGTATTGGTGGAAGCTCATACATCAGAGCAAGTGCTACTGCTATTTCACCATTCAAACATTCAATTGTCTCACAAAATCCTGATTTTTGTTACAATGAATTTGTAACTAACTATGAAAAAATAAAAAATAAGAATAGACAAAATAGTAAGACAATGAAGATGGAATCAATTGCTGCAGCTCATGATGCAGAACCTACAACCAACAATTTATTTCCCACATATGACCCAGATAAAGATACGATGGAATTCATGGTTGTTATGCCCCCTGCTAGAGATAACAAACCACCAGAGAGTCAGTTAGATCCATCTGAATTTGAAGTTAGCACCCTCCAAATGGATTTATCCAAAATTAAAAATGTGGACAAGATAAATGTGTCCAAAATGACCAACCAAGTGGTCTACAGTTCAGTGATGAAGTTGGAGAGAGAGAAATGAAAGCTTCAGGGCACAATAGATAAGTTAAAGGCAGACCTGGCAAATGTAAAGGCAAGTGAGAAAGCAACAGTAAATAGGAGCAAAGAATTAGAGAAAAGGATAAAAAAATTCATCCTTTGGCTCTAAAGAAGCAATGAATAGCAAGAACAAATGGACGCAGAACTGAAAACTCTGAGGGAAAATTTGGAAAAAATGGAAAAAAAACTTCAGGATGAAAAAGACTCTTCAAAAAAGTTATATAGAAACTTGGAGACTACTTCAAATGTAAACAATAAGTTAAATAAAGAATTGGAAAATGAGAGGGTAAAAAAAAAAGAGTGGGAAGAGAAAGAAAAAGGGTGGGAAAATAAAGCAGAGCAAATAAGAAAACATAGTGAACACCAGTACTCAGAAATGAAAGAAGACCTAAAGAAGGAAAATGATACTATTAAAAAATATGAAAATGGCTTGAATGACCGTGTAAATAATAAAGTAAAGCAAATAAAAAATTACTTTTGGGGGCAAATAAAGACTTCTGCTGATAGGTTTTGTGATTGGTTTGAACTCTACAAAGCTCTTAAAGATGTTTTTGGGAAGCTAAAAGAGCAACTTGAGGAGAATAATTTTTTTGGTCAGAGACAGAAAACTGCAAAGCAAATTATGGAAGAAATCAATAACACTGTTGATAGGCATTTGGTAAGCAAAGGAATTCAGGACTGCATTGGTTCAATAATTAAGGCGACCTTTGTATTTCATAAATGTCAAAAACTAACAGAAGCAGAAGAAGTTCTTACTTTATTTGGGCGAAAGCTCGCCAAGATGAACAATAAAACAACAAAATTGATATCTCTTGGTTTACCGAGTCTTGGACCTAATTTCTCAACAATGGGTTTCGTTGGGAGAGAAGTTTACAAACAAAAGTTGGAGGACCAAATAACCTCTGATTTAGGCAACCTTCCTTAGGAAAAAACTCATGAAGGCATTGCAAAGTGCATCAAAACATTCAAAAGTTTGCATGCACTACTAGAAGGAACATTGCTTGAAATTCGCTCTTCCAAGTATGGAATGTTGACAAGAATGTAGGTCATTTACCATAACATCAAATTTTTTTCCCTTCCAACCGAAGAAGAATGGAGCATACTAAAAAAACTTACAGTCTGTATGTGAAAGTACTTTCAGTTTCAATCATCTCTATATCTTTACTATATATGAATATCTTTCATATTATCCTACATACTACAGTCTAGACTCTAGAATTGAGTTTAAAGTAACAAGTTTGAACTTTGTTTTTTGAATAGGATCAATGTTGTAGTCTTGTAGATGCTATTGCCTATGCTAAAATTGCTAATTTACTAAACCAGCCTGTCAAATGCAGAAATGTACAACTAAAGTTTTAGACTTGCAGATGTCTTACAGATTTAGATTTTGAGACTTCACATTAGGCAAATTGACCCGAAGCTGTTGTTGCTCCCTTGTTTTTATAAAAGAGAATTCAGGGTCATTGGCTTACAAGAATTGTACCATATTAGCTGAATATTGCAAATGAAAACCATTAATAATTATTAATTGTGGAATTGAATCTATGATACTATCTAATTTTCATGTTTTCCAATTCAATGTATGTTGAATAAATGAATAAAATAGAAAATAAAATTTCATTGAGGAATTTCAAATTCAAATATGAATGATCATTGATGACATGATATAAACTACACTCTACAGTAATAATACTCTTTGTTCTCAAATTTTAATGATGAAACATAATACATTCTAATTTCTTGCTTTTCTAAAATGAACATTGAATGATAGGATATCATATAGTAGTCATCATCATCCAATTTTGGTAGTCCAGTTGCTTCATTTTTCTCTTCAATTTTTTTTGTGTCTTCTTCAACTTCAAGTTCACTCTGACCTTTGCTTCTATGACTCCCAATCCCATGGCTAGTGCCACTTCCAACTGTACTTGTCCCACTTGGAGTCACTATAGGAGATTGGTTAATGGTGTTGCCTAGTCCCACCCCTTTTCTTTTGCATCTTTTCTTCTAGATTTCTATTGCTTTTTGAAAAGGAAAAGTATTGACATTATACCTAGATGTATATACCCTCAAGCATGATTCCAATTTCTTGTCTAGTTTGTTTCTTAGCTTTAATTTTAGGAAGCCCAAAGCACTGAAAACTCTCTCATCCTTCACTGAACCCAATGTCATGGTTTGACATAGATTAGCAAGCTTGAAGTACTCTAAAATTTCTTCACGCAACAATGTGCTCTATTTTAGTTCTGTCCAAAGCTTTGTTGCTGAGCCCTCTTCATGTGGGTTACGCATTAATTGATATTGATGCTTCATGGTCCTTGCAAAGGTGCCTGATTGCTGTCTAAGAAGACCCTCATCTAATATTCCATTGATAGTCACTCCATTGAATTCTATAGATTTGCAAAATTCCTTTATCAAAATCAACAACCTTCTATGATAATCTTCCTTATTATTGAAGGACCAATATTGAGGAAACACAATTGCCATGGCCTTAAGCAGTTGATTATATGGGAATCACAATACTATTTCAGAGGAAACTCTATAGGCTATGTCCCTTGTAGTAGATGCTATAGACTCAACGATCTTGGTAAACTCTTCCCTTGTAACTCTTGTAGCTCGCTTCTTTGGGGCACTACAGTACATTGGTATTTGAAATCCCCTTACACAAACACATAAATCTCCATTTTCAATGATATTTAAATAATTATCAAGATCATCCAAATTTGTTAGTTTTTGCTAGTGATTAAATCTATCATTAGATAAATTTAGGTCAGTAGGATAGAGACTATCAAGGGCTTAGCATGACATTTTACGCAACTGAGCATATTCTGCAATATACATGGCTCTTTGCTGGGCTTTTTTCATAATTAACCTCATTCTTCTAGCATGGGAAGAAGAGATGCTAAAGTCAAAAGTGTCTCTATATTGCTTAACCTCTGAAGCAGGTCACCACATCTCTAATTTTTTGCATTGTCCCAATTTTTGTACATTAGTCCAATCAAAGATTGATATTTGAAAAATACTCGATGCGCTGGTCCATCCAAAGAGATTCATCTGGTATCAACATCTTTTAGAAGCTTGTTTCCATCGGTAATTCCATCAACAAAGTGCTAAAATTCCCTAAAACACTTGGGACTTTGACAAAAATATGCATAGAACTCTCTTACTAAATCTTCAACCTTGTTTACTAAAGGAAACTTCTTCACAACTCTAAAAGCAAGATTCATCCTATGGGCCATACAGTGAATGGCAACAACATATGGTGAACAAGAAGGCTGCATCTTTGTGCAAAGACCATTTCTTTGACCTTGCATTACTGAAGCTCCATCCGCTCCAACACAGACCAACTTCTTTGCTATTGTCAATTCATCCATCGCTCCATATTCAATTAAATTTCTCTTTACTAACTGAAATAAAGTTTTTGCTATCGCATTGTCTCTCAATTTAGCAATAGATAGTAGATGTGGTTGGCAGACATTATTTTGTACAATATAAACATGCATGCATACCCACGACGTATTATCTATTGCCGTAACTTCATCTAAGGACAATGCAATAAAGGTTGACTCTTTTATTTTTCTTTGTACATCCTGTATTTCAACTTGCGCAATACAACTTGCCCATTCCCATCCACTATTTATCGACCAATGACTGACAGGATAGTTAGGAACTTTAAGAAAGTGTAAAAAACCACTCATTTCTGGATAGTATTTCATTGGACGCCCTCTACTCAAAATATAGAAAACATTACTTAATTGAACAACTTTTCCATGTTCTTCTACTTCACTTGCTTTTGCAAAAATAACATTAATAGAACTTTGAACTTCACCAGGCTTCGTCTGAAATTTTTGAAACATATACTATTCTTCAACATTCCTTTTATGTTGGCATTGCTCCTTTGTTGTATATCTTACCAATTTTATTTCCTTACCATCTACAGTCGAGGTTTTGTAAATCTTACCAACATGTTTCTCTATGGTGTCTAGTTTAAGCTGTAACCACTTTTCCTTTTTATACTTCCAACTAAAAATTGCACATTTGCATTCTACTGGTGGCTCACCTACAATTGGATTGTCCATGGGCTCAATGAATGGATACTTTGCTACCCAATCAAATTTAAATCTCTTGGCCATCTCCCAATGACAATCAATTTTTTGTTTTGATTTTCCTCTCCCTTTAGTGTTACTATTAATTGCACCATCATCATCACCAAAGTCAATTGATTCATCTTGGTACTAGTTATTTACTGGATATTCTTCTTCAAGGTCATCTTCATTAGAGATATCAAGTTCTGCAACTCTGTCACCAGATTTATTAGGCAACCCAATTTGTTGAATGGACTCCTGTGTAGATTGAGATTGTACAAGCTCCTCTAATGATGTACCTTCCTTACTTTGACCAACACTATTTCATCTACCCCTACCAAAGTATGAAGATATATTTCTGCATTTCGTTGGCCTCTCTTGGACATCTCCACTTTCATTAGTCCTACTCCTCTTCCTATTTAAATTTGACTGTGACATCTCCATCAAATTAAGGTTGCAATAAAACACTATGGACTCGTAGTTGTAGTCATTTTGGTTCTCTACTGATCGCAATACTATGAAGAAGGCTCCTTCTTTCAGCATGTTTCAATAATGAAACTCATATATCTTAAATAGACAACTAAAAATAAACCATTTTCATTTTGGTGAATGGGTCGACCGTTACATATGATAAGAACTAATATTTGGCAAAGCTCGCGCAATTTCAAGTAATCGAGTGGGCGAATAGGGCCCGAAATTTGGGACCCCATTATGTGTGATGCATGGTGAATTGGGTCCTAGGACAAATAAAAATTTCACATAGGAAAATGGGAATTTGACGAATGATGATCATCGAAAGAGACATTCAATTAATTCCATGGAAAATAAGAGTAAACATTAAAGATAAATATGGGCAAAGAACCTGACTACCAAATTGAAATTACATAATAATAGTGGCGAACATTTCGACCACTATATGAGTATTTTATAAAATCTGGGCGAACCGGTCAACTAGTATATGGTGTTTTTTTTTGCCAATTTCTATAGCTTGATCGGGGCATATTTTCTAATTGGCAACTAATCGCCACTAAAAAAATCCCTAGCCACCAATGCTATGCATTCATATTACATTAGGGTACTACTCACTACTACTGGACTTAGATGCTAGAGTACTAAGCATAGGGAGTATCCATGCCAAAACAAATCAATATTGACAATAGGGGACCAACTATTGTCTACCTCATACACAAGTCACTCATAGAATCTAAGGATTCAATGATTTCAAGAAGTACCATTTACTTCATGTACACATTAATCTTTGACATGTAGGGTTTCATTGGTTTCCAAAATTAATCTTGACTTGTGTCTAAACTTAGTTAATTTTATTATGTTATTACTACTTAAGAATTCCTAGACATTTCTAATATGACCACTTGTGAACTAGGGAATACATGAAGAGATACTCCCCATACCTACTCAATGTGCCTATTCCTATGGCTCAACTTCATACAAAAAAGACAACATCAAAAAGTTTTGTCTACTTGGTCTACATCAAAGATAGATAAACATGCTTTCCAACTTAGTTCATACCAACATCATAGACCACAATGATCTTTCTACTCTATCTCTAATAAGGACATATGCATAAAACACACCGTCTACTTGGTTTGCACCGAGGACATGGATAAAATTTACAAACAAGAAACCATACCAATACAAGGAGGCTAATTCACTTCCAGATATTCAAGGATAGAAAATTGTGTAAACAACAACTTGATTGATTGGTTGCTTCATCAAGAGCACCAATTTTGATAGAATCCATTAATCATCTCCTTAGAACACGAGGAAGGCTCAAAATGCCCCAAGAGCGTCAAAATCCCAAATATTGATAAAATCTAGCAAAGTACAAAAATCTACATATCAAAGGTAAATGGGCAAGTTTGGATTGTGATAACTAATTACCAAAGTGTCCTAGTTCCATTTTGATTTCACATCCCTACCATAATCATGGAGAACATCTGAGGCCAACATTTAAAATGTTTCCAGCACGAAAATAGACAAATTTGAGGGTCAGGAAAAATGATATGCCTAGAAAGACCAAAAAGGAAACTTAAAACCTTGGGATGAAATTAAACCCATTTACCTCTTAAGGAACCAAATATCCCAAAAATATAATAAAACTTCATTCTAGGCATGCATACTAAACTAGGCAACAATACATCTCAAAACCCACATTTTTTTCTAAATGTAAACCATGAAATGCTAAACGCCATTTAGATTAAAAAAATGCAATTAAATTTTGTAGGAATACCAATTTTCATTCCACATAACTAAAACATTTTACTTTGAATGAAAAAACAAAGTGAATCAATATAATGAAGAGCCCTACCTCACAAAGTGACAAAACATGAGAATGAGATCCATATGAACAAGAGAATCATGACATGAATCCAATAATCTTGTAGCAATGAGAATCCGAGAAGTAAATTTATCACAATGAGCAAAAGACTAACTTTCTTCAATGGAAAATGAAGCGAAATATCAATTTCTCAAAAAATAGAAGTTAGGGAAATGTGCCTTTTTAACAAACGTAAAGTCACTTTTTAAACAAGGGTTTTAATTTTTATCAATTTTTTTTTTTTTTAAAAGGAGCCATAAACTTTTCTTAAAATCAATTGGGTTAAATAATCAAATCCCAATTAAATGGAATTCAACTAGGAAAAATTTATCAATAAATAAAAATAACCTCAATTAATAAAATTAACATTTAAATTAAAACTCTTCCATAATAGCTATGAGAATTGTACATGCAAAAACAAAATATTGGTCTATAACAAAATGCATATGAAGTCCAAAATTACCCACATCTACCAGAGTTGTAATAATCAATAAAAAGTACATTGTCCATATATGGGTGATATTGACTAACTCATGAAAGGTTGATGAAGCTATCTCGTGTCCCACTGTTGGGGATATGACATGCTCCAATATGCAAGTTAAACAAAACTATGTCTAGTATTTATTCACTAAAATGAACAAACATTGAGTGCAACTACTCACAATATAAATAGCCAAAAAAATAGTAAATAATCAAAGTATGCATAATGAAAAAATGATCCTCTAGAGATGCAATAGATCTTATGTAGTAGAATTTCATAGCACTAGTTATTCCATATTTAATCCTCAATATACATAATCATTGAATTAACATAACATAGTAATACAATAATTTATAGTAATATAAGCACACATCGGGGAAAGTCTCAAGGAATGGCCCAATAGTGCAGGTCACCCAATGGTTTGAATGACCCTTGTGGGAATTTTGGTACCTTGAAGATTTTTTGTGATGTAATAAGGTTTTGTATAGACTATTCCATAGTTCGATGAGTTGTAATAAGGACAATAAAGCCAATATTGTATTTGTAATGCATTAGGGCCCATGGTCAAACTTGGTCAATGATGATACTAGGTTTGTAGAAGGGGGTTAGATATTGTTTGGAGTTCATCTGGGTAAATTTTGGACCTACTTTTCATGTTTACAATTGATATTTAAAGGGAAATACAAGTTTTTATGAAATGTTGTCAAAGATGTCAACGTTGTCAATATTGACAAAATCATGTATAATTATGTAATGTAACCCAATGACCAACTAATTTGAATTTTGGTTGGAACCAATCGATATAGTTTCAATAAGAATATGTAAGTCCCAAATGGTTAATAAACAACATGACTTAATGATTGTGATGAAATGAGGAGTTCTGGACTATTCAATTTAGTTTTTATTAGAAATTTCTCCATTTTATGCAATTGTACACATGATCACTGATTGATAGATAAGATCCATTGGCCTAAGAGTTTAGTAATGTAAATTAACTTTTATTTTTAGTTGATTCAGTCCCAATTGACATAAGAATAAGGGAGATCCTTCAAAATTTAGTACAAACAATCTAAAAGTCCTCCAAACCCTTCCTAAAAAAATGGTCCGAGCCTAACATTCCACTACTGGATTTTGCTAATTATCTGTGTAATGTTAGGCCTAGTTTTTTACTATAAGATCCACTTGGTTTTAGGTGGGTTCAAACAAAACCTAAACATTGGAATACTGCCCTAGACTTGGTATTTGGATGTGATAAGCTAGGAAGAGAAGAAAATTGTGTTGTAGAGAGGTCAAATGGCTGTGTGGATATAGTTTGATGATTGACCTAGTATATGTAGGTATGAGAAGACATGGAATAATAATAATATTTTCAAAGGAAGTCAAATGATGATTATTTTCAACAAACCTCAAGAAACTAGCCCTATAAGCCTGATTTGGACAACATTGGGTTCACTAGTCAAAGGAAAAACCCAGGTTTGTATTTGTAGTATTTGATAGAAGATATAAAAGGATATTAATAGATGCATTTTTTTTGATCCCTTGTTAAGTAAGTTTTTAGTTAGATCGCAAGATGTTGACTTAGAGGGGTAATTGCTACTAGGTCTCTTAGTAGGTCTAAATAATGCAAGATAGTGTGTGGACATCTTGTATTGGTTCCAAGCATTCAAGATGGATCATTTGGGATGCTAGAAGGGTAAAAGACATTCACACAAGTCTCTCTATAAATAAAAGTGTCAAGATCCTAAAATTCTATGGATGGGTTGCTTTGAATGTCTCTAAGAAAGGTGAATGTTTGATTTGAGAAGTTATATCACAAAGTGTGTGAGTTACTAGAGGAGTTGGTCATAAGGATGTAAACACAAAGAAAGTTCAAAGGTGTATTGAAGCATCTTAGGAAGGATAGGGGAATGGACCATTGGATGGTTCCAAATGAAACCTAAACAAGTAGAAAAGCTAAAGCATTCTTAAAGTAACCTAGGCCTTTTGCATCATATTTGTATAAGAACCAATTTTTGGTATTGATTTTGGTGTATGTTAGAAGAAGATAACCAAGTAGAGGCTATCATAATGCCTCCCAAAGAAATAAAACCTCAAGACCTTTAAAAATGGAACAAATAAACTCAAGAAGATGATGAATAAGATGAAGGGAAAGAAGAACATAGTGTAAATGGACTTTGAAGTCTCTAAGGATGAGATAGAGGAGGATGATGAAGAAAGGCCTCTGACCCAAGATTTTCATGCAAAAATAAAGGACTTTTTGAATTCCATAAAGGAAGAACATAGAGAAGGTGTTGAGGCTTATATAAAAGTCTAGACATTCAGTGAGAATCTGGATGGAGATGAACTCATTAATTGGATAGAATCCCTATAGAACTACTAATTTGAATACAAGGAGGTGGTAGATAGTAAAAAGGTCATATTTGCATAGACAAGGTTTAAAGTATCTGCCTTAGTATGGTAGAATTATATTCAAAATGGAAGGGAAAGACTAGGAAGGAATGCAATCAATAAATGGAGTAGGATGGTGGCACTACTCAATGTAAACTTGAGATCCAAAGCATCAGGAAGTTACACAATTCAAAGTACTTACATGTGGCTTCCTACATATAGGAGTTTCATAGATTGAGAACAAGAGCCAAAAACCATGAAGATTAAAGGAAAAAGAAGGTCTGGTACATGAATGGGATTAGGTATTCCATTCAAGATGAAATAATTTTGGTGATACCTAAGATACTGGATGAATGCTTTTGATTGACATCAAGGGATGAGGAGAAACTCAAGAGGAAAGGTGAATAAAATAGTAGAGGAAGGGGGGGGGGAGATAATTGTAGAGGTAGAGGAAGTTTTGGGGGAAAGAGTCAATTTAATAGGAATAATATATCAAGCCACCAAGAATTAAGTGGAGATTCAAGTACTATAGGAGGTTACAAAGTAGAAGACCCATTAGGATGGGAAAAATAGTGGACTAGGGAGAGGCCCTAGTGTCATCACATGTAGATGCTAGAACTATAACTAGGTAGGGAACACCATGAATAAGTTCTCTAAGAAGGCCTCAACCTGTCATGGTAGAGAGAGGATAAACTAGTTGGTGCAAGAGGATCACTATAAAAGTGTTAATATTCCCCTTGGAAATGTCACTAGATGGAAATAACCTAATAATGAGAAGGACCTTATTAAAGGCACCTCAAGAGAAGGAACCCCCGCAAAGGAAGAGATTATTTATGACCACCTGTAAGGCATATGGTAAGCTATGCAAGTTAATAGTATATGCTAGATCCACTGAGAATCTATTTTCTAATGAAATGGTTAATAAGTTAAAATTGACAAGATTGCCTTGTAACACATACAAGGTATCTTGGCTAAACAAAGTCTAACAAGTTCTTATAGATGAATTTTTTTGGGTTGAGATTGAAATAGGTGAATACATGGACATGATTTTGTATTATATTATTCCCATGGATATATCATTTCTTATTAAGCTGCCCATGAAAATATGATGTTCAAAAAATGCACGATGGCAAGAGAAATTCTTTTGTGATAACTAAGAATGGTAGGAAAGTTAAAATGGATCCACTACTTGATAAGGCTGACTAAAAAAAGTGGAGTCTAATGTCATGATCCTAAGTGGTAAGGAATTCTTAGAGACCATGAAGGGGAAATATCATCAAGGGCATGCCTTAGTTTTGAAGCCTAAAAGTGACTCTAATTTTCATGATAGTAAGACAAAAGAAGTACTGATAGAGGTACAAGGGTTATTGGGTAGATGCAAGGGAATAGTAGTTGAGAAAACTCTAAATTCATTTCCACCTATTAGAGACATTAGCCATTAGATTGATTTTATCTCTAGTGCTACTTTTCCCGAGAAAGCTACATACAAGATGGATTCTAAAAAAAATGAAGAGATAACAAACCAGGTCCAAGAACTATTGGAAAAATGGTTGATTAGGGAGAACTTAGGCAATTGTGCAACCTCTCTACTCTAAGAACCTAAGAAATATTACAAATGGAGGATATGCAGTAATTCAAGAGCCATCTACAAGATCATGATTAGATACTTTCCCCCTATGCCTAGGATTTAGGACCTTATGGATTATTTAGAGTGGACATGCTACTTTTTAAAGATAGTTTTGAAGTATGGTTATCATTAGATAAGGATTAGGCAGAAAATTAAGTGGAATACAATATTCAAAACTAATAAGGGGTTATATGAATGGATGGTCATGCAATTTGGCCTAAGTAATGCACCTAGTACCTTTGTGTGCTTGATGAATGAGGTACCATTTTCTTTTATTGGTAAATTTTTTGTATTTTACCTTGATTATATCCTCGTTTTTAGTAGGAAAAAATAAAATAACCTAAAGTACTCAGATTAGGTAGTGAAAAATATCCATGAACAAAAATTGGGGATTAATTTGGCTAAATGTAAATTCTTGAAGGAAGAATCAGGTTATTTAGGTTTTTTGATCTCCAAGAGAAACCTAAATATGGAGGAAATATTGAATTGTCCAAGACCAATGAATGTAGGTGATATCATAAGATTTCATGGTTTGGAAACCATCTAGAGGATGTTCATCAAGAACTTTAGTTAGATCTGAGTTTTTGTTCTTGATTCAATTAAGGGGAACAACAAATGTAAGTTTTCTAGATTGATAGTGCCAATAATTTTTTTAATATTTGAAGGGAAGTGTGACCCAATTTCCTATTTTGGTGCTCTCAAATTTCAATAAACCTTTCACTATGGAGTGTGATTCTAGTAATGTGAAAAAATTTATAGTATTAATTCATGAAGGAAGGGCAATAGCGTTACTCACAAAGAGATTAATTGATGCAAAGAAAAATAATCAACCTATGGTTGGATCTGTATATAATGGTCCAAACTGTTAAGAAATGGAGGCGTTACCTTTTTCCAAATGAATTTATTGGATTTACCAATAATAACTCTCTTAGTTTCCTCAATAGACAAGAGAAACAAAATTAGAAGAACACAAAGTGGGCTGAGTAGTTGAAACCTTATACATTAATAATCAAATGTAAGTAGGGGAAGACCACCAAAGTAGTAGATCCACTAAGTAGAAGGGTGATAACCATTCAAGAAGTTTAGCTACAGAGTATGGGGTTGGAATCCATCAAATAATTATATGAAAATGATCCTAAATTTAAGGATGCATATGAGGCTTGTTTTAACTCTTTGAACACTTTTCATGTGGAGTTTTGTAAGTTTAGTTTTTGTAGGAAGGATTATTGTTCAAAAATAATTTTTGTACCAAAATATTCCATGAGAGAGAACATAATTAAGGATAAGCACAATAGAATTATAGGTGGTCATTTTGACCTAGAGAAGACCCTAAAAAAGTTAGGAGGTTTTACTTCTAGCCCAAAGTGTAGAAAGATATTAGGAAGTTTGTAGAGATTTATGAGATTTGGCTAGTGGAAGTTTGTGGAGAGAAAAAGTATGGACTTCATTTTATTCCTCTTTAGGACCCCTAGAGGACATGATAATATCTTTTTGGTTGTGGAATAGTTCAGAAAAATGAACCACTTTTTTCCTTGTAAAGACACTCATGATGCATCTCTTATTGCAAGTCTCATTTTAGGGAAGTTTTTAGAATGCATGGTTTACCTCTTAAAATTATCATTGATAGAGATTCAAAGTTTGTAGGGAGCCTTATGCATACCTTGTGGAAGAAGTTGGGTACACAATTCTCTTTTAGGTTTGCATATCACCCTCATATTAATGGCCAAACTGAGGTAGTAAACATATCACTTGGAAATTTTATAAGATATTTAACCAAGAAACATGGGAAAAGTCAGGATATGGTCATTAGTCAAGCATAATATGCTTGCAATGACTCTATGAATAAGATTACTCAAAGAATTCCTTTTCAATTGGTATATAGGACATGTCCAGGGGAAATATTAAAGTTAAGAGATCTCAATGGCATAGAGAAGAGATGTCCCCAACTAGAAGATTTTTTAGTCACCATGAAAAACATTGATGACATGTCAAGGGTGTATTGGACTAAGTGAAGAAGTAGATAAGGAAAGAACATAGAAAGAAAGGTTAAGTCTATAATTAGTTTAGATAAAGAAATAGAAATAGTAAAGGAGTGAAAGAAGATATTAGATTGAAAGATCAAATCATACATTGCATAGAGGAGATCCAAAATCAACTTGCAGAGTAAATTGAGGGTCAGGTACTAAATCAATTTTGAATTAGGGTAGATATCTTAATCGACTGATCCTAATAGGCTATGTAAATCTTCTAATAGAATTGTGTGAAATCCTTTAGCAAGGTATGATTTAATAGTCTTGAAGGTTTTAATTGGGCAAACCCCTCACAGTGTAGATCATATATTATGATCAAACATTGTACCCCTAATGGGTTAACTTTATTACTATTGCAACAATGAAGATTTGTTGTTTTCATCTCCACCCCAGTTTTACCTTCACATTGAAGTGTTTTTGGGTTACCAAATCATTTGTGTTAAGTGTTGAATATTTCATGGATGTGATGTATTCATTTACTATTCAAAGTTATAGTTTTAATTTTAGATCTAAGATATGAGATGAGTTAGGTCTGAATTCAGTAATTTGGTTTTGTAAGTAAAAGTATAAGATCTTGATTCACCCCCCTCTTAGTATCTTGTTTCCCAATAATCTTTCAAACATATTGTTGGTCATTTTTGCCTACCTAGAAAAATTTCCATATTTGAATTCAAACATAGTACTTTCACATATTTGAAAATTCAAATAAATGGGGCATAAAATACTTTATATTAAAACCTAATGTTATATTGTTTGGCTGCATTTTTCCATCTTATGGGCCATATTTCATCCATTGTTAGATCAAAGATGATCTACAATGGGCACTTTCCCACAATATGGAAATGAACAAATTTTCATGAATGTAGGGAAGCGACCTTCTTCCACGCATCCTAGGTGGGGCCTTCCTTCTTGTTTGTGGGCCGCTACAGACAAGGTGGATGAGCTGTCAGGTGAGTTGGCATACAACTAGATTTCTATTGGTAGTCACTTTCTCATATTCCATCTTTCATCAAACCTTCTGGAAATGCGAGCAAGTGACATTGTTCCATGTGGATTGGTGGGGTCAAGTTTTATTTTGTAGGCTATGGTGTGATTGTGCTGATGTGTCTGGTGAGTTGGCTTATGGGTGGTTCCTAGTTGGTTGCAAGTACTAATAGGGACCACATGTTTTCAGTTCTATCTATGCCATTAGATCTTCCCAGATCAATGGCTATCACATCCCCACTTAATGAAATTGTGAGAACTTTAGACATTTCAAGGAAGTTCCCAAAGGATATGTGTCCTCATGGACCCAATTTGAAAGAAAGGCAGTCATAGTTAAGGCTAACCATTATGTGACATCAAAGTTAAGTTGGAAGGTTGGTGTAGTTAGTAGGTTACATGGTCAAATGTGTGAAGACCTAGCAAGGTGGTAGAAAGATAAAAGAATATTGGTCCACATGGTGCTTTCTAGTTGTAGAACTTAGTTGACTTGCTAACCTTGCTGACTCATGAGCCAGAAACAAAGGGAAGAGATGTTTTCTTGCACAATCCAATCTTCATGATCAATTCCAACCACTCTTCAATGAATGCCATTCCTGGTAAATGAAGGAAACACTCCACCATCTCTAGTTTTATCTATTTACTTGGTCAGAGTGATTTAATGGTGCCATTTCTATCTTCTCAAGGCTCTATTTTTGAAAAATGTGGATTTCATTGCATCTAAATCTATGTTGAGATTAGATTTTTTCTAGATTTGTATGATTTTTCTTTGCAATCTTAAATGGTAGTGATTGAGTTTGGTTTAGGATAGAAAATATCTCAGTTGTGGATAAGTTATAAAGGTAGTTTTTATAAATTTTGTCAAGGTCGACTCTTCTTTATTTTCTTGATATTGCTCTACAAGTTCACTGTAAATTCCCTTTGCCTCTAAACCTAAATGACATTCTACTTTATCTCCTCTGGGCATTGATGTATTGTGCAAGACCTATTTACCTCTCATTAGTGCATTGTGAATATCTACAATCTTGCATGATTGTATCTCCTTTTGACCTATGAATGATATATAAGTGAATTCTCTTCTTCCTTGTGTAATTTATTTGGGTTTTCTAATTTGCATTTGCATGTGATTGTTAGATTAAAACAAGTATGGATGTGTATATCTTTTGGTGTCATGATGGTTCAAGTGTGCATGTATGGGTGGAGATTGGTTTGAACACTCTATTTTGGTGTAGTACCCCCTTAGGTTAGAATAGGTAAATTTTCTTTCATGCATCACTTCTCCCTTTTCCTCTCCAAGAGTAGTAGGTGCATCCTGATAGAAAAGGAAGCCAACCTTCTCCAGAGACTCAATCTCATAGTTCAAGTCCCAAAGCTTAGAGGTTATTTCTATGTTTCACAAGGTTGTCCTTAGGCAAAAACTTTGGACAAGGGTGCAAAATTTTGTGACAACACATACCCATGCATAGAAAATGTGTCTTCATCTTCTACTTCCAATGGTTATAGTTAACTCCATCAAACCACATAATTTCTTTCCTAAAATGATTATTTTCTATATATCTCGTTAAGATTTTAAGCTTTTTCGTCAAGAATGTGATGCTCTGACACAAATTGTTTAAAAGAAAATTCCACCAAGATAACAAAGAGGGGGGTGGAGGGTAAATCAATTATGCTTCACCCCCCTCTCAATATATTTTTTTCCCAATAATCCTTCCAATAATTGACATCAGAGCTTACTTCTCTTAGAAGAAGTTTAATAGTTTAAGAGGATCAAATCATGGAGATGGAGGAATAAATATTGGGAAAAATCATTAATAACCAAATAATTGAAATCCAGATCACATTGCAACAACTTGAAGGTGCTAGAGAAGAGCTAAGGAAAATATTGACAAAAAGGAAAGAGATAGCAATTCACCAAAATGACACTCTATACAAGGAAGTAGACCTAGAAGGACTACTTGGCAATATAAAAACTAGTGAAAATAGTGAAAAAAAATAGAAGTATTGGAGAAGAATAATGCTCTAATTAAAGAGGTAAAAGAACTTAAGACATAATAGGAAACTCAATCAGTTTCATTATGTGAAGTAGTAGAGAAAAAGAAGAAAGTTGAAGAAGAAAAAGTCATGGCTGAAGAAGACAAAAGATAAATGGAAATCAAACTTGAAGAGAGATCATTTGAAGTAAAAAAGCTCATAAATAATTAGCTGGGTATGATAAATTAATTGATAGTTACTACTCAGCAAGAAAATAGAAAGGACATGGAGATCAAAAACCTAAGGTCACAAAATGAACAACTAAGAATGTTGAAAAAATATTGTTTTGAAGTGAAGAACTTCTAATGAAAAACTCATTATTTTGTCAATGATGTCAAACTTGATACCTATTGGTGAGACAATTGATTTTTGGTTTGAAAGCTACCATTTAGTTGATTGATGAAGAGGATTTGAAAATATGAGATAACAAGAGCACCTAGAGAAAGGTTGAGTTATTTGGTGTGTAAAAGAAGCACTAAGAAAAAGTAAGACATTGATACTATAGTGCATTGTTTATCTACTTAAATTCTAAAATAAAAGATTACACAAGAAAAGAATGGAAGAAGATCAAGTAAAAAAAGTGTCCGCCAAGCCTTGCTGAGCAATCAGTGCAAGTTGAGCAAAAATCAGTAGAAGCCAAGTGAAACTCAATAGGTGCCAAGCAAAGAAGAAAAATAGTACAAGCTGAGTGAATGTTAGTATATCTCGAGTAAAGTTCAGTTGGTACTTACCATCAATATGCTTTAGTGTTTTCTGAGTGAACTAGTGTTGGTCAAGTGATAGAATAGTATAGATGTTGACTGATAGAAAAAAATGTTAAATCAAAGATTTGACAAATTTGAGTTAACCAATTTGATTTCTTGAATTATGTGAAGTGTGTGGAAGATAACTATGATGAGATGGTGGCATAGAATTCAAGGTAAACCATTTTGAGGTGAATTCAAGGAATATTGAAATGGAAGTTTCTAGAGGAACCTAAATGGAAAAGTGGGTAGATGCATTGAATCCTACCTAACCCTAAAATGGATGATTGTGGTTAAGTGGCAAAAGATCTAAATTCTCTATTTATAGAGATGGCTGGCCAAGAGAAAACATTTTCATGTGCAAGAACCTAAGGAAGAAAAGGAGTCTAGGGTATTGCTTCATCTAGGGGTTTAACAAAAGAGACTACAATTGGTATACAAAGAAAGAAGGCTTAGGGAGATGAATTCTTGAAGGGTGAACACACTATTAGAGAAGAAGAGTATGAATGCCAAGTAGAATGGAGGATTATAACAGAGATTTGTAATCTACAAGTGAGTGATCAAGTGCTACTATTTCTTTCTAATAATTGTACCCGTGTGGATAAAATCCTTTGGATTAAGGTTGACCTAATAGTTATTTGTAAATCCTTTAACTGGGTGACATTATAATGGAATGTTATATAGTCCTCAAAAAAATCTCACTCCTAATAGGGTGATTGAAATCCTTTAACTAGGTCACATTAACAATGTGTATTGTAACTTTTAATAGGGTTGGCCTTTCACGGGGCATCACTTTAGAAGAGTGAAAATTGCTAGCATGTTATTGGTGGTTTTTCTCAAATTGAGTTTCCACATAAAATCCTTGTGTCAAATTATGTGAATTTTCTTATGGTATTTCATGTTTATATTTCTGCAAAGTTATTTTGACCTATGTTAGTAACCTACTAAGTTAAGGTATTATATGATCTAATGGATGTATCCATGTTAAGGTTTTATGGATATGGATTTGATTATCACTACCTTGGATAAAAAATTCACCACCCTCTCAATTATTCTAAATGATTCCAACAAAGAAATGAGTTGAAAAATGAAAAGGAACTTTTGGAGAGTATGAGAAAACCAAGTGAGGCTATCAAATAATTTAAAGAACTAATGAGATCACCAAGATAAAAAAAGACACCTTTGGACTGGGATACAACAAGAACTTTTCATCTTCTGAAGAAGGAGAGTTATCAAAGAGTGAAGAACAAAGAAATTGTTAGGATTAAACTACAGACAGAAAATCACAATTACATGCAAATATAACCAGTACTAAAAAATAATAGATCACATAGAAAAGAACACTAAGCACCAAGATTTAACGTGGTTCACCCAATCCCTAGGATACATCCACCAAACAACAAGTTCGATCTTGTTACAATCTAGTGATTACAACCTGATTACAATTTGTAATCCCTTACAACTCAATACCACTGTAAGAACCAATTTTGCATCACAACTTAATGAAAATACCTAACCCTAAGACCTTTTATACAAGTATTTTATGCCACTTTAGGGCTACAACATGTTGGCCATGACCTAATTTTTTTTTTCAGGGTGATGCCCTGAACCCCAGGGAATTTATGAAGTATGTACAATACTTTCCTGATTAGTCACCACAAACTAACAATCTCCCACTTGGGGACTGATCAAGCTCCACACTAAACAAAAATTTCTCACTTAGAGACTGATCCTGTAGCAATACCGCTACCACATGGGGCTCCCACTGGATCAAACAAACTTGGACTCTATTGTTCTTGTATTCATGTTCAATCTAGAAGACCAACCAAAGCTGAAGAGGAGTTCAACTTCTCTCTTGTTACTACCTTTGTCAACATATTTGTTGGATTGTTATTTGTATGTATCTTCTCTAGCTTTATCTATCCATCCTCCAAAATTGACTGAATGAAATGGTACCACAACTATATGTGTTTGGTCTTTGAATGCAGAGCTGAATTCTTTGCAATATTAATGACACTCTGACTATTTGTGAACAAATAATTATCCTTCTGAGGATGTCCCAATTCTTCCAAGAAGAGCTGAAGCCATATCATCTCCTTGGCTAGCTCTGTAGTAGCTACATACTTTTCTTTTGTAATGGATAAAGCATTAATCTTCTATAACCTAGAAACCCAGCTCACAGCTACCCCACCAATAGTAAAGACATAACATGTAGTACTTTGCCTAGTATCAATATCCCCTACCAAATCTGAGTCAACATAGCCCTGTAAATCAATAGTAGAGATCCTAAAGTGTAAAAGATTATTGGATGTGTCTCTCAAATATATAAGAATCCATTTGACTGCATTCCAATGGTCAATTCCTGGATGACTCATATACTTGCTAATGACTCCCACTGCATGTGCAATATCTGGCCTAGTACATACCATAGCATACATCAATATTCCTATAGCTAAAGCATAGGGTACCTTGGACATCTTATCCTCCTCTTCTTGTGTCTTGGGACACATCTCCTTAGTCAACTTCAAATGACTAGGTAAAGGTGTGTTGACAACTTTAGCATTCTCCATAGAGAAATGTTGCAATACCTTCTCCACATAATCAGCTTGAGATAGTATCAATGTCCTATTCTTCCTATCTCTACAAATCTTCATACCAAGGATTTTTTTTGCTGCCCCCAAATGCTTCATAGAAAATGCATGTGCTAATTGGCATTTTAGCCCTTTAATATGATCCATGTTAGACCTAGCTACAAGCATATCATCAACATATAAACATAGAATAATGTAGCTATCATCATCCAACTTCTTAAAATAAAAACAGTAATTTGAATGACACCTATTATATCCATGCTCATGCATAAAATTGTCAAATTTTAGATACCATTGTTGAGGTGCTTGCTTCAAGCCATATAAACTTTTCTTCAATTTGCACACTAAGTTCTCCTTACCTTTGACCACAAACCCCTGTGGTTGAGCCATATATATCTCTTAATCCAAATCACCATGAAGGAAGGCTATTTTAACATCAAGCTACTCTAAATACAAATCTTCAGTAGCCACAAGACTTAAAATAGTACGGATAGAAGTCATTTTAACAATAGGAGAAAATATCTTATCAAAATCAATGCCCTTTTTCTATGAAAATATTTTGACAAATAACCTTGCTTTAAATATTTTCTTACCTCCATCCTCTTCTTTTAACCTGTAAAGCCACTTATTTTGTAAAGCCTTTTTACCTGTAGGAAACCCAAATAAACGAGCCCAAAATCTCCTTGGACATAATCAATGAAATAACCTCTATGAGGTGTAGCATGAAATGAAGCACCAAAATATAAAACCCATGAATCATCAACACTTTCTAAAGATAGATGCAAAGCATCCTCTTCAAATTTGTTACTTACCACATTTGCCTCCTTGTCTCCATCTGATTTATCTCCTTCATTTTTCTTTCGATTCTAGCAATCTTTCTTTTTATGACCTAGTTTCCCATAGTACTAGTAGTCATTCGGTCCTCTCAATTGAGACCTCTTCCTATTTGGCTTTCCTCTTGATTTCCCATGATTTCTAGAATTGCTTCCTCTCTCAGTCGTTCTGCCCCTACTTTGTGCATTCAAAGCACTTCCTAATGTAGATCCACCTGAGGATTTCCTACAAGTTTCCTCACTCAAAACAACACTAATCACATTTTCACATTTTAGGGTAGTTGATCCAGGAACAAAATTACTCACAACCATTACCAAGCCATTCCAGCTTTTAGGCAAAGAACAAAAAATCAAGAGAGCCCTAATTTCTTCATCAAAATTGATACCCATAGAAGATAACTGATTAGTAATAGTATTAAACTCATTTAAATGATCTGCAACAGATCCACCTTCCACCATTTTCATATTAAATAAATGCTTCATGAGAAATACATTGTTTGAAGCGGAGGGGTTTTCATACAATGTTGCTAGGGTTTTCATCAACTCTTTTGTCATCTTTGCTTTTGTAATATTAAATGCCACTAATGGTGCCAGGCATAACCGAATGCTTCCAAGTGCCTTTCTGTCCAAAAGATCCCATTCATTATTTGACATAGATCCTTAATTCTTAGCTTTGCCTTCCAACGGCTTCCATAAATCCTTCTGATAAAGATAGTCTTCCATTTGCATCTTCCTTAACTAGAAGTTCTACCCATTAAACCTATCAACCCTCAGCTTACCCTCATCTACTATCGCTCCCACTCAACTATGAGACTCCCACTTAACTATGAGACTTTCCTGCAGAGGATAACTAAAAGACAACCTCGCTTTGATACCACTTGTTAGGATTAAACTGCGGATATAAAGTAACAATTAAATGCAAATATAACCAATAACAAAAAATAGTAGATCACACAGAAAAGGACACAAGGCACCAAGATTTAATGTGGTTTACCCAATCTCTGGGCTACATCCACCAAACAATAAGTTTGATCTTATTACAATCTAGTGATTACAACCTAATTACAATCTGTAATCCCTTACAGCTCAATACCACTGCAAGAATCAATTTCACATCACAACTTAATGAAAATACCTAACCCTAATCCCTTTTATACAAGTATTTAATGCCACTTTAGGGTTACACCATGTCAGCCATATGTTGGCCATATGTTAGCCATAATGTTGGCCATGACCCAATTTTTTTTTTGGGTGATGCCCCGAACCCCAAAGAATTTATGAAGTATGTACAATACTTTCCTAATTAGTCACCAAAAACTAACAAAAATACTAAATCCAAAGGAAAACCTACATGTCATCATTGTGGTAAACTTGGACAAACAAAAAACATTTGCAAAAGCAAGAATGGTATGCAAACTTCTAAATCTAAGTCTATTGGTAATTGTTCTAAATGCAAGAAGGTAGGACATCAAGGACATGAATGCAAATCAAAGAAAAATGATTCATTCACTACATTTAAAGGATATTTCTATAACTATTAGAAATATGGACAAAGAGCTCATGAATGCAGATTTAAGACAAAATCCAACTAGACAACTAAGAAACAAGCGCATGCATTAAGAAAAGACAATTCATACAATTGGGATGATAATACATGGTATATTTGTCACTATTATGTGGAGAGTATGGACACATTCTAGAGAGTTGCATGAAGAAATTTTTTAGAGGAAATTATAAGAAGTGGATGAATGGAGAAATAATATATTTCAGTTGTCTCAAAGTTGGAAATACTAGTAAAAAATACACAACCAGAGCACCAACACCAAACAATGAAAATGAAAAATTTGAGGGAAAGACAACATGGATAGAAATAGTGAAAGCTTGAAGTAGTAGAGCTTGCATAGCTAAGATCACCCAATCCAATGGATGAGGTGATCACACCACATATAACAAAATGAAGAAGGTATGTAGGAACTATATATTAAATGATATATTTTACATAAGTTCCTAACATAGATGTGCTAAAATTTCACATTTGCATAAGAAAAGATGCATTAAGAATAGATCCATAGACATGAAAGTAAAAGAAAATAATCTACTAAAAAGAGTACCAAGCATTAGTGATCTTGTCTATATTGACCAAGCATTGCAATTTAGATTGAGTGATCAAGAGAGTTGATGTGTTGATCGAATAAATTAGTGTTGGCTAAGTAAGGTAGCCTAGACCAAATAATTACAAAGATAGAGCCAACTGTCATACACCTACTAAGTGTGAGGACATTTATTGTAGACCTAGAATGAAAATTTGAAGGCATTTATCACATTTGAGCATACATTTTTATTCACCAAGAAATTTTAGAGCTCATAAGTGATTTAAAGAATATTAAGGAGATTTTATGGACGAAGAAAGAAAATCATAGTGGAGGAGTATTGGAAAAATTGATAACATCTGTAAGTGTTACTTTTAGTGCCGAGGAAATTATTTTTGAATATATTGCAGAAGAGTTTATTTTCAAAATCATAGATCAAATAACATCATCAAGAAAAATGTTGAAGGATAGTAACACATAGATTGTGAGGAACGACCAATATCCTCCACCAAATTTAAGGAATAGTGTAATTGCTAAGAATACTGGAGATGATATTGGTGCCCTGTTGTCAATTCCACCTAGAGTTTTAACTATTCATGATGTAAGATCCTACTATCTGTACAAAGTATGAGAGATTGGAGATTTTTAAATTAGGGTAGTTTATGAGAAGCTATAAAAAATGAAGTTTTGAAAGATGAAAGAAAAATAGTTGCTGACAAAGGGCTTACATGTACCCTAGGGTTTCCCAAGGTTTTCAAGGTAGATTGGATAAAAGTCATGCTCAGTCATATCGATAAGATGAAAATATGGCTGGAGAGGGGATCAATCAAAATCAAAAAGCCATAATACATTGTCACTGGATACCCTACCTTGGAACAACCTAGAAGCATAACGAGCACCATAAAGAATGAAATTGAGAAATTGCCCAAAGAAAAGTGGAATGGTAGAGGAATGTCAATTGATGGGATTGAAGATCCTATAATTCAATGTTGGAATTATTTAAAATAACTAGGGGGGTTGAATTGGTTATTCAAGGTCTAGATGTCCAAATAAAAGCTTTATAATTTAGTGAACCCATAAAACATTCTTAACCATGCATGCATTCATTGTGAGTTAAAAAAAATTGATATGTTATTGTTAAACTAATATGTGGAAATGTACAACATAGAACACAACACATCCATCCATACACATGACACAATGATTTAATGTGGAAACCCAATTTGGAAAAAACCACCAGTAACATGCTACTCCTTTCTCACTCTTCTGAAGTGATGCCCTGTTAAAGGCCAACCCTATTAAAGGTTACAACACACACTATTAAATGTGACCTGATTAATGGATTTCAATCACCCTATTAAAAGCGAGCCTTATTAGAGGACTTTAGGCCATTTAATTGGAATGCCACCTTGTTACAGGATTTTCCAATGACTGTTAAATTAACCTTTCTCTAAAAGATTTACCCTAATTTGATACAATTGTTAGAGAGTAACAGTAGAGTTTGATCTGATACAACTTAAAACCTTACTTGTAGATTGCAAATCACTATTTAGTCCTCATCTCTACTTGGCTTCCAATCTTTGCAATTCTAACAACTTGTTCACCCTTCAAGCATTCATCTTCATTAAGCCTTCTTATTTAGTTCGCCATTATAGACTTCTTCACTTAGGTCACATGATGAAGTGAACTCTTCTTCCTTCTCCTTGTCAAATTTTTGCATCCAAAATTTTTTTTGACCTCTCTACCTTTGCTTCATGACCAAGCATCCCTAGATATAGGGAATTAGAACTATTTTTCTCACTCAATATTCATCTAAAAAATTAGGGTTTTTGTTGGATTAGCTAGGATACAATGTATCTACCACATATCTTGTCTTCTCTAGAAACTTCTTTTAGAATTCATTTGAATTTGCCTCAAAAATGGTTTACATAAGATTTTGTGCCTCTAGCTCATCAATCTTATCTTTCTCTTGATTCACAAGTTCCAAGAAAATGAACTTGTGAGCTTTTATTTGGTGAATCTTTGATCTTTTTTCATAATACAATAGCTTGACATTATCAATTTACATGATTCTCAACCCATACTATGTTACTTGACATCTACTGTAAAATTACTCGGCATCAACTAGATTTTACTGGTGCTCAACATATACTAAAAATCACTCAGTATCTACTAACTTGCTCGACACCTATTAGTTTGCTTGGCATCCACTAAAAAATGCTTTTGCTCAACTCCAACTAAAATTTTTCTCGACTTGTACTAACTTTACTTGGCACCTTCTATCAACTTGGTCAAGCTTAGCAAATGAACTTTGTTCAAATTTTTTCATTTGAACTTTCTAAGTGTAGCCAAACATTTTATAACCCCAAGTAAATCATTAATACATTATGTTATCACTATCTTAACTGATTCTTGCACTTCAATACATAATCATAACTCAACCTTTCCTCTAGGTAATTTTGTTACATTTCGTTGATTAAATCCTTTTCATCAATCAATTAAGTGATAGTGCTTCAAACATATAAGTAATTGTCTTACCAACATATAGCAGGTTTGGCATCAGTGAAAAAATAATGATTAAAAACACTTCTTACAACAATTTTCTAAATCAAATGATCTTTTCAATCATATATCAACAATCTCCCTCTTTGGCATTAATGGAAAACCAAAATGATCAACCAGTCAAACATCAAACTAACTAGGTTAAACAGGAAGGCAATACCATAATTTCTCCCTCTATCAGCAACTCCTTCTTAGGTTACAAAATCTCACTTATCTAATTCTCTTTTTTCATGGATCAGAATATCTCCCTCTTTTGTTTTTCTACTTTCTCCCTTTTTCTTTCTTCTAGTCTTTTGATCTTCTAATGATGTACTTTCACTTCATTGTTCTTCTTTTACTCTCCCTTTGACTTGATTTTCTTCTTTGATCATCTTCATCATGATCAATATGCACTTGATCAATTTACTGAACATTCTCCCTCTTTGAAAACAATGCCAGAGACACGTACTCAATGATTGGCATCTTAATGTATGCAAACATAGAATTTTGTAGGCTCTTCAATTTTCTCCCTCTATCACCTTGCTTGTGACTGATTTGAATTTCTAGCTCTATGATTACTTTAGGAAACTCCCTAAAGTAAAATCCACTACATCAATTTGTATGAAATAAATGTTAGTTTGTTTTATGTAGGATGCTCCCTCTATCTTTTACATAGCCTTTAATAGGGGTATCGCCCCTAAGTTACCTCTCAGATACTCATAAGCATCCTTAGGTAATGCTTTGGTGAAGATATCAACAATTTTCTCTTTTGTGTTGATATATTCCATCTTCATCTCTTTGTCTTGAACCAACTACCTTACATAATGATACTTTATTGCAATGTGCTTTGTCTTTGTATACATAAAAGGATTCTTTGATATATTTATAGCACTTGTATTATCACAATGAAGTGTCACTAGTTCAGTGATTTCTTCCTTCATTCCTTTTAGTAGCTATTTGATCAATACAATGTTTGCCCAATTAATAGTAGTAGCAACATACTTTGCCTCAGTAGTAGATTGTGAAGTACAACTTTGATTCTTACTTGTCCATGTAACAAGTCTTCTGCCTAAGAAAAATGCTTCTCCATTGGTACTCTTCCTATCATCAATATTTCCAATCCAATTAGCATCAGTGTAGGATTTTAGTTCAAACTTTTCATTCTTCTTATAGTATAAACCATACTCTTCTATTCCCTTTAGGTATCTCATTATCCTTTTCACTGCCATCAGGTAATTTTCTATTGGGTTAGTAGAGAATCTAGCAACTATTCCCACAACTAATGCAATATCAGGTCTATTGTGTACTACATATGGCAATTTGGCAATCATGGATCTATATAATGTTTGATTGACCTTAGCTAATTCATCATTCTTTGATAGCTTAAGTGTTGTTACCATAGTTGTACTTACTAGTTTTGAGTCCTCAAGTCCAAATGTCTTCAAAATTTCCTTGAAATATTTTTACTAGGTAATATATACACCATACTTCATTTGATATACTTGTAGTCCCACAAAGAATTTGATCTCTCCAAACATTGACATCTCAAACTCTTGTTTCATTTGATTTGCAAAATTTTTACACAAAGAATCTTGTCCTCCAAATATAATGTCATCAACACTTTTTTAAGATAATAGTATACCTTTTTCTTTATCTTTCTTCATATAAAAATTCTTGTTATCATCCATCCTTTCAAATCCAATCTTGACAAGATAAGTATGAAGTCTCCCATACCATGCTCTTGGTGCTTGTTTCAATCCATATAGGACTTTATGCAGCTTGCATACCATGTTTTTATTGTTTTTGTCCACAAATCCTTTTGTTTGTTCTATGCAGACCTCTTCTTCTAACATTTCATTCAGAAGTGTAGACTTGACATCCATCTGGTAAACTTTGAAACCTTTATAAGTAGCATAACAAAGCAAAATTCTTACTCCTTCCATTCTTGTAATAGGGGCAAAAATTTCACCATAGTCAATTCCTTCTTCTTGTGCATACCCTTTGCAAACTAGTCTTGCTTTATTTCTTGTTACTACACCATTCTCATCTAGCTTGTTCCTGAATACCCATTTTGTGCCAATTACATTCTTGTCCTCTGGTCTAGGAACTAGGCTCTGAGTCTTGTTCTTTTCTATATGCTAAATTTCTTCTTTCATAGCCTCATACCAATCATCATCTTCCAATGCATCTTTTACTGTCTTAGGTTCCTTCATGCTCAGAAAACATGATTCACCTCTCAATCTACCCCATATCTTGTCTTCTCTAGAAACTTCTTTTAGAATCCATTTGAATTCACCTCCAAAATGGTTTACATAAGATTCTGTGCCTCCAAATCATCAATCTTATCTTCCTCCTGATTCACGAGTTCTAAGAAAACAAACTTGTCATCTTTTATTTGGTGAATCTTTGATCTTTTTCATAATACAATAGCTTGACATTATCAATGTACTGAGGCTCAACACACACTGTGTTACTCAAAATCTACTATAAAATCACTCAATATCAACTAGATTTTACTGGTGCTCAACACATACTAAAAATCACTCAGCATCTACTAACTTGCTTGACACCTATTAGTTTTCTCGACATCCACTAGAAAATGCTTTCACTCGACTCCAATTGAAATTTTGCTCAGCTTGTACTAACTTTACTTGGCACCTTCTATCAACTTGGTTAGGTTTAAAAAATAAATTTTGTTCAAACTTTTTCATCTGAACTTTCTAAGTGTAGCCATACATTTTGTAACCTCAAGTAGATCATTAATACATTATGTTATCACTGTCTTAACTAATTCTAGCACTTTAATACATAATCATAACTCAACCTTTCCTCTAGGTACTTTTGTTACATCTTGTTGATCAAATCCTCTTTATAAATCAACTAAGTGATAGTGCTTAAAACATATAAGCAATTTTCCTACCAACATATAGTAGGTTTGACATCAGTGACAAAACAATAATTGAAAACACTTCTTACAATAATGTTCTAACTCAAATGATCTTTTCAATCATATATCAACATTCAATTTGTTGTTTATGTGATAGGACACAAATTTAATGAATCTAGTAGACTGAGTAGTGTGCCTTGCATTGTAGTAGACTTGGGCTACAAGATTGTCAAGAAGGATCATGATTATGACCTTGCCAAGCTGCAGCTGCAACAACTATCAAAAAACTTGGAAGCCGTGAGAAAAGAAAAGAATACATCATGTAAGTTTGGATCTTTCCTAGTATGCATATTTTTCTATGTACAAAACTCATTCCTTATGGTTGGGACTGTAGCATGGGATAGGAGTTAAATTATCATTGAGAAGATAAATGATTTAATCAATAGGTTGGGAGAAATTTTTTAGGTTATAATGGGTAATTACTTTGAAGAATTCAAAATCAAAATGAGAAATAGAATGAGGATCCCTACGTTAGTCATAGACAAATATTATGATGAGATATATTTTGTAGTTGACATAAATTGTGTGCATGCTAATGCAGTAGTACCGAGGATTGCATGGTTAAAGTC
This sequence comes from Cupressus sempervirens, assembly GCA_028749045.1. NCBI lineage: Eukaryota > Viridiplantae > Streptophyta > Pinopsida > Cupressales > Cupressaceae > Cupressus > Cupressus sempervirens. Next base: position 535,731,574 of record CM053787.1, on the reverse strand, counting down.
TATGCCTTATGAAGTAAATGTTAACAAATTTTTAGTAGTAGTGACTACACTTTTGATTAAAGATGTTGATACTAATGCTGAGCAATTTGACACATATGAACCATTAATGGATGAACTAACTGCAAAATCTACCATGCTTAAGGGTGATAAGAAAACAAAGAGAAATAGTCTCAAGGATAAGATTAATGAGGAAGGAGAAGGATCAAATTAGCCTACTAAAGTTGAGGATGGAAAAGGAAAAGAATTGGCTATTGCTGAGCCTAGGGCAACTAAGTAGAGGAAAGTAATAATTGTCGATCCTAAGATAAAACTTGATCTTACCAAAGATGTACAGAAGGTTCTCACACCTCTAAAGTGAAAAATAAAAAATCATAACAAGATCAAAGACAACTCAGCCCCTAGCTATAAAAACAAAAGGAAGTCCATCAAGGAAAAGACTAGCTAGCTCACCAAAGCCAAACATACAAGAGAGGTCAAGGATAAAACTAATCTTAGCACAAGAGGAAGAGGAAGCTGATGAAGAGACTGAGTCTAATGAGCTAAGTAATTTGGAAATTATAAAGAGACTTCCTTTAATGACTATGGATCAGGTATGTGAAAATATGAGAGAATCACAAAGTTTTGCAAGATTCAAAGATATTATTTATGATTCTTTAAATAATGGTGATCAAGTTGAGCTTGAAGAAGAAATTATTGATATGATGATTTAGACACACACCCTTGGAATTGGGAGATGGATTCCTAGGAGGCTTGTATAAGTGGATAGATGCTAAATGAAAGTCGACAAGAAAATAGAGAAAATAAATTGGCACAAGCTATGCCAAATTTAGGGAAGACACATATGTCTATAACCCTTAAGGGTTCTATAAAGAAATTTATGAAAAGAGATAGGTCATATAAGATTTTGAAGAATAGGGCTCATGAAGATGAGTAGAACAATATTAAAGTTTGGAAAGAAGTATTTGGAGTACTTAATCCAACAATTGAGAATAAATGTAATAAAATTTGAAGATGCATATAAGGAAGAGGTTGCTAAATTAAGTGAAGAAATCAAGAAACTAATGAAACAATGTCAACAACAAGAGGTTGTTACTATCAAAGATATATTTGACACACCTCCACTGAATCAAAATGTGCTAATTGAGGAAGACATGCAGAGTCTAATGTTAGACACAAATCTACCTTGTATAGATCCAATTTTGTTGCAAGTTGTAGATTATCCAAAGATTGAGACTAAAAAGATTGATAAAGTAGAGGTTGCATTAGTTACAGAGGATACAAGTATGAAGCAATAGGGCAAGGCTATAATTGTGGTTTCACAATTAACTTGTATGTCTCTTCTTGAGAAAGAAGAAAAGAAATAATAGGTTAAATGCATAGAGATGACAAAAGAGGAGAAGATACCAAAAGGACAAGAAGCTTCACTAGCTCTTATACAATTGCTAAGTGCAAAGCCCACAAAATCATTTGAAAAAACACTTGAATAGTAGGTGGCTCCTACTCCTAAGAGGCAACAATAGGTATCAAGATCAAGAGACAAGTAGAAACAACTACAAATATCACTACCTAGTGATACAACCCCTATATCTCAGGTTTTGACTCAAGGTGAAGACAAGGCAAATGAGTCAATTAGTCTAGATGAGTGAATTACATTACCCATGTATGACTTGAACAACTCGACACTAGAGAAGATACAGGAACTAAAAACCTTGTTGAGCCACAAGGAAAAACAAGAGTAGCTTGGGAGAGAGCATAAAAAGAAATAGGTATTACATACTGTCAGTGATATTTTGTGGATGCATTTGGCATAACTAACTTAGAAAGTTAGCATCCAATCTTGGATAAGCTAGCATCTATAGTTGATAAAGTTCAAGAAAATGATATAGAGACCAATGATAAATTGATGTAGTGGTTTGAGAGGAGGTTTGAACATAATTTTTTGGAGAAAGTCTCTAATGAGCTTGTAAATAGACATGAAGAGCTTTCCAAATTAGTTACACAATTAGAAACAATTTTGTAAAAAAATCATTCTTTATATATGAAGTTGTGTGATGTTGAGGTTTTTACAATGAAGAATAAATCTTCCATTGATTTATTAACTATTGATATGAGGGAAGGTACTAATTCATTAGGAAAGAATGCAAGTTCAAGCTCACTTTCATATGATAAGTTGACAAATGGTCGACAAAGGTTAGCTGAGCTCATGACTAGCGATAATGAGATCAAGAATCAGTTGATCTTAATTCAATTTTAGTTATTACCCCATTTGGAAATAATTTAGAAAGAATTGTCTATTACAAAAACTATTTTAAAGAAGGATACATATTGTGCACATATTGAAGGTCTAATTGATCTAGCTACCAAGCTAGAAATTCAATTTCAAATTTTGAACAAAATAAAAGAACAATTAAATAAAAGCTATGAAAACATTTTGGAAAGTCATAAACAATTTTTTGATAAGGAAAAGTTAACCCCATGATCCCCAAGCCATCAGTGAAAAAAACAAGGGGGAAATATATTGTGAAGAAGCAAAAAGAAGGGGAAAATAGAAGAAGTAAAACACATAAGGGGGAAATAGAAATGGGAATGACAACAAGGAGCTTAATAAAAGAAGAAGTAAGAGTAAAAAACATAAGATGCCACAACATAAAAATTTTTCAAATTCAAATTTTAGTCTCAGGGGGAGAATTTTTTAAATGCAATGACTATTCATGACAAAGTGTTTTTGCCACTAATGTCAAAGGGGGAAATTTTTGATCTCTAAGCCTATGCTATCTATTAGTGTCCTAACAATTAGTTATTTACTAGGAAAGGATGAATTATCATCACTACGATCAATTCATCTGGTGAAGGCTAAGAAAATATAAGGACTTGTTTATTTTGCATCACATGCCGCTCAAATCAATGATTGATGAGCACCCCAGTTGAGTGATGAGACCCAAATTTGCCTTGATTTCATGATAGTTTTAAGATAATTTGTTGATACTCTATTTTATCTTTATTGAAACATTTGTGGACCTATGTTTACTAAACCTATGATAAACCTATGGGTAGAAACTATGCCATCTTTTACTAGTATTATATATATTGTGGACTATTTCATATAGTTATCAAAATGTGTGTTCTTATATTTGAATTTAATTTGATAAATGTTTATTTGAAAACATGTATTTGTATCGAAACTAACCTATTAATGAAGACTAAAAGATGATTGGAGGAATTCAAAAGTTGAAGCGCCAACAACATTCAAGGAGAAAAGAATGCTAAGGAGCAGCCACGATGGAGGAAATTTGATATACTCTATCATAGTTTTGACTACAACACTGATGCCCATAAGCTTAAATTATTTTCGACAACATTGAAAGAATCAGCTCTAAGATGGTTCATGGGCTTAGAAGCCAATGCAGTAGGAAGTTGGGATGAGATGCAAACTCTATTTCTGGATAAGTACAAAGAGTATTGCAAAGCATCTAGTTCAAGAGGAGATGATGTCTTTAGAATATCCCAGAAGGAGGAAGAAACATTGGAAGACTATGTTCCAAATTTTCTATATACACTACAGAAAAGCCCTCAGCATGTGTTGTTTGAGGATTCACAAAAGCTAGTCTTTCTAAGAGGTGTGAATGATGACTGTGTAAAAGCATTAGACTTGATGGCTAGTGGTGATGTATATCAATCTTCTTGGGATGACCTCAAGAAGATTTGTTAGAACTATTCAAGGTCAACCATGAAGAAAGGCTGAGGACCTCATTCCACAGTCACTAAAGGAATTAGTCAAGGCATTTCAAAGCTCGAGATGTTTAACCTATTGTTAGATCTCAAAAAAGACATCATCAATGATGTCACTACACATCTGGACATAATGACTACAAAGAAGAAGAAAGCTGAAGCCAAGTTGCAGCTAACTGAATATTGCCCTCATTGCCAAAAGTAGAAGAAGGATTACCAATGTAAACTGGTCACAAGCATGGAGAATCAACATCTTCCAATTGAGTACGTCAAGATAGATGGAGATGATGAACAAGTATTCTTTGTTGCTCAATGCTGACCATGGGCCCAATGTCAAGGTATGCCTCAAAACCCCTTGCAAAATTCAAATTCATATGGTTATCAATGGAAAAACCATAATCCCCAAGGTCCTCCAAAAAATCAACCCAATTGGAACAATGCTGGACAAAAAAACCCACAACAATCCCAATGGCCTCAAAATTTGCAACCACCTTGGCCTAACCAATAGAGTAACCAATGGCAAAACCAATAGAACTACTGGAAAAACCAGCAGAACTAATGGAAACCACCTCAAGGGAATTGGTAGTCTACAAACCAATGGAGGGCATCTCAACAATGGCCTAACCAAAATACTGGTGCTCCACAATTACCAACTCTAGCTTAGCAACTTGCTCTAATGCCACCACCTGCAAATATTGGACCTCAAAAGCAAAAAAAATTACCTGCACAACCTCAACCAAACCAAAATAGCCAACAACTAGAACAACACGTGTATAGTGCTGATGCTCAATAGTATCCTGCTTACACCCTAAATGTTGCTGATATACATTTGAGATCTGGTACAACTTTGCCAGCCCCTAAACCACCTCTTATAACAGAAATAATAGACTCTATTGCACATCAGAACCCTCAGTTGTTGAAACCATTGACTCAACCAATGTTACTATGTCAACCCTAGCTCAACCAACAGTGGAACCTCCTTTTCCAGAAAAGTTGATACAAAAGAGCCTGAACAAACAAAGGAATGACCTTTTGATATTGTTGATTAGTTGAAAAACATGCATGTCCAAATACCTCTATTTCAAGCAATTAAAGATGTTCTAGTTTATGGAAAAGCTATTAGGGAAGCCTACTTGAAGAAACCTAGAAGGAAGAAAAAGGACCCCACCATAGTCCATGTTGTCGGACAATTGGCTGACATCATGCTAGAGAAATTAATTACACCAAAATATTCTGATCTAAGAAGTCTAGTAGTGAATGTCAGTATAAATGGTTAGTTTGTTAAAAATGTTTTAATAGATCTTGGAGCTCCTAAAAATGTTATGACCAAGGATACTACGAAGAAGTTGAAAATAGAAGGACTAAGGGCTACACCAACAATTTTGTAACTTGCAAATTGTTCTACTGTTACCCTTGATGAGATGATAGAAACCATAGTGGTAACCTTAGATTCTCTAGAATATCCTGCAGACTTCATGATTTTATCCTCCAAAGTTAATCTATCTAGTTACCCTATCATCTTAGGTAGACCATGGTTAGCCATAGATGATGCAAATATAAGTTACAGATCAGGGAATATGACCATATCAAATGGCCAAGCAACAAAGAAATTTGATTTATATCCTCCAACCCAATCATTACCAAATTTAAGCACATCTATTTGGCCAGATTTAGGGGATGAAGAAGAAGAGTTAAACTCTATAGTACAACTCATGATGTTGCATAGACAATCTTTTCTAAAATTGCAAGAGGAAGATTCAATACTTCAAAGTATCCTCACTCACACTTGTGGTAGAAAAAGATGTATCTAAAAGTTCTATGTTGGAATTAATAACATATGAGCAATGTGAAATCTCTAAAGTTTCTATAATAGAGTCCACCACTACTGTTGAACTGACTAAAGGTCATAATCTCCATGTTAATCCTAAATTAACACTCACATAGATGGAACAATTAAAAGAATTGCTTCAAAGGTATGAAAAGGCCTTTGCATGGGACTATAGTGATATGAAATGGTTGAGACCTACACTATGCACTCATAGGATATACATCAATTAAGGCTGTTTACCACTCTGTCAACCCTAGAGAAGGATAAATCCAAGCCTTAGAGAGATAGTTAAAACTAAATTGCAAAAATTGCTTGATGCTATTTTTATATATCCTATATCTGATAGTAGATGGGTGTCACCCCTAGTCATAGTGGCTAAAAAGGGAGGAAAATAGAGAATTTGTGTAGATTATAGAGAGTTGAACAATGCTACCAAAAAGGATCACTTTTCTTTACCATTCATAGACCAAGTTTTTGACACACTAGCTGGAAAGAAGTATTTCTCTTTTCTAGATGGGTATAGTGGTTATAATCAAATCAATATTGCTCCTAAAGATCAAGACAAAACCACATTTACATGTCCATGGGGTAATTTTGCATACATTGTTTTACCATTTGGTCTATGTAATGCTCTTGCAATGTTCCAAAGAGCTATTATTAGCATCTTTGCTGATATATCACATGATTGTATGGAAGTCTACATGGATGACTACACAACATTTGGAGTCACTTTTGAAGAACCAATGGTGAATCTTAAAAAGGTTTTGGTAAGATGTCAAGAACATAATTTGGCACTTAACAGTGAAACGTTTTTCATGCTCATGTAGGAAGGCGTGGTACTTGGTCATTTCAAATCAGTTGCAAGAATACAAGTGGATCCAACTAAGATAGAGGTAATTTAAACATTGTACATAACTACAAAGTCAAAAGATGTAAGATCATTTCTAGGTCATGCTAGATATTACAAATATTTCATAAAAGATTTCAGCAAAATAGCTAGTCCCTTGTATAAGTTACTCACAAAAGAAGTTGAATTTAGTTGGACATCTAAATGTGATGAAGCCTTCCTGCAACTTAAGAAACCTTTGACTACAGCCCCAATTTTACAAGGCCTTGATTGGAATTTACCTTTTCACATATATACAAATGCCTCTAATTATCCAGTAGGTGCAGTCCTAGCAAAACAACCCCAAAATCTTGAAAATGCAATCTATTATATCAGTAAGAGCCTTCATGGACCAGAGCTGAACTATATTGTGACTGAAAAGGAATTGTTAGTAGTAGTTTATGCCTTGAACAAATTTTGGCATTACATAACTAGCTGTTCCATATTTGTTCATATTGATCATGCAATAAATAAATATCTCATGAACAAACCTGCTATAATAGGTAGGTTAGCAAGATGGTTACTATTGTTGCAAGAATTTGATATAACTATTTTTGATAAGCCTAGAAAAGCCAATGTTGTAGCTAATTATTTATCAAGAATCCATCATGATGATACTAACACTACTTTGGTGGATGATGCATTTTTGGATGAGAATTTATTCCATATTGCTGTTCAAACTCCATGGTATGCAGAAATTGCCAACTACATTGCAACCAATAAAATACCATCACATTTTTCTTACAAGGAAAAGAAGTTGCATGTAGAGAAAAGTTTTTGTTTCTCCTGGATAGATAATCTCTTGTTCTACATTGGACCTGATCAACTTATGAGATGTGTGAGAGAAGATGAGACATATGAAATTCTACATGCATGTCATAATGAACCATGCGGAGGACACTTTGCAGCAAAAAGAACAACTTTCAAAATCTTGACAACTGGTTATTATTGGCCTACACTTCACAAGGATATAGTCAACTATACAAGGAATTGTGACAAGTGTCAAAGGATGGTCTAGCCAATAAGAATAGATGAAATGCCTCTTAATCTTCAGATGGCATTAACACTATTTAACAAATGGAGAATGGACTTCATTGGTCTAATTGATCCTCCATCTAATGGGAAATCCTATATTCTTGTGTGCACTAATTACTTGACAAAATGGGTTGAAGTTAAGGCTATGAAGCATGCTCATGATGAAAAAGTTGCTGAGTTTATGTATGAAGAGATTTTTACTCATTATGGTGTATCCAAAGAGCTAGTCACTGATCAAGGTGAGCAATTCACCTCTAATTTGATCTTAGAGTTGATGAAATAGTATAACATCAGGCACCAAAAATCTAGTCCTTATCACCATCGAGCCAATGGACAAGCAAAGGTCACAAACCATGAGTTGGAGAACATCTTAACAAAAATAGTCCATTTGCACTATAGGGATTGGACCAATAGATTACAAGAAGTTATTTGGTCTTATAGAACAACATGAAAGACTACTATAGGATTCACACCATTTGAGCTCTTATATGGTAAGCTAGCAATGCTTCCAATTGAATTTGAAGATAAAACTCTAAGGACAACATTGGCATTGGATATTGAACTTCTTGTAGCACAAAGAGAACAACTTCTACATCTTAACTCTTTGGATGAGATGCATAAAGCTATTTTAGAACATACTGAATTGATACAAAAACAAAAGAAACAATGGCATGATTCTCATATTATCAATAAACAATTTCAAGTTGGTGACTGGGCACTACTATATGATTCCAAATTTAAAAATATGCTAGGAAAGCTGTAGACAAGATGGTTGGGACCATATGAAATAAATCATGTCTTTGATAATGGAGTTGTTCAACTAACTACCATTGAATCAATACCTTTCAAACTACTAGTCAATGGTCATAGATTGAAATTATACAAATGACCCCAAACAAAAGCGAACTTCCTGCAGCAATTTCAATAGCCAGATTCAAATACAAATCAAGCAACTCTTCCTATAGCCAAAGGTGTCAACCTTCCAACTACCACTCTTCAAAATTAGTTTCTTCATGCATGATCATAATAAAGACTTTATGTTCACATAAAGTTCACTTTTCTATTCACTTTTTCTTTCCATCTCATTTGTTTACCTTCCACCCATCCACCTCATCTCATTTCTTTATCTTCCATCCATCCACTTTCCACGTCATCAATTTTTTACGTTTTCAATAAACCTTGTGAGATGCTAACAGATATTGCTGATGATGATATCACTTTGGCCACCTTTTTTTTGGTATGTGCAATAATCAGATTGACAGGTATAACATTTTCAAATTATTATTCACTTATAGTCCATAGATTTTGTTAATTATATTTAATACTATTGAATTGATATGATGACAGAGTTATGCCAATCCCTTACCTACACTAGGTCTGACAAGTGTGGACACTTGTCCAAATTAAGTAGGGAGCAGGGAAGGTCACTAATATCCAATGACATTTCTATTTATCCGTAAAGATTTTTCCAAATCTTCGCATTCCCTTCATTAATGAAAATTAATTGCCATAAGTACACAAGTGAGGTGTCGTACTCCCTATTTTTTGAATGATTTTTTGTGTCAAGCTGTGATGTGACTTGTTTTTAAATTTTATGTGTTTTGAACCTTGTTTTTAGACGATTCACACATATTCATGATTTACCTTCATTAAAAGCCTTATTATTTTGCATAAAAATTTGTTATGACATTAATTTCCTGTTTAAACAAAGAAGTGTGAGTTGAGTTTGTAAAATAATGAAGCAGCTTGAAGCTTGAATTCAAAAGGGGGAAAATAGTGTTAAGAGAATGGATGAACAGTTGCAGAGGAGAGAACTAGTAGAACACACTATGTTACTCTTAGACATAGAAGCCGTGAGAAATTTTAATGCATGTGGATGGCTAGGGTATTTCTTGAGTTTGACTACATATAATGAAGAGGTAGCCACATAATTTACAAGGACATTTGACAAGGGTGAAGCTTCCGTTTGGGGTTTAATAGGGATTGCAATAGAGGAATGCATTATTGAAGTGATTGGGTTGCCTATGGTTGGAGAAGATTAGCCCAACACACATGATGTGAGGTTAGAAAGAGTTCAATTTACTAGTTTGCCTAATCCTCAAATGGACATTACAAAGCAAGGTTGTAAGAGAATGTCACTGCTACTACCATACAATGAATTAGCCATGCATATTATTAGGCATTTTACATGTGAAGGAAGATTCTTATACTTGCATGCACATCATTTCAAATTACTTAGTTGTATAAGGCATAATCTTACAGTAAACATTCCAAATTTCTTGTATAATATGCTCTACTTAGTGTAAAAGAGACTAAGAAAGGAAAAGATAATTCCATTACTCATCATGCCTTAATCAAGTTATTGATAGAGAGGTCACTTAGGGATGTATCTCCCATGAAATGGGATAAATTTGTGCAAGCCAAAACTCTGCAACTCCAAGCTGCCCCTAGTGAACAACCTAGTGAAGAAAATGTAGCTCCCACTAAATAGCCTGTTGAACAAAATACCCAAGAAAATGTACAAGAAACTATCTTTTTTCAAGAAAATGTGCCTTTACTTGTGCAAGAAACCCCAAAACCTACTTCTAGCAAAGCAAAGAGGAAACAAAAATTGCAAGAAGAAATCTCTATTCAAGAAAAGGAAGAGCCAAACCCTACAATTGTAAGACAAAAGAGAACAAAGAAAAGTCCTGCAAAAACTACTCTTGTAGTAGAGAGACCCAAAGGGAAAAGTAGGCAAAAGGTTGTGATGCAAGAAGAAACCCCCATAAGGAGAAGCCCTAGGATGAGAGTGAAAGTTTCTAAAGATTCTACTTTGTCTAAAACATCCAGCAGGGAATCCCCTATGCAAATTGTTTCTAATCACTCTCCTCCCCATCATAAAATTACAAGAAATCCTAAAAATCCTACTGAGGAATGTAGGGATGAAATCAAAGAAAATTTAGATGATACCCTAGCAGACCTACCACGTACTTCTAGCTATAGGGATGAAATAGTTGCTAAATATGTTGATCCAAACACTACCTTAGTTCCCCATAGATCAACATGGATTACTAGTTTTGTAGAATAGTTATGGTAGGAACAGAGAAAAAGGAAAAGAGATCATGAAGAAGATAGTGGTTCTATCACACTACAGAAACTCCTTTTTTAGTTGTATGGACAACATTTTTTTGCCGAGGCCTTGTGGAAAGAAGAGAAAAAAAAGATGAATAAGATTATAGCATCTCAAGGTGAAGAAATTGCAAATTTAAAGGAATGGTTAGCAAGCCAAAAGAAATGAATGGACCATGCCCTGAAGTTAGTTGATCAGGCCCTTGCTTGTAGACCACACCAAGAATTTATGCTCTCTATTTGAAAGAACAATTTATTTTGTTTCAATTAATGTTAACCCTTAAGAATATTAATGTAGAGTTCAAATCAGAACAAGAATTTTATGGACTATATCAGATTCTACCACCTTGGTAGCAGAATTTACTTTGTGAATTATATGTTCATAATTTTTTTATCCCTTTAGAGACTCAATAGAATCCCTTGCTTTACATAAAGGATATACACTTAAGAGCCATCATGTCCTAGATTTCCAATGAAGCAAATTATGATAGGTAGCTGAATAATTACAGAGATGAGGAAAGGATAGAACCCTTGCCCTTAAGAGTAGAGAGTAGCAAGCCAGATGAAGTTCTTAGGGATTGGTTCACATTAACTTATGGAAAGAAGAATCTAGAAGTAAGGAATATGATCTTTTCTTCCAGAGCTAAGGTTTATGCTGATTATGAAAATTTTCCCTACCTTTCTTTCCAGATAGCTATGACTAGTGCTAGGAGTAGATGGGCTAGACTACCTGAATCTCTTAAAAAGTCAGAACCACATAGTCCCATCAACTTGGAGGCAACACTTCATAGGGTTCAAAAATATTTAGAGTTAGGGAAACAAGCTAGACCAGAGTTGTGGTGTCCCCTAACCATGTAGCCTCTAATGCTTCTGTGGCCTTTGTATGACATCAATATTGATAGACTTGAAAAGCTGTAGGAAGATTACAAAAGGGAAGTGTGGGAGAGAAAATGAGAATTTTACTACACTTTCAAGAGCAACAGAAAAGGAAGGACAAAGATTGGAGAGTTTAGATCATTAACAAGGAAGTGCAATGTTTGAGGACAAGCATTAGTTTTGCAGGGGGTAGACGATGAGACCAAAATTTGCCTTTATTTCATTATAGTTTTAAGATACTTTGTTGATACTCTATTTTATCTTTGTTAAAACATTTGTGGACTTATGTTTACTAAACCTATGATAAACCTATGGGTAGAAACTATGCCATCTTTTTCTAGTATTATATATATTATGTAGTATTTCATATTATTATCAAAATGTGTATTCTTGTATTTGAATTTAATTTGATGAATGTTTATTTGCAAACATGTCTTTGTATTGAAACTAACCTATTAAGGAAGACCGAAAGATGACTGAAGAAATTCAAAAGTTGAAGTGCCAATAACATTCAAGGAGAAGAGAATGCTAAGGAGTAGCCATGATGGAGGAAAGTTGTAATGGTTCTAGAAGACATGCCAACAAGTAAGGAGGAACTGTGAAGACTTATTGCCTTCTCTACATTTATTTTATGGTGAGTGGATGTTCAAACTTTGTTATTCTCACCTTAAGCCATTATTCCTTCTTCTCACCTTCAGTTGTTATCCTCCTATTTTTTCTCTTGCAGATTTAAAGCTAGGTCATTTACTATTCTATTATGAAATATGTGTTGATCTCCTAGATATAGGAATCGACCCAAGTGTGTTAGTTTAGCCAGTTAGAAGAAAGAGTTGATGAGAACAGATTGTTAACTTTTACAGTTCTATTTCATGTAATGAATTTTTGAAATCTAATGAAATAGTTTTTGGCTTCTATTTTGAGTTAGCAGTTAGTGAAGCTGATCGAGGGGGCCCACTTGGAAGGTGGATTAGATTAGGATATAATAGATTTATTTCCAAGCATTCTTAGTTTTGTAAGTAGAAGTTGTAAGTTCCTTCCTATAGCATCACACTTTGTGAATGTTCCTGCAGTATATGCGAGAACACTTATAGTGTATGAACGAAGTTGGAATATTTGTTATCCTTTCATTATATTTTCAATATTCATAGAGTTAAGTGTGTTAGTTTCATGCAAAAATAGTGTAAGTTCTTTTTGTTGCATTTTACTTTCCTGTAGCATAAGCTTAGTGACTCATTAAGAGACCTAGTGCACATACTATGCCAACCATTTCAAGTATACATCCCTGGGTTGACAAGATTAAATGCCTCTCATAGTGGGAAAAATAGTCCTTAGTTTGAATATATTATTTCTAAGCATGGCCTAGAGCATGACTATGAAACACCTATTGTGAGGTAGACCATTGAGATTGAGTGCATATGTAAGCCGAGCTATAATAGTAGAGACAAAGTAAATTGAAGAGAAATTTTTTTGTTGAGAAACCAGAGAAGAACATACATATAGAAGCTGAGTGCCAATATGAATGTTAGCGATGATCGAGTGTCAACACATTCATATGCTAAGTAGTTTAGTTTTTTCATATGAGTTTATAATTACATTGACAACTATGTAAATCATTTTGGATGACTTTCATATGATATTTAAGGTTTTTAGAGATAGTTAAAATGGATATTACACATCATTATAGAAGGTAATGATCCCAAGGAATGCAAATCAACCAATTAGAAAATTAGATATAAACCAAAAAGGAGATGAATTATAAACTATTGATTGAGATCTAGAACTTTCAAAGATCATTTATTTAAGGAGGGTTCTAACCTTAAAATTGAGAGAGTGTGTGAATGTGATTAAAAGACAAGAATGCACAAGTGAAGAATTAGATAAGGAAATAATAGAGCAAGAAAGGCTAAGTCCAGAATCAATTTAGACAAAGAATTCAAAGTAGTAAAGGAGTGAAAGGAGATATCAAATTGAAAGATCAAATCAGACATTGTATAGGGGAGATCCAAAATCATCTTGCAGAGAAAACTAAGGGTCAGGTACTGAATCAATTTTGAATTAGGGAAAATATCTTAACTGAGTGATCCTAACAAGTCTATGTAAATATCCTAATAGAATCCTTACTTAATTATAACTGTAAAGTCATTTAACAAGGTAGGACTTAATAGTCTTGAAGCTTTTACTAGGAAAACCCCTCATAGGGTAGATCATATATTATGATCAAACATTATAATCCTAATAGGTTAACTTTATTGTTGCAATGGTGAAGATTTATGGTTTTCATCCTCACCCCAGTTTTACCTTCACAATTGAAGTGTTTCTAGGTTACCAAATCATTTGTGTTATGTGTTGAATCTTTCATGGATGTGATATATTTATTTACCATTCAAATTATAGTTTTAATGTTAGATCTAAGATATGATATGAATAAGGTATGAATTTAGTAATTTGGTTTTGCAAGTAAAAGTATAAGATCCTGATTCACCCCCCTCTCAGTATCTTGTTTCTCAATAATCATTCCAACATACCCATGCATAGAAATGTGTCTTCATCTTCTTCTTCCAATTATTATAGTTAACTCCTCCAAATTTCAAACTCTCTTTGAGAAAATGATTATTTTCCATAGATTTCCTTAAGTTATTAAGCTTTTTTGTCAAGTACTTGATGCTCTAATACCAATTGTTAAAAAGTAAATTCCACCAAAATAACTAAGAGGGGGGTGGGGGGTGAATCAATTATGCAATTAACACAACTCTCAATATCCTTATTCATTCCAAAATATGTAAAAGGTAGATGCAATAACCATAGAAATATCACCATACACAATAACACTAGATTTGTTACCTAGGGAAACTCTTGATCAAAGGGGAAAACCACGGTGGGGATAGTAACCACAAAATAATGTACTAATACATAAGTTCCTTGAAAGCGGATGGATCCTACTAAGAGTCAATGAAATACATTTAGTACATATCAGTCCCTATTATGAGACTTTGAATCCCTATTTAGGAGATTCTAACCCTATTAGGAGTTGTGTCAACCCTATTAGGTGTTATTGAAGAAAGAAGGACCCACTCTTTAAATTTTTTTAGGGGAAGACCACTGAACTCACTGTTCGACTGACCTTAGTACTATCCTTCTTAGAATAATAAAATTAAACAACTTTCTAATAATAACTTCTTGTCAAAATAGAGTCTCTTGTTCACTCACCATGCCTTAACTATGTGAAACACTTCACTAATAAAGATATATTCAATATTAGGTTCACTAGATCTCACATACAATATTTCATACTCATATTTTATAAAAAAAGCAATACCACACTGTACCATAAAGAAGTAAAAAAATTATTGAGTTGGCTTGAGAATTTCCCAATTAAAAATTACAATATAGGACCATCTTAAGATATTATATTTAAACATTACATTACATCTTTACATCTTTTCACAATTACACATAATTGTCGGCTTAGAGTCTTCATAACTCTTCACTCAATGCTCACCTAAATGTGTGTGTTTGACCATAGATTCTTCAACATGTATTCTACCTTGTTCCACATTTTCATAATCAAATTATGTCTCTCTTAACTATAGAATTAGGAAACTCTATAGAACATTATACCAATTCTACATAAGCTCAACTTCATTCCTCAATTTTTGCAAAACTAAACTGTGTGTACTATACTTCCAATCTTTACAGAATAACCACTATGTTGAAATCAATGACAAACACTATCATGGATTCAATACACAATCAATGATTCATATCTCCAAAAATGATAGGATATTCCCCCATAGGAGTACCAATCAGAATTTATGCTAACATAGACAACCCTAAAGTGGCCAAGAGCACAATCAAGGTCAAATTAAGCAAACCAAAACACCAAGCAACAAAATCTAAGAAGAAATATGTTAGAAGGATAGCAAGCAATTATATATATATTTTAGAAAGACATATGATACTTTCAAACACTATGATAGTTTATGAATGACAATATGATAAACATCTATATTAAAT
The DNA here is from genome assembly GCA_028749045.1 of Cupressus sempervirens. NCBI lineage: Eukaryota > Viridiplantae > Streptophyta > Pinopsida > Cupressales > Cupressaceae > Cupressus > Cupressus sempervirens. The sequence continues at coordinate 535,716,095 of CM053787.1, read as the reverse complement.
TATGATAGACTTTATATTATAGAATGAAACTTTGTAAAGTCCAAAAATATTGTACAATATTTCTTAGTAAGGCAATATGAAAATTGACTAGTAGAGACTATTTAAGTGTCTTTGTGCCTAAAAGACCTATGTTTTGATTGATGTTTTCAACCAATTTGTGCAATCTGAGTGTGATAGTAGAGCTTGTTTCCATTTTTGACAACAAGGTAGTAGTTTTGAAATCAATTATGGCACAAACACACACCTTAGAAAATTGGACAAGGGACAAAACAACCTTTCCTATACGAACACTTGGGAAGTTTTGAAAGAAAAATTCCACTTGATACCATTTTTGTATGCTGAAAAGATTTGCATAGATCTAGCACATTTAAAGACACATTGAAGCAATTTCTACCTAAAGGACATGATTCATTACTCAATACCTTAACCCACAACTTGATGCTTCCTCACCTCACAAAAAGTGGTTGCCCATAATAGATATTGGCTTTGTCATAGATGAATTACTAACATTTAAATAAACATATATGATGAATGTAAATCCTTGGGTAATTTGGGTAGTCCATTAGGATTGATCCTTGAACCAAGATATTGAGCAAAAAAATAGGGTGACCTCTAAATCCTAAGATGTCTAGTAAGGGTTTTGCTCAGAACACTCCTCTTGCACCCAATATAGGATAGAGTACCTAAAGCATACCCACCTAGTGATTTCCTCGTGGTCCCAATCCCACAAGTAATCTCACTAAGTAAAGTTGGGTGTTATGCCTCCCAAGGCTTTTACCTTTATCAAGAGGTTTAATTATAGAAGGTTTGATTAGTTGAAGTGTGGTTGTTCCCACTTTGGGTCATTCCAACTTTTATATTTCCACAATAGAAGGCCCTTTGAAGGAAAAATTTTGCTATTGAGATCAAACAAAATGGATCCACAACAAGGAGGTTAAGATTTTTTATTCACCAAGTAGGTGAAGAGCATGTTCTCTTATTCCCCAATACTTTCCCCAAACATGCCATTCAGTTTAATTACGACCACTAAAGAGTGGAATATACCACCCGCTTTCTTAAACCAATGAAGAGTCAAGATTTCAAATTCACTAAGAAGGTGAAGAGCATACTCTCCTATCAATAATGGAACATTATTAATGGGTTTTATATGCCTATAAAAATGAAACTACTAGTATATGTCACACTTAAAATGAAATGAAGACACACAAAACAAAAAAAAAAGTTTTTTTTTGAGTAGCCCTACAACAATGTTAGTAGACCTTTTTGCAATTTTTCTTTTAGAAATGCAAGTAGTCAATATAGGTTCCTACAAAATAAAAAATGTTTAGGACATCAAAACAGTCAATAAAATCTGAAATAACCCTACAAAAAATATGTTAGGACTTGTTAAAAACCCAATAAATCAAAATATGAAAGACAAAAAGTGTAATGTAAAATATGAAACCCGAGTTGAGAAAAGAAAACAAGTATAATGGTACTATTGGTTGACCCAATATCCTAGTATGTCAAGCCAATACTTTTTCCCAGAATGAGACTATATACCAATGCAATATAATACTTTCCCAATAGAAGTATGCCAAAATACAAAATACTAGTATGATGATGAGACTGGCCCTGTATCATATCCCTTCGCATAAAGTATCATATGATCACAGAGAAAGTATTGTATGATATTTTTGGCTATAAAATCATAATCTAAACCTTCAAACATAAAAAGTTAACAAAAAAGAGAAAAATGGAGCTAAACAATGATGTCCAAACCCATGGTGGGTGCCAAAAATGTATACGAAAAAGAGGGTACACTTTTCTAAACCATTATACTTTAGAATACCCATAATGAAGATCATGTTAAGTGATTTTTTATAGCTTCCTATCTATGACATGTAAGAGTTGTGAGACAGTGGCTCTAAAATGAACCTAGCTATGAAACCCTTGCAAGGTTTAGCATAGAATGGAATATTCAAAAATTAAGGCTAAAATTCCAATATCCAGTAATTAATGGTGGATGCAATGCAAATGCAAGCTATTCTAAATTAAATGCAATATCTAACAAAGAAAGTTTCAAGGTCCTCCTAGTTAAGCTATGCGAGCTAAGTTGTGCAATAAAAGGAAACTAAGATAAAATGTATGAAATAACGAAAGTAGAATGAACACTAGTTAAGGATGCAAGAATTGAAGAATGCTCCAAGTACTCCAAATTCTCCAAAAACTATAAGAAGACCTACAATATAACATTAGCATAAACTAGAATTATAAGAGAGAGTGAGGAGAGAGCCTCCTTTTAAACATAAATGGATGATAGAGATTAAGAGGCACAATCAAGGGTGGACAATAGGCCTTGAGTGATCCATGTGCACAAAAATATCACCTAAGAAAGATCAATGGTGGCATTTAAGAGGAAAAATATGTGTGGAGGAGAAAAAAATTACGCCAACCTTGGAAAGTGTGCACATCATGTGAGACAAAAATGTCTTTTATTTTATTTTTAAAATATTAATAAATGTTTTCATATGCACACTTAGGATAAGTGGGATTTTGGGGGTTTATTTAGTTAAAACGGAGCAAGTTCTTTCAACTAAATAAAATACTTAGGATAAGGTCATCAAGCCATAAGTTATAATTGAGTAAATAGAAAATTGATGATTTGATCAAAGAATAAGCAATAGATAAACTAAGAAAAATTGCTAGAAATGGGGCTCAAAGTCTAGATGACCAATTTTGAGTGATTACAATGGTAATAATTTAGTATCTACAACCCAAATGCTACCATTATCCTCCTAAACTCATATTAAATGCATATAATTCTCATAGCATTATTACAAACTATTTAGCTGACCACAATAGGGTTTGAGAGAATATGTTTTAAGAGTTATGGTAAGATATACATCTATAGGTCAAGGACTTGGTGTAGTGATATGGACTTTGGATTTGGAATTTTCATGATCCCCTTTACTAACTAGTGTAAAGTATAGAAAAATATAAGTGAGGTAGTGAATTCACCATTTCATGAAGTTGGTCATTCTTGTCTTCCAATGTTGTGAAAATAATATGATGCCTCACAATTTAAAATGAATAATTGCACATAGATGGGATAAGAAGATGCCCCATGGTCTCACTAAATTCAGCTACATAAGTGCACAAAAGCTTTCAGGACCATTGGGGCTACTAGGTATGCACTTCTTTGACAAATGCGTAGAGAATAAACTTTCAAGATTATGATGATCTTTCAGAAAACCCTAAACTTTATTTTTATTGCCACTTTGCAAGGCTTGTGTGAGAAAGCTTCCAAAAATGTGAAGTGTCATATTATCTCATATGTAATATTGTTTCCCTCCCAAAAATATGAAAAGGTAAGTTAAGGGTAAGTATTATTTCAATTTCTAAAGTAAGCATTATTTCTATTTGATAGTTGTAAGAATTTGGCATAGCTCTGATACCATGTAAGAATTTTCCTTAGGGAAAAATGATGCCAAGATCAAGAAGCTAAAGCACTAGCACAAGAGAGACTAATGATGATCAAGTGAGAATCTTAATAATGATCAAGATGATAATGGATATCAGATAATTGGATATGAGATGAATACACACTAGAAGTGCTTGTATATAAAGGCAACTAGAATGACTAGGAGTCAGCAAAGAGATAAGGATTACAACTCAGCACATGTCCACCAAAGGTGGATTATCATCCATTGATCACAAAAGTTTGTATGATGATGAGAGGATAAGTTTACATAGGTGTATCTCATAAAGAGATGTTGTTGACACTATGTGCTCTAATAAGTTACTAAGTCCTATGTTGTCAACAAGATAACTCATATGACTATGCATATTCCTAAGTGTCTACATGAAACCTAATATAAAAATGAATTATCCTACATGAACTTAAGTAAAGTGTAATAATAATTAATTATTTACACTAACACCCCCCTTAAGTGCAACTTAGGGGAATGCAATTAAGCTCAAAAATCTAAATGCAAGATACAATGTGGGTCCTGACTATTAGGTCATGTTAGTTACCCATGTACAAATGCAATTGTCTACATACAATGCAATGCATTATCTCTGAAAATGGAGAAAGAGGGAAAACCTCATGGGAAAAACCTCCTCCAAAAAGAGAAATAAGTACAATAAAGAAGAGAAGAGTCATGTGACCCCTTGGTGAAATATCCTGCACCCCCAAGAGATCTCACAAATGAAGATACTTGACATCAGTGAAGGGCTTAATGAAGATATCTGAAATCTTCTATTCTATAGGACAATACTGGAATACAATGACCTACTTATAAATCAACTCTCTAATGTAGTGCATATGAACCTCAATGTGTTTTGTGTGTTGATGCTATACTAGATGTTTTGAGATTTCAATGGCACTCTAATTATCACAATGTATGACTATGGGTCTAGCTATGTCAAAACCAAGCTCCTTAAGAATATGCTATAACCAAATAGCTTCTGTAGCCATAGTGACAACTCCTTGATACTCGGCCTCAGTAGATGAAAGAGCACTAATATTGTACTTTTTGACTTTGCCAAAAAATGGGGCTGAAACCAAGATGAAACATGTATCCTGAAGTGCTTTTGTGAGAATCAAGATCCCCTACATAGTTTGAGTCTATATAACCCACTAACTATAGTCCAGTACAAGCTACATAGCATATCCCATATGTATGTGTACTCTAGATATAGTGTAAGATGCATTTGGTTGCCTTCTAGTGAAGTTCATGTGGCTCTTGCATGAAGTGAGAAACCATGCCAACTACAAAGGATATGCCAGGGTGTGTATGTGTCAAGTATATGAGACTTCCAACAAACTATCTATACAAAGTAGCATCAAAAAGTGGAGTGGAACACTTTTCTTCTAACTTAACACCTAAAAGAAATGGAGTAGATGCAACCTTGCAGTCACTCATGCAAATCAAGCTAGTAGATCAATAGCATACTTGGGTTGAGATAATGTGATCCTTGATGAAGATTGTTGTATCTCAATACGAAGGAAATAATAAAGTAAACCCAAGTCTATCATGAAAAATCTATCTTGCAAAGTAGACTTGACACTATTAATGATGGATTTTGTACTCCCTGTAATGATTAAGTCATCAACATAAAGCACAAGTAGCAAGTGAGAATAATCCCAATGAAGAATTTAGACATTAAAATCTAAATGACATCTAGTGAACCTTGTTGAGAGAAGGAGAGAATCACTCATGGAGCTTGTTTTAGTCCATAGATAGATTTTTTCAACTTGCAAACCAAAGTAGAATCCTAAATGAAACCCTATGGATACTCCATACAAATCTCCTCATAAAGATCATCATTCAAGAATGCACTCTTCACATCCATCTAATGAACAACCCATCTCTAAGCTACAACTATAGCTCGTGTCAAATGAATAGAGTTTAATTCTGCAACTGGGGCAAAGGTCTCAATGTAGTCAATACTAGGCACCTGAGAGAAACCTTTTGCAACAAGTCTTGCCTTATCAATAGTTCCATCTGCTACAAACTTGGTCCAATAGAACCACTTACATCTAACCAATTTTCTTCCCTTAGGAAGAGAGACTAAGTCACATATGTTGTTTCTCATAAGAGAATTGTATTTGTAAGAATTTTCCTTAGGAAAAAAAGATGCCAAAATAAAAAAAACTCAAGAACTTAGCATAATATGAACCAATAATGTATGATCATAATAACAATAATGAGAATGAATATCATATATATACACACTATAAGTGTGTATATATAAAGGCATCTAGAATGACTAGGAGTCAGCAAAGTGATAAGCCTCACAACTAAGCACATGTCTACCAAGAGTGGATTATCCTCCATCGAGCATAGGAGTTTGTGTTATGATGAGAGGATAAGCTTACATAGGTATATCTCACAAAGATATTTTGTAGACACCATGTGCTCAATTGGAGTGAGAACAACTGCATTGTTTACATGACAACTCAGATGAATATGCAAACTCTTGTGTTGTCAACAAGACAACTCATATAACTACACATACTCCAAGGTGTCTATATGATAATGCATTTAACCTAAGTAAACTAAAGTAAAGTGTAACAATAATTAATTATTTACACTAACATCCCCCTTTAAGTGCAACTTAGGGTAATGTACTTAAGCTCACAAAATCTATGATGAAAATCCATGATGGATGCTGGTTACTAGTCCATTGGAGGTACCCATGTAAAAATGCAATTCTCTACATATAATGTGATACAATGCAATGCAATGAAATCTCTCTAAAAATGGAGAAAGAGGGAAAGCCTGATGGGAAAAACTCTCCCCCAAAAAAGAGAGATAAGTACAATAAAGAAGAGAAGAGTCATGTGACCCCTCTTGGTGAAACATCTTGCACCCCCAAGAGATATCACAAATAGATATACTTGAACTCAATGAAGGGTTTGGTAAAGATATTTACAACTTTCTCTACTATAGGACAATACTACAATGCAATGACCTAGTCATGTATTAGCTCTCTGATGTAGTGCATATGAACCTCAATATGTTTGGCCCATTGATGTTGAACTAGATATTTTGAGATCTCAATAGCACTTTGATTATCACAATTAATGACTATGGGTTTAGATATGTCAAATCAAAACTCTTTTAGAATATATTGTAACCAAATCACCTCTATAGCTACAGTGACAACTCCTTGATACTCAACCTCAGTTGAAGAAAGAGAAATAGTATTTTGCTTCATACTCTACCAACAAATGGGGCCAAAACCAAGGTGAAACATGTAGCCTGAAGTAGACTTGCAAGAATCAAGATCCCCTACATAGTCTAAGTCCATAATCCAACCAACTAAAGTCCAATACCTATTGCATAATGTATCCCATATGTATGTGTATCATGTATGTAGTACAAGATGCATTTGATGGCCTTCTAATGAAGCTCATGTGGCTACTGTATGAAGCAATAAACCATGCCAAATAAAAATCTATGTTAGGGTGTGTATGTGTCAAGTAAATGAGACTCCCAATCAACTATTTGTACAATGTAGCATCAACAAGTGGGGTGGAACAATTAGCCTCTAACTTAACACCTAAAAGAAATGGAGTAGGTGTAGGCTTAAAATTGTAATCACCTAAAAATGGTCATTTAGACTATTAGCCCCCTTTTCAACATTTTGGCTAAATTAATTTAATCATTTACCTAGACTAAAGTGCTAATAATCAATTTATTTGATTATAATCTATAGTTTGACTATGCTATCCTAAGTTCATTATTTGATTAAAAGAACATGTCCCCTTTTAATTAAATCAAAGACCCCATTCTTCTAACCCACTTAAAGTGCACACATAAAGTCCTTTTTCTATTTTTCAATTAAAAGAAAAGGCTTTGTGACTTTTTTCTTATATGACAAGTCAACTTATATTCTATTGGTTGACTTGTGTGTGCACATGGATCACTCCTCTTTTTGAATTCCACCGTTGATCATCCACCATCTTCATCTTGATCTCTACCATCCATATATCTTTAAAAAGGAGAGAGCTTTCCCCCTCAATTTATCCTCATTTTGAATATTGTTATGCTGTAAGTTTTCTAACAGGTTTCTTTGGAGCTTTGTGGAGGACTTCTATTTCTTGTCTACATTCTCTCATACCATAGCATTTTAGATTAGATTCATGTTGCATGTTAGTTTAGCTTCTATTTTGCAATAATCTATCTCACATAGCTTAATATTTGGATTATAAAACTCTCATACATGTTTTAGCATAGCTCCACTTTGCATCTCATTCTAGCTTAATTTTTATTTGCATTGCATCCTTGAGGAACTCCTTGAGACATTTGCATTCTTGCATCTTGTCTTTGGAACCTCCCATTGCATGGTTTACTAGCAAGAAGAGTATCTCTAAGGCTCATCTAAGAGCTTTATTATTTTTGAAATATACTCTCTTGCACTCCATGGATAGGGATCTCTAAGCCGGCATCCAAGCATTCCAACTCATGGAATCGTTTGGATAGAATGGTTTAGAGTGTGACACATTTCTAGTGTACATTTTTGGCGCCCACCGTGGGGCTTGAATCAAATTTTTTGCTCTATTTGCTTTCATTTCTTATCTCTGATTTTTTACAGCATAATATTGGATCTAATCAAGTGCTTTTGTAGAATTATCACTTTGGTTTTAAGGCCAACCCATAAGTAGATTGGTTTGAAGGCCAAAAATCTAGTTGGTTTAAATATTTGATCATATCTTTTAAACCACTTGAATTTTGGTTCTAAATTTTTTTTTTCAGCTTTAATATGTGTCCAACATGTTGTAGACCAAGATTTAGAGCATTTTGATGTGATTTGCGTGAGTTATGATTTTTTCTTTATTTTTCATAAAAAGCCATTTCTGATCGAAAATCAGCGCATTTGTCAGAAAAATTTACATTTTCAGAAAGATTTTTGAATGATAAGGGGGGTAATTTCTTTGTGTTTTGATTTTTGAGGTCGTATTAAGGATTAAAAATTTGATTTCATAAATTTGGCCCATTTTGACAAAATCGATCTCTAGAGCGCAAATGAAGAGATTTTTTTAAATTTCTTGTATTTTTGAAAAGCTCTCTAATTTTTAATAGGGGTCTCTTCTTTTTATTTTTATTTTTGGATACGAAACCATAGCAAACAAATCCAATCTTGTTGACTAGGTCAAAATCAAAGAGTAAAAATGAGAACATTTGTGATTAACTTGCACTTTCTTTACATGCACTTGGTTGGAAGATAAATTGGATTTTTGAGGCAATTCACCACTTTTTATTGTAGATTTTTATGTTATTTCACACTAACTTTTGGTGCTAACAAGTTGTGATTATAGGTTGCCATCCTTATGAAAAAAAATTGAAACATTGCATAAAAAGAATGCATGTCAAAGCTTCAAATGCGCAAGGGCTACTAACATTGTTTTCAAGGCTGCCCAAAGCATAAAAACCCAAAATTTCTTGCTTTTTTATTTTCATGTGTGGCATTGACTAATTTTTCATTTTTCATAGGCACATAAAACTTGTGATTGGAGTCTTTTGGTAATAGAAATCTTGACTTGCCATTTGGTTTCAAAAGCAAGGGGTAACTGAATCTTCTTGGTGTGTTTGGGAGAAAACTATTGGAATAGGAGAGTATGCTCTTCACCCTTGTGGTGAACCAAAAATCTTGACTTCCAAAAGTTGATCCACTTTATGTAGTTAGAATCCTTTAGAGGGCCTGCTCTTGGACAACCCGAGAGGAATGACCTAAGTGGGGACAAGCAAATTACCCAGCTCTTCCAACCCACTATAAAGTCAAGGCTATTAAGCACACAAAACCTTGGTAGACATAGTGTTTATATTCACCTAGTGTGATCGCTTATGGGATTTCAAACATAGGGAGATCACTAGGCAAGAATGCTTAAGGTACTCTTGTGATCGTGAGATCGGTTACTCATCGCAAGGTGAGGTGTCCCGTAGTTGGGAGCAAGAGGAACACTATGAACTGAAGCCCTATCTAAACACCCTAAGTTAGTAACTACCCTTTTTTAGGCGCTCAAATTTTTGGTGCAAGGATCGATCCTAATGGACTACCCGGATCACCCCAAGATTTTACACTCACCATATGTGTTCCATTGGTTGTTCTTATGACACTTCTATGACAAAGCCAATATCTCTTATGGGAAACCACTTGGTGTGAGGCAAAGGAGCATCAAGTGTGGACCAAATTGTTGAGTAATGAACCATGACTTCTAGGTAGATATTGCTTGATGTGTTCTTGAATGTGCTAGATCTGTGAAAATCTTTTGAACATACACATGATGATAGTTCTAGGGATTTCTTTTAAGACCTCACATATGCTTGTAGCATGCAAGGTTGCTTTGTCCCTTGCTTGATTGTTTGAAGACTAATTCATGTGTCACTATCTTGCTTGGAAATAAATTATTTTTGAACATCAAACTTGCTATGCTATCAACTATTGTCAAACTTTGTCAACCAAGTCAAAACATCAAATGCAAAAATTTTCTTGTGTTGCTTGCTAAGGGGAGTCTCATCATTTGATTTTTATTTTTTATATCTCTAGTTCTTGAACATGCTTAAAGTAACTCTTTGGTCTTGGTACTCTTGGTCTTTCTATCTTCATGGTCTATGTCCACTTGCTAGTTATCTTTTTGCTGAAATGGTTGCCTTGATTTCTTGACTACACTCTTGGGTTGGATATTTGTTCACTTGTTACCCCGCTTGCTCTATCTATTTGGCTATTTGGGCATCTTGCCTAGCTATTGACTTGACTCATTCATGTCGTAAGTTTCTTGGACATATTGTTTGACAAGTCACTTTAATCTCTCTCTACTATCTTGGCAAGTGAACACTCTACCTCCTATAGTTTCAACATCAAGTTATCTTCTAGGCTCTTTTATGCTTGGCTTTGCATCTAAAACTATGGGATCTAAACCTTGTGCTACCAAAATTCAACCAAATCTAGATGATCATGATATCCTCCATGTCACTAAAGAATTTCAAGATCTATATGCACAATACAAAGAACTAGAAGAGACAAATGATCTTTCTTACCTTCATCTCTCTAAGCGCATGATGGAAATGAAGTCTAAACTTGAGAAAAGGTTAGAGGAGAAGATTTCATCATTACATGAATCTTCCTTAAGGTCTTTACATGCATGTGAGTCACCTTCATTGAGGTCATCCTCTTCTTCTAGGTCTACATGCTCTACTTCAAGACATCAAATATCCTCATCTTCTAGATCTATAGACCTCCTTAGAGAGAAAGCAAGTGATACCTCCTTTGAGCCTAGGCCAAAATATCATGATAAACCTATATTTGACCAAGAAAATGATGAATAAATGAATGCATTATATTCACTTGAGAAACAAAAAGAAGATCCTAGACATGTTTCTAATAGAACTTTTGCTCCCTTGGAAAATTCTTATGATGAGACTTTGCAAAAACTTCTTGGCAATAAGATCATCATGTTGCCTAATTCTAGCTCCTATGGAAATCATTTCTTGGATGATTATTGTGCTTATCATCAATCTAATGACCATGCTAATTTTTATTGTATAGAGCTGAAACATAAAATCCAAGATCTCATTGATGATGAGATTGTTGATCTTGGAACCTCTAGTGACTCATGTGCTAAGGATACTTCTCTTGAGCAAGATTACATTGATGAACCTATGTCTAGTAGTGGCTCCATTACATCCTCCACTTCTTCCAACACTCATGCATCTCCCAACACTTCAAAGCTTTCCAACATGCCTCCATCAAACAAAAAACCTAGTGCTTTCCTTATGCAATATGTGTACCCTCAAGGGCTACCTCTAAAAGAAACTCAAGCTAACCTTCACTTGGTTGCAAACCTTTTCCATGCTACCAATATTAAACATCCTCAACCTTCATGCACTACTATGCCTAATCCAAGCACTACTCCATTCACTCTTCATTCTCCTTTGTCCTTAGAAGTGGCTCCATGTCAAGAGGACTCTCAAAAAGAAAAAGCTATAAATGTCAAGAAAGATCAAGATCAAGCACCCTTTCATCTCTTTTAAGATTTTTCCCCTCCATATCCTATATCTCGTCCACCTCCTAAGTATGATGAAGATAGCACTTCCATTATCTCCCTTGAGCTTACTAAAAATTATGAGAAAAGTTCTCTTCATATGCTATCCAGAGCTACTTGTCAAGATCAAAGTGTCCCCTCGTGTTCTACTTCTCCATATCCACTTCAAAATTTTACTCAAGCTTCAAGTGCTCCTATTAAAAATGTTGCTCCTGTCAAAGCTACTCATGAGTCTATTGATGGCTTTGACCACATTGCTCACTCTAAAGATGTTGATGTCCCTTTTCACTATTCATTTTCATCTCCTAAGTCTATCCTTGGTCCTTATCCATCAAAGCTAAAGCCTTCAAACCTTCCATCTATATTGGAACCTTATGTTCTGTCATCTCCTACATTTTCCACTCCTAGCTTTCTTGTCATACCTAAAGATCAACAAAGATGCTCATCCTTGATGAATTATCACCCATCTATCCACCTAAACTAGTCATATCAGCCTTATTCATCCACAAATCCCAAGTCCTTTGGAAGTGAGAATAAACATAAGAATCCATTGAAAAAGAAAGATCACTATGTCCCATCTAATCGACATGTGAATGCTAAGAAGGAGAATGCACAAAAGAGACTGCAAAGGTCCACTATTAAAAAAGCTGAATCAAAGAAAATATGGGTTCCTAAACCCATTATTGAAGAAATGTGTTTTGAAGTATCTGAAGGAAAATCTAAAGCTATATGGATTCCCAAGTCTCTTTTAAAAGACTTGAATATTGAAAATAATTCAAAGTTGACATTCAAGCTTCCAAAGGCTTCCATTCCATCTTCTTTCAAAAATCTTTCTAAAAATATTCCAAAGCCTTCCACTCCAATTTTTTCCAAATCTCTTCTACCACCTCATACATCTAAACCTCAAGCTACTTCATCCATGATTCCTCCATCGTTCCAATACCCTTCAAGGTGTGTGTCAATGTTGATCTTGTCCAATATTTCAACTACCCTCATGAAATCCTCTAAAGCTTACACTTACTTTCTATACATGAAATCTTATCCTCAATATATTCTTCCTACTACCATTTCTCTTTCATCACCCTATCAACATCTTTTAGCATACCTTTCTATGGTCTTTGCTGATCATGACTTATCTTTCCTATAGGAGCACTATCTACATTCAAACCACTTTTTGTGGCACCTTGATAGCAAAAGTAAAGAGAAATAAATGCATCCTATGGTGAAAACTACATCTTGTGGTACCTTGGATAAGTACCATGATGAAAACCTAGCAAACAGGCATCATGCATAATTCTTTCATCATCCATCTATCCCCTCTTCTCTCTTTGATCTTGACAATGTTGAGCTATCTTTGCATATTGGTTATCTTATCCATGAGATTCTCTATTTGTGCTTTCTCATTCCCTCATAGCCTCCATCTTGAGCTTTATTTTTATTGCTCTATCCCATCGCTATCCTATCTAGTTGACCCCTTGGTCTTGATCATAATAAATGAAACATGGTTCTCATAGGTCTCTTGACATGGCTACTCTTTTGGACTACATGCTTTCATGCTATCTTACTCATTAGCTTCCATCGCTTATCTTATATGCTATCACACTTGTTGGCTTCACCACTTATCCTACATGCTATCTTTCTCATTACTTCCATTGCTTATCCAAAATATGCTTCATATGACTATTTCACCTCTTTCCCTAGCTTGGGTACTATTGAGAAGTCAGTTCTTGAGGATCACTTTCACTTGCTTCACATTCCTTTCTTATGAATCTTTTCTTATCCATTAGCTTGTTTCTCCATCATATCCTATACCTTGCTAGAAATTGGGAGAAAATGATGTGATCTTGCTTGAGAACTAGTGATCTCTATATTATTCTAAAAAAATCCAAAAAATCATATATGATGCTGAAAAAATCCTAAAAACTAGAAAATGTCTTGAAAAAAAGATCTTCTTAGTGAAAACCTAGCAATAGGCACTTTGATGTATCACCAAAAAAATCAAAAATACAAAAATACAAAAAAATAAAAAGAAGTCCTGAAAAAATCTGTCAAGTGGTGAAAATTTGGAAACAGGTGCTACTTGAGACCCTTGCACCTCTGTCTATCAGTCTCAATCACCTATTTTGCTACACACTTCCTAGCTTGGAATTGTTTCTAGTCCTCGTCTTGGGAGCACAACTGCTTAGCCTATTGAGGTATTCTTGTGCATTAGGGTTTCTTGGAAAACTCACAAAACGGTGTTTCTCAACACTTCTCCCACTTTGACATCAGGTGTTTTTCAACACTTTTCAGATAGTTTTCCTACGGTCTCCGATGTCGTGATATTTCTCACTATCAGAATCAATTCTTGAAGAAATGGCCAAGTGACTTACACACACACACACTTTAACACTTAAATGATTGAGCTATGCTGATCTCTATCTACTTTGTGTGCTGTCTATGATGATTTCTTTGCCATGTGTTCACTCCCTAGTAGTCTTTCGAGGATTTCGTTGACTAGAAGACTAGGGGCATGGGACAGGTTTTCTTGATTTCTACTTGTGGGTATACTTTGTTTGTTTATAGTGTTGTAAGCATTTATGCTTGACCTATTCAACATTTTGACTTACAAATGTATCATCCTTGACTGTTTCGCAAGACCGCACTTGGGGTTTATCTTGGTGCTTATGCCTTGATACAGGTGTAATCTTGTTAAATTAAACTTAGGGATTCTAATCGCGTAGTTATCTTGACTTACATGTCTTTGATGCTTAGATTGGATTTCCACATACCTATCTGATATCAATCATATTCATATCCTCATAGTTATACTAGTGATGGTTGTATGATCTCATGATGTCCCTAATAAATGCTCAATGATGAAATTAAGAGTCTAAATGTTATGCACTTCTTGCTGGTAAACCACTTTTCATATTAGCTTGCATTTTAGGTTCATTTTCTAGCTTAGTCTTGCATTCTTGCATATGGGGAGAGCTCTCACTTCATCTTTTTGTGGACATATTAGCTAACTCCTTTCATATATTTCTTTACTTTCTTCTTGTTCATGTCTTTTCACCTTCTTAATCTTTCACTTCATCTCTTTTCTATCTTATCATCACATTATATAAATTTTTGACCTCTTAAATAATTTAAACGTCCTAGATTCATTTTCGGGATCGAAATCCAAATTCGAGTTCATCTTGACGGTCAAAATTGTCTTTTAAAATTCTACTTTCTTCTGAGCAGTTAGCTGACCTTTTGAGGTCTAATCTCTGAATAGTCATTGAGGTATCTTCATTTCTTCATGTCTTCATCATTTCCATACTTCATATCTACTTCAATTCACTGTTTCATGTCTAAAATCACTTTTCTACTCGTTTTGACCTAATTTTTATGCTATATCCTTCAAGGTCAACTCTAGTCAAAATGAGGCATTTTATCTGTTTCTTATAGTCATTCTTGGGTTCTAATCATTTATCTATCATATCAGAAATTGCTATATCTCGATTTTCTCATGTTTAGCTAGTTTCTGCTTCCTCTTACCTCATTTCTATTTTGATCCCAAGGGGGCAGAAACACTCTATTGCTGATTGTTATAGCTATCTATTTCTTAGGAGCATTTGTTTGACCTTATCACTTGTTCTCAATCTATCTACTTTGCTAAGTGTTAGCATTCTTCTTGAATTCTGACATCATCTTTTCCTTGTGTTCAGTACTACCACTATTAGGCTGTGCATTTAGGACTCGCTATCTATTTCTGCATTTCATTCTTTGAAATCAGATATCTATATCTATCACCGCCTACTTGGCTTTCTATTTTCTTTGACATAATGTGTTCCCAAATCGATCACACATTAGTCAAAGAGGGGCAAATGTAATCACCTAAAAATGGTCATCTAGACTATTAGCCCCCTTTTCAACATTTTGGCTAAATTAATTTAATCATTTACCTAGACCAAATTGCTAATAATCAATTTATTTGATTATAACCTATAGTTTGACTATGCTATCCTAAGTTCATTATTTGATTAAAAGAACATGTCCCCTTTTAATTAAATCAAAGACCCCATTCTTCTAACCCACTTAAAGTGCACACATAAAGTCCTTTTTCTATTTTGCAATTAAAAGAAAAGGCTTTGTGACTTTTGTCTTATATGACAAGTCAACTTATATTCTATTGGTTGACTTGTGTGTGCACATGGATCACTCCTCTTTTTGAATTCCACCGTTGATCATCCACCATCTTCATCTTGATCTCTACCATCCATACATCTTTAAAAGGGAGAGAGCTTTCCCCCTCAATCCATCCACATTTTGAATATTGTTATGCTGTAGGTTTTCTAACAAGTTTCTTTGGAGCTTTGTGGAGGACTTCTATTTCTTGTCTACATTCTCTCACACCATACCATTTTAGCTTAGATTCATGTTGCATGTTAGTTTAGATTCTATTTTGCAATAATCTATCTCACATAGCTTAATATTCGGATTGTAACACTCTCATACATGTCTTAGCATAGCTCCACTTTGCATCTCATTCTAGCTTAATTTTCATTTGCATTGCATCCTTGAGGAACTCCTTGAGACATTTGCATTCTTGCATCTTGTCTTTGGAACCTCCCATTGCATGGTTTACTAGCAAGAAGAGTATCTCTAAGGCTCATCTGAGAGCTTTCTTATTCTTGAAATATACTCTCTTGCACTCCATGGATAGGGAGCTCTAAGCCGGCATCCAAGCATTCCAACTCATGGAATCGTTTGGATAGAATGGTTTAGAGTGTGACACATTTCTAGTGTACAACAATCACTCGTGTGAAAGAAAGAAAGTAAATCAAGAGCATACTTGGGTTGAGAAAGTGTGATCCCAATTGAAGATTGTGTGATCTCAATACCAAGGATATAATGAAGTAAACCCAAGTTTGTCATAGACAATCTGTCCTGCAAAGAAGTCTTGACACTGGTAATGATAAATAAAGTACTTTCTATGATGGTCAAGTCATCTACATAAAGAACAAGTATCAAGTGTGAGTCATTCATTTGAAGAATATAGACATTCAAATATGAATCAGACCTAGTGAATCCTGTTGAGAGTAGGACATAATCCATCTTGACATACCAAGCCTGAGGAGCCTGCTTAAGGCCATAGATAGAATTCCTCAACCTGCACACCATAGTAGAATCTTGTATGAATCCATGAGGTTGCTCCATATACATCTCTTTAAGAAGATCACCATTCAAGAATGCATTCTTTACTTCCATCTGATGAACAACCCAACCATGAGCTACAACAATAGCTAGGGTCAAATGAATGGAATTCATCTTAGCTATTGGTGCAAAGGTCTCAATATAGTCAATACCAGGAACCTGTGAGAAGCCTTTGGAAACAAGCCTAGTGTTACACTTATCCACACTTCCATCAGCTATAAACTTGGTCCGATAGATCCACTTACATTGAACCAGCTTTCTTCCCTTAGGAAGAGGAACTAAGTCCCAAGTGTTGGTTTTGATTAAAGAGTTATATTATTTCTCCGTGGCTTTGTCCCATTCAAGAATCCCTGATACTTCCTTAAATGACTGTGGATCAGAAGGAATGGAAATATATGCATGTGTAAATGATTTGTATTGTGACCTTGTCCTCCTAGTATCTAAAGGATTCCGCACCAATGAACCTGCTAAATTAAGTGTTTGTTGTGCCCAACAAGGTCTAGTGGAAAAAGAAAAAGGAATATTCTCAACTATTTGTGGAACCTACTAGTCAAAGTTGAAGGAATATCATCTTCTAAGTCACTATAATCACTATCATCACTTTCCATGAAGGAGGAAGAATGAGTTGAAGGAGCCAAAACTTGGACAAGTTTCTTCAAAGTGAACACTCCTCTCAAAGAAGATTTGATGTGTCTTTGGATCCATGAGTTTGTATGCATTTAGATGGTCAGGATATCCAACAAATATACAAGGTTTACTTTGAGGTTCTAATGCCTTCTATTTTTGTGGATGTAACCTTGCCCATGTTGGAAAACCAAAAACTTTAAAGTGTTTTACACTTGGTTTTCTACCATACTAGGCCTCAAAAGGTGTAATTCCATCTAAGTCCATATGGGGACTTCTTTTTTGGATGTAATTGGCACAACACATGGCTTTGGCCCAAAAAACTTGATCTACAGACTTGTGTTGTAGCATACAAGCAATCATCTCCTTAAGGGTTCTATTCTTCCTTTCAGAAACACCATTTTTTTGTGGAGTGTATGCAATTGAATCTTTAAGATCAATATCCTCATGAGTACAAAAGTATATAAGCCTTGAATTCACATATTCCCTTCCATTATTTGTTGTTTTCTTCTCAACTTGAGCTTTGAAGGTGATAAAATTATCAAAAACTTCACTCTTATGAGAAATAAAGAAGACCCAAGTGCAGTGTGAAAAGTCATCAATGAAGGTGAGAATATAGTGAGCCTTTCCAAATGATGGCACTAGAAATAGGCGAGCTACATCACTATGAACCAATTCAATAATAATAGTAGCTCTCGAAGACTTCCCCTTGTCAAAATTCTCTTCAAGATGATTGCTTGCTCACAACCTATACATACACCCTCTAAATACTTGACTTGAAGTAGACCCATGACCATATCCTTGTTGCTAAGCTATTGAAGGTAGTGGTAATTGAGATGTCCAAATCTCTCATGGAATAGTTTACTTTGTGAATTTGAGTGGGTAAACAAGGCAAGGGAAGTAGACTTAGGCACAAAATGAGAAAAAAAAAGGTCTTTTATCATGATTAGCCTTTCCAACTTCCACCATAGAATCATCCTTTAGATTTTTCACCACAACTAAATCAGGAAGGAACTCCACTTTGTTGCCTCATCCATAGTGAGTTATTTGGTAGATTGAAAGAAGGTTAGTGCTAAGGTTGGGAACATGAAGAACATCCTTGAAAACTCTATTGTCCAACTCAACATTCCCTTTTTCTTCAACTTCCACTTATGTGTCATTTCGCACATAGATGTAAGGTACATGTGATGGTTTCAAAGAGGAAAAATTCTCCCTTGAAGCACCCACATAATGTGTAGCTCTTGAATCAAGAACCCATTGATCAAAATTGATTGTACTTGGTATAAAAGCTTGTCCCTTACCTTTTGAAGTGGATGAAGATCCCTTATCCTTATAGGCAATTACTACATCAATTTTGTGTTTCCTCATTAAGTTTAAGAACTCATCAATTTACTTATCCTTACACTCAGATTCATCATAACCATTCTTCTTACAATAGGTACAAGTTTTCTTCTCCCTTTTGTTGAAGTTGTTTCCCTTCTTATTATTTTTGGAAAATGACTTGTCTTGTTATGAGGAAGCTTAGCACTAGTAAATTTGAACACAATTTTCAACCAAGGTTCATTGCTATTTTTCTCTTAATTTTGATGAATGTATTTGTCAAAATTTTGACCATCCTAAAATTTGGTGAAAATTTTGATGAGAAAAATAAGGATGAACCTTGGTCAAAAATTGACCAAAATTGGGTCCAAATTGACTAGCTTGTTGTGCGGAAGAAGATTGATGCATAGAGGAAGACTTTTGTGTGTCATCTTATGGTTTAGCTTTGCATTTCCTTTTCTTCTTGTTGGCATTTTTACCACCTTTATTACCTTGATTAGCTTCCAAGGCTTTGGTCTTGGAAGATTGGAGAATTCACATACTCGCTAACTTTTCATGTTCTAAGACCAACATTCTTGAAAATGACTTGAATGAAGGCTTAGTGAAGGCACTACCCATTGTTAACTTGTGAGTATTATAATTGGAAACAAAAGTGGTATATTTAGGAGGAAGATGAGTCATCACATGTTTGATCAACTTTCCATCCTTGATGGGTTCACCATAACCCTTAAGTTGTACCCTATACATGTCTACTTAGGTAAGATAATCTTTAATGGTGTCGCAATTCCTAGGATCCAATTTGAGAAGATTATCCTCAATGGTGTAGGCCATATCTTCATCTACTATCCCATACAATGCTTCAAATTTATCCCAAACTTCTATTGGATTGTTAATGTTCCTAATGTGATATTTGATAGGATTTGAGATATTTTTTAACAAGGTTTCTAGGGCCATTTCTTATTTTGATGCCCAATCTTCTTTATAAGACTCATCAACATCATCATCAAATTTCTTTGCTACACTAGTTACATAACATAGTAAACCTTTTTCAACTAATGGTTCCTTTATCTTTTCTTTCCAAGTAGCATAATTATGTAGTGTTAACTTAGAAAAAGAACACAATGCAAAAGAAAGAGCACAATATCAAGGAGGTGAAAGAACATGACACCCCCACCCCCCACTTTCACTCAATCAAAGAACCACCCCCCCTGCCAATGAATGCTTTAGGAACTTTATACTTAGTGTGATTAAAATAGGCCACTTGTCAAAATGGACAAAATTGGACTTGTAATTTTTTTGGTTACAACCTCCTCTTGGAGTTCAAATTTGGTACTTATCAACATAGCTGAGATATACAAAAAATTTGAAGTTTGATCAAAGCAATATAATGCAAAAAAGGACCTATTTTTGAAAGTGGTATTTTTGTCCACACAAGCCTATAATCTGATTATAGATCTAGAAAGTAGACAAAAAATTATTCACTTAAAAAAAAATGAAACCTGAATATGTGTCCAGATGAGCCTGTTTGAAGTTGCAAAATACAGGATTGGATAGGTATAGTCCCCAAAAACTAATTTTTCTAACAAATTCGCGCACCAAAACTAGAAAATAATAGCACCAATGAAAATTTTGGAAATTCTAGCCCAAATAAATAAAAATTACACCTAATTTGGAGTCTAGATGATTGAGATATGGCCTCCCAAAGTCAGACTATCAAATCAAAATTGCATATGGTGAGGGGTATGCTTAGGAAACTACTAGTTTACATTTGACATCCAAATCATTATAAAAACAATGCAATTTGACCTATTGGTGATGGTCAAATGACTGTCAATTTTAAGCACGTAAAATGATGACATCAACAAAAAAAGCTTGGCTAGCTTACATGGCAATCCGTACTATTGACATGGTAGATCCATACAAGTGACTTGGCTCTTCATGGCAATTGACATGGCTAAACACATGTATAGATGCATTGGCTACTAATGGGAAGGTTAATGTAGTTGGGGGCTTTGACGTGTCTATGTGTTTGATGGGTAAGTTGTCATGTCAGTCCATGTATAGGGGTACTAATGTGGCAATGCCAAAGGATGGCCAACTGATGATGGAGAAATTTTTTGATGGTAGTAGTAGAGGCTTGTAGGCCACATGGAAAATGACATGGTGTGAGAGAGTAGTCAACTAGAGTTATTGTGATCACTAGCAGGAGCATAAGCTAATAGAGGAGGAGTAGCCACTAGTAGTGGTGGCCAACATGGAGGAGCTGTTGGGTGGTGGTGTGGGAATTTAATCCCACATACACCACAATGCAAAGTTTTATGTGATTTAAAATTGTGAAGCCATAGGTAGTTGAAATGACTTAGAAGCTACTGTGATGTGATCCACTGACCCAATTGGTGAGGAATATTCTAGTTTCATCTATAGACTGTTATGAATGCAGTTTGGCTTGTGGTTATGTTAATTGCTAGTTGCATTGGAATATTTTGTGGAATAAGCTGGTTGTGGCTGCTGGGATTTGATTGCCCAATTTTCTTGCAATAAAAAATTGCTCTTCTATTGGCCTAAAGGCCAAAAAAATTTCCGAAAAAAAAACTGTAGATCTGAAAATTAATTTTACAGATCTAAAGAGATCATACCAATTTCAAAAATTAGGCCTTTGGGTTCTAGCTTGCAAAAAAAATTGCCTCAAATTTGACTATGGCCTAGGTTAGGAAAATTTATAGTCAAAATTCATAGAATCAACACTTCGAACACAATGGTGAGGTCCACTTTGGCTCTAAATGCTTCCAATAACTGTAGATACTTTAGATCTAAATTGTGGTTCTCCGAGAGGTGAAGCAAAAATGGTCTCCAATGGCTATGAAATGAAGCTCCCTTAGCTTTGATACCATGTAAGAATTTTCCTTAGGGAAAAATGATGCCAAGATCAAGAAGTTCAAGCACTTAGCACAATATGGACCAATAATGTATGATCATAATAACAATAATGAGAATGAATATCAAATGTATACACACTAGAAGTGCCTATATATAAAGGCATCTAGAATGACTAGGTGTCAGCAAAGTGATAAGCCTCACAACTAAGCACATGTCCATAAAGAGTGGATTATCCTCCATTAAGCATAGGATTTTGTGCATTGATGAGAGGATAAGATTACATAGGTGTATCTCATAAAGAGATGTTGTAGACACCATGTGCTCAATTGGGTTATGAACAACTATGTTGTCTACATGATGACTCAGATGAATATGCAAACTCCTATGTTGTCAACAAGACAACTCATATAACTGTGCATACTCCTAGGTGTCTATATGATAATGAACTTAACCTAAATAAACTTAAGTAAAGTGTAATAATAATTAATTATTTAAACTGACAATATTCTTCCTCCATTTCTTTATCCCATTTTAGAATTCCTGAAGCTTCTTTGAATGATTGAGGATTGGAAGCAACTACAATATAAGCATGAGGGAGTGAGTTTTTTTGTGACCTTTTCCTCCTAGTATCCAAAGGATTCCCTACCAATGGTCTTGCCACATCCAATTTCTACTGAGCCCATTTGGTCTAGTGGAAGAAGATGTAGAACTAGAAGGGATTTCCTCAACCTCATTTGTTTGCTACTGTTCTTTGGGTCATGGATAGAAATCTTCCAAGTCACTTTCATCACTGTAACTCTCTTCAATGAAGGTGGAAGAAGAATTAAAGCTTGGAAAACTTTCTTCAAAGTGTACACTCCTCTCATAGAAAATTTCATGTGTCTCTAGATATATCAATTTGTAGGCTTTATGAGAGTTTGCATAACTAACAAAGATACAACGTTTACTTTGAGGTTCCAATGCCTTACATTTCTATAGAGGTATTCATGCCCATGATGGACTTTAAAATACTCTAAAATTCTTTACAATAGGTTTCCTTCCATTCCAAGCTTCAAAAGGACTTAAACCATCCAAAGCTTTATGAGGACTCGTATGTAGTTTTCACAATTTCATTGCTTTAGCCCAAAAACTTGATCAAGAGACTTATGTAATAGAATGTAAGTGGTTATCTCATTGAGGGTTATGTTCTTCCTCTCTACAACACCATTTTTATATGGAGTTTATGGTACTAAATGTTGAAGGTCAATTCCCTCTTGAGTACAAAATCTATAAGTCTTGAGTTCACATACTCCCTTCCATTATCTGTTCGAAGAACCTTGATGGCTTTCTCTGACTACTTTTCTACTTGATCCTTCAAGGTGAGAAATAATTCAAACACTTCACTCTTATGAGCCATGGAGAATACCCAAGTATATTGAGAATAGTCATCAATGAAGGTGAGTGCATAGTGAGACTTTCTGAATGATGGCACTAGAAATGGGCCCGCCACATCACTGTGAACTAGGTTAAGAACGCTTGTGCTCTCCAAGACTTCCCCTTGTCAATCTTTTCTTTTGGATTCTTCCCAAGTGTGCAACCTAAACAAACACCATCTGAGAACTAGACTTGAGGTAGACCATGAACCATGTTCTTGTTGCTAAGCTATTGAAGATACTTGTAGTTGAGATATCCAAACCTCTCATGCCACATTTTTCTTTCTGTATTTGAATGAATTGACAAGGCTTGTGCATTAGATTTAGGCACAAAAGAAGAGAAAGTGTAAAGCCTTGAATCATGTTTAGCTTCACCTATTGCAACCATAGAATCATCTTTGATGCTTTTCACAACAACTAAATCTAGAAGAAATTCAACCTTTTTTCCACCTCCATAGTGAGTGATTTGGTAGATTGAAAGAAGGTTGGAGGTAATATTAGGAACATAGAGAAAATCCTTGAATGCTCCACTTTCTATCTCAACTTCACATTTTCCTTCAACTTCTACTTTAGTATCATCCCCTACAAATATGTGAGGTTCCTTTGAAGGTGTCATTTAAGAAAAATCTCTCTTTAAAGGCCCCATGTGATGTGTAGCACATGAGTCAATAATCCATTCCCCCTGACTGATAGTGCGTGTGAGTAAAGCTTGCCCTTTGCTCTTAGAATTTGAAGATGAAGACCCCTTTTCCTCATAAGCATTAGGAAATGGAATATTGTGTTTCTTCATGATGTTTTTCAATTCATCAATCTGCTTGTGATAACACTCATGTTCATCATGCCCAATTCTTTTACAATAGGCACACTTCTTTTCCTGATTATTGCTCCCCTTTTTTTTGGTATTAGGAGAAGACTTGCGTTGTTGTTGATTTGATTTAGGTGGTGATTTTTTTATGTCCCCTTGTTTGTGATCTTTCCTCTTCTTCTTTTTACCCTTGCCTTTGTTTGAACTTTCACTAGTTGGATTTTTGGAGCTCTCATTATTAGCCACCGATGCAAATCCTCATTGTTATCTACTTAGCTTGTTAATTCTCTAACAACTAGGCATATTCATCAAAAGTGAGTTTCTAATAAGAAGTCCCTAAGGTTTCCTTTGAGGTGCTGAAAGTAGAGACAAATGTGGAGTAGTATGATGGAAGCTTATTTTGAATTACATAAATCAACCTGTCATCCTTAATGGGACTACCACCATCATTAAGTTTTTTTCTCAACTCATTCACCTTAATGATAAAATCCTGGATGGAATCAAATTTCTTAGGATCTAGGGAGATAAATTCATCTCTAGTCTTGTAGACATCCTCCTCAGTCACTTTCCCACATAGCTTTTTAAGGGCATCTCGAGTTTGCTTGGATGTATCATATTTTATGATCTGATAAATGATCTTTTAATCAAACCCTATCGTAAGGATTCCTAGGGCTTTTCTTTCTACCAATTCCCAAGTACAAATATCACTTTGAGTTACTTTATCACTTGTGGGTTTAGGAAGAGATCCATCTACATATTGAGAAACTTTTTCATACATTAACTCACACCATTTTTTAACTAACCATGTGGCATAATTATGTGGTCTTAATTTTGGAACCTTAATGTTTCCCATATTGCAAGGGAAGAAAGATAATCACAAGAAGAAAGGAACACAACACTAAGAGACATCGCCCCCCTTTTCACTCAATCAAAGAACACTCCCTCCCCCACCAAATGAATGCTTTAGGCACTTTATAATTAGTCTAATTATTATAGCCACTTTCCAATTTAGGGCTTAACTGGACTTCTAATTTTACAACACATATGAAACTATATCAAACTCAACAATATAACACACAAGATCTCTCAAGGATTTAATTGCAAGTACCAAAATAGGCAAAAAATGACCAAATTATGAAAGTACTATGTCTAATCAGAATTATTCCAAACTAATACTAGATCTGGAAAGTAGACCAAAAATCACGCACTTAAAAAAAATAACACCTGAATATGTGTCCATATGAGCTTGAACGAAGCCTCTAAATTTATGAAAATTAGGATTGGCAATTTTTCGAAAAATTTAGGAACAATGATCTCAAACAACCTGCACCAATATGTAGATCATGAAATTCTACCCCAAAACAAAAAAAAATGCTTGAAAAACAGAGTCCATATGAGGGAGATATCACTGTTTGAAAATCACCTTTGTAATTATTTTTCCTGAATCACTATTGATGCACCTTCAAAAATAAATGACTCGAGATTTCACCTCAGATGTCTGATTTTGATGAAACAAAAATCGATTTGGGGGGTTTTTTGACCTTTTGAATGTGATGCTAACATCTAATTTGCACCATCAAGCTCCAATCTTGACCTGCAAAAAAAAAAAAATTCTCTCCAATGGCTATGCAATGAAGCTCTTGTGGTTCTGATACCATGTAATAATTTTCCTTAGGGCAATATGACACCAAGATCAAGAAGCTCAAGCACTAGCACAAGTGAGACTAATGATGATCAAGTGAGAATCTCAATAATGATCAAGATGATAATGGATATCAAATAATTACATATGAGATAAAACCACACTAGAAGTTCCTATATATAAATTCAACTAGAATGATTACGAGTTAGCAAAGGGATAAGGATTGCAACTCAACACATGTCCACCAAAAGTGGATTATCCTCCATTGAGCACAAGAGTTTGTGTGATGATGAGGGGATAAGTTTACATAGGTGTTGTTGGAGATTTAAAACAACTAAACAACAAAGGTTCAATACCAAATTGATAGTACTCACATAACCTAAGGATTAGCCAATTCCTATTAGCAATTACATGTGTAAACCATTCAGACCCAATGTCAACAAAACCAAGGCTAGTTTTCTACTCTTTAGGCTCTACAAAACTAGGGTGGGTATATCCAGGGATGATTCAAGATTGGAAGATATTGTATGAGAATTATTTTATTTTCATTCTTATTTTCATGTCAAATTCTCAAATACATGCATGGTTCTAGCATTTTGAATAAACACATCCCATATAAAAGACTTGGCCAAATTTCTTCTATAGATTTGCAAGTGTTCACAGCAATAGTGGCTAACTAAGGCTAAACATTCCATGAAAACAAGTGCTTGCCATCATTTAAGATCATAAAGAAATGTAATTTAAAGATGATTGTGATTTTAGAATTGATGCTACTTCACAATGTATCTATTTTGCATACTAAGTAAAATTTTATCAGTGCCTATTCCATTGGGATTTAGAGTCTACTTCAATTTATGGATCTAACCTATTGCTTTAAAAAAAGAATTATCAGCAATTCTTATTGAATTTCATTCTTATAGACATCCTTTCTATTACCATGTCAACCCCATCAAATTCATCAAAAGCATTTACTTAATTCATTGAATTAACAACAATAATGAATTGACATACAACCTAAATGAATTGCATTCAAATGAGTAATCTTTACTCACACAATCTCAAAATAGCTAGGTAACAGCTAAGGAGACAAGATTCAATAAAAAAAAACATGGGGAAAGTTCATAACTTGTATTAATTTTCTTTGAAAATTGTATACAAATGTTGTAAACTTAGAATGATCTCAAGAAAAGACACAAAGATCAATCCATGTTGACATATTCTTAGAAAATGTGTAGAGAAAATACATCATAAAGTTTTGCTCAAAGACTAGACTGAAAAAATCCTAAGTGTAATACTAAAATGCATTAGAAATTGGACCCTTCTCTAGCCCTAAAATCTCACTTATATAATGTGAGATGCAACAAGCTTTAGGCTAAGAGAAATGTCACGTGTCTTTTACAAGATATATTTACATACACCTATCACAAAATGACAAAAATTTGAGTAATAAAAAGATTTCTAGATCAAACATTCCTTTTGCTAGGTTCCCTTCTGTTATATCCTCTGATGTTGTTGATTTGGCTGCTATTCTGATTCCTCTGTGTATGTAACTACCAAGCTAGCCAATGATGAAGTTTTTTTTGATGATTGCAAGTTAATCTCCACCCGTGGGTTTTAACCATCTTCATCTTATGCTATGGGAGTAAATTCTACCTTTCCCTCTTCTTTGGTTGTGTCAGCATCCTATGGGTCTGGGCCTGCAACTGAAATTGACTGATCATTCTTGTCTTCTTCTTCCTATTGGCCTTGTGTAGTGATAGTGTCAATGATTTGGATCACATCACCCTACACCTCATCACTGTTAGTTTCAACTTCCTCAAACTATTCATCAAGAGCTATTTCTGCCATCCACTTGTCAAAAAATGTGTCATTTGGCCAATCAAATTACAGAACATCCTGTTGCTTCTTGATAACAAACTCTACCTTATTATCAATCTTAACAAATTCTTGTTTCAAAGAATCAAAGAATAGTTCAACCTTTACCATTTCTTTAGTAGTTGTAGCCCACCATGTATGCCCTTTTTTCATTGATAACTTTATTCATTCTGAGACAAAATAAATCACCTAACTGCTTGGTCCATTAATCTTTACTTTTCAATTTTTTTTTTTCTATCTAGGGCATTAGGGAATAAGCTAAACCTTTGGCTCCTATATTTATCTAAGTAGCCAATAAATATTCTTTGTAAATGAATTATCTTTTCATCAAACTCTGGGAGATCAACAACCATGTCATAGGTTCTCTCAATTTGATCATGTGATGACCTTATAATAGAGTAACACAAAAAGGTCACCTCTCTCCTCCTTTGTTTCTTTCCCCATTTGTTCACAATAAGCTTTAAAGCCTCATTATTTTCTTTCAATTCATTCTAGATGTTTACCACCCTAGCCAATTGGTCATAGACTAGTGGCCATTCAAATTTGTCCCCCAAATATGTGAGAGCCTTTCTTAATTTATCTTCATATTTCACCTCCAACTCCACATGTAATGCCAAAACTTGCTTTTTTCTTCTTCAGAGTCTTTTTCTATGTAGTATTCTAACCTTTGGGGTGTATGTGGTACTTCTATGAAGGGGGTAAACTTGAAAGGTTCAACTGGGGGGAAGGGTATGTTATTCTTGGCCTTGTGGATCTCCCAAATTTTTTTTTTCAAGTTCAATTCTCCTCTTTACCTCTTTATTGTAGGCATCCACAAGTGCCTCATACTTGCTCTACAACTCAATCATTTCTTTTTCCTCCCTTTCTGCAGTAGCCAAGGCAAATTGAGAATAATCCACATTCATATGGGCTACTTGTACATATGAGGTGTCAACAACTCTCCTTACAATGATATTCCCTGTCAGTCCTAAATCATCAGGCTATGATGAAATAGCACTGGATCCTCTTCTCAATGACCACATGACAAGAGCAGCTTGGTCATTACTAAATATAGTTCCCAAGAACTCCTTTTTATTTGGATCTTGCAATCCCAAATTATTTGATACAGAATTGAAAATTAATGCATTAGCAATGTCCCAATTGGGCAATAATAAAATATTTGCATCTTTTACCATCTACCTCCCCTCTTCATGGGTTATACTTTGGAAATATTGAATCATCTGTTCCTTTATTTGATTTTGAATGGAGGTTTCATCCATTTCTAGAGGCTTTTTTTTCAGACTCTTACACCTTTCTTCAAAGTTATTCATGTTTGCCCTCCAAACAAATTAGTGGAAAGCCCTAGACTTTAAAAAACTATCATCAGACAAAAACTAGTGACTGACTTGTTCCAAAATAGGATCCAATTCCCTTCGCCTATAATCTACTATAGTCAACTCAAAACTTGGCATAGGAGGCTCCTGGGGGTTCCCTTCATCAATCTCTACTTGGGTAACAAAAACTCCCCCTTTTTGATCCAATTTTCTCAATTTGCTCATCAGTGAGCTACTCCTACTCAATTCTCATGGGGGCTTGGGAAGGTGAGTACTCTAGAACCTGAGGTTCTTTTTCCTTTATTATCTTTCTTCTCTTAGGAGAAGGTTCAGGAGGCCTTTCTTCAAGAACAACACTAGTAAATTCAACTATCTACTTTTCTTTATCCATAATGGGCTATTGATTCTAAATGATAGTATATTCTAGCCTCCTTTAAACAATTAATGGACCTGCCACAATATTGGGAATGAAACCCAATCTCCTCATTATTTCCCTGGCCTTATCTAGAAAAGAATTAATGAAATATTGCTTCTTCTCATTCATTGCCTCCATTATTTCAGGGAATGTATTCATAAGATTATTAATTTTATCTGCAATAGTTACAACATTACTTAGAGGGCTATAACCCTCATCAAAAAAATTAATAAAATTCAAAACTTTTGTGTAGACTCTCCATTTTTCTTTCTTTGTCTCTTGCTCTTGCAGAGAGTACTCATTACTTATTACATATTCAGGGAAATAAAATTCATGTTCAACTGGACCGAGCTTGATCCTATGCCTAAGAGCCAAATGATAGAAACCCTTTGTATCACAGAAATGAGGGTGAGAGACAACCATCTTATAGTGATCCAAAAATTTGTAAAGGAAAACCCACCCTTCCTTTGTTATTACAAACTAGTGGTCTACTGTGCAAGTGGGAAAAATTGATCCCATCCCCCTATTGTGCAAAAAAGGTTCTTCTACTCCTCCCAACTATCACAAGAATTCAGCTACTCCTACCTTTAAGGGAACCTTGTAAGGTAGTACATGGGGTGTTCCTTTGAATCCATAAATTCTGATAACACTTGAAACTAAATATGGGATGATGTCTCCTTAATTATGTGAAACTTTTAAATTATGGGGTTTATTCATAGGCCTAACAAGGTGCATTAGTGCCTTATGGATCCTAGGATTATCACTTAATACGAGGCATCTTAGCTTGGAGGTAAAGTACCTGTCAAATTTAATAAAACTAGCATTTTGTGCTTCCCCAATTATATCTGCACTCCATAATTGAACTGGCAGTGCCTCCCCTTCTTGTTCTCTATTGAAAAACATTACTTTACCAAAATATGTCACCCCCTTAAACATAAAAATGTGCATTTGTAAGGTCCCTCCTCACACGTACTTATTAAATATGAATTTCTCTATTAAATCTATTGTAGGAGATTTGAACGGATATGAAGTAATGTTTTATGGTTTAGATGTCCTGATAAGAACTGATATCCTAATACATTCATGTTTTAAATATTCAATTATTTGAGAACAAACTACATTATCTCAACTATTTAAACATTAAAATTTCACTAACGATGATATGAGGCATTTTCACCTGATGATAAGGGTGTTGATTTTGATACCCCGATGATTAAATTTTATGTTCCAAACAGTTTAGTATTCCTTAAATGGAAATGTTTATGATGTTAGGTATATGCATGCCTAACAATGATTTTTCTGACAGCATCAATAGAGAATAATGGCCCCAATCCTTCTCCACCTTGCCCTTAGCAATCCCAACCAATCCACTTTGAATCTCATCAGCTAAGTAAGAAGCAAAATCAAAAATTATTTCCACACCGAAAGAGGAGATTTGAGTAATCATATACATGAAAATAATAGGCATAAAATCTTCTTCATCCTCTCCAAAAACTCTGCATAGGGTCCTATATATCTCTACTACCCTCGCATTGAAGTATGCTTTATTGAAAGGTTCTTTAGAGGATGATGTTATTGCTGGTAGGGTTCCAATTTTTCTAATATGGGCCTTCATTGCACCTTGTCTAACTATATCCTTCTTAGATATATATTCTTTTTCTAAATCTTTCAAATTAATGGGCACATGTTACTTAGTGAGAAGCCCCAAACAAAAAACTTCTCTAATTTCCTCTGGGTTGATGGTGATTAGAATTTCACCATCTATTCTTCTTACTACCCTAGTGGCTTGATCATAGTTTTTTACCATGGCCTCAAGGAGATCATAATCCATAAAAACAATGGGGACCACTAGCTTTCCTAGGTCAAAATTCCATATATTGGCATGTGGGGCAAACAATTTCCTCTTTGCAAACCATTTCTTGAACAAATTTAAACTAGTTTGCAAGGTATGTGCATTTTGGACCCAATTACCCCTATCAAACAATCTATGTGCTATCCTCAACCTAGGGTTTAATGAGGTCAACTTCTTAACTTGTATTGTCTCAATAGTAGACTCAAGAAGCAACTCAAGCAAGTCATCATGTACATTTCTATCCAAATAATTTTCTTGACTTGAAAATTTCTTCTTTGGAGGCATCTTTGATTATGCTTGACAGAAAAACATTTACAGATATTATAGTGTAATTACTTGAACTCTATTCTCATTCCTCTTTGTATTTCTGCAATTTGTTTGCAAACAAGCTGCTTCACCAATTTGCCAAATTCAGCACGATCTTCTTAGTAATTACTTCTGCTCAGGAAAGGCTCGAAATATTTGTTCATGTAAGGTGGAATTGATAGAATCTTCTATGTTATACTCTATTTTTTCTTGCACATGAAGCTTTCATGTCTCATTAATACATAGAGTGACACCACCTTTGTATGTTTAAATCTGTGCCATTGATCTTTAAAAATCCTACGATCAAGAGATGCAGAAAAAGATGACTAGCATTCCAGTTGACAAGTTGGCTAGTCAATCCAATGAGAAATGACCACATATATAGCTCCTTCCTTGATGGCATTTATGTCTGGACCCACTGGTAATTGAGGACATGTGTTGACAAGTCACTAGCTCACTATACATAAAGAAAAAGCACCTTGCCATAGCAAAGTAGCGACAACCATTGATTTGATCTTTGATCTTGTGGATGACACATTATTGCATTGCTTAGAAGAATAGTGGTGGGCCCTTTATCACTATATCACTGTACATATCCTTTGAGCAACTCTTCATAGAGAGATAGCAATGGTGGTTGATCTAAGATCAATCCAAGGGTAAAGAAACTGCACAAACTTCTTAAGATGTGGTGGGTCCTATATTCGTTATGTCACATAGAGTGAACAACACACATCTTTCTATAGCGAGATAGTGAGAATCATTGATCTCAACTTGATCTGATGATCAGAATCCCTCATACATTTTATGAATGGGGCATGGGTCTAGGATACTAGTGACATCATAAATCCTACACAACTAGCATAATAAAACCATATTTTAATCCTAGTCATCTTTCCATGTTTCTTAGGTCCCACCATATGTTCATTTCATGGAAACTCACTATGTCACTAACGACAAGATGCCTAAATTTTCTAATAGCAAGGTAGCGAGCTCCAGTATCTTAACAAAAAACTTGACATTAGAAGAATAAAAGCAAGTCAAGTCACCATCGTCCTTATTAAATGCTTCTAACAATAACAATTATTACTCACCATGCCACTTGGAAAATTGTATGGTCAGCAGGAAGTTTGGAGACCATCGTGTAATACATTTCTCGACACTTCACTATGTCGCTAATGGCACGATGCTTAGCTTTTCTGATAGCAAAGTAGTGAATAATTGAAAAAATCAATATTTTGGTGATATCTTCTGCCTGCCTTTTACTGGGTTCCTTTTCCTGCTCTGAAAACTCTGACAAAATACATGTGACTAAAACCTCAGCCACAACATATTTTCTAACTACCACATCTCCATTTTATGACACTGTCCTTTAGTTTCATGGCATTTGCTACCTCGCTATACATAAGAAGTGCGCAACTTTCTATAGTGAGATAGCAAGAAACATAGATCTCATTAGAATTGGACGGTGAGGAACATAAGAGAATAGAACCACTTGAGGGCGCAAAAAAAATAAAAATGAAAACTAAACATTCACCAAATTTTTAAAAGATTTTGCACCCAAGACTTAGGGTTTAACAAGATTTTTCAAAGGCAAAAATCTAGAAGACTAAACAAGAAACCCTATTCACCAACGATGGATTCAATGTAATTTTGTACCTAGGCTAGGGAAATTTCATCATGTGAAAAATCAAACCAATATTGGCTCTATCTGTGGATGATATACTACCTGAGTCTATGCAAGAATTCAAAATCTCTAGGTTCACAGACCACATACATGACTTTAAAATGAAAACTTCTTCAGAGAGTATAGGAACAAAACACAAGAATAAGGAAAACCACTAGATAGGGATATTTACATGAGTTTACAAAGTATACAAAATGTACAAGGGAACAAGAAACCCTAACTCTACTATTCATGGAGAAATAAATACTTTCAAAAAAAGTATCTCTTCAAGAACTATCCATGAACTGGCAGTTCAAGAAAATTGTCTAATAAATCTTTAAGGATATAGGAGTTTTCTCCCCATGCATTTTAAATTTAATAGAGACATAGCCAGATAGGGTCAAACTTACCATGTTTTCCTTTATCTTGAATTCTAGCATTCCACATAAGGACTAAATCTTCATCTTGAAATTTTTTTCTTATTGTCCTTCTGTCATACCATGTCTTGATTTGTAACTACAACTTTTTGTTTTTGACTGATGCCTCCTTACTTGTTTCTGTTAACCCTACAAGCTCATCAAGCCTTTCTTGCATATCATCTGTAATATCCTCATCATATAACTGGATATGATTGTAGAGTCCCATTAAGTTATTCTGAGGCATCCTTGCCTAAATTCCATACACCAAATAAAAAAGAGCTACTCCAATGGCTTTCTTCACAGTCATTCTGTTAGCCCATATTACAAATTGCAGCTTAGAGTCCCACACGTTCTTGTTATCATCCAAGGTCCTCTTAATGACCTTTAACAAGCTCTTATTTATGGATGCATCCTATCCATTCCCTTATGGATGATATGGGGAAGATGTTGATCTTGTAATTCCATACTTGTCATAGAATTTTATAAATTTCTCAGACCTGATGCACATGGAATTATCTATCACAATTTTTTGAGGGCAACCAAATCTGGAAATAACATTACTTAGCAAGAAAATATTGACAAATTTACTTGTTGCATTTCTTGTAGGGATAACTTCTACCCATTTTGTAAAGTAGTCAGTAGCACTAAAATCCATGAATAGCCAGTACTAGATTTGGGAGAAATTTCACGTATGAAATCCATACTCCACTACTAAAATGGTGCTTGCACCTCAACTGGCTTTAAAGGAGTATTACTTGAAAATTTTAGTTTTCCAGCAAACCTTTGACAAGAGTCACATTTCCTAACCAAAATTTGAGCATTTTTAAAGAGGGATGGCCACCATAATCTAGTTCTCATTACCTTCTGTGTAGTAGTCTTAGACATATAATGTCCCCCACACACTCTAGTATTCATCTCATTCAAAATTTCTTGGGATCTTTCTTGATCAACACATTTAAGTAATATCCCTTCAAAATTTATCTACTACAAACTGCCTTTGACAATTATGTACCTGATGGCTTGCAATTTTGTGCTCCTTTTCTCATCTTTAGTTAAGTGAGATGGAACCTCTATGTGTCACAGATAGTAAATAACATTGGTATACCACTCACAATGGCTCATATCACATGAATCAGATCTAAGGTCATCTATTACCATATTGATTTGGTTAGCATCCAAATTAGGTTGAGCCACGAGTTTAGCTAAACCTTGACCTCTTACAAACTTTTTTATTTGTATCTCAATGTTAAATTCTTGGATCCTGTTGATCCACCTACATCTTCTTCCTAACACTTCCTGTTGGGAAAATACATCTTTCACAACAATACTAGGCACAAATGCAATGACAATAGCACCTACCAAGTAGCATCTAAAAGCCTTTACAAATTTTACCAGAGCATATGCTTGCTTTTCATTTATTTCATATTTTAACTCAACTAGCTGCAATGAATTACTAAAGAATGCAATTGGTTGCTCATATCCTTTATTTTTTCTTTGCAACAAGACTGCAGCTACAGTATGAAAAGAAGCAAAAGAAAATATGTGCATGGGCTTTGTGTAATCAAGAGTTCTTAGCATTGGAAAATTTTTTATTATAATTTTAATACCTTGGAATGCTTATGAAGGCTCACCATTCCAATATATAGTAGCTCCTTTGTTAAGCATCTTTGAAATAGGTCTACTAATTTCAGCAAAGTTAGTAACAAACCTTCTTAGAAAATTAACTTGCCCAAAGAAGGATTGAATACCTTTTACATTCTTTGGCTTAGGGACCTTATCAATAGTTGCTACTCTCTCAGGACCTATCTTTACTCCATCCTTTGATACTATATGCCCCAATAATTTAACTTCAGTTATCCCACATGCACATTTTTTAGGGTTTAATGACACTCCATACTCCAATGCTTTGATAAAAATCTTATCCAAATGCCTACAATGGTTCTCATTCTTTTTGGAATAAGCTATGAGGTCATCTTGATATACCACCATAAACTTATTTATATATTCATGAAAAGCCACATCCATGGCTCTTTAGAATGTGGCACCTGCATTAATCAACCCAAATGGCATTCTTACATACACATAGGTTCCCCAAGGAGTTGTAAATGCTATTTTGAATTGCTCTTCTTACTTCACCAGTACTTCATTATACCCTAAGAATCCATCCATCATAGACATGAGTTCAGATCTAGTTACTTGTTGTAACATGGCTCCCATGTTTGGCAATCCATAATTATCTTTTAAGGAAGCAATATTCAAATTTTTTAAATATACACATAGTTTGATATCTCCATTCTTTTTTCTAATAGGAACTAAGTTTGAAACACAGGTGTAATGCCTAATAGGCCTGATTATTCACCCATCTCTTAACTTCATCAATTCCTCCTACATTTTGGAGGCTAGGGTTGGATTGACTGGCCTCTGCTTTTGCCTAAAAGGTTTTACATTGTCTTTCAATGGTATAACATGTTGAAAGAGATCTTCTCTATAGGCTTTCAAGTCATCATATGACCAGGAAAAAGCATGTCTGTATTTTCTTAATAGGTCAATTAGAGGCTTCTTAATTTTAGTTTTGGCCAATGTAGACTTTCTTTGAGGCCTCATTCGTACCCAAATTTATCTCTTTTAGCTCTTGAGGCTCATAGTCCTTAGCTCCATGTCTTACCCTATCTTGGTTATCAAACATACTCTCCAAGATAACTAGACCTTTAGGTACTTTGTTAGTCTTCAACTGTATAATTTCCTGGCCAAATATTGTTTCCCTCCCATCTATGGTCTCAACCAAATCATTGCAATCCATCTCCTGACCATGATACTTTTCTTCATTTAACAAGAAATTGACAATATCTTATCATCTTCAAATACCTGCCAATGTTCAATATTATCAGATACAGAGGGTCTATTTTGAATTTCAATTTGTGATATCCCTACAAATGATATCTCTTGGGGCTTAATTACTACATTTGCTAACAAGTTAGCCATCTTATTCTGAGTTTACCCTGACCCCTACACCTTCTTTAGAACTAGCCCCATCAAAGAACATTGTCCATAATATTGGTGAGTCCATAAAATACTCAACTTCATGTTCAATAATAGCAGACAAATTCTCAACTTCTTGTATAATCAATCCAGCTCTAAATGCATTTCCACCAATATCTAAAAAGAAAGTAGCATCCTTGTCAATTTCTTCACCCAAGATATGACTAACCCTTGGCTCTCTGACTACTTTAATAGCCTTATCACCTATGTGAAAAGTTGCATAAGTTAAGTCACACTATAGGCTGCCTCCCATAGCACCACTCCATTATCTAGAAAAAACCATTCCATAGTGTGGAGTTATGTCAACCACAAGGACTAACATGGTCAATTCTACCTCAGGATATGTAGCTAGCTTGAATGGAAAAACATTTATAGTACCTATGACTAGGACTTCCGTAGCATCCATACCTCTACATTTTCCTTGTGTATTGTCTACTTTCAACCCTAAGATTTCCATTACTTTGAAAAGCATTATGGTGTTAGAGGCTCTTGAGTCTATCATGCAATTTTAAGGGTCTTCCCTTTTATAATTAGACTAAGAAAGAACGGGTCAATATATTTTATGTATGCTACTGATGAGTCATCCAAGAACATTTGGAGAATTTGGGACATGATACCACTATCTTCTATTAGTAAGGGGATCTGTAGGGTAACATTTTGTTCTACATTGTTATTACTTTTTCCTATCCCTCCCAACCATGAAAAGGCTTTACTCTTATGCTCTTCAATTCTAAATGGTTCAAAAACAGGTATCTTAACAATGATTTGGGGTAACATGGATATCTTATTAATTGGCTCAGACATAGTGGGTTTAACAATCATACCTGGAGTAGGAGCCTTCTGAGCAGTAGGAATTATTATTTGCTTGGAATTTTCAGACCCTGATCCCTTCTCTTGCACAATTTCTTTTGCTATCTCATTAACTTGGAATTGCACTTTCTTCTTAGGTTCCCACTTCTTAGTTTTAACATCTTTAACCTTGATTGTCTCTATACTAGCCTTCTTCTCTTCATCTTTCATCTTATGGGTTATATCTTTTATGAATATACTAGAAGGCTTCCCAATTTCATTGTTAACTATTCTTTTCCTCAAATTATAATTTCTATGTATTTGGGAGATCATTTCTATAGTGATCCTATGAATTTCTTCTTTGGAAGGCATTCTTAGACTTACATGACCAACTTTAGGAGATGTAACACATACTTGATCTTCATTATAGCCTTCATTATCTGAAAAAACTTGTTGATGATGTAATTGATAAGCAATTTTCTTATTTTCCAAATCACTTTCTATTTCTTCTAAATTAGAATCAACATAGTCATTACACATGCTTACCATATTACAACTTACATCATCATGACTCATTTCTTCTTCCTCCTCCTCAGTTTGTAAACTATGATTAGAAGAAAATGATTGAGTAACTGCACAATATTCTATAGACTGAGGTGATTGAAAAATAATGCACCATGGCACATTATCATTCATATTTATTGAACTTCTTTGTAGAGGATTTGGTGTACCCTTATCTTTCACATTTTGAGTTTCATTAGGGATTGGCTTGCCATCCTTGCATTGGATGGTATAAGGGTAACTCTACATTCTAGGTTGTCTATTGAAATTGCTATTATTCATAGGGGTTTTCTCAACAACATTTGGCTTATTGAAACTAGTGGGATTCATCTTTTTTAGCAATTCCAACACCTGGCCTATTGTAGGTTCTCCTGGCTTTTTTCCTACAAGAGTTTCATCACCCTCCCTTTTGTTGTTATTCTTGGGATTGAAAAGCTTTGGATCATCTCTCCTACCCAATTTGCAAGATTCTTTCCTATTATTCTCAATATTTACTATAACTTTGTAAGCATCCCTTAAAGTTTTAGGATCCTTATCCCTCAATTGTTAAGCCATTTTTCTATCAAAAGCATTAAAATATGTTGTGAGACAAACATCCTCATTCAACCTAATAACTTGAAACAATTTGTACATACCTTTTTGGAATTGTACATTGAAATCAAAAGTAGACTCATTAGGATTCTTCTTGATATTGTTGAATTCATTTAACATGAATCCAACATTAGTGCCGTCTCCATATTATTTTTTAAATAACTTCTCTAAATCACTCGATGAACTAATATTGTCATCAGTTAGCCTTTTGAACCAATCCCTTGCATCCTCAATTAGTGAATGCACAAACAACTTCATGACCACATCTTCATGTTCAACTTCATAATCATTTAACATGTCTATGAAAATTCTCAAATGTTCTTTACCAGTAATAACATTATTTTTAGAAAACTTGACCACTTTATCTCTTAAATCAAAAGATATGGGATGTGGAGCACTAGGAATACTTGCAAATGATATTTTCCTATACTTTTCCATGTATATAGGTTTCTTTTGAAAACCAAGAATGTTTGAAGTGCTTGCTATATTTGCTTGGTTAAGGGGAACACTTTGGGATTGTTGGAACTGAACAACATGGGTTGGCACATTAATGGTGGATGATGAGGTAGGAGCAGACTGAGATATTCCTTGAACTAAAACTACTAGTCCATAAGGAGGTGCAAAATTAAAGCTGGGGTGGATAAGTTTGGCCATGAGGTTAATGCAGAATTAGACTTAATGAACTGAATTTTTCTCCTAGTTTCTATAGCTTGAGCTTCATTCTCCACCTTCTCAAGCTCTTTTGCAAGATCTTCCTTCTCTTTTATAGCCTTCTCCAAATCTAAATCTAATTTTGACATAAAAGGCTTTAAGGATTTGTTTGGTAGCACTTGGGGTTCATTTATTTGGATCCCTGTGGCTTTGCCCTTTCCCTTATCTATAGGCTTCATAGTGGGTTCCAGAGGATCTACTTGGATAGGCTTGTAAGCTTGGACTTAAGTAATGACTGACTCTTGCTTTTGATTCAAGCATTTTTCTTGTTCTTGAAATTTAGCTCTTAGACTATTTACATCTCCAAAAACATCAGTATGGAGACTTGTAGTTTTCTCTTCTAACATTTTATTCTGTTCTTTCAGGGAAGCCATTCTTCTCAGCAGAGAATCCCTTTCTATTATAGCATCCAAGGTGGCTTGCTTCTTCTCCTTTTCAAGATGATTGTGCCTAGCTTCTTCCTTAGCAAGCCATTTCTTTAGAAATCCTATCTCTGATTATACTTTAGCAGGATCTACAGAAGTAGCTTCTGAATCAGTGAGGTCATCCATATGCATGAAATTTGGTTAAGTATATGGGACTATTTTAGGATTAGAAGGATCTCCAAAAGAACTACCGAGTCCTAACCTACGATGCTTTTCAGCTATGAGATCTGGTCTAGGGGATATATTCCCTACTAGTGACATATCCTTATCTTGATATGTTCTTTTATTTGGTATTGGGGTAGTAAATATTCCTTCTAGGAGTCTTGTGGTTTCTGACTCAGAGCTAAGTGAAGAAGACTCTCTCCCTCTCACTATATGATACTAGGAATTGATAGATACACTACCATTGGGTTTCTAGGTGGGATTTGGATCTGTCCTTTTCTTATTTAGGTAAATTAGTATACATTGGTACATCAGGATTGGCTCTTGTGTTTTCTCTTTTGTCAGCCATTTCACTATATATTAAATAAGTACTAGCTTCAAAACCTTAACGTAGTCGCCCCCCTTTTTCTTGGGAAAATCCAGGATTACAATTATTCTTGACTTCAAGGAAAAGAAACAAATAGAAATAGAAATATCTGACACAAATGGACCAATCACTAAAATTATAAGACTAAAACTCTTGCTTGTTAGATAAGACACTTGGAAAGGTTGGATACGTCAGTGTATTTCTATGACATTTGGGTTTTTCTTTCTTTATTTTTAAATTCTCAAGGTTTGTCACTAAAACATCCCCTTATAACCATGAGCAATACTAAATAGTCTGACACACACATACATAGCAGGACCAAGGAAACTATAGTACAATTTATAGATGTGTTGGACAACTCCCCAGTAGAGTTTCCATTGTGTTGGTGTTTTAAAACTACTGAACAAAAAGGGTTCAATACCAAATTGATAGTACTCATATAATCTATTAGCAATTACATGTGTAAACCATTTAGACCCAATGTCAACAAAACCAAGGGTGGTTTTCTATTCTTTACGCTTTGCAAAACTAGGGTGAGTATACCCAGGGATGATTTAGGACTAGAAGATACTATATGACAATTATTTTTGTTTCATTCTAAATTTCATCTCAAATTCTCCAATACATGTATGGTTCTGACATTTTGAATAAACACATCCCATATAATAGACTTGGCCAAATTTCTTCTATAGATTTGCAAGTGTTCACAACAATAGTGGCTAACTAAGGCTAACCATTCCATGCAAACAAGTGCTAGCTATCATTTAAGATCTTAAAGAAATGTAATTTAAAGATGATTTTGATTTTAGAATTGATGCTCCTTCATAATGTATCTATTCTACATACTGAGTAAAATTCGATCAATGCCTATTCCATTGAGATTCAGAGTCTACTTCAATTTATGGATCTAACCTATTTCTTTACAACAAGAATGATCAACAATTCTTATTGAATTCCATTCTTACAGACATCCTTGCTATTACCATGACAACCCCATC
Source organism: Cupressus sempervirens (assembly GCA_028749045.1). Classification (NCBI taxonomy): domain Eukaryota; kingdom Viridiplantae; phylum Streptophyta; class Pinopsida; order Cupressales; family Cupressaceae; genus Cupressus; species Cupressus sempervirens. The sequence goes on along the minus strand of CM053787.1, from coordinate 535,675,212 downwards.
AAATTCATGAAAAAAATTTACTTAATTCATTGAATTAATAGGTATAATGAATTGACATACAACCTAAATGAATTGCATTCAACTGAGCAAGCTTTCCTCGCACAATCTCAAAATAGCCAAGTAACAGATAAGGAGACAAGATTCAATAAAAACTAATATGGGGACAATTCATAACTTGTATTAATTTTCTTCAAAAATTGTACACAAATGTTGTAAACTTAGAATGATCTCAAGAAAAGACATAAAGATCAATCCATGTTGACATATTCTTAGAAAAGATGCAGAGATAATACATCATAAAGTTTTTCTCAAAGATTGGACCAAAAAAATCCTAAGTGTAATACTAAAATGCATTAGAAATCAGACCCTTCTCTAGCCCTCGAATCTCACTTATATAATGTGAGATGCAACAAGCTTCAAGCTAAGAGAATTGACAGGTGTCTTTTACAAGAGATATTTACATACACCTATCAAAAAATGAAAAAAATGTGAGTAACACAAAGATTTCTAGATCAAACATTCCTTTTGGTGGGTCCCCTTCTATTACATCCTCTGATGTTGTTGATTTGGCTGCTATTCTGATTCCTCCATGTATGTAACTACCAAGCTAGCCAATGATGAAGTTTTTTTTGATGATTGCAGGTTAATCTCCACTTGTGGGTTTTCACCATCTTCATCTTGTATTGTGGGAGTAACTTCTAGCTTTCCCTCTTCTTTGGCTATGTTAGCATCTTGTGGGTCTGGGCCTATAATTGAAATTGACTAATCATTCTTGTCTTCTTCTTCTTGTTGGCCTTGTGTAGTGATAGTGTCAATGATTTGGATCTCATCACCTTGCACCTCATCACTGTTAGTTTCAACTTCCTCAAACTATTCATCAAGAGCTATTTCTACCATGCACTTTTCAAATAGTGTGTCATCTGGCCAATCAAACTATAGAATTTCCTGTTGCTTCTTGGTAGCAAACTCTGCCTTATTATCAATATTAACAAAATCTTATTTCAAAGAATCAAAGAGTAGTTGAACCTTTACCATTTCTCAGTAGTTGTTTCCCACCATGCATGCCCTTTTTCATTGATGACTTTATTCATTCTATGACAAAATAAATGACCTAATTGCTTGGTCCATTCATCTTTACTTTTCAATTTATATTTTCTATCTAGGGTATGAGGGAATAAGCTAAACTTTTGGCTCTTATATTTATCTAAGTAGCCAACAATTATTCTCTATAAATGAATTATCTTTTCATCAAATTCTAGGAGATCAAAAACCATGTCATAGGTTCTCTCAATTTGATCATGTGATGACCTTATAATAGAGTAACACAAAAAGGTCACCTCTCTCCTCCTTTGTTTCTTTCCCCATTTGTTCACAATAGGCTTTAAAGCCTCATCATTTGCTCTCAATTCATTCCAAATGTTTACCAACCTAGCCAATTGGTCATAGACTAGTGGCCATTCAATTTTGTCCCCCAAATATATGAGAGCCTTTCTTAATTTAGTTTCATATTTCACCTCCAACTCAACATGTAATGCCCACAACTTTCTTTTTTCTTCTTCAAAGTCTTCTGGTGTGTAGTATTTCGGCCTTTGGTGTGTATCTGGTATTTCTATGAGGGGGCTAGATTTGAAAGGTTCAACTGGAGGGTGAGGGTATGTTATTCTTGGCCTTGTGGATCTCCCCAATAATTTGTTTTCAAGTTCAATTCTCCTCTTTACCTCTTTATTATAGGCATCCACAACTACCTCATACTTCTCTGTAGCTCAATCATTTCTTTTTCTTCCCTTTCTACAGTAGCCAAGGCAAATTGAGAATAATCCACATTCATATGGGCTACTTGTATATGTGAGGTGTCAAAAACTCTCCTTACAATGATATTCCTTGTCAGTCCCAAATCATCAGGCTGTGATGAAATAACCTTGGGTCCTCTTCTCAGTAACCACATCACAAGAGCAGCTTGGTCATTACTAAATGTAGTTCCCAAGAACTCCTTTTTATTTGGATCTTGTGATCCAAAATTATTTGACACAAAATTGAAAATTAATGCATCATTAATGTCCCAATTGGGCAATAATAAAATATTTGTAGCTTTTACCATCTGCCTCCCCTATTTAGGGGTTATACTTTGGAAATCTTGAATCATCTATTCCTTTATTTGATTTTGAATGGAGGTTTCATCCATTTCTAGATACTCTATTTTTAGACTCTTACACCTTTCTTCAAAGTTATTCATGTTTTCCCTCTAAGAAAACTTGTGGAAAGCCCTAAACTTTACAAAACTGCCATCAGACAAAAATCTCTGACTGGCTTGTTCCAAAATAGGATCCTATTCCCTTCCCCTATAATCTACTACAGTCAGCTAAAAACTTGGCACATGAGGCTCTTGGGGGTTCCCTTCATCAATCTCTACTTGGGTAACAAAAACTTCCCCTTGTGATCCAATTTGCTCAATTTTCTCATCAGTGAGCTACTCCTCCTTAATTCTAATGGGTGTTTGGAAAGTTGAGTACTCTAGAACTTGAGGTTTATTTTCCCTTATTATCTTTCTCCTCTTAGGAGAAGGTTCATGAGGCCTTTCTTCAAGAACAACACTAGTAGATTCAACTATCTACTTTCCTTTATCTATAATGGGCCCTTTGATTCTAAATGATTATATATCCTGGCATCCTTTGAACAATTAATGGACCTGCCCCTATATTGGGAGTGAAACCCAATCTCATTATTTCACTGGCCTTATTTGGAAAAGAATTAATAAAATATTGCTTCTTCTCATTCATTGCCTCCATTATTTTAGGGAATGTATTCATAAGATTATTAATTTTATTTGCAATAGTTACAACATTACTTAGAGGGCTGTAATCTTCATTAAAACAATTAATAAAATTCAAAACTTTTGAGTAGACTCTCGATTTTTCTTTCTTTGTCTCTTGCTGCTATAGATTATACTCATTCCTTATTACATCTTCAAGGAAATAAAATTCATGTTCAACTGGACCAAGCTTGATCCTATGCCTAAAATCCAAATTATAGAAACCCTCTATATCAAAAAAATGAGGGTGAGAGACAACCGTCTTATACTGATCCAAAATTTTTTAAAGGAAAACCCACCCTTCCTTGGTTATTACAAACTAGTGGGCTACTATGCAAGTGGAAAAAATTGATCTCATCCCCCTCCTATGCAAAAAAGCTTCTTCTACTCCTCCCAACTACCAAAAGAATTTAGCTACTCCTACCTTTAAGGGCACCTGGTAAGGTAGTACATGGGGTGTTCCTTTGAATCCAAAAATTTTGATAACAGTCAAAACTGAATATGGGATGATGTCTCCCCAATTATGTGAAACTTTCAAATTATGGGGTTTATCCATAGGCCTAACAAGGTGTAGTAGTGCCTTAGGGATCTTGGGATTGTCACTTAATATTAGGCATCTTAGCTTGGAGGCAAAGTACCTGTAAAATCTAAGAAAAACTAACATTTTCTACTTCTCCAGTCATATCTGCACTCCATAATTGAACTAGCCCTTCTCCACCTTTCCCTTAGCAATCCCAACCTATCCACTGTTAATCTCATCACCTAAGTAAGAAGCAAAAAAAAAAATTATTTCCACACTGAAAGAGGAGATTTGAGTAATCATATACATGAAGCTCATAGGCATAAAATCTTCTTCATCATCTCCAAGAATTCTACACAGGGTCCTGTATATCTCTATTGCCCTGGCATTAAAGTACGCTTTCTTGAAAGGTTCTTTAGAGGATGATGTTATTTCTGGTAGGGTTCCAATTTTGTCAATATGGGCCTTCAATGCACCTTGTCTAACTATATCCTTCTTAGATATATATTCTTTTTCTAAATCTTTCAAATTAATGGGCACATGATACCTAGTGAGAGGCCCCAAATGAAAAACTTCTCTAATTTCCTTTAGGCTGATGGCGATTAGAATTTCACCATCTATTCTTCTTACTACCCTAGTGGCTTGATCATAGTTTTTCTCCAAGGCCTCAAGGAGATCATAGTCCATAAAAACACTAGGGATAACTAGCTTCCCTAGGTCAAAATTCCATACATTGGCATGTGGGGCAAACAATTTTCTCTCTGCAAACCATTTCTTAAACAAATTTAAACCAGTTTGCAAGGTATGAGCATCCCAAACCCAATTACCCTTATCAAACAATCCATCAACTATCCTCAACGTAGGGTTTAATGAGGTCAACTTCTTAAATTTTACTATCTCAACAGTAGACTCATGAAGCAACTCAAGCAAATCATGATGTACATTTCTATCCAAATAATTTTCTTGACCTAAAAATTCCTTCTCTGGAGGCATCTTTGATTATGCTTTTCAAAAAAAACTTACAAATATTATAGTGTAATTACTTACTTGAATTTTGTTCTTGTTCCTCTCTATATTTCTGTAATTTCTCTGCGAACAAGTTGCTTCACAATCTTGCCAAATTCAGCACGATCTTCTTAGTAATTGCTTTTTCTCATAAAAGGCTTGAAATCTTTGTTCACATAAGGTGGAACTGAGAAAATATTTTGTGTTATACTCTATTTTTTCCGACATGTGAAGCTTTCATGTCTCATTAATACATTGAGTGGCATCACCTTTTGCATTTAAATCTGTGTCATCGATCTTTAAAAATCCTATGATCAGGGGATGTGGAAAAAGATGACTAGCATTCCACTTGACAAGTTGGCAAGTCAATCCAATGAGAATTGACCACGTATACAACTCCTTCCTTGATGACATTTCTATCTAGACCCACTAGCGAATAAGGAAACATGTCGATAGGTTGCTACCTTGCTATACATAAAGAATGAGCACCTTGCCATAGTAAAGTAGTGACAACCATTGATTTGATCTTGATCTTGTGGATACATGTTACTATATTGCTTAGAAGAATAGTGGGGGGCCCTTTGTCGCTATATCACTATACATATCCTCTGAGCAACTCTTCATAGTGAGATAGCGATGGCAGTTGATCTGAGATCAATCCAAGGGTAAAGAAACTACATGAACTTATTGAGATGTGGTGGGTCCTATATTCACTATGTCACATAGAGTAAACAACACACATCTTTCTATAGCAAGATAGTGAGAATCGTTGATCTCAACTTGATCTGATGATCAAAATCCCTCATGTATTTTATGAATGTGGTGTGGGTTCAAGATACTGATGACATGATAAATCCTACACAATTGGGATAATAAAACCATATTTTAATCTAGTCACGTTTCCATGTTGCTCGGGTCCCACCATATGTTCATTTCACAACAAGTCACAATGTTGCTAATGGCGAGATGCCTAAATTTTTCAATAGCGAGGTAGTGAGCTTTGATGTCTTAACAAAAACTCAACACCGAAAGAATAAAAACAAGTTAAGTCACCATCATCCTTATTAAATACTTCTGACAACAATAGTTATTACTCACCATGCCACTTGGAAATTTGTATGGTCACCAGGAAGTTTGGAGACCATCATGTAATACATTTCTCGGCACTTTGCTATGTCGCTAACAATGAGATGCTTAGCTTTTCCAATAGCGAATTAGCGAATCATCAAAAAAATCAATATTCTAATGATATCTTCTACCCACCTTTTACTGGGTTCCTTTTCTTGCTCTAACAACTCTCACAAAATGCACGTGATTGAAGTATCAACCACAATATATTTTTTGACTATCGCATCTCCATTTTATGGCACTGTCCTTTAGTTTCATGCCATTTGCTACCTCGCTATACATAAAAAGAACACAACTTTCTATACTAAGATACCAAGAAAGATAGATCTCATTAGAATCAGATAGTGAGGAACATAAGAGAATAGAACCACTTAAGGGCACAACAAAATTTAAAATGAAAATTGAACATTCGCCAAAGTTTAAAAAGATTTTGTGCCCAAGACTTAGGGTTTAACAGGATTTTTCAAAAGAAAAAATTTGGAAGACTAAATAAGAAACCCTATTCACCAACGATGGATTCAATCTGATTTTGTACCTAGGCTAGGAAAATTTCATCATGTGAAAAATCAGACCAATAGGTGTATCTCATAAAGAGATGTTCCAGACACCATGTGCTCTAATAAGTTGCTAACTCCTGTGTTGTCAACAAAACAACTCATATGACTATGCATATTCCTAAGGCTCTACATGAAAACTAATATAAAAATGCATTATCCTAAGTAAACTTAAGTCAAGTGTAATAATAATTAATTATTTACACTAACATTAGTAAAAACCTTTTTAATTTTGCTCATATTATTATATTATTTCAAATGGGAATTAAATAGGCTATTAATGGAAAAATTTGATCAAAATATTTTATTTTCCAAAAATATAGGCATCGTTACAAATTGATATGAGCTTCTATGTTTATGTTTTAAGTCAATCACTAACACTAATTTCTCTATATCGAGGAACCCAAGTGAGGAGGCTTATGAAAATGCAAAATATCACCATACCGCAAAGGTAAGTTCTTTGACCACCCAAAAATGTGATAAGGTAAGAGGAAAGGTGATTGTGTTATTAATTTTTATTTATCTATTTAAACACACTTTTTCAAAATTAAATATTTCTAGACAAATAATGAGATTTTATAAATTAGGATTATTTATTTCCTAATGACTTTAAAGAGATTTGAAGAAAGTGTTTCAAATTTTTATTTTAATAGAGATCAAAATAATAAATATTTAGTCATAATATTTCCAATATTTAAGAAAATGTAAGTTTTACATTCATAATAAGATTTATTTATAGAAATTAGGTAAGAGCCTACAATACAATGATAACTTGTGAGCCTCTCATCAAGGAGGTCTTGGGTTTGAAACTACTCAAGCTTAATGCATACTAATAATTTATATTCACAAATAATAATACATAAATGATAAATAATCAAAGCTTGAGCTGATTATCTATCATTAAAAAAGTATATTTATTCATAGAAACATGTTTTGCTATTATGAATATAAATTTTTAGAAAAAATATTATCTTTTGGAAAATAGTATTAAGAGACAAATTTTCTTACAGGCTATAAAAGTATTTTAACTATGTATTAAGTAAAAAGGTTTTTAAATATTATTCCCTTACATGTCTAATTAAAATGTTTCAATGGAAAAGTATTTTGAATTATAATTGTCATTATTGAGGGAGATACTCTTAACATAAAATCTTATAAAAATAATTCCTCATAATGGAATAGTGTTCTTGCCCTAAATTTATATTAGGGAATGTTTTTACATATTCTCATATAATGCTTAACTAGATATTTTTAAACTATGAATTATATTATATTATGTTTCTATGCAAAGAAGATAGAAATCATGCTAGACAAACTTAATCAAAAGGTGAGCTTTTAAATTTATTTTTTATGATAAAGTACCTTACTAGATTATTTTCTTTGTGGGACATCTTAACCAAATAATTATCATTCTAGAGAACAAAGAGTATTTACTAAAGAGATTAAGGATGATTAAAGAGGCATTGAAGATTTAATTATTTTCTCAAAGCCGAGGGATGTGACTTTTCAACAAAGATGATCTTTTGGATTAATTATTTTTTAAAATGCTTTGCATTGTAAATAATGTGATCAGTTGTATTTAGTTTTAGTTAGAAAGTGATGTGATGATCTAAAGCTTGCGTATATCCTTTAATTTTCTATAAAAGATACCAGGATCATTTGAACTAAGATATAGATTTTTTATTATAAATATTATGAGATACTTGCTAGATGATTTTTCAATTGATTAGGTAATGCAACTAAACACAACTCAATTGTACTTCCTTTTTGAATCAATAAAAGATTTTTTTAATGTATCAATTTGGAAATTGATGTTCAATATCTATCATACTATATTATCCTCTAGGATATAGAACTTTCATTTGATATATTGAACTTCATAGACACTCTTAATTATCAAATATTATAGGAAATGTGATGTTTTTCTAATTGGCCTCTTTTAGTTGGAGTTAAATTCATTTAGACTATGGTTTCATATTTTAAGTTCTTTTTCTAGTAGTTGATGGTGTGACCAACCATCTCCATAAGAGTTTGATAATAAGTTCTTGCAAGGTTGTCTCCATTTGTCCAATTGAACTAAGGATTGGTCTTTCTTGTTTCATTTGAGTTGATATACAATTGTAGAATGTGTGGTTCTTTTCCTAGTTCATTTACATGTCATTTATCCACTCTCATTCATATTTTCCCTTATCCATAAAAGACATTCTAAGAACCTAGTTTTATACTTATGATATCTCCTTCAGAAATACTTGCCAACTCAAGAGCATCATCTGAAAAGCCTGCATATAGTCATTGTGAATAGTTATTGTGAAGGTCCAACTGCCTAGGCTTTGTAGAGACTAAAGAGCAGGGGTATTTGATTCTCAAAGGATCAAACCCATTCATTGGCCAAATTGTGTTGGATTTACTAGCATTGAGTGGGTAAGGTTCATATGAATCTGACCAAAAATTTGAGTAACCAACATGTTGTAATTCCTGTTTCCAGTATATTGTACTACACAAAATTATCTTTCTACTTCCTATAAAGTATTGTATGAAACTATTTGTTTTCAATATATTTTCTAGAATACTAAACTCTCTTGCCAAGATGTTGAACTTAGTTTGATTTACTTCAAACTTTCTCTTATTTGATCTAACGTGTCTACACTTATTCATCTATGTACCTTGGTTTGAAATCTGTATATTAGGGACTTTTTATGATAAAAAACATCACCTTGGCCTCTTGGTTAGACACTTGGTTGGGATATTTGTTCACTTATCATTCACTTATCAATCTACTTAGCTATTTAGCTTCTCACTTATTTCTTGGCTCAAGTTGCAAATATTATAAATTACTTTGGCACTTTGCTTGACAAGTCACTTTATTACTCTTTAGTTTCTAAGTTTCCACATCAAGTCACCTTGTGTTATATTATTAGTTGAATACTATCTCATTCATTCTAGTTACAACTAAGTATCAAATTGGTCAAGGAAGGTATCCTCCTATTAGCTTTGATGAATTACCTTACCTAGCTAGATGTCCACATAATCCACACTTAAATACTGAACATATCTTTCTCAAAGTTAAAGAGGATAAATCTACAACTTGGTTTCATCCACTTAGCCACTTGGGTAGTACTTTTGACACTCTATTTATAACTCCTAGGACTAAACACAATTTTTCTTTCTCCATGTCTAGGGAAGAAAGAAACTAACTCTAAGACAACCTCTTCAATGATTGACTATGATAAATAGAAAGAGAGAAAAAGGCTTATCGAGATGAAAAAACAAGTCTCATGGAAAATAGGGTCAATGCTAACATATTTGGGGAGAAAAATGCTAATTTATTTAGGGAAAATGCTAATTTTAATCCCCTTGTTACCAATAGACACAAAACTTGTAGAACTTTAAGATCTTATCTCAAAGGTTTTGAGTCCCCATTATAGACGCTCAAAAATGGTTTGCATATATGATTTCATCACTCCTTCCATACTAATTCATACTATTTTCTCATTCTACTAACTTTGATCTTTTGGTCAAATTGATCATATTTCATCATTTGTATCCTCTTTCACATCAATTTCATGTCATTTCAAAATCATTTCATATCAACTCAAAACCATTTCATACCAACTCAGAATCACCCCAAATCAACTCATAATCACTCAGAATCAGTCCTAATCATCACGAATCATATTGAACATCCCAAATCTATCGTCATTTGTTCATCCCTAGGCATTGTTTTGGATTTCAGTGCCTTGGAAACCTATCAATCTATCAAATCTTATCAATCTGACCTTAGTACTATCATGGCTCTCAGTGCTAGGTCAAACTATCATTTGTGTCATCTGATCTTTGACATTGTCGAGTCTCTAAGTGTTAGATCATGATATAATCAAACCATTTTAATAATATTGATAGTGTCTGTTGATATTATTATGATCAAACTTATCAATCAATCTTGATCCTGTAGCATTTTACAATGTCAGTTAAATGTTACATATCAATCAATTCATGTTATGTGTCCTTGGCATGTTATCAATTTCAATCAATCGATCAATTTGACCATAGCTTTAGTCTACTTGTCATTATCCTAGTCGATTTCCATTATCATCACATTTCATCAAAGGATACTATCACATTTATTTAATCAATTTGGTCATTTACTAATTTTCTCTATATGATTAAATAACCCATAATTCAATCCTATTATTCTTTCTAATTATTCTTCCTAATTATCATCCTCAATTAATTAATTTTATTAATTACTTGATTCATCATTCGTAAACCATGGAAATTTGCAAGTTCCTAAATTTCATTTTCAATCATTAATTCCATTTTTTACTAATTCTTATTTTGTCGAATAAAAAGAATTTTAATTCAAATATTCCATAGAATATTGACATCATCATGACACTTGGATAAGACACCTCATTGATTCTCCTTTGACACTTGGATAAGATATGTCATAATAAAATATTCTTATTCTCTTACACATGCCCATATTTGGCTTATTTGTCATAGATTCTTGGCTTTAAGTGGGATTGAGTTGTCTCATGATGCATCATAGATTCTCTTCCACATTTAGCCAAGTTTGACTTTCATGCATCATAGAATCTTACATTTGGCATCTTTTGTCATATGCGTCATGGATTCTTAAAGGAATCTCTTGCCACATCACATATCTAAGGGTGACAGATCCAATGCTCTCATCCTCCATGTCCATTATAAAATGAACATTCTTCCTCTCATTTCTAGTTCCTTGGGCTAATTCTTGAGTTCTTGGGTCCTTAGCTTCTTGGAATTTTGATACCATTTCTCTCAAGCTAAAATCACAACTTCAAGTATTCTCATAGCATTATCATCACTATAGGCTTTTGCTTGAATATTGTGTGCATTATAGGCAAGTTGGAGCTACATCATTTGGAGAATAAAGAAGGACATGGGAGCTACAAATGAAAGAGGGAGTTTTAACTTTTCTTTCTTTCTTTATCAGTTTGGCTTTCATGGTAGACTAGTGGGTGCTAATGTATGTTGATTGAGTTTGTGATTTCTCATAGTATGTTATGCATTTAACTCATTTTTTGGTCCTACACCCATGAAGATCTTCTAATCATGGATATGATTCACATAGGTCTCAACATGAAAGTGAAGTATATAATGAAGTCACTAACAAAGAACTCTTAAAATTTTAGAAAGATATTTATTTTCAAAATATTATGCTCCAAAATTTAGAATAAAATGGAGATTAATACTTCATGCACTTATCTTCTAGGGGATTTAAATTTCCATACAATTTTGATGTTCAATATTGATCCAAAAGAAATAACCTACTACTTTTGAAATTACAATGAAAGAGATACAAGATTTGAAAGATGAAATGTCAAACTTTAAGAAATAGAAGGAAAAACCCAAGTCCTCTTGGCTATGGAATCTATACATGCATTACCTTTTGATAAAAATCTCTACAAGATGTATTTTCCTCAAGATATTGAGATCTCTAAGTATGAAAAATATGGTAGAAATGGAGATCCATGTGACTACATAAGGCAATTTTATTCTCTATGCATGGACTTTATGCACCATGACACTTATCTTATGAGAATTTTTCCAAGGAGTTTAAATGGTCAAGCTATGAAATGGTTCAATATGATCATACCCCCACTCAAGTCTTTAGATGAAATTGTTCAAAATTTTATTCAACACTACTCCTATAACATTCAACATCCTATCATGATGCTTGACCTAAACAAATTTAAATAAAAATCAAGTGAACCCTCTGTTACCTTCTTGCAAAGGTGGAAGAAATTATACTCTAGATATCCCTGATAACTTCCCAAAATTGAGAAAGTTGATATCTTCATGAACAATATTATACCATAATTGCACTATGACCTTAGGAATGTTACTTTCATTGATGATGCAATTAGAAAATATGGGTTTATTTTATTAGACAAAAATTTGATCAATATATTTGTAACTTTTAAGAAATGGAAATGCTTGGTTGAAAATGATACTCCTAAAAGTCTAAAGTGTCCCAAATATAATAATGGTGGTGAGTATTATAACAATGAGTTTGAATATTATTATACCACTAATGGTATTTTTAGGAAAAAAATTGTTCCAAGGACTCCACAAGAAAATGGAGTAGTTGAATGCATAAATAATACAATAATGGAGCATGCAAGGAGTATGAGGTTGCATGTTGGTCTTCCCTTAAACATGTTGGTGGAGGCTATCAATATTGTTGTATATTTTATCAATAAATGTCCCTATACTCCTTTGGTATGTGGTATTCCAAAGGAAGCATGGAATGGGAAGAAGATGAAATATAGTTTTCTCAGGATCTTTGGTTGTGAAGCATTTGCACATATAGATTCTAAAAATAGAACCAAACTAGAAGCTAAGTCAAAGAAAGGTGTATTTTTTGGATATGGAATTTATGAATTTGGTTATAGAATTTGAGATTTTGAAATCATAAAATTGTAAGAAGTAAGGACATTATATTTAATGAGAAAGTGTTGTATAAAGATCTGTTGCAGTAGCATGAGAAGAAATAAAATGAATATGTAGTGTTAGATGATACTCAAAAGGATGATGTTCTAGTAGTCCCTCAGGCTCTACCACAACCACAATAGAAAATGGCACACACCCTAGTGAATTTTAGATGGTCAACGAAGTTAAGTAGACCCCTACAAATATTGTCTCCCTCTTTGTATTCTATTTTGTGAATAGATGTTGGTGCACCTAAATCTTATGATGAAGTTGTGCAGGTGCATGAAAGGATTCAGTGGGATTTTGCAATGATAGATGAAATGGACTCCTTGCTAAAAAATAAGACTTGGGATTTATGTAAGTTGCCTATATGTAAAAGGGTTTTACAAAATAAATGGGTTTACAAGTTGAAAGAAGAGGATGGAGGTAACAAATTATTTAAAGCCACCTTGGTTGTAAAATGATTTACATAGAAAAAGGGCATTGATTTTGATGAGATATTTTATCCTATTATTAAATTGACTTCTATTCACACTATTTTAAGTATTGTGGCTATTGTAGATTTGCATTTGGAGTAGCTTGATGTTAAAATAGTTTTTCTTCATGGTGATTTGGATGAAGAAATATATATGGAATAGCCATAGCAATTTTAAGTCAAAGGTAAGGAGAATTTAGTATGCATATTGAAGAATTTTTAAAAATATTTCTCAAAGCAAGAACCTCAACAATGGTATCTTAGATTTAGTAGTTTAATGCATGGGCATGGATACACTTGGTAAAATTTAGATTGTTGTGTTAATTTTAAGGGGTTACATGATGAAAAATACATTATTTTATATTTATATGTTGACAATATGCTTTTAATTGGGTTTAACATGGATCACATTATGGGGTTAGAATAACAGTTAGCACATTCATTTGCTATGAAGGATTTGGAGGGAAAAAAAAAATCCTTGGTATACAAGTTTATAGAGATAGGAAGAACATAAAATTGACATTTTCTCAAGCTGATTATATAGAGACGGTGTTGCAATATTTCTCTATGGAGAATGCCAAAGATGTCAACACACCTTTTCTTGGTCATTTGAAATTGAATAAGGAGATGTGTCCAAAGACATGAGAAGAGGATGATAAGATGTCCAAGATACCTTATGATTTAGTCATAGGGAGCTTGATGTATGCAATGGTATGTACTAGGCCACATATCACACATGAAGTGGGAGATGTTAGTAGGTGTGTGTAGAAAAGTGTCACACTTCTATAAACCATTATTTTTGAGAGAACCCATGGAAGATGGAGTCTCAAGAGCTAGCTTATAGCTCTCTATCTATGATGTGCAAAGGCTATGAGATGGTGGCTCTCAAATGAAGCAAACTATGCAACCCTTTCAAGGTGCACCATAGAATGAGAGATTCAAAGAGTAGAGGTAAGAGTGCCAATATCCAAGAATTTAAGATAAAATGCAATGCAAATGCAAGCTAACAAAGAGAACTAAGCTAAAGCAAAATGAAACTAAGTTAAAAAGTATGCCATAATGTAAGTAGAATGAGAGCTAAGCTAAAATGAAAAAATGCTCCAAGTCTCCAAAATTATCAAGAAAACCTACAACATAATAATAGCATCAGAGACTAAGATTTTTTGAATGAGGAGAGAACCGTCCCTTTTAAATAAAAATAGATGGTAGAGATTAAGAGGCAAGATGAATGTAATCAAGGGTGGAGTTTAAAAGTGGGAGTGATCCATGTGCACAAGCATCTCAACCAATCACAATTAATGGTTGACTTTTGAGAGGGTTTGAAATGTGTGAAGGAGAATTAAAGTTATTTTAAAAATAGAAGATTCCTCTCACATAGGAAATTGTGCATTCATGTGTAGAAAATAATGCCTTTTCTTTTATTTCTAAAATAGGAATAACGCTTTATGTGTGCACACTTAGGATAAGAGATGACTAGGGAATTTTAATTTAATTAAAAGGGGGACATGCTATTTTAATTAAATATGAACTTGGGATAAAGTGGTCATACCATAGGTTATAATTGAATAAATAGAATTTTTGAGGATTTGATAAAAAAATAACCATTAGATAAATTATGAAAAAATGCTAGAAGGGGGGCTTATTGTCTAGATGACCATTTTTAGTTGATTACAATAGGTATATGAGTCATACCAGGATTGAGAACTGGAATGTAGTAAAATGGGTTCTTAGATATTTGAGAGGAACATTTAGGAAGTGTTTACATTTTGGGGGCTCTAATACTAATTTACAAGGCTATGTTAAGTTAAATTTGGTTGGAGATCATTATATTAGGTGGAGTACTACTAGTTATGTATTTACTATTGGTGGGACAAATAGTGAGTTGGATTTCTCAGTTGCAAAAGTTTAATGCTTTATCCACTTTGGAGGCAAAGTATGTTCTTGCTATAAGGGAAAGCAAGGAGATAATATGACTTTAATTCTTCATGGAAGAGTTAGGGAACCCTCAAATAGACAATTATTTTTTTTACAACTAGCAAAAGTGGAATTTGTGCTGCGAAGAATTATACTCTCCACTAAAAGATAAAATACATACATTTATTGTACCATTTCATTCAGTCAATTTAGGATGATGGATATTTAAAGTTGGAGAAGATACAAATAGACGATAATCCAACAAATATGTTTATAAAGGTAGTGATAAGGGAGAAGTTGAACTCCTCTTCAACTTTGGTTGGTCTTCTAGACTGGACAAAATAAAAGATCATTAGAGTTTGGGTGGTCTTACATTCTAGTAGGAGCTATAGGTTTAGTGGTGCTATGATTAGTCTCCAAGTGGGAGGTTATTGTTGTAGAGTCTGACTAGTCTCCAAATGAGAGATTGTTGTGAAGTAGAGGCTAATTAGACTCAAATGTTAACTTTTACCCACTTTATTTGACGTAGTTTATCTCTAGATTTTATTATGAGGGTTTGGGGGAAGCACCCCCAAGATGGGTTCAGGGAGCTATGCTCCTTTCAATGTCTTGGGCTAGAGCCCCACATGTGCTTCTTATCATAGTATAGTGTGGGGTTCAAGTGATAACACCCCTACGGGGGATTTCTAGAACTACACCCTCGAAATCTTGACTGACTTTATTATTATAAAAGGTGTTAGCTTGCAATTTTTATTGGATGGATTATTCTAGCCCTAATTTTGTAACTAGAAAAAATATTGTTTAAATTGCTTTGGATTGGGGATTTCATAATGTCTAATGAAATTTTAGTGTCTTGTCACAATATTTAATTGTAAGGGATTGCAAATTGTAATAACTAGATAATAAGAATATTGGACTCAATATTTGGTAGACATAGCCCAGGGATTGGGTGAACTACATTAAATATTTGTGTCTTGTGTTGTCTATGTGATTTATTATTTTATGATATTGGTTATATTTGCATGTAATTGTTATTTCTATCTTGTTAATCTTAACAAGGAAGAAACTATTTCTCATATTCAATGACATGATTGAGAGTGTATTTTGCACTAAAAATGTTGCAATTAAGTGTAATCACCCAAAAATTGTCATCTAGACTATGAGCACCCTTTCTAATATTTTTCTTAATTTATCCATCTCTTATTCTTGACCAAATCATCACTATGTCATTTGTTTGATGATAACCTATGGTTTAGCCACTTTATCCTAAGTCTTTTATTTAATTGAAAGAACATGCTCCCTTTTAATTAAATAAAATCTCCTAAAATCCAACTTATCCTAGGTGTGCACATGATAAATTATTCTTATTTTAATAATTAATGAAAAAAATTGTTTCACATGAGGGGCACACCTTTCTAGTTTAGTTGCACTCTTATACATCACCATTCAAGGTTCCTAATCTATTGGATCTCTTGGATAGAATGTTTTAGAGAAGCGTACTAGTTTTTGGTGTAAATCAAGAAGGGACAGATAATTTGAACAAGGATGGATCTAATAATGACAATGGCAATGTAAAAGACAAAAAATAAAATTGGAGCAAGAAAAGATTGTTAAAATGATTTTGAATAACTAAGAGGGGGATGAATTAGTTATCCTCGGGTCTAGATGTATCAGTTCAACTATTAACTACTTCAAATACTTTAGATCTAAATATTTAGTAGCTCAGTCTTTATAGCAAATAATTATCAACAGAAAAATGTAGTCCATTGTCGTGATAGTAACAAACTTTGTAGAATGTAAAATATTAATAGTAAAATATCTCAAATAACATCCACACAAGTATGATACTGGGACTTAACTTGGAAACCCAATTTGGAAAAAAACCACTAGTAACATATTGCCAATTTTTCACTCTTCTAAAGTGAGCTCTATTAGGATCCAAACTTGTTGAAGGTTACAAAACACAATGTTAAATGTGACCTTGCTAAAGGATTTAACCACCTTGTTAGGAGTGGCCTTGTTAGAGAGCTTTAGAACATTCCATTAGAATGTTCCCTTGATTAAAGGATTTGAATAATGATATAATGGTTAGAAAGTAACAGTAGATTGAATTGATAAATTCAACTCACTTGGTAAATAAATATCACAAATTCGGTTCATCAACTGACTCATTGATTAGTTTCCATTAACATCTCCATCAATGTTCACTTGACAATCCTTCAAGCAATCACTCTTCAACTCAACACTTCATCATTCAACCTTCTTCTCAAGTTTTCCAATCAAAAAAATCAACAACTACTCCAACCATACTAGATTAGCCCTTGTGCCGCCTTAAATAGTTAATTTTGATCTTTTTCCACTTTAATATCATTGAGATCTTAGGGTTAGGTCAGATTCATTGAATCCTTCCATCAATTTGTCTCCTCTTTTTTCTTCTAGAAACTTCTCCAAACTTCTCCTTGAATTTATGCATAGAAATGCTCAAACATAGTTTCCCTTGAATTAAATAGTCCAAGTCATCTATTGTTATCTTCAACACATTTTCCATATTCCAATAATTCAGTTGTGTCGGCTGGAAATCAAGATTTCTTCAAAATTTGTGAAATGTTGTCCTTGGGCCAACACTAGTTTTGGCATTTAGTCATCATTGAATTACTCAGTCAACACTAACTATTATGTCCAACACACTTTTTGATACTTAATATGAATTCTTGTTTAACACTATATTTTTCTTACCTTATACTATCGCTTGTTCAACTCTAGCATCACTTAACATAAACTTTGATTTCCTTTGTAATGCCCACACGTAGTTTTCTTTTATATTCTAATTGCCAAAGTCTTTTAGGCCAATTTTACACATTGATTAGTTTTAAAGATATCAGATTTACAGTTTTATGATATTATTTGATGACTTGGATTAGTGATATATCAGTGATGATTACTTGGTTGATTGTATTTCACATGTTGTTTAATGATTTTGGTTACTAGTGTATTAATGATGCTATAATGATTTGTAGTTAATAAATGAAATTTATTTCACTGTGATGTGAGATGATGTTTTTAATAATGACTATTTCATATTCGTAATGATGCATTTCTATACCTGAAAATTTGATTTTGAACTTGTAATTATTATGATACTTACCTCATACTTGCATGTGTATGGTGCATGTGTCTATTTTATCTTTTGTCTAATGTGTTTGATGTGGTTAAGGAAGGGAGTTGTAGTCACTTGCTATTCAGGATCTACATGATGTACCATTCCCTGCCATTGCCTGTTTAGTTTAGATACATTTATATACATGTACATGCTCATCTTTTATGTAGGATGTAGGTACTGGGCATCGACTTCCTTGAATTGCAAAGATGAGCGTACCTTATTACAAATACTCAAATGGTGAGAATGGAAAGATAATATTCAAGTCCAATCCTAGATATAGCCTAAATACTTGTCCTGCAAGGAGGACTTATAATAGACTGTCAACCATTCTTAAACCCATGAGTATTTTGTGCGTATGTGGTTTGATTCTTTCTTTGGTTAATTTTACTTATGCATTTCTTGAGGTTTGACTTGGTGATTTGCCTAATAGACTAGTTATTTTATGATTATTGGATCAATCATTGATATTGATTTATCAAATGTTATTTAATTTAAAAGTGGAAAAATATTAAAATAAGATGATCTTGCATTTTTGCAATTACTGTGATTAAAAGGATTTTTAGTTAAATTAAAAGATTTAATGTAAAAGTCCTAATTTTAGAAACCTATGAAAATTAAATATTAGATATTAAACTCTAATTATGGCATAGCATTATTATTATATTAATAAAGATTTAAAATTAGTGACATTTAAATAATGCACTTAAGTTATCTTTATTAATTAAATAATAAATAAATATCTTTTTATGAATTTACTTTAAATATTAAAGTTGAGAAATAAATAAAATAATAATAAAAGAATATTTTCAATTAAAAGTGGATTATTTTTGCATGAAAGGATGAATTAAATTAAATACTTACAATTTTAGAATTGTGGAGACAAAAACTCTAAAAGGTAATTAGAGCTCTATATTAGAGGGTTTTCAGGTCATTATTGCACACATAGGTTTTGGAGAACAACTCTGGGGTTTGGAAAAGAAGAGAATTTTTGTGGCTTGAAAGATTTTCTCTTGCACTTAGAATTTTACTCAGCTACTAGATTTTTAGCATCAGTGTGAGGTAGGGTTTGAAAAGCATAAGATTGAATATTTCATTGCAAAAGATCTGTATGCTTCATGTTTTCTGGGTGTTGGAATATTGATTTGTCATTCTATCTTATTAGTTCAAATCTATGCGAAGGATATCAGATTCTCATTCTTTCTTTATTTACAATAGAAATTTACAGCAAAACAAATTAATTAGATTGATTAAGGATTTGATTTATAAAAATTTGTAGGTTTAATCTACAATTGGGTTTTAATCTTCTTTTAAAACAAATATATTCATATATATTTAGTTGTTGATATTTATCTAATCTTACTTTAAAAAATTAACTTTATGTTATTGGAAAGTTTCTGTACCAGATCTGTGCCTGCACAGAAAACAAAAAATAAATAAATACTTTGTTTAGAAAATTCTTTATAAAAAAAAAAAAAAACAAATTCAAAATAAATAATAAATTAAATTAAATTCGTCTATTGTCAAAAAGTAAAGGACGATAACATAAAAGGGAGATGAGCATATACAAAAAGGGTATATTCATTTGCTTATTTTTTTATAAGACAAGAGAGGATAGATAATTTTTAAAAGGGAAAAGGAGTATAGACAAGAGAGGATGGATAATTTTTAAAAGGAAAAAGGAGTATAGATTCTTTTTATAATTTTAGTATAGTTTAGTTTGTTTAAGTAATTTAGGATTTAATTTAGTTTTAAATTAGTTTCTTTTTTTATATAGATGGTATAAAGTTAGTTTTCTAAAAAGATTAATTTAGCTTATTTTAAATTACTTTATATTAAACTAAAATTTATCTAATTTAAAGATCAATTATGATAATAGAATTTTTAAATTGATCAAGCTAATTTGGATTTTCAAATGAGACTTATTTATCAACTGATTTGTAAATTAGTTTTGTTAGAATAATTAATAATTCAAATATAATTTCTAATAAATTTGAACTATAACTAAATACTAATTATTGTATATGGTCATTTATTATTATTATTTTATCTATTCATATGGTCAAATTAGACTATTGAAACGCAACTAAGTTTATTTTGTGAATGAAACTTTGTATGTTCTATGTGTTTCCTTTGAAGTTTTTTAGTTTTATTTCATGATGGTTTTTCCAGTGAATGTTTAGTTAGCCAACTAGGGCATACACTAGAGTTTTTCCTTTCATGTTTCCTTTTAAAATATTCATCTACTCTGGAGTTATGCTGAGATTGTATTTTAATTTGAAAGTTGCATTTATGAGATTTTTTATGTGGTGCATCTATGCTACTTGGGTTGGGAGAACCAACCTGTTTTTGGGTTGCCTATTAATGAACTAGGTTTGATCTTTATGGGTGTTGTGGTCTAGGAAACAACTGTGTTTTATGTGCTTAGGAGAGGTTGTCTAGGTACATATCCTCAGGAGTGGCTTGTAGCAGGGGCCTGGGACCCAAAGTGGTTAGTGCCAAGGTAACCTATTGTAAGTTATGTAACAAGTGATAATTTGGTAATTAATATTTTGGGGAAACACACTAAAAAGATAAGTTAAAGATATTTTCCTACCCATACCTTGGGTGCTAGTATAGACTAAGGATGGAAATGTGATGACAGTATGATTGGTTTGCCTCATTTTCTTGAGATGGTTTTTCTGGTTCCACATGTGTCACATTGAGGGTCCAGGGTTTAGAAATGTAATCACCAAAAAATGGTCATCTAGACTATTAGCCCCCTTCTCAGCATTTTGGCTAAATTAATTTAATCACTTACCTAGACCAAATTGCTAATAATCAATTTATTTGATTATAACTTATAGTTTGACTATGCTATCCTAAGTTCATTATTTGATTAAAAGAACATGTCCCCTTTTAATTAAATAAAACACCCTATTCTTCTAACCCACTTAAAGTGCACACATAAAGTCCTTTTTCTATTTTACAATTAAAAGAAAAGGCTTGTGAGACTTTTGTCTTATATGACAAGTCAACTTATATTCTATTGGTTGACTTGTGTGTGCACATGGATCACTCCTATTTTTGAATTCCACCGTTGATCATCCACCATCTTCATCTTGATCTCCACCGAATGTAATCACCTAAAAATAGTCATCTAGACTATTAGCCCCCTTCTCAGCATTTTGGCTAAATTAATTTAATCACTTACCTAGACCAAATTGCTAATAATCAATTTATTTGATTATAACCTATAGTTTGACTATGCTATCCTAAGTTCATTATTTGATTAAAAGAACATGTCCCCTTTTAATTAAATAAAACACCCCATTCTTCTAACCCACTTAAAGTGCACGCATAAAGTCCTTTTTCTATTTTACAATTAAAAGAAAAGGCTTGTGAGACTTTTGTCTTATATGACAAGTCAACTTATATTCTATTGGTTGACTTGTGTGTGCACATGGATCACTCCTATTTTCGAATTCCACAGTTGATCATCCACCATCTTCATCTTGATCTCCACTGTCCATACATCTTTAAAAAGGAGAGAGCTTTCCCCCTCAAAGGATCCATCCTCATTTGAATATTGTCATGCTGTAGGTTTTCTAACAGGTTTCTTGGGAGCTTTGTGGAGAACTTCTCATTTCTTGTCTCATTCTCTCATTCCATCATATTAGCATAAGATCATATGGCATACTTAGCATAGTTGCATTTTAGTTTAACTTTGATTTCTTGCAATAATCTCACATAGTTTAAATATTTGGTTTTGTAACAATCTCATACATGCTTAGTATAGTTGCATTTTGCATTATCATCTTAGCTTAGTTTCCATACTTGCATTGCATTCTTGTTTTTGCATTATCCCACTCTAAACCCTTCTATCCAAACGATTCCATGAGTTTGAAATGCTCGAAGGCCGGCTTAGAGCTCCCTATCCACAGAGTGCAAGAGAGTATATTTCAAGAATAAGAAAGCTCTCAGATGAGCCTTAGAGATACTCTTCTTGCTAGTAAACCATGCAATGGGAGGTTCCAAAGACAAGATGCAAGAATGCAAATGTCCCAAGGAGTTCCTCAAGGATGCAATGCAAATGAAGATTAAGCTATAATGAAATGTAAAGTGGAGCTATGCTAAAACATGTATGAGAATGTTACAATACCATTATTAAGCTATGTGAGATTAAGCTACATGTAAAAATGAAAACTAAGCTACCTTTTCTTATTTTTTCTCACGTTTTTCGTACTGCTCTGTATTTTTTTTTTTACAATCGCAGTATTGGGCGACATTTTTCCAGTATCGCGCGATAGTTCACAGTACTGTCGTGCGACACTTTTTTTGGAAATAGTGTCATGCTTGTAGCCTGTATATTGTTGCCCTCTGTGCTGAATTATGTCACACTGATAAAGTAAAACTATCGCCTAAACAAAAATTGTCGCCCTCCTATACTGCGAAGTATCGTGCGAATTTTGTTTAGCAAAAAGTATCGCCTGACATTTTTTTGCTCGTTCCTTGAGGAATTTGATCAAATTTCTTCGTAGCTGGCTTGCTGTCATCTTTAAGCAGATTTCTAAACTATTTTTTACAGAAGTTTAATTCACAGTTTTTATGATTATTTTGTGCTAACTTATGGGCTAACGAGTTGTGATTGCAAGTTGCCTTTTTTGTGAAGAAAATATTGAAACCTTGCATACAAAAAGAACGCATGTCAAAGCTTCAAATGTGCAAGGGCTACTAATGTTGTTTGCAGGGCTGCCCAAAGCATAAAAACCCAAACTTGCTTGATTTTTTGTTTCCATGTGCGACATTGAATAAATTGTTCATTTTTTATAGGCACATAAAACTTGTGATTGGAATCTTTTGGTAATAGAAGAGTATGCTCTTCACCCTTGTGGTGAATCAAAAATATTGACTTGCCATTTGGTTTTAAAAACAAGGGGTAACTGAATCTTCCTGGCGTGTTTGGGAGAAAACAATTGGAATAGGAAAGTATGCTCTTCACCCTTGCGGTGAATCAGAAATCTTGACTTCCGAAAGTTGATCCACTTTGTATAGTTAAGATCCTTTAGAGGGCCTGCTCTCGGACAACCTGAGAGGGATAACCCAAGTGGGGACAAGCCAATTACCTGGCTCTTCCAACCCACTATAAACTCAAGGCTACCAAGGACACAAAACTTTGGTAGACGTAGTGTTTGTCTTTGCCTAGTGTGATCGCTTATGGGATTTCGACCATAGGGAGATCACTAGGCAAGAATGCTTAAGGTACTCTTGTGATCGCGAGATCGGTTACTCATCGCAAGGTGAGGTGTCCCATAATTGAATGCAAGAGAGATACTATGAACGAAAGCCCGATCTAAAAACCCTAAGTTAGTAACTACCCTTTTTAACCGCTCAACTTCTTGGTGCAAGGATCGATCCTAGTGGACTACCCGGATCACCCCAAGATTTACACTCACCATATGTGTTCCCTTGGTTGTGCTTATGGCACTTCCATGACAAAGCCAATATCTCTTGTGGGCAACCACTTGTTGTGAGGTGAAGGAGCATCAAGCGTGGGCTAAGTTGTTGAGTAATGAACTGTGACTCTAAGGTAGATTGCTTGGCTATTATTTTCGATGTTTTGACCAGTGTTAACGTTCTTGCAACATAAAAATTCCGATAAAGAGTTGTTAGGAAGGCTGTTCTGATATCCCAAGTGCGTATTGACAAGGTTGTTTTTACTTTTGATCAATTTTTTTGAAGACATGTTACAACACTTACTATTTGCAAACCTTGCTGTTTACTGATACAAGCTGAGACGAAACGCTGTCTGATTGAAACGACTGTCTGATTGACAAATTGAAACAAACTCCAAACCAAAAAATTGACTTTTTTTACACAAAACTGGCACTCTGTCGCACGCTTTGATGAGAAATATCACGCGACATTTTTTTCAAAAATTATGTCGCACGTCAGTAGTAAATTATGTTGCACTGTGTCTGATATTCCGTCGCACTTGGTATAAATATCTATCGCCTGAACAAAAAGTATCGCACTATTCCTGAAATTCTGTCGCACGACACTATTTGCTGAACTTATGTCACCCTCCTTTTGAGAAAGTATCGTCCAGAGTCATTTTGGGTCAAAAACAGAGTTTGCCGTCAGATTTGTTTGGTCTAAGGAGCATCACGCTAGTCACCCTTGATCCTGGTCACGTATCAGTGTGTGAAGAATTCATCCTAAGTTGAAAAGATGGGTTTAGTCCATCGAATGTAAGTCTTGAAACGTCTTGATAAATCACTTGTCAAAATTCAGCTATTATTTTTCTAGCTATCCACTATTGAGCTTCTCGCTCGTCCGCTCAGCTCGAGTCACCCGTGCTGTAAGATCTTGAGCACTGTTTAACAAGCCATCTAATCACATTTTGACAAATGACTAGTCCTGATCGTAAAAGCCTAAAATTTGGCTCGCTCTTCTTGTCCTACTAAACAAAGACAACTCTTTACATGCCGGTCACAACTAGATATCAAGGTGGTAACGGTAGCCACATGCCTTTCATTTTCAAACAATTGGAAACACCACCCAAATGTCCTCGCAAAAAACCTTGTGATAAGAACCTCAAATTTGATCAAACACAAACAACTAATGTTCGACACAACCCACTTTATAGTTTTGAAAATCCATTTGGTACACCCTTTGAGACACCCGAGGGTACGAGTGGTATAGTCACTATGGTGCATCCCGATGAAATTAAACGTCGCTTAGAAGAACAAGCATGTGAAACCCAAAGACTTTGGAGGCTATATACGCTACAAAGAGAGAAAATCAACAAGCTGAAACTGACAATCAGGCAGGCTATGAAGGATATAAAGGAACTTGTCCTCGAAATCCCTTTGAAAATAATGATGGTAATCACACACCTCCAAGGACTCCTAGAGTTGCCGCTGGTGCATGTCCTTCACCTAAACCATATCATCATGATAGTGATGAAGAAGTAACTAGCGAAGATGTGATCAAATTTCAACAAGGTGGCTTCACCCAAAAACTAATGCTCAGAGCTTTAGAGGAAAATGGAGACCAATAGTTTCGATACATGGTAGCTAGGGGATGGAAACTCCCTCAAGGTTTTAATGTTGAACATACTATCCCAAAACGAGAGCCCACTGAGGCTAAAATCTTAAGGGAAGAAATACAAGAACTAAGAAAACAATTTACACAACTGCAAACTTCTAAAGAGCCACCTAAGACATCATTTGTTGAATCAATTTGCGATCTTCCATTTGATAGGGGTCTACACATGCTACCATTTCATAAGGATATAGATGTTCCTAAGTATGACAAATATGATGGAAATGATGACCCTCACGACCATGTGAGACATTTCTATGCTATTAGCATGGACTTTATGCATCAAGACACCTTTCTTATGCGTTTGTTTCCTAGAAGTCTAAGAGGACAAGCTATGGAGTGGTTCACAAAATTGAGTCCTCCTCTTAAAACATTTGACGAACTTGTGCAACATTTCATCTAGCAATATTCGTACAACATTCAACATCCTGTGACAGTGCTAGACTTATGCAACATCAAACAAAGACTAGGAGAGTCTTTTGCAATATACCTTCAACGATGGAGATCTTTATACTCTCGGTATCCTCGGCAAGTGCTCGAGGCTAAAAAAATTGACATCTTTGTCAACATGCTTGTACCCGAATTATACTTTGATCTAAGAAAATAGTTATTCACATCCTTCAACGCCATGGTAGAAAGTGCATATTGCATTGAGGATGTTGCTATCAAAAAAGATGATATTACCATAAATAAGGATAGAATTAACAATGGGAACAGTAAAGACAAAGGCAAACCTTGGAACAAAAACAAGTATGTTGTCAATGACGGAGTAGTGGACACTCTTAAGACTAAGGAACCTGCATTTAACCTTTCCAATGCCATCTATGCAGCAAAGCAACAAGAAGGTTTGAAACCACAAACCTTTGACAAAGGCTCTGTAAGGAAACTTGACAATAAAGAATATAACTGTTTCCACATAACCCATAATAGATCTGAAATAAATATGGAATTAAAATCCACATGCAAGAGAATAGACAACATACCCACAAAATGTGACACAAGATATACCCTGGGAAACCCTCATTGAGGGAAAAACCCAGCCTCCAAAAGAATCCATCATCATGTATTATTCAGCAAAAATACCATTGCCATATAACCATGGAAGCCTTCATGGCCATAGCCACAACTGAGCAAACTATGTGAACAAGCATGAATCCACACATCCCATGCCATGCTTTCAACCTTCACAAATGCTCCCTTGGCTAACTTGTCAAGCCTTGTCTCGCTTGACTCTTGCCTTTTATCTTCTCCTTTTCACTCTTTCTCTCTCTCTACAACAACTACCCTTGTGGTTGCTTATATAGTAGCAAGTCCCACAAAACCACCAAGTGGTATTACATAAACCATGTGCTAAAACCATGTGCTACCTAACCCACTGACCCCCCATTTAATATTGGGCATTTAATTATTTTCCCCAATATTAAATAATTACATGAAATATTATCACAATGTTACAATACAACTCATCAAAAATATTCCATGGGAATCTTTACATGTTGCACATCCATCTAGGTACAAAATTAGATAACAAAATAAAATATAACAATATTATGCAATGTGTGCAACACCCATTATCTCAACAATCTCCCACTTGTTGTATACATTGCATAGGGTCAATCCGTAGCCACATAAATGAACAAGGGAGCAATCCCTCCTAGCACATCCACCATCATGGATCAAAATACACCAAGTGCTCCATCCTGGTACTCGCGACAAAATCAAAGTATCCAACATCTCAAATATGAATGATCTCACCTCCTATTATGCCACTACCACTGGACATACATAGAAGCCATCCAAAGAGAAAGCCACCCAATCTGTCACATTAGAAGATCATAAAATCCTGTACCCATAGCAAGTGCCAAACCCATCCAACTATCCATACCTCAAAGGTATAACAAGTCAATCTCATATCACTGACATATCCAATCTACAACCTGCAATCACAAGTCTCAAGAGCAATACCTGCCACATATATACCAAGAAGCTCCCACTACAAAAGATAATGCCAAATCTATAACCAATCCACTCACAACATCTCAAAGAAGTGAATCCATGTAGTATCAAGGACATCCATAATACATAAACTAATATCCTGCAAGAACAAATCTCATAAAAAGTCTCCTATACTCTCCCAAGTTCACCACAACCAACAGAGGAAAGAGAAAGAAATAACCATGTCATCTCTCACATGACATACATGAGCAAAAACCATTGATCACAATCTCTAACCAATCTCAAATCCAATGTAGTCAAAATTGAACATCCAGGAAGATAACCAAGACTAGAGAAACCATGCAAATCATAACCTGTATCATGTACTTCTACACACACCTCTAGATGTAAACTGTGCAAGTATGATCTCCTCCATAAAACCCCAACAAGAAGCCTCAACAACACCCAAACCATACCATATAACTAATCATGGATGTAATCCTCTCACCAGAAGATCAAACTCAATAAAACCATTCCTAAACCAAGGAATAACCATTCCTAATCCAAGGAATATGCCCAAATATAAAACTATCTCCCAAACTCAACCAGCATAACAACATATGCACATGGAGATAACCAATGCTAAACCATATCTCAAATGAACCCTCTAGAACTAACTCATGTACCATAGCTCAAGATCCATATCCATGAATGAAAAGCATAAATATAATGCACCTGAGAGAAAAAAATGGGCTATACCTCTCAAATAGAAAACCGCCAAGTAGACCAAGAGTGGGGAATGAGAATGCTCATCAAGATACCCAAGTCTCCAACCAAGACTCATCTAAGAATAATCTCCTCTCAAGTCCATATCAGGTGACTGCACCTCGGACTTCCTGCTGAAACCATCAACCGTCCCAAAAAATACTTCTCTAATCTAAGAGAAATTAGCATCACCACCATCTCTAAGTATCCATGAGCACCTGTAACCAATCAATCCATGCCAACTCCAAATGCAACATAGCAATATCATGAAGTATCCAGCTTATGATCAGTGTACTCAATACCAAGAAACTAAACCAAGATCAATGTCCAAGTTCCAACCATGGCCTCAGGAACATAAACATGACAACATGATCTTACCATCTCAACTAAAAAAAAGAGATAACATGCTCCATATGAACACACTATAACATGTCACAACTCTAAATGCGTATCAAGAGTATACCATGACATAATAATGAAACCATCCTCATACCAAGGATAACATGTCAAATAAAAGCATAAACCACACCTTTGCCAAGAACCCTGTGAGTCCTCAAGATGCAACCATCTCCACACACCATGAAGAAAACCATCTCCACATACTAGGAAGAACCATCTCCAGATACCATGAAGATAACCAAGAACTCCATGAGTCCTCAAGATCTAACCATCTTCATACACCATGAAGATAACAAGTGCACCATGCAAATGTCAAAGACGCTTCTGCAACAACAGGATCTAAGACAAACTTCCAACATCTGCAAAATCTCAATAAATATATCAATTACAACAACTCCCACTCAATCATGGTACCAAGTCACCTATGGCATCATAAAATCTATCATCTCCAAACCAAGAAGATATAAACCAAACCAGGAACTAATCCTGCACTGTCACCCCATCACTGTCACAAGCTTCCACTAAACCATGTATCCAAGCTATCCATGACATCATGATGAAAAACCATCCTCTAACTATGAGAATCAACCAAGGCATCAAACCATCAAAGAACTCAAAGTGCACATCATGAGCTCCTCAAAAGAAACCAAATAACCATGATCCTCAACCAAGAAGATATACCACCATTACCAAATCAGAAAATCCAAGCTAATGAACATCAAGGATGTACTTGTATAACCAATCATGTCATTCCAAAAATCCATGACACCATGATCACATCCATGAACTGAGCATCTATCTCTCAATATGTCCAACCTATCAGCATAAAATAGTCAACCAAAATCCTCCACCATGACTGTACCTGGTAACATCTCATCCCTTCTACATGAAGATAAAATCATGTGACTTAGGGCATAGACAACCCAAATCCAAGCCACCAATCTGAATATGCATCAATAATGAAAGATCAATGGGCAAAGACAAACCATAACCAAGCTATAAATGCAACCTGTAAGTATAGACCGCTTACAACACTGCACAACTTGTAGACCAAACAAGTCATCATACATATCCAAATCCAAACACTAATAACCATATCATCATGAGACCAATTTGAAATATGAACTGAGTATACAATGACATCAAAACTTAAATTTCCAATGCCATAAACTCACAATGTTACCATAGTCAAAATATATCTATAAATTGTTCAGATAAATATATCAACAAATAAATCATGCCAAACCTACACCAAATCTAAACCAATGTGTAGAGCTCTCCAAGAGCTTTCTGTTGACTACTCAAAGTCCAAAATCCGACTCCGTATGCCCAAGTTATGCCCCAATTCGTGCTCAAAATAAATAACATCTGACTTTAGGGCTCTTAAAATCTGACAAAATTTCAAAATCATAGATCCAAACCTACACCATCTTGTAGTGCTCTGAATTAGCTTTCCAACGCCTATAAGAACTCTGAAATTCGATATTCTGAGAGAAAGTTATGGCCATTTTACTAAGACAGTCTTTTTACCATTTTCAGTACGATTTTTAATTTTTAATTTTTTCAGTGACAAAAATTTTGACGAGATTAATTTTGACGGCCATCATGGGCTGAAACCAAAAAACTCTTTCATTTCCTCTAAACATGGCCAAACTAGGGCATATTACATATCAAAATTTATGGAAATGTGGACCCGGATCCAATGGTGAGGTCCTTTTTTACCCAAGAGGTCATTTCTACATGCTACCCCCCAAAACCCTCATTTAAAATGAGACATCCAAAAAAATCCTTTTGTCCAAAAAATTTCACATGCCCAAATATTTTAACATCCCATCATAACAGAAAATCCAAAACCCTTAGATCTACAATAAATTATTCATATATCTTGCCCTTTCTTTTATCCTCTCATGCATTCCCATGGATTCAATCTAGGGTTACAATAATAAAACCATAGCTCTGATACCACTTATAAGGAAACTTGGCAATAAAGAATATAACCGTTTCCACATAACCCATAATAAATCTAAAATAAATATGGAATTAAAATCCATATGCAAGAGAATAGACAACATACCCACAAAATGTGACACAAGATATACCCTGGGAAACCCTCATTGAGGGAAAAACCCAGCCTCCAAAAGCATCCATCATCATGTATTATTCAGCAAAAATACCACTGCCATATAACCATGGAAGCCTTCATGGCCATAGCCACAACCGAGAAAACTATCTGAACAAGCATGAATCCACACATCCCATGCCATGCTTTCAACCTTCACAAATGCTCCCTTGGCTAACCTGTCAAGCCTTGTCCCGCTTGAATCTTGCCTTTTATCTTCTCCTTGTCACTCTTTCTCTCGCTCTCTACAAAAACTACCCTTGTGGATGCTTATATAGTAGCAAGTCCCACAAAACCACCAAGTGGTATTACATAAACCATGTGCTAAAACCATGTGCTACCTAACCCACTGACCCCCCATTTAATATTGGGCATTTAATTCTTTTCCCCAATATTAAATAATTACATGAAATATTATCACAATGTTACAATACAACTCATAAAAAATATTCCATTGAAATCTTTACATGTTGCACATCCATCTAAGTACAACATTACATAACAAAATAAAATATAACAATATTATGCAATGTGTGCAACACCCATTATCTCAACAGGCTCTAAATTTGCAAAGAAGCGATGTGTTTACACACCTATGGTTGAGCCTTATGAAGTGGTTTTAAAAACCTTAATTGCAAACAAATTGGTCACCTTTCCAGACAACTCACATCCTTACGATCCACCCGTTAGACCTCCATGGTGGAGAGAAGATCATACTTGCAGCTATCGCCGAAGTAAGGGACATAACACAGAGAATTGCTTCAAACTCAAAGATGTAATTCAAGACCTCATCGAAGCTAGAAAAGTTGTTACAGATGTCCTTGTTAAGAATACTGATCATAAGGCTTTCCAAAAACCATTACCTGAATATGAAAAGGGTGAGACCTCAAGGGTAGCTGCCAAAAAGAATCATGACGCCAAAATCAGTTATGCTTACACTGACACTAATAATGTTATAAGCATGCTTGAGCCCATTGAATACGTATGTATGACAAGCTCCAACAATGACAACTGGCCAAATTATGATGCTAAAGATGAATGACCAAAAGTGGTCTTAAGGACATGATCCACTCCTCAAAATCATTCTGATACTAGACCTAAGGTGGTACTCCGGGTGGCTGAGTCTTCATCTTCTCAAGGTGAACCACTCAACGCTATCACTAGGGGGCAATCTAAGGTTGTCCTAAAAGTTGCTAATGATCCTAAAAATGCTTCATCATCTAAACAACCAATTACTTCCAAAATCTCCCACTATGATCTTGCTAGCCAACTGCAATGCACGCAAGCACAAATCTCCATTTTCGAATTGCTAGAATTATCTCCTTTGCACAGGGATATCCTTGAGAAAGCTTTACATACTGCCAATGTTCCCACAGATATTGATGTGGAACAATTCCAAGCTATGGTTAACCACATCTCCTTGCCTCACTATCTCACCTTTTTTGAAGAAGATGACCGAGCTCTCAGTCAACCCCATAACCTTGCTCTTCATATCGAAGTTCAAATCTTTCGTACCCGCGTCCGTTGAGTCCTGATAGACAATGGTGCAGGGTTAAATATCATTTTGTTCAATGTAATCCAACAATTGGGCATGTCTAAATTTTCCATCTATCCTAAGTGCAAGATCACTATAAAGGCCTATGATGAGGTTGAAAGGCCTTCTAAAGGTCTAATTGTAATACCAATCAGAGTTGGTCCAGTTGAGAAGAATGTCATTTTCCAAGTCTTAGACATACCACTTGCATACAACTTGTTGTTGGGATGACCATGGATTCACGATATGCAAGCAGTACCCTCTACATACCATCGGTGCATTAAGTTCCCTTTTAATGGTACTGAAGTAGTTGTCCCCGACAAAAACTCCATGTGTATCAACACATTATCTGCTGCTGAAACACTAGTCCCACACAATCGCTCTTCTCATGAGCTAGCACCATCTTTCACAGAATGTTAACAAAAACTAAAAATGATGAGCCTTGGTATGGGCGATTATACTTTATATTCTATTGCTGCCTTACCAATTTCCCCTCGGTCTTATGGGAAACCAACTATTGCAAAGAAGTCTTCTACTTTTGCTATGAAACTTTTTGGCTCTTTTGTGCAATCTTCCATACCACTGAAAGCAGAGAAGGAAGAACAAGCCATTAGGGACTGGATCTACAGAGAAGAGGAAGACAAGAAGGTTACAATGACTACCCCTATTTCTCCCAAAAAATATGGAAAAGGCTATAAATTTTTGACAAAAATGGGCTACCAGGGCCACGGGTCCTTAACTGGTTGTAAGAATGCTCTAGTTGAACCTTTAAGTCACACTCAAGGTCATGATGCTTGAGACACCACTGGTCTAGGCTTTGGGCTAGACAATAATACACCAAACTGTAGGCAAAGATTACTTATGTCTAGTGAATCAGAGGATGATGACTCTCCCATAATTGCTACTACTGCACAAGAAGAAGACTTTGTTCCTCTCACTTCCCTCCTTTGGGGGGAAGACATAGTTACTGCTAATAATGAAGAAGCTTCTACCTCCCAACAACATGAACAAGAAGGGTCTACTTCTGAGGACATAAATAGAGGACGAATTAGGCAGAATATTGCTCATCTCATAAATAGAGGTCGAAGTACAGATTCTCATGAGTATGAGTGGGAAAGCCTATCTGATGCATCTTGTGAGCTAGGGGTTGATGTCATTCATGCCTATGCAACCCGACCCGATGTAGTCGAACGGTCTAGTATGGGGTCAGATGAGTTTGACTCACAACATGTCTCAATGGATCACGCTAGTTCCTCTAGGACTATTCCTGAGCTAGACTCTTTTGCGACATTTTCTATATGCTCAACTTCACAGGTCACCAGAGATGACTCCTTCCGTATCAATCACATTGAAACTTCTCCCTCACTCTCGCTAATTTACCCAGATCTCATAGATTGGTCTATCCAAAATCAAAAACCTAAAATACGGTCTTTCCAAAATGACTATGAGATCGCTTGTTATCTAAACACAATTGAACCTGTCATTTCTTCCACCAGTGAACCCACAGTTAACATGACGGAATCGGATATCAAGTACCTCAGTCAAAAAATTAAAAGAAAAAATAAGCGATCAGACGACGAAAACCACAGTGTGGCGGTGTCTGACCCTCAAAAAAGTAAAAATAAAGACGTATCTAATGGTGAAAACCTCTCTGAGGCACCTACGGATGAGGTACTTGGTAGTCTGCCAAGCTATTTCCAAGATAGATCTTCATTTCTAGTCGAACCTACATAGCCTATCAACTTGGGAACAGAAGAATGTCCTCAGATTATCCATGTAGCTCAATCTTTGTCAGACAAAGAAAAGACACAGTTTTCTCAGTTCTTTCAAGACAAGAAGGTCAACTTCGCATGGACATACTCTGACATGCTAGGGCTTGATACAGATCTCATCATCCATCACTTATCAATCTCACCAGATGTCAAGCTTGTCAAACAGAAGTTAAGAAAAATGCATCCACATGTGGCTCTACTGGTCAAGACAGAGTTAGAAAAACTATTGAATGCAAACTTCATTAGGGCCATTGATTATGCTGAGTGGATTTCCAACATTGTACCTATCTCCAAGCATGACAAATCCATATGAGTCTGTACTAATTTTAGAGATCGCAATAAAGCATGACCCAAGGATGACTTTCCACTACCAAACATCGATATGATAGTGGACATGACTGCGGGTTATGAGATGTACTCGCTCATGGATGGATTTTCTGGGTATAACCAAATAAAGATAGCTCCAACAGACCAAGAAAAGATAGCCTTTACATGTGCATGGGGTACCTTTTGCTGGAATGTCATGCCTTTTGGGCTCAAAAATGCTGGCGCTACATATCAAAGAGCAATGACAACCATCTTTCATGATATGATGCATAAAAACATGGAAGACTATGTTGATGACACACTGGCGAAATCAAAGAAACGAGACACACATCTCAAAGACCTTAGTTTGATATTGGACCATATGGAACAATTCCAACTTAGGTTGAATCCAAAAAAATGTGGCTTTGGTGTCACTTCTGGAAAATTGCTAGGTTATATCATTTCAACAAAAGGCATTGAGGTTGACCCTGAAAAGGTCCAAGCTATCATGGATATGCCTCCACCAAAAACTATCAGTCAGCTTGGAGGTCTGCAAGGATGGCTACAATCCATAAGAAGATTTATCTCTCAATTAGCTGATAAGGCTCAACCTTTCAATAAAAATCTGCATAAAGGATCTACCCATATTTGGAACAGTGACTGTCAAGAAAGCTTAGACCAAATCAAAGGCTACTTGGAAAAACTGCCAGTTTTGATGCCACCCATTCTAGGAAAACCTTTGATTTTGTACATTTCAACTACAGATTCTTCTCTAGGAGCACTCTTAGCCCAAAGTGATGAGGTGGGTAAAGAAATAGCCATATACTATATCATTCAAACTTTGGTGGCTTATGAACTAAATTATACAAGTATAGAGAAGGCATGCCTTGCTGTAGTTTTTGCCTCCCAAAAACTTCGGCATTATATGTTGGCCCATACAGTTCACTTGATTGCCAAGATAGACCCTTTGAAATATTTATTAAGTAAAGCTGCACTTACTGGTCACCTTGCTAAATGGATGATGATTCTTTCCGAATTTGACATTCAGTATGTTGAACGTAAGGAAATCAAAGGATAGGCCATAGCTGACCAGTTGGCTGACTTCCCACTTGAAGATGTAGCACCTCTGCAAATTGAGTTTCCAGATGTCTCAATCATGAACATTACTGATAGAACATGGAAAATGTTTTTTGATGGATCCCATACATAGAATGGAGTAGGAGTAGGGGTGTTGTTTGTTTCCCCTCATGGTTATACAATCCCAAAGTCCTACAAATTATTGTTCCCATGTACAAACAATATTGCAGAGTATGAAGCATTAACAAATGGGATCAAAATGGCCCTTGAATGGTGAATAACTGAGCTACACATCTATGGGGATTCTCAACTAGTTTTGAACCAAGTGAATAATGAATATCAAACAAAGGATGATAAATTGATCCCTTATAAAAAGTTGATAGGTTCTCTAAGGAATTATTTTACCTTTGTAACATTCCAAAAAATTCCTAGAGCAAAAAATAAGGCTGCTGATGCTATGGCCACCTTAGCATCTATCCTCCAATTACAAGAACATGAATCACGATTTGAGTTCCTGGTGGAAGAATTGCGTCATCTAGCCTATGATTCTTCAGATAACCAGGTGATCTACACTATTGTGGGTCACGATTCCTCCCGCTATGTGGCTATTTTCTCCTACCTACGTGATCAGGTTATTCCCAAAACCCTCATGCACAACCAAAAACACCAACTCCTTCATAATGCCTCGCACTACACTTTGGTCTTTGGTGACTTGTATAGGAGGGGTCTAGATGGAATGTTTCTTAGGTGTTTAGAGCTAGAAGAGTCTGAGAAGGCACTTGCCAAAGTCCACGATGGCATTTGTGGGGCGCATTCTAATGGCCTTGCACTTGCCTGAAAACTGCTTAGGACGGGTTATTACTGGCCCACCATGCAAGCTGATGTTGTGCGCTATGCAAAGTCCTATCAGAAATGTTAGCTCCATGGTAACTTGATACATGCTCCTGGGCAAGAATTAATCCCTTCTGTGACATACTGGCCATTTTAGCAATGGGCCTTTGACTTGGTAGGAAAGATTCATCCAAGCTCATCCAGCAGTCATAAATTCATCATCACAACAACAAAATATTTCACTAAATGGGTTGAAGCTGTACCATTATCTGCTGCTACAGACAAACATGTTGCCCTGTTTATACTGAATCACATCATTTGTCAATATGGTATCCCATCCTCTATTGTTATGGATAATGGAGGGCAGTTCAAGAATAAGGACTTAAAACAACTATGCAAAAAGTTTCGAATTAAACAACACTGGTCCTCCATTTACTATCCCCAAGGGAATGGCCAAGCTGAGGCCTCTAATAAAACACTGCTGAAAATCCTACATCGCACAGTTCACAAGTTTGGGAAAGATTGGCACTTGCAAATAAATTTGGCACTTTGGGCCTATAGAACCTCTATTCGTACTCCTATAGGGGCTACACCCTTTTCTCTAGTCTATGGCTCTGAGGCTGTTCTCCCATTAGAAGTCGAGATACCTTCTTTGCGCGTCTCCTTACATGGGTTAATAACCGATGAAGATCATAGAGCTATGCGAGTATAGGAATTAGAGACTCTAGATGAATGGCACAAGGCTTCTTTTGATCACATGAGAGCTTATCATAAGTGCATGTCTACACAATATAACAAAAAGGTTCACCCCCATGAGTTCCAAGTTGGTGAACTCGTGCTTAGAGAGAATCCCAAAAATCAGCAAAATCGAGAACAAAAAGGGAAATTTGAACCTAATTGGTTAGGTCCTTACATTATCACAGCAGCATTTGGGTCTGGTGCTTACCAGTTGTCTACTTCAGAGGGTGAAGAACTTGCAGAACCTATCAACATCCTACACTTGAAGAAGTTCTATACTTAGAGGCTTGCTGCTCAGCTATCTTGTATATATCTATGAGCCTGAAAAAATCTTAAAAATTGGAAAATGTCCTGAAAAAATGATCATCTTAGTGAAAACCTTAGCTTGATTTATCACCCCAAAAAAAAAAAAAAAAAAAAAATCTGTCAAAGTGGTGAAAACCTGGAAACAGGTGCTACTTGAAACCCTTGCACCTATGTCTATCAATCTCAATCATCCACTTCGCTAGACATTTCCTAGCTTGGAATTGTTTCTTGTCCTCATCTTGGGGGCATAGCTACTTAGCCTGTGAGGTATTCTTGTGCATTAGGGTTTCTTTGACAACTCACAAAATAGTGTTTCTCAGCACTTCCCCCACTTTGACATCAAGTGTTTTTCAACACTTTACAGATAGTTTACCTACGGTCTCTGATGTCGCGATATTTCTCACTATCAGAATCAAGTCTGGAAGAAATGGCCAAGTGACTTACACACACACACACTTTAGCACTTAAACGACTGAGCTATGCTGACATTTATCTACTTTGTGTGCATGACATTTATCCCTAATAGTCTTTCAAGGATGTCATTGACTAGAAGACTGGGGGCATGGGGCATGTCTTCTTGATTTCTGCTTGTGGGTATACTTTGTTTGTCTATAGTTTTGTAAGCATTCATGCTTGTCCTATTCAACACATTGACTTACAAATGTATCATCCTTGACTATTTTGCAAGACCACACTCAGGGTTTATCCTGGCGCTTATGCCTTGATATAGGTGTAATTTTGCTAAATTAAACTTAGGGAATCTAATCGTGTAGTTATCTTGACTTACGTGTCTCTAATGCTTAGATTGAATTTCCACATACCTATCTAATATCGATCATATTCATATCCTCATAGTTATACTAGTGATGGTTGTATGATCTCATGATGTCCCTAATAAATGCTCAATGATGAAATTAAGAGTCTAAATGTTATGTGCTTCTTGCTGGTAAACCACTTTGCATAATTAGCTTGCATTTTAGGTTCAATTTTAGTCTTGCATTCTTGCATATGGGGAAAGCTCTCTCTTCATCT
Source organism: Cupressus sempervirens (assembly GCA_028749045.1). Classification (NCBI taxonomy): domain Eukaryota; kingdom Viridiplantae; phylum Streptophyta; class Pinopsida; order Cupressales; family Cupressaceae; genus Cupressus; species Cupressus sempervirens. The sequence goes on along the minus strand of CM053787.1, from coordinate 535,637,276 downwards.
TTTTGTGGACATATTAGCTAACTCCTTTCATATATTTCTTTCTTCTTGTTCATGTCTTTTCACCTTCTTAATCTTTTGCTACATTTCTTTACCTGTCATCACAAGGGGTTAATCCAAAAAAATCATCACATGCGATCTATCCAAGTGTCACATTTTCACAAAAATATTTAAATCTATACCACCCATATGAGAGATCAAAAACAATACACATAAGCATATACACATGCATGAGCTGGAAACAAAAAAAATGAAACATCACATGAAAGCTGAAAACATACATTTTTGAGACAAGTACACAAGAATATCGATAAACCCAGTATCTCATATATATATCAAATGTGTCATGGTACATATACAAATGTGAGATCCAAAATTTGGATATATGTCTCAAAAATACATAAGGTATAAATCAAAACACAATGTCATGTTTGACTGCCACCCTCCGCGGCTGGTGCTGGCCCTGGTGGAGGAGCCTGTCTCCTATCTGGTGCCTGCACTGCACCCTCTGATCTGCCTGCTCACTCTGAATAATCAGGAAGACCCTGTCCTGGTGGTACCACACTCCTATAGGCGGTATAATAGTATTCAGCTCGAGCACCATGATGCGCTGCCTCTCGTCTCGCAGCATCCCACTCTCAACGCAGCTCATATGCTCGTGCTTGCTCATCCATTAGCTGCTGATCCCATACTTGGATAGTCACCTGAAGTGCTTGCATCTCTATCTCCAAGGCATGGATCCTCGCACCCTACTCATCTCCTCCTACTGGCTACTCTGCAGGTGCCTCTACCCCCACCGCTCATCGCCTCCTCAAGGGCACCTCCTCCTCTCCTCTTGTCAGCTGCTCTATAGGTGCCTCTACCCTCATTGTTCACCGTCTCCTCAAAGGTACCTCCTCCTCCTCAGACTCCGAGGACTCCTCTGCCACATGCCTTGCCTGTGCTTGCATCCTCCTCTGCCCTGCTCAGGAACTCTCCCCCTCCATCTACCTCCCCCCTCTCCCTCCTCCTCCGCCTCCTCCTCCTCCGTCACCACCTCCACTTCCCACTCCTACAGGTGTTGCATCTGGATGTGTGAATTGGGGGAACAGGTGTCTCTGCATCTCATAAAGATACCCCGGATCAGCCCTTGCATCTGCCACATCTGGGCGATAATCCCAGGGAGTCGCCACTAGTGCTGCGGTATCTCGAACTACTGTATGATAGTCCAACATCGGCAACCATCCCAATCCCTCATCTATGCACATCCGAGCATAGGTAGTAGTCTCTAATAACACCACCTATCACTCTACAAACTACCACCATACGCGACTGATCATAAACTGCTCCACAATGTTTGTGCTCCGACCCACTAGTGGTCTGCTATAATGCATGTAATCTAACTCCCATGAATCTGACCACCGCTGACACTCCTGGTATGGTTGCCATGTGAATGCTATCAGCTCATCAAACATGCGTCGATAATAGGTCACATCTCCACTATGCCTCTGTGGGATGAAACCTCTATAACAAAAAAATGTACGACTGGCTGCGCTCTCGTGGCTGCACCCGTGGTCAGATCACAGCAATGTGCTCCCAAGCCCAAATCTGCGCTAACACTGCTCTGAATGCCCATGATCCACCCTCATGATATACTATCTCATGAAGCTCATGGTACATCTCTGCCAATATTGCAGGCCACCATGCCATCCTACGTGGTTGAGAGATCAGATCATATACCAGCCGACCCCATCCTAATGGAAAGCCCTTCTGGCCTCGGTCTGTCACCAGGGCCTGGGCTACCAAAGAACATAATAAGCTGGGAAAAGGATAATCATATCCATACTCAGTCATCAATCTCTCCCAACTCAGGTGATGATCCAAAATGGTCACATCCTGGAAAAGCTCCTGCACTCACGCTCGCCCCTCTATCAGGGTTGTATCATAGTACACCTGTGCCATCATGAAAACTTAACATCAGTACACCTGACATCCAACATTGAAATGGCTAAATCAAAAAACTACTAACCAAGTAACTTACCGGCTTGCCATGGCATGGCACTCTCAGAATGTGATATACGTCCTCCAAGGTAATCGACGCCTTGCCGGTCGTTAAGTGAAAGGTGTTATGCTCGCTATGCCACCTCTCTGCTAGCGCAGACAGCAAACCGTGGTTTGCCTGAATATGGGGCATCTGTACAACCCAACGCAAGCCCATAGCCACTAACGTAGTTTGCTCCTCATCGCTCAAATTCTACACAACACGTAAACCAACCACCCTGGGAGCTCTAATCTGTAATGTCAGGAATACCTCCTATCCAAGTAAAACAAAAATCATCAGTAATAGTCACATGATGAAAAAAAGCATTCAGAAAAACAACAAAACTCTATGTATGACACTTTTTACAAAGAGAGTGCGACACTTTTTTGAAGCAGTGTCACACAACATTATTTTACATAGTAGTGCAACATTTTTATGTTGTACGACACTTTACACCATATCGTGCGACATTTGGGTGTCACTCGTGCGACACATTTTCCTAAGCAATGCGACACTTTTTTTGAAAAAAAGTATTGCACGATAATATTTATGAAACCGTGCGATACTTGAAAAAGTATCGTGCAACTTTTTTTCAAAAAGCTTGAAAACGTTCGAAAAACTCACAAAAAGCTCGAAAAAGCAACAAAAAGATAGTCACTTATCGACGCCCCATATCGCTCTGGCCGGTTGTGCAACCGGCTGCGCTCGAAATGGTGTTGATGAAGAGGAATGTTTGCCTTAGCCATGATGCTATGTGGACCACACAAAATCTCTCAAATCACAAAAAGACAAATGAATAGTGAAAATGACACTTGAACCCCTTTGATATATCCTCCAACCTCATTTTGACCTAATTTTTAAAAACTCCTCAAAATTGCGTAAAAATTGCACCCCTAGCTAATTTCAATGTCCTGGATCCATTTTAGGGATCAAAATCGAAATTTGAGTTCATCTTAATGGTCAAAATCACATTTTAAAATTTTACCTTCTTTTGAGCAGTTAGCTGACCGTTTGAGGTCTAATCTTTGAATCATCGCTGGGGCATCTTCATTTCTTCATGTCTTCATCATTTCCATACTTCATATCTACTTCAATTCACCTTTTCACATCTAAATCATCTCTCTACTAGATTTGACCTAATTTTTATACTATATCCTTCAAGGTCAACTCTAGTCAAACTGGGGCATTTAATCAATTATTTTTTATAGTCATTCTTGGGTTCTAATCGTCTATCTGTAATCTTGGACATTGCTATATTATAATTTTCTCATGTCTAGCTACTTTCTGCTTCCTCTTACCTCATTTCTATTTCAATCCCGAGGGGGCAGAAATACTCTATTGCTGATTGTTACAACTATCTATTTCTTAGGAGCATTTGTTTGACCTTATCATTTGCTCTCGATCTTTTCACTTTGCTAGATGTTAGAATTCTTTTCGGATCCTAACATCATCTTCCTAATGTTCAGTACTACCGCTATCAGGCTGTGCATTTAGGACTTGCTATCTATTTCTGCATTTCATTCTTTGGAATCAAATATCTATATCTATCATTGCCTACTTGGCTTCGATGTTCTTTGACGTAATGTGTTCCCAGATCGATCACGCATTAGTCAAAGAGGGGAAAATGTAATCACCTAAAAATGGTCATCTAGACTATTAGCCCCCTTCTCAGCATTTTGGCTAAATTAATTTAATCACTTACCTAGACCAAATTGCTAATAATCAATTTATTTGATTATAACCTATAGTTTGACTATGCTATCCTAATTTCATTATTTGATTAAAAGAACATGTCCCCTTTGAATTAAATAAAACACCCCATTCTTCTAACCCACTTAAAGTGCACACATAAAGTCCTTTTTCTATTTTACAATTAAAAGAAAAGGCTTGTGAGACTTTTGTCTTATATGACAAGTCAACTTATATTCTATTGGTTGACTTGTGTGTGCACATGGATCACTCCTATTTTTGAATTCCACCGTTGATCATCCACCATCTTCATCTTGATCTCCACCGAATGTAATCACCTAAAAATAGTCATCTAGACTATTAGCCCCCTTCTCAACATTTTGGCTAAATTAATTTAATCACTTACCTAGACCAAATTGCTAATAATCAATTTATTTGATTATAACCTATAGTTTGACTATGCTATCCTAAGTTCATTATTTGATTAAAAGAACATGTCCCCTTTTAATTAAATAAAACACCCCATTCTTCTAACCCACTTAAAGTGCACGCATAAAGTCCTTTTTCTATTTTACAATTAAAAGAAAAGGCTTGTGAGATTTTTGTCTTATATGACAAGTCAACTTATATTCTATTGGTTGACTTGTGTGTGCACATGGATCACTCCTATTTTTGAATTCCACCGTTGATCATCCACCATCTTCATCTTGATCTCCACCATCCATACATCTTTAAAAAGGAGAGAGCTTTCCCCCTCAAAGGATCCATCCTCATTTGAATATTGTCATGCTGCAGGTTTTCTAACAGGTTTCTTGGGAGCTTTGTGGAGAACTTCTCATTTCTTGTCTCATTCTCTCATTCCATCATATTAGCATAAGATCATATGGAATTCTTAGTATAGTTGCATTTTAGTTTAACTTTGATTTCTTGCAATAATCTCACATAGTTTAAATATTTGGTTTTGTAAAAATCTCATACATGCTTAGTATAGCTACATTTTGCATTATCATCTTAGCTTAGTTTCCATACTTGCATTGCATTCTTGAGGGATTCCTTGAAGATATTTGCACTCTTGCTCTTGTCTCAAAGAACCTCTTGTTGCATGGTTTACTAGCAAGAAGTACATTTCTAAGGCTTGGTTGAGAGCCTTCATGCTGAAATACTAAGTCCTTGCACTCTGTGGATAGGGAGCTCTAAGCCGGCATCCAAGCATTCCAACTCATGGAATCGTTTGGATAGAATGGTTTAGAGTGTGACACAAATTCAAGTGTACAAGAATAACCTATCTAGGGTAACTAAACACTCAAGTGTCCAGGGTCTATTGTGAGAGTAGTCTAGGATAACTCAAATAGTTTGACCATGTGATGACACTCCCTAGAATGTAACTTAAGTCTCTTCTATGGTTTTTGTATTTTCCTTTAGAGGTGTTGTTATTGGTGGTGTACTTATTGTTGGATGTATTTATTGTGGTTATTTAATTTCATGGATGATGACTGGTGATTCATGGATGATGTACTTTTGACATGTGGTTCTTTAATTAAGGTTGATATCTTTCATTGACTTTATCTTATGATTTTGGTGATTTGATCTATTCTTGGTTTATGCATGATGCTTTGAATGTGATGTTGGTATTGGATTGAGTGTTCTTTCTTTTGGAGTATCTTATCTTCTTGAGTAGTATGTGTTACCTTTGATGTAGATTTGGCTAGTAGGTATTCTTTTCCTAGGAATGTTTCATGATTGAATAGTCATATGTTGATCATTTATTATCTGCCCTACACGATGGGAGTGGAAGCTTGACTAGGTAACCATGTAGTTGGGAGGTAGTGTGTTCTTACCATTTGGGTCCCCCTCGCATTTCTAGTTGTTGCATGTTTAAGGATAAAGTTGTACCTTTATCATTCTTATCCTTATCTTAGAGATTTCTATTTAGTTGATGTATATATGCTTTCATGTATTCTAATGTATTGTATCTATTCTCACATACCCTACGACATTTGCAGTGGATGTACTTTCATTATTTTAGTTTTATTTATACATTTTCTTATGAGATGATGTATATGTTATTCCTTTTGATCATGAAATTATATTTGAAACTTAAATTAATTAATATTACTTCTTAACGTAACTCAACATGAAGGAACCCTTCAGGAATTGAAACTATATTTGCAATTGCTTATGTGTATTTGATGTGTATGTTCATATTACTTCCACGCTAATTCTATCTTCTTGTTGTTTAAAATTTCAAAAAAAAAAGTTCAGTAAATATTATATCATATTAGGTTTATTTCTCTTAGGTTTCCAAGTGGGGTGTTTCATGCTTAATCTTCTGCTCTTTTTCTTGGTCAAGCCTATGCATTTTGTCTTTTATTGAGCACTTATTCTAGGATTCAGTACAATTTTGTTCTCCACCTAGGTTATGATTCAACAATCATATTATATTATCAAAGTCCAATTGATCAAGTGCCCATTGTAGTTCATTATGACTCAACCTTTCCTCTAGGTTGTTTTATTATGTCCTTATCAAATCCTATTCATTAATCATCTTGATATAGAACTCTACTCGAATAGAAATTGTCTTACCAATAAGGTTTGACATCAATGACAACATAAAAATTATTCCAATTACAATTTCCAACAATATCCCTCTTTGGCATTGATGGCAACACCTCTAGTTACCATGCAATCCAAAACATGTAATTACTTCAAGAGTTTCTCCCTCTATGTTTTATATTAGGCCTTCATTAATATCCTTAGTTTCATTTTGATTCTCCTATTAGTGTCCAACACTCTCCCTTTTTAGTTTCATTCTAATTCTCATCCATGCATCTCTAATATGTAACACATAGACTCCCTCTATCATATCAGATCATGAAATCAATCAACTTCATCTTGTATTGTTGGCAAAACCATTCACAATTTTTTTATGGATAATACATTCTCCCTCTTTGCAACATATTTTTTATTTGCATCTTAAGTCTTCATGAATATATCCCTCTTCATATGAGAATTATATAATATCTCCCTATTTGACAACAATGCCAAATATACTTCATCTTTCTCATACATCTTTACCATGTAGATATCTTCATGTTAGTACCTCTAAATCTCATTCACCATCTGCCATATGCTCTTATGATTGATATAAGACCTTGTTCTTCTCACTTCACTACATAAGGCAACTCCTACAGTATGACTTTCTACATCAACTTATAAGATATTATGATAAACACATTTAATGCAAATATCCATCTTAGCTTAAGTAGCCTTAGATAGGAGAATCATCTCTAATTTATCTCTTAGATACACATGTGTATCCTTAGGTAAAGCCTTAGTGAAAATATCATATATTTTCTCCTTAGTGCTTACAAATTTTAGTCTCACTTCTTTATCTTGAACCAACTCTCTCAAGTAATGATACTTGATAGCAATATGCTTGGTCTTTGTGTGTATTATAGTGTTCTTTGATATATTTATAGCACTTGTGTTATCATAATAGATAACAATAGGATCAATGAACTTTTATGTCATCTCTTTGAACAATTTCTTGATCCATACAATGGTAGAACAATTCATTATTGTTTCTACATATTCATCTTTTTCTATTGATTGTGAAATGCAATTTTGTTTCTTGCTTCTAAAAAACACTAGTCTCTTACCTAGAAAGAAATCTCCACCACTTATACTCTTTCTATCATCAACATTGCTTGCCCAATCAACATATGTGTACACTTTTAGCTCAATCTTGTCTTTCTTCTTGTGATATAGGCCATAGTCCTATGTTCCTTTTAGATATCTTAGTATTCTTTTCACTTCCATCATATGATTCTCTTTAGGATTTGTATAGAATCTTCCAACAATTCCAACTACTAATGCAATATCTGGTCTTTCTTGAACAACATATTGTAGTTACCCAATCATTAATCTATACAATGTTTGGTTTACATTAGTATAATCATCATTCTTAGATGACTTATTTCCTATAGCCATGGGTGTGTTGACTGGTCTTGAATCTTCCATCCCAAAAGTTTTCAGTATCTACTTGATATATTTTGATTGAGTAATGTAGATACCTTGCTTCATTTGATATAATTGTAAACCAACATAATTTGATTTCCCCAAAAAATAGACATTTTAAATTCCTTCAACATCTCATTAGCAAATGATTTATAGGTCCTCAAAATATGATATCAACAATAAATATTTCAGCTAGCAGTATCCCTTTACCATCTTCAATTTTTAGGTACATATTATTATTATTATTGGTCCTTCTGAAAGAAATCTTTACCAAATAATTATGCATCCTTTCATACCATGGTATAGGAGTTTTTTTTTCAATCCATGTAGTATTTTGTGTAGTTTACATACCATGTTGCTTTTGTTGAGATCAAAAAATCCTTCTAGTTATTCAATGTAAACCTCTTCTTCCAGTATTTTACTTAGAAATGCAGATTTGACATCCATTTGATATGCTTTTAATCCTTTATAAGTAGAATATGAAAGCAATATTCTAACTCATTCCAATATTACAATTGGGAAAAATGTTTCCCCGTAGTCAATACCTTCTTCTTGTGCATATTCTTTGCATAGAAATCAAGATTTGTTTCTTGTGACTTCCCCTTTCTTATTTAGTTTGTTCCTGAATACCCACTCAGTTTCAATAACATTTTTGCCCTTTGGTCTAGGTACCACTGACCAAGTTTTTTTCTTCTTTATTTGTTCACTTTTTTCATTCATTTCTTGAATCCAATCTTCATTGTCTAAAGAATCCTTTACTAATTTAGGCTCAAACTCACAAAGTTCCAACATCTTTATTTCAAAGATTTATTCAAGTGCATGATGTCTTCTCACATACATTGCTAGTGTAGATTTTTTCTTCTTTCCTCTTGTTTGGGTTCATCTAGAAAATTATTTTTGAGTTCATTTTGTATCTTTACTTCTTCTTTTGTTTCTCGACATTGGCTTCCTAGTGTTTGAAAGCTTCTTCTTGTATCTTAGCATCATTATGTTGATGGTCAATACCTATAGTCTATTGCTTGGTAGCTTGTTTTTGTAGCTCAACATTCATATTCTTCTATTGCTTGGTAATTTTTTTATCTAGTTTAGGTAAGGTACAAGGAACACATTTATTGACATATATGCTTGTGTTTTAGTCTTCAAGTTCTTTCTTGCATTAAATTTCATTCCTTTCTACATATTCATCAACTTTTATATTTTCACTTTCCACAACCTTATTAGTGTTAGAATTAAAACACTTATGAGCTTTTCTCTTTGTCCAATATCCTAGGAATTTTCCTTCATCACTTTTAGCATCAAGTTTTCCATTTCTATTATCCTTCAATCATTTTCTTCCAAAGACTTTTTAATACTTCACATTTGGTGGATACCCATACCATAACTCAAAGGGTGTAATGTTTGTACCTTTCTTGACTTGTACTCTATTCAAAGTATAGACTATTGTATTTACAAATTCTCTCTAGTACTTATGTGACACATTCTTCTCCATCATCAATGTTATTGTACAATCCATGATTGATCTCTTCCTCTTTTCAAATACTCCATTTTGTGGAGGGGTTCTAAGTGTTGACATCTGTCTCTTGATTCCTCTATCATTAAAGAATATGTTTAATTCATTAGAGATAAACACTCCTCCTCTATTAGACCTCAAGAACTTCATACTTTTACTTGTTTCCTTTTCAACTCATGCCAAAAATCACTTAAACAATTAAAAAGAATCAAAATTTTCTTTTAGAAACATTACAATCATCATTCTAGAATAATGATCTTATTTTCACAAACGTTAGTATGAACCAATTCTAAAATATCATTAGATGAATAGGTCTTTCTTTTGAAGCTATACTTTTTTATTTTTTCCAACTAATATTCTATACACATAGCATTATTAGGTTTCATTAATCTTGGTAATCCTCTTACTCTTTTCATCTTACTAATTCTTACCAAATTATCAAAAGTTCAGATGAAACAACCTCTTATATCATAGCCATATATCATCATATTGTGCAAACAAGCATGTCTCATCAGATAAATCTAGATAGAACAAGTTACCTCTTGCTTGTTATCCACTTCCAATTAGTTCACTAGTAGTATAAAAAGTCTTGGACTTTTTGTGGTGAAATTCAACTCTATACCCTAATTTGTTCAATTGTGAAACAAGTAAAAAAATATAGTTAAGTTCTTCAACCCAATAAACATTTTCACATTTGATCTTATTAGTGAATTGTATTGATCCTTTAGCTTTCAAAATACATGGTGCATCATTATCAAACTTAAAATAGCTACCTTTGTATTGTTTCATGGTTTCAAACTTACTTTTGTCACCAATAATGTGATGTGAACAACCATTATTAAATATTCATCCATCACCTTTACTCACATATGAAATTAATACATTTTTCTCATCTTCATCAGAATCTTCTTTCATAGCAACATAAACAACTTCATCATTACTATCAGATTCATTGTCAATTTCTTCTTTATCAATGTAATAAAATTTCTTACTTTTGTATTTGTAGTCCTTGTTTCTTCTATTGTCTTTGTCATCTCTTCTACCTTTGTACTTTCTTTCCCTTATTTCATCCTTGTCTTCTTTGTCAAGACATCTTGCAATAATACGACCAACTTTGTTACATGAAAAACATATTATAGGAAGTTTGTCTTTGAATTTTCTTTTTCCTCTTGGAAGTCTTCTAGCCATTAATGCTTCAATATCATCAAGACCATCAAGACCATCATCACATTTTCCTTTTCCTTTCTTATTAAGAGTCAATTTAGACTTGAAAGAAGATTCGATAATGGTAGGAGTAAAATTATAAAAAGTTTGACAATTCAAAAGTAGTAAGCCTACCAACTAATCCTTCCAAAGTCATATTGTTACCAGGGGTACATCTTAGGTATTGAAAAAACTCTAATAGCATAAATAGGAAGTAGGGTTCATAGTACCTTATTGGTCATAGTTTCGCTATAAATATTTCCATTAGATCCTCTATTAGAATTTACCACTTCTTTGACTAATCCACGATATTGAGCAATGGTTTCACCTTTTTTCATTCTCATCTCATCAAATTTGCCTCTCAAACTTTCTAATTTTTCTCTCAAAATATTTATGTCTACTCCATAGATAGTCTACATGGTATCCTGCATTTTCTTAGCAATAGTGTACTCCTTCATGTCATCAAACTCGGTGTACCTTAGGGTTGATGAAATCTCCAACATTACCTAATTGTGTTCTTGCTTCTCTTTCATTTGCTAAGATATCAGAGGGCTTGGTATCTCTACATATGCATTTTCCATATAATACACTGGCCCTTCTCCAATTCCTTCCAGATAAAACTTCATCAAACTCTATCATGCAGGGAAGTTATCCTTGTTCAGTCTTGTTACCTCCTTTTTGTACATCTTAATCTTTAGCTTCAAGTACCTTCAAAATTTTATCTATAAGAATAAATTCTCTAATACCAATTGTTAGAATAATTTAGAATAACTAAGAGGGGAGTGAATTAGTTATCCTTAGGTCCAAATGTACCAATTCAACTTTTAACCACTTCAAATACTTCAGATCTAAACATTTAGTAGCTTGGTCTCTTTAGAAAATACTCAACAATATAAATTTGTAGTCCATTGTCCTACTAGTAACAAACTTTTTAGAATATAAAACATTAACAACAATACATCTCAAATAACATCCACACAAGTATGAAACTAGGATTTAACATGGAAACCCAATTCAAGAAAAAACACTAGTAACATGTCACAAATTTTTCATTGTTCTAAATTTATCTCTATTAGGAGCCAACCTTGTTAAACATTACAAAACACATTTTAAAATATGATCTTGCTAAAGGATTTAATCATCTTTCTAGTGTCGGCCTTATTAGAGCACTTTAGAATATTCCATTAGAATGTCACCTTAATTAAAATATTTACATATGACCATTAGGTCAACCTTGTTTAAAGGATTTCAATATTGATAAAATGGTTAGAAACTAATAGTAGATTCATTTGAAAAATACAACTCACTTTGAAAATATAGATCACAAATTTGGTTCAATGATTGACTCATTGACTGGCATTTATTAACATTTCCATCACTTATTTTCTTGTAAATCCTTAAAGCAATCACTCTTTACCTCAACACTTCATTACTTAACCTTCTTTTCAAGTTTTCTAATAAAAAAAGTAAACAACTACTCCAATCTTACTAGATTATCCCTTATGCCTCCCCATATACGTAAGACTAATCTTTTTCTTCTTAAACATCATCATAGATCTTAGAGTTAGGTCTGATTCATTGAATCATTGAATCATTTTGTCTTATCTTTTCTCTTCTACAAACTTATCCAAACTTTTCCTTGAATTTATGCATAGAAATGTTCAAATATAATTTCCCTTGAATTAAATAATCTAGGTCATCCATCCTTATCTTCAACACATTTTCCATATTCCAAGAATTCAATTGTGTTGGCTAGAAATCAAGATCTCCTCATAATTTGTCAAATGATGTCCCTCAACCAACACTAGGTTTTGACACTTGATCATCACTAAATTACTCGATCGATACTAATTTTTTTATCTAGCATACTTTATGATACTTAGTCAATAGTATATATTTATCTTCTTATATTATTGCTTGATAAATTCTAGCATTACTTAGCATAAACTTCTAGTTCCTTACTCTTCTCTTTTTCTCGGTCAATCGTATGCATTTGGTCTTCTATTGACTACTTCTTCTAGGCTTCAATAGAGCTATCTTTTCCACTTAGGTTATGATTTAACAATCATATTATCTTTTCAAAGTCCAAATTGATCAATTGCTCATTGTAGTTCCTCATAACTCAACCTTTCCTCTAGGTTCTTTAGTTCTATATTTCTTCTCATATCCTCTTCATCAATCATCTTGATATGACACTCTACTCAGATAGAAATTGTCTTACCAATAAGTATTGATATTAATGATAATATAACAATGTTTCCAATTGTAATCTTCAACACACTTATGTTGTCAATGTGACTAAGACTAAGGAACATATATTAAATTTGGCTAGTCATGTCCTATCAACTAACTAATAAGATGTTTCTAAAAATAATAACTCCAAAAATTCTAAATATACATGAACATCAAAACCTAAGTGTGATTTCAATCCCTTGGCTGATTCTTATGATGTAATCCTTAAAAATTTTCTTCCAAATAAGAGTATCCCACTAATTAATGACTCGAGTGTAAGAATATATAGTCCACCTATATAACTGAAATGGGCGGGGGGGGGGGGTGGGGGGTGGGGGTAAATCAATTATCCAACTAATATCACAATTATCAATAGAACAAACTTAACCATATGAGTAATATAATCAGAAACTACAACAAGATAATCATACACAATAACACCAAATATGTTAACTAGGGAAACCCTTGATTAGAGGTAAAACCTCCATGGGGGTGGTACCCAAAAGATGATGTGCTAATATAAATATTCCTTAGTTAGAGGATGGACCATATTAGGAGTCTATAACAACATTCAATACATATAAGTTCATGTTAGGAGATTCCAACCTTTTTAGGAGTTATGGAGGATAGTTGGACCCACTACCAAAACAACTTCAAGGGAAAGATCAATGAACCCATTATTCAAATGGTCTCTATATTATTCCTTGTAGAATAATAGAAATGAATAGTATTGTTTCTTCCTCTTTCTATCATGTCAACCAAACTTCATCTCTTTTTGATCTTGTAACTAGATCACAAAACTCACATCAAATAATCCCCTAGATCTCTTACTCGCATTTAGTAAATGCTCTACTTCTTTTTATACTTTGTACTTCATACAATGATTACACCACTTTACAAATAAGGGAAAAATCTTTTTTTTTATACCCTATCTTCAAAATAATTCCTTGAGTTAGCCTTGAGGCTTTCCCAATTAATTATAATAAGATAATTAATTAATTATAATTATATAGCACTCTCGGCTAAGAGTCTATACAAAAATTTAGATGTGTGATATTGAGGCTTGTGCATCCACTGACATCATCATCTGACTATCCTCTATCATTGTTTGACCTCACATCTCTTTATTACATTTCAGATGAAATATATAATACAAACATCAGAAACTTCTTTCCAAGTACTTTGTCTCTAAACTGCTCTCTATAAATTAGGTAAAACTTCAGTACATCTTTAAACTACATCCTACATATTGAACCACATCATCAAGACACTGTGCTAAAAATGTCTATGGCCACACATCATCAGATGAGAAAAATCTTGTCCATGCAACTAAAATCTCTCTTTGTTACTTTGCCAATCTTCACATACTTACTGCTATGTTGACATCAATGACAAACACAGTCATGAATGTAACATGTCAATACTCACGAATGCTTAGGATACTCTCCTAATTTGGTATAATAAACATTCATGCTAACAATCTCCCCCTTTGGCATTGATGACAACATATGATGTAGGAACATCCAAGGTTTGCTTGCAATCCTACATGTTTGGAGGGATTTTGGCTTAAAGTTGAGGAGTTCAATAGATACTAGTGCTCGATGTGGTTTGTGGAACTTGGTATAGTCTATGGAACTTGGCATGGTCTAGAACTTAACATGGTCTTTGGAATTTGACATGGTCTCTGGAACTCGGTATGGTCTCCGGAGCTTGGTAATACTTGGGAATTTATTGGTGCTCGACTTGGTTTTGCTTACACTCAGTTTGGTCTTGGTTTCTATTGGTATCAAGTTGTTTGTGAGCTAACTTTGGTATTTAATTTGTGTATGGGTATTTAATTTAGTGGTGTAGGTAACTTGTGGGTTGACCTATATTTATGTAAGGAATTTAATTTATTTTATACAAGTTGGGCTAGCTTGTGGCTTAGTTGGGTATAAGTAAGGAGTTTTATGGAGTCTTTAGTAAGGAGGAGAAGTTGTTATCCTTCCAGCTTGGAGAAGGGGATGAAGTGTAGATAAATTTTTTGAAGAGCTAGGGTTGTGGCTTGAGCACTAGAGGATTTCTTGGTGGACTTGAGGGTACAAGTGTGGATTCTTCTTGGTGTTCTTATCCAGTTGTAGATCTAGAGTCTAGACTAGTTGAGATTGGTTATGGATTGTAAGTTGGATCTTGTTGATCTTGCAGAACTAATTTATAGTTGCTATTTATATTTGGCCCTAACTTGAAAGGCCTTACAATTGGGTATATTGCATGTAATCAATTGTTTTATGAATAAAGAGTATTAAGTTGGTATCAGATCTTGCATTTATGTTGTATTATTATTGTGTTTCAACTATGTGGTTATTTGTTTTGGGCTAGGACATCTTTGTTGGAGATTATCTTGCTTTGTACTACATCATATGGTATCAAAGCCTATTTTTTCTTGAGTGTGTTGACAGATCATTGAAGTTGAGGTAGTTTACTCTAGGATTTGCGGAGGAGATTGATTTGGTTACTAATTGATCTTCTAATTAGTGGATCTATTGCTTGGGGTTTGCTAAAATTTTGGAAGATGTCTCCAAGAATATTGGACCCTAGGGAAATTGATTATCTTAGTGATTTTGTGGAAAGAAGGATCTCAAAGAAGATAGGAGTAGAGTTTAGATCTGATATTGCATTGATGAAGATGACATGATTGATGAAATTGTGAGTGCTTTAGGTGGTGTACCTAGGCATGTGGGTACTAAAGGTAGCTATGAGGAAGTTGCTATATGTAATCACCTAAAAATGGTCATCTAGACTATTAGCCCCCTTTTCAACATTTTGGCAAAATTAATTTAATCACTTACCTAAGCCAAATTGCTAATAATCAATTTATTTGATTATAACCTATAGTTTGACTATGCTATCCTAAGTTCATTATTTGATTAAAAGAACATGTCCCCTTTTAATTAAATAAAAGACCCCATTCTTCTAACCCACTTAAAGTGCACACATAAAGTCCTTTTTCTATTTTGCAATTAAAAGAAAAGGCTTTGTGACTTTTTTCCTATATGACAAGTCAACTTATATTCTATTGGTTGACTTGTGTGTGCACATGGATCACTCCTCTTTTTTAATTCCACTGTTGATCATCCACCATCTTCATCTTGATCTCTACCATCCATACATCTTTAAAAGGGAGAGAGCTTTCACCCTCAATCAATCCTCATTTTGAATATTGTTATGCTGTAGGTTTTCTAATAGGTTTCTTTGGAGCTTTGTGGAGAACTTCTATTTCTTGTCTACATTCTCTCATCCATGGCATCATGGCATTTTAGCTTAGCTTAGCTTTCATTTTTACATGTAGCTTAATCTCACATAGCT
This sequence comes from Cupressus sempervirens, assembly GCA_028749045.1. Classification (NCBI taxonomy): domain Eukaryota; kingdom Viridiplantae; phylum Streptophyta; class Pinopsida; order Cupressales; family Cupressaceae; genus Cupressus; species Cupressus sempervirens. The sequence goes on along the minus strand of CM053787.1, from coordinate 535,621,263 downwards.
TAATAATAGTATTGTAACACTCTCATCCATGCTTAGAATAGTTTCACTTTGCATATTCATTCTAGTTTAATCTTTAGTTGCATTGCGTTGTTGAGGAACTCCTTGGGACATTTGCATTTTTGCATCTTGTCTTTGGAACCTCCCATTGCATGGTTTACTAGCAAGAAGGGTATCTCTAAGGCTAATCTGAGAGCCTTCTTATTCTTAAAATATACTCTCTTGCACTCCCTGGATAGGGAGCTCTAAGCCGGCATCCGAACATTCCAACTCATGGAATCGTTTGGATAGAAGGGTTTAGAGTGTGACACAATTCAAGTGTACATTTTTTGGCGCCCACCGTGGGGCTTGAATCAATTTTCTAGCTCCATTTGCTTTTATTTTTCATCTCTGGTTTTTTACAGCAGCATATTGGATCTAATCAAGTGCTTTTGTAAATTTTTCACTTTGGTTTTAAGGCCAACCCATATATAGATTGGTTTGAAGGCAAAAAATCTAGTCGGTTTAAAGATTCAATCATATCTTTTAAACCACTTATAGTTTGGTTTTAAATTTTTTTTTTTGGGTTGGGTATGTGCCCAACATGTCTAAGTTTGATTTTTAGAACATTTTGACATGATTTGCGTGAGTTATGAATTTCTCTTTATGTTTCATAAAAAGTCATTTTTGATCGCAAATTAGTGTATTTTTTGGAAAAATTTTCATTTTCAGAAATATTTTTGAATTATAAGGGGGGTGCTTTCTTCATGTTTTGAATTTTGAGGCTGTATTAAGGATCAAAAACCCGATTTGATGAATCTAGCCTGTTTTGAAAAATTGGGTCCCTAGGGCACAAATGAAGAGATTTTTTGAATTTCTTGCATTTTTGGAAAGATCATTGATTTTTAGTAGGGGTATCTTCTTTTTATTTCTATTTTTGGATCCGAAATAATAGCAAAAAAGTCTAATCTTGTTGACTAGATCAAAACCAAAGAGTAAAAATGAGAGCATTTGTGATTAGTTTGCACTTTCTTTGCATGCACTTGGTTGGAAGATAACTTGGATATTTGAGGCAACTAACCATTTATTATTGCAGTATTTTTATGTTATTTCACACTAACTTGTGGTGCTAACAAGTTGTGATTGTAGGTTGCCATCCTTGTGAAAAAAAAATTGAAACATTGCATAAAAAGAACGCATGTCAAAGCTTCAAATGCACAAGGGCTACTAATATTGTTTGCAGGGCTGCCCAAAGCATAAAAACCCAAACTTGCTTGATTTTTTGTTTCCATGTGCGGCATTGACTAATTGTTCATTTTTCATAGGCACATAAAACTTGTGATTAGAATCTTTTGGTAATAGGAGAGTATGCTCTTCACCCTTGTGGTGAATCAGAAATCTTGACTTGCCATTTGGTTTCAAAAGAAAGGGGTAACTGAATCTTCTTGGAATGTTTGGTAGAAAATAATTGGAATAGGAGAGTATGCTCTTCACCCTTGTGGTGAATCAGAAATTTTGACTTCCGAAAGTTGATCCACTTTGTATAGTTAGGATCCTTTAGAGGGCCTGCTCTTGGACAACCTGAGAGGAACGACCCAAGTGGGGACAAGCCGATTACCTGGCTCTTCCAACCCACTATAAACTCAAGGCTACCAAGGACATAAAACCTTGGTAGACGTAGTGTTTATCTTTGCCTAGTGTGATCACTTATGGGATTTCAACCATAGGGAGATCATTAGGCAAGAATTCTTAAAGTACTCTTGTGGTCGCAAGATCGATTACTCATCGCAAGGTGAGGTGTCCCATAATTGGGAGCAAGAGCAACACTATGAATGGAAGCCCTATCTAAACACCCTAAGTTAGTAACTACCTTTTTTAGCCGCTCAACTTCTTGGTGCAAGGATCGATCCTAGTGGACTACTCGGATCGTCGCAAGATTTTACACTTACCATATGTGTTCCCTTGGTTGTGCTTATGGCACTTCTATGACAAAGCCAATATCTCTTGTGGGCAACCACTTGGTGTGAGGTGAAGGAGCATCAAGCATGGGCCAAGTTGTTGAGTAATGAACCATGTCCTTTAGGTAGATATTGCTTGATGTGTTCTTGAATGTGCTAGACCTGTGGAAATATTTGGAACATACACATGATGATAGTTATACGGCTTTCTTTTAAGACCTCACATATGCTTGTATCATGCAAGGTTGCTTTGTCCCTTGCTTGATTGTTTGAAGAATACTCCATGTGTCACTATCTTGCTTGGAAAGAAATTGCTTTTGAACATCAAACTTGCTATGCTATCAACTATTGTCAAACTTTTTCAACCAAGTCAAAACATCAAGTCTTAACATTTTCTTGTGTTGCTTGCTAAGAGGAGTCTCATCATTTGACTTTTCTTTTATATGTCTCTAGTTCTTGAACATGCTTAAAGTGGCTCTTTGGTCTTAGTGCTCTTGGTCTTTCTATCTTCATGGTCTATGTCCACTTGCTAGTTATCTTTTTTCTGAAATGGTTACGTTGATTTCTTGACTACACTCTTGGGTTGGGAAAGTTGTTCACTTGTCACGCTGCTTGCTCTATTTATTTGGCTATTTGGGCATCTTGCCTAGCTGTTGACTTGATTCATTTATTTCGTAAGTTTCTTGGACATATTGTTTGACAAGTCGCTTTAATCTCTCTCTACTATCTTGGCAAGTGAACACTCTACCTCCTATAGTTTCAACATCAAGTTATCTTCTAGGCTCTTTTATGCTTGGCTTTGCATCTAAAACTATGGGACCTAAACCTTGTGCTACCAAACTTCAACCAAATCTAGATGATCATGATATCCTCCATGTCACTAAAGAGTTTCAAGATCTAGATGCACAATACAAAGAACTAGAAGAGACAAATGATCTTTCTTACCTTCATCTCTAAGCGCATGATAGAAATGAAGTCTAAACTTGAGAAAAGTTTGGAGGAGAAGATTGCATCATTACATGAATCTTCCTTAAGGTCTTTACATGCATGTGAGTCACCTTCATTGAGGTCATCCTCTTCTTCTAGGTCTACATGCTCTACTTCAAGACATCAAATATCTTCATCTTCTAGATCTAAAGACCTTTGTAGAGAACAAGCACTTGAGCCTATGCCAAAATTTCATGATGGACCTATCTTTGACGAAGATAATGATGAAGACATGAACGCATGCTATTCACTTGAGAAACAACAAGAAGATCCTAGACATATTTTTGAGAGGACTTTTACTCCCTTGGAACATTCTTATGATGAAACTTTGCAAAAACTTCTTGGCAATAAGATCATCATGTTACCTAAGTCTAGCTCATATGGAAACCCATTCTTGGATATCTATTGTGCTTATCATCAACATAATGAGCATAGTACATCAGATTGCATTGAGCTAAAACATAAAATCCAAGATCTTATTGATAATGGAATTATTGGAACCTCTAGTGACTCATGTGCTGAGGATACTTCTCTTGAGCAAGATTACGTTGATGAACCTATGTCTAGTAGTGGCTCCATTACATCTTCCACTTCTTCCAACACTCATGCATCTCCCAAAACTTCAAAGCTTTCCAACTTGCCTCCATCAAATAAATAACCTAATGCTTTCCACATTGACTACATGTATCCTCAAGGGCTACCTCTAAAAGAAACTCAAGCTAGCCTTCACTTGGATGCAAACCTTTTCCAAGCTACTAATCCTAAACATCCTCAACCTTCATGCACTACTATGCCTAATCCAAGCACTACTCCACTCACTCTTCATTCTCCCTTTTCCTTAGAAGTGGCTCCATGTCAAGAGGACTCTCAAAAATAAAAAGCTATAAATGTCAAGAAAGATCAAGATCAAACACCCTTTCATCTCTTTCAGGATTTTTCCCCTCCATATCCTATAACTTGTCCACCTCCTAAGTATGATGAAGATACCACTTCCATTATCTCCCTTGAGCTTACTAAAAATTATGAGAAAAGTTCTCTTCATATGCTATGCAAAGCTACTTGTCAAGATCAAAGTGTCCCCTCATGTTCTACTTCTCCACATCCACTTCAAAATTGTGCTCAAGGTTCAAGTTGTTCTATTAAAAAAAATTTCCCTATCAAAGGTACTCATGAGTCTATTGATGGCTTTGACCATGTTGCTCACTCTAAAGATGTTGATATCCCTTCCCACTATCCCTTTGCATCTCCTAAATCTATCCTTGGTCCTTATCCATCTAAGCTAAAGCATTCAAAACTTCCATCCATATTCGGGCCTTATGTTCCTCCATCTCCTACATTCACTCCTAGCTCATTCCCTAGCTCTCCTATATTACCTCAAGATCAACAAAGACACTCATCCTTGATGTCTTTTCACCCATCTATACATCTAAACTAGTCATATCATCCTTATTCATCCACAAATTCCAATTCCTTTGGAAGTAAGAATAAACATAAGAATCCATTGAAAAATGAAGATCACTATGTCCCATCTAATCGACATGTGAATGCTAAGAAGGAAAATTCACAAAAGAGACCGCAAAGGTCCACTATTAAGAGAGCTAAATCAAAGAAAATGTGGGTTCCTAAATCCATCATTGAATAAATGCACTCTCAAGCACCCAAAGAACGAAGAAAATCTAAAGCTATGTGGATTCCCAAGTCTCTTTTAAAAGAATTGATTATTGAAAATACTTCAAAGTTCACATTCAAGCTTCCAAAGGCTTCCATTCCATCTTCTTCCAAAAATCTTCCTAAAAAATATTCCAAAGCCTTCCACTCGACTTTTTTCCAAGTCTCTTCTACCCGCTCATACATCTAAATCTCAAGCTATTTCATCCATGATTCCTCCATCATTCCAATACCCTTCAAGGTGTGTGTTAATGTTGATCTTGTACAATATTTCAACTACCCTCATGAAATCCTCTAAAGCTTACACTAAATTTCTATACATGAACTATTATCTTCCATATACTCTTCCTACTACCATTTCTCTTTCATCACCCTATCAACATCTTTGAGCATACCTTTCTATGGTCTTGGCTTATCATGACTTATCTTTCCTATAGGAGCACTATCTAAATTCAAAAATCTTGAGCTCTTTCTAAAAATTCAAAAAAAAGAAGAAGAAGAAAAAATAGAAAAAATGAAAAAAACGAAAATGTGCCTTAGTGAAAACCACATCTTGTGGCACCTTGGTAGCAAAAGTAAAGAGAAATAAATTTATCCTATGGTGAAAACTACTTCTTATGGCACCTTAGATAAGTACCATGATGAAAACCTGGCAAACAGGCATCATGCATAATTCTTCCACCATCCATCTATCCCTTCTTCTCTCTTTGATCTTGACAATGTTGAGCTATCTTTGCATATTGGCTATCTTATCTACCAGATTTTCTATTGTGCTCTCTCATTCCCTCATAGCCTCCATCTTGAGCTTTATTTTTATTGCTCTATCCCATTACTATCCTATCTAGTTGACCCCTTGGTCTTGATCATAATAAATGAAAATGGTTCTCATAGGTCTCTTGACATGGCTACTCTTTTGGACTACACACTTCATGCTATCTCACTTGTTGGCTTCATTGCTTATCCTACATGCTATCTTTCTCATTACTTCCATTGCTTAGCCAAAATATGCTTCATATGACTATTTCACCTCTTTCCCTAGCTTGGGTACTCTTAAGGAGTCAATCCTTGAGGATCACTTTCACTTGCTTCGTATTCCTTTTTCATCCATCTTTGCTTATCCACTGGCTTGTTTCTCCATCGTGTCCTATACCTTGCTAGACATTGGGAGAAAATGATGTGATCTTGCTTGAGAACTAGTAATCTCTAAATTATTCTAAAAAATTCAAAAAATCATATATGATCCTGAAAAAAATCCTAAAAATAAAAAAATGTCTTGAAAAAAGATCATCTTAGTGAAAACCTAGCAATAGGCACTTTGATGTATCACCAAAAAAACATTGAAAAATTGAAAAATACAAAAAATTGAAAAAAGTCCTAAAAAAATCTGTCAAGTGGTGAAAACCTAGAAACAGGCACTACTTGAAACCCTCGCACCTATGTCTATCTGACTCAATCATCCACTTCGCTACACATTTCCTAGCTTGGAATTGTTTCTTGTCCTCATCTTGGGGGCATATCTACTTAGCCTATTGAGGTATTCTTGTGCATTAGGGTTTCTTTGACAACTCACAAAATAGTGTTTCTCAACACTTCCCCCACCTTGACATCAAGTGTTCTTCAACACCTTACAGATAGTTTACCTACGGTCTTCGATGTCACGATATTTCTCACTATCAGAATCAAGTATGGAAGAAATGGCCAAGTGACTTACACACACGCACTTTAAACGACTGAGGTATGCTAACATTTATCTACTTTGTGTGCTGTCTATGATGATTTATTTTCCATGTGTTCCCTCCCTAATAGTCTTTCAAGGATGTCATTGACTAGAAGACTGGGGGCATGGGGCATGCCTTCTTGATTTCTGCTTGTGGGTATACTTTGTCTGTCTATAGTGTTGTAAGAATTTATGCTGGTCCTATTCAACACGTTGACTTACAAATGTATCATCCTTGACTGTTTTGCAAGACCGCACTCAGGGTTTATCCTGGCACTTATGCCTTGATACAGGTGTAATCTTGCTAAATTAAACTTAGGGAATCTAATCATGTAGTTATCTTGACTTACATGTCTCTGATGCTTAGATTGGATTTTCACATACCTATCTAATATCGATCATATTCATATCCTCATAGTTATACTAGTGATGGTTGTATGATCTCATGATGTCCCTAATAAATGCTCAATGATGAAATTAAGAGTCTAAATGTTATGCGCTTCTTGCTGGTAAACCACTTTGCATATTAGCTTGCATTTTAGGTTCATTTTCTAGCTTAATCTTGCATTCTTGCATATGGGGAGAGCTCTCTTTCTTCATCTTTTTGTGGACATATTAGCTAACTCGTTTCATATATTTCTTTACTTTCTTCTTGTTCATGTCTTTTCACCTTCTTAATCTTTCGCTTCATCTCTTTTCTATCTTGTCATCACATTATATAAAATTTTGACCTCTTAAATAATTTTGACTTCCTAGATTCATTTTGGGGATCGAAATCCAAATTCGAGTTCATCTTGATGGTCAAAATTGTCTTTTAAAATTCTACTTCCTTCTGAGCAGTTAGCTGACCTTTTGAGGTCTAATCTCGGAATCATCACTGGGGCATCTTCATTTCTTCATGTCTTCATCATTTCCATACTTCATATCTACTTCAATTCACTGTTTCACATCTAAATCATCTTTCTACTAGATTTGACCTAATTTTTATGCTATATCCTTCAAGGTCAACTCTAGTCAAACTGGGGCATTTTATCAGTTTCTTATAGTCATTCTTGGGTTCTAATCATCTATCTGTCATCTTGGACATTGCTCTATTCTAATTTTCTCATGTCTAGCCAGTTTTTTCATCCCCTTACCTCATTTCAATTTTGATCTTGAGGGGGCAAAAATACTCTATTGCTAATTGTTACAGCTATCTATTTCTTAGGAGCATTTGTTTGACCTTATCACTTGCTCTCGATCTATTCGCTTTGCTAGATGTTAGAATTCTTTTCGGATCCTAACATCATCTTCCTAATGTTTAGTACTACTGCTATCAGGCTGTGTATTTAGGACTTGCTATCTATTTCTACATTTCACTCTTCAAAATTAGACATCTATATCTATCATTGCCTAGTTGGCTTCGATTTTCTTTGACATAATGTGTTCCCAGATTGATCACACATTAGTCAAAGAGGGGCAAATGTAATCACCTAAAAATAGTCATCTAGACTATTAGCCCCCTTTTCAACATTTTGGCGAAATTAATTTAATCACTTACCTAAGCCAAATTGCTAATAATTAATTTATTTGATTATAACCTATAGTTTGACTATGCTATCCTAAGTTCATTATTTGATTAAAAGAACATGTCCCCTTTTAATTAAATAAAAGACCCCATTCTTCTAACCCACTTAAAGTGCACACATAAAGTCCTTTTTCTATTTTGCAATTAAAAGAAAAGGCTTTGTGACTTTTGTCTTATATGACAAGTCAACTTATATTCTATTGGTTGACTTGTGTGTGCACATGGATCACTCCTCTTTTTTAATTCCACCATTGATCATCCACCATCTTCATCGTGATCTCTACCATCCATACATCTTTAAAAGGGAGAGAGCTTTCCCCCTCAATCAATCTTCATTTTGAATATTGTTATGCTGCAGGTTTTGTAACAGGTTTCTTTGGAGCTTTGTGGAGAACTTCTATTTCTTGTCTACATTCTCTCATCCATGGCATCATGGCATTTTAGCTTAGCTTAGCTTTCATTTTTACATGTAGCTTAATCTCACATAGGTTAATAATGGTATTGTAACACTCTCATCCATGCTTAGAATAGTTTCACTTTGCATATTCATTCTAGTTTAATCTTTAGTTGCATTGCATTCTTGAGGAACTCCTTGGGACATTTGCATTCTTGCATCTTGTCTTTGGAACCTCCCATTGCATGGTTTACTAGAAAGAAGAGTATCTCTAAGGCTAATCTAAGAGCCTTCTTATTCTTAAGATATACTCTCTTACACTCCATGGATAGGGAGATCTAAGACGGCATCCGAACATTCCAACTCATGGAATCGTTTGGATAGAAGGGTTTAGAGTGTGACACAATTCGAGTGTACACTATAGACTTTGAAGTTGCTAGATCTAGTGGTGAGGATAGAACTAATCATGTAGATAGAACTATTGGAACTGGTGCTGGTCAGTTTGCTAGACTTGGATCTCAGATTAAGTTGAAGCATACAATGGAGGTTTCTAATTTCTTAGTTACTTTAACTCCCAAAGACCTAATTGATTAGATTGGTGAATTGGAAGACTACTTTGAGCTTGAGGATATTGAGGATCCACTTAGAGTGAGGTTGGCACAAACTAAGTGAAAAGGACATGCTACTCTTTGGTGGAAATAATTGCAAAGGGCAGAGAAGAGGAAGGTGAAATGAAGATCACTAGATGGAGATTGATGGTGACTAAGTAGAAGACTAAGTTCATTCCTGCTGATTATGAACTTGAGTTATTTATAAGGTTACAAAATCTAAAGTAGAAATATATGTCTATGAAAGATTATACCGAGTTCTACAAGTTGACTATTCAGTCTAGTCATAGTGAATTGTCAAAGGAAAAGGTAGCTTGGTACATTAATGGTTTGAGATTCAATATTCAAGATGAGGTTGGTATGCTAAATATTTCTTCAATTGGGGATTCTTATTAGTATGCTTTGAAGGTAGAAGATAAGTTGAAGAGGAAGAGTCAAAGTAATGCTAGAGGGAAGGAGAAGTAGGATAGCTTGGCATAAGCTAAACCAAGTGCTAATGATGAAATTGAATATGTTAGGAGGATAGGTGAGGTGGGTTTAGAGGTAATTTTCTCAGATGTAGGAAGGAAGGGCATAGATATTTTGAATGACCACTTAGTAGGACAATTGCTATTATGAATGAGGATGTGGTTCAAGATAGTTAACCCGAAAAAGGAGAAAGTTTGTTGGCTCGATGAGTACTGGTTGGTGAGAGGACATCAAATTCTTGTTAGAGGACTAGTTTGTTTAGGACTTGTTGTAAGTCTAGTGGTAAAGTTTGCAAGGTGATTGTCGATGGTGGTAGTACTAATAACCTTGTTGCTAAGGAGATGGTTTAAAAACTTGGTTTGAAGAGAGTAAGACATCCTCATCCTTATAGGATTGACTGGTTGCAAGGTGAACATGATTTGGAAGTGAGGGATCAATGCCTTGTTCATTTCCAAAATGGGTAGTATAAGGATTAGGTGTTGTGCAATATTATGGACATGAATAGTTGTCATGTGTTACTTGGTGAACCTTGGAAATATGATTGTAGGGTTGTGCATGATTATGTCAAGAATGTGTTTACTATTGAGAAAGGGGTAGGGAGTTTTCCTTGATTCCTTTGCAAAATGAAGAGCTTGATGGGAGGAACCTAAATATTGGCATTTGAGTTGAGTTGAAAAATTATGAAAAGGTTGGAGATAAACATGTAAAGCAGACCTATAGCACACCAAAGATGGCTATGAAGAAGTAGAAGAAGAACAAAAGAAAGAGTGTAAAAGTTGAGGACTTGGAGGATATGTATGTGAAGAACCAATTTGGAATTTATGTGTTGAATCCTAGAAGATGTTCTTCAATCTTCTAGACCATCTTTTTAAACATAGGGTGCTTGATGCAGGAGCATCCTAGGTTTTCTTGCAATGCTACATGTTTAGAGGGATTTTAGCTTAAAGTTGTGGATTTTGGTAGATACCAGTGCTCAATGTGGTGTGTGGAACTTAGCATGGTCTATGAAACTCGACATGATCTATGGAACTTAGCATGGTCTAGAACTTAGCATGCTATCTAGAAATTGACATGGTCTCTAGAACTCAACATGGTCACTAGAACTCGGTATGGTCTCTTGAGCTTGGTAATGCTTGGGAATTTATTGGTGCTCAACTTGGTTTTGCTGCACTTGGTTTGATCTTGGTTTCTATTGATGTCAAGTTGTCTGTGAGCTAACTTTGGTATTTAATTTGTGTATGGGTATTTAATTTATTTAATTTAGTGTTGTAGATGACTTATGGGGGATTTAATTTAGTTTATAACATGTTGGGCTGACTTGTGACTTAGTTGGGTATAAGTAAGGGGTTTTGTGGAGTCTTTAGTGAGGAGGAGAAGTTGTTATCATTCTAGCTTAGATAAGGGGATGAAGTGTAGATGAAAATTTTGAAGAGCTAGGGTTGCAACTTGAGAACCAGAGAATTTCTTGGTAAACTTGAGGGTACAAGTGTGGATTCTTCTTGGTGTTCTTATCTAGTTTGGATCTAGACTAGCTAAGATTGGGATTGGATTGTAAGTTAGATCTTGTTGATCTTACAAAATTGATTTCTAGTTGTTGTTTGTACTTGGCCCTAACCCAAAAGGCCTTACAATTGGTCATATTGCATGCAATCAGTTGTTCTATGAATAAAGAGTATTGAATTGGTATTAGATCTTGCATTTGTGTTGCATTGTTTTTTATTAGGTAAAATAGGTTTTATAGGGATCCTGAAACCCAAAGTTTTACAACGAAAAGAGCTAAATAAAACAGTCTAAAAAAACAAAAAATTGCCTCAAAAGGCTAGAGACAAAATAAGGCCCGAAGCCAGTGACCAAAGGCCAGAGAGGAAAGGACAGGTGAGTAGGCTAGTGGTCATATGTGTCCATGGCCTTCAAGATTTTTGCAGCATCATTGTCCTTCTGACTGGCCATACCCTCCTGAATCCTAGTAGGAGCATTCATCTGGTTCCCCTGATTTGTTTGGTCATTGGCCTCTTTTTGAAGAACATCCTAGTTGAATCCCTGCTCTGTGTTTTGCTTCACATCCCTTTCAAGGCCAGTGGTAGTCAGATAGTCCCCCAGATTGACAATGTTCTCATTCAAGCTGTGAAGGGTGTCCACTATCTATTTGGTGATTATCTAGTGGATAGAATCCACTATGTGGCTATGTGATTATTTGTGTTGCATTGTTATTGTGTTTCCACTATGTGGCTATTTGCTAGGGTCTAGGACATCTCCTTTGGGGATTCTCCTAACTTGTACTACATCAACATAGATGAAAAACATCTAAGTTCCAAGAATACCAAAACAATATTATACTGTTGTTCTCATCTTTTTAAATCCTCTTCATAAATCAAATATGAAATCCTCTAAAACACTACATTGTTATTCTTCTTCTTTAGGATTGGCAACAGTTTCTCATAGTAAACAACTCACAAAACATATCTCCCCCATAGAGATATTCCTCCTTCTTTTGTAAATGAATCTTTCTAAATCTCCCTAATAAAGTAGATATTTCTCTACCATTCATACTTGAGGGTGTTTTTAATGTATATATCTCCCCCATTGACATCAATGACAAAGTCCTTATTATATCAATTTACTATTCCAAGTTTTCAACTAGCTCAAGTGTCCAAAGATACTATTCAAGACCAAATACCAAGAGTCCTTAATGACTTATCTCATCATAGATACTCCCCCATATGGGAAGCATCAACATTAAGTATAGTCTAACAATAGTGCTCTGTACCATTAGACTAATGCACTTACTGCATCACCTACTCAGAAGTAGGTAGGGGCTTAACCCCAGGCATACCTCTCAAGTACTCAAATGTATCTTTAGGTAAAGGATTCATAAATATATCTACAATCTAATCTTTAGTACTCATGTACTCTAATCTGATCTCCTTTTCTGCTACTTTTTATTTCACACATGATACTTATTGGATATATGCTTAGTATGAGAATGCAATATAGGATTCTTAGACATAATGTACTTATGTTATCATAGTATATGATAACAGGTTCTAAAAATTCTATCCTAATTTCTTTTAGTATTTTCTTGATCCCCATCATTTGATTATAATTATTTTCTCAACTATACATGTGTCATCTTTGCTAGGTAAATTATGACTAGTTATTATTGGTGTACCAACAAGCTTACAAATTTCTAATATAAATATCTTTAACAAGTATTTCAAGTACTTAGCTTGTGAAATGAAAATACCATCACTGCTCTACACAATTTGCAATCCTAGGAAAAACTTCATTTCTCCTATCTTGCTCATTTCAAACTCATTCGTCATTTCTTCAGCAAACTTATCACTTGCTTCATCATTACCTCCAAATATAATGTCATCAAAAAATATTACTATTATCAGAAAACCATTCTCAATTTCTATCAAATACAAATTGCTATCTATTGTACCTTTAAAAAATCCAAGCTTTGCCAAATAGCTATCCAACCTTGCATACTAGGTTCTAGATACTTGCATCAGACCATATAGAGTTTTCTTAGTCTGCATACCATGTCTTTTTCTTCTAAGAAAAACCTATAGGCTAATTCTTCTTCAAGTTCTCCATTTAGGAAGGTTAATTTAACATCCATTCGATATACCTTGAACTTTTTATTTGCTGCATAAGCCAAAAAAATTGTTACTACTTCCATTTTGGCTATAGGTGCATATATCTCCTAACAGTCTATGCCTTCTTGCTATGAATATCCCTTGCATACAAGTCTAGCCTTGTTTCTCACAACTTCACCTTTCTCATTCATCTTGTTTCTAAATACCCATTTGGTTCCTATCACATTCTTATCTTTAGGTCTAGGAACTAACTCCCATGTTTCATTCTTCACAATCTGATCTAATTCTTCCTTCATTGCTTGAATATATTAACCATATTTACATGTTTCATCTGCACTCTTAGGTTCAACTTGAGAAATCAAACATATCTCTTCATTAACTTTTTTTCTTGTCATCACACCTTTATCTTTTCTTACAATTATCTACACTAGAGGATGATTCTTTATTAGATTCCTGTTAGGGGTAGGAGTTGACCTTTCAACTATTATCTCATTTCTAGGTTTAGATCTTTGTTCTCCTCATTCTTGAATAGTCAACACATCATTCTACAGATCATTTGTAGTCTCAAAGAAAACTTCTGCATTTTGTCTAACAATTCTCAAATTATCTTTTTCTTCATCTGAATTGTAATCTAACATCTTTTCCTTAGTTCCAAATTTTTTATTAATCTTAACATTTGTGCAGTCAATTGTTGTCTTAGTTCTATGATTGAAACATATGTATGCCTTTCTTTTCAATGAGTAGCCAAGAAATATGCCTTCATCACTTCTTGGATCAAAATTTCCAATATCATCATCTGTCTTAATATAACACTTGCTACCAAATATTATGAAATACTTAATTGATAGTGAATGACTAAACCATAGTTCATAAGGTGTCTTTCTCATACCTTTTATGATATGTACTTTTTTCATAGTGTACATTGCTGTATTGACTACTTCTCTCCAAAATATCTTGCATGCATTATTCTCAAACAACATTGCTCTTGTTGCTTTTGCTACTCATCTATTTCTTTTTTTTGTAATCCCATTCTATTCAGGTGTCCTAGGTGAAGACAACTACCTTTTGATTCCATTCTCTTCACAAAATATGTTAAATTCTCTAGAGGAAAATTCTCCTCCTCTATCAAATCTCAAACATTTCATCTTAACACTAGATTCATTTTCAACTCTATTCTTAAATATCTTAATCATCTCAAAAGCTTCAAACTTCTCTTTAAGAAATGCTACCCACATCATTCTAGTAAAATCATCAACACAAATGATGAAATACCTTTCACCATAGAATCCTCTTGTTCTTGAGGGATCACTTAGATTTGTGTGAACAATCTCCAGCTTCTCTGTGGTAGTGAAATTTTTGCTGGGAAAAGATACCTTCTTCTTCTTAGTCAAAATACCTTCTTTGCAAACCACATTAGTAGGCCTAAGTAGGAAAATCTATAACTACACACATGCTACTAACCTTTGCAATATTATCGTAGTTTATATGAGAAAATCTCCTATGCCATAACCAACTATTATCCACTTTAGCAACTAAAAAAGTCATTTAAGTAGAATTCAATTGAAATACATTACCTCTAGACCTAGTTCTAGTTCCAATCATCTTACCATCCTTATCCTTTATAATGAAAGTCTTTTTGTGAATTGCAATTAATACCCTTTGTCCACCAAATGTCCAACACTTAAAAATTATGCTTCAATCCATCAACAAAATAAAAATCATCAACGTTAGATCTTCCATCTAAAGTAATTGATCTAATCCCTAGAATATGACAAACTAAATTATTGCCAACTCTAACAATACCTTCATCATAGTTCCTAAGTTTAACAAACTTATTGATATCACCAATCACATGATGTGAATAACCACTATTTATTATCCAATCATATTTATTTTCAACTTGGGAAACTAGAGCCTTTTCTTCTCTAATTTCTCTGTCAAGATCATCTTCTTTAATAGTTACAAATCCTAGCTCATCATCACTTTCACTTTGAGATCTTTCATTAGATTCCTCATCTTCATTAGCATACAAACAATTTCTATCTCTTCTAGGCTTAACTTTCCCTTATACTTTTTTTTCTCTTTTAGGAAATTTAGATGTATAATGACCAAACTCATTACATGTCCAACATTTAAAGATATTCTTATCATCTTTTTCTTTTCTCACAAGAAGTTCTATACCTTCTTTAATCTTCTTTTCTTCATCAAATCTAGTTCTACTACTACTAGGAAAATCTCCATGTGTGCTTGCACTTCTAGATAGGCTTGGCCAAACATTTAAGGAAGTGAAAGTTGTCTCAAATCTTGTCATTTCTCTTGATTACGTTAGATCTACTTCTATTTCTTCCAAGATTCCAAAAAATCTTTCCTTGGTAAACTCCTTAGTGCAGGGCATTAGTAGGTAAATCATCTAAGAAACTTTCTTGAATGGTGGTGCTAAATTTTTCAAGATCTTCCACACAGCCTCATCTTCTTCCTCGGTTGAACCATGTGACTTGATTCTTGCAAAATTTTTTGATATCCTACTAATAAGTTTCTTACAAATTCATCTTCTATCATTTTAGCATCTTGAAATGCACATATCCAATTTTTCAATGTTACTCTCTTTGTATGGATATCACCTTCAAAAGTAGATTCTAATGCTCTCCAAATTTTATGAGATATTTGAAGTGTCTTTACTTGACTGTATTCATTCTTCGGAAGCACCGATAGTAGGGCTTCTCTAGCTCTCATGTTGCACATGAATAGATCTCTCTCTGATTCACTACATTCTTCAAGCTTCTCTTCTTTCACAATCATCTTCTCACTCTTTGTCAAGATCCAATAACTCAGACCCATGCATAATAGACGAGTCTTCATCTTCTCCTTCCAACTATCATAGTTGGCCCCATAAAATCTAGGACTATTGTTTCTAAAAAGATTCACCATTGATCTCCCAAAGTTGTTAAGCTTATCCTTCAAGGACCTGAGGCTCTGATACCAATTGTTATACTATATAGTCCACCAATATAATTGAGAGGGGGGTGGGGCTAAATATGTTAGCCAACTAATATCAAAATTATCAACTTTAAACAAACTTGACCATATGAGTAATATAATAAAAAACCATAATAAGTTGCTCATACACAATAACACTAGGTATGTAAACTAGGGAAACCCTTGATCAGAGGGAAAACCCCAGTGGGGATGGTACCCACAAGATGATTTACTAATATAAATATTCCTTGTTAGAGAATGGACCCTATTAGGAATATATAACAACATGTAGTAAATATCAGTCCTTGTTAGGAGACTTTGAATCCCTGTTAGGAGTTTTGCACCTTGTTAGGAGTTGTGCCTAGCCTATTAGGATTTGTGCCAAGCCTATTAAGAGTTGTGGATGATAGTTGGACCCACTTCCCAAATAACTTCAAGGGAAAGATCAATGAACCCACTATCCAAATAATCTCTATATTAATCCTTGCAGAATAATAGAAATGAATAGTATTGTTTCTTCCTCTTTCTGTCCTATCAATAAGACTTCTACTCCTTATGATCTTGTAACTTGATCACAAAAATCACATCCAATAATCCCTTGGATCCCTTACTCACATTTATTAAATTCTATGCTCCGTTTCACACTTCATATTTCATATAGTGATTACAACACTTTACAAATAAAGAAAGTGATGCAGGAGCATCCAAAGGTATAAGGGCAATCCTGTGTCACCCAAAAAAATGTACTTAGACTTAGTTTCTATTTTATGTCTTTGCATTTTTGGATACCCATTTGGCTCAAATAAAGGTTCCAACTCTCATAGTTCAACTATCAGTGCATTTAAAAATCCCAAAAAAATAGGAGCATGCAATTTGACCATCATTTTGGTGACCTAGAAGGTGTGACTTGGCCAGATGAATGTAATCGAGATTTAGAGCATTCCAGAAAAAGAATCAGGTCAAAAGGCCCCACGGTTTGAAAGTTATTGCAGTTTTTCGGGTTTTGGAGACCCCCTAAGAATGCTTCAGAGTCAAGTTTGGGGCATTAAATGACCTCGAAAAGGGTCGAAAAATGGGGGACGAGCGAAGCTGGTCCATAGGGCTATAGAGCGCTTCAAGAGCTTTCCGAAAATGTAAACGGTTCGTCAATCGGAGTTACGGTTCAAAAGTTATGCCTCCCGGAAGTTCGGCTACCGTTTCTGGATTCTTCTAGAATTGCACCGACTTCTAACGCAGCTTCCGGAACCTTCTATTTTGTCGGTGGATGCCTACTAGCACTTTCTAGAATGTACTCCTAGTCCTTAACCCTCCGGGGTCTATTTAAGGAGATTTCTGGCATTGTAAAAGGCAGTTCGGATTGGAGCTTGAGAGGAGGTGCTAAAAGGAGAAATATTCTCCAGATTTATGCTATTGTAAGCCCGCAGGGCATGTTTTGAGTTTATTTTCTCTGCACTATTTGTACCAGCTTATTTTCTTAGTTAATATAATTTCCCCTTTCTATTGTGTCTATTCTGGTTGTTGGGTTGTGTCCCCATCAGAAAGCATCTTTCCTTTATATCATATCCTCAAAATAATTCCTTGAGTCAACCTTGAGGCTTTCTAAATTAATTATAATTATAATAAAACTATCAGCTCACAGTCTATACAAAACTTCACACATGTAATACTAGGGCTTTTACATATACTAACATCATCATCCAACTCTCCTTTGTCACTATCTGACCATGCATCTCTTTATTACATCTTAGATGAAAGACATAATACAAACATTAGAAACTACTTTTTGCGTACTTTGTCTTTGAAATTCTCTCTGTAAATTGGGTACAACTTCCATACGTCTTCTAATTACATGCTACACATTGAACCATGTCATTAGGACATTGTACTAAACATACCCATGGTCATGCATCATCAAACAAGAAAAACCTTGTCTGTGCAACTACAATCTCTCTCTGTTACTCTATCATTCTTCATAGACTTACTCCTATGTTGACATCAATGAAAAACATAGTCATGAATGGAACATGTAAATACTCTCCAAGGCTTAGGATACTCCATTAACATAGTGTCAACATTCTTACTAACATCAAGACCCTATGACCCTGATGTCAAATCTCCACACCAGAGAGATGATCACTACTGCAACTTTAATAGGAATAAGGGTCATAGTCTGAAAAATTATATCAAACTAAAATATATCATCCAAGACCTTATTAATGATAAAAATGTTGGTGAAGATGGACTCAAAATGATAGATGAGAAGAGATGCATACTATTGATGGATATAGATAGTGGTTTGCCCTCCTAGGATACAAGCTAATAAACTCTAAACCTAAATGTTGCACTGACTACATAGGGTCCTTCCTAATTAGGTTCAAATTTGTACGGTTTCTCTTTATGTTTCTAGTTCTTCTAGTTTATCTTTAGGACCAGATCATGAAACTCATAGTGATGAGCTCAAACTTTCTTGTTATAGCTCCCCTTGAGTGTGTTTTGGTAAGCTTTCAAATGTGTTAAGGCAGCTTGTCTCCACTAATGTAAGCTAGATTTCTTGCTAGCCCTTTTCTTTATTGAGGGCTCACTTAGGCTTCTCTCCTAGCCTACACTAGTAAATTTGGACCCAAATCTTGACCAATTTTGGTCAAAATTTTGAACCAAGTTTGTCGAAATTTTTCTCATCAAAATTTTGACCAAATTGTAGGTTGGTCAAAATTTTGATGGACATATTTGTTGAAATTTTGACCAACCTACAATTTGGTTGAAATTTCAATGAAAAAAATAGCGATAAACTTGGGTCAAATGGCCAAAATTTGGGTCCAAATTTACTAGTGGTATTAGGGTTCTCCTTAGTCACTCTAACCTTAAATGGATTGCTACATTATCCTCTTCACTTCCCTACCTAGCTACACCAAGATTTTTACAACTTGCTTCTTTCCTAGAGACATCTTCCCTTGTCCTTCAAACTCACAATTTCATTAAACTTGGTCATTTTACCTTCAACATGAAGTGATGGATGAAATTTAGTGGGTTTGAGACTCTCTCTATTCTTCTAGTCACAAATTCCATAGGTCTCCTTATCAATTCCTTCAAACTTGACAAAATTGTCCTAGTTAGACCTAATAGAATTAGGCCTCCGAAGTTAGCTTTTGGGCTACAACTCCAAATTTTCCTTAAAAATATGGTAAACCAACCTTAGATATGGATTCCCTTTTGCAAAAACTTCAATATTTTGTGGATTTTAGGTCCTCAACCTATTTGTACACCCATTTTCTTTATTTATGCCTAAAACCAAGTGTTTCAAGCATTTCCAATCAACACCTACTAGGGTCTCATGGAACGCATAGAAAAACTTTTCTTAGAAACTTCTCCTCACACACATACCATCATCATACATACCTTTTCCTTATAAAACTCTTAGATTGAAATATCTAATACATTCAATCCATCAATTTAACCTTACAAGAATTGTGATTGCCCAACCATCCAGCAAAAGATTGCCTAGGGCATCACTTAAAAAATAGAGAAAATGTTATTCTAGGTCTCTCCATTGGTATATACACTTTACAAAGAATCCATTTCCATGTCCTCAAATCCATGATGATTCCATCGTGAGGATTTATTGGTAATTTTTGCTTTCCTGCCCAAATTTACATATTTGAATTTGAACATAGCAACGTTCACATATTTGAAAATTCAAATAAAGTATGGTGCAAAAATAGTTCATGTTAAACTTTAGGTTATGGTTTTTTTCCTAAGTGACTACACACTTTAATATTTTGTGGGTCCACAACTTCCCCATTGTTAGATCTTTTCATGATCTACGATCATTGCTATGTTGCTATGCAAAGTTGCAAAACCTTTATTTCATGTGACATAGCAACAACTCGATCGACCCCTTTCCTATCAGAACAAATAAACAATTGTTAGAGAATGTCAACTTTTTTTTGGTTTCTTATTTTATAGGGTAATGATTGTGTAAGGTGTGTGGGCTAGTTCCTTCGGTGCACCTTACTCGTCATTAGATCTTTCATCATCTATAGTTGTCTCTTTGTCACTTTGTAGAGTTGCATGACCTTTATGTCATGGATAAAGTGATAGCATGCCATGTGTCTATGTGGCTCTGAGTTTCTTTGGTGGGCCATCTTTCCAACTATGCTAACATGCCAATGTTGTGTTGTGTGGGCCATAGGGTGACATGGTGATGAGTTGGATTGAGTTGGTGTACAATGAGATTTTCATTGGTTGAGCCTCTGACATGTCGATGCTATGGGCCACATGTTCTTAGTTTCTACCTCCTACTATCTAATGCAAATAGATCAAGTTTGGTTGCTTTCTCTCTATGGGAAGTTGCTTGATCTTTAATAATAGTGAAAAAGGAATGGGTTGACATGCAGTATGGTGGGTCCCTTCCTTTTTTGGTTTTCAATGATGTGGACGAAGTGTCAGATAGGTTGGAAAAAAACCCTGTTTCTATTGGTTGGTGCACTAGCAAGGTTGATAGTTTTTTGGGGCCATCAGATGGAGGAAGATCAATGTATCTTGCTTTATCACTATAGGAAGTTTCTCAATTTTTAGTCATAGTGACATAGTGAGGTCTTGCAACATGTCCCAATGGACCCAAATTAAGTTTTCATCATAGTTAAGGTTGACAGTACCATAAACCATCACGATTAAGTTTGAAGGTGGTGTAGTTAGTTAAACATGATATGGTCATATGTGTAAAGACTCCATGAGGTGGTAAAAGGAAATAATATGGTTGGTCCACATGGAGGTTTCTAGTTGCATGACTAGGTTGACCTACTGACATTGCTAATTCACAAGCCATAAACAAGGAAATATTGGGTTTTCTTGCATGTTCTGATCTTTTTGATCAATTTCAACCACTCTAGAGTTAATGCTAAGTTTTAACAGTGTAAAGGACACTCTTCCCACTATCTAATCATCCATTTTGAAGAGTTTTAGCACTGATTGGTGCCATTTCCATCACTTTAGGGTTTTCTCTAGTCAAGGTTTCCATGATTTTCATGCCTTTGCAAATGTACCAAATCAAATCTAGTGTTTGGGTCACCTTGATTGTTCTTTGAGCACTTAATGATGGTGGTTGTAAAGTAACATGAGTTAGAAATATCTTAGTTATGCCTAAGCTATAAAGAATTTTTTTTAATCTTTTAAAGGGGATTTTTCTCTGATTCTCTAGTATTGCTTCTATGCATACTACTATAATTTCTTATGCCTTTGTGCCATTATAATCCTTTGATTGAGTCTCTTTTAGCCATTAACACACTATACAAGTTCTCTTTGCCTTTGGTTAATGTTTTTTGTCTATATTTTGCAATTTTCAAGATTATACATACTTTTGACATTTGAATGATATTAAGTGAAGATTCTTCCTATAGCATTCTTTTGTTGTCAGATCTACATGTGGTTTTTGAATTAAGCAAAGTCTAAATCTATATTCTTTGAGGTTATAACTAGCTAACTATGCATTTATGGGTAGAGCTAAGGTCAAACACTATATTTTGGTGCATCAGCCCCTTATATTAGATTAGGTAGTTTGATTTCATGCATTCCTTCTCCCTTTTCTTCTTCAAGAGTACTTAGGTGCATTCTAATAGAAAAGGAAGCTAGTCTTCTCTAGAGAGTCAACTGCCTAGTTCAAGTTCCATAGCTTGGAGATTGTTTCCATGCTTCACAAGGTTGTACTTAGGTAAAAATTTGGACAAGGGTGCAAACTTTTGTGATAAATTTTTTTGGCATGCTTGGTGGGACTCTGTAACAAGAAGATTTCAAGTCTATCAGTTTCAAGAAGAAGAAAATTTCATTATTATGATGGAGAGATGGTACTAGCTTCAATATTCAAGCCTTCAAGAGGCTTATTCTTCACGTATTTAGTGACTTTAAGCTTCAAATACATCTAGTTTTAGACCTAGTCATAGTGATTTATGCCCAAAGCTAAAACAAGGACATCTTCTAGAGGTAAGTTTCAATACCAAGAGCTTTAATTTTTCAATCCTAAAGGAAGATAGATGAGAGTATCTTTATCACTAGTTAGGAGTATAGAGGAAATACATACCCCTACAAGATCAATCTCCACTCCTCCTATTGTGAGACTCAACCTAGAAAGACATTAGCTCATATTAACATACCACTTTCTTATATAGCTAGAGCTCATTATTTTCCCACCTTTAATGGTGGAAGTCCTCTTTTATTAGCTCAAAGACATGACATACTAGTAGTTGCACTTAAAAGCATACTTGAGTTCACTGGTGAAACTTCTATCTCTCGCTTAGAACAAATTTAAGAGGTTAAAAATGTCTATAATATCTATGGTATTATAGAAGATAATGTGGCTGTTAGACTCCTAGATTCATATTTAAAAGGGAAGGTCCTATAATGGTACTAGGGTCTATCACATGGTTCTATAACAAATTGGGATGGGTTAGGTCCAAGATTATGTAAATAATTTGAGGATAAAAGTAACTATTCATCACTTTTAGAATAGCTTACTACCATAAAAAGAGCTCCTTGTGAGTGTATGACCAATTTCAACTACAAATTCCAAATGACATGGGATAGAATACCTAATTTAGTGAAGCCTACCCTTGGTAATGCGTTCTTGCATTACCTCAGAGCTTTTAACAATGATGTCGCCACTACAATCAAAACCATGGGAGGAGATATCTTATCTGATGCTTATGAAATAACAATAAGGATAGAAAACATATTAATACAAGAAATAAAGCTAGCTCTAAGGCCTCCTATGCCTTTCTTCCCTGATATCCCAAATCACCAACCAATAATGGCCCCTATTCTTACAACTTCACATCAGAACCCTTTGCTTTAGCAACTCAAGCTTCCACATCTTTGAATGGAATGGATGAAATCAAAGAGATGATTTAGTCTATGATTTTGAACATAAATAAAATATTGCAAGGTTAAGAGAAAAAGTTGGAGGATGGTTTCTCTATGATACATAAAGTGAGCAACAAAGTAGTGAATTTGGAGAGACAACAAGCTCAAGGTAGTAAGGCTCATCAACTGCAATATCAAGCTATGAACAATGGTAGGACTTGAAACCATAATGAAGGGAATAATTATTTTAAATGCATAGGAAAAATAGTCATGCTTCTACCTTAAACACAAATCACGATATGGCCATACTCCCTCAAAACAATATGGCTCAAGATCAAGATTTTTGTCCCTCCTGCAACTACTCCTATGCCTATTGTATGTGTCAAAGGATGAATTTTATTTGGCTTTGACCACTCAAGAGCCTACAAGAGGACAAATATATAATGAAAGCCAACCCAAGGATACCTCACATATGCAAATACAAGGTGATTGCTCCTTCATGAACCATTAGGTGGAGGAACATTGCAATGTAAACCAAAATTCCATTGCTCACAACACTAGGAGAAAAAGAAGAGCTATTGAAGATGTTACCCCTCCTCCTCCCAACTAGGCCTCAATGTCAAATGCAATACCTCAGGTTCAAGTAGAAAATGATCAATCCAATGCTCCTCAACAACAAAGACATAACAATAACAAAGGAGATGTGAATAGTCCCCAAGTTACTCCATCTCAATCTCCCATACATGCATCTCCCAAGACTTCTACTAGAACACCTAATGCCTCATTTAGTATGGTAGAGAAAATGAAGAAGACATATGTGAATATTTCCATGTGGGACACTATTGCTACTATACCCATGCAAAAGAGGCTACTACAGTAAGAATTGGAAAAAATTGAGCCAAAGGACCAATCACCTAGCATGAAAAATGCCACAAGTATAGTAAAACCATGAAGGGAGGTAGAAACAAGTAAAAAGGTTAGACCTCCTCCATTTTATGTTTCTTTAATTGTAGGTGATAAACTAGTCCACAATTGCATGATTGATTCATGGACTAGTAGTTCAATGATGCCTAAGTGCATTGTTGATGCTTTAGAAATGAAATATGAGCCCATCATTAGGGATGTATTATAGTTGGATGGTAGTACTATCAATACTATAGAGATCCTTAGGAATGTTGAAATGGCCGTACATGTATGCCTTGGTTATACTGTAACTCAAGATATATCAGTTATTGAGGTCAAGCAATACTTTACTATTTATCTTTCAAGAGACTTCACTGCACGAATAGGTGGTTAAATATCTTCTGATTGGTCATACATGTTTTTTATAATGAGATATGGAACCAAGGATTCAATCAGAGTAGAGCCTCCAACCCTCCATCATATTGAACCCTACACCCCTAATCTCATCAATATGAATTGCATTATCCTAGAGATGGTTGAGAATGACATAGTAAATGAGCCTACCACTTCTCTAGCAAAGATACCTAATTTTCTCTTGGATGAATGGGGTAATGCATATCAATTTGATCCCATAATAGAAACCCTTGAGATAGGTCTTGGTAAAAATTGTGTTAGAAAAGGATGCTCTTCTCCCTAACCTTATGAAGACCAAAGAAGATATGAGTGGGATATGGAGTATGTATTTTGATGGATCAAGAAACAAGAATGGATCAGGGCCAGGTGTGATCTTCATTTATCTTACACAAGTAAGGTAGTACTTCTCCTTTAGGCTCCAATTCAATTGTACCAATAATATGGTTGAGTATGAATCCTTGATTCAAGGTCTTTTACTTGCTCAAAAAAGATGAATTCAAGCATTGAATGATATGGAGATAGCAAGTTGGTGGTCAATCAAGTGAGAAATCAAAATATCACTAAGAATGGTTTGCTCAAGTCTTATAAACATAGAGTATGGGATTTTATTGAAGTTTTCAATGCATTTAATATTCAAAGCATATCTAAAAAGGAGAATAGATATGTTGATAGACTTGCAACTATTGGAGCATCTTATGATATCCTAAAGAGCATTGAAGCTAAAAAGAAGCAACAAATTAAAGTGGTAGTAAGGCCCGCTATCCCCAACAAGAACAAAAATTGTCAAATGTTTGAATTTGATACACAAATTGTAAGTTTCTTACAGAATGAGGTAGAATTCTTAGAGAGAAACCAATCTAGGTTGCATGACCAGTATGGAGATCAAATTATCAATCTCAATTCTAATAAATTTTCTAAAGTTCTCATTATCTTAGAAAGTGTCTTCAACCCTAATGACCAAGCAATAAATAGAAGCATGAACCTAGTTGCTAACAAAGATGATTATACACCAGTTGTGGTTGTTGATGGGAAGACCTTGAACATGGGCAAGGTATGTTCTCAAATTGAGCAAGAAAGCTTTATTCATCTATGTCAAGATTTTAATTATATATTTTCTTGGACATATGATGATTTTAAAGTTTTGACCCAAGTTTTTTTCAACATACCATATACTTAGTAGAAAATGTCAGACTAGTAAGGTAGAAACAAAGGCCAATGAATCCCAAAATTAAACCATTAATGAGAAAAGAGCTAGCTAAGCTCTTTGAGGCTAATAATTTTCCCTATCGAGCACTCATCATGGGTAGAAAATCTTGTCCATGTTAAGAAGAAGAATGAAGAAATAAGATTATGTGTGGATTTTAGGGATCTTAATCAAGCCTCCCTCAAAGATCATCATCCACTTCCTTCCATGGAGTAGCTATTGTCCAAGGTTAGTGATTTGGAGAGGTTCTCATTTCTTGATGGATTCTTTGGTTATA
This sequence comes from Cupressus sempervirens, assembly GCA_028749045.1. Lineage (NCBI taxonomy): Eukaryota > Viridiplantae > Streptophyta > Pinopsida > Cupressales > Cupressaceae > Cupressus > Cupressus sempervirens. Next base: position 535,595,692 of record CM053787.1, on the reverse strand, counting down.
ATCAAGCACTGGTCAAAGAGTCTGATAGATACAAGACTACATTTATCACCAAATGGGGCACCTATGCTTATAGTAAAATGCTTTTTGGGCTAACAAATGTAGGTTCCACATAATAAAAGGCAATGGAGGTAGCCTTGAAAAACATGAGTGAAAGGTTTTCATTGGTTTACATTGATGATATCACAGTATATTCAAAGGATATAGTAGATCACTTTGGTCATCTTAGAAAAGTGTTCATAAGATGTATCGAGTTTAGAGTATCCTTGAATCCAGGAAAGTGTGTCTTTGTCATCAATCAAGGGAAATTATTAGGACACATTGCATCAAAGGATGGTCTAATCATTAATCCAAAAAGAAATAAGGCAATCCTTTCTCTCTCCCTCCCTAGCCATAAGAAAGGCCTATAAAGATTTCTTGGTAGAATAAATTTTGTGAGGAGGTTTATCCCTAATTTAGCTACAAAAGTGAAACCTATTACAACCATACTTAAGAAGAATATGGTCTTTTCATTGACCAAAAAAGGGAAAGAAAGTCTTGAGAAGATCAAAGAATCCATAGCCTCAGCCCCTACTCTCATCAATCTAAATTTTGAGGAGGATTTCATTCTTTACACCTTAGGAGGTGAGTCAAGCATCTCTGTTGTCTTGACTCAAGAAAATGATTAGAATAAAGAATAACCTAGTGCCTTCTTTAGTGAAGGGATTAAGGAATATGAAGAAAAATACAATTATGTAGAAAAACAAGACCTTGCAATCATAAGAGATTTGAAGAAATATAGACACCTTATTTCTTATAATAAGATCCATTTGTTAGTTCCACATACCAGTCTAAAAGACTTTCTTTTGAGCAAAGATACTAGTGAGAAGAGAGTAGGTTGGATCACTAAGGTAATGGAGTATGATGTTGACATCCAAATTACCAAGTTGGTAAGAGGGAAGGGATTGTGCAAATAAATGATCTCATTTGAGGAATCACATGAGGAAGTTGTCTTGGTATGAGCAAGGAAAAGAAAGAAATGATAATCCAAGGAATTGGATGGATGACATGAAGACCTTCTTAATAGGAAATGGATATCCTCAAGGATTGGATCGAATTAAAAGGAGACAATATATGTTGTAGTCAATTCCTTATGCCATAGTTGATGGTATCCTTTTCAAGAGGGATTCCAAAGCAACCCTATTGACATACATTGATACAAACCAAGATGGAAGAATGATCAAAGAGCTTCATGATGGTCTTGATGGTGGCCACTTTTTAGCAAGGACAACTACAATGAAAATTATGAGACCTAGTTGATACTAGCCATCCCTATTCCATGATTGTCATAGATATGTGAGGAAGTATGAAAAATGTGCTCTCTTTTCAAGTAAAAAAAGAGTTGCAACTCTTCCTCTTCATCTCATTCAAGTGTACCAACCCTTTTCTCAATAGGGATTGGATTTCATAGGCCCTATTAACCATCCTTCCAGCTTTGGTCACAAATGGATTTTAGTTGCTATGGATTACTTCACCGAATGGATAGATGCAATTGCATTGAATGATGCCACAAAATATTTCATTCTTGAATTCCTTGATGGAATTATTACCAAGTTTGGTGCCCCTTCAACAATTATTTCAAATAATATAAAATATTTTGTAGGAGCTTAGATTTGTTCATGTGTAGTTGATTATAATATCTATTTAAGTACATCCTCAAACTATTATCCTCAAGGAAATGGATTGGATGAGTCATTTAACATGAACCTAATTAGAATTATGAAGAGGACTATAGAGGATAATCAGAGGTGTTGGCATCAAAATTTGAGGGCAACACTGTGGGCTGATATAATAACTCCTAAGAGAGTCATAGGAAATTCATCCTTTATGTTGGTATATGGCACAAAAGAAAGGTTTCCAATTTCATTGGAGTTCCCTACTCTTGAGTTAGCTCATCACTTAGTGCTAATTGAAAATGATGGGAAAAATTGATGGATTTGGAGGAGAAAAGAAAATAGTCCATGCAGACCTTAGAACACATCAGTAACAAATGAAAAAGAGCTTTGATAAGAAGGCTAAGGTCAAATTTTTTAGAGAGGGTGACCTTGTACTCAAGTGGGATGCATATAGGGAAAAAATAGGGAGGCACTCAAAATTTGATGCACTATGGAGTGATCCTTATGTGATTATCAATTGCAAATAGGCCAATGCTTTTCAATTAAGCAGACCCAATGGTGAAATTTTGCGTATTCTAGTTAATGGACTATACCTTAAGTCTTGCTTCTGATAAAATACAAGTTTTTCATATATATAGTTAGGTTAGTTTCCTTCCTATGGTTGCCTTTTTTCCAAAAGTACACAAACACATGTGTTTTGTAGGGGTTGCAAAGGATTTTGATTCCTAGTTTCTATTGCATAGAAACAACTTGGAGATTCCTAGGTATGTTTTCTATGATTTTAGGGTTTTTAATGGGTGGATTCTCATGATTTCTATGACTCTATTGCCTAATGGATGCACATGCTACTAGTCTATGTGTTGTAAAACACTAAAACTGAAGCCTTTAAATTTACAAATACTTCATTAGTCTCCATGGAACTATTCTTTACATATATACCAAGCCAATAACCATCATCATAAACTTTAACAAATTGAAACATAAATACATGCATGGCGGCTCCTTCCACTATGATCAGAGATTGGTCATACTTGGGATCACCACTCACATCATATTGAGTTCTCTTCTATAAACTAACCCAAGATAATACACCACCATTACTTATCATGTTCATACCTAATTTCTTTGTATTGTGATTAGATTCCACAATGAAACCACCCTCTTTTCCTAAGACCTAAGTTGATGGCCTTCGGTAGTCTCCAAGATACACCATTCATTGCATATGGATTCTACTAAGGATCAATTAGAAATAGATGATGATGCCATCTACATCATGCACCAAGGATAATGAGTCAGGACTCCTCCATTAATAGGCTCTCTTCATACTTAACCCAAGCCTCCCTCTAATTGTGAAAGTGGTCTCCTATTCCCATTATTGGGTTTCTTAATTAACCACTTACAACAACATACTTCTCTCATTGAGATGATAGGCATGTGATATTCATGCTACCACCCTTTCTCTAGAAAGAAAGGTTGATTGTAAAAATAGACCTTCTAATATCATTGTCTCCCCATGAGCTTGGAGAGCATCTCCAACCTCCTTAAAAATTGGTGGTCCTCCTCCATTTACATTCCCAATTCCTCTCTTTACTACATATCGGGTCCCTTCCAAATTACTTTTCATGAAGTTTTAAAAAGAAAACTACAATCTATTACCACCTAGAACATAATCTGAATAAGATGGATATGTGTGGATTGAGCTTGCAATGACATTGGGTTACTTCTACAACAAATCCTAATTCGTCCTCTCATTAGGTGCTCCCTCTACTTTTTAAAACTATCTCTCTACTTATTGAAATTAGGTCTCCTTCATTGACTGCTAAGTGAAATCAAGAACCAAATACAAATAAAGTAAAGTAGAATACAAAACTACAAACACACTAATAATAATGCCATTACATTAAATTCAGATGAATACACATTAGGATGGCTCTTTGGTTGGAGGCCAGAGAGCCCAAATTTTTCCACAATTCCTTATTCTATCTCTCATACTCTCTCTTTTTTTATCCTCCCACTATTTTTCTTACATAGAGATGTCTATTGAAGATGATCTTTTACAGTTACAACTATCCACTTCCTTCTTATTTGGTTACATTCTTCGTGCTTTAATGAGATGAACCTCATTATTGAGATTCTTGGGTGGTTAGGAACATAATGTCTGCTCATAGCCAGTTTAATGATTGCATTGTGTTGTCTAATGATAGAAAATCACAAATGTTTGCAAATACTATTTGAATACATTATAATGCAAATTTTTAAACAATTTCAATTTAAAATAATTTCAATTTTAAACCATTAAATAATATTTCAATAGTAAACCATTAAACCATTTTCTACCATGGTTTCACTAAATTTTTTCTCAAAGTTTGAATTGTTGAGGTGCCTCTACAAAACTATGCATAGTTGGCTTGCATTCCCCCCAAATTGCCAGATTTGTTGGTCATTTTTGCCTTCTTGCCAAAATAGCCATATTTGAATTTGGACATAGAAATGTTCACATATTTGAAATTTAAAATAAAGTATGGCACAAAATACTTCATGTTAAACTTTAGGTCATGATTTATACCAAGTGACTATGCACTTTAATATTCTACAAGCTCACAACTTCCCCATTGTCAGATCTTTTCATGATCTATGGTCATCACTATGTAGCTATGTAGAGTTGCATGACCTTTATTTTATGCGACATAGTGACGGCTTGGTGGACCCATTTCCTATCAGAAAAACTTAGTTGTTATCAGAGCATGTTAGCATTTTGTTGGTTTCTCATTAGCTAAGGTAATGATTGTGCAAGGTGAGTGGGTTAGTTCCTTTGGTGCACCTTACTTGTTGTCAGATCTTTCATCACCCACAATTGTCACTTTGTCACTTTGCAGAGTTATGTGACCTTTATTTCATGTGACAAGGTGATATAGTGCCATGTGTCTATGTGGGTTTGAGTTTCTTTGGTGGGTCATCCTTCCAACTATGCTAACATGTCAATATCATGTTGTGTGGTCTGTAGGGTGATAAATTGATTAGTTAGATTGAGCTGGCATATGGGGGGATCATTGGTTGTGCCTCTGACACATCGATGTTGTGGAGCACATATTCTTAGTTTCTACCTCCTGTCTGATGCAAAAAGATCAAGGCTTTTTTGCTATGGGAAGTTTCTTAATCTTTAATCATAGAGGAAAAGTGATAGGTTGACATGCACTTTGGAGGGTCCTTTCCTTTTGTGGGCTATGGTGAATTGGACAAATTGTTAGACAAGTTGGGGAAAAGATCCTATTTCTATTAGTTGGTGCACTGGCAAGATTGATGGGTTTTTATGACCATCAAATGGAGGAAGATTTATGTCTCTTACTTTGTCACTATAGGAAGTTGCTCAATTTTTAGTCAAAGTGACATAGCAAGGTCTTGCCATGTGTCTTGATGGGCCCAAGTTAAGTTGACATCACAGTTAAGGTTGATAGTACCATAAACCATCACATTTAAGTTTGAAAGTGGTGTAGTTAGTTAAACATGATATGGTAAAACATATGAAGACTCCATGAGGTAGAAAAAGGAAATGATATGGTTGGTCCACATGGAGGTTTTTGGTTGCATGACTAGGTTGACCTACTAACTTTGTTAATTCACAAGCTAGAAACAAGGAAAGATTTGGTTTTCTTGCATGATCTAATATTTTTGATCAATTTCAACCACTTTGGAGTTAATGCTAAGTTTTAATGATGCAAAAGACACTCCTCCCACTATTTGATCAACCATTTTGAGGAGTTTTAGCATTGATTGGTATCATTTCCACCACTTTAGGGTTTTCTATAGTTAGGATTTCCATGATTTTCACACCTTTATAAATGTACCAAATCAAATCTAGTGTTTGGTCACCTTGATTTTTCTCTGAGCACTTAATAATGGTGGTTGTGAAGTAACTTCAGTTAGAAATATCCTAGCTTTCTCTGATTCTCTAGTATTGCTTCTATGCATACTATTGTAATTTCTCATGCCTCTGAGTCATTGTAATCCTCTGGTTGAGTCTCTTTTAGCCATTAACACACTGTGCAAGTTCAATTTGCCTTTGGTTAATTTTTGTTTTGTTTATATTCTAAAATTTTCATGATTGTACCTAATTTTGACATTCTAATGATATTAGGTGAAGATTATTCCTATAGAATTCTTTTGTTGTCAGATCTACATGATGTGGTTGTTGAATTAAGAAAAGTCTAAATATGTATTCTTTGAGGTTATAACTAGTTAAATATACATTTATAGGTAGAAATAAGGTCAAAAACTCTATTTTGGTGCATCACCCCCTTAGATTAGATTAGGTAGTTTGATTCCATGCATTCCTTCTCCCTTTTCTTCTTCAAGAGTAGTTAGGTGCATCTTGATAGCAAAGGAAGTTGGCCTTCTTTGGAGACTCAACCTCATAGTTCAAGTCCCAAAGCTTGGAGGTTGTTTCCATGTTTCATAAGATTATCCTTAGGTAAAAAATTTGGACAAGGGTGCAAACTTTTGTGACAACATGATTCATGGAGGAGTCATTTTCCCAAAATTGATTAAAAAAAAAAAAAGATTGCCTATGTACAAAAGATTTTCCAACTATGAACAAATGAGCTCCTATAAAATTGAAATATAAATAAAAAAGTACTATAAGAGCACAAAATACAAGAATCAAATGAGACTAGAAGTCATTTAATCCATTAGGGCATTCAAGAAATCAAAAACCTAGGAATCTATCAATTTTGAACAACAACTCATGTCTTTCAATTTTCAATACTCATTTATTACCAACTCGAACCATTGGAATGAGTCTCCTTCATGATTTTATATTTTATTTGAGAGATTTTAGATAGTTATCCTAATTATCAATCGCATTCACCTAAAAATGCAACATTTTGTCAATATCTTGTCAAGCAAATTTTCAAAGTTTTTGACAACTTTTGCAACTTTTAGCAATTTTGACATCCAACGTTTGTAAACTTTCAAATAGGTTTAGTATGGTCTTTTTATGATGTCTAGGCATGATTTATCCTTTAGAGCATCAAATTATATGATTTTGAATAATTTCACCTATTTGACCACTTTACAACAATTTACATGTTTTTGACATCTTTCCCATGTTTGTGCCAAATGACAATGTATGATCTTCAACCTATGTAAAATGATTTCAAAACATCATAGGGACCATATATAAGTTCAAAAATATACCTTCCTTAGATGTCTAGGGTATAAGATACATACCCATTATCTTCCTAACAACCAAAACACAAGGTAAGCAAAACAACTCAAAAATAACTAGAATGGATTGAGCCTAGTCAAATCCACCTAGGAGAAAACACACATGACCTTGTAAGATAAAAGAAACCAACTTGGATAAGGTTAGTACAATCCAAAAACAAAATTGTGAATCTAGGACTAAGAGTTAGCCTAGGTGCTCCTGCATCATCCACTCATCCAAGACCTTATTGTAGGATTAGAAAATAGGTGAGATGGAATACTTTGAGTAACCACAAACTCAAATAACATATGCTTACTATCCTAATATACCATGATATGCATTGAAAAAGAAGAAGATTAGAAACAATCAAAAAATCCCATTAAAATGTAGTTTCCATGTTCTCCTTTCTTCTCCCTTGTTGATGTTGATGTAGCTCCAATTTCCTATAGTATACCTACAATTGAAAGCAAAAGAAAATGAAAAAATGTTGTAGTTAACGATGGAGAGAATACATAAGGTGTGGTTAAGAGCTAAATGAGTGTAAAATGGCTCAATTTATAGCCAAATGTAAGAAGTTACATATGAATGAGGAGATGGACATTTATCATTTTCAAGTGTGCAATTTGGCATAGTATCCATGGAATATCTATGAAAGATATGACATAATATGCCATATGTAAGATCCTACGGCACATATGAGTCAACATGACCAAAACTAGAAGAGAATCTATGACCAGCTTATGACACATCATAGCCATGTGTAGACAAGAAGCTATAATAAGTGTGGCTTATTACAGTCATATGTAAGAAAGAATATATGCCAAATTTGACACATATTAGCCATGTGTAGAAAGAGAATCTATGATGCATTATGGCCATGTGCTAGGAATAGGTGGAATTTTGAATTATAAATTCATAACTCCACACAAATAGAAATTAGTAAATTAGAAATTAGAAATGGGAAACTAGGAATTAGGAAATAAAGAATTCCCATAATTTGCAAAAATAGACCAATTAATTAATACATGTTAATTAATTAAGAACATTGGTCAATACAAATAATTAGTAAGGTGGGATGAACAAAATGATTGAAATGACATAGGAATAGATTATGGGTTATCTAATCCTATAGGACAAATTAGTAAATGATTGGCCAATTTGATGAAATAAATGTCTGATTACCCTTTTGATGAATTACTATATTATGAGGATCAAAATCCATGATCAAATTGATTGGATGATTAGGATTGATGACATGTTAAGGACATATGACATGGATTAAGAAAATGTGATATTTAGTAAACATTATAAATTCCATAGAATTGAAGTTGATTGATAAGATTGATAATAATAACATCAATAGACATTGTCAATATTATTAAATTTATTGGATAAGGAAAATATCTTACACTGAGGGACTCAACAATGTTAATGACTGAATGATAAAAATGATAGGTTTACCTAGCAATGCGGGACATAGTAGTGCTAAGGTTAGATTTTATAGATTTGATAGATTGACTAGGAACTAAAGGATACAAAAATGCCTAGGACTGGATAAATGATGATTAATTAAGGATGTTTTACATGTTCAAACTATTAGAGTTGACTCATAATTATTTAGGGTTGATTTAGGTTAGTTTACTATTGATTCAAGACAGTTTAGGATTTGTTAGAAGGGATTCTGATGACATTGAAATGGATTAGATTTGATCAAATGATATTTTGATCATGTTAAAATTATTTAGAGTTAGTTTAGACAAGATTTTGATGATAATGAAATAATTTAGAGTCAATTCTAAATTTTTTAGATAAAATAGGAATTGATTATGAAATGATCTATAGTTGATTTGAAAATGGGGTGTGAATGGAGAAAAAGATGTCTAAATATGCTTAAATGATGATCAAGTTGGCCAAAAGATTAGAATTAGTGTGATAAGAAGATGGGACATGTTAGTATAAAAATGTAATGAAATAGTAGACACGAACCATTTTTTAGTGTCTATAGTTTTTCTTTCTTTGGTACAATACAATTTAGAGCATTGTGTTAAAGAATAACTGATGAAAAAGTCACAAAAATATGCCCTAGTTAAAGTGGTATATATGGGTTCCCCCTTGATAAATTGTGTTGGAGTTGAGGAAAGCCAACTCCGAAGACGCCCAAGATCACCTGCATGCGAACCTGTCAAAGAGAAGCCAAGAAGGGGAAGAGCATGGAGCAAGGGAAAACCCTAAATGGACATAAGAGCAAATTATGCAAACACAATAAGAAATGTATTTACAATATGCAATATGATATATGTTGTGAAAATATAATGAGAGAGAGCCCAAATATAAAGAGCTCATGGAAGCTTGTAGAACAAGCTGGAAGGTGGTAGAAGATAAGATTGACAACAAGAAGGGAACAAACTCCCGTGTTGTCAACAACTAACCACTACATGCATTAAATATAAAATATTAAATAAATGCATGACCTAAGTAAGCTTAAGCAAATAGAATAAGTAATTAATTATTAATTATTTACTCTAACACCCCCCCTTAAGTGCAACTTAGGGAAATGCCTTCAGCTCACAAAGCTAAGATGAATGCATAATGGGTCTCGGCAATGAGGCCATTTTAGGTACCCAAGTACAATGCAAGAAAAGATGCAACCTCTGTAAACGAGGAAAGAGGGAAAACCACATGGGAAAAACCCTCCCCCAAAAAGAGGTAAGAACCTAGTGAAGAACTGAAGAAGTCTCCAACTAGGGAAATTGTCCCCTAAAACAGGAACAAGAAGTGATCATGTAAAGAAGCATCACTGAAGCAAGAAGAAGCCACAATTCTGCCAAACTGCTGATCTGAAGAACCTCCATGGAAGAAGAAGGCACGAACCGAGCATGTCTATATGGTAGATGATCCATCTCACTGAAATGCATAGGTAGCCAGCCACTGCAATCGCCTTGTATATAGGATCAACCACTAAATACATAGTTCACACTATTGAACCATCGAACCACGGATGCATTAGAACAATAGCATAACCCCTCCTTAATGCAGACAGGGTGTGATGATAGGAAACTAAGAAGGTGGGCCAAAATCTCCTGCAAACGAACCAAGAACGAGGAGAGAGAAAAAGAGGTATAGACACCTATAAAGACACGGTCTAACTGACTCTACATGGGGCTAATGTCATGGAAGGGACACTCACTTGACAAAGGGAGAATGCCTAAAATAGCAAACAAATAATCCCCCCCATGGTGCTTTATGAAAATAGTGCAAGTACAACTGACTCAAAACAACGTTCATGATTCCCGGAATGCAAAAGTGACACTTTATCTCAATGCAAAAAAAAGTGCTTCAAAATGATAGCTACAATGATCAAAATGGAAAAAGAGCTGTAACAAAAGAAAGTACAGCCAAAAACAAGAAAATTCATGCCAGGAAAATGATCCTCGGGCCTAAAACACTCAAAATATCCATAATAGAGAAAAAATGCCAAAACTATGATAGAAAGAGTAGATACCAAAAAATAAGAAAAAGGACTAGATTTCTGAAAAGTACACAGAACCAACTTTCCAAAAATATAAAGTTTTCAAAAAATAGGCATGGGACGCAAAAGATATGAATGCTGGAGTCAAAAATAGGACTTCAGACTTTAACAAAAAAAATAGGCAACAAAAATGCATCAAAACCTAAAAATACCTGCACCAAAATCTCCATCTTAGAACTAGCTTTCTGACACTTCTTTTGGATCGAAAAAATACCTCCTTATGCAAAAGTTATGGCCAAAAAACTACAAGTAGGTCCAAAACCAAATTAGGAGAGGTGCAAGCAAGGCTGATGACATCGCACTGATGTCAGCAAGTTGTGCAATTAAATTTGATGGCCCGTCAACCATCGCAGCAAAAAAGGGTGCCACGTGCCATCGCCACATGGCATGTATGACTGATGACGTGGCAGGGCCACGTGGCAACGTGCGACGTGGCGCCTGTGCCACGTGTCACATGCAAAATGCGGGCTGACTCAGCAGAAAAGATGACAAAGCAGCTGACTGTGCTGAAACCTGTCCACACGGGCTGATGTGGCACTGCTGACAGGACTAGGCGGAGCAGTGGGGGGTGCTGAGCGGAGGACCGGGCGGAGGTGGCCGCAGGGGCGGCAAAACGAAGATGCGCCACTAGAAGGGTGGAGCAGGGGTGGCCAGCCGACGGCGGCCAGGCCGGGGCTGCCCGACAGCGGCTCAGCTGGCTGCGGTGGCTGGCGAGCAGTGCATGGGTGGTCACCCAGCAACTTGCTGGCGGTGGTCAGTTTTTATTTTTTATTTTTTATTTTTTCAACCCTGCATCCATACAGTCCGTACGACAGACCCTGGAGGCTTCAAAAAATCTCCAAAAATGCCCTGTGTCCAAAATTGAAAAGCTTTATATGAATCCTAACTGCAAATGGCCTTTCGGATCCAATGGTGATGTCCATTTAGTTACAAAGTGCTCCGAAAAATGTTGATCCCCTGATTCAAAGAAAAAATGCACAAAAAAACTAGGGTTTGTGACTTCAAATCATGGCTTCAAAATTTCTTCAACTAAGTAGCAGTAGGAAGGCTCTGATACCATGTTGGAGTTGAGGAAAGCCAACTCCGAAGATGCCCAAGATCACCTGCATGCGAACCTGTCAAAGAGAAGCCAAGAAGGGGAAGAGCATGGAGCAAGGGAAAACCCTAAACGGACATGAGAGCAAATTATGCAAAAACAATAAGAAATGCATTTACAATATGCAATATGATATATGTTGTGAAAATACAATGAGAGAGAGCCCAAATATAAAGAGCTCATGGAAGCTTGTAGAACAAGCTGGAAGGTGGTAGAAGATAAGATTGACAACAAGAAGGGAACAAACTCCCGTGTTGTCAACAACTAACCACTACATGCATTAAATATAAAATATTAAATAAATGCATGACCTAAGTAAGCTTAAGAAAATAGAATAAATAATTAATTATTAATTATTTACTCTAACAAATTGACCAAAAAATACAAATGATAGGTCAATCTATTGATAATGAAGAGACAAATCTATACTAAATACTGTATGAAGAATCGAAGCTCAAACGTAAAATTCATAGGTCCAGAGTGCAAAAAAATGTCATCAACATAAAAGGGGCCTCTTGCATGTCCATCTATGTAGAAAATGAGCTAAAAATAAGCTTGGAGAGGGGTTTGGAAGTCATTTTTACCATCTCATTTGGAAGGAAATGGCTCTATAGAAAGGAAGATGGATAGGCTACCAAGAGAGCATCATCGTGGAGAATGAGTGCATAGATATCGATGATGAGAAAACCATCTCCACCAATATAACTAAGAGGAGAGGGGATGAATTAGTTATCCAACTATTACCACAATTATCAATCTTAATCAAACTTAACCATGTGAGTAATATAATCAAAAACCACAACAAGATACTCATGCACAATAACACTAGATATATTAACTAGGAAAAGCCTTGATTCTAGAGGGAAAATCCTAGTGGGGATGATAGCCACAAGATGATGTACTAATATAAATATTCCTTGTTAGAGGATGGACCCTCTTAGGAGTCTATAACAATATTCAATAAATATTAGTCCCTGTTAGGAGACTTTGAATCCATGTTAGGAGATTCCAACCCTATTAGGAGTTGTGGAAGGTAGAAGGACCTACTATCCAAATAGCTTCAAGGGAAAGACCAATAAACCCACTGTCTAAATGATCTTTGTATTATTCCTTGTAGAATAATAGAATTGAATTTTACATCCTTCCTCTTTCTTTTTCCTATCAACTAGAGCTCTTCTCTTTTTGATCTTGTAACTAGATCACAAATCATGCATCCAATAATCCCTTAGATTGCTTACTCACATTCAATAATCACTCTAATCCTTTTCTCACTCCACATGGAACTTATATTCCAATTACTTCTTACAAACAAGGAAAAAATATTTCCTTCATACCCTATCCTGAAAATAATTCCTTGAGTTGGCCTGGAGGCTTTCCTAATTATTTATAATAAGATAATTAATTCACAATTACAATAGCACTATTGGCTCACATTATATAAAAAAATTCACACATGTGATACTAGGGCTTTCACACTCATTGATACCATCAAACTATATTCACTCACTGGTTGAATATGAATCACTAGATTATATCTCTACTAGAAGATATAATACGATCATCAGAGACTACTTTCCATGTACTCTATCTTTGCACTGCTCTTTGTAAATAACTTATAGCTTCCATATGTATTTAAGTTAGACTCAACACATTTAACCTCATCATTATGATATAAGGTACAATATGTCCTTAAATTTGCTTCACTTGTACATCAAAACTTTGTCTATACATGTATGATCTCTATCTATGACTCTACTAGTCTTCATAGAATTACTGCTATGTTAACATCAATGACAAACATAGTCATGAATGCAACATGTCAATACTCTCCAATGCTTAGGATACTCCCCCAAAGGAATACCATCAAAATTCATGCTAAAAATCTCCCCCCTTTGGCATTGATGGAAACATAGATGAAAAACATCTAGGTTTCAAGAATACCAAATAGTACTATGTTGTTGCTACTATTCTCATCCTTTCAAATCCTCTTAATCAATCAAATCAAAAAATCCTTTGGAACACTACTTGTTCTGTATCATACATACATAGGATATTTTTTTCATGCACTCTTCTTCCCCATTGACATCATTGAAAAAGACCTCATTATGTCAAATACTTGCTCAAAGACTTTAACTAGCTCAAATGTCCAAAGACACTATTCAATGCCAAATACCAAGAGTCCTAATTGACTTTCATAATCATAAATACCCCCCATATAGGAAGCATCAACATTTAGTCTAGTCTAACAATAGTTCTATATACCACCAGATGGATGCAATCTCTGCATCATCTACTCAGAAGTAGGCAGGGGCATAACCCCAAACATACCTCTGAAGTACTCAAATGTATCTTTAGGTAAGAGACTCTTAAAGATATTTTCAATCTAATATTTAGTGCTCACACACTCCAATTTAGTTGCTTATTCTACTACCTTCTCTCTCAAAATATGATACTTAATAGATATATGCTTAGTCTTAGAATGTAATAAAAGATTCTTAGACATACTCATTGTACTTGTGTTATCATAATATATGATAACAAGTTCTAAAAATTCTATCCTAATGTCTTTTAGTAGCTACTTCATCCACATCATTTGATTACAATTATTTGGTACTACAATGTACTCTACCTTAGTTATACTCTATGAGATACAATCTTGTTTCTTTCTTAGACAAGAAACCAATCTTCCTCCAAGAAGGAATGCTCCACCATTAGTGCTCCTTCTTTTATCGATATTACCTGCCTAATCCACATCAATATATGCACATAGAGTGAAATCACTCAATCTGTCATACCATATTCCATAATCAAATGTCCCTTTCAAATATTTGAATATCCTTTTTACTATTGCATAGTGATACTCCTTAGGATCAACTTGAAATCAAGCTACAATCCCAATTGCATTTGTTATATCTGGTATGGTGTGAGTTTTATTGCAAACTTCCATTCATGGATCTACACTTCTTATGCTTAACTAGAGGTGTCTTATCTTTTCTAGCTATCTTGTGACTAGTTATAATTGGTGTACCAATAGGTTTACAACTTTCCAAGCAAAATATCTTCAACAAGTCTCTCAAATACTTAGCTTGTGAACAATTTGCAAGCCTAGGAAAAACTATATTTTTCCTATCATGCTCATCTCAAACTCATTCTTAATTTATTTACAAAACTTATCACTTGCTTCATCATTGACTCCAAATATTATGTAATCAACAAATATTACTATTATCAAAAAAACATTCTCTATTTCTTTCAAATACAAGTTACTATCTGCCACACCTTTAGCAAATCCAAGTTTTTCCAAATAGTTGTCCAACCTTGCATTCCAGGTTCTAGGTGCTTACTTTAGACCATATAGTTCTTGTTTTATACCATATAGAGCTTTCTTCAATCTGCATACCATATCTTTTTCTTTTTTCAAAGGGAAACCTTCAAACTACTCATTGCATACCTCTTCTTCAAGTTCTTCATTTAGGAAGGTTGATTTTACATCCATCTGATACACTTTGAATTTTTAGTTTGCTATATGTGCCAAAAAAATTCTTATTACTTCCATTCTAGCTATAAGAGCATAAGTACCCACATAGTATATTCCTTCTTGCTATGAATATCCTTTATACACAACTCTGGCCTCGTTTCTTACAACTTCTTTCTTATTCATCTTGTTTCTAAATACCCATTTGGTTCCAATAACATTCTTCTCTTTAGGTCTTGAAACTAATTCCCATGAATTATTCTTCATAATATGATCTAACTCTTCCTTCATTTCTTAAATCTAATGATCATCTTTATAGGCTTCATCTTTACTCTTAGGCCCAAATTGATAAATCAACCATATCTCTTCATTAACTCTTTCCTATTATCATACCTTTGTATTTTCTTCCAATTATCTACTCTAAAGGGCGATTCTTTGTCAAATTCTTGTTAGAAGTAGGAGTTGCTAACTCAGCTCTTATCTCTTCTATTGGTTCAAATATTTTTTCTCTTTGCTCAACAATTTGTACATCATTCTACAGATCATTGTTAATCTCAAAAAAAAATTCTACCTTCTCTTGATTAGTCTCTAAATTACAATCATCAATAATAGTTACTAGAGCTAACTCTTCCTTTGCTTCCTCTTTCTTAACCAATTCAGGCTCATTATCTTCATCAAAAAGTGAACACTTTCTAGATTTTCTTGCTTTGATATGATATCTTGATGAAAAATGACCAAGCTCTTTACATGTCCAACAAATAAAAAATTTCATACTTTCTTGATCTCTTTGCATAAGTAGATCAATTTCTTCTTTGATCTTCATTTATTCTTCAAATAAGGATTTTCTTATGCTTCTATTATTTTGTATAAAACAAAAGGATTCTAGATTAGGAACCTCAATATTTAGATCTTTACACATATCTAATAACTCACCAAGAATTTCCATCTTTTTTTTATAAAAATTTCCTCTATTTAACTTCAAACTAACTTTTTTGAAAATATTTTCCATTGATCTCACAAAGTTGTTAAGCTTTCTCTTTAGTGGCCTGAACCTCTGATATCAATTGTTAGAATATATAGTCCACCTATATACCTAAGAGGGGGTATTAATTAGTTATCCAACTATTACCACAATTATCAACCTTAATCAAACTTAATCATGTGAGAAATATAATAAAAAACTACAATAAGATACTTGTTGGTTAACAATTTGTCTCCCTTATCTTTTGGTTTATACCTTGAATCTTAAACTACCCAATGGCTTATGGAGGACAAAGAAGTTAAAAATAGAATGGGTTAGTGTAGGGTAAACTTTTAGAATCCCCCCTCTAGAAAAAGATATAAATTATTGGAAAATCATTCATTATTAAAAAAAAGAACAAATTATTTTTATTGATGAATCTCTCAATTTTTTAATTTTAAATATTATTTATATTGGCAATTATTTTGGAACCATAATTTTTGAGTAGAAAATATTAACGAATTTCAATAATAATAGGAAGTTCACTAATCATCATGGAATATTACAAATCAAAATTGAACATCTTTTATCTCAAGGAAATTATGAGGATTATTAAATTATATTTTAAATCAATATTGAAAACTAAATATTGGTAATATATCCCCCTAAAGTAACTAATAATTATGATAATTATTGGTGAATTAATTTTAATTTCTTTGATAATAAATAATATTTAGGTGAATCAAATATAATCATGTATTGAATATTGTGGCAAATATTTGAGTTTAATTTTAAAAAAAAATAA
This sequence comes from Cupressus sempervirens, assembly GCA_028749045.1. Classification (NCBI taxonomy): domain Eukaryota; kingdom Viridiplantae; phylum Streptophyta; class Pinopsida; order Cupressales; family Cupressaceae; genus Cupressus; species Cupressus sempervirens. The sequence goes on along the minus strand of CM053787.1, from coordinate 535,578,971 downwards.
TTATTGAGCAATTTTAAATATTTTAGAACTAAGTTTAATAAAAATGTGGCAATTTAGGTTGCATTAAATCTTAAATTATTAGCCAAATTACTAGCAATTTTTTTCTAAAATTCACAAAATTACGAATAGTCACCACTAAAAAATACCCTAGGTTAGTGTAGTAATCTATCAAAGACCCCTAAATTGAAAGGTATAGCTCTCTTTTGAATACAGGGGTCTTTGATAGATTGCTACACTAAACCATTCTATTGTTAACTTCTTTGTCCTCCATAAGCCATTGGGTAGTTTAAGAATCAAGGTATAAACCAAAAAGATAAGGGAAACAAACTATTAACTAATAATTTTTGGTGACTCAGCTAGGGAAGGAACCCAATACCCTAAATTTTCTTAGTAAGTCTATTTGTGGCTTTACTAGATAACCTAGAGATTATCTCTATGGCACTCAATTTGTTGAGTCATGCACAACAACTCATAAAGAGAAATGGTGTTGCCTCACAAAGGAAAAATTCTCATAGTGCAACCTAATATTAGTTTCTAGGATGAGCAAGAGGATATAATAAATTAGTTAAATATGCTCACCTGAAAAAATTGAAAGTCCTTGACCAATATAGACAAGTAATCTTCGACCTCAAAAGAGAAGAGGCCAATGTTAAATATTGGGAGGGATTTTTGCAGGAAAGGAGATTAAGAGAAGTGCACTCATTATGAAATAAAAAACTTCACCTTGGATCCTAAATATATCCAAAGTGTTCATGGCAAGGGCAAAGTTGACCCAGTGTTTGAAGAATTACAAAAAGATGAATTCCCAATACTAGAAGATCCTATCAGAAGAGGAAGAGCCTACTCTTGGGATCCAGTATATCAAGGTATCCATGGTGCTCTTTTTTTGCCACCTCACCCTATTTCTTGGATACACAACCATTCATCTTTGCCTCCTATTTTCCACACTCAAATCCCATCATTGTTTAATGCCCTTACTCCTTATGTAGTAGTTACCCCTACTGCTATCACTTTTTAGGCCATACCAGTAATCCTCCTTGCCTCAATGCTTGTTCCCTAGGGTAATTCTATTGGCCCTCCATGACTTGCTACCAATAGTGACCTGCTTAAGAGCTTCTTGAAAGAATTTTCCCAAATTCAATGGTGATGGGAAGGTCTCTGCTGACAAGTACATCACAAATTTATTTTCTACGTGCAGTATTGTTTGTCCTTAGCATGAAGATTTAGTAGTGAGAATGTCTGTGGAAGCTTTGTTTGAGAATTCTATTGACTAGTTTCAATGCCTTCTAGTAGGATGTATCACAACTTGGGATGACATGAGGAACCAATTTGAAGCATGCGACAAGAGTATAGAAGATGAACACACTCTATTGAATCAACTTACCCAAATAAAGAAGGAACCTAATGTTCCTATGAGAGACTTCATTCTAAAGTTTAATAAGCTGGTCAATAGGATCCCTATTGCAAGAAGAACTACTATAGACAACTAGAAAATGTTCTTCATTAGCTCCATGCCCGTAACATAAGTGTTCAAATTAGATGTGTGCATGTGGCTAATCTACTAGCTTCTTAGACCATGAAAATCAAATTAGAGGATGATCTAATAGCACTCGGGAAATGGAAAGGAGAGATTCAAAGTGGAGCTTCAACAAGCTCTACCGTGGGTATAACTAACAATATTGAAGTGATGCTTCATAAGTTATCTAATGAAATGATTTCCATGAAGAGACAAATGGGGAAGCCCATTTCCTCATTCCAACAACCATACCAAGACATTCCCTAAAGGCCACATGAGGACAAGGCACTGCAATTGCCATCTGCATAGAAAAAGCTTGCTATTGAGGCACCTCTCAAAGGAAAAACATATGTACATATTTCATCTAAAAGAGGATCATGATGGTGATTCCTATCTAAAAATGAACAAATATAAGTAGCTCACTACTAGTAATGAGCTAACTATTGAGTACCTCAGAAGTGAAAATGACTCTACCCCCATGGCAACTCTATAACATTCTTTTTGGAGTATGAATCAGAGTCAGAAGTTGGGGGTGACTACTTAGACACCTTGCATAGAATTTAGATGAGCATGGCTACAAGAAGTTAGAGAGAGAAGAATTCAATGAACTTTGTTCCTACCTAGAATGTAGCCACTCACCCTTCACCAACTATAGTTGGAGCATCCACTTTCTCATCCTAGAGGAAAGTGTCAACTAAAATGCCTTCTTGCTAAAAAAAGTAATTCAAGGCCCAAGCATAACCTAACGTTCATATATATAAAATGTAAAATATTAGGGCACACAAAAATACTTTAGTTATGTGTGTTATATCCTAAGTCCCAAGGTTAAGTCATGTTTTAATATTTTTGTGAGGCTACAAATTTTCACACTGTTAGATCTTCCTAAATCTATGGTCATTACCTTGTTGCCTTATGAATTTACAAGGGTTTGATGGAAGGTGACAAAACAATGAATGGACACATATCAAGGTGGAACCTCCTCTCTCAGTTTTGATAGAGCACATCATACATTTTCCTAGCCATTGACCTTTTCAAGATTGATGTTCCTCCCTATGTCATTATGGAAAGCTACAAGTATTTTAAATTATGCAAAATAGTGAGCACTTGCCACGTGGATTTTGGGTCCTATTTTCCTTGTAGGTTGTGTGTGAGGTGGATCAATGATAGAGAGGTTTGTGTATAAATGAGTTCTAATTGGTTTGAATTCTAGCATGGTTAGTAAATTGGTTGCATGCTCTTGGGCTGTCATATGGAAGAAGATCAATGGCTCTCACCATGTTGCTATGAGAAAATGATCAATCTTTCATTATAACAACATGGAGAGGTCTTGACAAATGGCCTTGGTGGGCCCCATTTCTTCAAGATCATGAAGTTAATTGTCATAGCCACCGATGTTATGATATTTAGTTATCATAGCATTGTAGGAGTGTATGGTTGTGAGAGATGGTAAGAAGGGTTATGATCTTACGATATGTGGTTATCATAAGATTATAGGTGCAACTGAAGAGTCTTCCAAAGACACAGAGACAAGGGGGTTTTTTGTAGCATCATAGTGATTGTAAGATCATAAAGAGACTTTAAGGAGGGCTTGATGTTAAAATAAGTTAACAATCATAATATCATAGGTTCCTAGGTTGACCACGATAAAGGTGCTTCACTTGTCCAAGCTGGAAGAAAAAAAGGGTCTTCAACCAATAAAATTGTAGGAAAGTATAGAATAATGTTGAATATTATTGACCTGCTAATACATATGGCTTGGCATGCTGATATCAAGGAAGAAACAACTCTTTAATGGTAGATTAGATCTTTAAACCATCTACAAATTTCTTTCAGCATTTCCCATGCCTAGTAAATGCAAAAGGAGCATGAACTCATCACCTAGTTACCCATCTACCCAGTTATGCATTAATGACCAACCTTTCTATCTTCTTAGGGTCATTGTTTTGGAAAAATATTAGATTTTCTTGCATTTGGGTCTATTCCAAGATTAAATTTTCTTGATCTTTATGGTTATCTTAATGGTGGTAGTTGTGCTTTGCTTTTGAGTAGAAGTTTCTCAGTTATGCTTCAACTATAAAAGAAAGTTTTGTACCCTTTCAAAGGGTTGATCTTTCTTTGATTCTCTAGTATTTCTTCCCATGCACACTATTGTAATTTGTCATGCCTCTAAGCCATTATAATTTTTTTTTGTATCTCTTTTAGCCATTAACACACTGTACAAGACTCCTTTGCCTATGGTTAATGTTCTTGTTCATACTCTGCAATTTGCATGATTATATCTATTTTTGCATTTGAATGATATTAAGTGAAGTTTCTTCCTATAAAATTCTTTTGTTGTCTGATCTACATATGGTTGTTGGATTAAGAAAAGTTTGAATCTATGTTCTTTGAGGTTATAACTAATTAATTGTGCATTTATGGGTAGAGATAAGATCAAACACTCTAGTTTGGTGCATCACCTCCTTAGAATTAGATTAGGTAGTTTCCTTCTATGCATTCTGTATCCCTTTTCCTCTCCAAGAGTAGTTAGGTGCATCCTACTGGAAAAGGAAGCTAACTTTCTTCAAATACTCAACCTCATAGTTCAAGTACCACAACTTGGAGGTTATTTCCATGTTTCACAAGGTTGTCCTTAGGTAAAAAATTTTGGACAAAGGTGCAAACTTTTGTGATAGTAGTTTTTGGCACACTCAGTGGGACTATATTAAAAAAGAATTCAAAGCTTACTGGTGTCAAAAGGGAAGAATTTTAAAGTTGATGTTGAGAAGATAGTGTTTCTATTAGTATTCCAAGCCATCAAGAGGCTCTTTTCTACAAAACTCTTGGTGAATCTACATCATTCATATATGGTTTTAGACCAAGGTTGTTGTGATTCATGCCCAAAGATGAAATAAAGGCATCTTCTAGAGGTAATTTCCAATACCAAGAGCTTTCATTTTCAAATACTAGAAGAAAGAAGACTAGATTGTCTCTATCACCAGTTAGGAGTATGGAAGAAATGCATACACCTACAAGGTTAATTTCTACTCCCCTTATTGTGGGATCCCAACCTAGAATACCATTGACTCATATCAATAGACTACTTGCTTATGTGGATAGAGCTCATGTTTTTTCCACCTTTAATGGTGGAAGTCCTCTTTTATTAGCCTAGAGACATGACAAACCAATAGCTGCACTTAAAAGTATACCTAAGTCTACTGGTGAAACTTCTATCTCTCCCTTAGAACACATCTAAGAGGTTGCAAATGTCTACAATGTCCATGGTATTATAGAAGATGATGTAGCTATTAGACTCCTAGCTTCATATATAAAAGGGAAAGCCATACAATGGTACTAGGGTTTATCACATGGTTCTATAACTGATTGGGATGGATTAGGAGTAAGACTATGTAAACATTTTGAGGACAAAACTGACTATTTCTAACTTTTAGAGAAACTAACTACTATAAAAAGAGCTCCCCATGAATGTATGACTGATTTCAACTATAAATTTCAAAAGACATGAGACAAAATACCTAGTTCAGTGAAGCTTACCCCTAGTAATGCCTTCTTACATTACCTCAAAGCTTTTAACAATGATATTGCCACTACAATCCAAACCATGGGAGGAGATACCTTACCTGATGCTTATGAAATAGAAATAAAAGAAGAAAACATATTGATGTAAGGAGGAAAGTTAGCTCCAAGGCCTCCTATGCCTTTCTTCCTTGATATCCCAAATCACCAACCAACAATGGCCCCTATTCCCACAACTTCTGCATCACAACCCCTTGCTCTAGCACCTCAAGCTTCCACATCTTTGAATGGAATGGATGAAATCAACGTGATGATGTAGTCTATGATATTGAATGAAAATAAAAGATTAAAAGGTCAAGAGAAGAAGCTAGAAGATAGCTTCTCTATGATGTAGAAAGTGAGCAACAAGGTGGTGACTTTGGAGAGACATCAAGCTCAAGGTAATAAGGCTCCTTAATTATATTATCAAACTTTGAACAATGGTAGGCTTCCAAATCATAATCATGGGAATACTTCTTTTGATTAGTATAGCAAAAATAGTCATGCCTCTACTTCAAGTATAAATCACAATAGGGCCATAGTCCCTGAAAACAATATGGCTCAAGATCAAGATTTTTGCCCCTCCTGCAATTAATCCTATGCCTATTGTATGTGTCAAAAGGTTGAATCTTATTTGGCTTTGACCACTTAGGAGCATACAATAAGAAATTCATATAGTGAAATCCAACCCAAAGATTTCTCACATATGAAAATATAAGGTGATTTCTCCTTCATGAATCATCAAGTGGAGGAACATTGTAATGTAAATCAGGACTTCATTTCTCACAATACTAGGATAAAAAGAAGAGTTGTTGAAAATGTTACCCCTCCTCCTCCTAATAAAGCTTCAACATTAAATTTAGTATCTCATCTACAAGTGGTGAATTATCAAGCCAATGACTCTCAACAACAAAGCCAAAATAATAGTAGGGGAGATGTGAATGGCCCCCAAGTTATTCCAACTTAACCCCTACACATGGAGCTCCCAAGACTTCTACCAGAGCACCTAATGCCTAATTCAGCATGGTGGAGCAGATGAAGAAGACAAATGTGAATATATCCATGTGGGATGTTGTTGCTACTATAGCCATGTAGAAGAGTTTGCTGCAACAAGAATTGGAGAGCATTCCACCAAAGGATCAACCACCTAGTATGGAGAATACCACAAGCCTAGTGCAACCATCCAAAGAGGTGGAAATAAGTAAAAAGGTTAGACCTCATCCATTTTATGTTTCTCTAATCATAGGGGATAAACTAGTCCACAATTGCATGACTAATTTAAGGGCTAGTAGTTCAGTGATGCCTATGTGTTGATGCTTTAGAAATGAAATATGGGCCCATTATTAGGGATGTATTACAATTGGATGGTAGTACTATCAAAATTATAGGGATCCTTATGAATCTTGAAATGGCCCTACATGCATGCCCTAGTTGTATCATGACCCAAGATATATCAGTTACTGAGGTCAAGTAGCACTTTGCCATTTGTCTTTCAAGAGACTTCACTACCCAAATAGGTGTTGTATATCTTCTGATTGGTTATATGTGTTTTTTAGAACAAGATATGGGACCAAGGCTTCAATTAGAGTAGAGCCTCTAGCCCTCCATCATATTGATCCCTACACCCCTATTCTCATCAATATTAGTTACTATCCTAGAGATGGATGAGAATGACATAGTAAATGAGTCTGCCACTTCTCTAGTAGAGATACCTGATTTTCTCTTAGATAAATGGGTTGATGTGTATCAATTTGATACCATATCAAAAACCCTTGAGACAGGCCTTGGTACATATTGTATATCAGAAAGGGATGTTCTTGTCCCTAACCTTATGAAGACCAAAGATGATATGAGTGGGATATCGAGTATGTACTTTGACAAATCAAGAAATAAGAATAGATCAGGGGCTAGTGTGATGTTCATTTCTTCTGCACTAGTAAGATACAACTTCTTTAGGCTCCAATTCACTTGTACAAAAATGTAGCTGAGTATGAAACCTTGATTCAAGGTCTTCTACTTTCTCAAAAAAGAAGAATTTGACCATTATGTGTATATGGAGATAGTGAGTTGGTGGTTAATCAAGTGAGAAATCAAAATGTTACTAAGAATAGTTTGCTCAAGTCTTATAAACATAGAGTATGGGATTTTCTTGAAAGTTTCAATGTATTTAATGGTCAAAGCATCCATAGGATAGAGAATAGATGTGCTAATAGACTTGTAGTAGTGGACATATCTTATGATGTGCCAAAGAACTTTGAGGTTGAAAATAAGTAGTAGATTAAAGTGGTTTTTAGGCCCGCTATTCCTCGTGACAACACCAATTGGGAAGTGTTTGAACCTAATGCACAAATTGTAATTTTCTTGCAGAGTGAGGTAGAATTATTCAAAAGAAATTAATCAAGGTTGCATGATTAGTATGGGGATTAGATCATTAACCTCAATTCTAACAAGTTTCCTAAGGGTCTCATTACCTTAGAAGATGTCTTCAATCCTGATGACCAAGTAAGAGATAGAGGCATGAACCTAGCTATTGACAAAGATAATTAAACACCAGTTGTGGTTGCTAATGGAAAGACCTTAAACATGGGGAAGGTAAGTTTTGAAATTGAGCAACAAAATTTCATTCATCTATGTCAATAATTTTTTGATGTATTTGCTTGGACATATGATGATTTGAAGGGTTTTGACCCAAGTCTATTTTAGCATACCATATATTTAATTGATAATGTCAACCTTGTAAGGTAGAAATAGAGGCCAGTGAACTGCAAAATTGAGCCATTAATGAGAAAAGAGCTATCCAAGTTGATTGAGGCTAATATAATTTTTCCTATCAAGCACTCATCATGGGTAGAAAACCTTGTCCCTATTAGGAATACGAATGGAGAAATTAGATTATGTGTGAATTTTAGGGATCTTAACCAAGCTTCCCTTAAAGATCATCATCCTCTTCCTTCCATGGACAAGATATAGTCTAATGTAAGTGGTTTAGAGAGGTTCTCATTTCTTGATGGATTCTCTGGTTACAACCAAGTGCTGGTCAAAGAGGCTGACATATATAAGAGTACATTCAAAACAAAGTAGGTGATTATAGTAAAATGCCTTTTGGGCTAACAAATGTAGGAACCAAATTTCAAAAGGTGATGGAGATGGCCTTCAAAAAGATGATTGAAAGGTTTGTGTTGGTTTACCTTGATGATATCAAAATGTATTCAAAGCACATAGTAGATCATTTTAGTCATCTCAGACAAGTGTTCATAAGATGTAGAGAGTATGGAGTTTATTTTAATCCAAGAAAGTGTGTCTTTGCTACTAATTAAGGGAAATTTTTAGGAAACATTTTAAGTAAGCATGGTTTAACCATTGATCTAGAAATAATAAAAGAAATACTTGCTCTCTCCCTTCCTACCCATAAGAAAGGGCTACAAAGTTTTCTTGGAAGGATAAATTTTTTCACAAGATTTATCCCTAATTTAGCTACCATGGTAAAACCTCTTACAACTGTGCTTAAGATTAATATGGTCTTTTCATGGACCAAGGAAGGGAAGATAAGTTTTGAAGAGATCAAAGTAGCCATAGCCTCAACCCCTACTCTCATCAATCTAAATTTTGATAAGGATTTCATTCTTTATACCTTAGGTGGTGATTCAAGAATTTCTATTTTCTTGACTCAAAAAAATGATAGGAATAAAGAACAACCTATTCCCTTCTTTAGTGAAGGCTTAAGGAATATGAAGAAAAGTATAGTTATGTAAAAAAGCAAGCCTTTGTAGTCATAAGAGCCTTAAAGAAATTCAAACACCTTCTATCTCATAACAAGATTCATTTGCTAGTACAACATGCCAGTGTGAAAGAATTTCATTAAAGCAAAAATATTAGCGAGAAGAGAGCTCGATGGATCACTAAGGTGATGGATTATGATGTGGACATTCAAATTACGAAGTTGGTAAGACAAAATGGATTGTGCAAATAGATGATCTCATCTCAAGAATTAGATAAGAAAGTCTCTAATGTGTTAAGAAGAAAGAAATGATAATCCAAGGAGTTGGATATATGACATGAAGACCTTCTTTGTAGGAAATGGTTACCCTCAAGGGTTGGATAAGGCTAAAAGGAGATAGCTCAGATTGCAGTTGATCCCCTATGCTATAGTTGATGACACCCTATTTAGGAGAGACTTCAATGGAGCTTTTTTAAGATGTATTGATATAGATAAATTTTATAGGGTGATCAAGGAGGTTCATGATGGTCTTGATGGTGGCCACTTTTTAGCAAGAATAACTACAATCAAGATTATGAGGGCTGGTTACTACTGGTTACAATTGGAGATCTTTATTCCATGAGTATCATAGACATGTAAGGAAGTGTAAAAAATTTTCTTTCTTTTATGGTAAGCCAAGACTTGTAGCTCTTCCTCTTCATCCCATTTAGGTGGATCAACCTTTTGCTCAATGGGGATTGGATTTCATAGGCCTTATCAATCCACCTTCTAGCTCTAGTCACAAATGGATCCTAGCTACTATAGATTACTTTACCAGATGGATAGAGGCAATTGCATTGAAGAATGCCACATAATATTCAATTTTTGAATTTCTTGATGGAATTATTACTAGATTTGATACCACTTCAACCATTATTTCAAATAATATAAAATCTTTTGTAGGAGCTTAGATTTGTGCATGGTCGATTGATTATCCTATTTAGGTGGATCAACCTTTTGCTCAATGGGGATTGGATTTCATAGGCCCTATCAATCCACCTTCTAGCTTTGCTCACAAATGGATCCTAGCTACTATAGATTACTTTACCAAATGGACAGAGGCAATTGCATTAAAGGATGCCACATAATCTTCAGTTGTTGAATTTCTTGATGGAATTATTACTAGATTTGGTACCCCTTCAACCATTATTTTAGATAATGCAAAATATTTTGTATGAACTTAGATTTGTGCATGGGAAATTGATCATAATATCTATTTGAGCACATCCTTGAACTACTATCCTTAGGACAATGGATTGGCTGAGTCATCTAACAAGAACCTAATCAGAATTATGAAAAGGACTATAGAGGATATCCAAAGGTGTTGACATCAAAAGTTGAAAACAACATTGTAGGCTAACAAAATAACACCCAAGAGAGCCATAGGAAATTCTCCTTTCATCTTGGTATATAGTAGAGAAGCTAGACTTCCTATTTCATTAGAGTTTCCTGCTCTTGAGCTTACTCATTAGTTGGAGCTAATTGAAAATGATGCTATGTCTATAAGAATGGTAGAGCTAATAGATTTGGAAGAGAAAATAAATCAAGTCATACAAACCCTAGAAGCTTATCAACAACAAGTTAATAAGTCCTTTGATAGGAGGCTAGGGTTAGGATCTTCAGGAAATATTATCTTATATTAAAATGGGATGTAAATAGGGAAAAACTAGGGAGGCACTCAAAATTTGATACATTATGGAGTGGTCCCTATGTGGTTATTAGTTTCAAGTAGGCCAATGCTTTCTAGTTAAGTAGGCCTGATGGTGAAATTCTACCTATTCCAGTTAATGGAGTCTATCTCAAACCTTGTTTCTAAAAAAAAATTAAAATTTAAAAAATGATGTTTCCTGTACATAGTTAGAGTATCTTGTTTCTCATTTGTTCCTATTTTCCAAGAAGTGTCAAGCACATGTTTTGTTGTAGAAGTAGTTATCCTGAGTTTTGAGATTATAGAGGGTGACAATTTTTTAGTATTATGGTTTCTGGCAGAGAAAATTTTCATGTTTTTGACTCTATAGCCCAATGGATGCTTTAGGTCACTGGTCATATCCATAGTGGGATTGTATTCCCTCTAAGTCACTAGAATTGTTAACATAAATTCCTTCCCACAAAAAAAACAAATTCAAGGCCTAAGCATGCCCTAACATTCATATGTTTGAAATTTCAAATATTAGTGCATGCAAGAATACATTGGTTATGCATGTTATATCCTAAGTCCCAAGGTTAAGTCATGTTTTAATATTTTTGAGGGGCCACAACTTTTCATACCATTAGATCTTCCTAGAGCTATGATCATTTCCTTGTCACCTTATAAATTTATGAGGGTCTTATGGAAGGAGATAAAGTGAAAAATGGACACATAGCATGGTGGACCCTTCCCCATCAGTTCTAATAGAGTGCATCATACATCTTTGTGGCCATCAATATTTTCAAGATTGAGGGCCCTTGTTATATCATTATGGAAAGATACAAGTATTTTAAATTATGTGACATAGTGAGCACTTTCCATGTGGATTATGGGTCTTGTTTTCCTTGTAGGCCATGGGGTGATGTGGATTAATGTTAGACAGGTTTTCCCATGGATGATTTCTAATTGGTTTGAATTCTAGAATGGTCAATAAATTGGTCACATGTTCTTGGGCCATTAGATGGAAGAAGATCAATGGCTCTCATCATGTTGCTATGAGAAAATGATTGATCTTTAGTTATAGCGATATGGAGAGGTCCCAACACATTTCCTTGTTAGGCCCCATTTCTTCAAGGTCATGAATTTAATTGTTAGAGCCATTGATGTTATGATATTTAGTTATGGTAGAATTGTAGGAGCGTATGGTCGCAAGAGATGGTAAGAAGGGTTATCTTACAATATGTATTTATCATAAGATCATAATTGTGACTAAAGAGTCTTCCAAAGACACGAAGACAAGAGGGTTTGTCATAGCATCATAGTGATTGTAATATCATAAAGAGACTTTAAGGAGGGCTTGATGTTAAGACAAGTTGATGATCATAAGATCATAGATCCATGGGTTGGCCATGATAAAGATATTTCACTTGTCCAAGCTAGAAAAGAAAAAGGGTCTTTAACTAATAGAATTATAGGAAAGGTAGAGGATAACAATGAATATTATTGACCTAATGATACATCTAGCTTGGCATACTAATAGTGAGGAAGAAAAAAATCTTTAATGGCAAATCAAATCTTTCGACCATCTACAAATTTCTTTTAGTTTTCCCATGCCTAGTAAATACAAAAGAAGCATGCACTCATCACTTGGTTATCCATCTACCTAGTTATGCATTAATGAATGCCACTTTTGTCTTGTCAGGGTCATTTGTTTGGAAAAATATTAGATTTTATTGCATCTAGGTCTATTCCAAGATCAAATTTTCTTGATCTTTATGGTGATCTTAATGGTGATAGTTGTGCTTTGCTTCCCAGTAGAAGTTTCTTAGTTATGCTTCAACTATAAAAGCAAGTTTTGTACCTTTTGAAAGGGTTGATCTTTCTCTAATTCTCTAGTATTTCTTCCCATGCATACTACTATAATTTCTCATGCCTTTGAGCCATTGTAATTCTCTACTATATCTCTTTCAGCCATTAACACACTATGCAAGACTCCTTTGCCTATGGTTAATGTTCTTGGTCATACTCTACAATTTACATGATTGTATGCATTTTTCAATGTGAATGACATTAAGTGAAGTTTCTTCCTATAGAATTCATTTTTTATCTAATCTACATGTGGTTGCTGGATTAAGAAAAGTCTAAATCTGTGTTCTTTAAGGTTATAACTGGTTAACTATGTATTCATGGGTAGAGATAAGATCCAACACTCTATTTTGGTGCATCAACTCATTAGAATAGATTAGGTAGTTTTATTATATGCATTCCTTCTCCCTTTTCCTCTCCAAGAGTAGTTAGGTGTATCCTAATAGCAAAGGAAGCCAACCTTCTTCAGAGACTCAACCTCATAGTTCAAGTCGCATGGCCTGGAGGTTATTTCTATGTTTCAAAAGGTTGTCCTTAGGTAAAAACTTTGGACAAGGGTGCACACTTTTGTGACAACAAAAAGATCACACAATGTTCAAGCCAAATGGTAATCCTCACTCCTTATTTGACATAATACAATATTGTAAAGATGCTTGTATCTAGGTGTCTCCCCTTGATTATCTCAAAACCCACCCTATTGAGTTGTAGAAGTTAGTAGACTATTTTAAAAGTGATGTTAATGCTAAAATCCAGCCTAATGTCAATTCTACCATTAGCAATGACTAGCCTGAATTAAGTAATAGCCCACTAGCTGACGAAGAGCCTATCTTGCTTATGCTCTTTAAAGAGGAAGACACATCAATCTTGGTTACCTCCCTTGGTTAGAATCTTGATCCATTTATGTACCTTTATACTTAAATTCTCATAAGATTAGTAACTACATAATTGATTCTAGAGCCTTTGATAATATTTTTCCCTCTTCTATTTCTCATTCCCTTGGCTTGATCCTTACAAGACATTTGGACACTTTTATTCTATGGATGAAAAGTAGGTCTCTCTATTAAGGCAAGTGAAAGGTGCATAAGTAGTGTTGGTTGCATACCCTACTAAGAAAATAAAGCTAATAATCTTGGTAGTAGATGTTCTAGCCAACTAAGATATGCTTTTGAGTAGAAGCTTTTGTAGGGACATGGGAGGGGAAATAAAGATGGATTGGTCTCACCCCATCATTCTCATGGGTAACAAGAAGATCAAGTTGGACCCTAAGGAGAAGACCAAATTCATGATCCTAAAGTTTGATGACCCTAAGGCAAAGATCCTATATTAAGATATCGAGTTCAAAAATTACATGATGTTCTCTGACTTCAATTGTTATAAGGAACAACTAGAGCCTCCTAGTGACCCAAAGATTTAGAACCTAGAGTTTGATGGTAGTTGTGCTACTACTTGGTCTAGAGCTAGCATGGTGCTTGTATCCCTAGATGGAGATGTAACTCAGCTTGCATACAAGTTGCAATTCAAAAACACTTACAACAAAATAGAGTATGAATCCTTGTTGTTAGGTATTACTATTGCCAAGTAAAGAGGAGTGAAAATATTATGAGCTCAAGGAGATGTAGATCTTATAGTAAACCAAGTTTGAGCTTAGTACATGATAAAGAATGCAAGGCTCAAGAATTATAGAAATGGGGTCTGGGATGAGATTGAGAGACTAGACACCTTCTTGACAAAAGTTTTTCCAAGGGAGTAGAATGCAAGGGTTGATTTGTTAGCTAGCTCATCCTCACTTCTACTCCCCATCCAAATTTCATGGATAATCTTTACAAAGTTGAAGACTTATTCAAGCCCAATGTTCCTAAAATTTTTGAGACATGGCAAGTGTTGAAAGATGATAAATGGATGTAATCTTTCCTAGAAGGATCTGAACTTTTCAATGATTAGTACAATGAAGGAAGTGAAAATGCCTGCAAATATTTCTCCTCTAACAACAAGAAAGAGTTGGACCTTGGAGTTGAAAAACTCAAAGGCAACATGATCCCTTGACATCTTATTTCCTTTGAAAAACTATTTGATATTTATCATAAGGGAAAGGGGAAGGAAAGGTGGAACCTCTAGAGAATATGAAGGAATGAACATTGGCACTACCTAAGATGGTTAATATCGATAGTAGCTTCTCAAAGGAAGAAAGAACAATAGAAAAGGGATTATTGTTAGAATATCAAGATGTATTTTCTTGGGGTTATGAGGACCTAAAGACCTTTAGAAATGATGAGTTCAAGAACAAAATTCCCCTCAATCCTAAAGTCACACTCTTTAGGAAAATGTAGCATAAGTACAGCCCTATGATCTCAGGTGCCATCTTTAGAGAAGTTCACAAGATGATGGAAGAAAGAAAAATCTTCCCCATACATCATTTGACATGGATATAAAATATTGTCCCTATCTAGAAAAAGAATGGGGAGATTAGAATTTGTGTGGATTTCATGAATTTGAATTAGACATCTCTAAAGGACAACTATGCCTTGTCCAACATGGACCAATTACTACAAAAAATGGATTGATCTAATATGATGTCTATGTTAGATGGATTTTTGGGTTCCAACCAAATTGGGGTAGACCCAGAAGATTAGTTCAATACTATGTTCACCACTCCTTGGAGAACATTTGCATATAATAGAATACCCTTTATGCTCATTAATGTTGGTGTCACTTTTCAAAGGGCCATGAGTTCCTCCTTTGCTGATCTCAAGGATAAGATCATCTTCATATACCTGGATGATCTGATAGTCTTCTCCAAGAAAAGAGAAAATCACTTAATGGACTTGGAGAAAGTGTTGAGAAGATGCAGAGAGTATGGTATTTCACTCAATCCAAAGAAGTCATTCTTTTGTGTTACAAAAGGAAAAGTTATAGGTCATATAGTTTCCTAGGAAGGCATCAAGATTGACCCAAAATGTGTTAGAGCCATCGAACAATTGAATTTGTTGGGAAGAAAATCTAGAGTCAAATCATTCTTTAAATAGGGAACTTTCTAAGATGTTTCATCCTTGATTTCCCAAAATCACCAAATGTATAGTTGATATGATGAAGGGAAGTCAAAGCTTTAAATGGAATGATTTTGGAAGAAATGATTTTGATCAGATCAGGGATTCCATAGCTAAAGAAATTTTTCTTGTCCACCCAAATTATACTAAAGATTTTACACTATATTGCTATGCCTCACCCCATACACTATATGCAATACTCATGCAGGAAAATAAGGAAGACATCCAAGCAACAATTTATTTCATGAGCACAACTCTTAAAGAGAACGAGTTAAGTGTTGCCCCACTTTTTTTCTCTAACTAATTATAAAAAGTGAATACTTTTGTTTAAATGAGAGGATAAAATTCTTGGTTTCTTTTGAGTCTAGGTCTAAGCCCTCTTAGGTTGGACAAGTCTCCATTGGATTTTCCCTTTTCTCCCTCTCCTCATTCCTAGCCAAGTAGTTTTTCATTTTGTCATGTGATCTTATGCGTAGGTTAGTGCCTAGTCTGATGGAGATTTATGTTACTTATTCAATGATCAACTACAAGTTATATCCATTTACGGCCTATCACTATTTGAAAAATTCATGCTTATAGAAATTTGGAAATTGTTATCTCATCGGTGCATTTTTTACCCATGAAGATAATTTCCCACAAAAAGTAATAAATGAAACACATGGATCACAACCATGAAAATAACAAGGCATCTTGCAATGAATCAATGTTTCTTTTGCAATTATGACTTCACCAAATGGTTAAAATTTTTTGTGGCTCTCATAATAATCCCTTACGGAAAACTCAAAATTGTTCTCCTCAGCGAGTTTTCAATCCATGAAGTTGGTTTTTCGAAGAGGTAGTTTAGAATGAAAAGGAATGATAAGTGGTCCTCATGAAGGTCTTCACACCTCATTTAGATATTTTTGATTTTAGGAGGGGTTATTGTCTAAAGTTTGACTAAGAAAGGAAGCATTGGTAGAGAAATAGAAACTATCTTCTCCTCGTTGGGTTTTCAACCCATGAAGATAGTTTCCTAAATTCCATAGAAAATAAAGCTAATGATTAAGTTAGATTTACAATTTGTATTTAGAACATCTCAGAATGATAATAAAGAGAACCTAACCATTACAAAAAAGAGATAATGATCAAGCTATGACTTAGTGGACATTCTCCCATAGAGTACCCTAATGGTAAATTCCTAAAACTTAAAGGAAAATGGGAAAGTAAGTTATGGAGATATAGAAAGTTACTGTTGAGCTCAACAGAATAGTGAAAAGACCAATGGATGCCTATTAAAGCCTCACATTTACCATTCAATGGGTATCTCCATCAATTCACTTGTGTGGCACAAATTCTGAAGATCAACAGATGAATTGAGGCTCCCATATATATGGAAACATAAACAATTAAATAAACTACCGCTCTTTCTTTGAACTACAATTTTGTTAATGTGCAAAACTTTTGAAAGAGCTAGTAATTGTTGCATTAGCCATTCCTTTCACTTTCCAATTCAGATATTACTCTCAAAGTCATGGCAACTAGGTTTGTGGGTTTTGACAGATTGATTAGGACCAAATCCCAATTGTAAAATTTTATCGGCACTTCTCTTTACTTCTATGACATGGAAGATTTCCAAAAGAGAGTGAAGTATGAAAAAATTCACCCCATCACTAAGACACTCCAAGGATGTGGGTTGGTTGAGGCATTTGGTTTTTTGGTTGTAGTTTAGGCACTAGAGTTAATCTATAAATGTATACATCATTACAACTTGAAGATAAGGAAAACTGTGCTACTTGATGACAAAGTGTTGATTTCAATCGATAATAAAATTGTGGTGAATTACCTTCGAGTGTTGGAATGGGAAGAATTCTTAGACTTGACCTTGAGAGGAGCCATTTCTAAGTTCTCTGCAAAGAAGATGATCTAGAAGAAAGAAATCATATAGACATGGTTCCAAAAACCATGGAATGCTAAGAGTAAGGTTCCTAAGACCTTGTTTAAGACCAACCTCAAAAAAAAGATTATTGATATTCTAGTTCTCCTACATTTGTTGAAAGGTGAGGTAGAAGCTTTGAATTTCATTGATGGATATTTCTTTTTAGTACAAGTTATTTTTACTGACACTCAATACATTAATTGGGCTCATAAGGTAAGCAAAATTTCGTCGAATGTTGTCTATACAACAAAATTTTATAATTCATTATATATGCCCTCTTTCCTCATCTATATGTTGGCCTCATTGCAACTATGGCTAGGCCTCCCAAGAGTGGAGATTTTTCATGATGATGTGAAATCTTATGAGTTTTATCCATGCTTACAATTATAGAATAGCTATGTAGATTATGTGAAAGTAAATGATGCATTTAGTATGAGGATTTTTGGGGAACTATAGGGATGTCTAGAAAGGAAATTTAGTCCTGAAGCTATGGCAACCATTAGCTAGTGTGAGAGTTATTTCATTCAATTCTCATCCTTTTCTTATTTGCATCTTGCAACTTTCAATGGTTTTCCCTTGAAGCTACCAAGATATCATAGTAACATGCTTATGCTAATCAAGATTGTGTGGTAGGCCATTCAAGTGAATGTGCTAAGTGGGAGCTTGAAAAAGAAAGGGTACAAATTCCCCATGGAGGTGGGGGCTTTCAGCTATGACACCTACTCATCATGATGCCAACAAGATGTTGAAGGTTTCTTAAATGAAGAATAAGTTAGACATATATGTGTAATCACCTAAAAATGGTCATCTAGACTATTAGCCCCCTTTTCAATATTTTGGCTAAATTAATTTAATCATTTACCTAGACCAAATTGCTAATAATCAATTTATTTGATTATAACCTATAGTTTGACTATACTATCCTAAGTTCATTATTTGATTAAAAGAACATGTCCCCTTTTAATTAAATAAAAGACCCCATTCTTCTAACCCACTTAAAGTGCACACATAAAGTTCTTTTTCTATTTTGCAATCAAAAGAAAAGGCTTTGTGACTTTTGTCTTATATGACAAGTGAACTTATATTCTATTGGTTGACTTGTGTGTGCACATGGATCAATCCTCTTTTTGAATTCCACCGTTGATCATCCACCATCTTCATCTTGATCTCTACCATCCATACATCTTTAAAAGGGAGAGAACTTTCCCCCTCAATCCATCCTAATTTTGAATATTGTTATGTTGCAGGTTTTCTAACAGGTTTCTTTGGAGCTTTGTGGAGAACTTCTATTTCTTGTCTACATTTTGTCATCCATGGCATCATGGCATTTTAGCTTAGCTTAGCTTTCATTTTTACATGTAGCTTAATCTCACATAGCTTAATAATGGTATTGTAACACTCTCATACATGTTTTATCATAGCTCCATTTTGCATCTCATTCTAGCTTAATTTTCATTTGCATTACATTCTTGAGGAACTCCTTGGGACATTTGCATTCTTGCATCTTGTCTTTGGAACCTCCCATTGCATGGTTTACTAGCAAGAAGAGTATCTCCAAGGTTCATCTGAGAGCCCTTGAACTTGAAATACCCTCTCTTGCACTCTGTGGATAGGGAGCTCTAAGCCAGCATCCAAGCATTCCGAACTCATGGAATCGATTGAATAGAAGGGTTTAGAGTGTGACACTTTCGAGTGTACCTTTTTGGCACCCACCGTGGGGCTTGAATCAAGTTTCTAGCTCCAGTTGCTTTTATTTTTCATCTCTAGTTTTTTACAGCAGCATATTGGATCTAATCAAATGCTTTTGTAGAATTATCACTTTGGTTTTAAGGCCAACCCATAAGTAAATTGGTTTCAAGGTCAAAAACTTAGTTGGTTTAAAGATTTGATCATATCTTTTAAACCGCTTAGAGTTTGATTCTGAATTGTTTTTTACAGGTTTGATATATGCTCAAAATGTCTCAATCCAATTTTTAGAGTATTTTGATGTGATTTTTGGGAGTTATGAGTTTTTATTTGTTTTTTATAAAAAGCCATTTCTGATCCCAAATCAGTGAATTTTTTTAAAAAACTTAAATTTTTAGAAAGGGTTTTCAATTCTAATGAGGGTTCTTTCTTTGTGTTTTGAATTTTGATATCGTATTAAGGATCAAAAACTCAATTTGATAAATTTAGCTTGTTTTGAAAAAATTGATCTCTAGAGCACAAATGAAGAGATTTTTTAAAATTTCTTGCATTTTTAGAAAGATCTCTGATTTTAAACAGGGATCTCTTCTTTTAATTTTTATTTTTGGATATGAAATCATAGCAAACAAGTCCAATCTTGTTGACTAGGTCAAAATCAAAGAGTAAAAATGAGAGCATTTGTGATTAACTTGCACTTTCTTTGCATGCACTTGGTTGGAAGATAAATTGAATTTTTGAGGCAACTCACCACTTTTTATTGTAGATTTTTATGTTATTTCACACTAACTTTTGGTGCTAACAAGTCATGATTACAGTTTGCCATCCTTATGAAAAAAAATTTGAAACATTGCATAAAAAGAACGCATGTCAAAGCTTCAAATGCGTAAGGGCTACTAACATTGTTTGTAGGGCTGCCCAAAGCATAAAAACTCAAAATTTATTATTTTTTTGTTTTCATGTGTGGCATTGACTAATTGTTCATTTTTCGTAGGCACATAAAACTTGTGATTGGAGTCTTTTGGTAATAGGAGAGTATGCTCTTCACCCTTGTGGTGAATCAAAAATCTTGACTTGCCATTTGGTTTCAAAAGCAAGGGGTAACTGAATCTTCTTGGTGTGTTTTGGAAAAAACAATTGGAATAGGAGAGTATGCTCTTCACCCTTGTGGTGAATCAGAAATCTTGACTTCCAAAAGTTGATCCACTCTTCGTTTAGTTTAGAATCCTTTAGAGGGCCTGCTCTCGGACAACCTGAGAGGAACGACCCAAGTGGGGATAAGCAGATTACCTGGCTCTTCCAACCCACTATAAACTCAAGGCTAACAAGGACACAAAACTTTGGTAGATGTAGTTTTTGTCTTCACCTAGTGTGATTGCTTATGGGATTTTGACCATAGGGAGATCACTAGGAAAGAATGCTTAAGGTACTCTTGTGATCATGAGATCGGTTACTCATCGCAAGGTAAGGTGTCCCGTAATTGGGAGCAAGAGGAATACTATGAACGGAAGCCTTATCTAAACACCCTAAGTTAGTAACTATCTTTTTTAGCCGCTCAACTTCTTGGTGCAATGATTGATCCTAGTGGACTACCCGGATCACCCCAAGATTTTACACTCACCATCTATGTTCCTTTGGTTATGCTTATGGAATTTCTATGACAAAGACAATATCTCTTGTGGGAAACCACTTGGTGTGAGGCGAAGGAGCATCAAGCATGGGCCAAGTTGTTGAGTAATGAACCATGTCCTTTAGGTAGATATTGCTTGATGTGTTCTCAAATGTGCTAGACTTGTGGAAATCTTTAGAACATACACATGATGATAGTTATATGGCTTTCTTTTAAGACCTCACATATGCTTGTATCATGCAAGGTTGCTTTGTCCCTTGCTTGATTGTTTGAAGACTACTCCATGTGTCACTATCTTGCTTGGAAAGAAATTTCTTTTGAACATCAAACTTGCTATGCTATAAACTATTGTCAAACTTTGTCAACCAATTCAAAGCATCAAGTGCAAAAATTTTCTTGTGTTTCTTGCTAAGGGAAGTCTCATCATTTTTCTTTTATTTGCTATGTCTCTAGTGCTTAAACATGCTTAAAGTGGCTATTTGGTCTTAGTGCTCTTGGTCCTTTTGTCTTCATGGTCTATGTTCGCTTGCTAGTTATCCTTTTGCTGAAATGGTTGCCTTGATTTCTTGACTACACTCTTGGGTTGGAGAGTTGTTCACTTGTCACCCTGCTTGCTCTATCTATTTGGCTATTTGGTCATCTTGCCTAGCTATTGACTTGAGTCATTCATGTCATAAGTTTCTTGGACATATTGTTTGACAAGTTCCTTTTATCTCTCTCTACTATCTTGGCAAGTGAACACTCTACCTCCTATAGTTTCAACATCAAGTTATCTTCTAGACTATTTTATTCTTGGCTTTGCATCTAAAACTATGGTATCTAAACCTTATGCTACCAAACTTCAACCAAATCTAGATGATCATGATATCCTCCATGTCACTAAAGAGTTTCAAGATCTGTATGTGCAATACAAAGAACTAGAAGAGACAAATGATCTTTCTTACCTTCATCTATCTAAACGCATGACAAAAATGAAGTCTAAACTTGAGAAAAGGTTAGATGAGAAGATTGCATCATTACATGAATCTTCCTTAAGGTCTTTACATGCATGTGAGTCACCTTCTTTGAGGTCAGCCTCTTCTTCTAGGTGTACATGCTCTACTTCAAGACATCAAATGCCTTCATCTTCTAGATCTAAAGACCTCCTTAGAGAGAAAAAAATTGATACCTCCTTTGAGCCTATGCTAAAATTTCATGATGGACCTATCTTTGACCAAGCTAATGATGAAGATATGGATGCATACCATTCACTTGAGAAACAACAAAAGGACTCTAGAAATAATTTTGATAGAACATTTGCTCCCTTGGAAGATTCTTATGATGACACTTTGCAAAAAATTCTTGGCAATAAGATCATCATGTTACCTAAGTCTAGCTCATATGGAAACCCATTCTTGGATATCTATTGTGCTTATCATCAACATAATGAGCATAGTATTTCAGATTGCATTGAGCTAAAATATAAAATCCAAGATCTTATTGATAATGGAATTATTGGAACCTCTAGTGACTCATGTGTTGAGGATACTTCTCTTGAGCAAGATTACATTGATGAACCTATGTCTAGTAGTGGCTCCATTACATCTTCCACTTCTTCCAACACTCATGCATCTCCCAACACTTCAAATCTTTCCAACATGGCTCTATCAAATAAAGAACCTAATGCTTTCCACATTGACTACATGTATCCTCAAGGGCTACCTCTAAAAGAAACTCAAGCTAACCTTCACTTGGATACAAACCTTTTCCATGCTACTAATCCTAAACATCCTCAACCTTCATGCACTACTATTCCTAATCCAAGAACTACTCCATTCACTCTTCATTCTCCCTTGTCCTTAGAAGTGGCTTCATGTCAAGAGGACTCTCAAAAAGAAAAAGCTATAAATGTTAAGAAAGATCAAGATCAAGCACCCTTTCATCTCCTTCAAAATGCCACTCCTCCATATCCTATGTCTTATCCACCTCCCAAGTATGATGAAGATACCACTTCCATTATCTCCCTTGAGCTTACTGAAAATTATAGGAAAAGTCCTCTTCATATGCTATCCAAAGCTACTTGTCAAGATCAAAGCATCCCCTCATGTTCTACTTCTCCACATCCACTTCAAAATTGTGCTCAAGCTTCAAGTGCTTCTATTAAAAATGTTGTTCCTATGAAAGGTACTCATGAGTCTATTAATGGCTTTGACCATGTTGCTCACTCTAAAGATGTTGATATCCCTTCCCACTATCCCTTTGCATATCCTAATTCTATCCTTGGTCCTCATCCATCAAAGCTAAAGCCTTCAAAACTTCCATCTATATTGGGACCTTATGTTCCTTCATCTCCTACATTCACTCTTAGCTCATTCCCTAGCTCTCCTATAATACCTCAAGATCAACAAAGACACTCATCCTTGATGACCTTTCACCCATCTATCCATCTAAACCAGTCATATCAGCCTTATTCATCCAAAAATCCCAATTCCTTTGGAAGTGAGAATAAACATAAGAATCCATTGAAAAAGAAAGATCACTATGTCCCATCTAATCAACATGTGAATGCTAAGAAGGAGAATGCACAAAAGACACTACAAAGGTCCACTATTAAAAAAGCTAAATCAAAGAAAATATGGGTTCCTAAACCCATTATTGAAGAAATGTGTTTTGAAGTATCCAAAGGAAAATCTAAAGCTATATGGATTCACAAGTCTCTTTTAAAAGACTTGAATATTGAAAATACTTCAAAGTTGACATTCAAGCTTCCAAAGGCTTCCATTCCATCTTCTTCCAAAAATATTTATAAAAATATTCCAAAGCCTTCCACTCCACTTTTTTCCAAATCTTTTCTACCACCTCATACATCTAAATCTCAAGCTACTTCATCCATGATTCCTCCATTGTTCTAATACCCTTCAAGGTGTGTTCCAATGTTGATCTTGTCCAATATTTCAGCTACCCTCATGAAATCCTCTAAAGCTTACACTTACTTTCTATACATGAACTCTTATCCTCAATATATTCTTCCTACTACCATTTCTCTTTCATCACCCTATCAACATCTTTGAGCATACCTTTCTATGGTCTTGGCTTCTCATGACTTATCTTTCCTATAGGAGAACTATCTACATTCAAAAAGCTTGAGCTCTTTCTAAAAATTCAAAAAAGAAGAAAAAAAAAGAAGAAGAAAAAGAAAAAATGAAAAAAAATGAAAATGTGCCTTGTTGAAAACCACTTCTTGTGGCACCTTGGTAGCAAAAGTAAAGAGAAATAAATTTATCCTATGGTGAAAACTACTTCTTATGGCACCTTGGATAAGTACCATGATGAAAACCTGGCAAACAGGCATCATGCGTAATTCTTCCATCATCCATCTATCCCCTCTTCTCTCTTTGAATGTTGAGCTATCTTTGCATATTGGCTATCTTATCCACGAGATTTTCTATTGTGCTCTCCCATTCACTCATAGCCTCCATCTTGAGCTTTATTTTTATTGCTCTATCCCATTTCTATCCTATCTAGTTGACCCCTTGGTCTTGATCATAATAAATCAAACATGGTTCTCATAGGCCTCTTGACATGTCTACTCTCTTAGATTGCATGCTTTCATGCTATCTCTCTCATTGGCTTCCAATGTTTATCCTACATGCTATCTTACTCATTGGCTTCCATCACTTATCTTATATGCTATCACACTTGTTGGCTTCATTGCTTATCCTACATGCTATCTTTCTCATTACTTCCATTGCTTATCCAAAAAATGCTTCATATGACTATTTCACCTCTTTCCCTAGCTTGGGTACTCTTGAGGAGTCAGTCCTTGAGGATCACTTTCACTTGCTTCACATTCCTTTCTTATGCATCTTTTCTTATCTATCGGCTTGTTTCTCCATCGTGTCCTATACCTTGCTAGACATTGGGAGAAAATGATGTGATCTTGCTTGAGAACTAGTGATGTCTAAATTATTCTAAAAAATTCCAAAAAAAATCATATATGATCCTGAAAAAAATCCTAAAAATCAGAAAATGTCCTAAAAAAATGATCATCTTAGTGAAAACCTAGCAATAGGCACTTTGATGTATCACCAAAAAAAATTCAAAAATTCAAAAATACAAAAAAATTGAAAAAAGTCTTGAAAAAATCTATCGAGTGGTGAAAACCTAGAAACAAGCACTACTTGAAACCCTTGTACCTATGTCTATCAGTCTCAATCACCTACTTTGCTACACATTTCCTGGCTTGGAATTGTTTCTTGTCCTCATCTCGAGGGCATAGCTACTTAGCCTATTGAGGTATTCTTGTGCATTAGGGTTTCTTTAACAACTCACAAAACAATGTTTCTGAACACTTCCCCCACTTTGACATCAAGTGTTTTTTTTAACACTTTACAGATAGTTTACCTACGGTCTCCGATGTTGCGATATTTCTCACTATCAGAATCAAGTCTTGAAGAAATGGCCAAGTTACTTGCACACACGCACTTTAATACTTAAATGACTAAGCTATGCTGATCTTTATCTACCTTGTATGCTGTCTATGATGATTTCTTTTCCATGTGTTCCCTGCCTAATAATCTTTCAAGGATGTCATTGACTAGAAGACTGGGGGCATGGGACATATTTTCTTGATTTCTGCTTGTGGGTATACCTTTGTTTTTCTATAGTGTTGTAAGCATTTATGCTGGTCCTATTCAACACGTTGACTTACAAATGTATCATCCTTGACTATTTTGCAAGACTGCACTCAGGGTTTATCCTGGCACTTATGCCTTGATACATGTGTAATCTTGCTAAATTAAACTTAGGGAATCTAATCATGTAGTTATCTTGACTTACATGTCTCTGATGCTTAGATTGGATTTCCACATACCTATTTGATATCGATCATATTCATATCCTCATAGTTATACTAGTGATGGTTGTATGATCTCATGATGTCCCTAATAAATGCTCAATGATGAAATTAAGAGTCTAAATGTTATGTGCTTCTTGCCAGTAAACCACTTTGCATATTAGCTTGCATTTTAGGTTCATTTTCTAGCTTAGTCTTGCATTCTTGCATATGGGGAGAGCTCTCTCTTCATCTTTTTGTGGAGATATCAGCTAACTCCTTTCATATATTTCTTTACTTTCTTCTTGTTCATGTCTTTTCACCTTCTTAATCTTTCACTTCATCTCTTTTTCTATCTTATCATCACATTATATAAAGTTTTGACCTCTTAAATAATTCAATGTACTAGATTCATTTTCGGGATCGAAATCCAAATTCGAGTTCATCTTGATGGTCAAAATTGTCTTTTAAAATTCTACTTTCTTCTAAGTAGTTAGCTAACCTTTTGAGGTCTAATCTCTGAATCATCACTGGGGCATCTTCATTTCTTCATGTCTTCATCATTTCCATACTTCATATCTACTTCAATTCACTAATTCATGTCTAAATCATCTTTCTACTAGATTTGACCTAATTTTTATGCTATATCCTTCAAGGTCAACTCTAGTCAAACTGGGGCATTTTATCAGTTTCTTATAGTCATTCTTGGGTTCTAATCATTTATCTGTCATATTAGACATTGCTATATCTCAATTTTCTCATGTCTAGCTTGTTTTTGCTTCCTCTTACCTCATTTCAATTTCGATCCCGAGGGGGCAGAAATACTCTATTACTGATTGTTATAATCTATCACTTCTTAGGAGCATTTATTTGATCTTCTCACTTGCTCTCACTCTATCTACTTTTCTAGGTGTTAACATTCTTCTTGAATTCTAACATTGTTCTCTTCCTAGTGTTCAGTACTACCACTATCAGGCTGTGCATTTAGAACTTGCTATCTATTTTTGCATTTCATTCTTTGGAATCAGATATCTATATCTATCACTGCCTACTTGGCTTTCTATTTTCTTTGACATAATGTGTTCCCAAATTGATCACGCATTAGTCAAAGAGGGGCAAATGTAATCACCTAAAAATGGTCATCTAGACTATTAGCCCCCTTTTCAACATTTTGGCTAAATTAATTTAATCATTTACCTAGACCAAATTGCTAATAATCAATTTATTTGATTATAACCTATAGTTTGACTATACTATCCTAAGTTCATTATTTGATTAAAAGAACATGTCCCCTTTTAATTAAATAAAAGACCCCATTCTTATAACCCACTTTAAGTGCACACATAAAGTCCTTTTTCTATTTTGCAATTAAAAGAAAAGACTTTGTGACTTTTGTCTTATATGACAAGTGAACTTATATTCTATTGGTTGACTTGTGTGTGCACATGGATCACTCCTCTTTTTGAATTCCACCGTTGATCATCCACCATCTTCATCTTGATCTCTACCATCCATACATCTTTAAAAGGGAGAGAGCTTTCCCCCTCAATCCATCCTAATTTTGAATATTGTTATGCTGGAGGTTTTCTAATAGGTTTCTTTGGAGCTTTGTGGAGAACTTCTATTTCTTGTCTACATTCTGTCATCCATGGCATCATGGCATTTTACCTTAGCTTAGCTTTCATTTTTACATGTAGCTTAATCTCACATAGCTTAATAATGGTATTGTAACACTCTCATACATGTTTTATCATAGCTCCATTTTGCATCTCATTCTAGCTTAATTTTCATTTGCATTACATTCTTGAGGAACTCCTTGGGACATTTGCATTCTTGCATCTTGTCTTTGGAACCTCCCATTGCATGGTTTACTAGCAAGAAGAGTATCTCCAAAGCTCATCTAAGAGCCCTTGAACTTGAAATACCCTCTCTTGCACTCCGTGGATAGGGAGCTCTAAGCTGGCATCCAAGAATTCCAAACTCATGGAATCGTTTGGATAGAAGGGTTTAGAGTGTGACACTTTTGAGTGTACAATATGAAGTATTGAGACCCATGTTTGACCTGAACGGGTATGCTAGGGATGTTTTGCAAATAGGAATTCTAATAAAACATATCACCACCATTGAGGATTACTGGGCTGATTGCAAGGATGAGTTTGAGAGCCATGATGGAGCCTTCGTAACACTAATAGTTCATCAGGTGAAGATGCACAAAGTTAACATTAATGTAAAAGGGGTGGATGATGATGGCTAGAATATGTATAGCAACACTTTCCTAACCAAGCTCAAAGACACCCCAATAAGCTTAGAGCCTTACAAAGACACCAGGGAAGAGCAAGATATAATGATGGCTCAAATCTACAAGAGGACTAGAAAATGGGTCAAATGGACCATAGCTCAAAGGAGTTAGATTAAAGGGACATCTACTCAAGCTTCCCCAAAAGTTGCAGTAGCTTTCTCTTCCTAAGGTGGTACATCAGGTGTAACCTTATCTATTACCCAAGAGCCATTACAAGCATTAGGTGGAGGTGATCAACCTCCTAAAAAGAGCATCCCTCTTGCTATAACTTTTTAGGATAGTTCTCTGCCAGTAATTAGAACTCCAATAGAAGCCGAGGACAAGAAAGCAAAGGAATTGAAAGATGGTGCAATCATAGTTGCTCTCTCACCCCATAGTAGTTTGATCCCATCTATGAGTGATGCACTACTCCTACTAAGTAGTCCCCAAGTACAAGTGGTGGATCTTGGAAATGGTGGAAGTAGTGAGAGTGAGTCTACTGAGTCTGATGAAGCAACAAAGAAGGCTAAAAAAGTAGAGAAAGATCCTAATATTCAAAGATCATTTCATAGGCCCTAAAGAATCCTTTCTCTTCAACCATGAAATCACTAACCCTGGTCAAGAGAAATATGTTTAGTATAGACACACTTGAGACTGCATCCAAGGTGATTGGCACTAAATCATGGATATAAGACATCTTAGACAACAAAAGGAAGAGGAAAGAGGAGGGAATTCCTAATAAAGAGACTTTATCTCTAGCTTTTTGCTCTAGA
The DNA here is from genome assembly GCA_028749045.1 of Cupressus sempervirens. NCBI lineage: Eukaryota > Viridiplantae > Streptophyta > Pinopsida > Cupressales > Cupressaceae > Cupressus > Cupressus sempervirens. The sequence continues at coordinate 535,550,514 of CM053787.1, read as the reverse complement.
TTGGCACTGAGTAAAGTCAAAAAGTAGAAGACCTTGTCAATTCTTGGACAAGATGCTAACATAAGGAATTTGACAATGGAAATTTATAAGCTCTCTAAGGAGGGGATAATTGATGATATGTCTATGGATGATTTCACCTTGCATTCTATGGATCTCAAATAAGTTATACATGACACCAAAGTTGGCCTATGGAAGTCAAAAAATGATGTGATAGAGGGACAACTTGAAAGCCTTAAGTTATCAAAAGTTAGAATGAAGGTGGAGATTCATGAACTTAATGGTTTCATTAGGCAATAAATCACCCCTTTGGCAAGCATCTCTGGAATGCCAATCACCAATGATCCTACTATTACTAATGTTCAAGCTCTCCTCTCTTAGTTACAAGAAGACAAGAACTTTAGACAGATTGGTAGAGAGTGGAGCAGAAAACTCAAATATAAGGGAGTAGATCAGCAATGTAGTACTAAGGTTCAAAAAAGAGAAGGATAGTATCTCAACTAACTGAGACCTTGGTTGTAGAGAAAGTCAAAAGTAAAGACTACATTTATTTACTAAAGATGATTATTCACATGAAGGCTAAGGAAACTATGGAGGTAAAGATTCTGCCTAGGGGAGATGAGCCTCTGTTTGAATGGCTACAAAGTATGCAATTCAAATCTGAAATAATCCTAGCAGCAAATGAAGGACTAAATGAAATGGAAGCTAAAGTGAAAAAGGATCAAGATAGAGACTATGAACTCTTAAGAGTTCTGCATATGGATTCCCAAGCTAGTGGATAAGGAAAAGGGATAATTGGAATGGTTTTCATGCAAAAGAACTTCTCTAATTATCTAGATAGCTTAATAGAGTTATCTTCCGATCAATGGAATAGAGTGCCCAAACTCTAGAAACATGGTGGGTGTATACATGTGGTTATGGAGGGAATACAAGAGCGGTTGAATACTATCAAACATCTAGCTAGATAGGATTCCAAGTGGCTCTTGAAATACACTAATGTCCATGTTCATAGACATGAGGAATTTATTCCAACCATTGTTACCACCAATGCTTCTAAGGAAAAGTCATTTGTCAATTTTGAGGAGATGAACTAGTTTGAGTCCCATTGTGTAATGGTCATCTCAAAATCCTATATGTACTAAATCAAAAGATTAATAAAAGGTCAGCTAATTTTTGGTGTGAAATACCAGGGTATTGGAGAGACAATTGAATGGTATTTTGTGTCAATCATTTTTTGTTCCATTCTTTCTATGTTAGTTTTATGTTTTCTCTTTTCATCTGAATTGAATCAAGGAAGACATAGAGTTTTATTCCCCTATTTTGAAACAGTAAACTGAAGATAATTGTATTGTTATAATAAGTTCAAGAGAAACCCCTTTCCATGCTTTCTTTCAAGTCAATCTTTTCCATCTCTAGAGTTAGTTTTTTGTTGATATCAATTTAGTTGTAGATAGCATACATTGTTGAGTTGTTAAACTTTGTAGGTTCATAAGATGTGTGAATCCATAAACTTGACTAATCCTAAAATTCAAACTCTCACCTAAGTTAGTTCCTATTTAGGCCTAACTTGGTTCACCTTTCCTATTCTCACCTTAAGAACATACCTCATTTTAGAATTAGAAATAAACACAAATCAAAAATACAATAGGGATTTGTACCTAGGAATTCAGAGGGAAGTTAGTCATTTAGTAACAACTTTCCAACTATTGTAATGAGATGTTGTTCACAAATTTGGGCATTTAAGAGTTCAATCAAAAGAATAATCTATTAACCAATAGATTTTTGGTGACTCTACTTGGGAATACAATCAGTCACTAGACTAATAGACCTATAACATTAAGAAAAATGGTGTTACCTCATGAGAACATAATCCCAATAGTCCAACCTAATCTTTGGTTTCAAGATGACCAAGAAGACATAATCTTGTCCCTTAATACATTTTTTTTGAGGAATTAGAGGAACTTATAACACTACAAAAATGCTAGTTAGGTGTTAAAAGAAGAAGAAGCTAGTGTTGAAGTCTTGGAAAGAGTAGTTCAAAGGAGAGAACTATGAAGAGAAAAAGACAAGTAGAAAGGGAAGCCCAAAGGTAACATTAATTCAACACCCTGAACCAAGTAAGGTTTCTCAAGAGCACCAAAGATCAAGACAATTAAGACCCTATTTTTGAAAATCTTATAGAACTCAATTTCCCCATCTTAGAAGTACCTTGACAAAAGGGTGACAAGAAAAGTTAGAGCAGGCCACCTCCAGCTCTCCAAAATCAAAACTCTTAATAACTACTTGCCAAGTATTGGCCTTACATGAAGTAGCTACCTCCCTAGTTGTCAATTTTCTACCATACCTTGCTAGGATGATCATGCCTACTCCCTAGGCTATAGCAACAGGTTTGTTGGTGCTCACAGCATATCACCCACTCCTATCCAGTTCAAGAAAGAATTTCCCTAAGTTTTTAGGTGATGGGAAAGTTACTACTAATGAACATATCAAAGACTTTTTTGCAACTACTCATATCTTAGGATTAGCTCACTAAGATGTAGTTGTAAGGCTATTTGTAGAAACTTTGATAGAGAATACAATAGATTTACTTTATCATTTGGGTGATGGATCAATCACAAGCTAGGATATGTCAAGGACAACTTTCAAAACAAGGTTCAAAATGGTAGAAAATGAGCATGTCCTATTAACATAATTGATGTCCATTAAAAAAAAACCTATTGTAAGTATGAGGGATTTGTTATAACTTTCAATAAGATCACTAGTAGAATTCCTATCACTAATAGACCCACTACTATTAATTTGAAAATATTCTTCATAAGTATGATGTCGTTGGATATCAACTATGATCTTAGGAGATCCCACCCCACATATTTGGTAGATGCACAGAGGAAAGTAGTTGAATTTGAAGATGACTTGAACTCCACTAGAAAATGGAAATGAGAAATTCAAACCAAAGGAAGTTCTAGTAATGCCACCTCATCTGATGAGATGATTCAAAATTTGTTGAATGAGTTAGTTTTTGTGAAGAAGTAATTACCTAGATTTAATCACTCTTACCAATAGAACTACAAAAATCCACCAAGAAGGAATACTGATGGAAAATTTCTATAGCTTCTGGGTCCACAACAAAGGTTGGCAATTGAAGTGGCACCTAAGAAAGGGAATATGTGTGTTTTTCATTTGAAAACAGATCATTATAGTGAATGTTGTCCTAAAATGGCCCATATGATGTAGTTTTTATCCACTAACAAGTTGAATACTAAAACTCCTCGCTCTGAGTCAAATTTTTACTTAATTGGCGACTCTGGAAATTCATTTTTAGAGTATGAGTTAAACTCTAAGAAACAAGGTGAATGTTATGCCACTATTGATGGAACTTCATATATAGTGTTAACTAGGAGCCAAAAGCACAAGAACCAATATTTCTAGTCATATCCCAAGAAGTGAGAATGTCTCTTCTTTAGGTACCAATCACCTTGATCAAGGAGCCACCATATCTGAACTAGGTAAGGACAAGAACCCTTTTTGATTTCATCCAATTTTTTAAATATTTCAAGATCCAAATCTCTCCCATAGATTACTTAAAATCTCATTCCTCTAGATTAAAAATATTAGTGGATCATTGTAAAGGAGATGGCTTGAATTTGAATCATAAGGTTACTATCGAAGAAGAAAATGAACCTCTAACATCTAACCTTTTTTATCAAGATGAACCCATAGTCTTAGCAACCTTCCCTATACAAAAACTTGACCCAGTCTACTTATCACTATACATTAATGGGTGCAAATTAAGTAATTGTATAATCAATTCAGGTCCATCAAACAATGTGATGCCTTATCTTATAGCTAAAGCTCTAGGTCTCACTCTCACCAAGGTTCATGGTAGGTGTTATTCTATGGATGCCAAACAAGTCCCATTACTTAGAAAAATTAAAGATGCTCAGGTAGCATTGGCCTCTCATTCAAAAAAGAAACTATTGTCAACTATCTTAGTTGTAGATATCCTAGCAAGCTATGGCCTACTCTTAAGTAGAAGTTTTTGTAGGGACCTAGAAGGAGAAATAAAACTAGATTGGTATCAAGTAGTCATACCCATAGGAAGAAAGAAGGTTAAGTTGGAACCTGAAGAGAAAGCTAAATTTATAGTTTTAAAGTCAGATGATCCCAAAGCCCATATTCTCTATCAAGAATTAGAATTCAGCAACTACATGTTGTTTACTAAAGATGTTCTAAATGAGCGAGAAATTGAAGACCTAGGAAAGCAAATCCTTAGTGAAGAGGAAGAATCATCATCTATATGGACATTGGAGTTTAATGGAAATTTCTCCTCAGTAGGGTCTGGCACAAGTGTAGTGTTGATATTCTCTAAAGGAGAACCCGGACCCATGGATTTCAAACTAGAATTTGGGAATACAAATAACATTGTATAATATGAAGCTCTTCTACTTAGGATAATAACTACAAAGGAAAAGGGAGTAAATATCCTAAAATATTAGGATATTCATAGCTCATTATGCAAAAAATCAAAGGAAAATACACTATAAAGAACAATAGGTTAAAAAAATATAGAAATAGGGTTTGGGATGAAAAAGAGGGTCTAGATGCATTCACAATTGAATCAATATTGAGAGAGATGAATTCTAAAGTAGATTCACTAGTTGTTTCCACCTCCTTGTTGCTCGCTCACCCAAAATTCAAAGATAAGAAATATTAGGTGTAAATTGTGTATTGAGCCTCTATTCCTAACAATACAAAATTTTGGCAAGTGTTCAAAGATGACAAGAGTCTGTAGCTATTTTTAGAAAATGACAAAGCTACCTGCAAGGACCAACCTAGTGAAGGCAATCAAGAAGACCCTAACTAGAAGCTAAATGAAGATAAAACTGATGAAGTCCAATTGCAAGGTAATATCACCCCCCCATAATTTGTATCATTGGAAATTTTTTTTAATAGACATGATACCTATATAAAGAAAAAGAGGATAGAAAAGGGGCCTTCTACCGATGAATATGAAGGGGTGAATATTGGAGGCATGAAAAGTCCCAAAATGATCAATATTGGAAAGTGTTTCCCACCTAAAGAGAAGGAAGCTGCCAAACAACTTTTCATATAATATCAAGATGTTTTTTCTTGGAGTTATGAAGATTTGAAAAGCTATAGAGGTGGGAAAATGAAACATTAGATTTCCTTAAAACTTGATGCAACTCCTTTCTGATAGAAACAACAAAATTATAATTTGAGGGTAGCAGACACTATATTCTGGGAAGTTGACAAGATGCTAAAGGAAAGAATCATTATCCCATTTGTCACTCTACTTGGGTAGAAAATATAGTATCAGTTAGGAAGAATAATGGAGAAATAAGGATCTATGTAGATTTTAGAAATTTGAACCAAGCATCTTAGAAGGATAATTATGCTCTCCCTAACATGGATTACCTACTACAAATAGTGGTTGGAGCTGAAATGGTATCCATTCTTGACAAATTCTTAGGATACAACTAGGTAGAAGTGGAAGAGAAAGATCAACACAAGATGACTTTCACCACCCCTTGGGGTACGTTCACATATCATAGAATGTACTTGGGCCTCATCAATGTCAATCCCATGTTTCAAAGATGTATGAGTAAATCTTTTTATAACTTAAAAGATCAAATTATTGTTATATAGCTAGATGACCTCACTGTATTCTCAAAAAGGAGGAAAAACTACATTGAAGACTTGAAGAAGGTGTTACAAAGGTTGTGAGAACATGGAATCTCACTAAATCCTAAGAATTTTTTTTTTGTGTAATAGAGCGAAAGCTACTTGGTCATATAGTATCCTAAGAAGGTATTAGAATTGACCCTAAGTGAATTGAGGCCATTTGAAGGTTGAGCCTATTGGTAAGAAAAACACGAGTTAAGTCATTCTTCGAACAAGTGAATTTCCTCAAAAGGTTTGTACTTGACTTTGTAGAAACCACTAAGTGTTGTGGATATGATGAAGGGAAATTTATGCTTTAAATGGAATGAAGCAGGAAAAAAAGCCTTCCAGAATTTAAATATTGCTGTTGCTAATGCTCCAATGTTATGACATCCAAACTATAAGTTGGATTTCATGATCTACTATTATGCCTTTGAACACACCTTATCATCCATCCTTATGTAGGATAATAAAGAAGGAATACAAGCCACTATTGTCTTCATGAGTATACCTCTGAAAAGTCATGAGTTGAAATACTCTCAAATCAAAAAATATGCCTTTGTTGTGGTCAAATCACTAATAAGTTTTAGATTTTATATCTTGCATTCACATTCTGTAGTTCCTATACTTGATGTAGTAGTAAAGAGTGTGTTGACTCAACGAGATGTAGGGTGTAATACCAGAGGAACATGGGTAGCAAAAACATAAGAGTATGACATTGAAATCAAGCCTACTAAACTAGTAAGAGGTAATGCCCTATGCAAAGCAATTGTAGAAAATGAAATTATTGAAGAGCCAGAAGAGCTAGAAGAGAAGTAGTTAGTCTTGGTAGTGTGCTTGCAAGACCCTTGGTTTGATAATATTACTTATCTCTTGATATATGGAGAATGTCCCAAAGGGATGACAACAAAACAAAGAAGAGACCTCAAGCTAAAAGCTGCCAAATATGTGATTTAGGATGATAAATTATTCAAGAGAGTTGTAGATGGTACTTTTCTTAGGTGTGTAGATAAACAACAAAAGGAAAGATTTTTGAAAACATTCCATGATGAAGCATGTGACAGACATTTCTCATCCTTAGTCATGACTTTCAAAATATTGTGATAGTGTTATTATTGGCCTGACATGTTTAAGGATGCCTACTACTAGGTGTCAAAATGCAAAAAATGTAAACTGTTCATGGGCAAACCTCAATTAGTCACTCTACCTCTCAGACCTATCATTATTGAAGGTCCTTTCCAGCAATGGAGTCTTGATTTCATTGACCCTATCAGTCCAACATCTAGTGCTGGTCAAAAATATGTTATTACTACAACTAACTATTTCACCAAATGGGTGGAGGCAAAAGCAACCAAGAAAACTATTTCTAAGGTAGTTTGTGGATTCATCAAGGAGAACATACTAGTTAGATTTAGTGTACCCATCAAACTAGTAATGGATAATGTAGTGTACTTCTCTTTAGTTGAAATTATTGAGTTCTATTTTGAATATGGCATAATATTCAATCACTCATTTGACTATTTTCCACCAAGGGAATGTTCAAGCTAAATCTAATAACAAGAATTTGATGAATATTATAAAAAGTTGGTGTTAGACAATCAAAAAACTTGGCACAAGAAGATTCATGATGTTCTTTGGGTAGATAGAGTGACCCCAAAGAGGGAAATTGGCATCTCTCTTTTTGAATTGGTCTATGGAATAGAAGCCAATCCCCCTTTACCCCTAGAATTAGCTATAAATAGACTAAGAATATAAATCAAAGATGACATCTATAAGGATGGACTAGATAAGAGAATCCTATACTTGAGAAAACTTGAAGAAGAAAGAGGAGAAATTATGGATCACATTATGCAACATCAGATGTGTGTGAAGAACCAATTTGATAAAAAGACAAGGCTGCAAACGTTAATGGTAGGAGATAATAAACTATTGTGGGATAAGGAAAGGGTAACAAGGGGCATGCACAAGAAATTTAATACTTTGTGGAAAGGTCCATTCAATATTCATCATGCCTTTGGAAACAACTCATTTAAATTGGCATATCCAGATGGTGAAGTATTACCCCTGACACACAATGGTTAGGATTTGAAGCTCTATCAAATTTCAAATTGAAAATAGGCAACCCCTATATTGTACTATAGTTATGTTTAGTTCCAATTTTTTTTCCCTTTTTAGGTTTCCCTCATTCTTCTTGCTTCAATTTTTTTATGTAGGCACCTTTTAATTTTATGAAATTAGAGATTTTGGATTCCTTGCTTGGACAAAAATTGCCCAAGTCCCTAGATAGAGCCAACTGTTGCCCCACTTTTCATTCTCTACCTAATTAGAAAAAGTTAATACTTGTGTTTAAATGAGAGGAGTGAATTCTTGGTTTTGTTTGAGTTTAGGTCTAAGCCCTCTTAGGTTGTATGAGTCTCCATTGAATTTTCCCTTTTCTCCCTCTCCTAATTCCTAGCTGAGTGGTTTTTCATTTTGTCAAGTGATCTTATGGGTAGGTTAGTGCCTAGTTCGATGGAGATTCTTGTTACTCATTCAATGATAAACTACAAGTTATATCTTTTTATGACCTATCACTATTTGAAAAATAAATTCTTGTGGAAATTCGGAAATTATTATCTTCTTGGTGAGTTTTCTACCCATGAAGATGATTTCTCACGAAAAAGCACTAAATGATGTACATAGATCAAAAACATGAAAATAACAAGGCATCCTATGGTGAATCAATGTTTCATTTGTGATTTTGACTTCACCATATGGTTCAAATTCATCATAGCTCTCATAATCATCCCTGACAAAAAACTCAGAACTAACTTTTCCTTGACGAGTTTTCAACCCATGAAGTTGGATTTCCAAAAAGATGTTTTAGAATGAAAAGGAACAATAAGTGGTCCTCAGGAAGTTCTTCACACCTCATTTAGGCATTTCTAATTTCAAGAGGGGAAATTATGTAAAGTTTGACTAAGAAAGGAAATTTTTGTTGTAAAATAGAAACTGTCTTCTCCTCAGCTGGTTTTCAACCCATGAAGAAGTTTGATAAATTCCAAAGAAAATCAAGCTAATGATTAGGTTAGATTCATAATTTATGTTTATAACATCTTAGAATGATAATAAAGAGAACCTAACCATTATGGAAAAGAGATAATGATTAGGATTTGACTTAGCGGACATTCTCCCATGGAGTACCCTAATGGTAACTTCCTAAAACTTAAATAAAAATGGGAAAGTAAGTTATGGAGATATAAAAAGTTACTGTTGATCCGAATAGAATAGTGAAAAGACCTCTAGATGCCCATTAAACCCTCAAATTTATTATTCAATGGCTATCTCTTTCAATTCATTCATATGGTGCAAATTATGAAGATCAATGAATGAATCGAGGCTCCCATATATAAGGAAACATAAAAAGTTGAACAAACTAACTCTCTTTCATTGAACTTCTATTCTATTAATGTGCATAACTTTTGAAAAAGCTAGTAATTTTTGCATTAGCCATTCCTTTCACTTTCTCAATTCAAACCTTTCTCTCAAAGTCATTGCAACTAGGTTCGTAGTTTTTGATGGATTGACTAGGATCAAATCCCAATTGTAGAATTTCACCAACACTTCTCTTCACTTACACGACATGGAAGATTTCAAAAAGAGACTAAAGTTTGAGTGGATTCACCCCATCACTGAGAAACTTTGGAGATGTGGGTTGGTTGAGATAGCTAGTTTTCTAATCACAGTTCAAGCCCTAGAGTTAATCTATGAATGTATACATCATTACAACTTAGATACAAGGAAGATTGTGCTACCTAATAACACAGTTTTGATTTCAATTGACAAGAAAACTATGGTGCATAACCTCCAAGTGCCAGAATGGGAAGAATTCTCAGACTTCACCTTTGGAGGAGTCATTTCTGAGTTCTCTGGAAATAAGATGATCTAAAGGAAAGAAAGCATGCAGACATGGTTCTTGTCATGCCTATAATTCAACATGGCAAACACAACTAACTTTTTTTGAAGAAACTCAAGGTAAAGAAAAAGACTTAGTCTATTTTTAACCTTGGAATGATGAAGTAAGATAAAGGAATGAAGCTATCCTACTCAGAATCTAGATTAAAGTTTCCTATTAGGGGATACATGGTTGCTAGCTACTAGATGCAAAACTATGTTGAGATGCAATTGATACAAGCCCTTAATATGAAGCACTATGATGTGTGAGTATAACCTAAATTATGTTAGAGTAATGGTGAAGATCTAGGGATTGCAATGTGAAGGAGTTTTATTACTTAATCATTTTATTTCCATTAATATCGAGTTTACCTTTATTTTAATAATTTCATTCTTATTAATATTCAATTATTATTATTATTTTGAAACCACCCATACCTACTATTTTAATATGCACTCTTTATTTAATAGTTAACATTACTATTACATAATATGAAACTAACATTACTACATTTGCAAATAACATTCGATTAATCATCAAATAAACTATCATCTAATTAAATACTACCATGCTACTCTTAGCAATTAATCTAAAACAATATATATAACTATTACATTTCTAAAATATCTAAAATCATAATATATTATAACTAAAATATCTTAAAATATTATATATATATATATATATATATATATATATATATATATATATATATATATATATATATATATATATATATATATATATATATATATATATATATATATATATATATATATATATATATATATATATATTATACCCTTAAATTGTCAACTAAGCCATATTCTAAATAAAATCAAAAAAAACTAAAATCTAGATATACAATCCCTATAATCCAATTATATTCAAAATAAGTTATAAACAAATTATAAAATTTGCTATTTCCTGGAAGAATACCTATATTGGCTTAACACTCTATTAATTTTACATAACACTATCCTTAACTTGTTAATTTTATAGATTCCATTAATCTTATTTTTATAGTTTTCATAAATTTCATTAACCATAATCTATTACTACTTCCTAGGCCATAATTTGCATCACCCTTAAATTCACCTAAGTCTCTAATTCCTTGGTCTCCCCTTTTTAATCTAACACCTACTTTACCCACATTCTCCTAGGTGAGCATGAACCTCCTATACCCACACATGGGACATGTAGGATAGTCCCCACTTCATGTCAAAATCAAGTTCTTATGACATAACTTTAAATTTAATCCTTTTTGAAGGAAAATTTTAGCATACATTACCTATAGGTCTTCATTGCTTTTAAACCCACAAATCCTTCCATTAGTTCACATACTTGGTAGCTCTTCCCAAGGCATATGTCTTAATCAACAATAAAGGCCAATCCAAAGGTAAATTGACCAAGCATTAACTCCATCCTTGTAACACTTTCCAAAGTTCTCCCTTGCTCTTCCCTAGGCCTGGGTTACTGAAAACAAGGGTTGACTTATAATATTTGCCTTTTTAGGTGGTGGATGCATAGACAAGAGGGCTGACACATGTCATAAATGAGGGCATGTTCATTATTGCTTTGTTTAAAGTGCTAACAAGAATAGACACCTAGTTTAAGTTTGCATAAGAAGAAAATTGGAAGCATAAAGGGCATAATATTATTTTATATGTTTAGCAAAAGTGAGGAATATATGTATCTTTTTTTATTTCTTTTCTTGCACAAGGCCCCATCATATCCTAAGGACCTTAATAACTCATGATTGCTACCTTATTAATGAAGGGGTGGTTTAGGATTCAGTATACTTTATTGACATCCAATTCCATAATTCAAACTATCTACAAATCCATTGCTATAAATTTGCATATTCTACAACCAATTTCAAATTCAAAACTAAACATCAAGCAACTAAATTATTTTCATGTAATTGAGGAGATAAAGATATTTATGAGATAATGTCCAATTCATTCTTAATGGTATATCATGACTCAAAATTCTTTCCTTCAACACATTCCAAATTTAAGTATTGATAAGACAACATCAACACAATAACTAACAAGAAATGGGGTGGTGGAATCCTCCCATCAAGATACACAATGGAAGAACCTCACAAACAAGGTATTTCACAATTCCTCTCTAATTGTCACATGCATGAGACCAATAACAACACTCCTACAATACAATGAATTCACATAACATGATATAATTGACCTCCATTACAATATAAAAACAATGGCATTCTCTTCTTCTAAACAAGAGTAAGACTTCACAATTCTCCAAATGTTCAAGGCTTCAATCAAATACCTGCAAATAAAAGTTAAATTTAGAACCATGTAGGTTCACCTCCCAACCTAGGCCTCAAGGAGGCCACCCACTGAGCTAGGGAAACAAGGCACAAATGGTTGCATACTACACATTAACATACCATGCATGATTACAACAATGACAAGACTTAACACATTACATTACAAGACATCCCATCCCAAGACTTGCACAAAGATTCATTAATTGAATCAAGTATAGGGTGAAGGTGGGTTCTCTCCATGAGGAGGATTTCCAAAGCTATGATTCACAATATACACATATTCTCATTATCAGCATGCCCTTTTGGGGCTCACAATATCTTCCCTTCCATACATCTCCCTATACCTCCCAAAATACAAGTAAACAAAAAGAGCACATTCCATTGAACATTTAAAACATCTCCACACATGGGAGAGTTCCTCAACTACACGTGAGAGCCCAACTAACCCATTGACAAAAGCATCTCTTCCCTCCCAAGGGTGAGTGATGCTTCACACCCATTATACCAAACACACAACATGAAAGCAAGCAAGATTCAAGGAAGGATTCACACAAAACTTCTCACATGCAACACTCAAAAAAATAAAAATCTTTTCCCACAAACCACATCTACAATACACCAAATTCATCATGTAATGACGAACATCATATCTATTCTACATGAAAAATGAAGAACACCATGAATCATGGGTACCAACCTCACTCCAAGCAATGGCAATAGATAGTTGTAGTAGAGCTCCTTATCCTCTTCCTCAAAACCCTAGTTGTCTCTAAAGATAGAGAGTGGCCAAGTGAGTTTCCAATTTAGCTATGCCTCTATATGTCTCTCTCATTTTCGGATTCAATAAAGAATGCTTTTTTTTTTGGGGTCTCCTAGGTCTACTAGGCACCTTAGAGGTCATTATTAGCCCCCTAACTTAAAGTACTAACATGGGTAGGGTTTATTTTTGTCACAAACTCACCTTAGAGTTACTTTATGGCCCTCCCAATGCTAGGTAATTCAATTTTCAAATTTTCCCATGGTGATAACCTTGTTCTCTTTACTAATTTAGGGAAATAAATCAAATTTCTCAATTAAGACATTTAACACACAATAAGATGGCCACATGATCCATCATCAAAGAACATGTCATTTCACATAACAAGTACAAGTGTCAAGTGACACACACAAAATGCACTATACATCACACATGACACATTTAGAATCTACACATGAAATATATACTACACACATACATCTCACATTTACAAAATAGACACATCACAATGAGGTTTATGAATCTTACAAAGATTCAACTTGGCAGAGTCATTTAAACATGTGTCTGTACCTTGTTTCCCCATTAAATTTCCATGGTTCCTCTTCCTACACATTAAACTTGAGCATCGGTAGTCCAAGGGGGTCAAATAAACATATAATACATAAGTGCACATAATAATAATATCAACATTAACATAATTTGAATTAGATTTTCTTTCCTAGTCTTTTCAATTATTCCATTTGAAATGTTAAGATATCAAAATCTGCATGTCATAAGTCATCATTATCAAATTAACATCTATCTGCATATCTAAACCAGTCATTTGCATGTCATAAAGTATCATAATCAAATTAACATTTATCTATAAATAAAAAATCATTAGAATCAAATTAACATTTTGCATTGCATCAAAATCTAATAATATCATGTCATAAAGTTATACCCATATCTATTCAAACATTTCCTACACAATAACAAGTTCTTAGTACATATAACAATGTAAAACACTACTAAAGTATCAAAATAAATAGATAAAGAAATCCACTATCCATCTAAATCTCAAATAACTATCAAAATATCAAGGTCTTGAATGTCAAAATGTAAATAAAATATCCATGCTATGATAGGTCAGGGTGAGGCCTCACATCCTCCCCCCCTAGGCATGAACTTCCTCATGGAGTTCATAAAAAAGATATGGGTATTGTGCTTTCACCTAAGCTACATCCTCCCACAAAGCCATGACCTCATCATAATAATGCCACTAGACCCCAACCTAGTCCAACTCTCTACCTTGAAGTGTGAGGGTTCATCAAGCCAAAATTAAAATGGGCTGCAATGCTATCTATCTATCTGACTCCACCTACAAAGCATCACAATCTATGATGCGAGACTCATCATAAAAATACTTTCTTAATATAGATACATGAAATACATCATGAATGCATGATAGGCTAGGTGGAAAGGTTAAATGATAAGTAATTGGTCCTATCTACTCCAAAATCTCAAAGGGACCCATAGAGTGAGGTGCTAACTTAGATCCTTTTCCAAAATGGAATGGACTCTTATGTGGTCGCATCCTCAGAAATAGTTTCTCTCCAACCATGTACTCTCTATCCACCCTCCTTACATCTGCATATTTCTTGTGTCTATCTTGGGCTTCTCTAAGGCATTATCTGATCAATACTACTTTATGCTCCATGTCCTTGACTAATTGTGACCCTATAGATATCTTGTCTTCAATCCTATTCCAACTTAAGGGTGTTCTACAAGGCCTGCCATACAAGGCTTGATAGGGTGGCATGCCTATAGAAGTGTGATGCCCATTTTTGTAGACAATTTCTGCAAGATGGAGGTACTCTTCCTACTTGGACTGGTGGTCCATCAGATACATTCATAACATATCCTTTAGGATCTGGTTAACTCTCTCTATTTGCCCATCTATTTGAGGATGATAGGTAGTGCTAAAGTTGAGCTTGGTACCAAGTGATGTCTATAAGTCCCTACAAAAGGATGATGTAAATAAGGAGTCTCTATCATATATTATCTTATGAGGAATGCCATGGAGTCTAACAATATCTCACAAGAATACTTGTAACATTGTAGGTGCTGTGAAAGTGGTACAAACTAGTGAAAAGTGAACAACTTTGGTCAAAGTGTCAACTATCACCATGATGGCATCATGATGATGAGAAGACATCAAAAGACCAACTATGAAATCCATGGAGATAGTGTCCCACTTCCACTTGGGTATCTCGTGTGGCTACAAAAGTCCACCTGGATGATTGTGTTCTATCTTAACCCTTTGACACTCTAGACATTTGGCAACAATATTAGCAATTTGCATCCTCATACCTAGCCAATGATATAATTGTCTTAAGTCGGCATGGAGTTTCTTAACTCCAGGATACACTACATATGGTGCTTGATGAGCCCCTAAAATAATGAACTCACATAAGCCACCTATGGAGGGTACATAAATGTGCCCATTATGTCATAATAATCCCTCAAAATCCAATGAATAGTCAAAAAAATTTCCCTCAAGAGGTCTCTAAGACTGGACTATCTAGCAAAATTCTACATAGACTTCATCCTTTGGTAGGTGATGCATAATGTGCTCCCTCAAATCTATGCTAGTAACCATGGAAGCGAGCTCATGACATCGTCTAATTAAGGCATCTGCCACCACATTCTCCTTACCCTTAATATAATGTGCATCAAAATCATACTCGCATAGGAACTCCATCCATCTCCTTTGCCTAACATTAAGATTTGGCCATGTGAAAATATATTGCAAGCTCTGGTGATCTAAATGAAGTTCAAATCATCACCCTAGAAAGAAATATCACCATCGTGCCAATGTATGGACCACTACTATGAGCTTGAGATCATGAGTATGGTAATTGAGCTCATGCCCCTTGAGTTTCCTAGGCTCATAAGCTATGGGTCTACCCTCTTGCATAAGAATAGTTCCAATTCCATCCAAGGAAGCATCTGTGCATACTACAAAATCCTTTGAGGGGTCAGAGACTGCTAAAATGGGTGTACTAGTGAGTGCCCTCTTGAGCTTCTGAAAGACCTCCTCACACTTTTCTGTCCACTTGAACTTCTTCCCCTTTCTCTAAACAGAGGTAATAGGGTGAGCTACCTTAGAGAAACTTGCCACAAATAGCCTATAGTATCATGCCAAACCCATAAAACTTCTAACCTCTGTGACACTAGTAGGTGTTAGCCAATCCATGATGGCACAAATCTTGGATGGGTCTACTCAGATCCCATCCCCTGATATCACATGATCCAAATAATGCACTTCCCATCTGAAAAAGGCACACTTTGACAAGCTACCATAAAGCTAATTCTCTGTCTCATCACAAGAATAGACCAATATATCATCTAGGAACACTACTAAAAACTTGTCTAGGAAGGTGCCAATTACCCCATTCATGAGGCTCATAAATATAGCTAGGGCATTCATGAGATTGAAAGGTACCATCATGAACTCATAATGACCATATCTCATGCAAAATGTAGTCTTGTGGATGTCATTTTCCACGATGCACAACTGATGGTACCCTAACTTCAAGTCTAATTTGGAGAATACTTGGGCACCTTGTAACTAATCAAATAAGTCATCAATCCTGGGTAACAGATATTAGTTCCTAATAGTCACCTTATTCAACTGTCGATAATCAATGCACAATCTGAGTGATCTATCCTTCTTCTCTACAAAAGTCATTGGTGCTCCCCAAGGTGATACACTAGTCTGGAATGACCCTTCTCCAAAAGTTCCTATAGCTAAATCTTAAGATCATTGAGCTCATGGGTGGTCATCCTATAGGGTGCTCTAGATATAGGTTTAGCTCTTGGTACAAGATCAATATGGAAATCAATTGCCTTTGGTGGTGGCATACCAGGAAGCTTTGATGGAAACACACCTACAAACTCCTATAGTATCAAAAAGTCATTGAGGGAAGGCTCCTCCCCTACATCCTCCTCTCTATCACTAATAGTGATGGCAAACAATTGACACCCCTTCCATATGCACCACTTAAGTTACATGGAAAAAATCATATAGAGGGATACTATCCTCTAAACTCCTAAAATCACTCTAGGCGTACCATGATCATCTCCATATGCAATACTCTTCCATCTACAATCCACCTTGGCACTGTAGGCACTAAACCAATCCATGCCAAGGACTACATCATAAGATCCTAATGGAGTAATATGCAAGTCCAAAGTGGTGATCATATGTCCAATATGAATTAGACACTCGTGGATCAAGGAATCAACTGACACCCTAGCCCTTGAAGCTAATTCAACCTCCTAGTCAACATTTTGTCTAGCTACCACTAGCCTGCAATGCTCCACTACAAATGGTGATATAAAAGATTCTGTAGCTCTAGAGTCAAATACTATAGTAACCTCATATCTTCTAATCATACCTATAGCCTCAATCACTGTGGCCTAATGCTTAGCTTGGTCGTCATCAACCACTGCAAACACCCTATGGGATATACCCATATCACCTACTATAGGCTCAGAGATGGCTCCTCACTGACTACTTGTTGTGGGACCCTATGGACACTCTCTCACAATATGACCCATACCACTGCAAGCATAGCATGGCCCACAAGTCTAAATCTACACTCTCTATGGCCTAGACTACTACTGATCTCCAATCCTGCTAGATCCACTAAAGCCTCCCTTAGAGGATTGTTGAGTCCTAGCTAGCTGAGTATACTAGGTCTGTGGCCTCTAATTACATCTGGGGCCCTGTGTCTACCATTGTTTGGGCTTAGAACCCTAATAACCTTGAGATGGCCTCTATCTAGTTTCCTACTAGCCTTTCTATTGTGTGTATGGGGTATTTGAGGACCTTGTCGAATGGCTCTAGTTAACCTTCCAAGAGGGTTTTTGTTGTGCTGGCTACTGGGAGGGGTTCCATTTATGGGACCTATCCTAAGATTCTTTTCTAGTACAAATATCTTAAGCAACCAATGTTGTCTCAACTACCTCTCTGAAAGTGGTAGGAAAAGCCAACCACACTAATCCCTAGAGAGATAAGTTAAGGCCCTAAATGAACTGATGGATGCATAGATTCTCATCTCTCATATACTCCACATAAGGAAGTAACTCTAAGAACCTATTCTCATACTGGGCCACTATGAGACTCCTCTACTAAAGATCATGAAACTCCTCAACTTGCCTCTATCTAAAGTGTTCTAACAAATATCTATCCCTAAAATAGTCCACAAAAGACTCCCATGTGAGTGTCTCTATGTCTTCTCTCCCTATGGTCTGCTCCTACTGCCACCAAGTGGAGGCATCATCTCATAGTAGGTGTATGGCTATTCATGCCTTCAAATTGCTCCCATGCATACGCAATCCAAATTACCTCTGTAAACTCTGTAACCATGCCTCTACACATGTTCCATCTATGGTACCAATGAATAGGGGTGGCTTGAGTCGTAGTAGGTCACTAATCTCATCCCCAATATCTCAAGGTGCTCTCACTGGTGCTTTCTCTAATGAAGGGGGTGGCTTGACCTGATGTACTAATGATTCCCCCTAATCCTCTACAAGTCTAGGTGGGGGACTTCTACTCCTTTCTGTGATGTTGGCCTCATGCCCCTTTGTATCCTATTGTCCTAGCTATGGAATGATAGGTGGTAACTTCTACTACACTACTCCAATCAAATTATTAATAGCATTCAAAACCTAATAAATATTTGGAGGTTTCCCTAGTGGGGGTCCTCCCACATCCTACCTTACCCCCTCTTGGCCTGCGAGGTTTTCTCTAGGACCCTTGACGCTCTGATGACCATTGTGGGTGATTGCAGGCATCCTACACAAAGTTGCATTTCATAGGTTAAATATAATGGGTTAGGCTCCTAGTGTTGAAACCAAAAGCTCTAATACCAGAATGTCATGTTCGTAATTCAACAAGGCAAACACAACTATTTTAAAAAAAAAGAAACTAAAGGTAAAGAAAAATACTTAGTCTATTTTAAACCTTGGAATGATGAAGTAAGATAAAGGAATGAAGCTATCCTACTCAAAATCTAGATTCAAATTTCCTATGAGGGGATACATGGTTGCTAGCTACTAGATGCAAAACTATGTTGAGATGCAATGGATATGACCCCTTAATATGAAGCACTATGATGTGTGAGTATAACCCAAATTGTGTCAGAGTAATGGTGAAGATCTAGGGATTGCAATATGAAGGAGTTTTATCACTTAATCATTTTGTTTCCATTAATATTGAGTTTACCTTTATTTTAATAATTTTATTCTTATTAATATTTAATTATTATTATTATTTTGAAACCACTCATACCTACTATTTTAATATGCACTCTTTATTTAATAGTTAACATTACTATTACATAATATGAAACTAATATTACTACATTTGCAAATAAGATTCAATTAATCATCAAATAAACTATCATCTAATTCAATACAACCTATGCTACTCTTAGCAATTAATCTAAAACAATATATGTAACTATTACATTTCTAAAATATCTAAAATTAGAATCTATTATAACTAAAATATCTTAAAATTAATATATATATCTATTCCCCTTAAATTGTCAACTAATCCATATTCTAAATAAAATCAAACTAAACTAAAATCTAATTATAGAATCCCTATAATCCAATTATATTCAAAATAAGTTATAAACAAATTATACAATTTTCTATTTCCTAGAAAACTACCTATAATGGCTTAACACTTTATTAATTTTACATAACACTATCCTTAATTTGTTAATTCCACAGATTTTATTAATCTTATTTTAATAGTTTTCATAAATTTCATTAACCTTAAGCTATTACTACTTCCTAGGCCATAATTTTCATTACCCTTAAATTCACCTAATCCTCTAATTCCTTTGTCCCCCCTTTCTAATCTGATGCCTACTTTACCCACATTCTCCTAGGTGGGTGTGGACCTCCTATACCCACACATGGGACATCTAGGATAGTCCCAACTTCATGTGGGAATCAAGTACTTTCGACATAGCTTTTAATTTAATCCTTTTTGAAGGAAAATTTTAGCATACATTACCTATAGGTATACATCTCTCTTAAACTGAAAAATCCTTCCATTAGCTCATGTACTTGGTGGCTCTTCCCAAGGCATATGTCTCTATCAACAATCAGGCCAATCCCAAGGTAAATTGACCAACCATTAACTCCATCCTTGTAACACTTGCAAAAGTTCTCCCTTGCTCTTCCCTAGGCCTGGGTTGGTGAAAACAAGGGTTGACTTATAATAATTGCATTTTCAAGTGGTGGATGCCTAGACAAGAGGCCTGACACATGTCATAAATGAGTGCATGTTCATTATTTCTTTGTTTAAAGTGTTGACAAGAATGGACGCCTAGTTTGAGTTTGTATAAGATGAAAATTGGAAACATAAAGGGGATAAATTTTTTTATATGTTTACCAAGTGTGAGGAATATATGTATCTTTCTTTATTTCTTTTCTTGTACAAGGCCCCATCATATCCTAAGGACCTCAATAACTCATGACTACCACCTTATTAATGAAGGAGTGGTTTAGGATTTAAATGTTTCTACTTAGAATTTTCTAAGATAATATTTTTTTAATTTCTAACTCATCAATTATCAAGATACCAATATTTTATTTAGGGTCTATTATTTTAATGAACTATAATAGGAGGGGATTATTATTTTTGTTTCCCATGCATTTTCTAGCAAGCTATTATGCACTTCCAATTCTTTATTTGAGCTTATCTTATTGGCCTGGTTCTCTTTTTTTTTGTTTCCCATGTATTCTCTATGATTGTTAGATTGAATTGGTGATATCCTATCATTACATCATGCATTAAATTTTCTAATTCTAATAAACAACTTTAACAATTTTCAACTATCATATTACTGCTAAAATCTACTTGCAAGATACACTAACATGGAACTCAAAAGAAATTGTTGAAATTTTAATTTCATGAACATCAAAGATTTAGTATACTTCATTGACATCCAATTCCATAATTCAAACTATCTACAAATCCATTTCTATCAATTTGTATATTCTAAAACCAATTTCAAATTCAATACTAAACATCAAGCAATTAAACTATTCTCATGTAATTGAGGAGATAAAGATATCAAGGAGATAATGTCCAATTCATTCTTAATGGTATATCATGACACAAAATTCTTTCCTTCAACACATTCCAAATTTAATTATTGATAAGACAACATCAACACAATAACAAACAAGCAATGGGGTGGTGAAATCCTCCCAACAAGATACACAATGGAAGAACCTCAGAAACAACGTATTTCACAATTCCTCTCTAATTGTCACATGCATGAGACCAATAACAAAAATCCTAAAATACAATAAATTCACATAACATGATAGATTTGACCTCCATTACAATACAAAAACAATGACATTCTCTTCTTCTAAACAAGAGTAAGACTTCACAATTCTCCAATTGTCCAAGGCTTCAATCAAATACCTCCAAATAAAAGGATAATGTAGAACCATGGAGGCTCACCTCACAACCTAGGCCTTAAGGAGGCCACCCACTAAGGTAGGGAAACAAGGCACAAACAATTGCATACTACACATTCACATACCATGCATGATTACAACAATATGACAAGATTTAACACAATGCATTACAAGACATCCCATCCCAAGGCTTGCACAAAGATTCGTCAATTGAATCAAGTATAGAGTGAAGGTGGGCTCTCTCCATGAGGAGGATTTCCAAAGCTATGATTCACAGTATACACATATTCTCATTATCAACATGCCCTTTCGGGGCTCACAATAACTTCCCTTGCACAGATCTCCTTATACCTCCCAAAATGCAACTAAACAAAAAGACCACATTCCATTGAACATATAAAATCATCTCCACACATGGAAGAGTTCCTCAAATACATGTGAGAGTCCAACTAACACTTTCACCCAAGCATCTCTTCCCTCCCAAGGGTGAGTGATGCTTCACACCCATTATACAAAACACACAACATGAAAGCAAGCAAGATTCAAGGAAGGATTCACACAAAACTTCTCACATGCTACATTGAAACAAAAAAAAATCTTTTTCCAAAAACCACATTTACAATACACCAAATTCATCATGGAATGAAGAACACCATATCTATTCTACATGAAAAATGAAGAACACCATGAATCATGGGTACCAACCTCACTCCAAGCAATGGTAATGGATAGTTGTAGTAGAGATTCTTATCCTCTTCCTCCAAATCCTAGTTGTGTCTAAAGATAGAGAGAGGCCAAGTGAGTTTCCAATTTATCCATGCCTCTATATATCTCTCTCATTTTCGGATTCAATAAAGAATGCATTTTTTGGGGGTCTCCTAGGTCTACTAGGCATCGTAGAGGTTATTGTTAGCCTCCTAACTTAAAGTACTAACATGGATAGGGTTTATTTTTATCGCAAATTCACCGTAGAGTTACTTTATGGCCCTCCCAATGCTAGGTAATTCAATTTAAAAAGTTTCTAATGGTGATAACCTTGTTCTCTTTACTAATTTATGGCAATAAATCAAATTTCTCAATTAAGGCATTTAACTTAAAATAAGGTGGCCACATGATCCATCATCAAAGAACATGTCATTTCACATAAAGAGTAGAAGTGTCAAGTGACACACACAAAATGCACTATACACCACACATTACACATTCAGAATCTACACATGAAATACATACTAGACACATACATCTCACGTTTACAAAATAAAAACATCACAATAAGGTTTACAAATCTTACAAAGATTCACCTTGGCATAGTAATGTAAACATGTGTCTATACTTTGTTTCCCAGTTAAATTTCCATGTTTCCTCTTCCTACACATCAAAATCAAGCATCAATAGTCCAAGGGGGTCAAATAAACATATACTACATAATTACACATAATAATAATATCCACATTAACATAATTTGAATAAGATTTCCTTTCCTAGTCTTTTCAATGATTCCATTCAAAATGTTAAGATATCAAAATTTGTATGTCATAAGTCATCATTATCAAATTAACATCTATTTGCATATCCTTACTAGTCATCTACATGTCATAAAGCATCATAATCAAATTAACATTTATCTATGAATAAAAAATTATCAGAATCAAATTAGTATTTCACACTGCATCAAAATCTGATAATATCATGTCATAAAGTTGTATCTGTATGTGTTTGGACATTTCCTACACAATAATAGGTTCTTAGTGCATATAACAATGCAAAACACTACTAAAGTATCAAAATCAATAGATAAAGCAATCCACTATCCATCTAAGTCTTGAATAACTATGAAAATATCAAGGTCTCAAATATCAAAGTGTAAATAAAATATCCATGCTATGATGAGTCAGGGTGAGGCCTCACAGTTCTACAAATTATGAAGTGCTAAGAGTAAGGTTCCTAAGACCATATTTGAGACCAACCTGAAACCAAAGATTATTAATATTCTTCTTCTCGTACATAGGTTGAAAGGTGAGGTAGAAGCTTTGAATTTCATTGACCAATATTTCTTTTTAGTACAAGTTATTTTCTTTAACACTCAATACATTGATTGGGATCATGAGGTAAGAAAAATTTTGTCCAATGCTCTTCATGTAGCAAAACTTTATAATACATTCTATATGTCCTCTTTCCTCATCTATATGTTGGCCTCATTAAAACTATGGCTATGTTAGAAATGCTTTAGAATAATTGAGAGTGAGGGGGCTGAATCAATTATTCAAGGTCCAAATGTCCAATTCAAACTTTTCATCAAACAAAGTGAGCCCATCAAACTATTCATTCATCCAAGCTTTAAACATTCCTACTTAGCAAGTTACTATAAATCAACATGAAATCATAACACATGAAAGATCAATACATAACACAATGATTTACGTGGAAACCCAATTTGGGAAAAACCACTAGCAACATGCTACTCAATTCTCACTCTTTTGAAGTGATGCCCTATCAAAGGCTACAACACATTGTTAAATGTGACCTAGTTAAAGGATTTAACCACCCTATTAGAAGTGGGCCTAGTTAGAGGACTTTAGATCATTCACTTGGAATGCCACCCTATTAAAGGATTTAGAAGTGGCTATTAAACCAACCTAAGTCCATTGGATTTAACTCTAATTGATACAATTGCTAGAGAGTAACAATAAGGGGTTTTGACCTGATTACAATTCACAACTTATCTTGTTGATCTCAGATCACTCTTCAACTCATAACACTTTGCCTGACTTTCAACCTTTGTAGCTCTAACAACTTATACTCCTCTCAAACTTTGTCTCCTTGAGTCTTCATGCTCAATGTGCCAGTGTAATCATCTCTCTATGACCACTTATTGAAGTAGAATCTTAGTGCTTTGTTCTTCATTCTCCTTGATGTCTTCTCCTTGACACCTTTTAGACACTTCACAATTTGGCACACTAGTAGCTCTTGCTTCTTGGTCTGTGACTCCTTAAATAGAAGTCTAGAATTACTTTTCCTGCTTGATTCTTCCATCCTTTAATTTTATTTTGAATGGATTAGGTAGGATTCATTGAATTTAACCCACATTTTATTTTTTCTAGAAACGCCATGAAGAATCCTCTTGAATTTGCTCAAAAATGGTTTACATAGAATTTTGTGCCTCTAGCTCATCATCCTTATTCTCCAGCTGGTTCACAAAATTTAATGTAACAAATTTGTCAGCTCAAATTTGGTGAATCTTTGACTTTTCCAATAATAAAATAGCTCAACACTATTGAAATTTTAGTGCTCGACACATACTATGTTACTTGGAATCAACTACATTTTATTGATGCTTAGCACCTACTATGAATTCACTCAGCATCCACTAAATTTTTTCATTTACTCAACACCTTTTATATCACTCGACACTTGAACTTCACTCGGCACCTAGAGTTCATTCAACACACACTAGATTTTTCTTTTGCTCAGCTCAAACTAGCTTGCTCGGTGCTCACTGATATACTTAGTTAAGCTTTGTAGTCAACATTGTTACAACTTATTCCTCCAATATTTCTAATTATGGCCAACCTCTATATCTTCAAATATATCATCTTATCATTGTCTTAATTGATCCTTGCACTTCATTACGAAACCATAACTCAACCCTTTTCTTAAGTGCTTTTGTTACATCTTGTTGATTAAATCTTCTTCATCAATCAACTAAGTAATAGTACTTGGATCTTATAAGCAATTGTCATTCCAACAAATAGCAGGTTTGACATCAATGACAAAAAAAATGATTGAAAACATTCTTTATCAACCAACTTCCTTCTTTACAACAATCTCCCTCTTTGATCTTCAACAATGATCTTTTCAATTAGATTTCCAACAATCTCCCTCTTTGGCATTGATGGAAAACCAAACTGATCAATCATTAGACCAAACTATTCAACCAAGTTATCAATCATGCTAACTAGGTTAAAATAGCAAGTCAAATGCCAAAAAGAAAAATATGTTACCATTAGTTTTTTCATCTCCTTCTCTGATTTGTTATCCGTGTTACTTTACTTCTGCTTCTCCCTCTTAGATACTATTTTTCTATTCACTTTGATCTTTTCATACTGCTCCTAGCTTTCTCTTACATTATTTCTCCCTCTGTCTATTTGATCTTGTAGATTTGATCAGTTTCTTGCTACTTCTGCCTGTATCCAATTGAATGCTATTGATCATTTTTTGCTCTTTATCTCTTTCTTTTCAAATGTTGTTGATCAACTCTTTCTCCCTCTACTTGAAGTTCATTTTGCACACACTAAATTTTTCATTTGCTTAGATAAAACTAGCTTGCTTGGCACTCACTGATATACTTAGTTAAGCTTTGTAGTCAACCTTGTTACAACTTATTTTGCCAGTGTTTCTAAGTATGGCCAACCTCTATATCTTCAAATACACCATCTTATCATTGTCTTAACTGATCCTTGCACTTCATTACAAAACCATAACTCAACCTTTTCCTTAGGTGCTTTTGTTACATCTTGCTAATTAAATCCTCTTCATCAATCAACTAAGTGATAGTACTTGGATCTTATAAGAAATTGTCATTCCAGAAAATAGAAAGTTTGACATCAATGACAAAACAATGATTGAAAACATTCTTTATCAACCAACTTCATTCTTTACAAAAATCTCCCTCTTTGATCTTCAATAATGATCTTTTATATCATATTTCCAACAATCTTCCTCTTTGGCATTGATGGCAAACCAAACTATTCAACCAAGTTATCAATCATGCTAACTAGGTTAAAATAGTAAGTCAAATGCCAAAAAGAAAAATATTTTACCATCATTTTCTCATCTCCTTCTCTAATCTATTATCCTGATTGCTTTACTTCTGCTTCTCCCTCTTAGCTGATGTTTCCTTCCCTTTTTCTATTCACTTTGATCTTGTCGTACTACTCCTGGCTTCCTCTTACATTATTTCTCCCTCTGTCCATTTGATCTTGTAGATTTGATCAATTTCTTGCTACTTCTCCCTTTATCCAATTGAATGCTATTGATTATTTTATGCTCTTAATCTCTTTCTCCTCAAATGTTGTTGATCAGCTCTTTCTCCATCTTTTTTGTTGATCAATTCTTATTATTTCTCCTCTTTGACAACAATGCCAAAGACACATTATTTTAGCATCTTATCATGCAAGTATAGCATCTTCTAGAACTTTCACTTTCTCCCTCTATCAGCTTACTTGTGATTGATTTGGAACTTCAACACTTTGATTACTTCAGGCATAAATCCTAAAGTAAATATCCTCTGCATCAATTTACAACACTTCAGCAATCAACTCATTTGATGTAGGGAAATTTTGATGTGACTTAAGTAGCCTTAGCTAGGGGTATCATCCCTAACTTAACTCTAAAATATTCAAATGCATCTTTAGGTAATGCTTTTCTGAAGATGTCAACAATCTATTCCTTTGAGCTAACATATTCCATCCTCGCTTGTCTTCCACCAATTCTCTTACATAGTTATACTTAATTGCAATATGCTTTATTTTGGCATGCATCACAAGATTCTTTGATATGTTGATGGCACTTGTGTTATCAAAATAGAGTATCACAAGTTCAGTTACCTCTTCCTTTATACCTTGCAATAGATGTTTGATTCGTACAATATTGGTGCAATTGATAGCCGCTACAACATATTCAGCTTCTACTGTGGACTGTGAGGTGCAACTTTACTTTTTGCTGGTCGAAGCAATCAATCTTTTCCCTAAGAAAAGTGCTCCTCCACCAGTGCTCTTTCTATCATCAATATTACCTCCCCAATTTGCATTAGTATAGGCTCTCAACTCAAACTTTTCACTCCTTTTTTAATACAAACCAAAGCCATCTATTCATTTTAAGTATCTCAAAATTCTATTTACTACCATAAGATGATTTTCTCTTGGATTTGTAGAAAATCTTGCCATTATTCCAACTACTAATGCAATGTCTAGTCTACTATGTACAACATACTACAAATTTCCAATCATTGATCTATACATTGTTTGATTCACTTCAGCAGACTCATCATTCTTGGATAGCTTATGTGCTGTTATCATTGGTGTACTGACTAGTTTTGAGTCTTCTAATCCAAATGTCTTTAGTATCTCCTTGATGTATTTTGATTGGGTCACAAATATGTCATGTTTTAGTTGATGTACTTGTAGTCCAACAAAGAATTTGATTTCTCCAAACATTGACATCTCACACTCATGTTTTATTTGATTAGAAAAATCTTTGCATAGAACATCTTTACCTCCAAATATTATATCATCAAAAAAGATGTTAGATATCAAAATATCTTTACTTTTTTCTTCTTTGATATACAAGTTTTTGTTGTCATCTATTCTCTCAAATCCTATCTTCACAAGATATTTATGTAGTCTCTCATACCATGCTCTAGGTGCTTGCTTCAAACCATAGATTGCCTTGTGCAATTTGTAGACTATATCTTTGTTGTTTTCATCAACAAATCCCTCTGGTTATTCTATTTAGACTTCTTCTTCTAGTATACCATTTAGAAAAATAGACTTTACATCCATCTGATAGACTTTGAAACCATTGTAGGCAACATATGCAAGTACTATTCTTACTCCTTCCATTCTTACAACATGGGCAAATGTTTCCCCATAATCCAATCCTTCTTCTTGTGCATAACCTTTGTAGACTAGTCTGGCCTTGTTTCTTGTGATCTCTCCATTCTCATCAAGTTTTTTCCTAAACACCCACTTTGTACCAATTACATTCTTATCAGCTAGTCTAGGAGCTAGGGTCTAGGTTTTGTTTTTCTCAATCTGATCTATCTCATCTTTCATAGCTTTATACTAGTCATCATCTTGTAGTGAACCTTTTACTATTTTAGGTTCAATCTTTCTCTTTAGACATGATTCATTCCTTAGTCTATTCCTTGTCATTGGTTTGGCATCCTTGTCACCAATGATTTGTTCTATAGGGTGATTTCTTCTCACATACTTGGCTAGTCTTGGTTTTGTCCTTCTTTCCATGTTTGGTTCTTTAGCTTCAGAGTTAGTATGCACTTCACTATCTAGTATTTCATTATCTCTTCCATGTGTACTATTTTTAGAGTTAGAATGTGCATTTTTTTCATTCTACAACTCGGCTTCTAAATACAACTTGACATTCACTAGCTGTGACTTGTCTGATATTGAGATTTGTTACTAATTTTGAACTTGAGTGGTAGCATCATCTTCAATTGGTATTCCTTCATAGAAGTATACAAAAGATATATAATCTTCTGATTTCCTAGATTCATCAACTTGGACTTTTGCATGCTCATCAAAATTTACATTTGCACTCTCCACAATCTTGTTAGTGTTAGTATTCAAACACTTATATGCCTTACTTCTAGTGGAGTATCCAAAGAATATGTGGTCATCACTCTTTGCATCAAACTTGTCCTTTCTAGTATCTTAAAGAATATAGCATTTACAACCAAATACTTTAAAATGTTTTACATTGGGTGAGTGACCATACCATAGTTCAAAAGGTGTTGCATTTGTACCTTTCTTGTTTTGGAATTGATTTAGGGTGTAAAAAACAGTTTTTACAGCTTCTCTCCAGTACTTTAGAGCAATATTTTTCTCCATCAACAATATTCTGGCATAGTCTATCACTGATCTATTCCTTCTTTTTACAATACCGTTCTGAGGTGGAGTTCTTGGTGCTCATGTTTGTTTCTTGATTCCTTTATCATAGAAAAATGTCTCAAATTATTTTGATATAAGCTCTCATCCTTTGTTTTATCTTAAGAACTTTAGACTCTTTCATGTCTCTTTCTCAACTCTAGCCAAATACCACTTGAACATTTGAAATGCATCAGATTTTTGCTTTAAGAACATGGTAGTCATCATCCTAGAGTACTCATCCACAAATAACATTATGTACCTATCTCCTTGATAGCTTTTTACTTCTATTGGACCATATAAGTCTATATGGACTAGCTCTAATACTTCTTTGGAAGTCTAAGTTCTGCTTTTGAAACTTGACTTGGTCATCTTTTCTAGTTGACATTGTTTGCACATTGTGTTTTCAAGCTTCTTGAGTTTTGGCAATCCCCTAACTTTCTTCTTTTTGCTAATACTAATCAGATTGTCAAAGTTAACATGACACAACCTTTTATGCCATAACCAAACATCATCAATTCTAACAAGACCGGTTGCATCTTCCATATCTAGGTAAAGTGGATTACTTTTGGTTTGTTCACCTTTTCCCATCAGATTTCCATCAGTGTCATAGATTTTGGCAGTTTTGTTTCTAAACTCTACTTTGCAATCTATATTGCCTAACTGTGACACACTCAGCGAATTATAGTTAAATCCTTCAACATAGTATGCATTATCACATGAGATTTTCTCTATAAATTTAATAGAACCTTTTCCTTTGATTTGACATGGAGCATCATTTCCAAATCTAACACTATTTCCATCATATTTAGTAAAGATAATAAACTTACTTTTGTCTCCTATCATGTGATGTGAGCATCCACTATCTATGATCCACTTATCATTCTTGTTCACATAGGTTACCAATGTTGTTGCATCATCTTCATTTGATTCATCCTTCATGGCCACATAGACTACTTCATCATCATTCTCATCAAAATCTTCTTCAACAATGTAGCATCTTTTTCCTTTGTCCTTGTAATCTCTACTATCATTTTTGCTTTTGTTCTTGTACTTGTTTCCTTCTTTGTAGTTCTTCTTCTATGTACACTTTGCAGCAATATGTCCTACTTCATTGCAAATAAAACAAATGATAGGCAACTTACCTTTAAATTTACCTTTACCTTTGTGAAATCTTCTAGCCAATAATGCTTCCAATTGTTCCACATCTTCCTGATCTATGCTACTATCACTGGATGCATGTTTTCATTTTCTAATCTTCTTCTTTGATTTCTCCTCCTTAGTGTCTTTCAATATCATCTTGACCTTGAAAGAAGATTCAAGATTCTCAGGTCTGTAATTGTTAAAATTGGACAACTCAAATGTAGTGAGTTTTCCTACTATCCCTTCAAAGGTCAGTGCATTTCCTAGTATACATCTTAATGCCTAGATGGAAAAAATCTAATAGCATAGATAGGGAGAAAAGTTCTTAAGTATTTTCTATTGATATTATCATCTTCCAATTGACCACCCAAGCTTGTTATTGCACTTACCACTTCTTTCATTCTAGCACCATATTGAGCAACATTCTCACCTTCCTCCATTTTCATGTCATTGAACTTTCCTCTAAGGCTTTCTCCTTTTGCTCTTTGAACATTCTAGTCTCCTCTATAGGTATCTAATAGGGATTTAAACATCTTGAATATAGAATCACATCCTTTGATGTCATCAAATTCAGCATAACTGAGTGTAGAGGCAATCTCCAACATTGCCTGATTGTGCTCCTTCCTTTTGTTCAAATCATCTACAGAAAGGGGTCCAACTAGATCTATGTGTTCCACTCCAATTGAGGTTTTTGCATAATCACCTATTAATCCAAGGTGTAGCTTCATCAAGCTTTTCCATGTAGGGAAGTGGTCTTTGTAAAGCTTGGGAACTTCTCTCTTGGACATCTTGATCTTCCTGCTTCTAGTACCTTTAAACTAAATTAGCAGATAGCTCTGATATCAATTGTTAGAAATGATTTAAAATAACTAAGCATGGGGGTGAGGGGGTAGGGTGAATTAGTTATTCAAGGTCCAAATGTCCAATTCAAACTTTTCATCAAACAAAGTGTGCCCATTGAACTATTCATTCATCCAAGAATTAAACTTTCCTACTTAGCAGTTACTACATGCAAGCATAACACATGAAATACCAACACATAAATCAGTGATTTATGCAGAAACCCAATTTGGGAAAAACCACCAGTAACATGCTAATTAATTCTCACTCTTTTGAAGTGATGCCCTATGAAAGGCCTACCCTATTAAAGGCTACAACACATTGTTAAATGTGACCTGGTTAAAGGATTTAACCACCTTGTTAGAAGTGGGCTTGGTTAGAGGACTTTAGAATATTCATTTGGAATTCCACCTATTTAAAGGATTTACAAATGGCTATTAAACCAACCTAAGTCCATAGGATTTAACCCTAACTAGTACAATATCTAGAGAGTAACAATAAGGGGTTTTGACATGATTACAATTCAAAACTTATCTTATTGATCTTATATCACTCTTCAGCTCATAATAGTTTGCCTAGCTTTCAGTCTCTGTAGCTCTGAAGACTTATCCTCCTCTCAAGCTTTGTCTTCTTGAGTCTTCATGCTCAATGTACCAGTGCAATCATCTCTCTTTGACCACTTATCAAAGTAGAGTCTTAGTGCTCTCTTCTTCCTTCTCCTTGATGTCTTCTCCTTGACACCTTTCAACCACTTCACAATTTGGCACACTAATAGCTCTTGCTTCTTGGTCTATGAATCCTTAAATAGAAGTCTAGAATTACTTTTCCCACTCGATTCTTCCAACTTTTAATTTTAGTTCAAATGGATTAGGTAGGATTCACTGAATCTAACCCACATTTTGTTTCTTCTAGAAACACCATGAAGAATCCTCTTGAATTCACTCAAAAATGGTTTACATAGAATTTCATGCCTCTAGCTCATCATCCTTATCCTCCAACTGGTTCACAAAATTTAATGTAACAACTTTGTTAGCTCAAATTTGGAAAATCTTTGACTTATCCAATAATACAACACCTCAACATTATTGAAATTTAGGTTCTTGGAACATACTATGTTACTCAGCATCAACTACATTTTATAGATGCTTGGCACCTACTATGAATTTACTTGGCATCCACTAAGCTTTTTCATTTACTGGGAACCTTCTATATCACTTGGCACTTGAACTTCACTTGGCACCTGAAGTTCATTCGGCACACACTAGATTTTTCATTTGCTCGGCTCAAACTATCTTGCTCAACACTCACTGATAGACTTAGTTAAGCTTTGTAGTCAACCTTGTTACAACATATTTCTCCAGTGTTTCTAAGTATGGACAACATCTATATCTTCAAATACATCATCTTATCATTGTCTTAACTGATCCTTGCACTTCATTACAAAACCATAACTCAACCGTTTCCTTAGGTGCTTTTGTTACATCTTGCTAATTAAATCCTCTTCATCAATCAACTAAGTGATAGTACTTGGATCTTATAAGAAATTGTCATTCCAGAAAATAGCAAGTCTAATCAATGAAAAAACAATTATTGGAAAAATTCTTTATCAACCAACTTCTTTCTTTACAACAATCTCTCTCTTTGATCTTCAACAATGATCTTTTCAATTAGATTTCCAATAGGCTAGACCTCCTAGGAGTGGAGAATATTCCTGATGATGTTAAATCTTATGAGTTTTATCCATGCTTATTGTTATAGAATAACTATGTAGAGTATGTGAAAGTAAATGGTGCATTCGCTATGAGGATTTGTACGGAACTACAATAATGTCTAGAAAGGAGATCCAGTCCTAAAGCTATGGAAACCATAAACTAGTTTAGGAGCTATTTCATTCAATTCTCATCCTTTTCTTATTTAAATCCTATAGCTTTTGATAGTTTCCCCTTGAAGCTACCAAGATATCCCAGTGACATGCTCATGCTCATTGAGATTGTGTAGCAAGCCATTCAAGTGAATGTGTTGAGTGGGAGCTTGAAGAAGAAAGGGTACAAATTCCCCATGAAGGTGGGGCCTTTCAATTGTGACACTTGCTCTAATGCCAAGAACATGTTGAAGGTGTTTGAGATGAAGTATAAGTTGGACATGTATGAATTCTTGAGACTAATGTTTGACCAGAATGGGTATGGTAGGGATGTTTTGCGAAGAGGAAGTGTAATAAAGAAAATCACCACCATTGAGGATTATTGGGATGATTGTAAGGATGAGTTTGAGAGCTATGATCAAGCCTTTCCTAGGCTAATAGGTGATTAGGTGAAGATGTAAAAAGTTAACATTAATGTAGAAGAGGTGGAGGACAATGGCCAAAATATGTATAGCAACACTTACCTGACCAAGCTCAGAGGCACACAAATAAGCTTATAGTCTTACAAAGACATCAAGGAAGAGATAGATATAATGATGGCTTTAATCTACAAGAGGACTAGAAAATGGGTCGAATGGACAATAGATTGGAGGAGTCAAAGCAAAGGCAAATCCGCTCAAGCTTTGCCAAAAGTTGCAGCGGCTTCCTCTTCCCAAGATGGTACATTAGGGGTGACCTTATCTATTACCCAAGGGCTAGCACAACTATCAGGTGGAGGTGGTCAACCTCCTAACAAGAGCAATCTTCTTGCCAGAACATTTTAAGATAGTTCTATGCCAGTAATCAAAACTCCAATAGAATCTAAGAAGAAGAAGGAAGAGGAATTTAAAGATGGTCTAGTCATAGTTTCTTGCTCACTCAATAGCAGTCTAATTCCATCTGTGAGTACTTCACTACTCCCCAAGTATAAGTGGTGGATCTTGGAGATGATGGAAGTAGTGAGAGTGAGTCCACTAATTTTGATGAAGCAACAAAGAAAACTACAAATTTAGGGAAAGACCATAAATCATCAAGTCTCATTTCATAGGCCCCAAAAAATCCTTTCTCTTTAGCCACAAAAACACTAACCATAGTCAAGAGAAAGATGTTTAGTATAGACACACTTGGGACTACATCCAAGGTGATTGGCATACAATCATGGATGGAGGACACCTTGGATAGAAAAAGGATGAGGAAAGAGGAGGGAGTTCCTAATAAAGAGACTTTATCTATGGCTATCTACTTTGGATCAACACTGAGTAAAGTAAGAAAGTAGAAGACCTTGTCAATTCTTGGACAAGATCCTAACACAAGGCATCTGATGATGGAAATTTCTAATCCCACTAAACTGGGGAGAATTGAAGACATGTCTAGAGATGATTTCACCTTGCATCCTATGGATCACAAAGAAGTTAGGCATGACTCCAAGGTTGTCCTATGCAATTCAACAAATGATGTGAGTGAGGGACAATTTCAAAACCTTAAGTTATCAAAAGTTAGAATGAAGGCAGAGATTCATGAACTTAATGGCTTTATTAGGAAATTAGCCACCCTATTGGCAAGCATCTTCATAATTTTTATCACTAGTAATGTTGCTACTACTGATGTTCTAGTTCTCATCTCCTAGTTACAAGAAGACAATCACTTTGGAATGATTGTAGAGAGTGGAGTAGAAAACTCAAGTTTGAGGGACTTACAATTATAGAGAAAATCAACAATGCATTACTGAGGCTTAAAAAAGAGAAGAATAATATCCCAACTAACCAAGCTACCCTGGTAGTAGAGAAAATCAAAAGTGAAGACTATATTTCTTTACTATAGATGATTATTCACATGAAGGCTAAGGAAACTATGGAGGTAAAGATTCTACCTAAGGGAGATGAGCCTCTGTTTGAATGCCTACAAAGGATGCAATTCAAATTTGAAATGATCTTGGTAGTAGAGGAATGACTAAAGGAAATAGAAGCTAAAGTGAAAAGGGATGAAGATAGAGGCTATGAAATCTTAAGAGGTTTTCATATAGATTCCTGCCTCTAGTACCTTTACACTAAATCAGCAAATAGGTCTTATATCAATTGTTAGAAATGCTTTAAAATAACTAGGGGGAGTGTAGGGGGTGAATTAGTTATTCAAGGTCCAAATGTCCAATTCAAACTTTTCGTCAAACAAAGTGTGCCCATTGAACTATTCATTCATCCAAGAATTAAACTTTCTTACTTAGCAAGTTACTGTAAATCAACATGCAAGCATAACACATGAAAGATCAACACATAACACAGTGATTTACATGGAAACCCAATTTGGGAAAAACCACTAGTAATATTCTACTCAATTTTTACTCTTCTAAAGTGATGCCATGTGAAAGGCCTACCCTGTTAAAGGCTACAACAAACTATTAAATGTGATTTGGTTAAAGGATTTAGCCACCTTGTTAGAAGTCGACCTAGTTAGAGGACTTTAGGACATTCACTTGGAATGCTACCCTATTAAAGAATTTACAAATGGCTATTAAACCAACCTAAGTCCATAAGATTTAACCTTAACTAATACAATTTCTAGAGAGTAACAATAAGGGGTTTTGACCTAATTACAATTCACAACTTATCTTGCTGATCTCAGATCACTCTTCAACTCATAACACTTTGCCTAGCTTTCAGTCTCTGCAACTTTGATAGCTTATCCTCCTCTCAAGCTTTTTCTTCTTGAGTCTTCATGCTCAATGTACTAGTACAATCATCTCTCTTTGACCACTTACCAAAGTAGAGTCTTAGTGCTCTATTCTTCCTTCTCCTTGATGTCTTCTCCTTGACACCTTTCAACCACTTCATAATATGGCACACCAGAAGCTCTTGCTTCTTGGTCTGTGATTCCTTAAATAGAAGTCTAGAATTACTTTTCCCACTCGATTCTTCCATCTTTTAATTTTAGTTCGAATGGATTAGGTAGGATTTATTGAATCTAACCCACATTTTGTTTCTTCTAGAAACACCATGAATAATCCTCTTGAATTTGCTCAAAAATAATTTACATAGAATTTTTGTGCCTCCAGCTCATTATCCTTATCCTCCAATTGGTTCAAAAAATTTAATGTATCAACTTTATTGGCTTGAATTTTGAAAATCTTTGACTTATCCAATAATGCAGTAGCTAGATATTATTGAAATTCTGGTGCTTGGCACATACTATGTTACTCAACATGAACTACATTTTATTGATGCTCGACACCTACTATGAATTCACTTAGCATCCACTAAGTTTTTTCATTTACTCAAAACCTTCTATATCACTTGGCACCTAAAGTTCATTTGGTACACACTAGATTTTTCATTTGCTCGACTCAAACTATCTTGCTTGGTGCTCACTGATAAACTTAGTTAAGCTTTATAGTCAACCTTGTTACAACTTATTCCTCTAGTGTTTCTAAGTATGGCCAACCTCTATAGCTTCAAATACATAAGCTTATCATTGTCTTAATTGATCCTTGCACTTCATTACAAAACCATAACTCAACCTTTTCCTTAGGTGCTTTTGTTACATCTTGCTAATTAAATCCTCTTCATCAATCAACTAAGTGATAGTACTTGGATCTTATAAGCAATTTTCATTCTAGAAAATAGAAAGTTTGACATCAATGACAAAAAAATGATTGAAAAAATTCTTTATCAACTAACTTCCTTCTTTACAAAAAATCTCTCTTTGATCTTCAATGATGATCTTTTCAATCAGATATCTAATAGGCTAGACCTCCTAGGAGTGGAGAATATTGCTGATGATGTTAAATCTTATGAGTTTTATCCATGCTTGTTGTTATAGAATAGCTATGTAGAGTATGTGAAAGTAAATGGTGCATTCACTATGAGGAATTTTAGGGAACTAGAATGATGTCTAGAAAGGAGATTCAGTCCTAAAGCTGTGGAAGCCATAAACTAGTTTAGGAGCTATTTCATTCAACTGTCATCCTTTTCTTATTTGCATCTTGTAGCTTTTGATAGTTTCCCCTTGAAGCTACCAAGATATCCCAGTGAAATGTTCATGCTGATCAAGATTATGTAGCAAGCCATTCAAGTGAATGTGTTGAGTGGGTTCTTGAAGAAAAAAGGGTACAAATTTCCCATGAAGGTGGGGTCTTTCAATTGTGACACTTGCTCTAATGCCAAGAAAATGTTCAAGGTGTTTGATATGAAGTATAAATTGGACATGTATGAAGTCCTAAGACCAATGTTCGACCAGAATGGGTATGGCAGGGATTTTTTGCAAGTAGGAAGTGTAATAAAGCATATCACCACCATTGAGGATTACTAGGATGATTGTAAGGATGAGCTTGAGAGCCATGATCAAGCCTTTGATAGACTAATAGTTGATTAGTTGAAGATGTAAAAAGTTAACATTAATGTAGAAGGGGTGGAGAAAAATGGCTAGAATATGTATAGCAACACTTACCTAACCAAGCTCAGAGGCACCTAGATAAGCTTATAGTCTTACAAAGACATCAGAGAAGAGCTAGATATAATGATGGCTTGAATCTAGAAGAGGACTAGAAAATGGGTCGAATGGACCATAGATTGGAGGAGTTATAGCAAAAGAAAATCCATTCAAGCTTTGCCAAAATTTTTAGTGGCTTCCTCTTCCCAAGATGGTACATTAGGTACAACCTTATCTATTACCCAAGGGCTAGCACAACTATCAAGTGGAGGTGATCAACCTCCTGATAAGAGCATCCCTCTTACCAAAACTTTTTAGGATAGTTCTATGCCAATAATCAAAACTCCAACAAAATCTAAGAAGAAGAAGGAAGAGAAATTTAAAGTTGTCTAGTCATAGTTGCTCCCTCATTCGATAGCAGTCTAATTCCATCTATGAGTGCTACACTACTCCCCAAGTACAAGTGGTGGATCTTGGAGATGATGGAAGTAGTGAGAGTGAGTCTACTGAGTCTGATGAAGCAATGAAGAAGACCAAAAAAGTAGAGAAAGGCCCTGAATCATCAAGTCTAATTTTATAGGCCCCAAAAAATCCTTTCTCTTTAGCCACGAAAACATTGACCCTGGTCAAGAGAAAGATGTTTAGTATAGACACACTTGGGACTGCATCCAAGGTGATTGGCATAGAATCATGGATGGAGGAAACCTTGGATAGAAAAAGGATGAGGAAAGAGGAGGGAGTTCCTAATAAAGAGACTTTATCTATGGCTATCCACTTTGGATCAACACTGAGTAAAGTCAAAAAGTAGAAGATCTTGTCAATTCTTGGACAAGATCCTAACACATGGCATCTGATGATGGAAATTGCTAATCACACTAAATTGTGGAGAATTGAATAAATGTCTATAGATGATTTCACCCTCCATCCTATGGATCTTAGAGAAGTTAGGCATGACACCAAGGTTGACCTATGCAAGTCAACAAATGATGTGACAAAGGGACAATTTTAAAACCTTAAGTTATCAAAAGTCAAAATGAAGGTAGGGATTCATGAACTTAATGGCTTTATTAGGTAATTAGTCACCCTATTGGCAAGCATCTCTATAATGTCTATCATTAGTAATGCTACTACTACTAATTTTCTAGCTCTCATCTCCCAATTACAAGAAGACAAGCACTTTGGAAAGATTGGTAGAGAGTTGAGTAGAAAACTCAAGTTTGAGGGACTTGCAATTATAAAGAAAATCAACAATGCATTACTAAGGCTTGAAAAAGAGAAGGATAATATCTTAGCTAACCAATCTACCTTGGCAATAGAGAAAGTCAAAAGTGAAGACTACATTTCTTTACTATAGATGATTATTCACATGAAGGCTAAGGAAACTATGGAGGTAAATATTCTACCTAGGGGAGATGAGCCTCTATTTGAATGGCTATAGAGCATGCAATTCAAATTTGAAATGATCTTGGTAGTAGAGGAATGACTAAAGGAAACAAAATGTAAAGTGAAAAGGGATCAAGACAGAGGCTATGAAATTTTAAGAGGTCTACATATGGATTCCCAAGCTAGTGGACAAGGAAAAGGGATAATTGGAGTGGCCATATGCAAAAGACCTTCTCCAATTATCTAGATAGCTTAATGGAGATATCTTCCGATTGACAAAATAGAGTGTCTAAACTCCAAAATCTTGGTGGATGTATACATGTGGCTATGGAAGAAATACAAGAGCGATTGAATGTCATCAAAGATTTAGTGAGAGAGAATTCCAAGTGGCTCTTGAGATACACTTATGTCCATGTTCATATACATGAGGAATTGATTCCAATCATTGTCGCTGTCAAGGCCTATAAGACCAAAATCAAAAAAAGGAAAGAAGACAAAGTGATTCACATCCTACCCTTTTTCATTTTTTATGTAATGATTGTATCTAAAAAAATGGCTCCTTTCCATTTGTCAATTTTGAGGAGATGAACCAGTTTGAGTCCCATTATGTAACGATCATCTTGAAATCCTATGTGTACTAAATTGAAAGATTAATAAAAGGTTAGCTGATTTTTGGTGTAAAATACTAGGATGTTGTAGAAACACTCGAATGGTATTTTGTGTCAATCATTTTCTATTACATTCTTTCTATTTTAGTTTTATGTTTTCTCTTTTCATCTAAATTGAATTAAGGAATGAATATAGTTTTATTTCCATGTTTCAAAATAGTAAACTGAAGATAATAGTATTGTTATTGTAAGTTCAAGAGAAACCCCTTTCCTTTCTTTCTTTTAAGTTAGTATTTTCCATCTCTAGAGGAAGTTTCTTGATGATATCAATTTAGTTATAGATAGCATACATTGCTGAGTTGTTAAAGTTTGTAGGTTCATAAGATGTGTGAATTCATAAACTTCACTAATCCTAAAATTTAAACTCTTGCCTAATTTAGTTCCTATTTAGGCCTAGCTTGGTTCACCTTTCCTATTATTAGGTCAAGAACATACCCTATTTTGGAATTAGAAATAAACATAATTCATTACAAATCACAAACACAATAGGGAGATATACCTACAAATTTAGAGGGAAGTTAGTCATTTAGTAATAACTTTCCAACTATTGTAATTAGATGTTGTTCACAAATTTGGGCATTTAAGAGTTAAATTGAAAGAAAAATCTATTTACCAATATTAAGATACTCTCAAATGGAAAAGCATGCCTATGCAGTAGTAATAGAACTTGAGAATTTCATATTCTATGTCTTACACTCATATTTTGTGGTTTATATACTGGACTTGGCTATTAAAAGCATATTAACCCAGCAAGAGATAGGTTGTAATACTATAGGTGCATGGATAGAAAAGGTGTAAGAACATGACATTGAGTTGAAGCCAACAAAGCTGGTGCATGATAATGGCTTGTACAAGATAATTGCAAAAAATCAAAACTCAAATCAAGAAGAGGAATTCCATAGAGCATTAATGGTTAGTCTCCAAGACCCTTGGTTCTCAAACATTGCCTATTTACTCACTTATGGAGATTTCTATGATGGACTAACATACAAGAAAAAAAGGGACCTCAAGATTAAGTCAACTAGGTATGTCATATATGACAACCAACTCTATAAGAGAGCAATAGATAACACCTTCTTAAGATGCATGGATAAGCCCCAACAAGAAATATTGCTTCAAAATTTTAATAATGGGGCCTATGGTGGGTATTTCTCATGTATAGTCATGACATACAAGATTTTGAAGCAATGCTACTACTGGCCTAGCATGTTCAAGGATGCTTAATTATAATTTGGTGGCCAAATACAAAAAATGTAGGATACAACAAGCCTCAATTAGTTACCTCAAAAGCTGATTATAATTGAAGGCTCCTTTCAGTAATGGGGAATTGATTTTATTGGACCAATCAATCCTCCCTCTTTTGTAGGCCATTTATATTATATCATTGCTATGGACTACTTCACCAAATGGGTCAAATACAAGCCTACAATGAAAACTTCTTCTGAAGTCATCTATGAGTTCATCAAAGAGAACATTTTGGTAAGTTTTGGGAAGCCATTGAAGCTAGTCATGGACAACACTTCTTACTTTTCTTCTGTGGAGATTATAGAATTTTTTTATGACAACAACATACACCTTAGTCATTCATCAGATTACTTCCCTCAAGGGAATAGGCAAGAAGAATTAAGCAACAAGAACTTAATCAGTATCATGAAAAAGTTGGTTTTTGAGAACCAGAAGGATTGGCACAAAAGATTGCATGAAGCTCTTTGGGTAGACAGAGTGACACTGAAGAAGGCAATTAGGATTTCTCTATTCAAGCTAGTATATAGAGTTGAGGCTAACCTTCCTCTCCTATTACAGCTATTCATCTATAAAGTACAACAAGTGATTGAGGATTCAATATTCCAAAGATGTAACTAACTAAGATGGAGGAGTAGCACAAAAGGCTAGTTGATCATATTATAGAACACCTGAAGCATGTGAAGACATTCTTTGACAAGAGTGCCAAACCAAGGAAGTTCATGAATGCTGATTTGGTCCTGTTGTGGAATAAGAGGCATGAACCCAAAGGTATTTATCATAAGTTCAACTTCCTTTGGAAGGGCCCTTTCAAGATTAAGCAAGTAAACTAGAATGATTATTTCATTCTGGCATATCCATCTAGAGTTATTCTGCCATTTTCCTATAATGGTCAAGATCTAAAGTTGTATGAAGTTCATAATTGAAAGTAGGTAGTACCTATAGTTAGTTCTAGTCTAGGCAAGTTTTCTTTGCATCTTTCCTTATTTTGTTCTCCTACTTTTCTAGGTTAGTTTTCCTTTCTATTGCATGCTTAGCTTAGTTGTTTGCTATAGTTTGTTGTTGTGGCTATGTGAAACTAGAGATTTTGGGTCCATTCTCAAATATTTGCAATGCCTAAGTCCCTAGTAGAGTCACCAAAAACTATTGATTAATAGTTTATCTCCCTTATCTTTTTGGTTTATACCTTGACTCTTAAACTACCCAATGGCTTATGGAGGACAAATAAATTAAACATCAGAATGGGTTAGTGTAGTAATCTATCAAAGACCCTTGAATTGAAAGGTAAAAATCCCTTTTGAATGTAGGATTTGCAATGTATATTGTTTTGGGTTTTGGGGGTATGTTCTTAACTAGAGAGCAGAAGAGGCAAATACCAGATTGCTCAACACTTTAAACAACCTAGGAAAATGAAGTGGGGAAAACTAATAACATGAAATTTATCCTAATAATAGTGCAAGGAATGAAAATATGCATAACCAAATATGACAATAGGAGAAAAAGAAAATATGGTAGAATGGGTAATTCCTAGATTACAAAGTTAACTAATGTCTTGACAATACTCGAATTGTCTATCTCTCAGCCACTCCATCGACCAATTTCTAGTCTCCTTATGCAAAAAAATACACTAAACACATGAACTACAGTGTATAGTAGAAAGAAAAAAGGAAAAATTATGCTAAAGAAATTAATGCTTAAAATCTATTGAATGAAAACAAAACCTAACTTATTAACATTCATTCAATTGTCAAAAAAAGCCATTTTTTCTAAATACTATACAATAACTATATGAAAAATAGAGTTAAAATTGGACTCAAAGTCACACATAGTAGTCCTAGCTATAGGGGTTCACCCAAACCTAGATTTTCCAATATTATTAACTTTTGAAAAGGTTACATATATAGGCCTTCTCAAAATGGTCAATTATACTAGATGATTGCTTCAAAGAGCATATCTAAATAGAATAAACTAAAAATAGGATAAGTTTGAATCATTATCTATTGTAGAGACTCAAAAAATGACAATAATGACTAGAAAAAGAAAAAGAAGAGAGAATGATAGATGTATGGAAAATCATTAGAACATCATGCCTTCTTAGGAGTAATTGCTTTGGCTCCATAAGCTTTCATGGTGTCAGTTACATTGTCCAATTCCTTGACATCTAGAATGATGATGTTGTCATCTCAAACCATCTAGTAGTCATGCATTTAAGTCAATTCATCAATTCTAGTGACCCTTGAGTATAAAATCTATGATTCTATTCTTATGATTGAATCTTCTACTAAGAGTTCCTAGATCTTTAACATTTGGAAGTTGAGTGGATCAACAACTTCATCAACAAATGCCAAGAACTTTGACTTCATCCTCTCAATATCCAAAAGTTTACCATTAGTAGACACAAAGGACTTTGTATGTAATATCTTCAAATATTGAAATAATTTCTCAATGACCTCCTACACAAGTTCATGTACATCTTTGAGCTTGTTTTTGGACCTCATAGAGCTCTCTATGATAAACTCCAAGGATTTTTTCCAGTGAAAAAATGAATATTTTCCCATCTTGAGGATCCCATGGATAATGGCCACATTGGTCTTGATGTTAAAAAATTCTTGTGCTAAGGCCAAGTACTCTATTAGTTTGTTGGTTGCCTTTTGTATGGTGGTTTTGTGATTGGAAGTTGCCTCCCTTAGATTTTGAGCATCTAACACTAGACTTCCTAAATTTTCAATTAATGGGGACCTTGAGCCCTCATCTAGTCTATCCATTTTAAACCATCCTACTCAAATTGCCTCCCTTGTTGCAACTTTAGGAGTAGATTTTTGTTCTCCTCTAAATTTGGGTCAAATTGGCTTGAAGAAGTTCTCCCAAGTGTATACCTAATGTACTCCATCAATTTTCCATTTAAGGCATTTAGGATTTCCTTCTCTACTCTAAGTTCTTCCAACTTTTCTTCAATCGTCTCATTTGTGGACTCCCATATGTTCACCATAGAATTATGAATAGGGATAACAACATCCACCATTCCAATCTAGAAGTCATCTTTGGAAAGCTCATGGAATTTTCCTTCCTTTTGCAGCTTGACAATCTCTACTAGCATGTGACCAGTAGTTGAATCAATGGCAAATGCAACAATTTTTTCTACTTCATCATTTTATTGGATGGTTGAGAAGAGGTGGCTTGTGTGATCAAGTCCTTTAATGGATCCACTTCTTCATATCTCCTCTTTTTCCTATCAATGGTCTCCTAGAGTTGTGACTCAGTAGAGAGCACATTGATAGTAGACTGCAAGGCAATATGATCAAATATCTTCCTTGGTATTAGGGGAGTTTCTTTCCCTAGGAAGCAATAAGGAAGGCAAAAAATTTAATCACCAAGATGGTTAAGGTATCCTCATTCTAAAATGCATCTTGTTCTTGGCCATCCATGGGGTTAGTGTCATCATCCAAATTGATGACTTGAATAGGGGAAGAAGGCTTGACCACTAATTTCTCTTGTTCTTTCTCCTTGTCCTTGTCTCCCTCCTTCTCCCCAATTGTTTTGGTGTCCAAAAGAGAGCCACCTCCATAGGTAGGAGTTGTTGGCATATTTATTTCTAGAGGTTGGTCTCCACCTTGACAAATAGTTTATAA
Organism: Cupressus sempervirens; assembly: GCA_028749045.1. Classification (NCBI taxonomy): domain Eukaryota; kingdom Viridiplantae; phylum Streptophyta; class Pinopsida; order Cupressales; family Cupressaceae; genus Cupressus; species Cupressus sempervirens. Next base: position 535,506,455 of record CM053787.1, on the reverse strand, counting down.
TAGGCCTATAGATGTTGAAGTGGTAGCTATGATGGTGGTTGTTGTAGTTGACTGGGTGCCTCTAGAAGATACTCCACTCATTAAAAAAGTGCTCCTTGTCCTCTTCTTCCTTTCTTGGGTCCACTTTACCCACTTATCTATTATTTTGATTATTCCATGCATGAGGAACTCTATGGTATCTATGATAGGCCCTGTAGGTGGGGTAGACAAAATTGGGGTGCCTTTGATCTTCTCATAGGATGTGGGGTGCATGTATGCTTCATCATCTACAAGGTCAAAAACATCAAGATGATCATTATATAACTTAATCTCATCAATTCTTAGTCATGACCAAAAAAATTCCCAAGTCCAGTATTCATTAAAGCACCCAACCTAGAAATCCTTGATATCTAAAACATTCTTTTAGGCATATTCCAACTTCTAGTGATCCCTTTAAAAGTTGGTTGGATTGTATTGAGGCCTAAGTACCTAATAGTTGACCAATTTTATCTTTCTCTCAAAGCTCTTCACCAAATTCTGAGCATTAGATCTGGAAGCACAAGAATAGGGTCTAACCACTATGGGGAAGAAATCCTAGCTATTTTCTTCATGTTTTAACACAAGGTGTTCACTTCAAGAATCTATCGACATAACTTAAATAGAACCACCTTGTGCTCTAGGTACCTAGGAAACCTGTAGGGAAAATTGTCAAAGAAACTTATCCATAGATATGAGAAGCTTAGATATTGGATGAATGAGCATCTAAATTGGCTAATAGCCAAGATTTCTTTATGTGAGAATCTCCTTTCAGAGCATCCTTGTAATTTCCAACATAGCCTCATTGTGAAGGCATTATTTACCTTTACATACTCTTCAAAACTTCTTTTCTACTACAGATGCAAGTGGAACTCATATACCTTCATGTGCTCATCATAGTTATGGTTTCTAGGGAGGTTGGGTCACAAGTGGTGAGTAGCCAAGGCATAAATTAGATAGGAGGAATTGTAAAATTTCTTAAATTGCCTAGCCAAATTCATCCATGAGGCAAGCTCACCAAAAATGATTTGTGCCTAAATAATTTGCATGCTTTCAACATAGATAGCTTGTAGTAGGAAGAAATGGTGCTTGATGAGATCTAAGATCTCCTCTTTTCCTTTGAGTCTAAGTAGCATAGAAAGAATATCTACTATCTCTCTCTTCAAATTTGTGTTAAATAGGGTCTTGGGCATTTTTCTCTTCTTTGAGCAAGGAGTCTGAAATCATGTTCTCTGCATGTCTTCCTATCTTAGGGTTTTTGTCTCATTGAACATAGATGTAGAAGAGCTGAAGTTAATATCATAATACTCCTCTCTTATAGGAATGCCAAATGCAGACTACATTAGTCCCTTTTTGATTGATATGAGGATAGATTGGTTAGGAAACAAAACTTAGGTCAAGCTTTGGTGCATGTAATAACATTAGAAAACTAGCTACCTCAACTAGTCCACTCTCTTTAAGCTTTTGAGTGATAGGGTGAATAGGTTGAGAATTGAGTCTTCTATGAAGATCACCCAAATCATAGAATTTGAAAGATTTATTTGTTAGCTCTTCGCTCTCTAGGCACATTAAATTATCATAACCAATAACTCTAATTGTCATATGCTATGAGTGCACATGATGCAGTTCTCGATAAATAGTTATTTTAAAATACTTGGAGAAACTAATTTCTAACAATTTTAATCAAATATGTATAAGAATTTTAATGTTAGTGCCACATGAATAAAATTAAGTTTTGCCAATGATTATAATAGAAGAATTTACATTTAATTCCATGATCAACAACTATTTAAACTTTTTGTTCACTTATAAATAAGAACTTAAATTCCTAGAAGCTCTATTACTTTACTTAGACTAAATTCATATCACCAAAAATCACTTAATAAAACAAGTGCTTAAGTTTCATTGGAAGTGCCTCATTTCACTTCAGAATTAGTTATCCAAGGGTTGAAAGCTCTAATACCAATTGTTAGAATATATAGTCCACAAATATAACTAAGAGTGGGGGAGGTGAATCAATTTTCCAACTATTACCACAATTATCAACCATAATCAAAATTAACCATGTAATCAATATAATCAAAAAGCACAATAAGATAATTGTGCACAATAACACCAGATATGTTAACTAGGGAAACCCTTGTTTAGAGCGAAAACCCTAGGGGGGATGATACCCACAAGATGATCTACTAATATAAATATTCTTTGTTAGATGATGGACAATATTAGGAGTCTATAACAACATTTAGTACAAATCATTCCATGCTAGGAGACTTTGAATCTATGTTAGGAGATTCTAACCCTGTTAGGAGTTGGACCCATTATCCAAACAACTTCAAGGGCAAGTCCAATGAACCCACTATCCAAATGATCTCTATTTTATTCATTGTAGAATAATAGAATTGAATTTTACTACCTTCCTCTTTCTTTGTCCTCTTAATTGGACCTCTGCTCCTTCTAATCTTGTAACCAAATCACAAATCTCACATCCAATAATCCCTTGGATCACTTACTCACATTCATCAAACACTTTGCTCCTATTCACACTTTTCATGGAGCATATATTCCAATTACTTATTACAAGCAAGGAAAACATCTTTTATTTATGCCTTATCTGTAAAATAATTCCTTGATCGGGCCTTGAGGCTTTCCCAATTAATTATAATAAGATAATTAATTAATTCACAATTATAAAAGAACTATCAGCTCACAGTATATACAAAAGTTCATATAGGCAATACTAGGGCTTTTATACTCGCTGATGTCACCATGAGATTTTATTTAATCACTAGATGATTGCACATTACTAGATTATATCTCTAATAGACGATATAATAGGATCATCAGACACTTATTCCCATACACTCTTCCTCTAGACTACTCTCTATAAATCACTTATATCTTATGTACATCTTGGACTTAGAATCTACATATTTAACCTCATCATTACGACATAAGGTACAACATGTCCTTAAATGCACTTCACTTATACATCAAAATTATGTCTATATAAGTATGATTTTTGTCTGTTACTATTCCAATTTGCATACACTTACTGTTATGTTGACATCAATGATAAACACGGTCATGAATGCAACATTTCAATACTCTCCAATGCTTGGGATACTCCCCTAAAGGAATACTATTAACATTTGTGCTAACACAAATGTAGGACTACTAGTGAGTACATCGATGCCTCTTTATGTATTTAATGTATTTAATGCTTTTCTAGGTCAAATAGGGGTCAAATGGGGTCAAACAGAGTCCAAAGGGAAGTTTTGAGTGCCAAACTACTCCAATTACACCAAGGATGTAGTTGACATCACCAACTATGCCCTCAACATAGTTGGTAAGCCCAACTATGCACTTGGATGTATTAGAGTGTGAATATAAGGTGAATAAACTCAGAATGACCCTAAATTTTGTGTATAGGTTAAAAACCATAGGAAAAGGTCAAAATTTAGGTCAACTAGGTAAAATATGGTAAAATATGGTCAAATTTAGTCAAACTTGGTCAAACTTAAATTAGACTTAGGTCAACCTTAGTTAGTAACACATAAAGTCACATAAAGTTTACATAAGGGGTATGATAATGCAAGAGGACCTTCCCTTATTGAAGACAAGGTGACATAGGCCACAAAGTCTATCTGTACATTATAGGATGACTATCACCAAGTGGGAGATACTAGCTAGGCTTGGGTTATACCATGTTACTTTTATGCCTAAGATTGGGGGAACATGAGCTTGATGACAACATTGATAGAGAGATGGCACTCAAAGATGAGTTCCTTTCACCTACCAACTAGACAAGTGACTATGACTTTGGAGGATGTATGATGCATCCTTCATATTCCTATGTATGTTGAGTTAGTAGTGTATGACCCCATGACAAGGTGGACTACTCTATACTGGATGTTTGGATGTGGATATGTGAGGTTAGGGATAAGAGACTATGAGATTGGATGGGAGGTTCTAGTAGTTGGACATGAGTGCCTTGTAATAATGATATGTTAGGTGGTGGAGGATTACTAATTCTAGATAGAAGAGGACATGGGTTCCCTATCAAATGGGGCAAGGTATTGGAGTAGATGGTGTTAGAATATAGAGTTCACTGATATAACTGGGGGGGGTGGGGCATGAATCAGTTATCCAACTATTATCATAGTTATCAATCTTAAACAAACTTAACAATATGAGTAATATAAGTTAAAACCATAATAAGATACTCATAAATAATAACTATAGATATGTTAACTAGGGAAACCCTTAATCAAAGGGAAAACTCCAGTGGAGATGACACCCACAAGATGATGTACTAATATACATATTCCTTGTTAGAGGATGGACCGTGTTAAGAGTCTCTGAATACATTTAGTACATATTAGTCCCTGTGATGAGACTTTGAATCCCTACCAGGGGATTCCAACCCTATTAAGAGTTGTGGAAGACAACGAGACCCACTACCCAAACAACTTCAAGGACAAGACCAATGAACTCACTGTCTAAATGATCTCTATATTATTCCTTGCAAAATAATAGAATAGTATTGTATTATTCCTTCCTCTTCTCTATCCTATCAAATGAACTTCTACTTCTTTTGATCTTGTAACTAGATAAAAAAATATCACATCCAATAATCCCTTGGAGCACCTACACACATTTAGTAAGCACTCTACTTATTTTTGCACTTCATACTTCTTGCAATAACAAATACACTTTACAATTAGGGAAAACATCTTTCCTTTATACCATATCTTTATAATAATTCCTTCAGTCGGCCTTGAGGCTTTCCTAACTAATTATAATAAGATAATTAATTAATTACAATTATAATAGCACTAATAGATCTCAATCTATACAAAACTTTAAATGTGAGATACTAGGGCTTTTGCACTCACTTATGTCATCAGCTAACTATCTTCTACCACTCCCTGACTGTGCATCTCTTCATTAAATCTTAGATGTAAGATAGCCAACAAACACCAAGAACTACTTTCCCAATACTCTATCTCTAAAGTGCTCTCTATAAATCAAGTACATCTTCCATACATCGTCAACTTAGACTCTACACACTTAACCACATCATGAGGACACTGCACCAAACATGTCTATAACTATGCATTAGAAAATAATTAAATCATTTTCTATACTATCAAGATCTATGTCTACTACTCAGCTAGTCTTTACAAAAATAATGCTATGTTGACACCAATTACAAACATAGTCATGAATGTAACATGTCAGTACTGTTGGAATATTCAAATATGGAAAGAGTACTTATGAGAGGGGGGGGGGGGGGGGGGGTGAATCATAAGTATCATACTTTAGCCAAAAAAAATTTTAACTGAAAGTAAATTGTATGCATGTAAATATAACAAATAATCTTGTAGCAATACACATGCATCAGTAACACTTAACACAAGAATTTGGTAACCCAAAAACCCTTCAAGAATAAGAAGGTAAAATACCCACAAAAATTACTGCAGCAATATTGTTCAACCACTTCTGATGGTTTGCCCTATTATAGGCCTGCCCTGTTAAAGGCTTTACACTGTGTCAATAGTGACATGATTAGAGTATTTCAAACACTTAACATGAAGTGTTACCCTGTTAAAGGATTTCATCACCTAGTTAAAGGATTTATCGAAATAGCTGTTAAGCTAACCTATCACCATAGGATTTTCATTCTAATACAATTGCTAGAGAGTATTAGGTATAATAAACCTGACTGATTATAATCCTTGATTGTTGATTGCAAGCACTTGTTATGCTTTCTCTGATCTGGATCCTTTTTGCGATCTGAATAATCCTCACTTCTGAAAATATAACTCTTTGCAAACCCTTGTATGTCTTCTCACACCTCTTATCTTATTCCTCATTGCACTTTACAATGAAGTTTCATCTTCGTTATAAAGACATTTGAAAATTTAGGGTTAGGTATGGATCTACGATCCACATTCAATCTTCATTTTTTGTTCAATACTTATCTTTTGCTGATTGGTTGCATGCCTTTAGCTTTTTTCTTATTGGCTACATGCAAATTGCATAGGAAAAATAAAAGATTTGATCTCATCATTAAATCCTTTGAGATTTACCTTATGTCGGCTGTAAAAACTGTTTGCATCATAGTTTGTGCAATTACAAACTCTTATGTTGATTACTGAGTTACTCGGCTCCTGAAGTATTGCAAACACTCGGCAAATGTTGTTTCTTGGATAGCTCGGCATCTTAACAAAATTGTATTACTCGGCACCTTAAGTAGCTTGACACTTTATGTTACTCAGTACTTGTAACCACTCGACACTTGTTAACAATTGGCACTTTGTACTGCTCGACACTTATACTTCACTCGGTAACTGATCTTTACTCGGTATCTAATTTTCACTCGGCAGCTGATCTTCACTCGGCATGCATGATGTACTTGGCTTCCAATGTGGAATATGTTTAAGTGTGTTGGCACTCAAGTGTCAAAAACCATTATGAGGTTAACAATCTCCCCCTTTGACATGAGTGACAAAAACACTTAACTGATCTTATAAGTACATTTACTAATCTGATTAGTATGTACATATTGAAAACTTTGATCAAAATTTGTAACTTATAGTTTTATAGTATATACCTCAAAAATTTTGTAACTCCCCCTGAGTTGATTGTGTCTTATATGTATATCAGTGCTCCTCCTTTGTATCTATTCTCCTCATTAATCTGTATCTCCCCCTTTTTCTGTATAACTCCATTATAATCTATACTCCCCCTTTTTTTTTATCTCCCCCTTTTTGACACTTATGTCAAAGAATTTTTAAGGGTTAAGACCATATTTGGTCAAGAATGTGCTATTTACCTCCATAATCATTCTGAGAGCTGCATCCCAATTGTTCAAAGCAATTTCTAGTGACTTATGCTGGATGGCATTCTTGACAGCAAGATGAATAAGTCCATCTAGTGTAGAAAGATTTGGATCTTTCTTGAGTACACTTTCAGAATTTACTTGCTCTTTATGGATTATTTCTAAATGTGGGGTAATGGAGGATTGGAGTTGTATTACTTTGGCCTTGATATTAGCCTCATATGTTGTTAATATAGCTATTTCTTTGTTTGTGTGAAGCGATTGAGGAAAATGCTTCACACTTTGAGCTGGATCACTTGGTAGTTGCATGCTTGAAATGTTTAAGTTTCTTTCCAAGCTCAGCATCTTTTGGCTTGTTTCTTGTGTGAAGTATGAAAAATCACATAACTTTTTGTATAGTGAGAATATATTCTCAAGTACCTTCTTCACCTTATCAATAAGCTTTGCCAATTCTACTTGTGAAAGTGTCATTTGTCTTGATATTTTCTCATTCACTCTCCCTTGAAATTTATTTTCTGACCATTCCATAAGTTTTGCATTGGTTTCTAGGTCTTCATTTGTCACCTGGTCAACAATATCTGTTAATTGCTCTGTGATATGCTTTGACTCATCGGGTGATTGCAAACTGAAGGCATCCATAAAGATGTCCTTGATCTCATGAAGTGTATGTTTATGTGTATACTCCTTCCTGAGTATTTCCTGTCTTTTCCTTCTATTTAGTGCATCCTGCATTTCATTTATTTGATCAATGGTTATTGATTTTGAGTCATAACTTGGTATGACTATCTCTTCATCTAATTCAAGGTCTCCATAGTGAAGTACCCTTGCAACTCTGCTAGTACTTGATGATGGTACAAAAATTTGTAATGGCTGGTGTGAAGGAGTCCCCGAGGTAGGAAAATTTATTAGTGTTTGTATTGCCTCCTGTCTACCATAATCAATTATTGTTATTTGTGGAAGTGCACCTTGTGTTTGTGCTATAGGATCAGATGTAATAGTCTGTCCTGTTTGTTCTTTTCCTTGTTCTATAGCTGCACTTTGCTTTTGTCTTGCAACATCAATTATACTTGTTGGTATTTCAAATTGACTACTAGTAGTTGTGATAGAAGGTGGTTCTTGTGTATTCACCTTATCTTTAACTGTATTTTCTACTAGTTTCTGTAATTCATCTATACTGACCAATACTGGATCTGTACACAATATTGCTTGTTGTGTTGATTGGTCAAGAATTCTTTTCAGATCTTCTGTAGTTAGTGGATTGATATTCTGACCAAAAGTGTTAGGAACATTAGTAATTATTATTATATCTACAGGTGAAATGGATGCTTGTGGAGGGCTAGGGGGTGGCAATTGTGTGTCTTGCACACTTTGATCTAGTTGCTCCTCTTGTTCAGTTGTTGCCATTGTATCCTATTTTTGTGTTTCTTCCTCCTCTCCATCTTTCTTTTCATCTTCTCCTTTTCTCTTTTTCCTCTCTTCTATTGGTATGGTTGCCTCTTCCTTGTATTCTTCCTCAAGAAAATCTTCAATCCTTTTATACAAATTCTTCCACGATTTCATTGTTCTTTAAACAATCTCTTCCACTCTATTTTGAAGTATAAAGAATGCCCTATATTTGGGTGTGAACCTATTGTTATGCCTTTTGACTGCTTTGCTAACTTGTTCTCTAGTCAAATCTGGCAATACACTAGCTAGGGTTGATTCCCTCATCTCCTTCTCCATTTTTAGAAAAAAATGCCATCTGTCTTCTATGATTTTTGACAAGTCCTTTGGCAATTGGCCATCTAGTTCAAGTGGAGTGTACTTGAACTGTGCCATCATTCCATACACTGTTTATTCTATCTTATTTTGTTCCTCTTTTGTAAATTTACTAAAATCAACTTTATTTAAGTTATTCAAGTCACCATTTGCAATCTTTTTGCATAAGGTATCAACTGATGAAGTGCTTTCCTTTTTTGTTTGCTCTGCTACTGTTTGCTCTTCTTCATCAGTGTCAGGTTGAGCCACATACCTTCTTCTTTTCCTTGGCTCTTCTTGTGATTCCTTGACTTGTTTCTTCTTGGTAACTTCCTCTTTAGTCTTTTGAGTAGAGGCTCTTGTTGATGCTCTTGTTGTTGGCTTTTGAGGTGATGGAGCGACAACTTTCTTCATTCTGGGTTTGGCTGAAGGCTGTTCTGCTACCTTTCTCTTCTTTGGCTTGGCTTCAGTAGGTGCTTCCTTGGCTTCTCCTTCCTCTACACCTTCCTCCTTATCTTCTCTGAGACCTTGGGTTAGCTCCATTAGTCCTTGTTCCTAATCATCTTCATCCTCACTGTCATCTTCTTCTTCTTTTGCCTCAGCCTCAATTTCCTTGCCAAACTTCTTCTTGATCTTCTTGATCAATTTGTCTTTCTTCTTCAGTGTGGAAGCAGTTTTTAATTCCATATTTATTTTAGATCTTACCACATCATAAGTTCCAAAATGTGGTGCATTTTTATCTGCTTCCTCTGCCAATAGTGTAGTTATTGCTATTGATGCTTCATCAATATTGATTTCGTAACCAAATGGCCTTAGCCATCTTACCTTGGTATTATTGCTTGAATATAAGTGAAATCAATGTCAATTAAGAAACATATATCATTAGTGTGCTTTTCTATAAGGATGTTGGTATCCTTGACCTTTGCTTCATGGATTTCTTGAAATCCTCAAAATAGCTTGTCATCAAAGTATCAAAATTTTCTCCCATTTGCTCAACATATTCATTTATTTGTGGAATAATGGTTCTATCATTCCTCCATGCTACTTTACCAAAAGAAGGAAATTCATTCTGTACATAAAAGAATATGCAAACTAGGATTGCTCCAAATTTTCATTGTGTGCCCTTTGTTCTTCTTATGGCAGCTAGATTTTCATTTATCTGTTGCAATTGCAGTTTTGCAAGATCATAAGTATGATCTTTCTTCACCAATTTGTAACCTACATCTACTGCAATGCATGGTACACTATTGAGTCTATTGGATTGATAAAATTTGTGAGCAATGACTCTAATAGCAAATTCAACTAGAGGATCTTTTATAGTATGAATTGTCATTCCTCTCTTGTTCCATTGAGCACCAGTATTCTTTTCAATGACCTCCTTTGATTCACTTCTTAAGGTCTTGTACCGGTCTAGGGTTGGGTACCCTATTACTCTATGTATAATTTCCTTTGTCAATTTGATGGGCATATCTTCTAACCATAAGTTTCCTCCATGGATTCTACTCAATACAAGTCTAACCCATTCATTTTTAAATACGGTAGGGAAACTTAAAACTTGGGTCAAACCCTTTCTTTCAACGATTTTAAATTCTTCTTTTAGTACTCCATCTACACACAATTTATCGTAAGCTTGTCTAATTTCCATGTCTCCTAGGGCTCCTATCTTGCAATTGTAGCATTTCCTCACATCTTGAACCATTACAACCTTTGGGGGAATGTGGGAAAGAGCTCCGACTGGGTCATTTTTATAAGCAACTTCAGGGATAGGGCAAAAATCTGGTTGCTTCACTTCATTTGAAACTAACTGAACTTCAAACGACTCTTTTCCTTTTACTTTCTTTGAATTTGAAACCATTTTTGTAAACTAGGGTTTATAGAAAAAATGGGTATGAAATTACGTAGCTTGGCACAGAAGAAAATACCTTTAGATCGATGAAAAATGTGTTGAATGAGGTTGCAATCTACTTGAAATATTGGATTCTTTCTGTGAAGTCGCTCAGCTCTCTTTCTTCTCCTTTTCTTCTTAATTGCAATGCGAAAATCTGATTAAAATTGCGATAATATACCCTAATTTCATTGCATTAAATGCTCAACTGCCAACTCGGCTTCTAAAATTTTTTTGACCTAACTCGACTTCCACTATTCTTCACTTTACTCGGCTTCTATTGGAGTTTTTCAACTTAGCATCAGTTATTAGCTTGGTCGTTGTTCTGAGCTGGACATCTATTTTAACTCGGCATCCAAAGTCAGTTCGGCATCAACATTTACTTTTGTCTTCACATCTTGTTTCATGTAGATTTATACCTTGCTTGGCTTCTTTGTCTTGGGACTGATGTATGATATAGCTTTGTATATCAGTCCTGTGTACTTCTCATGCTTAGTTTGATGAACTGTGATCACTTGACCCATTGGGTGAAGTGATCCCTCCACTTGATGTGTTGCACTCATCTTTCTTTATCCAAGTCTTGTTCATTTGCTCCCTTATCTTTTCAATGTCAATCTTTTGTTTTCCTTTGCTATCTTCAGTTTTGGGTGCCTTTGATCTTGTAAGATAGTTTCTGCTGATATGACCAATTTTCAAACAACTAAAACATGTAGTTTGATTCAACCATTTTTTGTAGTTCCCTTTGAAATGTTTTCTTATACAGTTCTGTGGTATATGTCCATATTCTTGACAATAATGACAATTGTACCTGGTGTTGTAATCCCGATGATAATGACTTCCATTCCCTTCTATTTTTACTAGTTTATTTGATGTCCACATAGGTTTTGATCTGCATTCAAATTCTCTATGTCCATATTTTTTTCAATTATAACAATGTCCTTCAAATCTTTGTGTCCTTGAGACATTGGATTTGCAATTTTGTGTCATATGTCCTTGCATGTTGCACTTGTGACAGAAACTTTTGGGTATGTTTGATTGATTGAAATTTTTGCTCCTGCACACATTAGCTGTATTTCCCTTCTTATTACAGAAATGACAAGTGGGTTTTAAATTCTTACCTTTATCACTTCTTTGTTCAACACTCTTTGATGATTCTCCAACTTCAGTGCTATTGTATCCTAGTCTTGATGTATCACGGGTAGATTTTGGTGATTTCAGCAACTGTTCAAAATATTTGATTGCTTCACTTGATTTGTTGAGATTCTCTGCTACCTCTTTTTTCCTGTTCAATTCATTTTACATTTGTTCATTTTGCATCTTCAAGGTAGAGATCTCAATATCCTTTACATTAATTTCATGATGAAGGTTCATCATTTGCGCAAGTGTATCCATTTGCATGTTTGAGATCCTTGTCAGTTCAATACATTTTTCTTCAAGTCTGTTTGCAAGATTCTTTTTGTCATTTTCCATCACAACCTTATCGTCAACTGCTCTTTTCTTTTGTTCAGTAATTTCACATATAATTATAGCCTATGATTCATGTTCCATCTTGAGAGTTCTTATTTCTTCTACTTGAATTTTATTTTTCTCCATCAGTTTTGCTATTGCTGCATCAAACTCTTTAGTGTCTCCACTGGAAAATATGTTGGTGGTGTCAATCTCCTTGTAGTGTATATCATTTTCAGCTATGGCTAGATCCTTCCTCTTTTTTAATGAGTTTCTCAGTTTGTTTCTGAATTCCTCCAAGCTATGCAGAGCAAGTTGCACATCTATCACCTAATTTTCAATGATATTTCCAAGTTTGAAAGCTTCCATCTTTAGATCTTTTCCCTCCAAGCTGTTAGGCTATTTCTTGTGAGAACCTGGCAGGCTCTTATACCAATTGTTACAATATTCAAATATGGAAAGAGTACTTATGAGAGGGGGGGGGGGGGGGGGGGTGGTGAATCATAAGTATCATACTTTAGCCAATAAAAATTTTAACTGAAAGTAAATTGTATGCATGTAAATATAACAAATAATCTTGTAGCAATACACATGCATCACTAACACTTAACACAAGAATTTGGTAACCCAGAAAACCTCCAGGAATAAGAAGGTAAAACTGGGGTGGGGATGATACCCACAAAAATTACTGCAACAATATTTTTCAACCACTTTTGATGGTTTGCCCTATTAAAGGCTTTACACTGTGTCAATAGTGACCTGATTAGAGGATTTCAAACACTTAACATGAAGTGTTACCCTATTAAAGGATTTCATCAACTAGTTAAAGGATTTATCGAAATAGCTGTTAAGCTAACCTATCACCATAGGATTTTCATTCTAATACAATTGCTAGAGAGTATTAGGTACAATAAACCTGACTGATTACAATCCTTGATTACTGATTGCAGGCACTTGTTATGCTTTCTCTGATCTGGATCCTTTTTGCGATCTGAATAATCCTCACTTTTGAAAATATAACTCCTTACAAACCCTTGTATGTCTTCTCACACCTCTTATCTTATTCCTCATTGCACTTTACAATGAAGTTTCATCTTCGTTATAAAGACATTTGAAAATTTAGGGTTAGGTATGGATCTACGATCCACATTCAATCTTCATTTTCCATTTAATACTTATCTTTTGCTGATTGGTTGCATGCCTTTAGCTTTTTTCTTATTGGCTGCATGCAAATTGCATAGGAAAAATAAAAGATTCGATCTCATCATTAAATCCTTTGAGATTTACCTTATGTCAGCTATAAAAACTGTTTACATCATAGTTTGTGCAATTACAAACTCTTATGTTGATATACTGAGTTACTCAGCTCCTGAAGTATTGCAAACACTTGGCACATGCTATTTCTTGGATAGCTCGGCATCTTAACAAAATTGTATTACTTGACACCTTAAGTAGCTCGACACTTTATGTTACTCGGTACTTGTAACCACTTGGCACTTGTTAACACTCGACACCTTGTACTGCTCGACACTTATACTTCACTCGGTAACTGATCTTTACTCAGTATCTGATTTTCACTCGGCAGTTGATCTTCACTCAGCATGCATGATGTACTTGGCTTCCAATGCAGAATATGTTTAAGTGTGTTGGCACTCAAGTGTCAAAAACCATTATGAGGTTAACAAGTACTCACTAATGGTCAAGATACTCCCCAATGTAGTATCATCAATATTTATGCTAATCAGTTATCGAACTATTATCATAGTTATCAATCTTAATCAAAATTAATCATATGAATAATATAAACTAAAACCACAATAAGATACTCATACATAATAACTATAGATATGTTAACTAGGGAAACCCTTAATCAAAGGGAAAAATCTAGTGGAGATGATACCCACAAGATGATATACTAATATACATATTCCTTGTTAGAGGATGGACCATGTTAAGAGTCTATGAATACATTTAGTACATATTAGTCCCTGTTACGAGACTTTGAATCCCTACTAGGAGATTCCAACCCTATTAGGATTTGTTGAAGACAACGAGACCCACTCCCAAACAACTTCAAGGGCAAGACCAATGAACCGACTATCCAAATGATCTCTATATTATTCCTTGCAAAATAATAGAATAGTATTATATTATTCCTTCCTCTTCTCTATCCTATCAAATGAACTTCTGCTTCTTTTGATCTTGTAACTAGATAAAAAAATATCACATCCAATAATCCCTTGGAGCACCTACACACTTTCAGTAAGAACTCTACTTATTGTTGCACTTCATACTTCTTGCAATAACAAATGCACTTTACAATCAGGGAAAACATCTTTCCTTTATACCATGTATCTATAATAATTCCTTCAGTCGGCCTTGAGGCGTTCCTAACTAATTATAATAAGATAATTAATTAATTACAATTATAATAGCACTAATAGATCTTGATCTATACAAAAATTTACATGTGAGATACTAGGGCTTATGCACTCTACTTATGTCATCAGCTGACTATCTTCTTCCACTACCTGACTGTGCATCTCTTCATTACATCTTAGATGTAAGATAGCCAACAAACACCAAGAACTACTTTCCCAATACTCTATCTTTGAAGTGCTCTCTGTAAATCAAGTACATCTTCCATACATCTTCAACTTAGACTCTACACACTTAACCACATCATGAGGACACTACACCAAACATGTCTATAGCTATGCATTAGAAAATAATTAAATCATTTTCTATACTATCAAGATCTATGTCTACTACTCAGCTAGTCTTTACAAAAATAATTCTATGTTGACACCAATTACAAACATAGTCATGAATGTAACATGTCAGTACTCACTAATGCTCAAGATACTCCCCAATGTAGTATCATCAATATTTATGCTAATCAGTTATCCAATTATTATCATAGTTATCAATCTTAAACAAACTTAACCATATCAGTAATATAAACTAAAACCACAATAAGATACTCATACATAATAACTATAGATATGTTAACTAGGGAAACCCTTAATCAAAGGAGAAACTCTAGTGTAGATGATACCCACAAGATGATGTACTAATATACATATTCCTTGTTAGAGGATGGACTGTGTTAAGATTCTATTAATACATTTAGTATATATTAGTTCTTGTTATGAGACTTTGAATCCCTACTAGGAGATTCCAACCCTATTAGGAGTTGTGGAAGACAACGAGACCCACTACCCAAACAATTTCAAGGGCAAGACCAATGAACCCATTGTCCAAATGATCTCTATATTATTCCTTGCAAAATAATAGAATTGTATTGTATTATTCCTTCCTCTTCTCCATCCTATCAAATGAACTTTTGCTTCTTTTGATCTTGTAACTAGCTAAAAAAAATCACATCCAATAATCCCTTGGATCACCTACACACATTTAGTAAGCACTCTACTTATTTTTGCATTTCATACTTCTTGCAATAACAAATACACTTTACAATTAGGGAAAACATCTTTCCTTTATACCATGTCTTTATAATAATTCCTTCAGTCGGCCTTGAGGCTCTCCTAACTAATTATAATAAGATAATTAATTAATTACAATTATAATAGCACTAATAGATCTCAGTCTATACAAAAATTTACACGTGAGATACTAGGGCTTATGCACTCACTTATGTCATTAGCTGACTATCTTCTACCACAACCTGACTATGCATCTCTTCATTATATCTTAGATGTAAGATAGCCAACAAACATCAAGAACTACTTTCCCAATACTCTATCTCTGAAGTGCTCTCTGTAAATCAAGTACATCTTCCATACATCTTCAACTTAGACTCTACACACTTAACCACATCATGAGGACACTGCACCAAACATGTCTATAGCTATGCATTAGAAAATAATTGAATCATTTTCTATACTATCAAGATCTATGTCTACTACTCAACTAGTCTTTACAAAAACAATGCTACGCTGACACTAATTACAAACATAGTCATGAATGTAACATGCCAGTACTCACTAATGCTCAAGATACTCCCCAATTTAGTATCATCAATATTTATGCTAATCAATTATCCAACTATTATCATAGTTATCAATCTTAAACAAACTTAACCATATGAGTAATATAAGCTAAAACCACAATAAGATACTCATACATAATAACTATAGATATGTTAACTAGGGAAACCCTTAATCAAAGGGAAAACTCCAGTGGAGATGATACCCAGAAGATGATGTACTAATATACATATTCCTTGTTAGAGGATGGACTGTGTTAAGATTCTATGAATAAATTTAGTACATATTAGTTCCTGTTACGAGACTTTGAATCCCTACTAGGAGATTCCAACCCTGTTAGGAGTTTTGGAAGACAACAAGACCCACTACCCAAACAACTTCAAGGGCAAGACCAATGAACCCACTGTCCAAATGATCTCTATATTATTCCTTGCAAAATAATAGAATAGTATTTTATTATTCCTTCCTCTTCTCTATCCTATCAAATGAACTTTTGATTCTTTTGATCTTGTAACTAGATGAAAAATATCACATTCAATAATCCCTTGGAGCACCTACACACATTCAGTAAGCACTCTACTTATTTTTACACTTCATACTTCTTGCAATAGCAAATACACTTTACAATTAGGGAAAACATCTTTCCTTTATACTATGTCTTTATAATAATTCCTCCAGTCAGCCTTGAGGCTCTCCTAACTAATTATAATAAGATAATTAATTAATTATAATTATAATAGCACTAATAGATCTTAGTCTATACAAAACTTTACATGTGAGATACTAGGGCTTGTGCACTCACTTATGTCATTAGCTGACTATCTTCTACCACTACCTGACTGTGCATCTCTTCATTACATCTTAGATGTAAGATAGCCAACAAACACCAAGAACTACTTTCCCAATACTCTATCTCTGAAGTGCTCTTTGTAAATCAAGTACATCTTCCATACATCTTCAACTTAGACTCTACACACTTAACCACATCATGAGGACACTGCACCAAACATGTCTATAGCTATGCATTAGAAAATAATTAAATCATTTTCTATACTATCAAGATCTATGTCTACTACTCAGCTAGTCTTTACAAACACAATGCTATGTTGACACCAATTACAAACATAGTCATGAATGTAACATGTCGGTACTCACTAATGCTCAAGATACTCCCCATTGTAGTATCATCAATATTTATGCTAATAGATGGTGATGGATGGGATGATGTTTGTGTGTGGGTCATGCATGTTAGGGATGCTATATTATCACCTCCACTAGATTTCATACAAAGGAGGATTTTAATTTAGTACTAGGGTCACACTAGTACAAATCTATGCATATGAGCACATAGTAGTATTCAGGCCTCTAGTAGAGAGAGAGCTAGTAGAGGACATGTCATATGTGTATAACTATGGAGGAGCACTAGCATAGGGATCTTTGGGTTATACATTATACTTCAAACATCAGTTGGACACCCTCACACAGTTCATATGGATGCCATATGGAGATTGACCTAGGTAGGAGGATGATGAGATCCACCTACCTTACTACAAATAGGAGTGGTACTTAATCCAACATACCATCATTTGGCATTTTATTCATTTAGATGTACTTTCCAAAGAGAGTAAGGTGACAGTTTGGGGAGAGATAGGATATTCCTATAGCACTTGCATTATTTTCTAGGTCAAGAGAAAATATTAGAGAGAGGGGAATTTTTAGAAATAGATAATACTAAGAAGGGGGGGGGGGGGGGGATCAGTATTTTTAATTATTTTGCTCACAACTGGATATTATTAATTACTTTACCACATGCATAAGAAAGGAAATCAATAATGTTGAATAGTATAAATAACCATACACAAAGAGAGAACATAACACCATATTTTGTTACCTAGGGAAACTCTAGCCAAGGGAAAAACCCAATGGGGATGAAACTCACTAGATGATTCACTATATAAAGGATCTAATTAAGGATATTGACCCTATTAGGAACCCATCAAGAATGTATCATGTCTCAAGTCCTTGTTAGGAGACTAAGCCTTGTTAGAAGCCTCAACCCTATTAGGAGTTGGTAGATATATACAAATGTGTCCAAGAAGAGCCCACTGCCCTAACATGCAACTACACACTAAGATCTTCAAGAAATAAGTATACATACAATATTGAGATACTTTTCATGCTTTGCAAATCTTCTGACTGAAAATTCTTCATACAAGAGTCACTCCACATATATCAATCTACATTATATCTCACATAACAATGCTTTGCATCATATATCATAATATCACATTGATGTAGGAGCATCTTGGGTTGCCTTGTTATCTTGCTCATTTTTTCTCATTTTGCAGTTGGTACTGAGTTACTGTAGCACTCTTCAGGTGTTGAGTTCCTGAAGCCCTTTTTAGGTGCTGAGTTACTTTTTAGGTGTCGAGCTCCTATCGCACTCTTTAGGTGTCGAGTTATTGAAGCCCTCTTTAGGTGCCGAGTTCCTATCACACTCTTTAGGTGCCGAGCTCCTGTCGCACTCTTTAGATGCTAAGTTACTAAAGCCCTCTTCAAGTGTTGAGTTCCTGTCACACTCTTTAGGTGCCGAGTTACTCTTCAGGTGCCCAGTTACTGTAGCATTCCTTTAGGTGCCGAGTTACTCTTCAAGTACCAAGTTACTATAGCACTCTTCAGGTACCAAGTTACCTAGTGTATGCTGAGTGCCAGTATTTGGATGTGATTTCTGCAAGCCGACTTGCGAGAATTATTTCATTTGCAACATTTAATTTAAGATCTTTTCTTGGGATGAGTCCAAACTATTTTTGGGTCGGCCCTCCTCTTATGTAATGTTCTAGAATATTTTGTAAGCCATTTTGGCAAGTATAAATAGAGAGTTTAGGCTTAGAGCTAGGCAAGTTTTCAGTAGAGAAGAAGTTTTAGAAGAAGAAAATTTTTGAGGGAGCAGAACTGAAAGTGTGAATTTGTTGTTGGATCATTGAATGTGAATGTATGGTAATTGGCTAGCATGTATGAAGATATTTTGATGAATCAATAGAAGTATTTCCCTCTTCTCCTCCTTTGGTTTGTGTCCACTTGTGTTTGCTTCCGTTGTGTTAACTCTTGCAGGGTGGTTTGGATAGCTGGGTGAGCCTTTTGCCCTAGTTATTCACCTTTTTCCTACGTCAGATGGTATTAGAGCTTGAGGTTCATCCTTGTGGAGATTGGATCATGTAGAACCCTAATTTGGATTTGGTTGTAGGGTGGCAGATCTGTAGATTTGACCTATAACTTGCAAAGGGTTACAATCTTGCAAGAACCTGATTTGTAGAGATAGTTCGTGGTAGAGGAAATAATGTTGATAATGCTATATTGGACTAGTTGAGACAAATTGCAGCCAGATTAGATGCTGTGGAGATAGCCTAGAGGAGAGGAGCACATCTTGATGATGTAAGTGATGATGAAGCAGTAGCACCAAACCATAATCCTAAACCTGAAGAAGACCAAGATGAAGCAAGATTGTTGAGAGTATTGTCTAGAGAAAATTCAAAGCCTAATGTAGAAGTTGTCCCTTATGATGGAAAATTGGACACCAATGTTGTGCTAGATTGGATCTCTGATATGGAGAAGTTCTTTGAGTATGAAAACACTCCTAATAATAGAAAGGTGAAGATTGTAGTCACTAGGTTGAAAGGTCATGCATCATTATGGTAGGAACACTTGCAAACTGATAGACAAAGGAGAGGAAAGGAGAAGATCAGAACTTGGCCAAAGATGGTGAACAAGGTAAAGAACAAATTCCTTCCTACTGATTACCAAGTTAGCTTGTTGAGAAAGATGCAAAATTTGAAACAAAAAGAAATGACTGTGAAAGAGTATACTAAGGAATTCTATAGACTGGACATCAGATCTAGACATGTGGATGATGATGTTGAGAAAATTGCAAGGTACATTAATGGATTAAGATCTGGAATACAAGATGAAATAAGTTTTGTGAAGTTGGAAAGTGTAGAAGAAGCATATCAATATGCCTTGAAAGCTGAGGAGATCTTGACAAAGAAGCATGAACAAAGACAGAGAGGCAGAGGTGGTGGATTCTAGAGAGGCAGAGGTAGATCTTACAGAGAAAGTGGTAGATCTGAAAGTTCTATGTAGGATAAAGGCAGATTTGAATGGAAGAATGATGACAAAGGCAAGGCTGAATGGAAAAGTAGTAATTCTTACTGAGGAGGAAGTAATTCTTACCGAGGAAGAGATAATTCTTACTCTAGAGGTGGATTTCATGGTAATTGTTTTAGATGTGGCAAAGAAGGGCATAGATCCTTTGAATGTAGATCTTCTGAAGGTGGGTAGAATAATAGAAATGATGTGATTCAAGAAGAGGATGAGGGTTCACCAAGTGGACCTGAGGCTGGAGAAAATTTGATGGTGAGAAGAACCTTATGCAATAAGGGAAGTGATGAGGAACCTATTTTAAGGAGAAGTCTTTTCAAGACAAGATGTAAGATGGCTAGAAAATGTTGTAAAGTGATCATTGACAGTGGAAGTTCTACAAATATGGCATCAGAAGAGCTGGTTACAAAGTTGTAGTTGTAGAGGCTGAAACATCCCAAACATTATCGTGTTTCATGGATCAAAGATGAGCATAAGATATTGGTAAGTGAGCAATGCCTTGTGAAGTTCAAAATTGGACATTACTTTGATGAAGTTTTGTGTGATATTATGCCCATGGATTGTTGTCATATTTTGTTGGGTAGACCTTGGCAATATGATAGATATGCTATACATGATGGAAGATTGAATCAATATACTCTTTGGGTAAATGGGAAGAAACAAACATTGTTGCCTTTGATTGAAGTTCCAGATGAGGTTAATTGTATTACTATAAAAATTTGCATGGTTAATGGGAAACAATTTGAAAAAGAAGTGAAAAAGAATCAAGTTTTT
This sequence comes from Cupressus sempervirens, assembly GCA_028749045.1. Classification (NCBI taxonomy): domain Eukaryota; kingdom Viridiplantae; phylum Streptophyta; class Pinopsida; order Cupressales; family Cupressaceae; genus Cupressus; species Cupressus sempervirens. The sequence goes on along the minus strand of CM053787.1, from coordinate 535,485,586 downwards.
TTTGCTATAATTCCAAGAAAATTGAGTTTTGTCAATGGAGACCAAGTGCCAGAAAACAATGTTAATCGAGTGCCAGTTAGTGGTGACAGAGTGACAAATGGTAGTATTGACCAAGTGCCAAGAGAAATTGAAGAGTTGCTGAATGAGTATAAAGACATTATTGCTGAAGATATTCCTAATGGTTTACCTCTAGTAAGAGGTATAAGTCATTGTATGGACCTGATCCCTGGAGCTAGTTTACCAAAAAAAGCACCATATAGATTGACACTTGTAGAGAATGAAGAACTTAACAGACAAGTGCATGAACTATTGTAGAAAGGTTTGATCAGAGAAAGCTTGAGTCCATGTGTTGTACCTACTGTATTAGCACCTAAAAAGAATGGAGAATGGAGAATGTGTACTGATTCCAGAGCCATTAACAAGATAATAGTGAAATATAGGTTTCCTATGCCAAGAATGGATGACATAATGGATTGTTTGAGTAGAGCAAAGTATTTTACCAAGATTGATTTGAAGAGTGGCTATCATCAAATTAGAATCAAAGAAGGTGATGAATGGAAGACTGCTTTCAAGACAAAAGATGGTTTGTATGAATGGTTGGTTATGCCTTTTGGTCTGACTAATGTACCTAGTACTTTCATGAGGTTGATGAATGAAGTTTTGAAAAGATTCTTGGGTAAGTTTGTGATTTTTTATTTGGATGATATTCTGATATTCAAAAAGACTAAGGAAGAACATCTTGAGCATATTAGGCAAGTATTGCAGAGGTTGAAAGAGGAAAAGTTATTGATTAATCTGAAAAAGTGTTATTTTATGAAAGAAGAGATTGTGTATTTGGGGTTTGTGATTTCAGCCGATGGTTTGAAGATGGATCCTGAAAAGGTTAAAGCAATTTTGGAATGGCCTACACCTGAGAATGTAAGTGAGGTAAGATCATTTCATGGTTTGGCTAGTTTTTACAAAAAGTTTATAAAGAATTTCAGTGCTATTTGTAATGCTATGACTAAAACAATGAGGGGAGATAAAAAGGAATTCAAGTGGATGCATGGAGCTGATAAGAGTTTTGAGACTTTGAAAAAAAAGGTTGTTGAATTACTTGTGTTGGCTTTACCTAATTTCAACAAAGTATTTTAAGTTGAATGTGATGCAAGTGGTAATGCAATAGGAGCTGTATTAAGTCAAGAAGGTAAGCATGTTGCTTTCTTTAGTGAAAAGTTGAATGATGCTAAAATGAAATATTCTGTGTATGATCAAGAATTCTATGCCATTGTTCAAGCATTGAAGAAATGGAGACATTATTTAATGCCTAAGGAGTTTGTGTTGTATACTGATCTTAAAGCTTTACAATACTTGGGAAGTCAACATAAATTGAATCAAAGACATATGAAGTGGGTTGAGTATTTGCAGAGTTTTACATTTGTGATCAAGCATAAGAGTGGAGTTACTAACAAAGTTGCTGATGCATTGAGTAGAAGATGTTCTTTGTTGACTGAAATGAAGGTTGAAGTTCTTGGTTTTGATGAGATGAAAGAGTTATATGATGTTGTTCCTAATTTTTCTGAGGTGTGGAGAGAGTGCAGAGCACCAAATCTGATAGATCACATAAGTAAGTATGATGAGTATTTCATTCAAGAAGGTATGTTATTCAAAGGTATTCAGTTATGTATTCCTAGAAGTCCTATGAGGTTGAATTTGATTAAAGAAAATCATAGTGGTGGATTAGCTGGACATTTTGGAATTGATAAAACATTGAGTTTGCTGAAAGAGAAATATTATTGGCCACAAATGTATAGGGATGTTCAGAAATTTGTAAAGAGTTGTGGAGTTTGTCAAGTTGCAAAGGGAGTGAGTCAAAATACTGGTTTGTATACACCTATTACTATTCCTAAGAAACCTTGGGCTGATATCAGTATGGATTTTGTTCTTGGATTGCCTAAAATAGTGAAAGGGTATGATTCCATATTTGTTGTAGTGGATAGATTTTCTAAGATGGCTCATTTCATACCATGTAAGAAGACATTAGATGCAGAGCATGTTGCTGAACTTTTCTTTAAAGAGATTATGAGATTGCATGGATTACCAAGAAGCATTACTTCAGATAGAGACAGTAAGTTCGTTGGTTATTTTTGGAAGACTTTGTGGAAGAAGATGGGTATTGAATTGAAGTTTAGTTCTACATTCCATCCACAAACAGATGGACAAACAGAGGTTGTGAATAGAAGCTTGGGTAATTTGTTGAGGTGTTTAGTTGGGAATAAATCGAGTAATTGGGAGATGGTATTGGCACAAGCTGAATTTGCATATAATAATTCTATGAATAGGAGTACAAGGAAGACACCTTTTGAGATTGTTACTGGAATGCATCCTAGAGGTATATCAGATTTGAGCGATGTTGTTGGTGAAGAAAAGAAAAGTGCTGCAGGAGAAGAATTTGCTGACTTTATGGAGTCCTTGCATAAAGAAGTGAAGTTGAGGTTGGATCAAAGTAATCAAAAGTATAAGGAGAATGCTGATCAGTCTAGAAGACACCATGATTTTCAGGTTGGTGATGAGGTGATGGTTCATCTAAAGAAAGGAAGATTCCTAGTTGGAACATATAGCAAGCTGAAGATGAAGAAATTTGGACCTTGTAATAATTTGAAGAAGTTTGACAGTGGTAATGCTTATGAAGTTGAGTTACCTGATGACATGGATATATCTCCTATATTTAACATTGCTAATTTGTGTAAGTATCATGAGTTAGAGGATGAAGTTGTTATACCAGATGATTATCCTAAGAAATAGATTGAGGAAGTTGAACAAATATTGGATCAGAGAGTTGGCAAGAGTACAAGAGGAAAAGATTACTATGAATATTTGGTGAAGTGGAAGAATAGACCTATTGAAGATGCTTCATGGATCTCTCAATTTGAGTTGGATTTAGCTCAGGTTGGGACATCTTAATGATTCAAGAGAATCATTTCTTCCAACCCCAGTTGTCTAATGGAGGAGCATCCTTGGTTGCCTTGTTATCCTACTCATTTTTGCTCATTTTGCAATTGGTGCCGAGTTACTGTAGCACTCTTCAGGTGTCGAGTTCCTGAAGCACTTTCTAGGTGCCGAGTTACTCTTCAGGTGCCAAGCTCCTATCACACTCTTCAGGTGTCGAGTTACTGAAGCCCTCTTTAGGTGTCGAGTTCCTGTCACACTCTTTAGGTGCCAAGTTACTCTTTAGGTGTCGAGCTCCTATCACACTCTTCAGGTGCCGAGTTACTAAAGCCCTCTTCAAGTGCTGAGTTCCTGTCACACTCTTTAGGTGCCGAGTTACTCTTTAGGTGTCAAGTTACTATAGCACTCTTTAGGTGTCGAGTTATTGTAGCATTCCTTCAGGTGCCGAGTTCCTGTCACACTCTTTAGGTGCCAAGTTACTCTTTAGGTGCTGAGTTACTGTAGCACTCTTTAGGTGCTGAGTTACTGTAGCATTCCTTCAGGTGCTGAGTTACCCAGTGTATGTCGAGTGCCAGTATTTGGATGTGATTTCTGTGAGCCAACTTGTGAGAATTATTTCATTTGTGACATTTAATTTAAGATCTTTTCTTGGGATGAGTCCAGACCGTTTTTGGGTCAGCCCTCCTCTTATGTAATATTCTAGAATGTTCTATAAGCGATTTTGGCAAGTATAAATAGAGAGTTTAGGCTTAGAGCTAGGCAAGTTTTTAGTAGAGAAGAATTTTTAGAAGAAGAAAAGTTTTGAGGGAGCAGAACTGAAAGTGTGAATTTTTTGTTGGATCATTGAATGTGAATGTATGGTAATTGGTCAGCATGTATGAAGATATTTTGATGAATCAATAGAAGTATTTCCCTCTTCTCCTCCTTTGGTTGCTATCCACTTGTGTTTGCTTCCATTGTGTTAACTCTTGCAGGGTGGTTTGGATAGCTGGGTGAGCCTTTGGCCCTAGTTATTCACCTCTTGCCTGCATCACACATTCACTTGTTACTCTCATTTCACAAGATCATATCAAGTTTGCAATCACTGATTATTCCTTTCTCACACTTTACTACTATCTAACTTCACAAATGAAGTTCTTTACTTATCCCAAAAATATTGGTAAATTCTTCCTTAGTTAGCTCTCATAACATTCTTAGAGTTTGCTAACTAAGAATTGGTAATTCAAATTAATAAATCAAGTCATTTAACACATTTTGTTGATATGCCCTGTTCTATGTTGTATCATCACTGCATTACTAATTCCTTCATAACTTGGACTTGGTTGATCGTACAAACATGTGCACTAGTATACATCATTAGTATGATGTCATCCATCCTTGTTAACTATGTAAGATAATATTCCAAGGGAATATTTTGTTATCATCAAATTTGTTATGCTATTGTGATGTTGTCTGATACTTAGACAATTGTCCTTCACAAATGAACATGACTAATCTGGAAAAATAATGTTGCCATAAATGACAACCATGTTACATACCTTAATTGATTGATTGGACATATTTCCAACAATCTCTCCCTTTGGCATTGATGGCAACATTTTGGAAAAATTGGCTAAGTCCCAAACATGGTGTCATACTAAACAAACCAAATAACCATAACATAGTAAAAACATTGTATTCATGTTTTAAGAGGATTACATCCCTTATAACTCCAATTACAACTTATTTCTCCCCCTTACAAATTACAATAAAATCTTACCACTTTATATATATATATATATATATATATATATATATATATATATATATATATATATATATATATATATATATATATATATATATATATATATATATATATATATATATATATATATATATATATATATATATATATATATATATATATATATCCTTATTTCTCCTTTTACAATTAGTTACAATTTTCCATATATCTCCCCATTTGACATCAATGACAAAGGTGTCATAAAAAGAAAATTTTGTCAAAATCTGGTAGCTACATCAAAACTTGGAAAAGCAATCACTGAAGTTGGTCATCAACTATGCAAGGTGTTTCTTCCAACTATCTTTCAGTGCATTAGATACACTGATTAATGCACATAAGGCATATCCATCTAACTTTGTTGCATTCAAATCTGTTGCCAAAAATTTCTCAAATGAGTACTTTGCTACCAAGCATTCCTCCAACTAATTTTCTAGCAATGTTACTTGTGGAGATAAGTGATCTCTCAAAAGAGTAAATCTTTTTAGAGTTTTCTCCTTTTCTTCCTGTAAATCCTTGATGCTATCATGAATAGCTTGCATTGCATGCTCAATATTTACTATCTTTTGATTCTATCTCAAAAGATGTCAGTGAGCATCTGAAGCTCAGTTACCTTCTTTTTTATTTTCTCATCAAAACTATGAAGATTGATGTATGCCAGGTTGCACTTAGCATAAACTTGTTTTCCTTCTTTAATACTTTGTCTTAATGCCTTAATGCATACATTCAAAGTTTCTATATCATTCCTTATATTTGTCCACATGGTATTAAGCAATTTACCATCTTGCTCTATTTGTGCTTAAATTATAGCCATATTAGTGAGTGTTGTGAATTCATCATCAAAAGATTTATACAAGATTACTTCGTGTTGTTGAATGTCTGTAGGTGTTTCAACAGGGCTTACTATCTTTTCCATTCTGTCTAGTACTAAAATCAAAGTCTTTCTTCTTCTCAAGAAATTTTCTCAAAGAAGATATGAGATTTTGTGTTTCATCTTCTTCATCTAATTAAGCTGCTAATATTGTTGCTTGGGTAGGTGGTGTGGAGGGTGTTGCTACTATGAGTGTCAAGGGTACACTTGAGGTAGCTTCTTCAATACTAGGCTTAATTTTCTTCATAGAATGTGCATCTTCTTCCTTTGGATCCTGACCTTTTACTTCATCAGATAAGCTACTATAATCCACAATATTACCAACAATACTAGCACCAAAATCCTTAAATGGGTCCTCAATAATGTCAACTATCACATTGGTGTTATCTACTTGCATAAATTCACTGCCAATAGTGATATGTGGTGAATCACTAGAAATAGGTGTTCTAGTTTGTATCTCAAGACTATGGGGTGGACTATCTATAGTAGGACTTGCTTCCTTTGTATGTGTACACTTCTCAGGTATCTAGCTTGCATTTTCAGCTGTGCACTTTCCTTAGGCATATTAGACATAAATGTGACTATAGCCTTTTGTGTTTCCTCATTAACTTCTTCATAATTTCCTTCCATGAGGAGAATGGATCTCCTTTTATTCCTTAACAAAGGTGCTATACCTTTTAGAAAACTTGTTATTTCTTCCTCATTATTTATAGAACATAACTTTTTCACCATATTAATTCTTATTTTCTTATCTTCCTCTACAACCCTACTCTTTCTATTTAGTAATCTATTGTACAAATTTTCAGGTATCTAAACTCTTATATTATTAAACCTTTTATCTTTTAGGATCATATTCCTAACTACTGCATTTTCTAGTTGTCTCCTATCTATATTTTTTGATTAGATAAATAGGTTTTATAGGGATCCTGAAACCCGAGAGTTAATACAAATCAGGCTGAAAATAAGCGTTAGAAGCCTAGCCACAAAAGAAACAAGTCTAAAGGCTGAAATAGCACAAGGCCCAGCCAAATAAACAAAAGCCAAAGAAAAGGCCAAACCAAAAAGACAAAACAAAATAGTCAAAAGCTAGAACAAAAAGCCAGCCAAAAAGGAAAATAACAGGGACTACTCCTCGATCTTTCTTTCCAGCTCCTGTATGACTTGTGTAGCCTCTTGTGCCATCTTGTTCTCCTTGGTCTCCTACCGATGAGTCATAAGTTCTTCCTGGTCTAGAGTAGAAAAGGTGATACCAGCGGTATTATCTTCATCAGATTTGGCTTTACCCCTATCTTTTCCTTCCACATCCCCCTGCATGCCTCTATCTTTAAGCCACTCAGTTAAAGATAAAATGTTGTTATTGATCGAGTTGAGCAGTGAGATCATCTAGCTCAATAGATTGTGATTATAATTTTTCAAGTTGTGGATCCTCCTTTCCACTAGGCTATGCCTATCATCATAATCTATCCCTTTCTCTAGGGCCTTAATATTCTTGGCTCCTTCCATTTGAACCACCTTCTCCTTTACCTCCTCAAGCTCATGAAAAAGCCACTTGATTGACCTAAAATTATCAACCATGTTGTTGCGGGCATTGTTCAAGAGATTCATCCCAAATTCCCTAGCATTATCAAAGATAGCCACTATCGCAGGGTTAATGAACTCTTGAAGACATAGTTCCTCCTGATTATCCACTAGGATCTAGGGGTTCATCACTTCCCTAAAAATACCCATTTTCAAGGTCCTCACATTAAAATTTCTCCATGCTTTCCTCCTATCTTTGGCCAGCACCTCCCCACACTCAGCACCAAAACTATCCTGAGTCTACTCCTCTAGATGGGCCTAGGGATGGATAGGGGAGAGAGGGATTGGGGAAGAGTCCAAGTCCTATTGCAACCTCTCATCCTCCATGCCCACCCTCTTGCATTTCTTCCCACCCTGGGAATCCATTTTTTCCTCTTGCCTTTCCTTTTCCTCATCTTTAGACTCCATTACCTCCTCTTCTTTATAGGTGTCATGTTCCTCCTTCTTAGTCTTCTTCTAACCATTATCTCTAGGGCTAATTCTTCTAGGGATGATGGGGGAGGGAGACTTCTTAACATTTGGCAAAGCTTTTTTACCCACAAAGGTAAGCCCTCCTTCCTCAGAGCTAATGCTTTGAATATCATTCGAGTTAGAGGAATAGCTAGAGCTATCAATTTCCTCATTCCCAGCCTACAATGGGATGTTACTAATTTTTTGAGCCTTGAAGTGCTCATAGATGAGCAGTAACAACCCCTCATGCAAAGTAGAGTTAGCAGAGGGTTTCTTTTTGAAGCTTGACACTGCCTTGCTCATAGAATTCAAAAAATATAAAGGGAAAGAAACTTTTCTATCATGATGAAAATGATTCAGAAGAACAAAATGGTGGGTGTGAACATGACCAAACCTAGGGTCAAGAGTAATCTACTCAATGACAACATGTAGAACATACCTCCAAATCTTCATTATAGACTCTAGATCATAAAACATATCACTTTTTTTCATGGCATTCAGCTCCTTAGGATTGTTGGCAAAGTCCTTCATAGCACTGGCTGAAAGCTTTTTATCCCTAAAGAACTTAAAGCTAACCATTGGAATCTCAGTCACAAACAAGATCACCTCCTCCATTATTAGAAAAGCTATCCCATTCACCTTGACTCTACCATCCTTCCAAAAATTGACCATGTTGTTAGTCACATTTTGGTTGTAGCCATGCAGCTTCGTGATATACCTTGAAATATTTCCCTAAACCAACTACTCCCAAACTTTCTCCCTGCTTCTCCATTTCTCCATTTTTTGCACGAATTCTTTTCTACACCTTTCTCCCACCATTTTAGTACTTTTCTCTCCCATAATTCTCATAAGCACAACTCTCTAAAACCTCACCACCTGATAGGGTTCTCTGTGTTTTTGAGGGCAGTTGAAGAAATAGTTCTTATCTTTTCTCAAATTACGAATGTAACAAAAGACCCATGAAGCATGTCGAATAAAATGTAATGATTCCCACTTCTTGCATTTACCAATGTAGCCTGTATGAGTTGTACCCTTTCCCCATAAGCCTTTCCTATTCATAATAGTAGTTTGATCTCCTCTATACTCCCTTGGATCTTATCTAGCTCGATTAGACTCTTAACATTTGCCAAAAAAACTCTTTCCTAGTTGCCAGGTCATTTTTTGGTTGGATTGGACACCATTATTTGCAAACCAATCTACCACCGGGTTTTCTTCTCGAAAAACATGAGTGACATGGACTCTTTCAAATTTAGTAAGAGTCTCATGTGTCTCATTAATAAGATTTGCAATCAATCAAGAATAATGAGATTTTACATTTAAACTTTTAATAATATTATTCAAGTCCCCTTCAAGCCATAAATTGATAACTCTAACTTCAAAAGCTAGTTTCACCACATGATAGGCTACACTTGCTTCTACAAAGTGATTAGTTTGGAATTCCAGCAGGAGAGAGAAGGTCACAACTTTGTTCTCAAATTCATTCCTAATAATGCCTCCACATCTCAAGGAGCCAAGATTTCCTTTTGAGGCCCTGTCAAAATTTTATTTATGTCATCCTTCTGGGGAGAAAGGCCACTTGGCTTCATGTCTTTTTAACAGTCTTTCTTTTTCCTTCTCCATTTTCCTACCGGCCATTTCGATATCTCCCCCCTTCATTACTAGGTAGTTTTCCTTTATATTTTTGATAATATTTTTCTTGAGGACAATGGTACGTTCCTCTCTATCTCTGAAGATTCTATTATTTCTCTACTTCCATATGCTCCAGCAGAAGTGGGGTAAGATCCAGGTACCTAAATCCTGCAAAACAAGGGAATAGAACAAGGATTTCCATTGGCAGAAAAAATCCAAGAGATTATCTAGCATGCACCAGCTAATCCCTAAGTCTTGGGTCAGGAAGTCCTAGACCTCCCTAGAGAAGGTACAGTGAATGAACAAGTGATTGCCAGTTTCCAACTGGTTCTTACATAAACTACATCTGCTTAGCAGAATCTGACCTCTTTTTAATAGGTTGTCCTAAGTGAGAATTTTGTTCTATAAGGCCAACCAATAAAATATATTTATTTTTAGAGTGAGGCTTGGAATCCAAGCTTTTGACCAAGGAGGTCTCTCTTTAGGGCTCCAAAGAGCCATATACCTAGAAGCAACAGAGTAATTACAACTAGAGTTGTCCCCCCAGATCATTTCATCCCTCTCGTTGCTGAGAACCATTGAATTTAACATTAAAATGATTGGAATTAGATCTTTAGAGATTATAGATAGATCTATCCAACCCTCGTTGTTCCTATAATTACAGACTTTCAACCCAAAAAGTTGGATACAATGGTTCGCCCAAACATCATAGATTAGATTGTTCATTAGGGGGCCTTGAAAAAGCTAATTATTAGACTAGAACTAGATATCCTCCCCATTTCCCAATTTCCAAGAAACTTTGGCCTTTGCCAGGTCCCTAACTTTAAGTAAACCATTCTAGATAGCAGAACCTTTAGGAATGTCCTCACTAAAGAGGGAGAACTAGATAGATGGCCTCTTAATGTAGTTGTTGACCAATGTGTCTCTCCATTCCCCAGTACTGTCGAAGATATGCCATATTTTCTTTGCCAAAAGAGCCATATTAAGGTAAGAAAGCTTTGTTATGCCAAGACCTCCATAGTGCTTAGGAAGGTAGACTTTGTCCCAGGCAACTAGTGGGTATCCTTTTTACCCTTCACCACCTAATCATAAGAAATCCCTCAAAATTTTCTCCATCCTCTCTATGAATTTAACTGGGATCACAAAGAGGCTTAAGGCATACATTGGCAAATTCTCAAGGGTGGATTTAACCAGCTGACATTTGCTAGCTTGACTGAGGATAATTCCTTTCTAGCCAACAAGCTTTTTACTGAACCTATCCATAATGCCATTCCAAAAGGAGTTAGGAGGAGTTGGACCCAAAGGAAGCCCAAGATAGGTAGAGGGGAAATTTCCCACATTACAACCTAGAATCCTAGAGATTTTCCTCTATCTATCCTCTGGAGTGTTAGTAAAATATAAGGAGCTCTTATCCCAATTAATTAGTTGGCCTGACCCTCTGGAGTAGATATCTAGGACATCCTTCATGGCTTTTACCTCATACACAAAAGACTCTCCCCTCATGATAGTATCATCAATGAAGTGCTAATGCAAGAAAGGATCACTTTTGGAGGAAGGTTTTTACCCTTTTATTCTTCCTTCTTCCTTTTTTCTCTCAATAAGTCTTCCCATAAATTCAACTAGGATAATGAAGAGAATAGGTGAGAGAGGATCCCCCTGCCATAGCCCTCTTAAGGGTTTGAAAAAATTTGAAGGGGCTCCATTAACCAACATAGCAAGTGAGGAAGTAGTGACAAGCTGAGAAATTAGTTTGCAAACTTTGACATCAAAACCAAAAGCCTTGAGCACCATAGCAAGAAAAGTCCAGTCAACTTGATCATAGGCTTTAGAAAGGTCTAGTTTAAGCAACATCCCTTCTCATTTTCTAGCTACCAAAGAGTGGACCACTTCATGCACCATCATGAATGAGTCTAAAATATGTCTGCCTAGGACAAAAACCATTTGTTGCTACAAAAAGATCAAAGGGAGGAGCTTGAGCAACCAAGAAAGAGGTAAGAAATTTCAAGATAATCTTATAAAAGGAATTGCACAAGCTAATAGGTCTGAACTTGTCAAAAGAGTTAGCCTCAAGCACCTTAGGGATGAGGACCAAAAAAGTGGATTTAATCTCTTTAAGAATGCTCCTAGCTCCAAAGAATTCCTAAACCACCTTCACCACATCTTCCATCACCACCTGCCAATACATCTAAAAAAAGAAGGTAGGAAACCCATCAAGGCTAGGAGATTTATCTACAAGAAAGGAAAAGAGAGCTTCATGAACTTCAACAACAGAGGGAATGGCACAAAGCATAAAGTTATGATGAGGTTGGATAATCCAAGGAATAGAAACAACCAAGTCTCCCTAGGCCACCTTAGACGAAAGAGGATCCCAAGACAATAGAGACGAGAAGAAAGAGACAACTTTAGCTAATATTTCCTTTTGCTTAGTCATCAGATCTTGACCTTCCATGATACCATCAATTTTGTTATTAACTCTATGCTTGAGGGTGGTTAGATGAAAGAAATTTGAATTTTGATCACCATATTTGAGCCAGTTAACCCTAGATCATTTCCTCTAGAACTTCTCCTCTTTACTAATGATGTTATGTAGGTCTGTAAGAATAGACAACTCAGCCTCCTTACTAAGCTCATCATACCCATCCTATTGAATAGAGGCTTGAACGGAAATAATTTTTTCAGACAATACATCTTTCTCATGGAAGATATGGCCAAAATTAGTCTTATTCCAAACCTTAACCATTATCTTAACATTGCTCAGTTTCTTGGCAACTCTGAACATAGTAGTGCCTTCCACATCTAAACTCCACCAAAATTTGACTTCCAAAAGATCAGGATGAGAGGCCCACATTTTCTCAAATCTAAAGGGGGGGTTCCTTCTAGGCTATATAGGAGCAACCAAGAGGGATATAGGAGAATGATCAGAACCCACTCTAGGAAGAAGAGCTAACCTACAAGAGAAAGACTTTAGCCAATCAGGGGAAATTAGAGCTCTGTCCAATCTGACCTAGACACAATCCTTCCCCAAGTATTTTTTAGATCAAATAAATGCACCTCCCATAAGATCCATGTCCATAAAAGGTATACCATTGATGAAGTTAGAGAGGTCTTGTTTACTTTCCCAGTCTGGGATTAGACCACCCATCTTCTCCCCATCCACAAGAGGAGTGTTGAAATCTCCCATAATGGTGCCTTTCTTTAGATTACTACTATGCACCAGGTTACCTACTTTAGTCAATTGATTCTTTCTATCTCTTTTATTGTTTGGAGCATATAAATTCAACAAAAATCAATTTTCATTGGATTGAATATGATGAACATGACAGAGAAGAATATTACCCTCATTAAACACTACTTTGACTCTGGAATTCTTGGTATTAAATAGGGTTAGTAGGCCACCAGAGGCACCCTCTACATCTGAAGCCTCCCCACTCATCATGCTACTAAACTTAATTTTCCTTAGAGATTCACTTTTCATCTTAGTTTCTTGGATCATCAAGATATCAGGTCTTTGATCTCTGATCAAATTCCTAATAATTTCTTGTTTGTGGGCTCCATTTAAGCCTCTTATATTCCATGATATGATCTTCATTTTCTCATCTTGGAATACTCTTGAATAGTTCTCTGGCACCCACTCGCCACACATCTTCTGGTCTCCTCCTCTTTGGAATGCTTCTCTAATATTCTACCTTTTTTAGCCTCTAATCCCACAACTGATTTGTTGTTGCTTCTTGTATCCATCAGAGAGGCCAAAGAGGGTTCTCTAATATATTTCTTCCTAGGCTTAGGGGAAAGAAAAGCTTCTCTTTCGAAGATAGTTTCCAAAGACCTAGATACAATTTGATCTTTCTTTGGAGTTCTAGGAGGATCCTCCCTATCATCGAGCACCCTCACCAAAACTTCATTCTCATTCTCCACAAAGCTTTCTGCTTTTGCTCTAGAGTAAACAAAATTATCCTCTAGGCCTTGATAGATAATTATATCCTTATTGGCTCTATCCATTTCTTCATCTTTGGCAGCCAAAATAATTCTCCTTTCCAACTCAGGGACTTCTTCCAAATATGCTTCTTTCATAATCTACTAGGCAGATCCCTTGCAATCTTTAACCACGGGATTTACCTGTTGCAAATTTACTGCCCCTTCCATAATTTGAGAGTCTTCTAACTCATGAAAGACAACTTGGTTTCCTTCAAGGGCTTTTGCCTCTGGCTTGTTCTTCAATTCTGCAAATACTTTGACATTTGAAGATATTTGGGCAAGCTCTTCAGAATGGGGACAATCCTTCTTATCTTTGGTCCAAGATATTGCAACAAAAGGTGCTAGCACATGAGTAATGTCCTTCTTTACTTCTCCAAGCTTCTGACCATCCATAATAGGGTCAGCCTTGTGGCCTATGCTGGTAGTCTTCCTCTTTCAAATTTTCATGTCCCTATTGAGAGAAGGGAGAGGTTTCTTCTTCTTGTCCATCTTCACTTTCAGGCATTGAAAAGCCTTATGTCCAGTCTTAAAAAAATGATAGCAACCAAAAGGTACACTCTCATAGTCCAACTGCTGAATGTGAGTACCAAGATTAGACTCAAAGCACACCACTTCTAGCATATCATCCCCCTCCCTTACTCCTATACATCTCCTATCTATATTATTATACAAATCATAGTACTTATTCAGCTGTACAAAATTATTGTCATTAATGATTTGCATGTTAAGATTCTCTACCTTTGGCTTCCATGATTTTCTCCCAGCTGAGATTTTTGCTACCTAATCTATTGGTTCAACTAAACTATCACTAGTTTCTTCCTTTAATTTAGAACAACTAATCTAAAAGGTTCTTCTCTTCTTGCTTTGACCACTTGTAGTCTGCTTCACTCCCTTTTTAGGAGGGTTTTTGGTCCTTGTAGACTTCCTTGTAGTTGATGCTTCTTTAGTCTTCACTAGATTCCTTGGAAGTTGCTACTGCACAACTGTTGCATAAGGCATAGTAGGTGTTTGTGCATTTTCCTGGACAACTATGACCTCTTCAGTAGGTCCTTCTATTGCAATGGGTGTAGGGGTCAATAGCTTAGATTGACCACTAGCCTTCATTTCCATGGATATCCCTTTCACCTCATCAAGTTCTTTTCTAGTCATTCCTAATTCCTTCAAAATAGAATCAATCACCTTTTCCACCTTTTTCTTAGAGTGCTTTATTATTTGGTTGGTTTTGACTTCTCTCATTTTCTCAAAATATGTCCCCCATCTAGGACATTCAAAATCAACTTCTAATTGAAAGACTATTTTCTTATACCTTTCAATTAATTCCTCACTCATCTCATATGCCATAGGTTCAATGAAATTTACTCGAGGAACTATAGCTTCCATGCAAGTGAAATCTATCTCAACCATAAAATATAATTCATCCTTGTATTTTTCTACTAGCATAGGAGGTATCCTATATCTTTTCTTCATTTCAGTTTGGAAAGACTTCATTATTCTATTAATATCACTATCTCTAACTACTTCAAGTCTTGATCTATAGGCATGAGTGATTAATTGCATTGCACACTTATTTTCATTCCAATTTGTGATAGCAAGAAACTTCTTAGTAGCATAGAAAAATATATGTGTTAATAGGGATTGAACCCTAAAGACTGCATTCCTTAATTTCTTGATTCTAGATATATTATCCAACAACTATGTTTGATAATGTCACACATATTAACCTCTTCACCTCTTACTACCAAGTAAGCTACATGAAGAAATCCTGCAAGGATTGAATCTATCCTAGATCCATGATTGTACTTATATCTCAAAATCTTGCAAATGAGTCTCACTCCATCATCTTGAATGGTGTTGACTTTCATGTTTCTACCATCAAAATATGTATCAAGATTTGTCTCAACTAGTTTGCACACATTCTTAATGTTCACTAGATTGCATCCTTCATTGCACAAACCTGTGACCTTATGAATTAGGTCATTGTCAATACATATGATAGAATCTCCCAACCATAGAAAATAATCATGTACTCTACTCAGAATTATCCTTGTCCATTGATTATTGTCAAAATCTATGTAGAACATATTCTTAACAAGGTTAAGTTGTTCTAGTTATCTATGTTCAAGTTTCAATGACAAGTCATTGCTGCACATTTTTTGCAATTCCTTGTGAATTTCTAAATCACCTATGATTTCAATCTTGTAATGATTATATCCTCTTATATCCTTAATGTGAAGAACATTTTTTGAAACTTGCAAAAATGCTCCAATAGGGTCATCAAGTAAAGAAACAAATGGGTGTTTCTTGAAATTGTATCTATGTCTATTTCTTATATTAAAGACTTCTTGTCTTACCATTTCTGAAAGATTATGTTCAACAATTTAGAAAATACCTTAATTTTGTCAACTAGGCAACCTTTGATACTTACTCTAACATCAGTTATCAATGATTGATACTTTGTTTCACTAAGCATGCTTAATTTTTGTAACAGGAGTCACAAACAATAAGTGACTTCATTGTCTTATCAAGTACATCTTCTATAATTGCATGAGAGCTTCCTGGTTCCTTTTCTTTTATAAATGATTCCTTTGATTCATTTGTCTACTCTTTCATATCATTTCTTTTATGTTCCTTCTATAATTGGATTCCTATTTAGGTCTCTTCTATCCATTCTAAAAAACTTCATTGTGTGTCCAAAGTTATTGCATAACTAACATATAGGTACATTTCTTTTCTATTCATTCTTCTAGTTGTGAGGTACTTTGTAATTCCTTGCAATGTGTCCAAGATTGTTGTATTTGTAGCAAAAAATCTATCTTCTTTCTCCACTTTCATTACTATGAGATCTTCTTCTATTTCCTACATGGTTAGTTTTCCTATATATCCTACTATCAAATTTAGGTTTCTTACAATCTACTACATAATGACCATATCCATGACAATTATGGCAATACAACTTTGAAATAGGTTTGAAAGAATTATCTTTGCAATTGACTTCAGTGTCTTCAAGTTCATCACACTAGGCATAAGATTCCTTTCTTTTGTTGTCCATATCATGATTAGATTCTTTATCTTTCTTAGAATGAGTGACATTCTCTTTTTCCTTAGATGTATCATCTATCTTTCTTAGATCCTTATTATTTTTAGGAGTATCAGATTCTTTTCTCTTAATAGATTTATTGGTAGATTGTCCAAGAAAGAATCCAAGTCCAATCTTGTCATAAATGGGTCTTTGTGCACATATTTGTTCTTCAATCTTATCACTACTGGTATATAATTTCTTAGTTGTTTTTTTGGTTTGTACCAACTCACCTTTCACAATAGTGTTGTATTTCTCTAATTCTACATACTCTAACTTAATATATTCCAATTCAGATATTACCTTGCTTAACTGGGATATCATATTTGTATTTTCAACTTTAATTTGAAAGTCATTCTTTCCTCCATTTTTCTTAAGACTCAACTTAAGTTCAACTATCTTCAACTAATGTTTTAGGATCTCATTTTCTTTCTTTAGATCTTCAATATCATCATCACCAATTTGATTATTAGGTCTTGTTTTCTTTAGATCATCTATCTTGTCCTTTAGTTCACCAATATAAGCTTTTGCATCTTTGTATTTGTCTATAAGGCCATCTCTTTCATTAGTAAGGGGATCAATCTGTTCAAGAGCTTCTTCAAGATTCTTCTTCAATTGTTCCATATCCATAGGGATTGTATTCAAGTTGTTAAGCCTCTTCTAAATAACCAGGCTCTAATACCAATTGTTATAAATAGATAATACTAGGAGGTGGGGGGCGGGGGGGGTGGTTGAATCAGTATTTTCAATTTTTCACACAACTGGATATTATAAATTAATTTAGACATGCATAAGAAAGGAAACCAATAATGCTAAATAGTATAAACAACCATACACAAAGAGAGATCATAATACCATATTTTGTTAACTAGGGAAACCTTGGCCAAGGGAAAACCTTAGTGGGGATCAAACCCATAGATGATTCACTATATAAAGGATTTGATTAAGGATATTGACCCTGTCAGGAGTCTATGGAGAATGTATAGTGTCTCGAGTCCCTATTAGGAGACTATGCCTTGTTAAAAGTCTCAACCCTATTGGGAGTTGGTAGATCATATAAAAATGTGTGCAAGAAGAGCCCACTGCCCCATGCAACTATATAATAAGATCTTCAAGAAATAAGTATACATACAATACTTAGATACTTATTATGCTTTGCAAATCTTTTGACTGACAATTCTTCATACAAGAGTGACTGTGCACATATTAATCTACATTATATCTCACATAACAATGCTTCACATCATATATCATAATATCACATTCACTTGTTACTCTCATTTCACAAGATCATATCAAGTTCACAATCACTGATTATTCCTTTCTCACACTTTACTACTATCTATCTTTGCAAATGAAGTTCTTTACTTGGGTCAGTGCAAGAAGTTGGGTCTCACTTTTGGCCAAAAAGTGGAAGTGTTTTTCCTATTTTTGAATTTTTTTGTCAATTGATGTCAAAATTTGAGGTATTTAGAAATTGAATATAAAAAACTCCAAAGAATAAATTTTTTAGTGTTTGGAATCTAGTTTTTGAATATGTAATTTATTTGTATACCCATATGATATATTATTTTTTTGTTATGGATCTTTAAAAACTATTTTTTCAAAATTCTTGTTTCAGGACCATACCACGCTTGTGTACGAACACCATAATTTCACACAAATAAATGAATTTTCACAAATCCTTTTAAAGGGAGTTACCTAATACACCTAATATTGATGAAAATATGTTTCCTTAATTTTTTATTGAATAATTTTATTATTATTAATTATTAATTGGCTATAAAGGTAAATTTTAAAACCTCTCGTGTATGGACCACATAATTTGATCAAAATCTCAAATTTTTTTTTTTAACATCAAAAGAATTGTATGTAGATTGATGAAATATAAATTAATCTAAGAAACATTATAAAATAAAAAATTTATTAAAGTTTTAGTGAATGTCACTTTTCAATGTTTAGGAGATAGTTTTGATTAATACATAATGGAAAAATAGAAAATAAACTAATAACACTATAAAATTTAAATTTTTGAAAATAGAACAGTAAGACCTATAATGGGTTTATTCAATGGGAACGAGTATAAAAAAATTACGATAATACCAAAAATTGTCGATTAAATGCCTTAGAAAAAAAAGATCATAAAGGCATGGCTTGGTGGGACCAAGCCTATGCCATGCCTTTCTCCAAGGAAAAACCCCATGCAAAAGTTAGGAGCCATACCAAATTCCTGCTCATGTCTCAAGAATCGGACACCCGATTTGTAATTCAAAAATCGGGTGCCCGATTGCTTTCAACCGTTGTACCTAACTGTTTGAAAATTGGGTACATGATTCTTTTTAAAATTAGGTACCTATTTTTAAAGAATTGGGTGCCCAATTTTTAAGCAATTGGGTACTTGTTTCTAATGTACCCATTGGGCCCCAAAAATTGCCCTACAAATTGAGTTTCAATGATTGAAATGATTGAATAATAGTTTCAATCTGCAACAATGAGTTTTGTCATGCTTATTCTATTTTCTTGTCCTCTTATACAATTTGCAATCTACTAATTCAAATTCAAAATTGGTGCAAACATGGGATCAAAACAATGAAGAAAGAAGAAAGAAAAAGTTTTGACAGATGAGGAGATTACAACAAATAAAGAGAATGAAGCACGATGTCAACGAGAGAGAACACAGAGAATTAGAGACTTGAACAATGTTTCAAAGGAGAAAGGCATTCAGGATACCACGATGGATGAAGAGGTCAAAGAAGAGAACCCAATACAAGAAAATTCAAGTGCACATTCTAATCATGCATTCAATATAGGTGTGTCTCCAAACCCTTGAATTTTCTCTCGTAATGAAATTGGTGACTTTTAAGAAGCACATTACGATTTAAACGATTTAAATTTTTTTCATGAGAAGCAATTGTCAAACGATCATGTAGAAAACACTCCAGTTGAAATGCCTACCTCGAAAGAAATACTAAGAAAATTTGAAAATGATATTCAAATTCCAAATAACAGTGAAAATAGTAAATGTCTAAAAATAAAAATTGCATGAATGTAGACATAGAAACACCAACTACTGAACAAACATGTCAGGATGATAGTAAAGTGTCTAAACATAATTTTAATATTCCTAATGATGTGTTAGATAATCTTGAGGGATTGGTTTCATGGAGACAAATTAGGACACATACTAATAGATTGAATAGGCATTTTTTCTATAATAAGAAATTTGGGTTTCAATGTCAACTAATGTTGCAACTAATTAAAATGTCTAAAATGTGAAAAGTAATGAGAAGGTTGGGAATGTATGCAAAACCCAAGAATAAAATTGAGTCTTTAAAACAAGTTGTATCCACTATTGCTAGTGCCTTTGATGTTATTGGAAAGAGCAGTCGGTCTAAAGATAAGAATGCAACATGACGAGCAATAACAACAACTTTAGTTAACAAATCAACATCTGACAAAAGATTGATTAGCAACATAAGTGGATATCTTAATGTGAATTGTAAGACTTCAGAAAGAGTTGTAAAGAGAAGGGTTAACTTTGAATGTGATCCAGCAAATATTTTATGGACTTCTAGTGGTAGACTCCCGAGATGTGATATGAAACTTACTAGTGAAGTCAAAAGTTTGATTGAAATTTTTTGGCATGATAATACAAGAGTATCACCTAATTCAAGAGATGTTCTTAAATTGAGATGTTAACAAATCAACATCTAAAAAAATATTGATTAGCAACATAAGTGGATATCTTAATGTGAATTGTAAGACTTTAGAAAGAGCTGTAAAGAGAAGGGTTAACTTTGAATGTGATCTAGCAAATATTTTATGGACTTCTAGTGGTAGACTCCCAAGATGTGATATGAAACTTACTAGTGAAGTCAAAAGTTTGATTGAAATATTTTGGCATGATAATACAAGAGTATCATCTAATTCAAGAGATGTTCTTAAATTGAGAATTGGGTCAAAAATACATGATCCACATCCTAAACACCTTTTGGACATGACTCAAACTGAATTATTTAAAAAAAGTGTAGATGCTAAGGTATTAAATATTGCCATTAGTCAAAGATCTTTTGAAAAGTGTAAACCATGGTATGTAAGGATTAACAAGGAAAGAATCACATGTTGTTGTAAAACTCATATTCAATTTTGTTACCATTATGATGTATTTCAATCTATACGTGGTACCATGCATAGTAAAGAAATGTTGCAAGAATGTGGTATAAAAATACCACCTCAAACTATAAAATATTTCATATCAGGTTTGTTTTGTAAGCCACCTAATGATCAATACTTTCTTTTCAATGCATGTCTTTCTAGTACATGTGATATGTGCAGAAATCTTTCTTTGTTAGATGAATGTTTGCATGAAAATGCTTTGACTACTTTTGGAAAACAATTAGTTGAGGTAAAAAGATTCAAAACTATTGAATATCCATTGAATGATGGGAAGATTTGAAGAAGGTGTGATCTAGTTACAAATAAAGTTAGTTGCCATGCATTTATGGATGAGTTTAAGAGTGTGATCATAAAAAAATATGTTAAACACTCTCAATATTCTAGATGGTTTGATGGAAAATTTCACATATGTAAGAATACATTTCCAATTGGTACTATACTTTCAGTTGTTGACTTTGCAGAGAACTACACGCTTGCACTGCAAGAAGAGGTACAACCACAATATTACAATTCAGTGCAAGTAACAATTTACGTTGATATAGTTTATAGACATGCACCTGATAGTACAGAGGAGGATCGAAAAATATTGATAGAGTACCATTTTTATTTAAGTGATAATAAACTCCATTCATTTGAGTTTGTCCAATATTGTTTCAAGGTCTTTTATGATAATTTAAAAGAGATACAAATTCAAATAACACAATATTGAATATGGTTAGATAATTGTACAGGACAACTCAAGAATGCTAGAATGTTCTATTGGTTGAGTAGGACACATTGGCAAACTAACATCCAACATGTGTGGAGTTTTTTTGAGGCTGGACATGGTAAAGGAGAACATGACGGTGCTAGTGCATGCGTGAAGAGAGCCCTTAGTAGAGAGCAATTAAAATTTGAGGAAAAAGATAAATTCAAAAATGCACCTGAGATTGTCGAATGGTGTAACAAATATTTATACAAGGGATCAAGTCAGAACTCTACAATCAAACATTTCTTCTACCTAGTTGAAGAAAATAATATCCCTTCAAGATATGACTATGATATGATTAGTGGGTCAGCTAAATGGAATTCATTTAAGAGTTTAGATTCTAACACTTGGACTATATGGACTAGGGAGCTTGCTTGTTTTTGTCAATTTTGTCTTGCAGGGGAATGGGAAGAATGTGAGAATATAGAATGGGTTGAAGATTGGCAACAAAGATCATTAGCACCTATTGACACACATTTTGAAGATGATATAGTAAATGAAGGCTAGAATGTTACTTTTGCATCAGAAGACTATGATTGTATTTTAGACCTCATAGAACCTGGTATGCACAATTTAATTAGAATTTTTTGTGATCTCATGCTTCAATTTATATAATTTGCATATGTAAACTCATGTGATTAAAGTGTTTCTATACTTTATCTTATCTTGTAGGACATGTTTATGTTGTTATTGCACCTAGTGATAATGATGAACAAACTGAGTATTGGCTAGCTAGATGTGTGGAACCTAAGAAAAAATTGACATGTCATCAAGTAGACGATGATGGTTTTGAGTACATTGTTAGGTACATTATCCATACATGTGTGTCTTAAGGGGACATGGGAGTCCTAATAGGTCTAAATAATTTCTATACATTTTAATAAGTCTTAATATGTTTACTAGCACATAATAGGTATTATTAGGTGATAATGAGTCTTACATTACCAAACAACACATTAAGATCACTTATGATACATTGTTAGGCACATTATCCATACATGTGTGTCTTAAGGGGACATAGGATTCCTAATAGGTCATTATGTCTGTTATAGGTTATGATAGGTATTCATATGTTTACTACCACATAATAGGTCTTATTACGTAATAATGACTCTTACATTACCAAACAACACATTAATATCACTTATGATACATTGTTAGGTACGTTATCCATACATGTGTGTCTTAAGGGGACATGGGAGTCCTAATAGGTCATTATGTCTATTATAAGTTATGATAGGTATTCATATGTTTACTACCACATAATAGGTTTTATTAGGTGATAATGAGTCTTACATTACCAAACAACACATTAAGATCACTTATGATACATTGTTACGTACATTATCCATACATGTGTGTCTTAAGGGGACATAGGAGTCCTAATAGGTCATTATGTCTATTATAGGTTATGATAGGTATTCATATATTTACTACCACATAATAGGTCTTATTAGGTGATAATGAGTCTTACATTACCAAACAACATATTAAGATCACTTATGATACATTGTTAGGTATGTTATCAATATATTTTTTAATCTAGTAGGTCAATTTTATTTGTATGAATCTCAATGCATAAATTTGATGTGATATTTATCCAATAATGCTCTATAGATAGTTAAAATTATTGTTCATCTTGCATATATACTTAAAACATGGTGAAACATAATAATATATACTACACACACAAGCATGATAAGAAGTCGTAAAAAAATAGTACATGGTACAACATACATCATAACATGATCTATGAAGTGAAAAAATACATGGTCTAACATACAGTTTTAACTATCCTAACACAAAGTGTATACATCATAAATAATATATATCATAAAAACACAATCTATAGGTGCCAACAAGACCTAATATATCTGATTGAATGTCCTCTTTACTCCACATGAAGAGGACTTAGATGGATCATCATGTGTAATATGAGCCATCTTGTCATGTCAGACACCCTATAAGGTAGATGGATCACCCTGTGTAACATGAGGCACGTCTCATCATGTACATGCTTAATTGAAATGGGTCTCAAAATCTAGCTTGCAAATAAATTAAATATTCACTACATAATAAAATAAATACCACATGAGATGGGTGTTCCTCAGATATGGGAGGAGGTGCACTGTCAAAACTACCAAATGTAGTAGTGGTGAGGTTCTGTAATTTACAATACATACATTTTTTAAATTTGATTTTAGAGCATAATGAACTATACATTATGTACATAAATCACAATACTAACCTCAAATGATGATGTAGGTACCTCCATCTAGCTAAGTCTTGTGCTCTCAGCAACACTTGTGGTGACGTAGTCCTAAAATTATGAGTACATAAACGTTTAGTCAAAATTAAATATACATGAATAATTAAAAAGTACATAATTTGTACACTACATTTTTTATGCACTATAAATTTAACATGTATATATTATATATATATCATACCTGAGTGGTAGCCAATGTTACGGATGTGTCTACAGGTATGCTAGCATGCTAATCATAAGATAGAGTCAAAAATAGACTATACTAAGGCCTGTATGGATGAGTATGATATGGCTCCTATTCGTAAAATCAAAACACATAAAATATAGATACATGTGAGTCAAAATTGTTCAGATTATAAGTTAATAATAATGTACATACATAAAAATAATACAAATTATTTTTCTTCAGTCAAAAGTTCATACCACATGTATTTGAGGTTGTGCCTTAATGGTAACTGGAGTAGGACTTGTACTAACATCAATCTGAGCAGATGCAAACAATCCCTAAAAAATCAAATAAAAAGAACATATGAGCTATGTTATTAAATTCAAATTTGAATGTACATTTTTACAGTGTAATTCAAAGTGCATACCGTATAAGGGATGCCAACATTTGTAGGTCTCAGAAAAAGACTATACTGCCTCCTAGGAGGAACAGTATCATCCATCCTCTATTATTTCAAAAGTACAAATTAATATAGTTAATACAATTAAACATGTATGTAGAAAGTAAATAATTATGTGTATTTTATATTTATATTAAAATTAAAATTTTACCTGCTGCTCTTGACTCTCTCTAGGCTCTCCCTGTTGCATGAGGTCAAAAAATGATGACATGTCTATCTCATCACTACCATCACCACGGGCAGCATATACATCATCATCAAAATTTGCACCCTCGACATAATGGCCATCATGTGATGCACTAGGATCACTCTGGGGGCTTGTGCATATGCCTC
Organism: Cupressus sempervirens; assembly: GCA_028749045.1. Classification (NCBI taxonomy): domain Eukaryota; kingdom Viridiplantae; phylum Streptophyta; class Pinopsida; order Cupressales; family Cupressaceae; genus Cupressus; species Cupressus sempervirens. Next base: position 535,461,144 of record CM053787.1, on the reverse strand, counting down.
CATAGCTAGTATAAACATGTCCAAGTGGAGGAGCATGTACCACCTACGTCCATTGCTGTACTAAATTTCTTGAAAGGGCACTCAAATGGGTAAAAGCAGATGAAACTGCTTGATGATGGTGAGGAGTAGGCACAATAGGTGTAGGAAGAGGTACAAGGGGCTTAGCTCACCTGTAGTTTCTCATTCTATCACTCAGCTTTGCCCCAGGCCTATCCTAAGGCATCCCTCTACCAAAACCCTGAAATGCTTTCATATCAAAATAGTTGGGTTTCAAACCCAACTCAAACTCAGCCCATAAATTCCTAAGGAAGTACATGGGCACCTCATGGTTAGTGTGTGGTGGATGGTCAAATACCATCCACCACTGCTCTCAAAAATGTGCTGCTATACGTGGATGTGTACACCACATAATGGAAATGCGAGGCTTCTTATCATTAATTGTTGCACCCGTCTTAGGATTTACAAAATAATGTTGAAAATTCCCTTTACCTATATGTAGGTTATAAACCTCTCTGTATGATAAGCCATCAAAGTAGAAGGCACACATGCTTTCCCTCCATGATCTAAATGAATCAATGTCTAAATCAAAATGATGGATGGAGTTAATCACGCCTTGCATGCTATTTGCAAGACATAGTAGGTGAGGGGGGGGGGGGGGGGGGGGGGTGGTTGCCTCTCACATTGGATAGCCTCTATATCATGCATGAGGTCATTGAGGTGTGGGTGGAGGTGGAGGTGGAGGTGGAGATGGAGGGGGTGGAGGCAAGGGTATGGGAGGGGGAGGGGGTGGCGGTGGGTCCATCAAATATAATCTACATATATGTTTAAACAACATAAAACATAAAACATGACAAAAATACATCACAACATAAAACATGACAAAATTACTATTTAATAAAATTTAAATCTAAAATTTATCAACAGGATCTATATAAATGCGCCTATCTTTATTAAAATCATATCAATTAAATAAATAAAGTTAAACACTTAAGTCAAATTTAACATTAAATACCAAATTTTGAACTCTAATCATAAAATAATAGTCCAAAAAAATATATCTAGGTTAGTTCAAGGTTTCTTTTCTTAAAACAGGAGCCACCAAGCTAATTTTGCTTTCATGTACACTTATTTTGTGACACTAGGGGATTTTATGAACTCATTATGGATTATATGTTCATCTCAGGATGAAACAAAGTTAAGATTATGACAAGGTTATGGTTTACAATTTTGTTATATTAACAGTTTTCATGATGGCTAAGCTTAAGATTATTATAATGATCATGGTCTTTTAATGTTAGGCAACTTACCTAGGATTATGGTTTTAGTTAGAATTATATTTAGGTTTCAAATATTTATTATGGTCCTATCTTTTATAGGATATATAATAGATGGTGTTAGGATGAGAGTTAAGGTTACAATTAGAATGAAATCTTAGAGATAGAATTATGATTTGATTAAAAAATATTTATGATTTTAGTTTGAATCCTAAATATTATCTGTTTTTAATGCAAACTATAAGTGTAGATCATGTCAGGTAATGAACTAATACATGTGAACCCTATCCCTAACCATATAATAATCCTAATTCTAATCATAATCCATAATTCATTACCTTATGAAGCTTTGGCTATCCATTTTATTGCTAGAGTAATCCCTTGAACTTTCTTAAAGTTTTCATTCCAACTTACTAATCTCCTTTCTTTATGTGAACTACTCCTGGTAGCACGATTCTTCATATTTCCTTTTCCATGTGACCACAAAATGTTCCTAATTGATTTATATAGAAGACCAAACTGATTTAAATAAAATGAGTAGGAAGAAGAGAAACTTACACCCAATATGAGGAGAGAATCTTTTAACATACTTGAATTCTACCAACCAAAGTGAGATAATTAGAGTTCCAGTTGTTGAGTTTTCTAAATATTTTTCTTGTTGATATAAAGACACATTTCATTTATATGTTAGGGTTTACTACAAATGGAATCCCTAGGTACCTAACCACTTAATTATGAAATCTCCATCCAATACCATATTTACTACACAAGGTAGGGGACTCAATATTTAGTGCCAATAAGATAGATGTAGAGACATAAATCTTACTACCCGACACAAAGAAAAGAGGTCAAATTTGATCATTAAATGACTCGTGTGCACTCTTCTAGCTTAAAAAGAATACAAATATTATCAACAAACTATACTTTAGATACTTATTAATTATTTGGAGATTAGATCCTCTAACTTTTAGAGACAACTAGTTATCTCTAAGGAGATAATGTAATGAGTCAACAACAATAAAAAATAAAGAGGATGCAAGAGGACACCCTTTCATAATTGATCTAGAGAGTCCTAAAAATTATGATCTAACCCCATTAATTTCTTTACTAAAACCCTAACACCAATCATAAGAGAGGACATCATTTGACATAATATTGGATGGAATCCTGGGCTTGCAACATCATCATAGTGAAACTCCATTCCACCCTTTTGTAGACATTTTCATAATCAATTACTTGAGCATGCCTACAGTCTATCCTAGAAATTTTTCCCAATCCAAAGTCTTCCAATAGGCTATCAAGTTCTCCAATATGCATAAATATCCTTAACAAAACACTTTTGTGTAGGGTTAATGATCTTGGGTAGGATATCTTCTAGTCTAGAAGCTAAGACCTTGGCAATAATTTTTTATGATATGTATTTAGGAGTGTCCTATCTCTAATTTTTAATGAGATTCTTATCTTCCCTTGGGGATCAATTTTATGAGACCTCCATTGATTACTTGACCTAGGGATTTTATGAGCCCTCCATTGATCATTTGATCAATTTTATGAGCCCTCCATTGATTAATTGACGTAGGGATTTCTCATTACTAATTTTTTGGATGGAGGAGCTGATTTATGATAGAAATGAGTTTATCAAGGAATAATGCACCTTCATTCTAGGAATGATGGTTCTCATTTTATCCCTATCTTCTAAATCATTTTGAACTATCATCATCTTCTAACCCAAAAAATTGATAGTAAAATTAGGAAAAAGATCTTACTATATATCACTAGGGGGTGGGTATTTCTTTTTATAGAATAAGGCAATATTTTTTTATGTGGCCTTCCATTCTGCAAAGGCAATAAACATTTAGGCTACCCATAAAGGAAAATAGGAAACAGATAAGGGAATCTCCAGTCTCCAAAAAAAACTTTTAGGCAATTCCAAACCCAAGATAAATAGAAATTAGTCCACCCTAACATAATTATCTAGTTAGGGATTGGGGTGTTAGAGTGCTTCAATACCCTCCTAATTAGATATTATATGATGAATACTCACTTAGGATATAAAGGTTTAGGCATCCAGTGGAAAGACAAGTTATTCACTTCTTTAGATATATTCTTAGGCATCCAAGGGTGTAGTCCAGGCTCCTACTCGCACTGATGTGGACACCTCCACCTCTTGATGGTGAGGGAGGGTTACTTAATTAGATGCCTGATTCATTCAAGTCTCTTCTAATTTTTTTATGATGTATCATTTTGAGACCTTGATATCAATGTTTAATTAGTTTTAGGATTAGGGTTCAATTTGGTTTGTATTGTTTGATTAGGTTTACATGCTTAGGTTTCAATTAGGACAAGAGTTAATAAATTGAATTAAATTTTAAAGTGCTAAATTTGGTTTTAGATATAGAATTATAGTTAGAGCTTTTAGATTAAAAACCAACATTAATTCAAAAAAGTTAGGTTTGAATTTTGTTTTAAAGTGTTGAATATATTATTGAGTTCTAGTTTAGGGTGATTTGGTTCAGTCTTAAGGTCAATGTTTAATTTGGTTCAATCTTAGGGTAACAGTTCAATTTGGTTAATGGTTGGAGAAAGGATTTAATGTTAAATTCAAGGTTTCTACTGTTAAGTTGGGATATATAATTAGGTTTATGATCATGGTTTAATTCAATTTGGTTTATAAGTATAATATTAATTAGTTAAGGGCTAGGGTTACCTTTCAATCTAGTTTGATATATTCAATTTGGTTTAGGGTTACCCAAGGGTTAGTTTATTTTAGTGTTAAATATTAAGATATAATGCTTTGACATCACTCATTTTTTGATATTTTGATTATATCACCCCTATACATGTTGATAACTTATATGCAATGAATCTTACAAATATTATTTGATCTCATTACATGTGTTATGGTAATTTTTTTTAGTTTATGTACATGAGATGCTCCTATATATGGTGTTTTTCTTTTCTTATACTATATAGTGTTAAATATATATAAATTTAACTAAGTACCCTTCTTGATTATCTATGATGGGCATGTCGTAAATGACATATCTCTATATGATTCTTTTGATATGATATGCATGGATAATATATATAATGAAAATTTTAAATCCTTCCTATGCAATAAATGATGTAATTAGATATGTACAAATGTTTTTAGATTCACATGTACATGACATGTAGATGTAGATATGATGCTCCTCTAGGATAATTTAGTTGAAATCATAAATAAGGTTACAATTTTAGGGTTTGACATTTATAAAATTAGTACTCAAGGTAAGATAGGAAAGTTATTTAATTATTTATATATTACCTGGTGTAGGTTTTAGCAAATTAAGATTAAGGTTAAGATGATAGTAAGGGTTATGATTAGAGTTAAATTCAATACAAATTGACACTATAGTTAATCCTAAATGATGCCCAACCAAGGGATGCAAAGAACTAATCAAAATTTTTACTAAGCAAGCAATAACATACATACAATAATTTACATTTATAAAAAAACATAAGCGATTGCATTCCTTAATGAGCACATTTACATTTCTTTTTTAAATAATTATAAGTACTAAAAGTAGAATAAATAACACATCCACATGAAAGAATATTAACTACTTTACTTCAATCCATTTAAATAATATATACATTTTTTCTAAATGCCACTTGGCAAATTAATTCAGAATGCACAATCATCCACTATACATGTCACAGGGTATGAAAGGCTAAAAGAATATACATTTATAAAATAGTTTACATCATCCATTTTTTATCCATGAAATAGAGTACAATACAATTTAAGTAAAATCATTTTTAAATACTAAGTTTTTTGTTTGGATCCCTTGGCAGGTTGTTATGTGATTAAGTACTTAGTTATATATGTTTAGGGTTTTATTGTACATAACTATATGGTTAGGTTGAGATTATAGTTTAAACAATGAATTTAGGTCGAGGTTATAGTTAAAACAAGGTCAAGGTTATATGGTTCTAGGTCGAGGCTATATTTATTTGTAAAATTACATGTTTAAACAATGAATTTACATCTAATCTAATCATTCAACATTGTAATAAATACATAAATTAAATACATTTCAAAACATCTAAAATAATAATTTTTTAAATAAACATTTACAAAACTATATTTTAATTAACAAATACAAAAATTTAAACACCTACTCATTAACAATGTAAATTTACAATTTTACGTATATTAAAAATGAAAAAAACAATAAATTAACATACACATTAAATTGAAAATTGAAAAAAATAAAGTAAAATAGTACAAAACATATTAAAATACTTGGTATATCGAAAACTAGCAGCAAGGGGGTGGTTGGTAGGGCTGAAAATCGGGCTCCTATATGCATCTTTAATCGGGCTCCCATTTTTGAGGTCATGAAAATGACTTCAAAATTGCCAAAAAAGGGGGTTAAATAAAGTCTTCCAAATCGGGTACCCAATTTTTAAAAGTAATCGGGCACCCGATATTTGAGTGCCTCGGGCACCTGATCCGCTTTTGACTATTGGGTACTCGATTTTTGAAATTCAGCTCGAGTGCTCAAAGCTTAATTTTAGAAACAGGTACCCAATTTTTTTAAAATCGGGTACCAATTTTTGAGAAGTACAATTCTGTGGATCTGACTTCTGCAAAATTGCAACCCAACTTCTTACAGTCACCCACTTATACCAAACATATAGGTAAATTCTTCTTTAGTTGGCTCTCAAAATATTCATAGAGTTAGTTCATTAAGAATTGGTAATTCAAAATAATAAATCAAGTAGTTTAACACATTTTGCTGATATACTTTGTTCTACGTTGTATCATCATTGCATTACTAATTCCTTCATAACTTGGACTTAGTTGATCATACGGACATGCGCACTAATATACGTCATCAATATGATGTCATGCATCCCTAGTTAACTATTTAAGAGAATATTCCAAGGGAATATTCTATTATCATCAAATCTATCATGTTGTTATGATGATGTCTGATACTTAGACAATTTTTCTTCACAAATGAACATGACTAATCTACAAAACAAATATGTTGCCATAAATGATAACCATGTTGCTTACCATAATTGATTGATTAGACATATTTCCAATAAGAGTTCCCATTAGGACTCAGATAGCATATGCATAGCTAGAGGAGTTACAACCTAGATTATGGGAAGCGGTAGCATATTAATTTCTTTTAGTACCTCTTTGGTTTTTAGAGAGTGTTTATTAGGTTGATTATGTGGTAGGTTTAATTTTTGGTTCAGTTGATAGGATCATGGTGATAAGTTGAATTGATTGGTGGTTCATGTTGCTCAGAGGATGTATTAAGGTGTCATTTTTTTTATTTGAGTTTCGTTCTTCAAATGTGCAAGTGTTTAGGCAAAAGTGTGATCATCCACAATAATTACTTATAACGTTTATTACAAATTTTTGGTAGTTTTTAATAAATATTTTAAGGTTTTTTAGGATATTGGATGTTTTTGTGTTGCTAAATTTTTTAGGACATTTTATGATTTTTAGGGTTTATTTCAAGACTTTTTTATGATTTTTAGGGAAAATTTTCAAGATATTTTATGAATTTTTTCAAGACATTATATGGTATTTTGTATTGATTTTTCCAGAATATTTTATGATTTTTAGGACAAATTGAGGATATTTTATAGTTTTTAGGTCTTTTTTCAAGACATTATATGGTGTTTAGGTCCTTTCTCAAGACATGATATGATTTTTATTGATTCTTTTAGGACATTATATGATTTTTAGGTCTTTTATTAGTATCATATTTAAATTTTTAGTTTTTTCCATGATCATAAAGGATTCAAAAATGCTAACTCCAATCTTATGTGTGATAAATCCAATGGATATTGTGTTCTTATGGACATGCCCACAATTTAATTTTAAACTCACACATTGTGAAGGTAATATATCTCTAGACAAGACACATACTATGTACAAAGGCCAAAGATAGAGTATGCATAGATTGGTGATGCTTGGGTAAGATAACAAGAGGTATTAACCTGTTTATAAACCATGATCAAGGACTAGGGATGTCTTGTAGTATGAAGGATGTGATCAGGGAATGACAAGGTGGAGGAAACCAAATGGAATCCAAATAGATAGAGGAGTAACAACTGATTACACATGGCACTTGTTTTCTAGGTTTTCACCATGGTACTTGCCCAAAGTGCCTATTTGCTAGGTTTTCACTTTTCAACAAAATTTTTCTCTTGAGTCATTTTTTCATGCCAAGATGCATGTTTTTTGAGTTTTCACCAAGGAATCAATTTCTTCATGTCTTTTTATTCAATTTTTTTAGGAATTTTTGAAAAAAAATTGATATTTTTTTAGGATTTTTAGATAAACTCAAGTATAATTCTTATAAAGATGCATATTATTGATAGATAAAGGTAGTGGTTTTCCCTCCTAAGTTACAAGTTGATATACTTTAGACCCAAATGATGTAGTAATTACATAGGGTCCTTCCTAGTTAGGTTCAAATGGTTTCTCTTTGTGTTGTTAGGTCTTATCATTCATCTTCAGGACCACATCACCAACCTCAAAGTGATGTCCTTAGACTTTCATTTTATAGCTCCTCTTGATTTGGTATTTGGTAAGCTTTGAAATGTGTTAAGAGAGCTTACTAACATTTAGCATTTCAAGTTCATTTAGTCTACATACTTTATAGTTCTCATCAGCAACAACATCTTATATAGATACTCCTAATGATGAAATTTCAATCTCAATAGGTAGGATGACATCAAAATCATAGACTAGAGAGTATGGTATCACACCAATGAGAGAACACACACTTGTTCTATAAGCCCAAAGAGCTAGATTTAATTACAAGTATCAATCATGACCAGAGTCATTAATAGCCTTTTGGAGGATCTTGACAATGGTCTTATTATATGATTTTTCTAGGCCATTACCCTATGGATAGTTAATACTAGAGTATCCATGGTAGATATTGTACTTTTTGTAGAGCTTGTCAATGTCCTTATTTTGAAATGAACTACCATGGTCAGTAATAATAGCAAGAGGGAATCCATAGCTGCATATTATATAATTTAGGATAAGCCTTGAAATCTTCTTTCTAGTAGTGAAAGTTAGAGAGACAACTTCAACCCACTTGGTAAAGTATTCAGTTGTTGTGATAATAAACTTATGGTTATCAGAGGAAGGAGGAGTAATAGCTCCAATGAGATCAAATTCCCCCTATGAAGAAGGTTGTGGAGAGATAACCGGTTGAAGTTCTTGCACTAGTACATGAATCAAATTACTATGTCTCTGGCACTTATGACATAGTTTAGCAAAACTGTGAGCATCTTGTTTCATGGTGTGCCAATAATATCCAACTCTTACTAGCATCTTGGCTAGACTCAAACCATTGAAATGGCCTTAAAATATACCTTTGTAAACCCTTATGTAAGGCACTTTTTAATTCTTGTAAATCAAGGCATCTAAGAAGGAGTTTGGTCAAAGGATCCCTTGTAAAGGGTATCACCAATGATGACCTATCTAGCAGCTTAACAGATGAAGGCTTGGCATTCATTCTTGGATAAGTCAGGAGCTAGGATTTGGGCATGTAGTTAGTCATAAATTTCTTGGGACTAGGGGAAATTAGGACCAACTAGTTCACACACAAATTCATATTGAGATCTAGAATGTAGGAATCAAGAGTTTTTCTATCAAGATCTCGCAACGTTCAACATTTTGTGGCATTTCAATCATAGAAGCAATAATGGCCATATCATTGGCTTTCTTATTGTGTATCCTTGGGATCTAATGAAAAGTGATAGTGAAAAATTTAGACTTGAGGAAATCTTCCATCTATTTATAGAACATCAACTTATCATATTTGGTCTCATGGTCATCATTGACTTGTTAGATGACTAACTAGAAATCACCATATACTTTTAGATGTTGTATATTCCATTGAATAGCTAGCTTCAATCACGTTATCATTGGCTCATATTTTTCTATATTATTTTCTCAGTTAAATGCTATCTAATATGACTTAGGGATTATATCCCCTTAAGGTGTGACAAACAAAATGCTATATCCTAAACCATTTCTTATGTGCAAGCCATCAAAGTAAAGCTTCCATTTATTAGCTATGTCCATGTTAAAGATAGATTCATCTAGAAAATATATTAACATGGGATGATCATCTGTTACATGTGCTTTCACTAACTGATCATCTATCACTTTCGCTTTGATTGATTTTATATCCACATACTCTATGTCAAATTCAATGAGGATCATAACCCATTTGGCTAAGCACCCTATGAGAGTAGATTTACTTAGGAGATATTTTAATGGGTCTATCTTAGAGACAATCATGGTTTTCTTATGTAGTATGTAATGTCTTAGCTTCTAGGCTGCAAAAATGAAAATAAGGCGTGCTTGCACAATGATTGAATAGTTCAATTTTTATCCCCCAAGTATTCAATTGATGTGATAAATGGCTCACTCTCTCCCTTGTTCATCATTTTGTGCTATGAGAGCTCCTAATATTGTTTTTCTAGTAGATATGTATAGAATAAATAGTTTTCCCAAAATAGAAGCCATTAAAATTTTCTGATTCATAATATAGTCCTTGAGTTGTTGAAAGGAATCATCACATTAGTTATTCCATTGAAAGAATACTCCTTTACATAGTAGATGTTGAAAAGAAAGACATGTATTCACTAATTATGCAATGAATATGTAGATAGACTATAACATACCTTGTAGGCTTCTAAATACTCTCAAATTGGTTGGAGGAGGCATTTTGAGTATTGCTTTTACTTTTTAAGGGTCAACCTTGATGCCTCATTGTGATACAAATATCGTAGGATTTTTCCAAAAATAAATCCAAAAATGCACTTTGTAGGATACAATCTAAGCTTATAGCCTTCCATTCTATTGAATATTTTTTCTAAGATGCCCAAGTGATCTCTTATTTTAGGGGATTTGCATAGTAGATCATCTACATAGTTTTTCCATTAAGATGTGCATGTAATCATGGAAGATAGTAGTCATCACTCTCTTGTATGTTGCCTCAATATTTTAAAGGCCAAAAGGCATGACATTCTAGCAACATGTTCCTGAAGGACATGTAGATTTATTTTTTATGTTGATCTTCAAGAGCTATTATGATCTTATTGTATCTTGAGAAGCTATACATTAGTAATAGCATCTCATATCCAAATGTCATATCTATGATGATATCTATATTTGGTAATGGAAAGTTATCCTTATGAAATGATTTGTTGAGATCACATAAATTGGTACATATTTTGATAACCCCAGGGTGTCTACTTATAGGTACCAAATTAGATATCCACTATGTATAGTCAATGGGTCTTATAAAGATTGCATCTAATAGTTTCTTCAATCCTACTTTGACAAGTAGAGCTACTTGGGGATTCATTTTTATCAACTTCTACTTGACTAGTTTTGTTCCCCATTTTAATTGAAAATGATGAAGAACTAGTTCAATATCTAATCCTATCATGTCTACATAAGAGTAGGCAAAGTTTTTCTATCTCTTTAGAAAGAATCTAACAAATTCATCCTTCTCTTCTTTTGATAATGAGGCTACAAAGTGTATGATCTTAGGATTGTTGGATGTTACCAAATTTATTTCTTTTATCATTTCAACAAGTAAGGCCTACTTTTCTCTGAGTGGAGGTATGTAGAATATTCCATCCTTGGGTACCTCAAAGAAGTTTCTAACCTTGGATAAGTCCTTTATTTTTACTTTTTCACTATCTAATAGTTTCTTTTAGGTTTCACAAGAGACCTATTCTTGTCATTTTAAAAAATATTTCCCTTGTTTTCAATTTGATGACTGGAAGATGGAGTTGACTCCCCAAAATATTCTATGATGTTCAAGTCAATGGAAAATCCTAATTTGTGTTCACCTTGTGGTATGTCTTCACAAAGTTCAAATAATTTTGCAATAGCTTCATCATTTTAAAATCAATCAAAGGTCAATGGTCATTATTGGTCCCAATGAATGAATTTGGTGTAGACTAGAGAAATGTCATCATTGGTGCTAAATAAGCTTTGGTCAACGGTAAAGACATGGGTATCACTATCATATGGATCACGAGCTCCATATTCAAAGTAGGAGGACTTGGGTCACACAATATTTTGTTATAGGATTCATAATGGGTTCAAGGCCTAGATCGAGTTCCAATGGCATATTATCTTCCATAGATAGGTCATCGAGATCAAATATATGGTCAAGTCCATAGGGGCTATCAGGATCATTAGTTTTGGGTTCAGTATCTTTGGTTTTAGTCTTGGTTCTCTTAGGTTTCTTTCCATCATTTGAAGCATTCACTTTCTCACACAAGGATAACTTAGTACTAGGAAGGCCCAATAGGAATGGCTTAAATCCAAGGCACAAACTATGAGGTCAACCTTGTGTAGTGATAGGTTTGATTATGCCTTGTTTTTTAGGCCCAAGGTCACTACATCTATCATATCCCTTTTTCTACATAATGGTAAATCTAGGTTCATACTTTTTGGGGGATATTGGAGTAGGTTTTTTTCCTTCCTTATCTTTCTCAATCCATGTGGATGTGTTCTCATGAACATTCTCTTCATGCAGGCCACCTCCACTAGTGAAAGTCATAGAGGGACTCTTCTATAGTGTGAATTTGGATTGTTTGATCTGTATGAGTTATGTTTTCCCATATGAATTGGGAGAAATGATAATTTCCCAATGTGAAAGTCTTGTGACATAGAATACTCACCATAGCCTTGGTCTTCAATATTGATCTTTACTTTGAATGTAGTTGTGATCTTAGCAGGATCAAAATATTTAGAGGAATCAAGTGGTCTTATTTCACTATAATTTATTGGGACTTGATATGCAGTGGTTCCTCTTAGGCTAGCACAAAATTGGAAAGGATCTAAATCACCAAGGATGGTAACCTCTACATCATTATAGGTGAACTTTAGACACTGGTGATATGTAGAAGGTACTACTTCCATAGCATGAATCTAAGGACATCCCAGTATCATATTGTAATTCAATTCACTATCTAGGACCAGAAATAGTGTGTTCTTAGTTACGAGACCAACTCTAATAGGTAATATAATGAAACCCTTGGAGAAAAATTCACCATCATCATAGGATTTTATGATGATTCTACGTGAAGCATCCACATCCTCTTCAAAGTAACCAAGACCTTTGACAACTTTTAGGGTAAAAATGTTTAGTCCTACTCTACCATCTATCAAGACACATATGAGCTTATCTTTATAGATTAATACCTCAATATGGAGGGGATCATTATGATTAGCTCTATCTATAGGTATGTTTCAAGGAAAAAGGTGGCATGTTTTGACGTGGAAAATTTCCCAACCATGGCCTGAAACTGGGTAACATCAATTTTATTAGGTACTACCAACTCTTTTAGGGCTTGGTCAAGGATCTTCTAATGTTGGGGAGATGAGCATAAAAAATCTAGGATGGATATTTTTGTGGGAGTCTTTCCAAGTTGTTCAACAAGTTTGTAATCAGAATAAGTTACTAGTTTTGTGGGAGAAATAAATCTATTATGAGTTGTAGGCCTAGTAGGGGCTCCAAGTAAGGTGATCTTGGTGTAAAGTATGGTGAAAGTACAATGAGGATCTTCATGTGAGTCAAAGTCATTAAAGTAATCGATGGTGTAGTTTTACCAAGTGTGAGTGTAATTGGCATTAGCTTATGAGTTTGAATTTGAGCTACAGGCTTTCCCTTTATCATTGTTTCCCAAAGGATCCTTGAAAATGGTATGATTAGAGTTGGAGTAAAATAGTAAAGGGTCTATTAACCACTCCATCATCAATTAGATCTTGGATATCATGTTTAAGCTAGAAAGGTGAAGTGGTGTTGTGTCTCTTTGTACGATGGTCATCACAGAACTTGTTATCATCCCACCAAGGGGGTTACTTTAATTATTTATCCTTAACTAGTTAAGTGTGGTCTCAAGTGGCATCTCAAGGGGTGTAAATTGTCTATCTTTATTCCTGGGACATCTTCAAGGTCTTTCCTGTGTTGAGGTATCAATTATTTGGTGTTCAGATGACACTTGGTTAGAGGTTTGCAAACTCATGGGATTTGCACCTTTAAGGGTCATCTTAGGTTATGACATGTTGATTGTTTGAGTATCAACAATACCATCATCTATGACATTCTTAGTTTTGGAGAAGAACTTCACCTTATCATTACATAGATGAACTTGTGTTGGTATTGTCTTTACAAATGAGGGCATCTTCAATGCTATATCCTTTTTTCATTAATTTTCCAATGGTGTTAGGACTCTAAATCTTAATTTTGTACATCAGATCAGGGACTAGGTTATCAATGCATAGGTTGACTTCTTGTTATTTTGGAATATTGAATGAGCATTGACTAACAAGGTTTCTCCAATGTAAAAATAATATCATTAATATTTCTCCTAGCTTTTTCTTTGTTGAGCACAAATAAGATAATATTATCTCATTTGATGTAAAAATAAAAATGGGATATGAACTTGTCCGCTAGTTCAGTCCATGATTTTATATTACTAGGTAATTTAGAATACCATTCAAGTATTGATCCACTAAGAAAATGAGTCAAAAATCTCATAAGATATGTTGCTTCATCACTGATCTCAGTACAAGAGATACAAAACTCTATAATATGGTCAAGTGGGTTTTCTTTTCCTCAGTATTTCTCAAATATTGGTGCCTCATAATGTCTTGGAAATGGAGGCATATATAGACTATTTTCGAAGGGATTAGGACATAAATCTCAATCCATGTGTAGAAATTTCTTCTTTTGGACTTCTAATGCCTCAACTTGCTTAGCCAATTATATAAACTAGTGTATCAAATCATCATTAGGTTTTTGAGCATTAGTTCTTTCTTTGAGTCTTTTGTGTCTTCAAGTAGATCTTTTACTATGGTGAGAACTATGTTTACTCAATAGTAATATATTTGTATCTAAAGACTTTGAAGATGTATCACTAGGAGATATATGTATATTGGAACATTGAAAATGGAAAGATCCTTGTTGTAATGTTTGTGCCATTGGTTGTGATTATTGTTGAGATATCTCTATTTGTTGAACATATACATATGTTTGAGACTATTATTATAGAGGTATTTGTTGAGCTTGTTATAGCACACTTTTTTTTGTAGCAATCATTACTGGTATGCAATATGTTGTTCCAAATATTGTTGATATTCCAACTATTGTCTTAATTTCTCTTGTTGCTTCACAAATATTTATTGTTTTTATTAGAATTATTATTGATACATTGCATGTATGTCAAGATGATTTTGATCATGTTATGTGTTAGGAACATTGGTTCCTTGTATTACTTGATGTTGTTGTTGTTGTTTTGGATGTGGACTATGTCCCTAAGATGTAAGCATTAATTTAGGATCCTTGACTTGATATATTTGAGAGTTTGATGCTTCACCTTGGGATATCATGTTTACTTGAAAATGGGCCACATTCCTTGGTGGGATTGGTGAGATTTCAATGAGACTCTTTCTTTGTGTTTCAATAAGTTCAATTGCAAAAATAGTTGATGTTTCACATAATGCATTCATAAGGGGGCCCATGTTAGTTGATTTTGTTGTAGTTGGTAGAGTTAAGAATAAGGGGGCACTTTGTTGATTTTATTCCAAAGGAGGTATGTTTTTCATCTCTATAGTGCAAGTATCCTTAGGCATTTCTTGTTGTTTCATTATTTGGTTAAGATCAATCCTTAATTTCCTTTTAGGGTACTTAAAAAGAGTCTTGTTGACATTAAGTGATGGAGTTGTGTCAAATAGGGGGTTGATGTTGATATGTTCAAAGGTACTTTAGAGAATCTCAATAGTTGACTCTTAGTGAGGTCTCTTAGGTGTTACTTTTGTCATAAAGAACTCCAAGGTTGATTTTCCTTAGATCTAAGTCTAGGTTGATTATAAGTTGCATATTTTTTAATGTAAGGTTATCTTGACTCTAAGACTTAGGTCCTTCCAATCTGGTGTTAAACTTCACTATTTATGGGGCCACAATGAGCTTGAAATTTTGAAAACAATGGTTGATATAGGTCTTCTAGTATTTTAGCTAACTTTTTCCTTGTGAGAGCTAGCATAATACCTACATATGCATATGTAGTAGGGGATTCTAGATCTTGAAATAGACTTTATGTCTACCAAGTGTGCACCTAAAGTACCAACTACACCTAGACAACACCTAGTGCACACTTGGGGTGTACAACTTGGAACCCAAAAGTGTGGAGTTGGTAAATAACATGTTCAGGTGAAAAAAATGCAAAGTATATATGCATGATGTGTTTTTGTTTTGGATTTTAGGGTTTAGAAATTCAATGCAAGTTGTGGAGATATAATTTGGGACTCTAGAACCTAAAATGGACTCCTTGGTTACCAAATGTGCACCCACAACACCAAGTGCACACCTAGGGTGTAAAACTTGGTAAAACTATTATAAATAGGTAATACTGAGAGGGGGGGTGAATTTTTATTCTACAAACTTTTTCCCACAACTAAATATTTTTAATTACTTTATAACATGCATATGAAAGTAAACTAACAATGCTGAACAATAATAATAACCATACACAAAGAGAACTCATAACACTATTTTTTTTAACTAGGGAAACCCTAGCCAAGGGAAAACCTTGGTGGGGATGGCACCCACAAAATAATCCACTAAACAAAAGAATCCAATTATGGATATTGGCCTTGTTAGGACTCTATGAAATACATATAGTGTCTTGGTCCTTATTAGAGGACTAAGCCCTATTAAAAGCCTCAACTCTGTTAAGAGTTTCTTTAACCCTTTCAAGATTTATTATTACAAAACATATGCAATATGGGCCCACTTCCCAAACATGCAATTATACAATGCAGTTCTTAGATACAAAAGAGATAGTTACAAAAGTCTTTTTATTATTGTCTTTTGTATTTCATATTTCTCTAATCATACATCAAAATTTGCATCACATATACCTTGCATAGCCTTCACATAAGTTTGAATATCATAGTCAATAGATTTTCATACTGCACATATTGCTCCACTACTTTTATATCTCAATCTTTACTTATAACTTTCCTTTTTATAAAACTTTCCCTATCGGCCTTCAAGCATTCACACACTTTGCATAATACAAAATTAATTATTTCTAACATAGGGTTATCATCTAGGATGGCATCCCTAATTAGTTAAGTAATTATTTTGTCACAAAAATAATTCCTTAACCCATAAATACCAAATTACTAATGCGTAATTTTGCTTTGTTCACTGCCTTTACTGGTGAAATTGTAATATCTAATGTCATACTATCTATATTGTGTTGCACTCTTCCAAATATCATTAAAACACTCTATACTATCTATGTACAAGTTTTCACATGAAAAAAATGCCTCTATATAGTGTGCATACCAAAACTATCTTGGTAATGCCAATAACATTATCTAATACCTAGATAAATTTTTGTATCTAACTGTGAGACCTTTATCTATAAACTATGCCTTCAATTCTTGAGATATCTATTTCCATAAATGATAACTCTAACTTGTCCTACTTAGAAATATTTACAACAATCACCCCCTTTGGAATTGATGGAAACATATGGGAAAATTGGCTAAGTCCCAAAATGTTGTACGAAAAATTCCTTCGAAATGGTCTTTACAAGATTTTCAAAAACTTCAAAATGTAAAATTGTGGATCAACAAGTTTATAAGAATATATCATTATAAATCCTATTATAATACTAAGTAATGGTTCTCCCCTTTAGTATATAACTATTTCTCTCCCTTGCATACAATTACTCTATATAATTTTCCTCTACTTATCTCCCCCTTTGACATCAATGACAAAGGTAACAAAAATTATGTACAAGTGAAAAAAATTGTTACCTTCTCTTGCTTAACCTAAGATTCTGGATATGAAATCTTCAAAATCAGTCTTCAACCTCTCAAGAATTTTCTTCAAGGTGCCCCTCATGACTCCAATGGTGCTCAAAAGTGCACATGGTGCATAGGAGACTACCTCAACTACATTCAAGTTAGTATAAGAAAATTTCTCATAAGAAGTCTTACTAGAAAGATATTCTTCTAATTGTCTATAACATAATGGTCTTTAGTGATAGATGTTCTCTAAATATAGAGAACCTTTTGGTTATCCTTTCCTTATTGAGTTTCATGATTCTAATGGCATCATTAACTTCTGATATCTCAGCCTCAACATCCTCAATGTTTGCATTAGGCTACTTTAATCTATCTATAAGTGCTTGGAGCTCATTCATCTATGCTAATAATTCATCATTAATATATTTCAAGTAGTTATAAGACATAGCATACTTTCCATATAACTTATTTCCTTCTTACACATAGTTCTTCAACTCTTATATACAAACATCTAATGTTTTTCATATCATTTCGCACATCAGTGCAAGCTATATCAAATAGTTGTGCATCATGCTTTGCTTACTCCTAGACTGATGCAATTTTTGATAGCATAGTAAAATATATACCAAAGAGTTTCACCATTTTCTTTGCCTTATGTTGTAATTCTGGCTCTATAACCTCTAAAGTAACAATGTTCTACATTCTTTCTAAGACTTCTTTTAAGGCTCTTTCTAGATTTTTCACTATCTTGTTCCTCTCTAATAACTTTCTCAAAGAAAATATGAGACCTTTTTGGTCATCATCATTATATGTTGTTGATATTATAGGGATCAAGAGTGATTTATCTATCATAGGAGTAGCTAATAGTATATCTTCTTCATGCTAAAATATTACCTTATCCTCCTCTATAGTCACATGCTTAAGCTATGGTTGGAATGAAGACTCTTGCATCACAATTCTCCAACTATGATCCATTTTCTTCTTAGTTTCCTTTTATGCTCTTCTTTTCTCTTCTTCTTCTTTTATGTTCTCCTCTTCCACTTTACGTTTATCCTCTTCTATTTTTCTTTTCTCCTCTTCTTCCTACTTTTTCATTTTCTTCTTGTCGTTGCTTCCTTTCTTCTTCTTCCTTCCTCTTCTTCTTTCTTCTTCTTTACATCTTCTACTCTTTTCTTTTCCTTTTCTTCACTCTCTCTTCTTCTTACTTCCTCTTTCCTCTTATTGTGCTTCTCTTTTGTTTTATTCTCATCTTCCTCTTTCCTACTTCTCTCTACTTCTATATCTTCTCCCTCATCAGTGCTAGAGTATCTTGTTAGATTTCCAAAAGTGTTTGTTCCATAGTCCTTAAAAGGATTTTGTTTGACATCAATAGTTATTTGAGTACTGTCCACTTGCATGGGTTTAGTACCAATTGAGATTTGCATAGATGAGTCTTACATCTTGGTGTCCTTGACTTCCATTGTTGTTGGTTTAGGTGTACTCTATTCAATAGACATAGGTACTACTACCTCTAACTTTGTGCTCATCTATCTCTTTATTCAATTCTTCATAATTTCCTCCCATTAAAAGAATAGATATTCTTTTTTTCCTCAGCAAGGACTCAATACCCTTTTTTATTCTACTCATGCCTTCATCAGTATTAACTTCATAAAACTTTTTTTTAGATTTTCTCTTATTCTCTTATCTTCACCAACAACTCTTCTTCTTGCATTTAGTAGCCTATAATACAAATCTTATGTAATATTCTTATGAATGTCCTCAAACCTTTTCATTTTCAAAATCATGTTCCTAACTACTGCATTTTCCAACTTTAGTCTATCCATTTTATTATACAAGCTATAATACTTGTTCAACTAAATGAAGTTATAACTATTAATTATTTGAATGTTTAGGCTCTCTACCTTGGGTTTCTAAGCTTTCTTTTTAGTTGATGTTCTTTCCTCTACAACTACCTTCTCAGTAGGTTGGTCCTTTGTTCCTTCTTCTTCGTCATCAAATTCAAACTCAATCATTTCTAATTATTTTCTTCTTGATGTGACAACAAATCTTGATCTCAAGCCCTAAGCTCTCTAGGGTTTCCACACATCCTATGCTTCTAAGGATTCTATCCAATAGATCCTACTCAATCAACTAGTGCACATCAACTAGATAATACAAGATTCCTCATTAACTTCCATCACCACACATAGCCCCAATTATCATTGGATCTTCCCACATGATCAAATGGACACCTAGGCATGCCTTATGTCTCTCTCTAAGATTCCAAACCCAAAACAATGCCACAACCCTAATTGAGTTGCAATCCACAGGTGTAAATGCACACATATGCTTGGAAAAAGGCTACAAGGATTAGCCCTCCAAATGCACAAAACTTAGCATATCTTGCAAAACCCCTTAATAAGTGCCCAAAAAAACTACCATTCCCACTACCCTTTTCATATTTCTTAGAGATTCTTGGGGTCTAGGGTTTCCAAACTGATTGTACTATATGGGCACAAATTTAGGCTAAATTCAAGGGTTACAAGGGTTTTACTAGTTGTCTACACATAAGAAGCCATTTCTCACCATGTATTTCTTCCCATAGACTCTAATTTGACCTAAGGCTTCATTACTCACTCCTTCAACACATTCTATGCTTAGGTTGAATTTGTTGGAAATATAAGAGGAGTAACTAAGATCCCTTAGATGTTAGTACAAAATAAACTCTAAAAATTGAATTCTGTTGATGCTTGGCAAACATACCAAAAGATGATGTAACTTGATAAATGATGAGAATGCTTGACAAACACATAACATGAAAATTTTAAGATGTTATCTATGATTACTTATTACTTAATTTAATGACAAATACATAAGAGAAATGAGCACATTTGACACCAAGATTTAACGTGGAAACCCAATTTGGGAAAAACTACCAATTTTAACTAGTTCTTGATTTTCACTCTTCTAAAGTGAGCCCTGTTAGGAGCCAACCTTGTTAAAGGTTAAAAAACACACTGTTAGGTGTGACCTTGTTAGAGGATTTAATCACCTTGTTAGGAGTGGCTTTGTTAGAGGTCTTTAGACAATTCATTAGAACTTACACCTTGTTAGAGGATTTACAAAATAGTTGTTAAGGAAACTCTATTAAGAGATTTAGATCACTACTACAATGGTTAGAGAGTAACAATGACATGACCTAATTTGGATGCAACTAAATTGCTGATTACAAATCTCAATTTTGGCTTGTGCTTGATCCTTCCTAATCAAATATATATTTTTAGCTTCTCAAGGATATTATTCTTATCCTTCCAATTTGCTTCCTCTTAGCATTATTAGATCTTCAAATATCTCTCATGCACTTACACATACTTCTCACTTTCTAACTCTCAATTTGACCTTTTATTTATATCTTTCATATTGTCAAGTCATCTCAAATGTAACTTAGAATAATTAATATTCATCTTCTCAATTGACTAGAACCAATAGATAAATCAATTGAACTCAATATGCCAAAACAAGAAAATCCTTCATTAGCTAACCATGCTCAGTAGACACTAAGTCATAAATGATTTTCCTATGTTAACCAAGTGAACTCAGTCAACATTGCATATTTGCATAGTTCCTTTGGTAACCAAGTGAGGTCAGTTAACACTGGTTCCATCCAACATTTCCTTCATTAACCAAGTGAGCTCAATTAACACTCATCTTCTGTAGACTTTCCTTTGGCACTCGAGTGAACTCGGTAGACACTACCTTATGAACTAGACAAATTATGGATCACTTGGTAGCTACATAAAATTTTCTTTAATGCTCGAGTGAGCTCAACATGCACTAATTTTGTAATGAAATGACATTTTTTGTAACATCAAAGAAAATAAACAATTAATCAATTGTTCCAATAGAAGTATCCATACATTTAACCACTCCTATCAGCTTAGCAATAGACTATGATCCCTGACCAAGTTGTTATTACTTGCCTGGGGCATTAGTGTAGTTTTAGCTCTTCCACTTTCCAAGGACCCATTTCCATAGTACATATTGTACATGGAGTCAAGTTCCAAATCTTAAGAAATCATATTGTACCTATGGTGGGAAATGGCCCTGTGACCCCATTTGTCCAAAGATTCTGTCTTAGGACAATAGATTGGTGTAAAACAAATAATTAATCTAAGCACTCAAATCTTTAAAAAAAAAAAACTTGGATTGTATGGAATCTTGAAACAATCCACCCTAACTATTCCAACACAAAAATATGTAGAACTAATCCATTTACATTCCTATAGCACCAAAATGACAAAATTATTGCTAAAATGTTGTTTTCACAGTCTGTACACAACCAAGTCTAGTTTCTCCAATTGATTGAAAAGGTTGGAAATGACCTTATAAGGGTTCCCCAAGATCACTCCCAACTATTTCAGGTAGTTGGAAAGCTCTAAATAAAAAGTTCATTTTGTAAGAAAATTGTCAAAAAGTTGTCAATGACAACTTTTGCAAGATTTGGCAATTTTTACAATTTTGAGCATCTGCTTCTCAAAATTGCTCCAATAGATACAAAACTATGAAAAAGGCCTTAAATAGTTACTAAACACCTAATAAGGACCTTAAACAACTTAATTTCCCTATTTATCTTTCAAAACCCAAAATTGCTTTATTAAGCCAACTGAGCATTTTTTGAGCAACTATGAGAAACATTACCATATTGAGCTCTTCCAACCTATCTACCCACACCTTATGACCAAGTTAGTCCTCTTATTTATCTATTGATGTGGCTAGAATTACTACAAGACAAAAAATCTAAGAAGCCCTAGGTCTATTAGTAGCCTACATAGGTGCTCCTGCACCATACCCCCCCATAAAATTTTTTAAAAAACTAAGGTGTACCTAATGTAAACATGTCCAAGGGAATTCCAACCTTATTGAACTCTATTTTAGAAATCCAAGTAGCCTCTAAAGTTGAATTTCCCTTCCATTGGATGAGGTGCTCCATATACACCTTGTGCCTTGTAGACTTCTTCACTCTAGATTCTAACACCTTCTCTGCCTCCAACTTGTTCACACTAGTTGCTGAAATAGGTTCAATGTCATCTTGAACATCTGGACTAATCTAAGGCAATGTGCTTTTGAATTCCACCAAATCTTGTATATTGAAAATAGGGGATATGCCAGGGCAGGGGCCCTAGCTCGGTTGGCTAAATCTTCCCTGTTGCAAGGGGTTGGTCACGGGTTCTAGTCTCCCCCGTCCTCGTGGTGCCAGTGGGCGTGTCGCGCCAGCGCTATTGGTCACATTAAAAAGTTTACCAGGCACACTATAGTTTATAGGGAGGTCGTGTTGCACCGATTCCTACAGTCTAAAAAAAAAAAAAGGCAATATGCCCGGATCTACTAGTAAATATACCTTATAGGAATTTTCTCCATACTTTTCCAAGATTTTGCAAGGCCTTGCCTTCTTCATCTCTAGCTTGGTAGGCACACCTTTTTGAAGAATTTCTTTATTCAAATAGACTATAACATAGTCAACAAAAACAAACTAAACATGTTTTCTCTTTTTATCCATTTTAGCTTTTAGTTTTTGAGTGTCAGTTTGGATGGTCTTCTTGACTTGCTCCTGAATCTCCTTCATGGTTTGAACAAAGTCTTCAACATGACCACTTCTTTGATCCATTTCTCCAAGATACCTCAATTCACATACACCCCTTGGATGCATTCCATAAACAATCTCAAAAGGACTCTTTCTAGTATTCATATTCCTACTATCACTATATGCATATTCTACTTGTGAGATTAAGTTTGACCATATTCCTTAGTTGGTTACCTTTGAAGGTTACCTAAGATCCTATTTGTTGATATATGATTGAAAAGATCATTTGAGTTAGAAAATTTTTGTAAGAAGTGTTTTCAATCATTGTTTTGTCACTGATGTCAAACCTGCTATATGTTGGTAAGACAATTTCTTATATGTTTCAAGCACTATCACTTAGTTGATTGATGAAGAGGATTTGATCAACAAGATGTAACAAAAGTACCTAGAGGAAAGGTTGAGTTATGATTATGTATTGAAGTGCAAGAATTAGTTAAGATAGTGATAACATAATGTATTGATGATATACTTGGGGTTACAAAATGTTTGGCTACACTTATAAAGTTCAGATGAAAAAGATTGAAAAAGTTCATTTGCCAAGCTTGAACAAGTTGATAGAAGGTGCTGAGTAAAGTTAGTGCAAGCTAAGCAAAAAGTTAGTTGGAACCGAGTGAAAGCATTTTCTAGTGGATGCCAAGAAAACTAACAAGTGTTGAGAAAGTTAGTAGATGCTGAGTGATTTTCAATATGTGTCAAGCACCTGTAAAATCTAGTTGATGCCGAGTGATTTTACAATAGATGTCGAGTAACACAGTATGTGTTGAGCATCATTAAATTGATAATGCCAAGTTGATGCATTATGAAAAAGATCGAAGATTCACCAAATAAAAGCTAACAAGTTTGTTTTCTTGGAACTTGTGAATCAAGAGGAAGTTAAGATTGATGAGCTAGAGGAACATAATCTTATGTAAAATATTTTGGAGGTGAATTCAAATGGATTCTAGGAGAAGTTTCTAAAAAAGACAAGATATCGGGAAGATACATTGTATCCTACCTAATCCATCAAAAACCCTAATTTTTGAGATGGATATTGAGTGAGAAAGAGTTCTAATTCCCTATATCTAGGGATGCCTGCTCATGAAGCAAAGGGGGAGAGGTCAGAAAGATTTTGGATGCAAAAATTAGACAAGGTGAAGGAAGAAGGGTTTGCTTCATCAAGTGACATAAGAGGAGAAGTCTGCAATGGCAAACTAAGAAAGTAGGCTTAATGAGGATGAATTCTTGAAGGGTGAACAAGCTGTTAGAATTGTAAAGATAGGAAGCCAATAAAAGTTGAGGACTAAATAGTGATCTATAATCTACAAGTAAAGGTTTTAAGTTGTATCAGATCAAACTTTACTATTACTCTCTAACAACTGTATCAGATTAGGGTAAATCCTTTGGAGAAAGATTGACTTAACAATCATTGGAAAATCCTTTAGTAGGGTGGCATTTAGAGTGAATGACCTAAAGTCCTCTAAAAAGGCTCACTTTTAACAAGGTGATTGAAATCCCTTAACCAAGTCACATTTAACAGTCTGTATTATAACCTTTAAAAAGGTTTCCCTTTAACAGGGCATCACTTCAAAAAAGTGAGAAAGGAGTAGCATGTTATTGGTGGTTTTTCCCAAATTGGGTTTCCACATTAAATCATTGTATCATGTGTATTAATGGATGTGTTGTGTTTTATGCCTTACATTTTTGCATGTTATTTTAATAGTAATGTATCAGTTTTGGTTTACACATAATGAATGCGTGCATGGTTAAGAAAGTTTTATGGTTTCACTAAATTGTAAAAGTTTTATTTGGACATCTAGACCCTAAATAACTAATTCAACCCCTCTCCCCTCTCAATTATTCTAAAGAATTCTAACAATTGGTATGAGAGTGTAGTTGGTTAAGAGGATTAGTTTCAAGGTACTAAAAGCACAAAGCTCAAGATGTCAAAGAGAGAGGTACCCAAGCTGAACTGAGATAACTTTCCAGCATGTAAAAGTTTGATGAAGATACACCTTGGAGAACTTGGAGATTATGCACAAACTTGCATTATAGTAGAATACATTGATCTAGCAGAAGCCATAACAACTAAAGATTCGAAGAAAAAGAAAGAGCACAATCAGGTAATGTTGGAGATTGCCTCTGCCTTGATGATATCAAAGACCTTAAAAGTGCAAAGTAGATGTGGGATTCCCTAAACACCATATATGGAGGAGACAAAAATGTTTAAAGGGCCAATTCAAAGAGCATCAAAGGTAAGTTTGATGATATGAGAATGGAAGAAGGTGAAAACATTGCTCAATATTTTGCTAGAATAAAAGAGGTTGTTAGTGCTATAAAAGATACAACTAGTAAAATAGACTACAGAGTATTGAATCAACTTTCAAAGCCTAATTGTTACTGAAGGTTTCTGAGGAGGTAAAGCCAAAAGAAGAAAAGAAAGATAAAGTATGCATCCAGTGATAGTAGTATAGATGAGGAAGACATAGAAAAATTGGAAGCATTACCGGCTAGAAGATTTCACAAAGAAAAAGACAAATTCAAAGGTAAGCTACCTATGATTTGTTTTAATTTCAATGAAGTTGATCATATTGCAGCAAGATGTACATAGAATAAGAACTCTAGAGAAGGGAACAAGTACAAAAATAGAAGAGAAGATGATGGAAGAGACTACAGAGATAAAGGCAAGAAGTCATGCTACATTGTTGATGAAAACAATTCTAATGAAAATGAGGATGAAGTGGTATATGTTGCAATGAAGGATGAATTAGATGAGGATTAGGATACTACACTTATGACTTGTGTGAACAAGAATGAAAAATGGATCATTGATAGTGGATGTTTACATCACATGACTAGAGATAAAAGTAAGTTCATTACTTTAACTTGTTATGATGGAAATACTATAAGATTTGGTAATGATGCACCATGTCCAATAAAAGGAAAAGGGTCTATTAAACTTACAGACAAGATCTCATGTGACAATGCTTATTATGTTGAAGGATTGAACTATAATTTGTTAACTATGTCAAAATTGAACAATTTGGGGCCAAGATATATGATACAAATGGAAATCTAATTGGAAAAGGTGATCAAACTAGGAGTAATCTATTCTATTTGGATATAGAAGATGCTACTTGTCTTATTTCAAAATTTGATGATGTATGGCTTTGGTGCAAGAGATTATGTCATGCTAACTTTGATAATCTGATTAGTATAAGTAATATGAAAAGAGTTAGAGGTTTGCCTAAGTTGAAGAAACCGAAAAACATAATGTTCAAACAATGTCAGCTAGGCAAGATGACAAAGTCAAGCTTTAAAAGTAAATCTTATACCTCTAAGGAAATACTTGAAATTGTTCATACTGACTTGTGTGGACCTATTGAAGTGCAAAGCTACAAAGGAGACAGGTATATAATGTTTCTTGTTGAGATTACTCTAGAATGAAGACTATCATGTTTTTAAAATAGAAATTAGATGCTTTTCAAATGTTTAAATGGTACTTGGAAAGATTTGAGAAAGAAATAGGTAAGAGCTTGAAATGCTTGAGATTAGATAGAGGAGGTGAATTCACTTCACATGATTTTGAGGTATTCTACAATGACAAAGTAATCAAAAGATTAACATCAACACCAAGGACTCCCCTACAAAATGGAATTGTTGAAAGAAGAAATAGATCCGTAATAGACTATGCTAGAACACTAATGATGGAGAAAAATGTTGCCTTGAAATACTAGAGAGAAGCTATAAGTATTGTAGTATACACTCTAAACTATGTGCAAGTAAAGAAAGGTACTCAGTCAACACCTTTTGAATTATGGTATGGTGATCCACCTAATGTGAAATATTTTAAGATATTTGGAAACAAATGCTATATTCTCAAAGATGTTAGGAGTGGAAAGTTTGATGCAAAGAGCAAAGAAGGTATACGCCTTGTTTACACCACAAGAAGTAAAGCTTATGAGTGTTTAATTAGTAACACTAACAAAATTTTGGAAAGTGCAAATGTGAATTTTTATGAGTTTACAGAAGCACATGAAGCTAAACCTACAAAAGAACCATAAGATTACAAGACATTTGCATACTAATATGAAGGAATGCCTACTAAAGAAGATGTCACAAATTATGTAGTAAATCAACAAAAAGTTTCAATAACTATTGAGTCACATCCTATGAATGTCAAGTTGCATTCAAATGTTGAGTTGCAGAATGAGGAGAATGCACAATCTGACTCTGAGATTAGCACACATGAAAGAGATGCTAAAACACCTAATAGAGATGTACATAGTGATACTGAAGCTAAGAGACAAAATGCAGCCACAAGAACTGAGCCTAGACTATCCAAATATGTCAAAAGACACCATCCTATGGATCAAATCATTGGAGACAAAGATGCAAGGACAATGACAAGAAATAGATTGAGAGGTGAATCATGTTTTTTGAGCATAAAGGAACCTAAGATAGTGAGAGATGCATTGGCAGATGATGATTGGTACAAGGCTATCAAAGAAGAAATTTGGCAGATAGAAAAGAACAAGACTTGGAGCTTAGTTCTTAGACCAGAGGACAAGAATGTGATTGGCACAAAATGGGTATTTAGGAACAAGCTAGATGAGAATGGTGAAGTAACAAGAAATAAAACAAGAATAGTTAGCAAAGGGTATGCAAAAGAAGAAGGAATTGACTATGGTGAAACATTTTTCCCTGTTGCAAGAATGCAAGGAGTGAGATTTCTTCTTGCTTATGCTTCTTACAAAGGTTTCAAAGTTTACTAGATGGATTTCAAGTCTGCATTTTTGAATGGAATATTAAAAGAAGAGGTCTACATAGAACAACCAGAAGGATTTGTGGAAAAAAATAATAAAAACATGGTATGCAAACTACACAAAGGCCTATATGGATTGAAACAAGCGCCAAGAGCATGGTATGAGAGACTTCATACTTACCTTGTTAAGATTGGATTTGAAAGGATAGATGATAACAGTAATTTGTACATGAAGATAGATAAAGAAAAAGGTATATTGTTATCTAAGATATTTGTTGATGTCATAATATTTGGAGGACAAGATGATTTATGTAAAGATTTTGCAAATCAGATGAAGCAAGAGTTTGAGATGTCAATGTTTGGTGAGATCAAATTCTTTGTGGGACTACAAGTATATCAAATGAAGTATGGTTTATATATTACTCAATCAAAATATGTCAAGGAGATTTTGAAGACATTTGAACTTGAGGACTTAAAACCAATAAGTACACCTATGGTGACATCACTCAAGCTTTCAAATAATGATGAATCAGCTGAGGTCAATAAACATTGTACAGATCCATGATTAGAAAATTGCAATATGTAGTACACAACATACCTAATATTGCATTAGCTATGGGAATAGTTGCTAAATTCTCTACTAACCCAAGAGAAAATTACCTGATGGTAGTGAAAAGGATAATGAAATACCTAAAGGGAACATAAGAGTATGGTTTATACTATAAGAAGAATAAAAAGTTTGAGCTAAAAGCCTACACTAATATTGATGATAGGAAGAGCACCAATGGAGGATTATTTTTCTTAGGTAGAAGACTTGTTACATGGACAAGCAAGAAGTAGATTTTTACTTCACAATCTACTACTGAAGCAGAGTATGTTGTTGATGCTATCAATTACACAAACATTGTATGGATCAAGCAACTTCTAAAAGGAATGAAGGAAGAAATCACTAAACCAGTGAGACTTTATTGTGATAATACAAGTGTTATAAATATATCAAAGAATCTTGATATGCATAGAAAGACAAAGAACATTGTAATAAAGTATCATTATGTAAGGGAGTTGGTTCAAGTCAAAGAGGTGAAGATGGAATATATCAACACAAAAGAGAAAATTGTTGATATCTTCACCAAAGCATTACCAAAGGATGCTTATGAGTATTTGAGATTTAAATTAGGGGTGATACCCCTATCAAAGGCTATGTAAAAGATAGAGGGAGTCTCCTGCATCAAACAAGCTAACATTCATTTCATACAAATTGATGCAGTGGATTTTACTTTAGGAAATTGCCTAAAGTAATCACATAACTAAAACTTCAAATCAATCACAAGAAAGGTGATAGAGGGATCAAATTTAAGAGCCTGCAAAAGCTTATATCTACATATGCAAAAGATGCCAAGTGTTAAGTATATGTCTTTGGCATTGTTGTCAAAGAGGGAGAAAGTACAAGAAACTAATCAAGTGCATACTAATCAAGGGAAGATGTTCAAAGTAGAAAAATTCAGAGGGAGAAACTACACTGAGAGAAAGCACAGTGAACTAATTAGTGCACAAGAGGAACAATGAAGTGAGAGCACATCATCAAAAGATTAGAAGACTAAGAAAGAAAGAGGGAGTTAGTAGAAAACAAAAGAGGGAGATATTATGATCCATGACACAAGAGAATCAGACAAGTTTGACTAGTTGATCAGTTTAGTTTTCCATCAATGCCAAAGAGGGAGATTGTTGATATATGATTGAAAAGATCATTGGAGTTAGAACATTGTTGTAAGAAGTATTTTCAATCATTGTTTTGTCACTTATGTCGAAATTTCTATATGTTGGTAAGAAAATTGCTTATATGTTTCAAGCACTATTACTTAGTTGATTGATGAAGAGGATTTGATCAACAAGATGTAACAAGTGTACCTAGAAGAAAGGTTGAGTTATGATTATGTATTGAAGTGCAAGAATCAATTAAGAAAGTGATAACATAATGTATTAATGATCTACTTGGGGTTACAAAATGTTTGGCTACACTTAGAAAGTTCAAATCAAAAGGGTTGAACAAAGTTCATTTGCTAAGCTTGAGCAAGTTGATAGAAGGTGTCGAGTAAAGTTAGTACAAGCCAAGCAAAATGATAGTTGGAGCCAAGTGAAAGCATTTTCTAGTGGATGTCGAGCAAACTAATAGGTGCCAAGAAAGTTAATAGATGCTAAGTAATTTTCAATATGCGTTGAGCACTAGAAAAATCTAGTTGATGTTGGATGATTTTACAATAGATGCTAGGTAACACAGTATGTGTTGAGCATTAGTAAATTGATAATGCCAAGCTAATGTATTATAAAAAAGATCAAAGATTCACCAAATAAAAGCTAACAAGTTTATTTTCTTGGAACTTGTGAATCAAGAGGAAGATAAGATCGATGATTTGGAGGCACATAATCTTATGTAAACCATTTTGGAGGTGAATTCAAATGGATTCTAGGAAAAGTTTTTAGAAAAGAAAAGATATGGGGTAGATACATTGTATCCTACCTAATTCATCAAAAACCTAATTTTTGAGATGGATATTGAGTGGGAAAAAGAGTTCTAATTCCCTATATCTAAGTATGCCTAATCATAAAGCAAAGGGGGAGAGGTCAGAATGATTTTGGATGTGAAAATCAGACAAGGTGAAGGAAGAAGGGTTTGCTTCATCAAGTGGCACAAGACGAGAAGTCTGCAATGGAGAACTAAGAAAGAAGACTTAATGAGGATGAATGCTTGAAGGGTGAACAAGTTGTCAGAATTGCAAAGATAGGAAGCCAAGAAGAGATGATGACTAAATAGTGATATTTAATCTACAAGTAAAGGTTGCAAGTTGTATTAGATCAAACTCTACTATTACTCTCTAACAATTGTATCTAATTAGGGTAAATCCTTTGGAGAAAGGCTGCCTTAATAGTCATTGGAAAATCCTTTAAGAGGTTGGCATTCCAAGTGAATGACCTAAAGTCCTCTAACAAGGCTCACTTTTAATAGGGTGATTTAAATCCCTTAACTGGGTCACATTTAACAGTGTGTGTTGTAACCTTTTATAGGGCATCACTTCAAAAGAGTGAGAAAGGAGTAGCATGTTATTGGTGGTTTTTCCCAAATTGGGTTTACACATTAAATCATTGTGTCATGTGTACCAATGGATGTGTTTTTTTTATGCTTTACATTGATGCATGTTAGTTTAACAATAACATATAAGTTTCAGTTTACACACAATGAATGCATGCATGGTTAAGAAAGTTTTATGGGTTCATTGAATTGTAAAAGTTTTATTTGGACATTTGGAACTTGAATAACTGATTCACCCCCCCCAACCACTTATTCTAAATAATTCCAACACTATTAACCACTTCAATTTGACCATTGGTTTGGGAATTGTAAGCTGAACCAAAAGGAATATTTGCACCAAGCTTTCTCCACAATTTTTTCCAAAAATGGATCATAAATTTAACATCCCTAGTCGACTATGCTTAGTAGAAGTCCATAAATCCTCATAAACTCTTTGAAAAATAGATGGGAAATATGACTTGCATCATTAGTTGTCCTACATGGGATGAAATGCCCCATTTTACTGAGTCTATCAACAACAACATAAATGTTATTGCACCATTTCTTGGTCTTGAGAAAACCTACAATAAAATTCATACTTACGTAATCCCATGAACTATTTGGAATTGGTATATTCTAATAAAGACTTGCATTTCTCATTCCACCTTTGGATTTCATGCATACCATACACTAGTCCACATACTTAATCACATCCTTCACCATCTTGGGCCAATAATACAACCTTTGCACCAATTCTAAGGTTTTTCTCACACCAAAGTGTTCACTTAGGCTTCCATTATGCTTCTCCTATATTAGGTTATCTCTCATTGAAGCCTTTGGTACACACAATTGGTTATCCTTGAATAGAAATCTATTTTGCAAAGTATATTCTAAAAATTTGCTATGAAAATAATTCTCAAAATAAATGCATACCTTGTAGGCTTCAGCAAAGTCCTCATCTTCCTTATAGTGATTCTTAAATCTCTCTATCCCAATTCTTTACAGTTGAATCTCTTGGACTGTCATGACCCTTCTACTCAATGCATCTTCCACTTTATATAATTTCCCCTTCTTATGCTTGATTGTGAAGGTGAAGTCCTACAAATACTCAGTCCACTTCAAATGTTTGTTGCTCAACTTGTCTTGAATGTTGATGTAGCTAAGAGCTTGGTTATGTGTAAACACAAAAAATTCTTTGGGCAAAAAATAGTGTCTCCACTTCCTAAGACACTGAAATAAGGCATAGAGCTCTAAGTAATAATATGAATACTTCTTCTTAGCCTCATTACATTTCTTAGTATACAAGGCTACTGGCCTACCTTCTTGACTCAAAACCCCACCTACTGTTAAGCCACTTGCATCACATTCTAGGGTGAATAGTTTTTCAAAACTAGCTAATTTTAGGATAGATTGAGTAGCTACTTGTTTCTTCAACATGTCAAATGACTTCTCATCTTCTAAAATCAACTTAAACTTCGACTTGACTCAACCCTTTATAGTATCAAGTAAAGTTACAAAAAAAAATACCACCAAAATTCCTAATGAATTTCCTATAGAATTGGGATAATCCATGAAAAATTCTTACCTCAATAGATGTGGTGGGTGTTGGCCAATCTAGTATAGCAAAAATCTTCTCCTTGTCCATCTTCCATGTTCCTTGGGACACTACAAAGCCTAGGTATGCAAGTTCTTGTTTGAAGAAATGACACTTGTGATATCCCCATTTTGACATATATAATTTAGTAATTAATAAATATAATATATAAAGTTTATAATATTAAAATGATTAATAAAGTATATAAATTAAAAATATAAATTATTATATATCATATATATTATCATACATACATTATATATATTAGATATTTTAATATACTATTGAATATAATATATATATATATATGTATATATATATCAATACTATGATATATAAAATTAATGATGATATCACTATAGATATAATATATGTTATTAAACATATATAAATAATATAATATATGACATTATTAATATAAATATATATTATTAATATAATATAATTAATATTATGAAAAGACGTGACTCCTAGAATTGAAAACTATATATACATAGAGAGTTTTAATATTGAGGGATATATGATATGAAGGGAGAAATGGAGAAAGGAGAAAATATATGCATAGTAAGGTTATAAACCCTAATGTACTAATTGGGGACATTACAAGTGGTATCAGAGCATGATCCTACCATCATGTCGAGCAGAAATATGCAAAAATCAAACAAGAGAGGGATAACAGAATATCCATCAAGCAATCACAAGAAAAAGGACATCATGATTCAGTTAAGTAGGAAGAACTACTGTGCAAGAGAAGGAGAATCTCCTGAATCATAGATATCAATGAATAAGGGAAGATATAGTAAAAAGACAAGGAGCAATGATAATTAGTATGTTGCACACATGAAGGTCAAGCCAACAATTATCTTAGATCAGCATTGCAATCAGAATTAAAAGGATGGGTGGAACACTTTTCTTTCTCATCTCGGATAGATACTTGGACAAAACTTAGAAGGGGAAAGAGAAAAATTATAATTGATAGTAGGGTAGTTATTGTATACATTTTTCTCATTACCCACACAAAGTGTGGTAGATACTTGTGGGCATTGAAATACATTAAGGCAAGTAGAGAAGTTGATAGTTCATCCCAAGAGAACTAATTATACATCTAAAATGATAGAGAGATTTAACAATGGATCACAAAAGACATGTAAGGAGTAGAACAATCATCTAAAATATAGCTGTAGTTTTGATTATATTCAACAAAAAAATACAGTTAATGCACCATGCTTCTCAAGATTGCTGGCTAGCTTTTCTTCATGAAGTCTTTTCAAAATTGCCTCAACATGTTTGATATGGTCCTCTTTAGTCTTGCTATATATGAGTATATCATCTAAGTACACCACCACAAATCTTCATGTGAAGTCCTTGATCACTTAATTCATGAGCCTCATGAATGTGCTAGGATCATTTGAAAGACCAAATGGCATTACAATTCATTCATAAAGACCATCAGTAGTCTTAAATATTGTTTTCCATTCATCTCCCTCCTTTATCCTGATTTGGTGATAACCACTTTTCAAATCCAACTTAGTGTAATATGTAGCTCCTCCAAGACAATCCATAAGGTCCTCAATCCTAGTTATGGGAAACCTATACTTGATTTTGATCCTATTGATGGCTCTTAACTTTGTAAGTAATCTCCATTTTCCCCCTTTCTTAGATGCCAACACAACAGGGACTACATATGGTGTTATGCTCTTTTGTATCATACCTTGATCCATCAATTCTTGTACTTGTCTTGCCAATTCTAAGTTTTGATCTAGAGTGAGCTTGTATGTTACTTTATTTGATAAGGAGGCACCTAGAACAAAGTAAATTTGATGACTTATAACCCTCCTAGGAGGTAGGGTAGTTGGAGTAGCATCACTCACTGTGCCCTTGTAATTTTCAAGAAAAGTTTGGACTTCAACTGGTTAGGATTCCTTGACTGCATTTTCTTTTGCTATAGACTTCAATGCTACTACATAACTCTAACGTTCCTCATCTCTAAGATCTTTAAAAAATTCTTTACAACTAAACAATAGTACACTAGGTACCTTAGACAGTGATTCCTCCTCTTCCAACAAAGATTGAATTTTAAAGGTCTTACCTCCCTTTTTGAAGGTTATGGCTTTAGCTCTTCCATCATACACAACCTCCCAATTAAATTTCCAAGTCCTACCGAGAAAAATATGGCAAGAATCCATGGGAAAAACATCACACAACAATTTGTCCTTGTATCTTGCTATGGAAAAATCCACCCAAGCTTGCTTATTAACAAGATGCTCTACCCTTTGTTAAGACAAGTATTCATGTAGGGGTTGTCATGAGGTATCTTCTAAAATTTTAATTTAGTAATAGCCTCCTCTAATATCACATTATCAGTGGACCCTGAATCCACCACCACTTAGCACACTTTCCCAAGGATTTTGTATTTTATCCTAAAAAGGGCCTTTCTATGTCTAGGTTCACCAGGAGCTAGTTGTTTGATTAGCACTCTCATAAACATGATATTCTCTTCCTTATCTAACTCAATATTATCCATTTCAAACTCCTTTCTATAGTTGTCCTTTTGAACATATGTCATTTTTTTTATCTTGGTTAGAAGAAGAGCATTTTTTAGGACACCTATAGGCAAGGTGGCCTAGTTGACCATAATTAAAGAATTTCATACTTACAAATTATGAGTTTGATCTACCTAGTCCTATTCCCCTATTGGATCCCCCTTTATTACCTCTTCCTCTATTATAACCACCTCTTGAGGAGTTTTCACCAGTCTTCTCTGTGAGCTTGCTCTCACCTTGATTCTTCTACTCACTACCTCTACCTAGGTAGCCTCCTCTTTGTTCTATCTGATTTCTACCCTTGCCTCTATCCTTGGAGTTGGAATCCTCTTTCCTTTTTTTCTTTTCCACCACCTTTAGAGCTATTTGATAGTACCTTTGGTTAGTGGTAGGTTCCCATAAACTAAGCTCCTCTTGTACATGCCATGTCAAACCACTTAAATATCTAGCCACTTTGATTGGCTCTTCTTCTTTCTTTCTAGATCTCAGACATAGCCTCTGGAATTCCTTAGTATAAGAGGTTACATATAAGTCTTTTTTCTTTAGTCCTTTTCTTCTTTTGTGGAGTTTTATCTCAAAGTCTTGAGGTAGGAAATTCTCTTCACTTTAGTGACCATAGCATTCCAATTAGTTATAGGTGTCTTGCCCATGCGTTGCCCCACTTTTCATCCTATACCCATTATGCAAAGTGAAAAATAGTCTTGTGTCTCAATTAGGTTTAGGTATGTCTAAGTTGGTTTCTTTTCCCAAGAGAAAAGTCTCTCCATCATATTTTCACATTCCTTCTTCTCCCGCATTACATAACTAGGTGGGTTTTCCTTGTTGTCATGAGTTTGTGGGTAGTCTAAGATCCTTTTCGATGGAGATTCTTAGTTTTTATGATGATATTCAAAAAGTCATTTCCAAGAAAGAACTTTCTCACAACTCATTATAGTTTACACACAAAGAAAATGAAGTCTATAGAAAACCTAGCATCAGCTTCTCCTTGGTGGATTTTTGCACTGCATAGGTGATTTTTTGTAGAGGCCAACAAAAGAGGAATACAAGCTAGAACGAGGAAATGAGTCAGTTTATGGATGGATTATTCTTATGTTGTAGTATTCTACCTCAAGAGTTACTCATAAATCATTAGAATGATCAGAATAGCATCTCGTAGAAAATTCTAAAGAAGCCTCTCCACTACGAGTTTTCGACATGGGAAGTCAATTTTTTGAGAAAGGTGTTTGTAAGAGAGAAAAGCAAGTAAGTGGTCTCCTCTTTTTATTTTTGTAGCTCTTTTGAGACTTTCTAAAGTCTAGAGACATATTATCTTAAAAGGCTAAGTGAAAATAAGAACAAGGGCAGAAAAAAAGAAGTTTCCTTCTCTGTAGCAGGTTTTCAACCCCTTGAAATGATTTTCTGCATCCATTGAAAATCACTTCTGCAAACATGTTGAGCTTACAGATCAATCATAGGATGCTTAAAAAACATAATGGAATCTAGTTGATCACATTTAGGAAGGAATCTTGAGTAGAATTTGGTTGGGCAAATTTTTCCCATGGAGTACTCCATTCTTAATTCTCCAAAACTTGGTGAAAAATGGCAAAGTAAGTCTATAATAAAGGAAAGTAACCATTAGGCCAATGGGAATAGTGAAATGACATGCAAAAATCCATTAGAAACTCCTGCAATTAATGATCTAATTGATTTATCCTTTAATTCACTCGTGTGGTACGGATCTTGAAGATTAACAGATGGATTGATATTTCTATATAGAGATGAACATAACTAATTTTTAAACTACTGCTTTCTTATTTGAACTGTTATGCTGTCAAATTGTAAAGTGATTTCAGAATTCTCGCAATTACAAAGCCCTACTCTCTATACTATTTTCAATTAAAAAATTTGCAATCCATCTCTATCTCAGTTAAGATGGCAACAAGATTTGTTGGTTTTGATGGACTGGGTGGGATTAAGTCAACATTGCAAAATGTTATAGATACTTCACTCTATTTCTCCAAAATGCAAGATTTCCAAAGGAGCTTTAAGATGGAGCCAATCCACCCAATAATAGACAAACTAGGAGAAAGTAGGTTAGTGGAAGTAGCTAGGTTTTCAGTAGCAATTCAAGCCCCTCAGCTGATTGTTGAATGCATTAACCATTACAATTTGGATACTAAACAAATTTTGTTGCTAGATCATATAGTTTTAATCTCAATTGATTGACAAACTGTAGTCAATTGCCTCTAGATTCTAGAATGGGAGGAATTTTTTGAATTGACCATGGGAGGAGCCATGTCTGAGTTTTCCTTGAAGAAGATGGTGTGCTAGAAGGAAATCATGAGGTCTTGGTTCCAAAAACCATGAGGACCTAAGAGCAAGGTTCCTAAAACTCTTTTCAGCACTGATCTTAAGCATGAAATTATGGACATCCTGGTTCTTTTACATTGGTTTAAAGGTGAGGTAGAAGTACTCAATTTTTTAGAACAATATTTCTTTTTACTGCAAATCGTCTGTTCAGACACACATTATGTTGATTGGGCATATGAGGATAGTGAACATCTATCCAAAACTTTGAGTGCTACAAAATTCTACAATACCTTCTACATGTCCTCTTTCCTAATTTATATGTTGGCTTCTTTACAATTATGGTTGGGCCTC
The DNA here is from genome assembly GCA_028749045.1 of Cupressus sempervirens. Lineage (NCBI taxonomy): Eukaryota > Viridiplantae > Streptophyta > Pinopsida > Cupressales > Cupressaceae > Cupressus > Cupressus sempervirens. The sequence continues at coordinate 535,423,782 of CM053787.1, read as the reverse complement.
CCCAAAAGAGAGGATTTTCTTGATGATGTAAAAAGTTATGAATTTTATTTGTACTTGCAGTTACAGAATAGTTATGCAGAATACATCAAGGTTAATGACTCTTTTACAATGAGAATTTGCAAGGAGCTACAAGGATGCCTAAAGAGGAGGTTTAGCCTAGAAGCAATTGAAGACATCATCCAATTTGGAAGCTATTTCATTCAATTCTCATTCTTTTCATATTTGCGACTTTCAACTTTTGATGGATTTCCTCTAAAGCTACCTAGATACCCAAGTGACATGATCATGCTCATAGAGATCATAAGACAAGCTATCCAAGTAAATGTGTTGAGCCCCAGTCTAAGGAAGAAGGGATATGAGTTCCCCATGAAGGTTGGGGCTTATAGTTGTGATTCTCGATCTCAGGCTAAACACATTCTCAAAGCATTCAAGAGAAAGTACAAATTGGAGGAATATGAAGTTATGAGGCCTATGTTCGACCCAAATGGATATGCAAGGGAGGTGCTTCACAAAAGGAGTGTGATCAAACACGTTGTACACTCGAAAGTGTCCCTCTCTAAACCCTTCTATCCAAATGATTCCATGAGTTTGGAATGCTTGGATGCCAACTTAGAGCTCCCTATCCACAGAGTGCAAGAAAGTGACCATTTTTAGGTGATTACACATGTCACCACTCTGGAAGATTATTGGGTAGATTGCAGAGATGAGTTGGAGAGCCATGATCCTACATTTACCAGACTCATGGTGGAACAAATAAAGATACATGGTGTTGATCTGAATGTAGAGGGATTAGAGGATAATGGTCAAAACATGTATAGCAATACATATCTTACTAAATTAAGAGGAGTTCCTATCAATTTTGAGCCATATGTAGACATGGAGGAGAGTCTCGATATTATGATGGCAAGGATAATCAAAAGAACTAGGAAGTAGGTTGAGTGGATAGCTAGAAAGAGCCAAAGTAAGGGTGCACCCACTCAAGCCTCTCTAGCAGCTACAATGCCTACTTCATCTTAGAGTGTTACAATGGGTGTGACCATAGCTTCCACCCAAGGACAAGCTCAACCTATGGGTGAAGGTGATCAAACCCTAGACAAGAATGTTCCTATAGCCCCAACATGTCATGATGGATCCTTACCAGTTATAGGAACCCGGACTGGCACTGAAGAGAAGAAAGTAGAAGAACCAAAGGGCAGTGCTCCTTCCCTAGTACCTTCCCCACATATTACTGCCATTCCATCTCCTCACACTAAACATATTCCTTCTCTGCATACCACTCCAATCCCATCCCCTCATCATAGCCCCGTGCCATAAGCAAGTGCTCCCTTTTTGAAACCAGGTGGTTCCCCCATACAAATAGTGGACTTAGGGGATGGAAAAATTAGCACCAATGAGTCAACAGAATTGGATGAAGAGATGAGGAAGACTTTAGAGATGGAGAAAGACCAGGCTTCTTCCAAAGTCATCTCCAAGGATTCAAAGAATCCTTTCTCTTCAACTATTGTGGCCATGACTCTAGTGAAGAAGAAGATGTTCAGCATTGAATTTCTTAGAATAGCTTCCAAGGTGATAGGAACTAACTCTTGGCTAGAAGATACTTTGGAGAGGAAAAGAAAGAGAAAAGATGAGGGTGTTTCTACAAAAGAAATTGTGTCCCTCCTGGTTCATTCTAGGACTGCATTGAAAAAGGTTAAGAAGCATAAGACTTTGTCCATACTTGGACAAGATCCATAAATAGGGCACCTAACAATGGAGATAGCAAAGTCAAACAAAGGAGGGAGAATTAAGGGTATGACTCCTAAGGATTTTACTTTCCATTCAATAGACCTGGGGGAAGCCAGTATGATACAAAGGTTGGCTTATGGAGATCGAGCAATGAAGTGATAGAAGGACAATTAGAGAGTCTCAAATTTTCCAAGATCAAGATGAAGGCAGAAACAGAAGAATTGAATAAGTTCATTAGATAACTAGTCACTCCACTAGCAACTATTTCTAGAATGTTTGTGACTCAAAGTCCTAGTGCAGCTGAAGGAAAAGCTCTCATTTCCCAGCTCTAGGAAGATAGGCACCATGGCCAAATCGGGAGTGAGTGGATTGAGAAACTCAAGTAAGAAGGAGTTTCTCTCATAGATCAAATTGGGAATGTTATCCTTAGATTGGAAATAGAAAAAGATAACATATTATCTAACAGTAACACTATGGCTGAAGAAAGAGTTAGGTGTGATAAATGTCTCTCCCTCTTAAAGATGATCATGCATATGAAGGCTAAGGAAGTAGTTGAAGCTAAGATTCTAAAAAAGGGGAATGAACCTTTGTTTGAATGGTTCCAAAGTATGTAGTTTAAGCTTGAAATGATTCAAGAAGCTAAGAAAGGGCTCAGAGAGATAGAAGATAAGATAAAAAAGACCCAAGATAGAGGATTTGAATTGATGAGAGGGCTACGCACTAACTCTCAAACTAGTGGTCAAGGAAAATACCTCATTAGAGTAGAAGTGATGAAAAGAAACTTCTCAACCTATTTAGATAATTTGTTCACAGTGGCATCCAACAACCAAAACTAAACTAAAGAACTCCAAGTGCCTAGTGGATGGATACATGTGGCTGTGATGGAGTTGTTAGATCAGTTGAATAGCATAAAAGAGTTGGCAAGGGAACATGCAAAATGGCTTTTGAGATTCACTAATATACATGTGCCCAATCATGAGGAATTGATCCCAATAATGGTTGCCACGAAGTCATATAGAGCGAAAATGGAAAAGGGAAAGAAGCCTAAATTATTCATATGATGCCCTCTTTTTGTTTTCTTTCATAATTTTGTAATATGACAAACTGGCATCTTTCCATTTGTCACCCTCAGAAGATGAACTAATTAAACTTCCATTGTAATGGTCATCTCAAAAAACTCTATATGTATGAATCACAAAGATTAATGGAAAGTCAAAAATTTTTTGGTGTGAAGTACTTTTTTTTGTAGAGACAATTGAATGGTATTTTATGTCAATTATTTTCTATTCTATTAGGTATTGTATTTAGTTCATGTTTCTCTTTTTGTTTTACTAGGAATAAAGGAAGAACAAAGCTTCCCCCTTTATTTCAAGGCAACAGATGAGTGTGATAAATATTGTTATAGTTTCATTTGACGAAAATATTCTATTAGTATTTTTAATTTATTAGTTATAGTTTAGGTTTGAATTTTCTTAGTTTAGCATCAGTTGATTATGTGGATGAGATTTGCAGACTCATAAGATGTGTGGGTACATGAATCTATCCTAGTGTTGAGAAGTTTTATTCTACCTGAGTTGGATTTTATTTAGGTCTAGCTTAGTTATACCTCTACTATTCTCAGGTTAAGAACATACCCCAAAGTAGTTTAGGAGGAAAACAAAATTCATTGCAAATTCATTTCAAGGAGTTGTACCTACCAATTCAGAGGAAAGCTAGTACATTCATAGAGAGCTTTCCAACTATTTATGATTAGATATTGTTCTGAATTGGGCATTAAAGAGTGATAATCCAAAAGAACAAATTTGTTTACCAACAAATTTTTGGTGACTCTACTAGGGAAAATGAACAGTCACTTGATCAAAAAGCCTATGTCATGAGGAAAAATGGTACTACCTCATGAAAATATAATTCCAGTGCTCCAACCTAACCTTGGTTTTCAGGATGACCAAGAGGATATAATTTCATCCCTTAACACATTTTTTTGGAGGCATAGAAGGAATACTAAACATTACAGGAATTCTAATTTGGTATTAGAAGAAGAAGAAAGAAGAGCTGAAGCCTTGGAGAGAGCTATTCAAAGGAGAGATATCCAAAGAGTAGAAAGACAATTGAGACAAGTAGCTAAGAGATAAACTAGATCAAGCATCCTAGAATAGTTTAGATTCCTCAGAAGTACCAAGGAACAGGGTGTGCAAGATTGTATCTTTAATAAACTCATAGAGCTTAGTTTTCCTATTTTAGACATTCCAAAGTAGAACAATGAAGGTGAAAGCCAAAGCAGACCCCCTTCCCCTATTAGAAATCAAGATGTTAGCACTTCACATTCCATGTGTCAGGTGTTAGCACTTCATAGAGTTACTACCCCTCTAGTTGTTAATTTTCTGCCTTATACTACTAGGACAATCATGGCTGCTCCATGGGCAGCAACAAGACCCTTAGCATTAAATGCTTATCATCCACTTCTGGCTGGTTTGAGGAAATTTTTTCCTAAATTCTCAAGTGATGGGAAATTCATTACAGATAAACACATTAAAGCTTTCTTCACAACCACTCATATCTTAGGGGTGGGACATGAAGATGTGGTTGTAAGGTTGTTTGTAGAGACCCTCATAGACATGTAGTGGACTGGTTTTACCATCTAGAAGATAGCTCAAAAACTGATTGGGATACATTGAGGATAGCCTTTGAGACAAGATTTAAGACCAAAAAAGATGAACATGACCTGCTAACATAGTTGACTTCAATTAAGAAGCAACCAACTATGAGCGTGAGGGATTTCATTGCCAAATTCAATAAGATTATCAGTAGAATTCTAGTTGCTAACAGACCCACACTTGGTAATTTGAAAACTTTTGTTATTAGTGCAATGCCTCTAGATGTCAATTATGATTTAAGGAGGGTGCATCCCATGGATCTAGCTAACACACAAAAGAAGGCAATTGAATGTGAGGATGATTTTATTTCTATGAGAAAATGGAAACAAGAACTTCAAACTAAAGGGAGTTCCAATAATACCACATCATCAAAGGAGATGATTCAAAAGTTCTCTAATGAGCTAGTAGCAATGAAGAAGTAGTTACCCAGATTTAGTAGCTCTTATTAATGGAACTACCAAAATTCACCAGGAAGAAGTAATGAAAGTAGATTTTTATAGCTTACAAGTTCACAACCCAGGTTGCAAATTGAGGTAGCACCAAAAAAAGGAAATATGTGCATCTTTCATTTGACCACAAATCATGATAGCAAGAGCTACTAGGAGACATCCCACATGTTGCAGTTGTTATCCACTAATGAATTAAAGACTACATCTCCTTGTTTACAACTAGATTACAATCCAAGTGGAAACTCTGGAAATTTATTCTTGGAATACAAATCAAATTCTAAATCAAAAGGTGAGTGTTACGCAACCATTGATGGAACTTCATACATAGTGCTTACTCATGGACAAATGTTGAAGAATCAATCCTCTAGTCATATTCACAAGAATGATTCTAGTCCTTTGATAAGTAATACACATGCTAATCAAGGAACAACTACTACACAAACATGTAAGGATAAGACATCCTTTGATTTCATTCAATTTTGCCAAGAGTCAAAAATTCAAATTTCCACTATTGATTATTTAAAGTCACATCCTTCTAAGTTAAAAAGATTGGTAGACTAATGTAGAGGAAGTACATCAGATGCAAATTGCAATGTAATGGTGGAGAAGGAGGATGAAACCTTGACATCTGGTTTGTTTAACCAAGAAGACTCTATAGTTCTAGCGATGTCCCCAAGGCAAAAACCTAAGCCTTTTTTATATTTGATTGTATATTAATGGATGTAAACTCAGTAATTGTATAATAGATTCAAGAATATCAGATAATTTTATACCTTATTCCATAGCCAAAGCCTTGGGACTCAATCTCACTAAAGTACATGGAAGATGCTACTTGATGGATGTTAAACAAATTCCCTTGCTCGGGCAGATTAAAGACGTTCAAGTAGCTTTAGCTTCTCACCCAGAAAAGAAGCTCCTATTTACTATTCTAGTAGCTAATTTTCTAGCCAATTATGGACTCCTTTTAAGTAGAAGTTTTTTCCAAGATGTGGGTGGAGAAATAAAGCTAGACTACTCTCAAGCGGTGATACCTATTGGAAATAAAAATGTCAAACTAGAACCTAAGGAGAAGGCAAAGTTCATAGTTTTGAAATTAGATGACCCCAAAGCTTATATTCTCTATCAAGAGCTAGAATTTGGCAACCACATGTTGTTTACTGAAGAGGGCCTGGATGGACAAGTAGATGAGAGTCAAAGAAAGGAAGTTTTAAAAGGAAATAGAGATGCATCGGGTATATGGACACTTGAATTGGATGGAAGTTGTGCCACCTCTAGATCTGGAGTAGGTATAATATTGATTTCTCTAGAAGGAGAACCTAAGCCTATGGCTTTCAAATTAGAATCCGAGAACACAATTAACACCACCAAATATGAGGCCTTATTACTAGGAATAATATCAACAAAAGAAAGAGAGATAAAGGTTTTAAAAGCTCAAGGTGATGTAGAGCTTGTTGTAAAATACGTAAAAGGACAATATTTTGTTAGAAATCACAAGCTGAAGAATTACAAAAATAGAGTCTAGGATGAGATTGAAGGTTTGGATGCCTTCTCTATTGAAGCGGTCCCAAGAGAGATGAATACCAAAGCTAATTCCTTAGCAGTCACTGCCTCCCTATTACTTCCTCACCCAAATTTCAAAGATAAGAAGTACCAAATCAAAATTATGTATCAATCTATGGTTCCAGATACCATAGAATCATGGCAAGTATTTAATGATGATAAGAGTCTGTAGATGTTCTTTGAGAATGATAAGTCTAGTTTTGAGCAAGAATCCAGTGGAGATAATCATGAAAATTCTTGTGTGGATGGGGAAGAGAATCAAAATGGAGAGGTTCTTCTAAAAGGTAACATTATTCCCCCATATTTTGTAGCTTTAGAGAAACTGTTTAATAGACATGACACTTACATAAAACAAAAGAGAGTAGAAAAGGGGTCAACAATGGGTGAATATGAAGGAGTTAACATTGGAGATATTCATAATCCCAAACTGATTAAGATCGGGAAGTGTTTTTTTCCTAAAGAGAAAGAAGCCGTAAAGAAACTATTTATGGAATATAGAGATGTTTTCACTTGGAGCTATGAAGATTTGAAAAGTTATAGAGATGGGAAGGTAAAACACCAAATCCCACTGAAGTTTGATGCAGTTCCTTTTCGGCAAAAAAAAAGGAACTACAATCCTAAAGTTGTTGATGCCATTTTCTAAGAAGTAGATAAGATGTTAAAAGTGAGAATCATTTATCCCATTCATCATTCCACCTAGATAGCCAATATAGTACCTGTCCAAAAGAAGCATGAAGAAATAAAAATTTGTGTTGATTTTCGCAACCTAAATCAAGCATCCCTGAAAGATAACTTTTCTCTTCCTAATATGGATTATTTATTGCAAATAGTAGTAGGATATAAAATGATGTCTATGCTTGATGGATTCTCATGTTATAATCAGGTCGAAGTAAAGGAGAAAGACTAGCATATGATGGCATTCACTACCCCTTGGGGTATATTTGCATATTGTAGAATGCCTTTTGGACTTATCAACACTGGTGCTACATTCCAAAGGTGCATGAGTAAGACATTCACTAATTTGAAAGATCAAATCATAGTCATATACCTGGATGACCTCACCATGTTCTCGAGAAAAAGGAAAGATCATATGGAAGATTTGAGGAAAGTTTTGCAAAGATGTAGAGAGCATGGAATTTCTCTCAATCCCAAGAAGTCATTTTTCTATGTAATGGAGGGCAAACTCCTAGGTCATATAGTGTCCCAGGAAGGCATTAGGATCGACCCTGAATGGGTAAAGGCTATTCAAAGATTGAGCTTTCCTTCAAATAAAACAAGAGTTAAATCTTTCTTTGGATAGGTAAATTTCCTCAGAAGGTTTGCGCTTGATTTTGCGGAAACAACAAAACACATAGTGGATATGATGAAAGGAAGTTCAAATTTCAAACAAAATGAGGTAGGAAAGCAAGCCTTTTAAGATATAAAGACTACTATTTCTAATGCCCCAGTGTTATGTCATCCAAATTATCAATGAAATTTCATCATCTATTGTTATGCTTCTGTACACACCCGATCGGCCATACTTATGCAAAAAAATGATGAGGGTGTACAAGCCCCAATAGCTTTCATGAGCATACCTTTGAAGAATCATGAATTGAAATATTCATAGATTGACAAGCATGCCTTTGTAGTAGTTAAAGCCCTTAAAATATTTCAATTTTATATCTTGCATTCACATTCTATGATCTTTGTCCTAGATGTAGCAGTGAAGAGTGTATTGACAGAATAGGATGTGGGCTATAACATCAGAGGAGCATGGGTAGCAAAGATACAAGAGTATGATATAGAAATAAAATCTACTAGGCTAATAAAGGGAAATTCTTTGTGCAAAGTAATTGCAGAAAACAAGATAACTAAAGAATCAGAACAATTGGAGGAGAAGCAGTTAGTGTTGGCTGTAGGCCTTATGATTCATGGTTTGAAAATATTTCTTATCTATTGATATATGGTGAATGCCCAGAAGGCTTAAATGCAAAACAAAGGTGAGATCTCAAATTGAAAGCAGCTAAGTATGTGATTTGGGATGGTAAGCTATTCAAAAAAGCCATTGATGACACTTTCCTTAGGTGTATAGACAAACAACAGCAAGAAAAACTATTGAAAACATTTCATGATGAGGCTTGTGGAGGTCATTTCTCATCTTTAGTCATAGCTTTTAATATACTAAGGTAGTCTTATTACTAGCTTGGGATGTTTAAAGATGCGTACACTTGGGTAACGAAATGCGAGAAGTGCAAGATGTTCTCTGAATGTCCTCAATTAGTCACTTTAGCATTGAGACCTATTATCATTGAAGGACTGACCTTTTTAGCAATGGGGTCTCAATTTTATTGGTCTGATTAGTCCTACATCTAGTGTTGGTCATCAATATGTGATAACTGTGACTGACTATTTCACCAAGTGGGTGGAAGCTAAAGCTACTAAGAAAATTTCTTTCGAAGTGGTGTGTGAATTCATAAAGGAGAGCATATTGGTCAAATTTGGTGTTCCTATTAAATACGTAATGGATAATGCATCTTATTTTTCTTTGATTGAAATTATTGACTTGTGCTTTGAGTATGGGCCAAGCTAAGTCAAGTAATATGAATCTAATGAATACTGTTAAGAAATTGGTTTTAGATCATCAAAAGAATTGGCACAAAAAGATTCATGAGGCATTGTGGGCAGATAGAGTGACACCCAAGAGGGAAATTGGCATATCTCCTTTTGAATTGGTTTACAGAATTGAAGTTAATCTTCCTTTACCTCTAGAATCAGCCACGAATAAACCAAGAATAGTAATCAGAGATGATGTTTTCAAGGATGGTTTAGAAAAGAGGACCCTGTACTTGAGTAAACTCAAAGAGAAAAGGAAGGAAATCATAGACCACATCACACAACACCAGATGCAAGTGAAAGATATCTTTGATAAGAGAACAAGACCGTGGAAGTTCATGGTGGAAGATAGTGTGTTGCTCTGGGATAAGTGAAGTGCTCTGAAAGGAATGCATAAGAAGTTTGATGCTTTATGGAAAGGCCGATTCAAGATTCACCAGGCATTTGAAAACAATTCTTTCAAATTGGCATATGAAGATGGTGAAGTACTACCCCTGACCTATAATGGCCATGATTTGAAGCTTTATCAAATTGCTAACTAAAAATAGGTAACCCCTGTATTTGTATTATAGTTAGGCTTAGTATCTCCTTATGTTTCCTAGTTAATCCTTTCCCTTTGCTTTTGTTTTTTTGTTCTCTATTTCATTGTATTTTGTTGTGTTGCCACCTTTTTTTTCCTTTTTTTTCACCTTCTTTGCAAAACTAGAGATTTTGAGTTCCTTGCTCGAGTATGATCGACCCAAGTCCCCAGTCAGAGCTAATTCTTGCCCCACTTTTCATCCTATACCCATTATTCAAAGTGAAAAATAGTCTTGTGTCTCAATTAGGTTTAGGTATGTCTGATTCAACTTCTTTTCCCAAGTGAAAAGTCTCTCCATCAAATTTTCACATTATTTCTTCTCTTGCATTACATAACCGGGTGGGTTTTCCTTGTTATCATGAGTTGGTGGGTAGTCTAATATCCTTTTCAATGGAGATTCTTAGTTTGTATGATGATCTTCACAAACTCATTTCCAAGAAATAACTTTCTCACAACTCATTATAGTTTACACACAAAGAAAATGAAGTTTGCAAAAAACCTAGCATCAGCTTCCCCTTGGTGAATTTTTGCACTGCATAGCTAATTTTCTGCAGAGGCCAACAAAAGAGGAATACAAGCTAGAACAAGGAGGAAATGAGTCATTTTATGGATGAATTTTATTAAATTTCAATATTCTACCTCATGAGTTACTCAGAAATCATTACAATGATTAGAATAGCATCTGGCAGAAAAATCTAAAGCAGCCTCTCCACTATAGGTTTTTGACCTAGGAAGTCAATTTTTTGACAAAGGTGTTTGTAATAGAGAAAAGCAAGTGGTCTCCTTTTTTTATTTTTGTAGCTCTTTTGAGAATTTTTGAAGTCTAGAGACATATTAGCTTAAAAGGTTAAGTGAAAATAAGAACAAGGGTAGAAAAATAGAAGTTGCCTTCTCCGCGGCGGGTTTTCAACCCCTTGAAACAATTTTCATCATCCATTGAAAAATCACTTCTACAAACATTTTGAGCTTGCAAATCAATCCTAGGATGCTTAAAAAAATAATGGAAGATAGTTGATCACATTTAGGAAGGAATCTTGAGTAGAATTTGGCTAGGAAGATTTTTCCCCACAGAGTACTCTGTTCTTAATTCTCTGCAACTGCGTGAAAAATGGCAAAGTAAGTCTATAACAAAGGAAAGTAACTATTGGGCCAATGGGAATAGTGAAATGACATGAAAAAATCCATTAGAAATTATTGCAATTAATGATCTAAAAAATTTATCCTTTAATTCACTCGTGTGGTGTGGATCTTGAAGATTAACGGGTGGATTGATATTTCTATATAGAGATGAACATAACTAATTTTTAAACTACTCCTTTCTTATTTGAACTATTATGCTATCAAATTGTAAAGTGATTTCAAAATTCTCACCGTTACAAAGCCCTACTCTTAGTACTATTTTCAATTTTAAAATTTGCAATCTGTCGCTGTCTCAGTTAAGATGGCAACAAGATTCGCTAGTTTTGATGGACTGGGTGGGATTAAGTCAACATTGCAAAATGTTAAAGATACTTCACTCAATTTCTTTGACATGCAAGATTTCCAAAAGAGGTTGAAGATGGAGCCAATCCACCCAATAACAGAGAAACTCTGAGAAATTAGGTTAGTGGAAGCAGTTGGGTTTCCAGTAGCAATTCAAGCCCCTGAGCTAATCATTGAATGCATTAACCATTACAATCTAGATACTAAACAAATTATGTTGCCAGATCATATAGTTTTAATCTCAATTGACCGAAAAATTGTAGTCAATGTTAGAATCTGATAAGATTAATAACCCAGAAAACTAGTGCAAAGAGTAAATATCTAAACTATGAATACAAATGATACAAAATCAAAATAGCATCATAGAGTTAGTCTCGAAGAGAGTAATGCAAATGCTAGAAGCAAAATAGCATTAAGAGGATGCAAAAATAAGAGATACAAATACAAGCCAGGTAGCATGCTTATATAGGCTAGGAAGAGGGAGGAGGTGACAACACCAACCAATGAGGAGCAACCATCTATCAGACTAAAGATAGCAAAGTATCTTCCTAAGATAGCTAATGGATGCTCACATGTAGGAAGGTGACACCTCACAACCATTCACCTAATAAGACATGCTTTATTAACCTAAGCAAGATTATTAAAAGTGTAGGAAAAACCTAGCAAAATAGAAAAAATAAAAAAACTACACTAACACCCCCCCATAAGCGAAGCTTAGGTGGATGCTAACCTAGCAAAGCTATGAAAGCAGGAAAATGGGTCTCGGCAATAAGGCCTGATCAGGTACTCAATACAAGAAAAAGAACTAGATGAAGGAAACTAAGCCTCCAATCTAGGAAATGTCCCAAAGAGAGGAACAAAAAAGAGCATGAAGCATCTCTGAAGCATGAAGCTGCAAACACTGTCAGAAGAAACTGTTGGAACCCCCACTGAAATAGTGCATGACTAGGTAGAGAAGACAAAGTCTGAAGAGCTGATCAATCAAAGAGGTGACCTCCAAAAGTAGGAATGAATGAGTGTCTATATAGTAGATGAACCATCTCACCGAAATGCATAGGTTCCTAGCCACTGCATCCGCCTAGTACATAGGAACAAAAACGAAATACGTAGATCACTCAACCAAAGCAAGGAAGCAAAAGAGCCAATAGGTGAACCCCCCCCCCATAATGCTGAACAGGGAGAGGGGTGACAGGAACACTGAAATGCAATGCCAAAAACATCTGCAAGAAGAAGAATTAGGAACACCAATAGTGCAATAGAAGTACAAGCACAGGATAAAGGGTGGTGTCACTGACACACTGCATGGGCTAATGTCGTGGAAGAAAAATTCACTTGATAAAGGTGGATGAGCACAAAATGGAAAAACATCATGATCCCCCATGGCACTTTACAACTGAGTGCGAGTACAAATAGACACAAGGTGAACAAGATCTCAGATATGCAAAAGCAGACACTTTATCTCAGTGCGTTTACAAAAAAAGGAATGCAACAGAATAGAAGCATACAATGCTCAGAAGTCAGAAAGAAGAGTGATCCAAAAGAACAAAAGAAGAGATTTCAGGACCTGTAGAATCCAAGTAATCCGCCGGAGTGCGAAAGCGTAAAACTTGAAGGAGAAAGAACCTGGAGTAGAATCTGGATAAAAGACCTCTACAACTGAATAACTCACAAAACCAGCTTTCCAACGATATTTGGTGAGCCCAGAAAAGAGTCTGAATGAGCGAGATAAGGCTCCTGGAAGGCAAAATAGAACATCTAGTTGTGACTGCCAAAATAAGCAACCTGAATGTAGCAAAAATCAAAAAAACCTATACCATCATCTCCATCTTAGAACTAGCTTTTTGACGCATTTTTCGGATCAAAAAAATACATCCGTATGCTCAAGTTACGGAAGAGAAATCGATAGGGCCTCCTCATGAAGAGCATATGCTAAAAGTGAATCTTGGGCACAATAATCAAAGAAACAAATAGCACCACTGCGATCTACTCGAAAAATCATGCACTTTCAAAAAAAGAATCGCCTCGATACAAGGTCGTATGAGAAAGTTATGATCCTCCGAAGTTTCCAAAATGAGAACTGTGCACAGTCACGGCTGAGAATCTGCAATTTCTTAAGAATTCATGCATGAAAATTTAAAAAAAAACTCCACTAGTGGATAGAGCACAAAAAAATAGCCAAGTTCATAAGAAGAATCATCAAAATCAGAGTCCGTATGAGAAAGAACGAGACATTTGAAAACTGGATTCAAATCTGTGACTGCCAACGGAGAGGGGTATTGCTGTAGCTTTCCGCGCTAGATCCTGCAAAATATATAGCTTGCATGAAAAATCTAAAAAATACCCAGATGGTTTTTCGGGGCTGCGAACAAAACTTAGAAAGCATTTTTCTTTTTGATGTACAAAAGATGCTGCTGTAGTGTAAATTGGACGCCTTTAACAGTAAAAAATGGCTCCAAAAATTAAAAAATGACCCCAGCAACCAAAATATGACATGCAAATGTTGGATCAGCTTCTTAAGTCCATCGATGGTATGCTGGAACCTGCAATACTAATTGAAAACTTCAAATATGCAAGTTGGTTGTCAGATTTGAGATTGAAACCCCAGAGAAAAACCGTTTTTGTCAAAACTTTTCTGATTCTCAGGATCATCCAAAGATGCAAGAGAAGAGCATACTTCATTTTTCAAAAAACTACAATAAATTTTATTAGTCCCTCTCGAATCTCTCAAATAAGGAAATTAAAATCTACTCTTGCACATAGAAAAGCTCTGATACCATGTTAGAATCTGATAAGATTAATAACCCAGAAAACTAGTGCAAAGAGTAAATATCTAAACTATGAATGAAAATGATACAAAATCAAAATAGCATCATAGAGTTAGTCTCGAAGAGAGTAATGCAAATGCTGGAAGCAAAATAGCATTAAGAGGATGCAAAAATAAGAGATACAAATACAAGCTAGGTAGCATGCTTATATAGGCTAGGAAGAGGGAGGAGGTGACAACACCAACCAATGAGGAGCAACCATCTATCGGACTAAAGATAGAAAAGTATCTTCCTAAGATAGCTAATGGATGCTCACATGTAGGAAGGTGACACCTCACAACCATTCACCTAATAAGACATGGTTTATTAACCTAAGCGAGATTATTAAAAGTGTAGGAAAAACCTAGCAAAATAGAAAAAATAAAAAACTACACTAACAGTCAATTGCCTCCAATTTCTAGAATGGGAGGAATTTTCTGAATTGACCATAGGAGGAGCCATGTTCAAGTTTTCATTGAAGAAGATGGTGTGCCGGAAGGAAATCATGAGGTCTTGGTTCCAAAAAACATGAGGACTTAAGAGTAAGGTTCCTAAAACTCTTTTTGGCACTCATCTTAAGCCTGAAATTGTGGACATCCTGGTTCTTTTACATCAGTTGAAAGGTGAGGTAGAAGCACTCAATTTTGTAGAACAATATTTCTTTTTAGTGCAAATCATTTGTTCAGACACACATTATGTTGATTGGGCATATGAGGTTAGTGAACATCTGTCCAAAGATTTGAGTGCTACAAAATTCTACAATACCTTCTACATGTCCTCTTTCCTAATTTATATGTTGGCTTCTTTACAATTGTGATCGGGCCTCCCCAAAATAGAGGATTTTCCTAATGATGTAAAAAGTTATGAAATTTATCCATGCTTGCAGTTATAGAATAGTTATGTAGAATACATCAAGGCTAATGACTCTTTTACAATGAGAATTTGCGGGAACCTGCAAGGATGCCTAGAGAGGAGGTTTAGCTAGAAAGTGATGGTAGCCATTAGCTAGTTTGGTAGCTATTTCATTCAATTCTCATCCTTTTCATATTTGCATCTTGCAGCTTTTGATAGATTTCCTCTGAAGCTACCTAGATACCCAAGTGACATGATCGTGCTCATAGAGATCATAAGACAAGCTATCCAAGTGAACATGTTGAGCACCAGTCTAAGGAAGAAGGGATATGAGTTCCCCATGAAGGGTGCGGCTTATAGTTGTGATTCTTGGTCTGAAGTTAAAAACATACTCAAAGCATTCAAGAGAAAGTACAAATTGGAGGAATATGAAGTTATGAGGCCTATGTTTGACCCAAACGGATATGCAAGGGAGGTGCTTCAGATTAGGAGTGTGATCAAACATGTCACCATTCTGGAAGATTATTGGGCAGATTGTAGGGATGATTTGGAGAGCTATGATCATGCATTTGCCAAACTCACGGTGGAACAAATAAAGGCATATGGTGATGATCTAAAAATAGATGGATTAGAGGATGATGATCAAAATATGTATAGCAATACATATCTTACTAAATTAAGAGGAGTTCCTATTATTCTAAGCCATATGTGGATGTGGAGGAGAGTCTTGATATTATGATGGCAAGGACAATCAAAAGAAATAGGAAGTGGGTTGAGTGGATAGCCAGAAAGAGTTGGAGTAAGGGTGCAGCCACTCAAGCCTCTCCAGCAATTGCAACACCTACTTCATCTCAAAGTGTTACAACGGGTGTGACCATAGCTTCCACCCAAAGACCAGCTCAAACTATGGGTGGAGGTGATCAACCCTGAAAAAAGAATGTTTCTATAGCCCCAACATGTCATGATGGATCCTTGCCAGTTATAGGAACCCAGATTGGCACTAAAGAGAAGAAAGTAGAAGAACCAAAGGGTAGTGCTCCTTCCCTAGGTACTTCCCTACATATTACTCCCATTCAATCTCCTCACACTACCCCTATTCCTTCTCCATGTACCACTCCAATCCCATCCCCTCATCATAGCCCTGTGCAATGAGCAAGTGCTCCCCTTTTGAAACTAGGTGGTTCCCCCATACAGATAGTAGACTTAGGGGATGGAAAAAGTAGCACCAGTGAGTCAACAGAATCAAATGAAGAGACAAGGAAGACTTCAGAGATGGAGAAAGGCCAAGCTTCTTCCAAACTCATCTCCAAGGATTCAAAGAATCCTTTCTCTTCAACTATTGTGTCCATGACTCCAGTGAAGAAGAAGATGTTAACCATCGAATCACTCAGAAAAGCTTCCAAGGTGATAGGAACTAACTCTTGGCTAGAAGATACTTTGGAGAGGAAAAGAAAGAGAAAAGATGAGGGTGTTTCTACAAAAGACACTATGTTCCTCATGGTTCATTTTAGGACTGCATTGAAAAAGGTTAAGAACCAAAAGACTTTTTCCATACTTGGACAAGATCTAGAAATATGGCACCTGACAATGGAGATAGCAAAGTCGAACAAAGGAGGGAGAGTTGAGGATATGAATCCTAAGGATTTTACTTTGCATTCAATAGACCTTGGGGAAACCAGACATGATACAAAGGTTGGCTTGTGGAGATTGAGCAATGAAGTGATAGAAGGAAAATTAGAGAGTCTCAAATTGTCCAAGATCAAGATGAAGGCAGAAATAGAAGAATTGAATAAGTTCATTAGAAAGCTAGTCACTCTACTAGAAACTATTTTTGGAATGTCTATGACTCAGACTCCTAGTGCAACAGAAGTGCAAGCTCTCATTTCCCAGCCCTAGGAAGATAGGCACTATGGCCAAATTGGGAGAGAGTGGATTGAGAAACTCAAGTCAGAAGGAGTTTCTCTCATAGATCAAATTGGGAATGTTATCCTTAGATTGGAAATAGAAAAAGATAACGTATTATCTAACAATAACACTCTGGCCAGAGAAAGAGTTAGGTGTGATGAATGTCTCTGCCTCTTAAAGATGATCATGTAGATGAAGGCCAAGGAAGTAGTCGAAGCTAAGATTCTAAAAAAGGGGAATGAAACTTTGTTTGAATGGTTCCAAAGTATGTAGTTTAAGCTTGAAATGATTCATGAAACTGAGAAAGGGCTTAGAGAGACACAACATAAGATAAAAAAAGACCCAAGACAAAGGATTTCAATTGATGAGAGGGCTACACATTGAGTCTCAAACCAATGGTCAAGGAAAAGACCTCATTAAAGTAGAAGTGATGAAAAGAAACTTCTCAACCTTTTTGGATAATTTGTTTGCAATGGTGTCAAGTTTCCAGAACAGAACTAAAGAACTCTAGGTGCTTAGTAGATGGATACATGTGGCTTTGATGGAGTTGTTGGATTAGTTGAATAGGGTAAAAGAGTTGGCAAGGGAACATTAAAATGGCTTTTGAGATTCACCAATATACATGTGCCCAATCATGATGAACTAATCCTAGTAATGGTTTCCACTAAGTCATATAGAGAAAAAACAAAAAAGGGAAAGAAGCCTAAATGATTCATATGATGCCCTCTTTTTGTTTTCTTTCATAATTTTGTAATATGACAAACTGGCATCTTGCCATTTGTCACCTTCAGAAGATGAACCGATTAAACTTCCATTGTAACAGTCATCTTAAAAAACTCTATATGTATGAATTGCAAAACTTAATGGAAGGTCAAAATTTTTTTGGTGTGAAGTACTTTTTGTTGCAGAGACAATTGAATGGTATTTTATGTCAATTATTTTCTGTTCTAGTAGGTATTGTATTTAGTTCATGTTTCTCTTTCTATTTTACTGGGAATAAAGGAAGAACAAACCTTCACCCTTTGTTTTGAGGCAATAGATGAGTGTGATAAGTATTGTTATAGTTTCATTCAACGAAAATATTCTATTAGTATTTTTTATTTATTAGTTATAGTTTAGGTTTGAATTTTTTTAGTTCAGCATTTGTTGATTATGTGGATGAGATTTGCAGACTCATAAGATGTGTGGGTACATGAATTTTTTCCAATGTTGAGAAGTTTTATTTTTCCTAAGTTGGATTTTTTTAGGTCTAGCTCGATTATCCCTCTACTATTCTCGAGTTAAGAACATACCCCAAAGTAGTTTAGGAGGAAAACAAAATTCATTTCAAGGAGTTGTACCTACCAATTCAGAGGAAAGCTATTACATTCACAAAGAGTTTTCCAACTGTTTATGATTAGATATTGTTCTAAATTGGGCATCAAAGAGTGATAATCCGAAAGAACAAATCTATTTACCAAAACCATGTTGACTTTCTCATCTTGTAGATATTTCCATCATGTTAGAGTTGAACCTTTGAGCCTTGACTTGGCCACTTTAAGCTTTTGTGCCTCTGATACCCCCTCATAGTCAAAATGGTTCTCCATGCTATCTATCCAATCCATGACTACATATATGTCCATATTTCACTAAAAAAGGACACAGATTCCAAAGCTTTTCCTCCTACTTCTTTGATAGCCTTCAAGAAGGACTCTTCATTTAAGATAGGGTTAGGTTCAAGTACCACATCCTCTTCTGCTACCCCCTTACCCTTTTCATTGTCTTCTTCTTCTTTCCTCTTTGTTGCATCAACAACTTCCTCTATTTTTTTATCACCTCTTCCAAGGCTACATCAAGGAGCCTATTCTTCTCCCCCTAATCATCAACTTCTTTGGCTAATTTTTCATTTTTCACCATACTAGTTTCACCTAATGATTCTCCAGTAGCTGTAGAAATTGACCACTTTTTCCAAAATCTTTTACTCATTATGATACAACTCTGATGTGACAACCAATCTTTATTTCAAACCCCAAGTTCTCTATGTTCTCCTTAGGTCATTCACTTTAACCAAATAAGGTTTCCACACATTCTATGCCTCTAAGGATTCTATCCAATAGATCCTACTCATTCAACTGGTGCACATCAACTAGATAGTACAAGCTTCCTCATTAACTCCCATCACCATACATATCCCCAATGCTCATTAGATCTTCCCATATGATCAAATGCATTCCTAAGCATGTCTTAGGTCTCTCTGTAAGATTCCAAACCCAAAAAATGCCACAACCCTAATCAAGTTGTAATCTACAAGTGTAAATGCACACAAATGCTTAGAAAAAGGCTACAAGGATTAGCCCTCCAAATGCACAAAACTTAGCATATCTTGAAAAAATCCTTAACAAGTGCCCAAAAAAACTACCATTCTCACTAAAAATTTTAGTGTTCTTAGATATTCTTGGGATGTATATGGTTTCCAAATTGACTGTACTATGTAGGCACAAATTTAGGCTAAATTCAAGGGTTTCAAGGGTTTTATTGGTTGTCTACACATAAGAAGCCACTTCTCACCATGTATCTCTTCCCATAGACTCCCATTTTACCTAGGGCTTCATTGCTCACTCCTTCAACACCTTTCATGCTTAGGTTGAAGTATCCATACATTCAACCACTCCTATAAGCTCAACAATAGACTGTGATCCCTAACCAAGTTGTTATTACTTGCCTAGGACATCACTATAGTTTTATCTCTTCCACTTTCTAGGGCCTCATCTCAATAGTACATATTTTACTTGGATTCAAGTTTCAAATCCCAAGAAACCTTACTCTACCTATAGTAGAGATGGCCCTATGACCCCATTTGTCTAAACAGTCTGTCTAAGGACAACAAATTGGTGTAAAATAAAATAATTAATATAAGCACTCAAAACTTAATAAAAAAAAAAGTCTAAACTATATAAAACCTTTAAATAGTCCACCCTAACTATTCCAACACAAAAATATGTAGAACTAATCCATTTACAAAGACCAAAAATACAAAATTATTGTTAAAATGTTATTTGCACAATCTATACACAACCAAATCTAGTTTCTCCAACCAATTGAAAAGATTGGAAATGACCTTATAAAGGTTCCCCAAGAGTTCTCCCAACTATTTCAGATAGTTAGAAAGCCCTAACTGAAAAATTTCTCATTTTGCAAGAAAATTGCCAAAAAGTTGTCAATGACAACTTTTGCAAAATTTAGCAATTTTTTGCAATTTTGAGTATCTTGTTCTCAAACTTGCTCCAACTGATACTAAACTATGAAAAATGCCTTAAATTTTTATTAAATAGATAATAAGGACCTTAAACAACTTACTTTCCCTATTTGGCCTTCAAAATCCAAAAATTCTCTATTAAGCCAAATGAGCAATTTTTGAGCAACTATGAGCAACATTTCAATTTTGGGCTCTTCTAGCCTATCTACCCACACCTTAAGACCAAGTTAGTCCTATTATTTATCTAGTGATGTGGCTAGCATCACTACAATCCAAAAAATCTAAGAAGCACTAGGTCTACCACTTGCCGATTGAGGTGCTCCTACACCACTTCTCTTTCCTAGTCCACTAAATTGCTGCTTGACTCTTATCCTTGATGGAGACTCAATAGGTTTTATCTTGACCTTGGAAAGTCTTATATATTTCCTTATCACTAACTTTTCTTCAATAATGGTAACTTATTCTCCATCTTTCCTTGAATGAATAGGTTATACAATAGTGGGTTATACTTGTGCAACTATGTCATAAGGGGCAATAGGGATCTAACTAGATGGCCTTGCTACTATAATGCCTTCTATTGGTCCTATAGCTGCAAGATTTTTATATTTCAATACCTCTATTTGTCCACTTTCCTTCATTTGTAAGGAAATTCCATTAATTTCATTGAACTCCTCTCTACTCATACCAAATTCCTTCAAAATTGCTTCTATCTTTTTGTCTACCTTCTTCTTAATGTCTTTGTTATACAATTCACTGTGAACTTCTATCATCTTTTCATGAAAAGTACCCCATCTAGGGTATTCCTCATCTCTATCACACTCTAGAATGATTTTTTCATAACTTTCTTTTAGTTCTTTTCTCATTTCATATCTCATAGGGTCTATGAACCTAACTCTAGGTTCTACTACTTCCATATAGGTGACATCTATTTCAACCATGAAACATATGTCATCTTTGTAATTCTCTACTAGTGAGAGAGGAATTATGAATCTCTTTTTCATTTCAAATTAGAACCTCTTCATCATCTTTGTTATGTCCTTAGTAATCCTTTCCTTTCGTTGTCTTCTGTAATGGTAATCAATAAGGTTCATTGTGTATTTGTTTCCACTTGATTCATGGTCTATTTTACTCAAAACGAAAGAATAGATGATTTATCATTGATTCAAATCTGAAAATTTCGTTATTTGTCCTCTTTAACTGCTCAATATTGTCAAGCAATTGTTGCTTCACAATTTCATACATATTAATTTTCTCCTTCTTTATTGTCATCAAATATGTTGCATGGATGAATCAAGAAGGTACATAATTTACTCTTAAACTATGATTCATCTTGTACCCTATAATTTTGTTGATGATTCTTACATCGTCCTCCTCTAGCATGTCAATTCTCATATTTCTCATGTCTGACTTAGTCTTCAAATTAGTTTCAACCATCTTCTTTATGTTCTTTTCATTCACTTTTTTGATCCCTTCATTTCTTAATTCAATAAGCTTATGGATCATGTCATTATCAATCATAATAGGAATGTCTCTTTCCCAAAAAATTCCCTTATGGATTCTACTCAAGATGATTTTGGTCCACTCATGATTATCAAACTCCATATAAAACATGTGTCTAATATTGCTTAATTGTTATAAGTATTGAAAACCTTACTTCAAGGATAAATCATTTTTACATACCACATCTAAATCCTTGTCAATATCATTGTCATCAATAGTATCAAATTTGTAGTGAATGTATATCCTTACATCCTCCACATGTAATATGATGGGAATAACTTGCAAAAATGCTCCCAAAGAATCATCTTCGAAGGATACAAATGGGTTTTTATTGAATTAATATCATGACCTCTCATTAACATCACTCATAGTAGGGTTCACCATTACTTTGATTCAAAAAGCTTCAAAAATTTCAACTGTAAGCTTGAAGAATACATTATTTGCATGTAATTAGTGCTTTCTTTACTTTGCACTTGAAAATACTTCAATTCACCTTCAAATCATTATCAAATCACTCTAGATTTCTCCTTGATTCTTCACATGATCAAATGGTACATGTAATCTTTTTTTCAAATTGAACTTCACATTGATTGTCCAACTATGTTGGCCAAAAAAAGTTGTTCCTGAATATCAGTAAACTTGTTTTCATTCATACATCTTCATGTGATCTCCAATTGACTTGCACTCTTAACTAGAGATTCCTTATTATATTTATTCCCTTGTACCAACTTTGTAACATCTAACTTGATCTCCAACCTCTGTTCTATCTTTCTAATACTTTTTCTTCAATGGGAAAGTGCTTAATTCAAATAAGATGAATCACACACAATGGCTTACTTTAATCTTTCATCACATGCATCAAATATTGTTCTTCTAATACCACATGTGAACTTGACAGATATTTATCTTTCACAAATACCTCCTTGAATTCTTCAACATGTTCATTGAGTGCATCTTTCTAACTGTTGTTTCTACTACCATTCCTTCTATCATTTATGTTATTATTTCTTCTGAGGTTTGGGTTCTTGTTGATGTCCCTCATATCCATTCTATAAAATATTTCAATGTGACCAAAGTTATTGCATAATTTACATATAGGTGTACTCCTCTTATTAGGTCCATTATGATTGATCGGTGCTCTGCAATTCCTTGCAATGTGTCCAAAGTTGCTACATTTGTAACACACAATGTTTTTTCTATTAGCTCCTTCTCCTTTATTATATCTACTTAAGGATCTCCTTCTTTCATTAACTACATGGTTAGTATTCCTAAACATTCTACAATTGAAATTATTACAATCAAACTTAGGTTTCCTATAATCTACTACTTTATGTCCAAAACCTTGACAATTATAAAAATAGAAATTAGTAATAGGTTTGAAAGATTTAAATATGCAATATCTCTTCATATGACCAACTTTATTACATATAAAACATCTAACTTTGAATTCATATCTTACCTCTTTAGGTGGTTCAGCTTGCTCTATTTGTTTGGGTTCATCACCTTTCTTAGGTTGACTTACTTTCTCAACTTCTTTAGGTACTTCTTCAGACTTAATTGACTCAATTTCATTCTAAACATTCTCCTTAGGTTTAGGGGTTTCAACAACTAGATCCGGTTCTTTTCTAGCTTCATATTTCTTTGTTGATTTTTCTCCAATGTGGTGTCCAAGACCTATCTTATCATAAGAAGATCTCTAATAGAATAATTGTTAATCAATTTTCTCACTATTGGAATATAGTTTCTCTAACTATTTCTTAGCCTAGGTC
This sequence comes from Cupressus sempervirens, assembly GCA_028749045.1. NCBI lineage: Eukaryota > Viridiplantae > Streptophyta > Pinopsida > Cupressales > Cupressaceae > Cupressus > Cupressus sempervirens. The sequence goes on along the minus strand of CM053787.1, from coordinate 535,400,672 downwards.
AGTTCTCCTTTCACAATAATATTTTACTTCTCAAGTTTTGCATGCTATATTTTGATAGAATCTAGCTCAAATGTCATTTTTGTAAGATGGGATCTTAGATCTATATTTTCAGATTTTAGATCTAATTCAATCTTGTTATCATCCTTCTTTAGACTCAATTTTTGTTCAACAATATTAAACTCATATTTTAAATTCTCATTTTCTTTCTTGAAGGTTTCTACCTCATTACTATCATTTTTCTACTCTTTAGGTTCATTTCTAGATTTGAGATGATCAATCTTATCTTTCAGTTTCCCAATGTAATCTTTTGCATCTTCATACCTTTCTTTCAGGTTGTCTCTTTCTTTAGTAAGAAGATCAATCTTCTTAAGCGATTCTTCAAGATTCCTCATTAACTATTCTATAGCCATAGGGGTCTTACTCAAGATATTAAGCCTCTTCTATGTAACTATGCTCTGATACCAATTGTTGAAAATAGATAATACTAAGAGAGGGAGTGATTCAATATTCCACAAACTTTTTCCCACAACTAAATATTTTTAATTATTTTATAACACGCATTTCAAAGTAAACTAGAAATGTTGAAGAGTAATAATAACCATATACAAAGAGAACTCATTACACCATACTTTGTTAACTAGGGAAACCTTGACCAAGGGAAAACCTCAGTGGGGATGGTACACACAAAATGATCCACTAAACAAAAGAATATGGTTAAGGATATTGACCCTATTAGGAGCCTATATATATATATATATATTATTGGTCTTTTTTATAGGACTAAACCCTATTAGGATTTAATATTACAAAATGTATGCAAGATGAGTCCACTACCCAAACACTGAATTATACTATGTAGCTCTTATATACAAAAGAGATAGATACAAAAACCTCTTCACTGGTGCCTATTGTACTTCACATATCTCTAATCATACATTAGAATTCACATCATTTATAGCTCACATATCCTTTACATAATTTCACATATCATATTCAACACATTCTCATATTGCAAATATTTGCACACTACTTCGCATATCTTGGTCTTTTACTTATACCTTTCCTTTTTACAAAGCTTTGCATGTCGGCCTTCAAGAATTCACACACTTGGCATAAAAAAAAAATTTAATTCTTGCTAGCATAGGTTTAACATCTAGGCTATCATCACTAATTATTTAAGTAATTATTTTGTCACAAAAATAAATCCTTAACCCTTAAATACCAAATTATTGATGTGTTTTGTTTTTCTCTATTCACTACCTTTATTGTTGAAACTATAATAGATGATATCATACTACCCATACTGTATTGCACTCTTTCACACAACATTATAAAATTCTATATTATTTGTATCCAATTTTGCACATGCCAAAAATGCCTATGTGAAATGCACATACCAAAACTATCTTTCTACTGCCAGTAAGATTATCTAATACTTAGATAATTTTTTGTATCTAACTGCGAGACCTTTATCTATAAATTGTACCTTCAATTCCTAATATATATGTTGCCATAAATGAAAACTCTAAATTTTCCTACTTATCCATAGTTCCAACAAAAATAGGTGGAAACTTGGTAAACTTGAAGGGTGTGTATGCAAGATATGACTTTTTCTTTTCTTTTCTTTTTTGGGGGGGTGTGTTTAGGTATGTTATGCAAGTTGTGGAAGTGAAAAAAGGACCTAGGGTTATGTTATGAAAGGTGTAAATGACCTAAGGGGATGATGCACAAGTGCAAATGCATGTGATGTTGTGGACTTTCAACTAAGGAATATGAAGATGATCCTAAGGTATGTAAAGTGCAGATTGTTTTGGACCTTGGACTTTTGGATTGTGAAAATGAGACTAAGGGTTGATGTATGCAACTAATGTTGGACTATGCAAATGGGTTTGATAGGGCTGATAATGATGTCTAGGACATGTAAGATATGGATGTGGCATCATACAAAGTTTTTGGTTTGACAAGTCAATAAGGATTTGGGAAAGTTGATTGTTGAAAATTTTTGTTGGACTTTGGAGTATTTTGACACTTGGAGAAAATTCTTTGGACTATGTAAGCTGAAATGAATATGTAAGTAGTTTTTTGAAATATTGTGCAAACAATGGGTTTGAAATGATTTTCAAACTATGGTTGTGAAATTGTATGCAAACTAGGGTTTTGAAATACAAACTAGGTTTTGAAGTGCAAACTAAGGTTTTGAAATGATGTACAAACTAGGGGATATGTAAGCTAGATGAGTGCAAACTAAGGTTATGAAATAATGTGCAAACTATGGGATATGTAAGCTAGATAAGTGAAAACTAGGGTTTAAGAACAATGAAATTTAGGGAGACTAAGGATGTGCTAAGGTTATGAAATGTGTATGCAAGGTTTGTACTTAAGAGGAAACCTTTAGAAAATACCAATCTAAGTTTAACCTTACGAGGATAGACTTTGAATCTTTGACCAAAAGAGACAAAAATCATAAAGATCAAGTTGATAAAAAGAACTAGGTCAAATCCATCAAGACATAGATAGAAATTGATCCAAGAAAAAAAGGTTTAAAAAGAAAAAAAAAAAAGACCAAGGTCAAGATCCCTTATCCATCCACATAAGGGATACTCTAAGACACATAATTTATTCTAATTTTCAATTAAGTTCAAAGGGTTCTAGGTTCAAAATGAGGTCTATAAGGGGATAAAAATGAGGGCTATGTGAGGTGAGTTTGCAAAATGTAGGGATCTTAAAGAAAAATGATGTTTAGGATATTATCATAATGAAGACTTATGCAAGCATCTAACAACAAGTCTAGCATCTAAAAATACAATCTAGAGGTCAAAATGCACTGTTCTAGCAACCAAATGTAGACAAACAATACCAAGTGCCCCCAAATAGTGTCAACTATGCCAATAGTGCAGTTGGGGCCTCGATGGGCACAATTGGTTAAAAATATGGAAACTTGGGGATCTACGGCTCAATTATTTTCAAACTGCTATGCTAGAAAGTGGGTTGACTAAGGATGATGTTATGATCAAAATGAGGATTGTATAGGTCATGAAAGCTAAAAACTAAGGGCTAGGACATGAAGAATGAGGACTATGGTATGTAAAATGAGCGCTAGGATATGCAAAAAATGCAAGTTAGGGGATGTTGCAAGATGAAGACAAGGGATGGAAGATGAAGACTATGAGGTACAAGGTAAGGACTAAGTGATGAAATATGAAGCCTAAAGAATGTCATATGAGGAGTAATGAACAAAAATGAGGTTTAAAAGATACAAGTGTAAGGATCAAAATATGGAAAATGCAAGAGTGTGCTATGCAAAGATGAACTCTAAGTCATGCCAAGGACTCCTAATGGTACAAGTTCTCATGTTTGCAATGTTATCAAGATCTTGAAAAGGGGTTTTAAATGTTGTAACAATGTGTATGTTTGAAAATGTCAAAGGTTTAAATGTGCTTGGTGAGACTTTATAAATTTGGAAACCATTTTGATTAATGTTATGCACACACATAAGACATAGTAGACAAGAATAGTTGTTGTTAAATTAATAACACATCATAACCTAGGTTTTTAAGACTTTATCCACTAAATTCCTACTTGAACCAAAGTTCAGTCATGCTTATCTAGAGTGGACAACCTAGAATATTTCCACCACAAGCTCCCCTTTATACTAATTTCACTTGTTGGGGCTACCAAGATCCACTTCCCAAGGTTCATCACTTCCCAAGAAATATTTTCCTCTACTAAGGATTGTGAGATTATGGAATGTCTTCATGGGCATGGGTCCCCTTAGCTAGTGGATAGCAAGTTTTTATTCTATTAAGACATGGTCATTAGTTTAGGCACTCTATTTAACAAGTGGATGATAAACTTCCTTAGAAGGTCTCCTAGCCCTAAGAACCAAGGTTTGATATACCATAAGAGTATTGGAGGAGAGCTATCCCCAAAAAATATTGTTGAATATCAATTCTTTTATAGTGGTTGGACATAGACCTATTATTGGCCCATTACCACTTTGAGGTCAACCCTTGGGACCCCTAAGTGGGGGTCTTGATTACAAGGTAGGCCTCTCTAAAAGAAATTGTACATATTTCTCATACACCAAAGATATCACAAAGGCAAGAGGATAGGATATTTCCATGCTAAACAATGCAAAGACACCAATCAAAATAAAAATTACATTTTAAAGCATCAAAATTAAGTGTTTACTAATCTTTAAAAAAAAACACATAGTTTTGACAAACACACAAGGTATTCATCTCTTGCTCTTCATCTTGATGATGGATCATGAGTGTGATTCAAAAAGTTGATGGTAAAAATCTTAACACAATCAAATCTAGAAACAATCAGTCAACACAAGGTCTTCATCAAATGCCCTACACCAAACACATTAGTATTTTTCAAAATATTAGTCTTCTCCCAAAGAATGCCACATGTTATAAAAAGATCATTGGTAACACCAAAAACCTCTATTTTAAGTTTTGAAACCCAAAAAAAAAAAAAAAAAAACCCTAAATGCAAACTCAAACTCAGACTTGACCTTTTTGTGAGCTAACTGGAAATACCAATTATGTATGGTAGGGCCATAAACCTATCAAAAGGCTCCCAAGTGCACCCTTATAGCACCAACTACATCATTGGTGCACTTGGGGCTCATAAGGGTGCAATTATTTACTTGGGTGCTAGAAACTTGAAAACTAGGTAGCTATATTAGGCTTTGAACAAGCATATAGGAATCTACACATGCAAAGGCATGGGGTCACTTCTCAAGTGTGCCCTTAGTGAACTTGGGGTCCAAATGTGTGACATTGGGAGATCGATGAGTGTAGTTGGGGTCCTAAGACCTAAACAAGGTTATAGAGAGTTAGAATGGCTTCAACAATAGGTGGAACTCAAACTAGGGTTACCAAATGTGCCCAAACAACACCAATTGTGCTAATGGTGTAATTGGGGCCCAAAAGTGTGCACTTGGTCATTTAGGTGCATAGTTAGAGAAGAAGACAGAGCAAGTTCTAGGTCTTACGCACCTAAAACAACTTCCTAAGGCACCCAAGTGTTCACTAAAAATAACAAGTGCACACACGGTATAGAGAGCTACAAAAGTGCATAAAATGAAAAAAATCTTGTTATTGGACCTCCTAATTAGTCTAGGTTTGATTTGAGATATTTATTTAATCTCCTAATTAAGTCTATATGACTTTGTTGTTTATTTTAAGCCAAAATAAAGGAAAAACTTGCAAAGAATTGAAAGTGAATTTATTTCCTTCCTACTTAGATCTATGTGACTTTGTTGTTCATTCCTTAAATCTCATAATCAAAAGAGAAATCACAATAAAGAAAAAAGTATTAGACTCCTTCAAATGAGCTCCCTCCTTGCATGTACAAGCACAAAAAAAGAAAACACAAGTTAGTAAGCATGTTTCATGTCAAGTTCACCAATTGTAAGACTAGAAAATAGGTGAAATAGCATACTATGAGAAACCAAAAACTCATATAACATATGCTAACTATCCTAATCTACCATGAAAACCATTGAAAATAAAGATATTTAAAATAATAATAATAAACCCTTTTCAAATGTAATTTCCATGTTCTCCTTTCTTCTCTATTGTTGATATTGACATAGCTCCAATTTCTTATAGTATGCCTACAATTGAAATCAAAAGACAATGACAAAATGTTGTGATGAATGATGGAGAGAATACTAGAAGTGTAGTTAAGAGATAAGTGAGTGCAAAATGGCTCAATTTATAGCCAAAATTCAAGAAGTTACACATGAACAAGGAGATGAACATTTGTCAATTTCAAGTTTGAAATTTTACATAATATTCCTTGGAATATCTATCAAGAATATGACATAATATGCCATATGTAAGATCCTATGACATATATGAGTCAACATGATCAAAAGTAGAAGAGAACCTATGACAAGCTTATGTCACATCATAGCCATTTGTAGACAAGAATCTATGACAAGTGCGGCTTATTAAAGTCACGTGTAAGAAAGAATATATGCCAAATATGACACATATTAGCCATGTGTAGAAAGATAATCTATGATGAATTATGGCCATGTGTTAGGACTAGGTGGAATTTTGAATTAAAAGCTCATAATTCCACATGAATGAAAAATTAGTACATTAGAAATTAGAAATGGAAAAATAGGAATTAAGAAAATAATAATTCCCATAATTCACAAAAATGGATCAATTAAATAATAAATATTTATTAATTTAGAAATCAATAAGAATATTTAGTAAGGTGGGATGAGAAAAATGAATGAAATGACATAGGAATAGATTATGGGTTATCTAATCCTATAGGAAAAATTAGTAAATGATTGGACAATTTAATGAAATAAATATCAAATTAACCTTTCAATGAATTGTGATGATTATGTAGATCAAAAGCCATGATCAAATTGATTAGATGATTAGGATTGATGAAATGTCAAATACATATGACATGGATTAAGGACATGTAACATGATGGCCTAAGTTTTTGCTCACCTAGTTTGTGTAGAATTCTTGAAAAAATCAGGAAGAATTGTTGAAGAATAGCCTAGGGTTGTAAAATTTTGTTAGCCCTGGTCAAAACCCTAGGCAAGTTCTCTTGTAATTTTGTTTTTAAAAGGAGGTGCATGTAGTTTCCATTCATACATTCCTTATGAACATTTCAAATATGCCAAGTTGCAACCGTATGAAGCAAAGGAAAGTGCATGTTTGCATGCCTATTTCATTGTAAGGTATTTTTAGTTACAAATGTGCGAACATAGGAAAGTAGTTAGTATAAATTGTTAAGTGTGCCATTACAGGGTTTAATTGAATGTTAGTTTTCTAAGCTATGAAGTTGTGATTAAAAAAGAAGCTAAGGTTCATAACATCACAAGTCTTATTGTAACAGATAAAGTTTTTAGTGCAAAATGACAAAATAGTCTTCTTTGTAGTGGTCACGCTTATAAGTTTTAAAGCATAAAATGACTTTTTCAACAGAAGAATTTGAGTTGGATGTATGAAATTTGGAAAAAGGAATAGTCTTAGTCTATTTTATGAAGATTGATAGGTTTTCAAGTGTGCCACCCTTAAGTGCAAATTAAAGCTATGATTTCATGATAGAAGTTGATAAAACCTAGAAAAGAATAGGTTGTTATTATCGTTTTCCCAAATTGTTTGAATTTCTTAGCAACTTGAAGTGCAAAGGTGATTTCTAAGTGGTTTTCATCAAATATAGCATACAAAATAAGTGAAACTATTTGTGGAAATGGCCCAAAGAGAAAGAGAATCAATCACATAAGTAGTATTTGAAGTACTAGATACTCTCTTGAGGGTTCCAAGCACATATATAGAAGAATGGATGCACATCTTGCCTAGCTCCACAAATGCTCTGAATGCAAATATCCTCACTTTTTAAAATCCATATGCAATATGCAGAGATGCAATTGTCCCTAACAAAATTGGTATGAGTTGTTTTGGTTTTTCTATAAGAACGTAGTGAAAGAAGTTCCAATTTGTAACCCTTGGATAAGAAATTTGGGAAAATTGATAATGCTAGAGGTATTAATGGATGTGGATTTGGTCAAAGCATTAATCAAGTGTTATAACTTTGTAAACAAGTCATTTCACAAGAAAGATAGGAGTGTTTTTCTATCATTGGATAAAGATACATTCATAGAAGCATTTGATTTGGGTGGACCTATGTCATTGCCCGTTGATATTAAAGACTTGAATGAGAATTTCAAGAAACATAAGAGTTTCTATATGGGTAAAAACATGACTTGACACATTCCCAAGGTAAAGAAGGATGTAGGAGAAATTCCAAAGAGGAGAGTATTTATGAAGTCATGCTCTTGGATTTCTTTCAAAGGTATTTACAGAATATTGTGTTTGGTATTGACAAAGTCCTAGTTATAGATGGGGACCATGAATTCTTTAGGGGCATGTTATGTCATGGCTTTAAATATTCAAGACCCAAATCACTACATAGGTTATGATTTTGTAGAATACATCATTGAGAGTATTCACAAAGAAATTTCTACTGCCCAACAAGGAGAACTAAAGGATTTCAAGTTCCCTCATTACTCTCTCCTCATGCAACTTATTTTGTCAAAGAATATTGATATATTTGATCAAAGTTTTTTGAGTCAACACAAGAATGGGGAGAGAAGTTGCTAGTGCAAAGATGGACATGGGCATTGAAATTGTATTATCCATATTCAAATGTTATCTCTTTCTATAATGACTTTGATTATCCAGATTTTAAAATTATAGGTTGTATAATTGAAAGAGTTCCTAGAAATGTTAGGAGGATTGTTAGACCTAAATGTTGCTTTGATGTTGGGAAACAATTGACTCATGATTGGGGTAGTGTGTTCTTGTTTGAAGATTATACTATTATAAGAATCTTTGGGTGTCCTTAGCCACCTCACATTTTTCCTAAGTATGTTCTTGAGAGGTTAGGATTGGTAAAAATATTTTGGTAGCTGATTTCTTTGAATAGGGAGTATTTGGGAAACGGTGTCAAGAAGGGGACAATTTTGTATAGATGTACTAAAGTGGGGGATTTTGAGATTGGCAAGAATGTTATTGAACAAACTAATCCCTTTCTGCAAAATTATAAGATGCCAATTGGGATAGATAGAACTTATGACCCCTATAACATAGTAAGGCATGGTTTGAAAAGAATGAGAGGATACAATCTGCCCCCTACAAAGCCTATGTGGGAAGAGGATATTATTATTGATATGTTGAGGGAAGATGTTTGTAGGGAAAGAAAAATAAAAATTATAGACATTTTCAACTATGAGTGAGAAATGGGAAAGGTAGACCCATCCTTTAAAGGGTTTTATCCTAATGAGGAATATAGGGTCGGACTGGATAAGTGTGTTGACAATTTTGATGAGTTGGTAGCTCAAGTCCCTAAGGCAATCAGGAAGAAGATTGATCTAGAATATGGTAATGATGAATATACAATGGAGGTATTTGATGAAGAGGATCAATCTAAAGATGACTAGCTTGAACAAGATGTTTAAGATATTCTAGAGAGTTCTGCATGGGAAGAACAAAGACATAAGAAGCAAAATATTATAGAAATACCAGACAAGGCTCAACAAAAGAATCTTTATATTTTTCCAATGTGAAATAAGTATTTTGATGATATTAGAAGAAGATTCCTAATGTCTCAGGTGTCTAGGACTGAAAAAGAGAAAAAAAATTGCAATTAGAGACACAAATGATTGATGATAGAATCATTGAGGCTAAGGAGTTTATGGATGATGAAAATTTTATTAAGTAAAATGAATTCAAAAGATTCCTTTTTAAAATAAAGAGAAATGAATTAAAATTGCATATTTATGCTAGGATATTTAGATGAAAAGGTTGTTGGGTTGATACAAAAGTTGCAAGAATATGACCCTACTAGAAAAACCCTCATTGTTGAAGAAGCTAGAGATTTAGTTAGGAGGAGTGGGATGATTCTCTTCATAGGATGGAATCTAAGCTCTTCATTTTTACTTGATCAAATAATAAGACAAGAGAAATTAGTTTCTTTTAAAGTTGAAAGCAAATATGGGGAGATAATGGGATCAAAGTTTAATGTGGATGTCCAGACAATGGCTGTATGGATTTTAGCTCCAGAGGATGATAAGCCCACTCTCATGGAAATAAAGGAGTCCCCTAGGGGAAATTTTATATTTTGGCATGTGCAATCTACATCCAATGACTAGATTTTGGGAATGCATACTTTGGTAGTATTAATGGGTAAGCATAAAATGGATACTCTTCAAGCTCAATTTGAAAAAACCTATGAGAAATTTATTGGGAGAAGGAGTTCCAAAGAGGAAATGAAGAATACTTATATCATACAATAAAATTTCATAAAACTAGAAATGGAGGTGGCTTCATTGAAGAAAAATGTCAGAACAATTATAGAGGTTCATGACAAAGAAGTGTAGATAGAGGGCTAGATATTCGAGACAAATGAAACATTGGGCCAGGCTATGAAAATTGATGAAGAAAATTTAGAAGCCATGAAGGATGAAGAGATAAGAGCTTTGAAGAGTTTATTAGTCCATAAGATCAATGCATTAAAGATAGTCTTAGAAAATGTGCATGTTAGTTATTTTGCCTTAAAAGGAGTGGAATACAAGTGTGTAAAGGCAATTGCTTTGTTATCTTCATTATTCATCACATGGGGCCCTTACATTCAATTTTTTGATGGCATAATCACTATACTTCCCCAAAAGAAGGATCTACCAAAGGAAACCATTATGAGTACAAGAAAAGAAATTCATAAGCTAAAGGATTTAAATGGTTTTTTTGGGGAGAAGATGCAACAAGTACAAAGTAAAGGGTAAAAGCACAAACCTGTGTCACCTTTTATGAAGAAACGTGATATTAGAATGCCACAGTTCAACATTAATGACAAAAAAAATGGTATTTGTGTTTAGAATTTGAAAATGATGTAAATTGATGAAATGTGTAGAATTGGATGAACTTTATGTCTATCATTTTTTAAATTTTTGTTGAGTAAGAATTTATTCATTTCTTTTATTTTGAAGTACCTTTTTTAACTATAAAAAATATAGGGTGTAGTTCCCATCAAAAAATAAAATGCAAATCATTTTTTTTTTTTGATTTGAAAATATCTTATAGATGACATGTATATCTAGTGCACAAAAAAAGAAATAATTATTTTTGATCTATATTTTCTTTGTTATAAGTACTCAAGCTCGACCTTCTCAGAAGCCAATAGTTTTTTCCTCCCGTCAAAACTTCCTAATCAAATCTACACCTTCTTGAGAAAAAATTACATATTCATGAAGAGGACTCTCTCCTCTAGAGATAAATATTATTTTTTATTTTTTTTGGTATGATTTACTATTTTTTTCCTTTTTTTAATTGAACATCTTCTGAAATGTTGAAATATCGACTTATAATATTTTTAAATTCTAACATATTATAACTAATCAAAACACTCAAAAATTTATATAATGATGATATTGAATCTAAGATCTATAAAAGGGTATTTTTAGTTTTTGAATAAAATTGAGTTTTGATAGAGAAATGAAATTTGACCAAAATAGGTTTTGATATCACAAACGGTGACACAGATCTGTGCTTTTACCCTAAAATGAAAGTAAATATTGTTGGGACATCAATTTTTATGCCTACAATCTTCAATAGTGAAGGAAAAACAAAGGATTGGGTAGAATGGTCATCATCATTTGATAATATCCTTGATCATCTGAGGCTTTTTTCTTTTTGTAACAATGAAGCAACTGTCACTACTATCTATTTTATGAGATGTCTAAAGTATCTTCTAAGGTTAAAGCCATAACTAATGCCAAATGGATTAAATGCCTAAAGGAGTTGGACATAGTCAGAGATATGACATGGCTTGACATTGATACAGACATCACTATGTGGGAGTTGATTGCAAAAATCAAGGCACTACCAGCTGATGATAGTGATTAAATATAGTTGAGATGCAGTTCAAAGAAGGAAAAGGTAAAGAAAAAGGCAAGGATGGTGATACAATATTTGATTTGTTGAAAAGATATTTGCTAACAAAAACCACCTATCAATTTGTAATTGCATCTTAATTATTGGACCAAGTGCAAAGAATGTTTGACATATAACAAGATAGGTGTAAGAATTTTTCGTAGGGAAAAATTCACCCAAGACCAAGGAACTCAAACAAAAGCACAAAAGTAGACCAAAGAGAGAGTATGATTAGAATGACAATATATTTATTCAATATTCCATATGAGAGTACACTAGGAGTGCTTGTATATAAAGGCCTCTAGAGAGCTTCTAGAATGCATAGAAGTTAGTATCACGATAAGTCATACAACAAAGCACATGTCCACCAAATATGGGTTATCCTCCATTAAGCACAAAAGTAAGTGTGATGATGTGAGGATAAGCCTACAATGGTGTATCATGCAAATTAGTGGTGTAGACAACATGTGCTAAATTAGGAGTCTGAATAACTATGTTGTCTACATGACAACTCAGTGAATGATGCAAATTCTAGTGTTGTAGACACTATGTGTTGAATTAGAGTTGTGTACATCTATGTTGTCATCATGACAACTCACGAAGGTGTGAAAACTCCTAAGTATCTCACAAAATAAAATAATTAAATAATGCATTAACCTAAATAAACTTAAGTAAGTTTAAATAGTAAATACTTATTTACACCAACACCCCCCCTTAAGTGCAACTTAGGGAAATGCCCTTAAGCTTACAAAATCTAGGATGCAATGCATGATGACTCCTAGCTACTAGGCCATGTAGGTACCCATGTACATAATAAAATGAAATCTCTCATAAAGCGGAGAAAGAGGGAAAACCTCATGGGAAAAACCCTCCCCCAAAAAGAGAGATGAATAGGGATGCATGGATGGATGGAGTAATCAAGACCCCCCCATTACGACATACATCCAGTATATACATAATAGAATGATGAGAAGAGAAAGAGAGAAAAGATAGGCTCCCCCCCCCCCCCCCCCAAAGAAGAATGCATGCCAGTGATTGCTCTGATGAAGAAGCTGATCCAAGACTACAGAATGGTGTCCCTCCCCTTAGGAAGAAACAAGGCCAAAGGTACAAATGAGATGCTTCCATTGTGCATGGAAGGAATCCCATGGATAAGTGATGTCTCTGAAACCTACTCAACTAGCTAAAGAACATGTTTCAAAGAGCTATCTATCTTTGCAACTAATGAAGAACCCCTCTGCAACTGCTGATCATAAGTATGCACAATAACTTCAACATATAATGATTGATCATGTAGAGAATGAACAAGAGGGTCAGATGAAGCCCTCATGACAACTGAAGAAGGTTCTATTGCATCAAGAAGAAGAGGTGGATGATCAATACTATCCTCCAAATATATCACTAAACCTAGACCTGGAAGACAAAATGTACCCTATTGTGCTAGACCTATCACTATTGTGATATATGCATGTGGATTGAACTAATACAGTGACCTCTCACTACAACTTTCAATAGAACCCCACATGTCTAAATCTATTGAAGCACTATTGTTGGTGTCACTATCAATTTCCACACTATATGATGTGTAGAGAGGAGTAGAGGACAACCTTGGTGAACTTTCCTCAAAATGTACATCATTCTCCACAAAGATCTAATGTGTCTCTAGATCCAATAGTTTGTATGCCTTCACACCATCTTCATAACGAATGAAAGTACAAGGCCAAGGTGAATGTGCCTTGCATCCCCTGGAAGATATCTTTGCCCATGTAGGAAAACTAAAGACTCTGAAGTGTGTCACAATAGGTTTTCTGCCACACCATGCCTCAAAAGGAGTCTTTCCATCTAAGGCTAGATGAGGAGATCGATTAAGAATGTGAGTGACACTACTAATAGCTTTGACTTCAAGTGATGGATCTAGAGACTTGGCTTGTATCATGCAACTTATCATAAACTTAAGGTGTGGATCCTCAATGCTACAAAATCTATCTTATGTGAACTGAATGTTGAAGGAGCCTGGAGATCAATTCCCTCAAGCTTGCAAAAGTCAATAAGTCTTATGTTCACATACATACTTTCATTGTCCATTATTAGAACTTTGATGGCTTTCCTCAATTTCTATTCAACATGAGTCTTGAAGGCTAGAAACTTGTCCAACACTTCATTCTTGTTATGAAGAAAGTAGACCCAAGTTTATCTTGAAAACTCACCAACAAAAGTTAGTATGCAGTGACCCTAGCTGACTAGAAAAGGTCTTGCTAATACCATGTGAACCATTTGTAGAACACCTAGTGCTCTTGAAGACTTCCCTTTCTATAACTTCCCTTTTGGATATATATCCACTAAATCTATTCAACATTTACCATTAGAAAAGTTGATTTGGGGTAGACCTTTGAGCTTTTTGTTTGTGCGAAGTTCTTGAAGATAGTGGAAGTCAAGATGACCATACCACTCATGCCATAATTGCATTGTTGAATTTGATTGTGTTAGCAAGGCCTCTAAAAGAGACTTGGGTACAAAATATGAGAAAGAGTATAACCTTTTTTTATGATTCACTTTCCCCACTGCAACCAAGGAATCATCTTTGAGACTATGCACTTGTACTGAGTCTGGAAGAAATTCAACTCTATGTCCATCTCCAAGGTGATTGATTTGGTAGATTGATAGGAGATTAGAACTTAGGTTTGGAACATAGAGAACATCTTGAAACTCTCCATTTTCCATTTTCACATTTTATTTCACTTCAACTTCCATTTTTCTATCATCTCCCATGAAGATGTGTGGTACCTTTGACTACTTCATTAAAGAAAAATCCTCCCTTGAAGAACCCATATGATAGGAGGCACCTAAGTCAAGAATCCATTCCTTTGAAGAGTTTTAATTTGTCATGAGTGCTTGCACTTTGACCTTTGAATCTGAAGAAGACCCTTTATCCTTATAAGCATTAGGCAATAGAACATTATGTTTCATCATGATGTTGGTTAACTCATCAATCTTCTTAAGATAACACTCATGTTCTTCATGACCCATTTTCTTGCAATAGGTACACTTTTTCTTCTCCTTATTGTTGTCTCCCTTCTCGTTGGAATTCAAGGGCTTTCCTTGTTGATTGGATTGTGGTGTTGTCTTTTTTGCATCCTCTAATTTTTTCTTCCACTTCTTCTTACTCTTTCCTTTATTTGAAGACTATCTAGTTGAATTTTGAGAACCCTCATTGTTGGCAACCAATGCTTTAGACTTAGGTGAATTGAGAATCCCCATTGATTTCAACTTCTTTTCTTCTATATCCAATAGATCAGCATATTCATCAAAGGATACTATCTCATAGGTAGACCCTAAGGTAGTCTTTGAGGTGTTAAAAAAAGAACCAAATGTGGAATACTCTGATGGCAGCTTGTTATGTATGAGATAGATCAATCTGTCATCTTTGATAGAACTCCCACAATCAGTAAGCTTTGTCCTTAGTTCATTCACCTTGATGATGAAATCTTGTATTGAATCAAATGACTTAGGATCTAAGGAGACAAGCTCATCTTCAATTTTGAAAAAATCCTCTTTAGACACTTTACCATATAGGTTTTCAAGGGTATCCCAAGCTTCCTTGGATTTAGAACACTTCTTAATTTGATACATGATCTTGTCATCAACCCCTAAATAGATATCACCTATGGCTTTCCTATCTATTATTACCCAAGCTGAAATATCACTTGTTGATACTTTGTTACCTAATGGTTTAGGAAGAGTACCATCTACATATTGTGAAACTCCATTATGTATTAAGTGATACCACATTTTGATGGACCATGTAGCATAGTTGTGTGGAGTTAATTTTGGAAACTTAAAATTTTCCATAATGCAAAAAATGAAATAAAATTGTAGAAAAGAGAAAACACAACACCAAGAACATCCCCCCTTTTCACTAAATCAAGAACCACCCTCCCCCTCCCCCCCCCCCCCCACCCAAACCAAAATAGATGCTTTTGGCACTTTATCAGTAGTGCGATTACAATGGCCACTTGCCAATTTTGGCCTTCATGGACTTTTTATTTTTCTTGTTACAACCTCTTAATGAATTAAAAATTTAGAACTTTAGAATGTGCTACAATTTTGAAGCAATACAAAGCAAAGAAAGGCCCTATTTCTAAAAGTGACACTTTTGTCCGAACAACCTTAGAATCTAACTACAAATCTAGAAAGTAGATGAAAAATAATGCACTTTCAAAAAAAATAGAACCTATTTTCGACTCTAGATGTGCCCGTACAGAGCATTTGAAGTTGCAAAATGTAAGATTATGTAGGTATAGTTGTACAAAAATACAAATTCTGACACATTCGTGCACTAAAACTAAAAAAGAGTTGCACCACTCAAAAGCTTAAGAAATTCTACCCAATTTTTAAAAAATTGCACCTAATTTGTAGTTCAGATGACTAAGATATGGTCTTCCAAAGTCGGACTACAAAATCAAAAATCAATTTGGAGAGGGGTTGCATCAGCAAAAGATGGGGTTAAATTTGATGATCATACAAATGTTGCAGAAATTGTATTTTTCCCTAGAATGATGGTCAAATGGCCATCAAATTTTGGCTCGTTAAATGATGATGTCAGTGATGACATCATCTGTATAGATGATGATGTAGTATGGAACTCTATGAACTATGTAGGTATGGTTGTCTATGTGTACAAGGATAGAGGGATGACATGGAGCCACATATGTGCTGATGTGGACACCATGTGTTGCTAACTATGTTGTATGATTCAGGCTGACTAGAATGATAGCTAGTCTATGCAGGGAACCGCATGGGCGAATTGAATAAGGCCATGTGTAACATGTTTTGCAAGATTGAAACTAACCTTACTACTGTAGGAACTTTTGATATCACTAGGAAAGCTGAGAGGGGTCACCGCTACATGTTTAATAGGGGCCAGAGAGTTTTTTTAATGTCATGACTAGAGTATATAAAGCACTTATCAGGAACTTCTTCACGGGCTCTGGTTAATTACTTTAGCGATGTTGGAGTTTCAATGTTTATTCCACATTTGTGGGTTGTGAAACTCCAACACCATTTAAATACCTCATGCCACAGGTAGAATATAAACAAGCCCACCAGATTTTGGAGTGAGTCACCAGACGTATAAGGGCGGGTTGGGCTAGTTGCTTGATCCACAGGTGGAAGGTGGAATATTCTTGGCTAGAATATGTGAAGAGCCCTCCAATTAGAATAATACCCTGCATTAATTAATAAAATATTCTAAAATTGCAAAGCTGGGGTGTAAGATTCTTTTACTAGGGAAAATAATCCCAAAATTTTCCCACAAATTAAATTCAAAAAATGCACAGAATAAAATTAAAATATAGATTTGAAAAATAAATAATCAGATCGATTAAATGACCATACTTGGTTTGCAAATTGGTGTTTTTGGGTGCCAGTTTGCAAAAAAAAATTGTCTCATGATCAACTTTCACCCAGCATAAGAAAATTTACAATCACTCTTCATTGAATCGACATTTTGGATGTAATGGCAAGGTCAGATCTAGCTCTAGAAGCTCTCAATTTTTGTAGATTCTTTAGATTTGGGTCAAGGTGCTGAAGCATGAATGGTCTCGAATAGCTATGTGTAAAGAATCTCCTCGAGAGCTCTGATACCATGTAAGAATTTTCCTTAGGGTAGAATTCACCCAAGACCAAGGAACTCAAACATAAGCACAATAATAGACCAAAGAGAGAGTATGATCAGAATGATGATATATTCATTCAATATTCTATATGAGAGTACACTAGGGGAGTACTTATATATAAAGGCCTCTAGAGAGCTTCTAGAATGCATAGAAGTTAGCATCATGATAAGTCATACAACCAAGCACATGTCCACTAGATATGGGTTATTCTTCATTAAGCACAAAAGTAAGTGCAATGATGTGAGGATAAGCCTACAATGGTGTATCGCACAAATCAGTGGTGTAGACAACATGTGCTAAATTAGGAGTGTGAATAACCATGTTGTCTACATGAAAACTTAGTGAATGATGCAAACTCCATTGTTGTAGACACCATATGCTGAATTAGAGTTGCATACTTCTGTGTTGTCATCATGAAAACTCATGAAGGTGCACAAACTCCTAAGTGTCTCACAAAATAAAATAATAAAATAATGCATTAACCTAAGTAAACTTAAGTAAGTGTAAATAGTAAATGCTTATTTACACCAACAATAGGAATATCTTTGTACCTTTTTTTAATTAGGATTTTAACAAATGTCCTCCCATCTGAAGCTTGTTGTAATCCTTTCTATAAAAGGATTCCCAAGATGTGGAGTAGAGATTTGATTTCCTAGTAATTTTGAGAGTAATGTTATTGTTATTGGTCCATTAAGTCCATTGCAAGTTTCATGGTATATTTTCATGTAATTCTAAGAATACAAACAAGTTTTGAGAGATATATTGTTTATGTTGAAGGTTTTTACAATCTTACCAGCATTCTTGCAATTTTCAAAATGAAAATGAATGCAAAAGAGTAGGTTATGCTATACTTTTGTCTTTGAATTTTGTCTCCATTTTTGTGTAATGGTTATCTTGGGATTGTAATGGTTATCTTGGGATTGTATAAAAAAGTTTCATGCAATTTAGTGCAACTATGATAGGTTGTATATCAATTAGTTGTTTCTTTTAATTCAAGGAATTAAGTAAATTCTTCAATAAATTGATAGGGTTTTTAGTTATACAATAGGGATATTCATAAGGATGGGTTTGGGGATAATTACTAATAAAATTAATTGTAATGAAATTAATTAGTTCAAATGTTTTGTTGGGTAGACTTTGAATCCCAATGAATAAAGCATTGATCATGTATTTAATTAAAATTTGAAGAAAGTCATGGGGTTGCATTGAGCATAAATATAAAATAAATTTCAATTTTATTTTAGTGCATGAAGAATATCATAGTTATTCAATACGTGTTTGCATTTAATCTTTGAGTCTTAGTTAGCTACTATTACTCAAAATTATTTATAGATTTGAGAAGAATTATGACCAATTTTTTATAGGGGATGAATATTGTAGTATAATGTCAAGGAATGAATGAAATGAGAAAGTAGTAGCAAGTTTTGAATCTCTTTATCCCTCAAGTGCACCCACCTTGGTTTTGCAAAGCCAAAATAGTAGAAAATCTTTTAGGATTTTGTTGAAGTTGGGTCCAAATCTAAAGATTATATAGTTTATTATTGGAAATAGCTAATCCTTAGGTTATTTCAATCATTACCATCTTGGTATTAAGTTTCTTTTTTCTTAGTAGTGTAAAAACACCAACAAAAAATTTAACAAATATTGTAAATTCCATAGGATCAAAGTTGATTAAGAGGACTAATCATAATAACATCAAAAAACATTGTCAATGTTATTAAATTGATTGGATAAGGCCATGATCCAACACTACTAGACTCGACAATGTTGAGGATCAAATGATCAAAATGATAGGTTGACCTAGCATTAGGGACATGGTTGTGATAAGGTTAGATTCTAGACTTAGTTTTGAAAATTTTAGATAGAATAGGAATCGATTCTAAAATTATCTATAGTTTATTTTAAAAGGGGGTGCGAATGATGAAGATGCTGAAATATTCTTAAATGATGATCAAGTTAGCCAAATAGACCAAAATCAATGAGATGAGAAAATGGAACATATTAGTATGAAAATGTGATGAAACAATAGACGTGAACCATTTTTTAGCATCTACAAAGAGGAATAAAGGTCATAGTACTGCAAACTACATCAAACTGAAATGTATCATCCAAGACATTATTGAGCATGAAAAAGTTGGTGTAGGTGGACTTGTTAAAAACATGATCACAAGACCTTCAAAGAGCCTCTTCCTAAGTATGAACAAGGAGAAATGTCAAACTCTAACAAGAAAAATAGAGATGTTAAAATCAACTACACTTATGTAAGCAACAACAATTTCATTCACATGTTTGAACCTGTAAGTATTTATTCTATTTACTTAAGCTTACTTAGGTTAATGCATTAATTTAATATTTAGTAGTTGATAGTTGTAGTGATGAGTTGTTGACAACACAGGAGTTTGTCCCCTTCTAGCATGTTCCACCTTTTTGTGGAAGAGTGCTTAGTTGTCAACCTTATCTTCTACCTCCTTCCAGCTTGTTCTACAAGCTTCCTTGAGGCCTTTATAAGTGGTCTCTCTCGCATTTTAAATCATCAATTCACATAGCAATTTTATTTTTTCTATTGTGAAATATTTTCTCTTGCTTTGTTTCCTTCAAGTTCTTACCTTTAGGTTTCTCTTCGGCAAGCTATTTGCACTATAGGTGATCTTGGCAACTATGGAGTTGGATTTTATCAACTCCAACATGGTATCAGAGCCTCCCTATTGCTTCTTGTTCGAAGGATTTTTTTGAAGCCGCGATTCGGAGACACAAATCCTAGTTTGTTCGTGATTTTTTCTTCAATTAGGAGGAAGAGCATTTTTTTTAGCATTTGGAGAAAAAGGAGAAAGGGGGTTTGACATAACAGATCTGATATTTTTTGGGCTTTTTTCTTTATTTTTTGGAGGTACGACGGCGGCGATTCAAAAAAAATAACTACAGAAATGATTTTAAAATAGCGATATCTCCCTCATACGGACTCATTTTTTCAAGTAATTTTTTTTATTTTGAGGTAGGATTTCATGCTCTACACATTGGTGTAGGTGGTTTGAGATCTCTATTCCTAAATTTGTTTGCAACTCACAAATTCTAATTTTTGACACTTTAAATGCTTTGTACAGGCTCATCTGGACACATAATTAGGTTCCATTTTTTTTTAAAGTGCATTTTTTTTTGTCTACTTTTCAAATCTACAATTAGATTATAGGTTCTGTAGACAGAAATATTACTTTAAAAAATAGACCCTAAATTGGCTATTATAATCACACTAAGTAAAGAGTGCCCAATTTATACATTTTTTTGGGGGGGGGGGGGGGCATTTTCTTTTCTCTGTAATTTACTTCAGAATAAGACCCTTCTACTTCTGTCTTCTTCTTCTCTCAATGGCAGATCCATTTGTGACCCGTCTCACACCATGAAACTATCACACTTGGAAGGCACAAATGATAAAGCTTCTCATGTCAAGAGGCTTATGGTCATGTCTAGATGAGAATCAGCCTATTCTCAAATGCCCTTTTGAGGTTCTTCAGCACAAGAACAAAATGGATGAGGCTATGGGATTGATTGCATTGAACATTTTAGACAATCTGCTATTTCACTTGGATGGTTTGACCACTCCTCAGGCTTATTGGCTCAAATTTTAGACTTTGTTTGGCACAGTGAATGAATTTTGGGCATTGCAGCTTGATGCAAAGTTGAATTCTTTGACACCTGATAGCTTCCCCACCATTGAGGACTTCTTGATGAAATTCAAATCTTTGCATACACTTTTGCAGGGATGTGGAAAAACCAAAATAGATGATGAGTGTATCTTTTTTATACTCTCAAAGTTGAGGGGATAGTATCAAATCTTCTCTTCCACTTTCTACTCCACTATGGATGCCTTGGGTGATAGACACAAGATGCCTTCATTTGAGATATTTTGTGATCGGTTAACTCATGAACAATCCAATATCAATCAGATGGATTCACTTTGAGGGTCATAGTCACAGGCATTGCTTGTCAAGGATACACAGGAGTAGAAGTCGAAATAGATATTAGATTCCCCTTCTACTAGTTCATCATCTTCTTCTAAGAAGAAGGAGAAAAAGAAGACTCGGACTCCTACCTATTCCTATTGTCAAAAAGGATCTCATGATGAGGCACATTGTTTTCAGAAGAGATTTGATGGTTATGAGAAACAAATTGCAAATTTGCAAGCTCTTCTTTAGAAGAGCACTATTTCTTCTCCATCCTCTTCTACCTCATAGGGCTCTACCTTTTAGTCTTCTTCTACATCTTCACTAGCTACATCAGATCTTGGAAAGGGTCATGCATTACAGGCTACCATTACATCTCCTTCACAGGTTCCCTGGATACTGGATTCAGGTGCTTCTCACCATATGACATCTTCTCATAGTGTCTTCTCTACTCTTAAGGCTTCTCTCATCTCTCATATTCGCATGGGGAATAACACTATCCTACCAGTCTATGGGAAAGGTTCAATTAGCATCTAGGATGGTATATTCAATGATGTATTGTATGTTCCATCTTTGTTTTCCAATATTCTCTTAATTTCTCCAATTACATGTAGTGGATCAGGGAAGATAGTTGAGTTCACTATTGATTCAATCTTCATTTGAGATCATGCAACTAGTTGAGTTCACTATTGATTCAATCTTCATTTGAGATCATGCAACAAGAGGTCTTATTGCTATAGGGGCCATTGATCCTTCCACTCGTCTCTACACCTTCTCACACTTTGGTCCACCATCCCCATTGTTGGAGCACACTTCTTCTCTTTTGCAGGAACATAATGTGGTGCAATCAGGATACTTGAACCTTTGTATTGTTCCTAATATCCCTATTTTGACTTCCACACCACATCTAGTTGAGGACTTTTCTCTTCCACGGGATTCTTCTTCTACTCCTCCTAATCCTCTAGCTTCATTCATTGAGACTTTAGGATCACTTGTTGCAAATACTATAGTGGACATTCATGATAGTGTCATCACACCTACCTTGGGGATTCCCTTTCTAGTTCCTCATACATTCTCCTTTAGGCATCAGCTAGGCTTTCTAGTTTTGCCTCTCATTCAGGGATTCCCTTGTTATGTACCCTTGTTTCTTCCACATTGGAGTTGCATTGGTTCGATCCCTCCTTCAGGGGCTCCTTTATTCTGGGGAGGCTTTAGTATCTCTCATGGGGGGGTTGGTTGTACTTATAGTTTTCAGTGGGTCTCTTGACTCTTTTTCGATGGAAGTTATCCTTGGGGGGATTGGTTGAGGCCTTCCTTCCTTCACTTCATGTTTTTTTTCTACATGTTTTTTTTACTTCTTTTTGGGGGAGGGTTTTTTCCACATGGTTTTCTCTCTTTCCCCATTTATAGAGGTTGCATTTTTTTACATTGTACATGGGTACCTAACATGGCCTCATTGCTGAGACCCATTCTGCATTTTCATCTTAGTTTTGGGAGCTTAAGGCATTCCCCTAAGTTGCACTTAAGGGGGGGTGTTAGAGTAAATAATTAATTAATTAATTATTAATTATATTCTATTTACTTAAGCTTACTTAGGTTAATGCATTTATTTAATATTTAGTAGTTAATAGTTATAGTGATGAGTTGTTTACAACATGGGAGTTTGTTCCCTTCTAGCATGCTCCACTTTTTTTTGGAAGAGTGCTTAGATGTCAACCTTATCTTCTACCTCCTTCCAACTTATTCGACAAGCTTCCTTGAGGCCTTTATAAGTGGTCTCTCTCACATTGTAAATCATCAATTCACATAGCAATTTTATTTTTTCTATTGTGAAATATTTTCTCTTGCTTTGTTTCCTTCAAGCTCTTGCCTTTAGGTTTCTCTTCGGCAAGCTATTTACACTAAAGGTGATCTTGGTGACTGTGGAGTTGGATTTCATCAACTCCAACAATAATAAGATATGCCTAATGAAGTCACACTTACTATTAATGTTTCTCCTAAATGCTATGGAAAAGGTTATGAGTTTCTTAAGAGGATGGGATATCCAAGACACGATCCTTTGACTAATAAGAAGCATGCCCTAACTATACCTTTAAGCCAACCTAATGGATGAAAAAGAAAAGATACTACTAACATACATTTTTCTATCAATGATGTTTTATCTATTTATGATCAAGAACCTCCTACTACAAGTGACTCAGAAGAACAAGTTAACCTATTCATAACAGGGTAAACTTTGAGAAGGAATCCTCCAAAAATATATATATAATATTGGTGAATATTTCATTATTTTGAAAAAAAATTAAAAAATTCTATTGGCGAATCTCTTAATTTTTATTCTAAATATGGTTAATATTGGTGACTATTTTTGAGTCATAATTTTTTTGAATAAAATATTGATGAATCTCAATAATAATAGGAAGTTCATTAATCACCTTGAAATATTAAAAACCAAAATTGGATATTTTTTACCTCGCAAAATATTATGAGAAACGTTACATATACTTTAAATGAATAGTAAAAACTAAATATTGGTGATATATCCCTAAAGTACTTAATAATTATGATAATTATTGGTCAGTTCAATTTAATTTCTCCAATAATATATTATATTTAGGTGACTTAAATCTAATCATGTAACAAATATTGTGGCAAATATTTGAGTTTAAAATTTTTAGTAAAATAAATTATTGAGCAATTTTAAATATTCTTGAACTAAAGTTTATAAAACTATGGTGATTTAGGTTGTATCAAATCTTAAATTATTAGCCAAATGACTAGCCAAAATTTTCTAAAGTTAGCCAATTTACGAATATTACCACTAAAAAATACCTTGATTCATACTACTAGTCAAGATAATGAGGACTTTGTGCCCTCTGCTTCCATCATTTGGGGAGAAATTGAATAACCAAATGATCATAGCACTAAAGCATCTACTTCTAGATGCTTTGATGAATCATATGTAGAAGATCCTAATAGAGATAGAATCAGGAGAACCATTGCTCACCTTATAGAATGTGATCATAGGACTAGTTTTGATGAATATGAATGGGATTTGCTCTTAGTTATATGTAAGGAATTGGGGGTAGATTTATACACTCTCATGCTAACCAAACCGATGTGGTAGATGAGTCACCTATAGGGCTTGATTATTTGAACACATATGTTGACTTAGTGGACCATGTTGACCTTGCTAGGAATATGTTTGATTTGAGCATCCTCAAAGACTACCTTATAGACTTAGAATATCTTGTCACTAAAGATGAATCCTTCAGTATCAATAAGTTGGAATCTTCCACTTCTCTCCCACTCATGTATTTTAATCTCATTTATTGGTCCTTAAAAAATCAGTGACCTAAACTACCCTCTTTCCAGAATGATTATGAGATTGTTTGTTATATTAATGCTATTAATCCTATAGTCTCTTCCACAAGTGAACTAGCTACCAATATGATTGAATCATATACCAAGTACCTTATTCATAAAATCAAAAGAAAATTAAAAAATATTAGGCACTCTAATGGCAAAAAAGGCTTTGTGGTGGTGTCAGAGACAAAAATAGTAAAAAATAAAGATGTATCCAAGGGCATAAACCTCTTTGAGGAACCCAAGGATGAGGTAATTGGTTGTCTTCCCAACTACTTTCCATAGATATCATTAGTGCTAATTGGTCCTACACAACCTATTAATTTTGGAATAAAGGAGGCTCCTAAGATCATAAATCTAGCTTAGTCCTTATCAACTGGAGAAAAAAATAGCTTTTTAAAATTCTTCTAAGTGGAAAAGATCAATTTTTCTTGGACCTATGAAAATACGCCAGGACTTGACTCTATCTATATCTCTTGGTGTCAAGCCAGTTAAACAAAAATTGACAAAAATGCACCCACATGTTGCCCTTTGGCAAAATTTGAACTAGAAAATATCTTGAGAAATAAATATGTACAATATATAGACTATGTTGAGTAGATTTCCAAAATTGTACCTATCTCCAAGCATGATAAATCCATTTGAGTGTGCACAATTTTTTGAATTTTGAACAAAGCTTACCCAAAGGCTTATTTCCCAATTCCTAACATTAACATGATAGTGGATATGACTGTGGGCTATAAGATTTACTATTTGGATGGTTTCTTGAGTTACAACCAAATAAAGATAGCTCTAGAAGCCCAACAAAACATTTCTTTCACATGTGCATGGGGTACCTTATGTTGGAATGTCATACCATTTGTGTTAAAGAATGTTGATTCTACTTTTTAGAGAGATATGACTAGTACTTTCCATGAAATTATGCACAAAATTTGGAAGACTACATAGATGACACCCTAGAAAAATCTAAGAAAAGAAACACTCGTCTAGAAGACTTGAGCTTGATTTTGGACTACATGGAATAATTTTAGCTTAGACTAAATCATAAGAAATATTCCTTTGGTGTCACCTTAGATAAACTATTGGGATACATAATATATGTTAAAGGGATTGAGGTTGACACCAAGAAGGTAAAATCAATCAGGAAAACTCCATCTCCTTGCAACATTAGTCAACTAAAGAGTCTCCAGGGATGCCTTTGAAGTCAATCAAGAGGTTCATAGCTCAACTAGATGATAGGCCACAACCTTTTAATAAGAACTTACACAAGAGATCCACATTCATATGGAATAAAGAATGTGATAAAAACCTCAATAAAATTAAAGAGTACTTGGCTAAATTCCCTATTCTAATGCCTCATATCCTAGGAAAAACTTTAATTTTGTACATCTTGGCTATGGCTACTTTCTTGGGGGTATTATTGGTATAACAAGGTGAAGTAGAAAAGAAAGAGTTATCTACTACATCATAAGAACACTGGTATCTTATGAGATCAACTATAAAAACATTGAGAAGGCTTTCCTTATTGTGGTGATCGTTTATCAAAAACTCTGACACTACATGTTTGCTCATACTACACACTTGGTTGCTAAGATTGATCCTCTCAAGTACCTCTTAAGTAAAGTTTTCGTTACTAGTCAACTAGATAAATGAATGATGATTCTTTTAGAATTTGGAATTAATTATGTTGATTGTAAGGCTATCAAAGGATAGGTTCTCATTGATCAACTAATTAATTTTCCATTGCAAGATGATGCTCCTATACAAATTAATTTTCTTGACTCATCTATCATGTATGTAATTGAGAGAACCTAGAAATTGTTCTTTGATCAATCTAAAACTCTAAATGGTGTAGTAGTTGGTATCTTTTTTGTTACTCCTTGTAGATACACTATTTCTCAATCTTACAAGTTGTTGTTTCCTTGTACCAACAACATAACTAAATATGAGGCTCTTATAAATGGGTTTAAGCTAGCTATTGAATGGACAATCATAGAATTCCACATATTTGGAGACTCTCATATTTTCATCAATCAAATCAATAATGACTACCAACCTAAGGATGAAAAATTGATCCCTTACAAGAAATTGACTGATTCTATAAGGAATTACTTAACTTTTTCATATTCTAATAGATTTCTAGAGCTAATAATAAGGTTGCAGATGCAATGGCTACTTTGGCATCTTTTCTCCAACTATAAGAACATGAATCCATATTTTAATTCTTGTTGGAAGAGTTACATCACCCTACCTATGACTCCCCTAATGAATGATTTATTTATGTCATTATTAGTTATGACTCTTCCTACTATGCTACTATATACTCCTTTTTGTGTGACCAAATCATACCTGACAACTTAACCTGTAATAAGAAATGATAAATCATTCACAATGCTTCTCATTCTACCCTTATGTTTGATGACTTTATTAGAAAGGGTCTAGACAAAATGTTTCTTATATAAAGGATGAGCCTAAATGAGTGTTAGCTAAATTCTATGAAAGAATATGTGGGTCTCACTATTAGCATGAATGCTAATGATACTACATTGGGGAGTATCCTAAGTATTAGAGAGTATTGATATGTTGCACTCATGACTATATTTGTCATTGATGTCAACATAACAGTATTTCTATAGAAGACTAGAACAATAGCAGTCAAAGATCTTATGTTTTGTAGTAACTAAGTAAGGTTTAAGTGATGCATAGTTAAGGACATGTTCCTAAGAGTTTCCTAATAATGTGGTTAAGAGGATGAAGTTAGAATTAAAAATATACGGTAGTTGTGTTTGATTTATTTAGAGCATCATAGAAATAGAGCATTTGTTTGACAATTTCTAATGTTTGTATTATATCTTTTAGCCAAGATATAATGAGTTGATGGATAGTCATCCAGTGATAGAAGATAGTTAGATGATGATGTCAACAAGAATGTAAGACCTGGAGTCCTATGAGTAAATTTATTTATAAACTGTGAGTTGACAGTGCTATTGTAATTGTAATTAATTATATATCTTATCTTAATTAATTGAGGAAAGCCTTAAGGCCAACTCAAGAAATTATTATGAAGATATGGTAAAAAGGAAAGATATTTTCCTTGTTTTTGAGTATGTGGAAAATCTATTGAAGTGCAAATTGTGAAAGGAGCAGAGTGCTAATTGAATGCATGTAAGCAATCCAAGGGATTATTGGATGTGCAGTTCATGATCTAGTTACAAGATCAGAAGGAGTAGAAGTCCAATTCATAGGATAGAGTCAATGAAGGAAGTATAATTTAGCTCTATTATTCTAAAAGGAATAATATAGAGATAATTTAGACAATGGTTTCATTGGTCTTTCCCTCAAAGTTATTTGGGTAGTAGGTCTAGCTATCTCCCACAACTCTTAATAGGGTTGGAATCTCCTAATAGGAATTCAAAGTCTCCTAATAGGGGCTCATATGTATTGAATATTGTAATAGACTCCTAAAAAGGTCCATCCTCTAACAAGGAATATTTATATTAGTACATCATCTTTTGGGTACCATCCCCACCAAGGTTTTCCCTCTGGTCAAGGGTTTTCCTAGTTAACATATCTTGTGTTATTGTGTATGAGTATCTTGTTGTGGTTTCAATTTACATTACTCATATGATTAGGATTATTTAAATTTTTTATTGGTTATATTATTTGTGTAACTAATTCACCCTACCCCACTCAGTTATATCAATGGACTATATATTCTAACAATTGGTATCAAAGGATCGGGTCCTTGAAGGATAAGCTTGACAACTTTAGGAGATCAATGAAAAATATTTTTCAAAAAGGGTAGTCCTTGATTTGATGGGGCCAATTATTATAGTTGGAAGGAGAAGATGAAGCCTCATCTATTATGCATGGGTCTAGGATATTGGAACTTGACAAAGGGTAAGAAGAAAATCATTGAAGAATAAAAGCTAGAAGATTGTAGTGAAGAGGAAAGACATTTGTTCATGTGTAACATGAGAGTAAGAGAGGCTCTATTATCAACCCTTCTAGATAATGAATATAGTCAGATAAAGTCACTTGAAACATCTCATGAAATTTGGAAAGCATTGGAATCTACTTTTGAAGGTGATGATCATGCTAAAAGAGTGAGGTTACAAAGTTGAATATGTGCATATCAAGATGTTAAGATGATGGAAGATGAATTTGTAAGAAGTTATATTGGTAGAATATCAGAAATAGTTGCAGCAATTCAATCTAATGGTGGAACCAAAGATGATGATGAAGTCATATGGAAGATTTTGAAAAGTTTGTCACTGCCTTTCAAGCCAATTGTGCAAATGATATAGTTTGTGATACCCTACGCTAAGGAATTCACCAAGGAAACTTTGCTTGGTAGATTGGAATCAGCTAAAGTAGATCTGAGATAGTCTAGTGAACTTGTAAGAGTCAAAACAATCTTTAGTGCCCTAAAATTTTGACCTAATTTTACAAGGAGTGCAAGCACTCATGGAGATTTGGCTAGTAGCAACAGAGCTGATGAAGACAAGAAGATAGAGGAAGGAATAACCCTTCTAGTGAGAAGAGAAAAAGATGGTAAGAAAATCTTTAAGTGTTGGACTTGTAATGAATTTGGTCATTATGCATCTATATGTCCTAAAAGAGAGAGAAAGTATAAAGGGAAGTTTAACTCTGGGTAAAAGCACAAACCTGTGTCACCTTTTATAAAGAAATGAGATATCAAAATGTGATAGTTCAACATTAATGACAAAAAAATGCTATTCATGTTTAGAATTTGAAGATGATGTAAACTAATGAAATGTGTAGAATTGGATGAATTTTATGCCTTTAATTTTTATTATTTTTTTGAGTAAGAGTTTATTCATTTTATTTTATTTTGAAGTCCCTTTTTTTATTGTAAAAAACATAGGGTGTAGTTCCCATCAAAAAAGTATATGAAAATCTTTTTTTTTGTTCTAATTTGAAAATATCTTATAGATGACATGTATAGCTAGGGAACAAAAAAAGAAACAATTATTTTTTATGTATATTTTCTTTGTTATAAGTACTCAAGCTCAACCTTATCAGAATCCAACAGTTTTTTCCTCCCGTCAAAACTTCCCTATCAAATCTACACATTTTTGAAAAAAATTACATCTTTGTGAAGAGGACTCTCTCTTCTAAAGATAAATATAATTTTTTAATTTTTTTGATATGATTTAATATTTTTTTTCCCTTTTTGAGGGAGCATCTTCTCAAATGTTGAAATATCGACTGATAATATTTTGAAATTATAGCATATTATAACTAATCAAAACACTCAAAAATTTATATAATGATGATATTGAATATTAGATCTTTAAAAGGGTATTTTTAGTTTTTGTAAAAACTGAGTTTTGATAGAGAATTGAGATTTGACTAGAACAGGTTTTGGTATCCTAAACGGTGACATAGATTTATGCTTTTAACCCCCTAGAAAAGATAGAGATAGAAATTGTTTATATGCAAATGAAGATGAAGAAACTAATGAGAAAGGTCAAAGTAAAAGTGATGATGAATTAGGATTTGTGGCTATCAAGGAAGATGATCTTGATAGAGAAATTAGAGAAGAAAAAGATCTAGTTACCCAAGTGGAAAAGAAATCCAATTGGATAATTGACAGTGGTTCTTCACATTACATGACTAGTGATATGAATAAGTTTGTTAAGTTTAAGAATCATGATGGAGGAATTGTTAGAGTTGGTAACAATACATCCTCTCATATTATAGGAATTAGATCCATTACTCTTGATGGTAAAACTAACACTGATATATCTATTTTGTTGATGGATTGAAACATAACTTGTTGAATGTTGGATAGTTGGTGGACAAAGGTTATCTATTTCAGTTTATTACAAAGACCTACACTATCAAAGATAGAGATGGTAAGATGATTGGAATTGGCACTATCTAGAGGTAATGTATTTCAGTTGAATCCTACTGAGATGACATTTTTGGTAGAAAAATTTGATAACATTTGGTTATGGCATAGATAATTTTGTCATATAAAATTTGATAATATTGTAAAGGTTAGTAGCACATTTGCAGTGACAGATCTACCTAAGATTGTTAAGCCTACTAATGTTAAATGCAAGGAATGTATTTTGGCTAAGCAAAAGAAAGTATCTTTTTCCTAGCAAGAAGTTCACTTCTATAGAGAAGTTAGAGATTGTTCACATAGATCTGAGTGGTCTTGCCAAAACTAAAGGATTCTATGGTGAAAGGTATTGTATGATTTATGTTGATGATTTCACTAGAATGATGCGGGTAGAATTTCTTAAAGAGAAATCTGAAGATTTTGAGAAGTTCAAGATATTTAAGAATAGAGTTGAGAATGAATCTAATGTTAATATTAAATGTTTGAGATTTGATAGAGGAGGAGAATTTACCTCTAGAGAATTTAACATATTCTGTGAAGAAAATGGAATTAAAAGACAACTATCTACACCTAGAACACCTAAGAAAAATGGGATTGCTTAGAGGACATAAATATATAGTAGAGGTAGCTAGAGTGATTCTATTTGAGTTTGATATATCTAAGACATTATGGAGGGAAGCAGTGAATACAAAAATGTATACTCTGAACAGAGTACATATCGAAAAAGGTATGGACAAGATACCTTATGAGCTATGGTTTGGACATTCACCATCAATAAAATATTTTAGAATATTTGGGAGCAAATGTTATATTAAGAGAGGCAATGACATTGGTAAGTTTGATCCAAGAAGTAATGAAGGTATGTTTCTCGTTTATTCTTTGAAAAGTAAGGCTTATAGATGCTTTAACTATAGAACTAAGACAATAATTGAGTGCAAAAATGTAAGAATTGATGAGAAATTTGGAACCAAAGAAAAGATTACAGATTATAATTTAGATGAAGAATTGGATAACTCTAGAATTGTTAGACAAAATGATAAATTTTTCCCTAAGACTAACAATGACTTGTAGAATGATGTGCAAATTATTGAACAAGAAGAAGATCAAAGATCTAAATCTAGAGAAAAGATCAGAGTTGAAATGTCAACTTCTACCCCTAATAGAAATCTAACAACGAATCATGCTCCTAAGCATATAATTTGAAGTAAGTACAAAGGAGTAATGACAAGGAATAGAGTAAATGAGGAGATATGTTTGATATCTCAAGTTGAACCAAAGTGTGTAGATGAAGTCAAGGATAATCACTTGATCCAAGAAATGAAGGAAGAATTGGATTAGATAATTAAGAATGACACATGGAAATTAGTTCCAAGACCAAAGGACAAGAATGTGATAGGAACTAAGTGGGTTTTCAAGAATAATATGAGCAAGAAAGGAGAAGTTGTGAGAAACAAGGGCAGACTTGTTTGTAAAAGTTATTCACAACATGAAGGAATTGATTATAGGGAAACATATGCACTTATAGCAAGAATGGGAGTAGCAATGATTTTCTTGGCTTATGCAGAAAATAAGAAATTCAAGGTTTATTAGATGAATGTCAAGCCTACATTTCTAAATGGAGAAGTAGAAGAAGAAGTCTATATTGAACAACCTAAAGATTTTCCTTTATCAAAAGAAAAATACATGGTATACAGATTGAAGAAAGCCCTATATGGTCTAAAGCAAGCATTAAGAACTTGGTATGTGAGATTGGAAAGTTACTTGGCAAAGCTTGGACTTGATAAGGTACAAAAAATGGTAACTTGTATCTAAAATAAATTGAAGATGGTTTATTGATCATTGTAATATTTGTTGATGACATCATTTTTGGAGGAAATGATGAAACTGGTAACAAATTTTTTGAAGATATGAAAATTGAATTTGAAATGAGCATGATAGGAGAAATGAAGTTTTTCTTAGGATTGCAGATTGAGAAGAATAATGATGGTATATTCATCTCACAAGCTAAATACTTGAAAGACTTTTTGAAAAGGTTTAGTTTTGAAAGTTGTAAATTATTGAGCTGTAATTATGCACTATGCTAAATGGCAAGAATTCTTTCAAACTCCTCTCTTGAAAAGTCAATCTTGTGAGTCAACTCCAAGGTTCTAGGTGATCTTGCAACCTACTAGAATCCACTTAGTTGAAGATAAATGTTTTTGTTTACGAGGAGGCCTTTTCTAGTTCATTTGATTTTGGATGAGATGTAGAATCTGTTTGCTGCTTCAAAATAAAATGCGCAAAAAAGAACTATGTTTTTTAATTTTTTATGTTTTCCAATGATTGTAATCTAACAATGCAACTAATATGAATTCCTAATTTAACAAGCAGTTAGTAAAGTAAATAATAAGTACTTTAAAGAAAATAACATGAAAGTAAAATCCTAATGGACATAAGCTATGGAAACAACACGTCTATGAGTTTAGCTTTCAAAGAAATTAGTGGGTAATCAATGAAAATAGGAGCAACACTTCCTCGATTCCACTGATGCAATCGTTGATGAGAAACTTTAATAATCGTATGATGTTTCACTCTTCATCAAATTGCAAGGCCACAAAAAGTGTACTCATGTGAGACAAATAGTTATGTAGGAACAATTTGGTGATTTCTTCTCAAGCTAGATATGTTAGCAAAATTTGTAAAATTGTAGCAAACACTAGAACTAAAAGATCACACAACTAGAAAAAGCGCAATAAAATTTTGGCTCAATCACAATTCCATGAATATACATTCACAAAACAATGACACATTTAGGCAAGAATCACTACACTCCAAATGCGAACACCAAAAGTAAAATATTATTGCAAAATAATGGCAGCCTTGATTACATATTACAATGTTGTATTTATAAGAAATCATCTCCTCAATTTTTGTTGAGAGTGAGAGATATCTTCATGCAATAATATGCTTTTAAATTAATAAAACAAACTAATTATATACAAACTAACAATCTAATTGGTGCTTAGTAGGACTCCATCCATTTTATATTCATTAATTGGATGCATGAGCCTTTACATGTCATAAAAAAAGAATTTATGAGAAAATAAGAAGAAGAAAGCCTTTAGTTGAAGTAGTAGAGTCTGGAAGTGTCAAAAATAGAAGATCAACCTTCATTAGGTGTTAGTTAGAATTAAACTGCTATCAAAAATGTGTTTCCAATGCATGGAAAAATCTAATCTTGGAATTGGCAGTTAAATTTTGGTGCATGTCTGGAAAAAGTACACCAAAAAACCTATGCACCTCTCCAATAATATTCCAAAACTTTATGAAAAAAGTACACTAGTGCACCTACTCACCTCGAAGGTCAAAAATGCAAAAAATTCACCAAGTGTCAAAACTAAAATTTTGGCTTCTGGGTTTTGTTCCCCTTCATACCAAAGCTATGTTTGGATGCTTGCTCTTGAATTTATCATTAATCTTAGTGACCTTAGCTACATCAGGTAGGTCTAAGTCATTATACTTTTCCTTGACCTTTTTTCTTTAGTTATCTACCTCTATTCAGGTTTCAGCAAAATCCCTGAGTTTGGTATCTAGCTCTAGCAAGGCTTCTTTTGTTCTAAATGCTTGCCGAATGTCATCATCAGTAGAAACCTCTTCAAAAATCTTTCTAAATTTCTCAACTACTACATCTACTAGTATTAATTTCTCCCATGCATCATCTTCAAATATGTTAAGACATGCATCCCTATAATGTTTCTCTACCTGCAAAATCTGCTCTTAGGCTTGGTCCTTGAGTTGGTGGATCTTTGCATGTAATGATTCCATTACTTTATTACTATCTACCATTTTCTCTATCCAATCATCAAGAAAATCTAACTCTTCTACAATATATACACCCATAAAAAAATTTGTATCTTTGGCCCTTAATTGCTTATAGTACATGTAAATCCTTACCCCATACATGTACCTCATCCATAATACTGAAATCCTATTCAAAGTTGCTACCATTTTATCTACATTTTCATACATAGCATGTAGTAGCTTTAGATTTCCCTAGATGATAAGCACACCCTTTTTCTCAAAACTTTCCCACCATTGCTAACAGTCCTTCAAAAATGGATCCAAACATACTCCTCCCCCATCTCTTTTATCAAGTGTAGCATTCAAAGTTTCTTCATGGTGTTCAGGATCCAAGGGACTGACAACTTCGGCTAAATATCCTTTCAGGATTTCATTTTTCTTACAAAGTGTCATTAGTTTTGCCCCCTCTTCCTCTAAACTTCTAAACAACTCCTTCATCCCCATCATGACCATTAGCTTGGTTGTATACAATGTGAGTCTCCTGAGCATAACCTCTTTGATCTAATAATCTTGGGTATCCAAATCTTCTATTTTTGAATTAGGAGGAGGGATAGCCACTTGCATGAATAAATCTTGATTTTGGTCACTTTTAATGAATGCCAATTCTCTTGCTTCTCTTGAAGGGGACTCAAGTTTCCTTAGAACCTCAATCAACTCAAACATATCCTCTTCATCAGCATTAAATTCTGGTCTTTTACTTCTGATCATTTCCTTGTGTAACCATCTCAGGACTCATTCCATCAAAGACCTACCTCTTGAGGATGAATGAGTTTTCTTTGCCACCCCTTTTCCCTTATCACTCCTTTCTGGAGTCCTCTCCCTCTATGATGGCTCTCCCTCTATAGTTTCAATCTTAGTGGATCCCACAATTCTTACCTTGATGTCTTGGGGACCATGTTGAGGATATTGAACCATTTGCCCTTCCCTAGACACTTCATTGGTTGAAATTTGCTACAGTTCTTCCTCCTGCTCCTTTTGAATTTGTTCTTCTTTAGTACCTAGAGGCAGGGGAGTAGTAGAGCCCTTGTCAACAACTATGGCCTATAATGGGGATGAAGGAGTAATTTTTGGACCCTATGGTTCTGGTGGTGTTTGTGACCAATCTTCCTATTGGGGCTCATTTGTCAGGGTATCCTGGATCTTGTCTCCCACCAATTCCATCCCTACAAGAATGAAATCAAAATCTGACATCTTGAATATGTTTGTGCCCTCTACATCTTTCTCATCAATCCATTGCTGCATTTCATCCTTGGAAGTAGTTGTCTGGAGAGATTCTTCTAGAATTGATGGCAGTGTAACAGTGGAACTTCTTCTTCTTTCTTGTTATGTGGCTCTAGCTAGTCATGTTCTTCTAGTTAAAGGTACCTCATCCTCCTCATCCTCATCTTATTCCTCTTTAGGAATGGATTTTGGGATAGATGGAAAAGGCACTACCCTCCTAATCACCCTTTTTCTTTTCTTGATAGGAGTCTTAATCTTTCTTTCTTTCTTAAGCATGAAAGGGGATACTTGTTTTGCCTATTGAGGAGGGGAAACTTCTTGAATTTCAACCTCTATTTCTACTTGGTAGGGTGTAACTAGTGGCACTTGAGGGTCTACCTAGACTTGTGAAGCTCTAGTATCTTCTAGCTCTTGCACATTTTCTTCTTATTGATGCGAAGGTGTCAGGATTTCACCCTCTTTTGGTTTGGCTCTTTGAGGAGAACTCCTCTTTCTTTTGCCCTTTCCTTTTCTCTCTTGAGGGTGATAGTATCCAACTAGTCTATCAAGTTGGTATATCATTTCAGGCCTAATGGGTGACTGAACTACAAAGGTAGGGATGATGACCTTCTTCCCTCTACCTTTGTCTAGGCAAGCCTATGCATGGAAAACCACTATCTCAAGTATTGGATCAAGTTTAAATGGTTTCCTGATCCAATCTTGTGTCATTTTAATGATGTGCCTCACCCAATTATTAATAGCATCATTCTCTTCCCTATAAACCTTAGCAATCATAATGGGTTGTTCTCCAATTTTATCTTCATTGAACAAAGGGTCGAGTAGCTCCCTTGAGTCTTGTTGTAATATCTACAATGGAATCTTTATCTTTAGAGCCTTTTCTGCCAAATACAAATTCATCCTACAATAATCCACGATACAAACATCCTAGTCATTTTTTGCATTCATCTAATGGTCTTTGATTGCTTCTTCATGTGCGAATTGTTTTCCTACTAGATACTCTACTCTCTCGATATTATCAAAACATGGTCATGGAGAATTGTACTCTTCTAAGGGATATTGATCTCATTCACACTCAAAAGAAGGAATATCCTACTCCCAATCCACTTGAAAAGGCCCTATGATTAGAGGCCATGCCCAACACTATTTACATTATTTTCTAACTAGGTCATATGCAGATGAGAGTTGTCAAGCGATCTCTAAGAGAACAAATCTATCACTAGGATATCTTGGGAGCTTCTTCAGATTGACCATGGTACTAGCTACCCTTAGATATGTGAATGTTTTGAATTAAATGTAATAGGCACTAAGTGCTACTATTTGTGCCATTGCATCCTCTGATAACCTCTTTTCATAATATCCTTCTATGAATCTAATTATAGTAAATATAAAGGCATCATTAACAATTTTGTATTCCTTCCTCTACCCTAAGAGTCCCTTCTTCACCAATTATGGATAAACAATATATGACCAAGCATTAGGATCCTACATGTTGCCTCTTTTCTATAGCCCTGGATAGTTTTTTGCCCTTGTAGCTAATAAGTACACCAAGTAGGATGTCATGTAGAACTTCCTTTTTTCCTTTACTGCCTCCAACTATTCACAAAAAAATTTCACTCAAATTGGTGGCCTAGTCAAGTGGCATCTTCATCATCTTGATAGTCTCAATAAAATGTACCATGAAGATATTTAGGTGTCTGGTTGTCAGTAGACCCATGACTCTACTCAAAAGTATGATTGAGTACCTGATATCTTCCTTCATATATCCCCTTGTCATGTCCACTTTATCGATCATCCTTCCTAGAGGAGTCTTCTCTATAAGATAAGAGGATTGGATAATCTTAGAAGCCTCTTCTAAATGATCTCTATACCATCTCTCTGCCACCTCATAGGTTAACTTGATAAATTAATCCACCCTTGGGAGATGGAATACTTTCTCAATGTTGTTGGGTCATGGATCAAGAATGATCTCTCATGTCACACTCTTCACCACCCTTTCTTCTAGGACAAAATGTTGTGCAAGTTACATAATGAGCTCTAAAGATTGCACTAACACTAGATGAGATATTGTGTTCACTAAACCCAAACGGATCAAAGTGAAAATTATTGTAGATCTCTTAGTGGGTTTGTTACATATTGTCAATAATTCTCCCAAATCTATGTGTCCTAACTCTATATCTCTGATCTTAGAGTAATAATCATGAAACCTTGATTTCACTGGAGGAATTCCTTGGACCTTGAAGACTACAAGTTTTAGAGACATTTTCTTACCTGATGAATATGCCATTATATCTACACAAAAGAGAAACCTAAACACAAACCCAAAAGTTAAATGCACAAAAACACCCCTCATTATCATTAAAAAAAACCTATTGGCACACCTAGCACACCTAATAGGTGCACTAGATGTGCAATTTTTAAAAACACATTCATATATAAGGTGCACTAGTGCGCACCTATTTTATTTTTAAAGTTTGTGTGCATTTTTATTTCTACTTTTTTAAAAATATTGGGTTTTAGGGGGAGGCATGGACTAGCACACCAACTTAGGTGTGCTAGTGTATGCCCAAATATGTTTTTGTGGTGCTCTAACAAAGGTTGATGGTGCACACTAGCAAACCAAATTAGGTGCATTAGTACACACAAAAGACTTAGTGTTTTTTAGTTTATGGTTCTCTTGATAAGACAAAAGGTTGGTGTAGATCAGCGCACCCTAGGAGGTGTGATGATACACAGCAACCTTGTTTCCCTTTGTGTTCAATGTGCAGAGCAAGGCCAAGGTAGGTGAGGGATGAGAAATGTGCACCTAGCAAGGTGTGAAAGTGCAGGCAAAGGAGACAGGTGTGCAAACATAGTGAGATCACCAAATGTGAAATGAAAGCCAAGAGATGATGAGAAAGAAGGGGTACCCTCCCTTAAATAGAATTTCAAAAAATTTGGTAGGGTAGCACAGGTGCTGAACTTTGCTACTATGCAACTCCAGGTCAAAATTAAACTTTAGGCGCACTAGTGTACCTCATGTGGTGTGCCTAGTGCACCAAAACTCTTGATTTTTAGCCCTTTTTCCTTGAATGTTTGATTTTTTTGACCTTCAAGCTTTTTGATAGGACCTAGACACAACCTAGGGGGTTATGTGAGACCTTAAAATGGCTCAAATCTTGGATTTAAGAGTCCAAAATCCTAAAATAAATTAGAGGGCCCCCATTTCTGTAAGGAAATGGGGTGTACATTGTGTAACACAACATAAACCTATTGGTACACCCATGATAACTGGTCATAAGTTATCTAGCAAAGATGAGACACTTGTAGTAGAACAGAAGAAGTATAGATCAATGATTGGAGGTTTACAGTATTTGACTCACACAAGACCATATATAGAAAATTTAGTTGGGATAGTAGCTAGATTTCAAGCTGATCCTTAAGAATATCATTTTTTAATAGTGAAAGGAATATTCAAATATCTGAAAGGGACATCTAACTATGGAATTTGGTATGATAGATGAAATGATTTCACATGTTGTGCATATATTGATGTTGATTGGGTAGGCAGTATGAATGATAGAAAGAGCACTAGTGGTGGAGCATTGTTTCTTGGAGGAAGATTGGTTTCTTGGTTAAGCAAGAAGTAAGATTGTATTTCAAAAAGTATAGCTAAGGTAGAGTATGTTGTAGTAGCAAATAGTTGTAATCAAGTTATGCGGATGAAGCAAATGCTGAAAGATATTAGAATTGAGATTGGAGAACCTATTATTATTTACTGTGATAATGCAAGTACAGTGACTATGTCTAAGAATTTTGTATTTCATTCTAAGACTAAACATATATTAATTAAGTATTATGTTTTAAGAGAGAAAGTAGTAGAAAAGGAGATCATATTAGAGTATATAAGTACCAAAGATCAGATGGAGATATCTTGATGAAGTCGTTATTTAAAGATACTTTTTAGTACTTAAGAGGTATGCTTAGGGTTATGCCCCTTCCTACTTATGAGTAAGAGATGTAGTGAGTGCATTAGTCTAGTGGTATAGAGGAATACTATTTGACTAGACTAAATGTTGATGCTTCTTGAATGGGGGAGTATTTGGTATATGCTGAGTCATTGAGGGTTCTTGGTATTTTGTATATGGTATTGAATAGTGTCTTTGGACACTTAAGATAGTTTATAATTTGAGCAGATGAATAGAAATTGGTAACAATTGGTATTGTGATTGATACCTTTGACATTGATGTCGATGGGGGAGAGATAGGCATGAAAAAATCACTCTAAGTTATAGAGGAAAATTTGCATGAGAAGTACTCCTAAACAATGGGGGAGAGATTTAGAAAGATTCATGTAAAGATGCAAGAATATGCATCTATTGTATTGAGCATTATTTAATGTGAAGTAAACAATTGATGTCTAAAGAAGAAGATGATCAAAGTAGTGTTCCATAAGATTTCAGATTGATGAAGAGCATTTGAGTAGATGAAGTACAACATGCAACAATAGAAGTTTACTTGGTATTCTTGGAACTTAGATAGTTTTCATCTAT
This sequence comes from Cupressus sempervirens, assembly GCA_028749045.1. Lineage (NCBI taxonomy): Eukaryota > Viridiplantae > Streptophyta > Pinopsida > Cupressales > Cupressaceae > Cupressus > Cupressus sempervirens. The sequence goes on along the minus strand of CM053787.1, from coordinate 535,360,748 downwards.
GTTGTCATCAATTCCAAAGGGGGAGATTGTTAGCATGAATTTTGATGATACTACATTCAAGGAGTATCCTAAGCATTGGAGAGTATTGATATGTTGCATTCATGATTGTGTTTGTCATTGATGTCAACATATCAGTGTTTCTATAGAAGATTGGAAGAATAGCAGTCAGAGATCTTATGTTGTGCAATAACTGAGTAATGGTTAAGCTATGTGTATTTAAGGACATGTTCCTAAGAGTGTCTTGATGACATGATTAAGAGGACAAAGTTAGAATCAAAGATGTATAGCAATTGTGTTTGATTTACTAAGAGTAGCACAAAAGCAAATCATTTTTTTAATAGTTTCTGATGTTTGCATTATATCTTTATCCAAGATACAATGAGGTGATGTGTAGTTATCCAGTGATAGTGAATAGTCAAGTGATGATGTTAGCAAGTGCACAAGACTTAGAGTCGCACAACTTTTATATAGACTATGAACTGACAGTGCCATTGTAATTTTAATTAATTATATATCTTAGTTTAATTAATTAAGGAAATTTTTAAGGCTAACTCAAGGAATTATTATGAAGATATGGTATACAAGAAAGATGTTTTCCTTGTTTGTAAGTGTATGGAAAATCTATTGAAGTGTGAATGGTGAAAAGGAGAAGAATGTTAATTGAATGCATGTAAGCAATCTAAGGGATTATTGGATGCACAATTTGTAATCTGGTTACAAGATCAAAAGGAGCAGAAGTCTGGTTGACAGGAAAAATTTAGTGAAGGAAGTACAATTTAGTTCCATTATTCTACAAGAAATAATACAAAGATTACTTGGACAATTGGTTCATTGGTGTTGCCTATGAAGCTATTTGGGCAATGGGTCCAACTATCTTCCACAACTCCTAAAAGGGTTGGCACAACTCCTAACAGGGTTGAAATCTCTTAAGAGGGATCCAAAGTCTCCTAATAGGGACTCATATGTATTGAATGTTGTAACAGACTCCTGATAGGGTCCATCCTCTAACAATGAATATTTATATTATTATATCATCTTGTGAGTACCATCCCCACCTAGGTTTTCCCTCTAATCAAGGGCTTTCCTAGTTAAAATATATGGTGTTACTATGTATGATTATCTTGTTGTGGTTTCAATTTACATTACTCATATGGTTACGATTGTTTAAAGTTAATATTGGTGATATTATTCATATAATTGATTCACCCCTGCCTCTCAGTTATACCAGTGGACTATATATTCTAACACTCAATCTAATGGCCTTGTTCTAGCTTGAAAAATGCTTAGGGATGGTTACTATTTGCCTACTATGCAAACCAATGTTCTATGATATGCCTTAAGTCCTACAAGAAATGTTAGCTTCATGGTAACTTAATTATGCTCATAGAAATGAGTCGATACCTTTCATACACATTGGCCTTTCTAGCAATATGTGTTTGACTTACTAGGAAAAATTCATCCTAGTTCTTCTAGCAAACATACGTTCATTTTTATAGGTTCTAAATACTTTAAAAAGTGGGTTGAAATTGTTCCTCTTTCTTCTACTATATGAAAACACATGTCCATATTTATATTGAATCACATACTTTATTGCTATGTCATTTCTTCATCTATAATTACTGATAATTGAGGATAGTTTAAAAACAAAGATCTCAAAAAGCTATGCAAGGAATTTAACATCAAACAACACTGGTCAATTTACTATCCTCAAAGGAATGGCTAGGATAAAGAATACAATAAAAACTCCTTATGATCTTGCATGGGATTGTTCACAAATTAGAGATGAACTTGCACTTACAGATAAATCCTACATCATTGGCTTATAGGACTAGTATTCACTTGCCTATTGAGGATACAACTTTTGAACTGGTATATGGATTTGAGTTTTTTCTACCACTTGAGGTTAAGATACCTTCCCTATAGGTCTCTTTGAAATATTTGATAACTGATGAAGACAATAGAGTTGTGTGAATCCAAGAACTAGAGCTTCAAGATGAACATTAAAAAGTTTATTTTTATCACATGAGGGCTTATTGGAAAATAATTTCTACAAGATATGACAAGAAGTTTCATCATATGGGGTTGTAGTTTGGTGACTTGGTCCTTAGATTTAATCCAAAGAATCAATAGAAAAAATCAAAGAAAGATAAATTTGAACCTAACTATCTAGGTCCTTACATTATCACTTTTATTTTTGGATCTAGTGCTTACAGCTTTCTACACCTAAGGGAAAATATCTCCCCAATCCTATCAGTGTCCTACATCTAAAGCAGTTCTATGCATGATACTCTTGTTATTTGGAACCTTGTACATCTTTCTTAAAACTTAGCAATAGGTGCTTTGAAGTATTACCAAAAAATCAAATACCTCAAAAATATTAAAAATTTATAAAAAGTCCTAAAAAAAATCTTACCAAGTGGTGAAAACTTGGAAACATGCATTACTTATGATGCTTACACTTATGTCTATCAACATGTCTCTTTACACTTTGAACTAATTTATCTCATATCCCTTTTGCCTTCCCTAGTTTGGAATTGGCCCTTCTCTAGGTCTAGGGGGCATGAACTATATATCTTAGTGGTCTCTTGGTTGCATTGGTGTTTCTCTGGAAACTCTTCCCATAGTGTTTTTCAATACTCCTCTTAACATTAAGTGTTTCTAAACACTTATGATATACCTTACTCTTAGTCAACACTTTTATAGTCTAGGATGATGCGATATTTCTTACTTGTAGACATGAGTCTTAGGAAGAAAACATCTTGATTTTTAAACAAACACTTCAACTAAAATAATTGAGACTTTTGTGACTTATTTTCTTTTTGTTTTATCTATGTTGGTTTCTTTTTTCAATGTTCCATCATTAATCTCTCAAGGATGCCATTGAACTAGAGGATTGGGGGCATGTGGCATGTTTTCCTTTGATTTTTGTCTACGAGTGTCCTTAGCGAATCTTAGGTGTCTTGAGCATCTTTCTTTGATCCCCTTAACACTTAGGGTCTTTAAAGGTATGCCATGTCTTTTTGTTGTGTTTTCTCCTACAAGATTGTGCTTATGCCATCTCCACATTTTTTATCTTTATGTGAGCATAATCTTGCTACATTAAACCTAGGGCATTTAATTTCACTATCATCTTTATCTTTATGTCTTTGATGCATAGGTTGGGTTCCCACTACTTTCCAATATAGATCATATTTGATGCAAAGTCTCAGTATCGAAAAGGGATTTAGTGCCTTCTAGAATGGAATCAGTAATTACTTCCTATCTCTATTTTAAACAAAAACAAATTCCTAACACACTTTTATCTTGCTTATATAAGAGCACTCCTTACTAAAACTCTACACTATTAAATGAACAAGTCTTTTATAGTTAATCAACACATTATTTACCCGTATCTCCCCACCAAGTTGTTCATAGTCTATTATTTTGTTGGTGAAGACAAATTCTTGCATATCCTGTGTACTTCCTTTCTTGTCAACTAGGCCAGTTTATTCTGGTATGTTCTTTGACAATTTCATTTCGTGTCAAACTTGCTACTTGTTCCAACCCTTCCAACTTCAAAACTACTCTAGTGACAAACCAATCACTCACCAACATTTTAATATTCTAAATTAAAGTCACAAAGAGTTATGGGTTTCTTTTGTTGCTAAACTCCTATAACCAGACATCACCCGATGTCTTGTCGCAATTCATTTGCATCTCTTTTCAACTGCTCCCACCACTTTTACAAATGAAGCACAAATAAAGTACTACATAAGTTTAATTCTTTCCTCACCAAATCTCATTGCAATTTTTGGATCATGGGAAAGAGTTCAAGCTTTGAAAATGCCCAAATACCAGTTAGGGCATGTTGTGGATTCACTATTGCAACTTTTTCATTCTCACTCCATCTAATCCAATTCGTCACCAGTTACTTGTAAACAAAAAGAAAGAAAATGAAAGTATTCAAGCAACTTTCATCAAGTTAAACCTTTTACTTCAGACCTTCAACAAATTATAAAAATTCAGACTTTAATCATTCTATTCTGATTAGTGGCCAAATGCAGTTTTCTTCAAATTTCTTGTCAAGATTTCTATTACAAAACTATCGACCCCAAATGGATCTCGCGACCACCATTTTAACAATTTGATGAGAGATAGATTTTGCAATAGACTACGGCAACCAAAAAATGCCTGCAATCACCTTTGGAAATTTCAACATATGTTTTTGTACACCAGTCCCCATTTGGGACATTGGATCCACAACAACAATATGTCTTATGTTTTAAACTTTCAAATTGTCTCTAGCAACCGAGAATAGTTAATGACTGGTGACAACTTTATTAAAACATCCTAAACTATCTAAATTAGTGTCTTGGCAACCTTAGTGAACCATAGTATTTATAAACTATCTTAAGGCACTAGGTTGCACGTGGGTAGGACTTATTACAAAATTGGAATGCGTTGATCCTTTTTGGTCATAGACCAATCACATCTTCTCACAATCATTCTTGGAAAGCTTTGTACCACCTCCTTTTTCGAGGGCTCCCACACCATACTCCCAGGGTGGATTGATCTCAAGTCCACCTGAGATAAGCTATTCAACTAAAATACCATGCTTCTGCAGTGCTGCTTCATCCATCCAAGTGGCATCCGCTTCAAACTATCCAAACCACTTCACAAGATACTACTTGTACACATTGTTTCGGGTGCTTTTGACAACCCTTGTATCTAGGATCCGTTCTGGTTTCTTAGGTACATGAGAAGGAATATCAACATCTATTTGTAGTTCATCAACATGAATCTCTAAACCTACATCAAAATGACCTTTTTATGGTGTTAGGTCACAAATATTGAAGATAGGAGAAATACCAAGGTGAGAGGGAAAAGAGATTTCATAAGCATTCAGCCCATGCTTCTTGAGAATCTTGCAAGGACCTACATTCTTCATAAGAAGTTTGGTGTGTTTTCCCTTATGTAGTCTTTCCTTCCTTAGATATGCCCATACTAAATCTCCTATCTAAAAGTGTACATCCCTCCTCTTCTTATCAACATTCTCTTTATACTTTTGTGAACTTTTTTGCAATGCCAACTGTACTTGATCATGAATTTCTTTCATACTATCAAAAAATTGTTCTCCATGAGCACTCACTTGCTCATCATGAGGAAAATCCCTCAACTCCAATATGCCCCTTGGGTGATATCCATACACAATCTGAAATGGACTTTTACTTGTACTTTTGTTTACCAAATCATTAAAGGCAAACTCAGCTTCTGGAAGGATATTATCCCACTTATCTCTATATTGTTTTGTCAAACACCTCAATAAATTTCCCAAGGATTTGTTGATAACTTCAGTTTTCCCATCTGTTTGGGGATGATAGGCTGAACTAAAGTTCAAATTTGTTCCTAACCTTTTCCATAAGGTTCTCCAAAAATGCTCAATGAACTTCACATCCCTATCAGATACAATAATTTGAGGCAGCCCATGTATCCTCACTATTTCCTTGAAAAATAGATTTGCTACATAGGTTGCATCACTGGTACTCTTACATGGCATGAAATGGGCCATTTTGCTTAATCTATCTACCACAAAAAAGATGTTTTCAAAACCCTTATGAGTCCTAGGCAATCCCATTACAAAATCCATACTAGAACTTTCCCATGGCCTCGTATTTATGGGTAATGGTTGGTATAAACTAGCATTAGTGGAAGTGCCCTTGGCCTTTTGACAAATAATGCATTGTTCAACAAATTTCCTTACATCCCCTTGCATCTTAGGCCAAAAGTAATATTTTCTCACCTATTCAAGAGTTTTATCCAGCCCAAAGTGTCCACTCATACTTCCACAATATTTCTCTTTTATGATGTTAGCTCTCATTGAACACCTAGGAATGCATAGTTGATGTCCCTTAAACAAAAAACCATCTTGGATCAAGTAATCAGCATATTCAACATGATTTACTTCTAAAAAATGAGAACAAACCTTATAGATCTCATGAAAATCCTCATCATTTTCATACATGCCTTTCAAGGAATCAATACCTACACTTTGCAACCTTACCTCTTGGACTGTCATGGTCTTCCTACTCAACACATCAGCCACTTTGTTTGCCACCCCTTTCTCATGTTTGATAGAAAAAGTGTAGGCTTGAATTGATTCAACCCACTTCATGTATTTGTGACTCAACTTCTCTTGGCTATTCAATAAATTGAGCACTTTATTATAATTGAAAACAATAAATTCTTTTGGGAGGAGGTAGTGCATCCATTTCTTCAAGGCTTGCACCAAAGCGTACAACTCAAGATCATAAGAGGAGTACTTCCTCTTTGCCTCATTGAACTTTTCACTAAGAAATGCCACGGGTTTTCCCTCTTGACTTAAAACAACCCCTATAGCTATGTTAGAAGCATCACATTCAATCACAAAAACCTTTTGAAAATCTGGAAAAGCTAGGACAAGCTATTGTGCCACCTTTTGTTTCAGACTTTGGAAAGTCTCCTCAACCTCTTTGGTCTAGGAAAACTTACATTTCTGCCCCCCTTTGATTGTTTCTAGAATTGGTGCACAAATATGACTGAATCCCCTTATAAAATTCCTATAGAAAGAAACCAAACCATGGAAACTTCTAACTCCTATCATGGTCCTTGGAGATGGCCAATTCAAGATGCTTTCCACCTTTTTCGGATCCATCTTTATGCCACCACTTGAGACCACAAAGCCAAGATATAACAATTCTTCCTACATGAAAACACACTTTTCCAAATTTATTAGGAGCTTTTCTTCTTGTAATCTTTTAAGGACCAAATTTATATGTTCCAAATGCTCATCTTTAGTCTTGCTGAAAATAAGAATATCATCTAAATACACAATTACAAACTTGCCAAGAAATGCCTTCAACACTTCATTCATGAGCCTCATGAATGTGCTAGGAGCATTGGATAATCCAAAAGGCATTACCCTCCATTCATACAAACCCTCGTTAGTTTTAAATGTTGTCTTCCATTCATCTCCAGCCCTTATTCTGATTTGGTGGTACTCGCTCTTCAAATCCACCTTTGAATAGTACCTTGCACACCCTAAATGGTCCAATAGGTCTTCAATTTGAAGCATAGGAAACCTATATATAATAGTGATCCTATTAATGGCTCTTGAGTCCGTACACAATCTCCAAGTCCCATCCTTCTTAGGTGCTAACAAGGCAAGGATAGCACATGGACTCAAACTTTTAGTAATCAAACCCTTCTCCAAAAGTTCTTGGATTTGCTTGGACATCTCTTCATTTTGTTGGATCATGAGCTTGTAGGCTACTTTGTTTAAAAGTGTGGCTCCAAGAATTAGATCAATGTTATGGCTAATCTCTCAAGTTGGGGGTAAGGTATTTGGCAACTCCTTAGTTACTATTTCTTTATACTTTTCTAGTAAATCTGCTACCTCCTTAGGACCTACTCTCCTAGGTTCCTCTTTTACTTTTAGTACCTTCCCTTCTTGTGTCTTTGGCAAAATTACCAATGCATAACAAGAAGTGTCTTTCCCCTTCAACCCCTTCAAAAATTATTTTTCTCCTACAAATAAAAACTTGGAATCCTTTTGTTCTTCACCATTATCAGGTAGGGGTAATAACGTTACCTTCTTACCTTGGTGTCTTATGGAATATGTGTTCTTCCTTCCATCATGGTGTGCCTCCAAGTCATATTGCCACAGTCTCCGCAAGAGTAAGTGACATGCATCCATAGGCACTATGTCACAAAGTACCTTATCCTTGTACTTCCCAATCTGAAATTCAATCCATGCTTGCTCTTTTATGACTATATGCTATCCTTTTTTGAGCCATGACACCTTGTAGGGTGTGGGATGTTTCATCCTTTCTAGTTTCAGCTTTTTAACTACTTCAAGAGACACCAAATTATCAGTAGAACCAGAATCAATAAGCACTTTACATACCTTGTCTCCTACTTTACATGTAGTTCTAAAAAGTGTGTTCCTTTGTGGTGGTTCCGATGGACTAGGTGCCTTTATTAACATCCTTCTCATCATTAGTGTCTCTCCTTGTTCTAGTGCTACAAAGGATTCATCTGAATGTGTGCTACATGTGTCTTCATCTCTCACCAAATTGGCTCTCCTTTCACCATTTTTATTTTCCTTTTCAGGACACTTTGATGCCAAGTGTCTGGGTTGATGACATCTAAAACATTTGATGACAGCCAGTCCTCTTCCTCCAGATCTTCCTCTAGAGTTTGATCTCCTTCCTCCAAAAGACCCTCTAGAGCTGCTCTCCCCTTGCTTTTGTTCATGACTAGATTCTCCATAATCTTTAGGTCCTTTTCTTCTCCCTTAAGAGTTACCTCTACCCTAGTTTCCAAAATCTCGCTAGCCTCTTCCTCTAGCACCTTGTTCTTGCTTCCTCTTGAGTTTTTCCTCAACCTTCAATGCTAACTGATACCATTTTTGCACTGTGGTAGGATTACTCAAACTGAGTTCATCTTGAATTGTGATTCTTAACCCTTGTATATATCTCGCAAGCTTTTCACTTTCTGGTTCTATTGTTTTGGATTTCATAACTAGTCTTTGGAACTCCTTGGTATAACTTGAGACATCTAGATCTTTTTGCCTCAAACTCATCCTCTTCTTATGAATTTGAACTTCGTAATCTTCCAAAATTTATGCCTCTCTCAACAAGGCTACCATTCATTTCCAAGCAGTTATCTGCCTCTTACCATTCTTCACCCTTTCATCTTGAGTGAAATTCCACCATGTAAGTGTTGGTCCCTTCAACTTGGACTTGGCAATCTTTACCCTCTGATTCTCGGGTATATCTTCACATTCAAAGAAACTTGTGAGAGCATTAGCCTAATCCATTACTTCTTCTAGATCCATCTTTCCATTAAACATGGGCAGATCTAGTTTAGTGTTCATCATCTTCTATCCATGGACTTCAAGGTCTTCAAGAGTAGTCTCTGATCCACAGGAACCTCTTCCTCATCCTACTCAAGGGGGTCTTCTTTGTTCCTTTCTCCCTCAGAGTCTCCACCACTCTTCTTATCAGCCTTTCCTTTGAGTCTCTTGACTTCTCTCTTCAAATCTTTGTTCAGGTTCATCTACTCCTTCACAATCTTGGCTAGTTCTACATTCATGATCCTTGTTGGGATATCAACATCTTCTTCCTCTATCGACATGGTGTCAAATCCTTCTCCTAAGGATCTTTCTTGCTTTGATACCAATTGATGTAGAGTCTTAGTATCAAAAAAGGATTCAGTGCCTTCCATAATGGAATCAGTAATTACTTCCAATCTCTGTTTTAAACGAAAACAAATTCCTAACACCCTTTTATCTTGCTTATATAAGAGCACTCCTTACTAAAACTCTGCACTATTAAATGAACAAGCCTTTTATAGTTAATCAACACATTATTTACCCGTATCCCCCCAAAAAGTTGTTCATAGTCTATTATTTTGTCAGTGAAGACAGATTCTTACATATCCTATGTACTTCCTTTCTCGTCAATTGGGCCAGTTTATTTCGATATGTTCTTTGACAATTTCATTTCGTGTCAAACTTGCTACTTGTTCCAACCCTTCCAACTTCAAAACCATTTTCAAAGCCTGAACTCTTTCCCATGATCCAAAAATTGCAATGAGATTTGGTGAGGAAAGAATTAAACTTATGTAGTACTTTATTTGTGCTTCATTTCTAAAAGTGGTGGGAGTAGTTGAAAAGAGATGCAAATGAACTATGACAAGACATCGGGTGATGTTTGGTCATAGGAGTTTAGCAACAAAAGAAACTCGTAACTCTCTGTGACTTCAATTCAAAATATTAAAACATTGGTGAGTGATTGGTTTGTCACTAGAGTAGTTTTGAAGTTGGAAGGGTTGGAATAAGTAGCAAGTTTGACATGAAATGAAATTGTCAAAGAACATACTAGAATAAACTGGGCCAGTTGATGGGAAAGGAATTACATAAGATATGCAAGAATCTGCCTTCGTCGACAAAATAATAGACTATGAACAACTTGGTGGGGGGATACGGGTAAATAATGTGTTGATTAACTATAAAAGACTTGTTCATTTAATAGTGTAGAGTTTTAGTAAGGAGTGCTCTTATATAAGCAAGATAAAAGGGTGTCAGGAATTTTTTTTTGTTTAAAAGGAAGATTGGAAGTAATTACTGATTCTATTCTAGAAGGCACTAAATCCCTTTTCGATACTGAGACTCTGCATCAATATTCATATCTTCATAGTTAACATTGGTGATGATTGTATGATCTCGTGATGCTCCTAATAAGGCTCGATAATAAAAATTGACCTACTTATATAACCCTTACAATTATACTTTGCATACTAGTTTGCATTCAAGGGTTACATTTTGGATTAGTTTTGCATTTTGAGTCTTGAGAGGTTTTCTTCCATCTTTCTTGGACATGGTGTCAACCACACTTGATGACCTTCTTCTTGACCTCTTCTTGATCATGTCTTCTCACCTCTTCTAGTATATCATTCTTTTCTTTCTATCATGTCATCACAAGGGGCAAATCTTATCATCACACCTAATCTATCCAAGTGCTAAGTTTCCAAATAAACAATCCATATCACATGATAAATCTATACAACATAAGAGACATCAATATGTATGAAAGCATAAAAATAAAAATAAAGAGCATGAGCATATCTATCAACATCACATAGATTCATAAATAAAAATTTTGAAAGTAAAGATATATCTATCCATCACATGAATATGAAAAGAGACAAGTACATAAATGCTAAATTTGAATCCAATATCTCATATATATGGTGAAATATCAAGTACAAGTACAACATGAATATTAAAATTTGGGTATCAATGTCTCAACAATACATTAAATTTCTATGAATCCCTAAACACAATCTATGATTGGATTCCTCCCTCTTATGTTTGATATGGATGTGGAGGAGGAGCATGGTTCATATCCAATGGTGGCACTTCTCCCTCTAGTCTCCTCCCACACTATGAATAGTCTAGGAGTCTCTACCCTAGAGGCACTATCATTCGATATATAGTGTAGCAGTAGGCCACTCTAGCACCATGTTGCTTTACATCATGTCATGTTCTCTCTCTCTCTCTCTCTCTCTCTCTCTCTCTCTCTCTCTCTCTCTCTCTCTCTCTCTCTCTCTCTCTCTCTCTCTCTCTCTCTCTCTCTCTCACACACACACACACACACACACATTAATGTGAGCTCACTCATCTATGATTTGATGGTCCTACATAGAAATGTTAGTAAATTCCTACTACATCTCTCCTTGTGTCATCCTCATCTCTACCTATGTGGCATATTATTGTGCCTCTAGTTGTTCTATCATGTCCTCACCTCCCCATGGCATGTACTCTAGTTGTCACTACTCTAGCTATCTCTAGCCTCTATCGATGTGCCTCTCTCTAGTTGAGGCCTCCTAACTAGTCTCTCCTCCTCCTCTAGCTCATTCTCCTCCATCACCACCAATAGCCCTCTAGTCCTAGATTGAGTAGTAGGATGGCTCTCAAAATGGACCTAGCCCCTAGACCCACTAGTGTTTCCTTGTCTCCTCTCTCCTCTCCCTCTATCCCCTTTGTCATCCTCATCATCACTCTCCTCTTTTCTATCCACCTCCACTATATTTTTGGCATTAAACCTCAAAATTTGATGTACCCTCATTTGTCTCATGTAGTCATGGGATGCCCCAGCATGTGTCACCACTAGAAGTAGATCTTGTACTACCCATTTTATTCATTTTTCTCCTATAGGAAAGTTACATAACTTAGCATTGGTAGCCACACATTTCCCTGCTCATCCATTTACCTAGTATGTGTGATCATATCTATGTTGACTTGTTGTCTCTACACCTGACTGATAGAGAATCTCTTAACCACTTTGGGATGTCTACCTAGCTCATCCCTAGCCTCCACCCACTCATCACATCCTATGTCTAGCCTCTAGTAAAATGAAGGAATATCATATCCAACACCCACTAGAAGTAGACTATGTCTCTAATATGTTATTGTACCACAAATCCTAAGTAACTATGGATATAAGGTCTTCCCCTCTTTCTTACCTTAACCTTGGGTCACACCATAACAATGTGATTTCATGCCCACACCTACACTATAATGGCTTTAAATTCCCAACACTTTTCCTTCTTATAAACTATATCATGTAGCTTATGATACATTTCTACTAGGAGGGAGGGTCCTTGTTCTATCTATTAGGGTCTATCCATCTGATCCATGATCAATCTCTCCTAATCACACTAAAACCCTTCTAGCTTCTATCAGTAGCTAAAACATATCTGATTAGAGAACACATAATGCAAGCCACTAGATACTCATCTTCATACTACCCATCAACTACTCCCACACAATGAATCTATCTAAGACTGTATCATCTCTAAACACTTCCTATAATGCAGCTTGATTCTCCATGGGGACTGATTGAAGTATCTATGCAGCACAATTTTTTTATATCAGAAGTCATATAAAAAAGACTAATTTCATTATTATAAAGATATATGGAACTCATCAATGATACTTACTATCTCTCCAGTGCATGTAATATGATGGATTATGTAGATTTCCTCAAGGGTGATAGTTTCCTCACCCATCGATAGATGAAAGGAGTTATGCTTGCTATTCCAAATCTCAGCTAAATTTGTCAATAGGCCATGGTTTTCCTAGATATGGGTCAAACATAATAACTCTCCAAAACCCATGGCTATAAGTGAGGCCCTCTCATTAGCTACCAAATGAGGGATAAGTCTAAACCCAGCTACCTCAAATTCTTGGATACCTAAGTCTTGAAATATCACTTGCATCTTAAAGACATAGAAGATGTATCAATATGTATCAAAAGAGAATCAGAATATTTTATAAAGAAATAATTTATTAAGTATAGATGATGATAAGTGACTAAGTTTCTAAGTGTGACTCCTTTTAACTTCACATGTATCATACGATACTTCAAACTATACTAATACAATACTTTTGACTAGTACAATATGTTACCTAGTCTTATATGATTGATGGGTATATCTAAAATGATACACTATAAGATTGTAGAATGATGCTTTAGAAATGCCAGAACTATCATACAAGTGACTGTACAACTATGGTACAATAATCCATGAGTATCGTATGAAATTTTTCTTATGACTACTAAAAATATGATTAAAAAGCTCAAAAACACTTAGAAAAATATTGAATTCTGTATTCGCTTCTGGGTGTGATTGTGTATGTTTTTTTAACATCTACTACTCATCTGGGCAAGATACTGACAAGGCCAGTTGTGCAACTAGTTAAGCTCAAAATGGTGCTCATGGATGGGGATCCTCATCTTTCTCATAATGTTTCTGTCTCTATGCTCTAAAATCCTAATATCAAATGTGATAAATGATTTCAATTTATACAAAATAAATTACCCTTACCTAATTTTGACATCCCAAATCCATTTTAGGGATCTCAATCAAAATCTAGATTAATTTTGAAAGTTAAAATCATGCTTTAAAGTTATGCCTTCTTCTATGCAATTGACTAACCCTTTTAAGGCTGCTCTTTTGATCTTTTTGAGGTAGTCATCATTTCTTTAATTTCTTCATCATTTCTACTCTCTTTATATCTCTTCTCATTCATTAAATTTCATTTCATCTCATCTTTCTTCTTTTTTTGACCCAATTCTCATAGTTTATCTTTCTTGGTCAAACCTAGTCAAATTGGGGCATACTATCAATACTTGGTCATCAACATTCAATATTAAATCTCTTATTTGTCATCTTGGAATTTATATTATTTTAATTTTATATATCTATCTCATTTCTATGTTTCCTCTACTTTATTTTGATTTCAATCCTAAGTGGGCTTGAATACTATAATTGCAATTATGCACACATATTCTAACTACATCTATTTGCTTTGGACTTATTGATGCAGAGGGTATAAGGTTCCAACACTTAACCACTCCCAATTAAGGATTCAATCCCCAAACCTTATAACGGATCTTTTTTTCTTAATCTTGCCACCAATCTTAACCTCCAAGGCTCTTACCCCAACTTGCCTCCTAGGTATAGTTGGATTGGTGTAGATTTAATCTCCCTTATCAAGGCACTAATCCTATTAGTCCTTCCTTCCCCTAGAACCTTAAACCTTTCTTAGGATCTTTATTTCTCCCTTAATTGATTCCTAATAATGTTGTAGATACCCTCTGTATCCTTCTTGACCTTTTCTAATACCTCTGATCACATCAACAACCATTTAGTACTCACTATCTTCAAATAGGGCTAATTAGGCCTATTTTCTTTAGGTCTACTAACAGATTTTTATTCTGTTACCTCCAATTCTTCCAAAAAAACCTCTTGTAATACCTTAGGAATATGAAATATATCACCTAGAACTTCTAGAATCCAAATTTATAGAGCCTCAAAACACCCAAAACCCTATTCACCCCCAAGCCCTAGTTTGTAGCCTAACTTTTAGGCCTTTGGACCAATTTTCTCCAAAAGGCCTCTAAGTGATTTCAAAACTCAAATAAATCCTTCCAACCACTTTTTCATTCAAGGTAACATCCTAGGGCTTTAGAATATGCCATTGGTTTGGCCCAAACTGATCATGGGTGCACTCTACAACAACATCTTCATATTGTCCTAGCTCACCTACTCCCAATAGTCAGCCAAGGGCGTCACTACATAGCTTGGAATCCAATCACAAAAATGAAAAAAATTATTTATAAAGTCTAACCTATCATCGCACAAGGTTTCACATATTTTTGACTATGGATGATCATGTTAGAGTCATTATTGTGGTCGCAGCCTTGAGAATGTAAATCTCAAACAAGTCACCAAGAAAATCCCACAACTCCCTAATCTAAAAACTTTAGACCAAGCTTGAATATTCAAAAGGAAGATGAAACACTACTCTAAAAAAACCAAAAGTTCAAACATCTATCCCAATCCATACACAGTTGTACTAGGGCATTAAAGGTCTATAAAAACAACATGGAATGTTGCAATAGTTCATACAATAGGCACAGATGTGTGGAATCTAACTGAAAATCTTCTAACCTTCCAAAATATGTTTCTCCATGCTCAAATACCCAAATATAGGTGGTTATAACTTCCCAAACTATCATTTATAACTTTCTAAAAAAATTGCAAAAATTGCAAAAGTTGCTCAAGCAACTTTTTGAACAACTTTGCAACTCTTGAGCAATTTTTGCTCTTTACATATTTTGATCAAATGGGTCCATCTAGGACCATTCTAGGACCCTAGTTAAGATTCCTAGGACCTATTAGGTACCAAAATACCTTTTTTTCCCATCTCTAACAACTTTTGACCTATTAAGAAACTTTTGGTTTACTGAGCAACTTTTGACCAACTTAGGACCTAATGAGCAATTTTGGCTCTTTTAGAAACACATTGGGACTAGTTGCATTCCAAGGACCATTAAAACTTATTAACCAAGCACAACCTATTAGCTAACCCTTCACAACTCTAAAAACAAAAAAGGAGGGAGGTACCCTACACCATACTTCCTTAGGACAAAGAACTCAAGTCCCTTGAGTTAGGAGGTCTTCAATGGTGACCCCATGCTTTAGAATTTGGTATTCCTTTCCACTTCACCAAATAGGTCTTTTAGGTGCCCTTCCTAGTCTTCTTAATCACCTTAGAGTCCATTATATTGTCTAGTTGCAATGGCTAGGGAGTGGGTAAGTCTTTAACGTAATCAGTTACCTCCAAGTCTGTAATGGTGTGTTGACCAGTATTAGTATGAGAACCTTTGTAAGGGAAAAGATCACATATATTAAAAATGGGTGAAGTTCCTAAGTCAAGAGTAAGTTCTACTTCATAGGCATTATTCCCAAACTTGTGCAAGATTTTTAGAGGTCCTGTCTCCTTCATCAGCAATTTAGTTGGTTGTCCCTTTAGTAATCTCTCCTTCCTAAGGTAAGAAAGTGCTAAATCCCCCACCTTAAATTGAAAGTCCCTTCTTTTTTTATCTACCCTTGCTTTGTACTTTTCCACTTGAAGTTGCAAGGTCTTTCTAACTTGATCATGAAGCTCTTTCATTTTCTCTACAAATGACTCCCCTTATGCACTCCTCTTGTCATGTAAACTGAGATCCCTCAACTCCAAAATCCCCCTAGGGTGAGTCCCATATACAATTTCAAATGGTCTCTTACTAGTACTCCTATTAATGGAGTCATTATAAGTATACTCTAGCCGCCGCCCCCCCCCCCCCCATACTAATGGCATGATTCCATGATTGACCATGATGCTTGGTCAAACACCTTCATAGGTTTCCCAAAGACCTATTCACTACCTTATTTTTCCTATCAGATTGAGGATGGTAGGCTAAAGAAAAAGATGAATTTTTCCCTAAAATATTTTAAAGGGTCCTCCAAAAGTGGCCTAATAATTTATTGTCTCTATCACTAACTATGTTGTGTGGCAACCCATGGATTCTCACTATATCCTTGAAGAATAGGCCTGCTATATGTGAAGCATCATTTTTTTTCTTGCAAGGGATGAAGTGTGTCATCTTTCTTAAATGATCCACCACAACAAATACATTTTCATTCCCTCTAGGTGTTTTAGGAAGTCCTAAAACAAAATCCATACTCAAACATTCCCATGGCCTCTGTATTATAGTTAGTGGTTGATATAACCCTGTATTGCTACTGTATCCTTTGGTCCTCTAACACACCTAAGATTGTTCCACAAACCTCCTTACATCTGACTACAACTTAGGAATGATAGTACCTAGTGACTTGCTCAAGTGTCTTTTATGTCCCAAAATGTCCCCCTAAACTACATTGATGTTTTTCCTTGATTATATTCTCCCTTTTTGAACATTGGGGAATGCACAATAAGTGTCCTTTGAATAGAAAAACTTCTTGCAACATGTAATCAATGAAATCAACTTTAAAATCTGTTTTGAATTTCTCACATGCCTCATAGGCTTCTTTGAAGTCTTTATCCTCCTTGTAGAGGTCTCTTAGATCACCCATTCCTACACTCTATTATTATATCTCCTATATGACTAGTACTCTTCTACTGATAACATCTACAACTTTGTTGCTCACACCTTTCTTGTGCTTGATCACAAATATAAATGCCTACAAGTATTCCACCCACTTGAGGTGTCTCTAATTTAACTTATCTTTCCCATTCAAGAAGCTAAGGCCATGATTTTCTATATACACTAAAAATTCCTTTGGTAGGAGGTAGTTCCTCCACTTTTTCAAGGCTTGGACCATTGGATATAACTCAAGATCATAAGTGGATTATCTTTGTTTTGCCTCATTCAATGTTTTAGGAAAGAATGCCACAGTGTGTCCTTCTTGACTTAGCACTACTCCAAAGGCTAGTTTACTACCATCACACTCTAAAAATAAGAGCTCATTGAAGTTTGGAAACCTTAGGCTAGATAGGGCTGCAATCCTCTTTTTCAATAGTTCATACCCCTTATCTATTGCCTCCATCAACTTGAACTAAAACTTTATACCTCCTTTGATAGTATTAAGGATAGGTACACATATATGACTGAACCCTCTCACAAACTTCCTATAGTAGGATTCCAACCCATGAAAACTCCTAACATGTCCTATGCATTTAGGTGTTGGCCACTCCAATATGGATTTGACCTTATCAAGATCCATCTTAATACACCCTTTGGAAATAACAAACACAAGATATACTAATTTAGTTTTTAGAAACTCAAACTTTTCTTGATTAATCATCAGCTTCTCTTTGTTAGGAATAAGGTGTCTCAACCTTGTATAATTCCTATTCTTATTATTTGTTTTGTAAAATGTATTTCTCGCAAATAATGTTGATGTGTTGACATCTTGAATTATGTGTAAGGAGATCATGACTAAAACGGTTATGACAGATTCCTATGACATGTAAGAGCTATGTTAGGAAGATTCAATGACAGGTGAGGACATGTGGCAACTAAGATATTTGAGTACTGTACACTCTACCACAATAGTGGGGTTCGGGGCATCACCCCAAAAAAATATTTGGAGTTCCTATTTTCTCAGAGAATGGTAAAACCCTAATACGGTTTACCTTTGGGAGTAGCCCTAAAGTGAAGCGCATGTTATAAGCATTTTTAGGGTTGTGAAGAGATGGCGATGCGAAAAGGTGTATTGTTGGTACTGCGAGTAGCTACTGGAGTCTTCTGTTGTTGATGTTGAACTTGCATTGTAAGTGTATTGTAACCTCGTGTTGAAGGTAATACATTGTGAAGGTTCTGAAGGGGTGGGGTTGTTTTACCGAAAGGTTTTCCCCCACTGAAAAATCATTGCGTTATGTGTTCTTTTATCTATCTATTTTTTGTATGCATGGTTGGCTGCAATATTGTTGTTTACATGATATTGAATCTGTAAGTGTAGAAGATTTTAATAGGATTTGCATCATACTTTCCTTATGAGATTAGTGTAGGAAGTTATTTCTGCACCTAAGTTTCCTTACAAGTGGTATCAGAGCTTGATCAACTTTTGATCCTAGTTGTTGGGTAGGGATTTTTAAGCTAATCTCAAGTTGAGTGGGAGTCTTGTGTAGAGCATCCTGAATCTTATTTGTAGATTGACATGGCGAGTTCATCATATGGAAGAATGGAGGTGGAGAAATTTAATGGCACTAATTTTGAGTTGTGGAAATTCAAGATGGAAGACATGTTGGAAGATCGTGACCTATGAGAAGTGACTACAAGCGCTACAAGACCAGCAAATATAGCTCAAGCAGATTGGGATATCAAAGACCATAAAGCTAAGGGTCTCATAAAACTTTGTTTAACTGATGCAGTCCTTCTGAATGTTCTAGATGAGAAAACCACATATAGTTTGTGGGAGAGACTTGGGGCCATGTATCAGGCCAAATATTTGGTGAATAAGTTGTTCCTGAGGAAGAAGTTGTGTTCTCTATGAATGGAGGAAGGTGGATCCTTAACGGATCATCTAAATGCATTTAATTTGCTGGCTGCACAATTGACATTAGCTGGTGTCAAGTTAGAGGAGGAGAATCGTTGCTACACACTTTTGTGTTCTTTACCAGATTCATGGGACCATCTTGTGATGGCTCTCGAAAGAACATTAGTCATTTTCAAAATGGATGATGTGGTGTCTTCACTGCTATCAGAGGAGATGTGGAGAAAGGCTTTCATTTCGGAAAAAGAAGCCCTTGTTGTTCGTGGGAGATCCACAGAAAGAGGAAAGAAAAATGACAATAAGTCTGACAATAAGGGTAGATCCAAATCCTGTTGGAAGTCAAAGACTTCCAATAAGTCCAAGGCAAAATGTTGGAACTGTGATAAGAATGGGCACTTTTGTAAAGACTGTAAAGAGCCTAAGAAGAAGAAGAAGGCCTCAGATTCTAGTTCTAAAAAATCTCAAGAAGATGGCGATGCATTCATCATAGCTTTGGCATCCCATGCATCTGATGATGTGTGGTTGGTGGACTCAGGTGCATCTTTTCACATGACCTCTCATCGAAACTGGTTCTCAAGATATGAAGAGTTCGATGGTGGAAAGGTGTACTTGGGTGATGATTCTCACCTAAAGATAGTTGGACGTGGAAGGGTCACTATCAAATTTTTTGATGGATGAGTAAAGGGAATCAATGGAGTTATGCACATTCTAGGTTTGGCACGAAACCTATTATCTTTAAGTATGCTAAATGATGTAGGTGTTCAAGTTGTTTTTTCTAAAGATGGATGTAAGATGATCAGAGGAGCTATGGTGCTTGCTAAGGGTACTAGGAGAGGTACTTTGTTTCAGCTTGAAGCACACATTTCTCAGTGTAATAGTTCTTCTGTTTCAAAGAAGAGAGTAGCTATCACTTCATCCCCACCATTTGAATGAGTAGTAAAGAAGACTATGGTTAGTGGTTTTGATGGTAGTGCAACAAGTGTACCTAAGGGTGCAAAAACTTTGGAAGGAAAGCTTCCTACAGAAAAGAAAATCTTGTGGCATTTGAGATTTTGTCACATTGGTGAGAAGGGTCTCAGAACCCTAAAAAATAAAAATCGCATTGAGGGGTTAAATGATTGTGATCTCGAGTTCAACTTCTATGAACACTGTGTCTGTGGTAAACAAAATCGTGTTCAATTTTACTCTAGTTCTCACAAATCTTCTGATGTTTTGGATCTTATTCATTCTGATGTATTTGGTCCTATAAAAGTTCCTTCAATCTCCAAGTCTGTATTTTTTGTATCTTTCATAGATGATTATAGTAGAAGGACATGGATTTATTTCCTTAAAATTAAGACACAAGTCTTTAGTCGATTCAAGGAATTTAAAGCCCTTGTAGAGAATTAGACTAGTAAGAAGATTAAGTGTGTGAGAACTGACAATGGTGGTAAGTTTTGCTTAGCAGAGTTTGAACAGTTCTGTAAAGAACAAGGTATCGAGAGGCATAAGACAACTCCCTATACCCCACCAAAAAATGGAGTTACAGAGAGAATGAATAGGACATTGATGGAGAAGGCTAGGAGTATGCTTAGTGGAGTTAGTTTAGAAAAAAGGTTTTGGGCCGAAGCTGTGGCCACTGCTTGTTATATTGTTAATAGATCTCCTACATCAGCCCTTGTTGGTAAGACACCCATGGAGGTGTGGTCTAGTAATAAGCCTTCAATTAGACATCTTCGTGTTTTTGGTTGTGAAGCTTATGCACATGTTCCAATGGAGAAAAGATCTAAGTTCGAAAACAAAGCTATTAAATGTATTTTCATTGGGTACAGTGCTGGTGTGAAAGGATACAAGCTTTGGGATCCTGTGACTAATAAGGTGTTGTATAGTAGAAATGTTATTTTTAGAGAGCTAACATCTTCTCCTATTGTGCTACAACTAGATGAAAAAGAAAAGGAAAAAGATGTTGTTCAGTTGCCTCCTACCCCTGAGAAGACTGAACAGAGAGACCATGTTGGGTCTAATGATGAGGAGAGCTCTTGCAGCTCTGATAGTTCAGAAGAAGAGGAAGAACAACCTCAACCTCAGCCCTTGAGGAGATCCACGAGAGAAAGAAAGCAACCAGAAAGGTTTGGTTATTCTATGTTAGATTTGAGTTGTGCTTTTTCTTTGATTACTAACACTGATGAGCCTAGATCTGTGAAAGAGGCTTTGGACATGGAAGATGCAGGTTCCGAGATTGAGGCTATGGATGATGAGATGGATTCATTAGAGAAAAACAAAACATGGGACCTTTTACCTTTGCCTAAAGGGAGAAAATTTGTTGGCTGTAAATGGGTGTTCAAGAAGAAATTCTGTGCAGATGGCAGTGTTGAAAGGTACAAAGCTAGATTGGTTGCAAAGGGGTATTCACGGGTAGAGGGAATAGATTATGGTGAAATATTCTCTCCTATTGCAAACTTGACATACATTAGATTTCTGTTATCTCTTGCTGCATCATATGATTTAGAGATAGAACAGATGGATGTGAAGATAGCTTTCCTTCATGGTGATTTGGAGGAAGAGATTTATATGTCACAGCCTGAGCACTACATTGTTAAAAGTAAAGAATCCTTAGTTTTCATATTAAAGAAATCTCTATATGGTTTGAAGCAATCTCCTAGGATGTGGTACCTTAATTTTGATGCCTTTGTGTTGTCAATTGGATTTGTAAGATCAAAATTAGATCATTGTGTTTATTTCAGAATTGAAAATGATCACCTTCTTATTGTTGCATTATATGTTGATGATATGTTGTTGTTTGGGAAGGGTAAGGGTATGATTTCTGATTTTAAATCTCAGTTGTTAGCACAGTTTGAGATGAAAGATCTTGGGGCAGCTAGGTACATCTTGGGTATGGAAATCAGTAAAGACAGGTCTAACAGAAAACTTTGGTTTAGTCAGAGTAAGTATGTGAAGTCTGTGTTGGATAGGTTCAGCATGGCAGATTGTAGACCACTATGTGTTCCTATTCCTATGGGAACAAAGTTATCTGTAGATGATTTTCCAAAATCTCCTAGTGAGGTGGAGGACATGAGTAGAGTACCTTATGCTAGTGTAGTTGGCAATCTTATGTATGCTATAGTCTGTACTAGACCATACATTGCCCAAGCAGTGGGAGTCCTGAGTCGATTTATGGCTAATCTTGGACGGATACATTGGGATGTAGTTAAGTGAGTATTCAAATATTTGAGGGGTACATCAGATTACTCCATATGTTATCATGGTAACTCTTTTGGATCTCAGCATTTAGTTTGTATTCATGGGTTTGTGGATTCAGATTAGGCAGGTGATATTGACCGTAGGAGATCCACCAGTGCTTATGTGTTCACGATGTTTGGTGGTGCCATCAGTTGGATGAGCAAGTGACAACCTGTGGTTGCTTTTTCCACTACAGAAGCTGAGTACATGGCTGCTACTCATGCTTGTAAGGAAGCCATTTGGCTTAAGAGATTGTGTTCTGATGTTGGTGTTGATGCAGAACAAATTACTATTTGGTGTGATAGTCAAAGTGTTATTTGCCTTGCGAAGAATCCAACTTTCCATGCCAAAATGAAGCACATTGATGTGCAGTATCACTTTGTGAGAGATATGGTGGAAGATGGAAAGGTAAATTTGGAAAAGGTAGATACTATGAAGAATGTTGTAGATGCATTAACAAAACCAGTGGGCACTAAGAAGTTCAGATGGTTAGTTCTTGTTATGTTCCTATTGCTCTTACAAGGTGTTCGACAAGTGGGAGAATGTTAGGAATAAGGTGTTTCAACCTTGTATAATTCCTATTCTTATTATTTGTTTTGTAAAATGTATTTCTTGCAAATAATGTTGATGTGTCGACATATTGAATTGTGTGTAAGGAGATCATGACTAAAACAGTTATGACAGATTCCTATGACATGTAAGATCTATGTTAGGAAGATTCAATGATAGGTGAAGACATGTGGCAACTAAGATATCTGAGTACTGTACACTCTACCCCAATAGTGGGGTTCATGGCATCGCCCCAAAAAAAATTTTGGGGTTTCTATTTTCTCAAAGAATGGTAAAACCCTAATACAGTTTACCTTTGGGAGTAGCCCTAAAGTGAAATGCATGTTATAAGCCTTTTTAGGGTTGTGAAGAGATGGCAATGCGAAAAGGTGTATTGTTGGTACTGCGAGTAGCTACTGGAGTCTTTTGTTGTTGATGTTGAACTTGCATTGCAAGTGTACTATAACCTTGTGTTGAAGATAATACATTGTGTAGGTTCTGAAGGGGTGGGGTTGTTTTATCGAAAGGTTTTTCCCCATCAGAAAATCCTTGTGTTATGTGTTCTTTTATCTGTCTATTTTCTATATGCGTGGTTGGCTGCAATATTGTTGTTTACATGATATTGAATCTGTAAGTGTAGAAGATTTTAATAGGATTTACATTATACTTTCCTTATGAGATTAGTGTAGGAAGTTGTTTCTGCACCTGAGTTTCCTTACACTATTGATGTAGCCTCCTCAAGACCATCTCCAAGTGCTTTATATGCTCCTCTTTGGACCTACTAAAAATCAAATTGTCATCCAAATACACAATGAAAAGCTTACCTATGAATTTTTCTAGCACCTCATTCATTAGCCTCATGAAGGTACTTGGGGCATTTGTCAAGCCAAAGGGCATTACTATCCACTCATACAACCCTTCATTTGTTTTGAAGGTTTTCTTCCATTCATCACTAGGCCTAACTTTAATTTGATGATATCTTGATTTTAAATTCACCTTGGAGAAGTAGCAAGAGCCTCCCAAATTATCTCACAAATCCTCAATCTAGGGCATAGGGAATCTATATATGATGGTGATCTTTTTAATTTCCCTAGAGTCAGTAAACATTCTCCATTTTCCATATTTCTTAGGTGCAAGGATGATTGGTACAGCATAAGGGCTCAAGCTCTTCCTTGTTAGACCTTTTTTCAAACAAATCTTGTGTTTTTTTTACAATTTCAGCACTCTAACTTGGTGTCATCTTGTAGGCTACCTTTCTAGGTAGATTTTCCCCTAATATCAAGTCTATTTGATGAATTACCTCTCTCATAGGTGGTAATGCACTAGGTAGCCCATTGTTTACTATTTCATGGTTCTTCTCTAACAACTACTACACTTCTCGAGGTACATCAAATTTCTCCTTAGTTTCTTCCCTAGATATTACCACTAGTACACAAAAAACTCCTTTCTCCTTCTTCATAGCCCTTAGGAACTCCTTCCCACTCAATAACATTACACTTTCCCCCACATGTTTCTCTTCCTTAGGTTTAGTCAAAGGGTCCATCTGAAACTTTTTTCCCTACTTTGTAATCACATAACTATTCTTCTCTACATTGTGTATAGCCTTCACATCATACTTCCATGGATGTCCTAACAAGAGATGACAAGCATCCATAGGAATTATGTCACATACAACCTTGTACTGAAATTCCCCTATTTGAAACTCCAAAAATTTTTGTTCATCCACCAATATATGTTGGCCCTTATTCAACCAAGACACCTTATAGGGAGTGGTGTGTAGTTTCCTCTTGAGGTTTAACTTATCTATCATCTTTGTTGGTACTATATTTTCAGTGGAGCCAAAGTCCTCTATCACTTTGTAGATCTTCCCATGTAACCTTTAAGTGGTCTTAAACAAGCTCTTCCTCTGAGGTGGTTCAACCAAACTAAGAACCTTTAGCAAAGTCCTTCTCAACATTATATTATCACCATCCAATACTGGTCATGCTTTGAAAATAGGTGATGTGATTCTTTGGGTGACATCCTCTTGTAACAATTGTGTTCTCCTTTCTCCCTTGAATGATTTGGAACCCTTCTCAAGACATCTTCCCATAGTGTGGCCCAACTAGTTATAATTATAACATCTACTAGTGAAAATTGAATTACCTTTGCCTTGGGACTGAAGCCTACCTCTAGGTGGTCCTCTTCCTCTATATCCTCCTCTCTAAAATGTGTTCCTATTTTTATTACCACCATTTTCGTTTTCTTCGGTCTCTTTTGGCCTACTTGGTCCTTGTCCTCTACCAAAGTTACCTCTACCTCTAAAACCTCTATTAGCTCTACCTCTTTATTTTGAATCATGTCTTCTCTTTTTTCCTAAAGGATAATTGAAAACATTTATGCATATTGTTAGGAGACATCATGATGATCTCACCTCAAATCCCTTGCCTCAATCCATTTGGGTATCTTTCCACTCTTTTCATTTCCTCTTCTTTTCTTCTTTCCCTTAGACTTAATTTTTTGAACTCTTTAGTGTAGGCACTAATTGTGAGGTCCCTCTACCTTAGATTATATAACCTTTGATACATTTGTATTTCATAATCTATGGGTAGGAATTGTGCCCTCAATCTAATCTTCAACATCTTCCAAGACACTATCTTTTTCTTCACTGTTGTTGCTCTATCATCCTGCATCATGTTCCACCATACTAGTGTTGATCCCTTGAGTCTATCCTTGGCATAGCTAATTCTCTTCTCCTCTTGGACTTCTTTGTAATAAAACTAATTGTCTATGGCCTCCAACCAATCCAACAATTCTTCTCCATCCAAGCTACCACTATAATAAGGAATATGCTCCACATTTTCTTTTTTAAGAGACTTAAAGGCATTCAAAAATACCTTTTTATCCTTCTCCACCTTTTGATCCTTGCCTCTTTTAGATGTCTCCCCTATTTAACTATCATCATCTTCCTCACTCTCATCTCCTCATTCTATGATTTTCTTCTTACTCTTTGTATCTATCTGATTGGCTTTGGCCAATAGATCCTTGACCAAATCCACTATGACATCTTTTCTCATTGCCTTGGGTGGAATATTGTCAACCTCTTGGATCTTTTTCATGTTTGACATACACAAAAATAAAAATTGGCTCTGATACCACTCTGATGTAGAGGGTCTAGGGTTCCAACTCTGAACCACTCCTAATTAAGGATCTAATCCTTGAACCTTCCAATGGCTCTTGTTTTCTAAATAATTCCATGAATATTAGCCTCCAAAGCTCTTACCCCAACTTTACTCCTAGGTATAGTTGGATTGGTGTAGACTTAATCATGTGTAGTTATAACTCCCCAAACTATCATTTTCAACTTTTTCCAAAAATTGCAAAAGTTGCTCAAGCAACTTTTTGAGCAACTTTACAACTTTTGAGCATTTTTTGCTCTTTACATATTTTGATCAAATGAGTCCATCTAGGACCATTTAGGACCCTAGTTAAGATTTTGAGGACCTATTAGGTAATCAAATACCTTATTTTCCCATCCCTAACAATTTTTGACCTATTGAGAAACTTTTGGCTCATTGAGCAACATTTGACCAACTTAGGACCTAATGAGCAATTTTGGCTCTTTTACAAACACATCGGGACTAGTTGGATTCCAAGGACAATTGGAACTCATTAACCACACATAACCTCTTAAGTAACCCTTAAAAACTCCAAAAATGAACAAGAAGGGAGGTACCCTACACCACTTATCAATTCTCATCTTACCATTATGGGTCCTCATTTGTCTGTACTTGATATATCTACTTTCTCTTGATCTACTTTTATGGTTTGTACTCATCTTATCATTATGGGTTCTTGTTCATAGTGACTCAACTATCTATCTTAGACTTATTAGTACTCATCTTATCATTATGGGTTCAATTTTTCCATATCTCTATCTATTATCCTTACATCATCTTTCTTTGACTTAATGTGTTCCTAGACTAACCACACATTAATCAAAGAGGGGTAAATATAATCACCCAATAATGGTCTAGTAAAATATGAGGCCCCTTTTTGCATTATAAATTCCTAAATGCTAGACTAAATCTCTTTTATCTATCATCTTCAATCAAGTCTTGATTTAATTCAAAATACATTATATTTGAATGTTTTATCCTAAGTTAATATTTTATTAAAATAATCATATCCCCTTTTAATCAAATAAAGTCCCCAAATTATTTCTTATCCTAAGTGGACACATGGAAAGGATTATTCTTGTTTTAAAAAGAAAAAGAAAAGCATTTTGCTTACACATGTGAGGGCATACTTTTCAAGGTGGGTAGAGTCTCCTTTCTCCTCCACACATATTTTTCCTCTTAAATACTATATTTTATTTTACCTCTTAGAGATTCTAGTGTGCAAGGGCAACTTGATATTGATTCTCCACTGTAGATTTTGTCTCATAATCTATATCATCCATTTTTCTTTATAAGAAGGCTCTCTCCTCACTAAGGTATAATCTCATGCTTGCTCTCTATTTTTATGTTGTCATTTTTTTTACTCATACTCTTGAGTACATTCACACTCACTTATTTTACTTGTATTTTTAACTTATATTTCCTTTATGCACTAGTTTAGTACACATAGTCTAAATAGGGTTTTGTAGCTCTTTAATGTTTGTTATCTTAACTGTTTATTTTCATATCTTAGTTTAACTTTTTGCATTTCACTTAGCTTTGGTTTGCATTTGCATTACATACTTGACTCTTGAATATTGGCACTCATGCCTCTACTCTCTTGAATCTTTCTTACTATGGTGCACCTTGCAAGAGTTACTTAACTAGGTTCATTTGAGAGCCACCATACTATCTTGAATCAATTCAAATCATAGATAGGAAGCTATAGGCCAACTTTTGGGATTCTCTTTAACACGAGTTCTCTCAAGTACAATGGTCTATATAAGTGTGTTCATCTTTTGAGCATATAGTTAGGTCATATGCTCAAATAATTATTGATATTGTCACAAGTATAAAAATATCTAAAGGAACAATATTAGAAGATGAGGTATGCTATAGTATTTTGGGATCTTCAACCCCTTCTTATGATAAAAAATGTGAATTCATTAGAATAATTTGTCCCTTTTATGAAGGACTTTAACAGAGAAACTTTGATTGGAAAATTGCGAGCGTTTGAATCTAGTAGACTAAGAGATAATTTTCCTTGAGTTGAAATTGCTTTCAAAGCTAGTGTACATAATGATGTAAGGGTACTAACAAAAATTCCAAGCACTAGTGGTGATTATGCTAGAGAATGGGTACAACTTTAGGGGAAAAAAGGAAAATTAATGAGCATGTTTCATTGATTGCAAAGAGATAACCCAAAGGTAAGAAAGTTTTCGTGTGTTGGCATTGTAAGGAATTTGGTCACTTTTCTTTTAGATGTCCAAAGAGAGAACCTAAAGTTAACCCTAGAAAACCTTAAAAGTCAAATATTCCAAAGGATTTTTGTATGTAAGTGGTGATAAAACTAGATTTAAGGAAATCAACTTCTTAGATAGTGATAATGTAGCTAAGATATGATTTTTCACTATTAAGAAAAAAGTCTTGTAAGAGAAGAAAAATAGCATGCATCACATGTTGAGAAAAATAAATATGACAGGTGATAGAGAAAAAAAAATGAGTTTAATAATTATGATGGTGGTGTAGTCATAGTTGGTAACAATGTTCTTTTTCCTATTAAGGGAAAGAGATATATTGCACTTGATGGTAAAACTAATATTGGGATGTATATTTTGTTAATGGATTAGTACATAACTTGTTAAGTCTTAGACAACCTATTGATAAGGGCTATTATCTACAATTCACTAAGAGACATGTAAAATCAAAGACAAGTATGAGAAACTAATTGGTACAAGTACAAAGACTACAGGTAATTTTTTTTAGTTGAATCCCATTGAGATAATTTGTTTAGTTGAAAAAGTGGATGAAAATTAGTTATGGAATAAAAAAAAATTATATAAACTTCTATAATATTGTAAATTTGAGTAACTCTAATGTTGTAAGAGATCTACCAATATTGTGAAACCTTATAACATTACATGAATAGAATGTGTGATGGCTAAACAAAAGAAGTGTTCATTTCTTAGAAAGACATTCACTACTTCAGAGAAGTTGGAGATTGTTCATATAAATCTGTATGGACTTAAAAAGACTAGAACTTTCTATGGTAAAAGGTACTTTATTCTTATTCATTAATGATTATACAAGAATGATGTGGGTTACATTTTTAAGAGAAAAAATAGAATCATTTGACAAATTTAAGACATTCAAGGCTAATTTAAGAATAAATCTAGTATTAGAAACAAACGCCTAAGGTCTCATAGAGGAGGAGAATTACATCAAATCACATTAACACCTTTTATGAGGACAACAAAACTCACAGATAGGTTCTATCTCTTAATACTCTACAACAAAATGGAATAGTAGAAAGAAATAATAGAACAATAAATGAGGCTACTAGACTGATGTTTCTAGAAGACAATGTAGCCCATGTTCATCAGAAAGAAGTAGTTAGTACTACAATATATAGTATAAACATGGTTCAAATAGGGCAAGGAATGGGTAAGATGTTGGAATTACAAGTGGAAAGAGTAAAATTTTGGGGGAGTTGGGGGGGGGCAGGGGGGGTGGGGGGTTAAATTAGGAGTTTGAACATGGACCCATAAAACTTTTATCATTCATCCATCATATGCATTCAATATGTAAACTGAGATAACATGTAAGCAATATGCATCTAAAAAATGTAAACATGTAATCCATCACACACATAACACTAGATATGATTATCCTAAAACCCTCCAAGTGAGAAGGTAAAATTGGGGTGGGGATGACACCCACAAATCTTTACTACTGTAGCAATAAAGTGTATCCAATGAAGGTTACAATGATTTGACTATGAATCATGGTCGACCCTATGAAAGGTCTACCCTATTAAAGGCTTACAAAGACTGTTAGGTCTCACCTTGTTAGAGGATTTCAACACACTGTTAGAAGTGTCCCTAGTTAGAGGACTTCAACTTACAACTAAGTAAGCACTCTATTAAAGGATTTCATATAGTCTATTAGGACTACTCTGTTAAGAGATTTAACTGAAATCACCTATTAAAATGTCTTAGCATAGATCCTACGATTGGCACTTGCTTGCCTGATAGCAGATCACCTCTACACAATGTCTTTTCATCTCTATCCTCTATTCTTCTCTAACTAATTTGGCAATTTACTCTTGATTCTAAGTCACCTTGAATGCTCTGCAAACTATCTTGTTTGCTCCTCCAATTTGATCTTTCACCCATCCATCCATAGTAAAGAGTTTAGGGCTTCATCCTCCTTAAGAATACTTAGGTGGCTTAGGATTAGGTATGAATCTACTGCTAAGATTCATCCATTTTCCACTTAAACCTTCCCATTTTTTGATTGGCTACATGTAACTACATAGGGAATCCAAATATAGATTCATCCTTATCTTCAAAAGATTGTAATCTATCCATAAGGTGGCTTAGAAATGGTTTACATAGTTATTTGTGCCATTATAAACAAATATGTCAAAACTGTCACTCGGCATATGAAGTCACTGATGCTTGGCATGCACTATTTTGTATATTGTGTCTTAGCACCCACATTACTCAGCTTCCACTATTAACTTGGTTCTTTAATTACTTGGCATGGTCTATCTACTTGGCACTTGAGTGACTCGACACATGAGTGACTTGAAACCCATTACAACTTAGCATGGTGTCTATCTACTGGGTACTTGAGTGACTTGACGCATGAGTGACTTGAAACCCATTACAAATCAGCATGGTCTAATGTTTACATGTTGTACTTGGTGTGTATTACTAGTTCGGCATGAACTAAGTAAATGACTTAATTATGTTGACACTCACTTGTCAAAACCAATCTAAGATCAACAATCTCCCCCTTTGATATGAGTTTCAAAAACACTTAAATATACAATATTATCTTTAACTTCTCAAGCATAAAATATCCATGACTTGGCTTATATGCGAAACTTCAAATTTTCAAAAGTTTTGCAATAACCTAAATACCTCAAAATTGATAACTCCCCCTGAGTTAATGTGTCAAATTTATATCCAAAATATGTGCTCCTCTCTAACTTCAATGCATTGTATCTGATACTCTTTCATTTAATATGCTCTATCATGATGTATCTCCCCATTCTTTATTCTTCCTCAATTTCTATCTCCTCTTTATTCTCCCTCATTTATTGTTATATCTCCCTCTTTCTTTATTCTCCCCCTTTTTTGACACTTTGTCAAATGGCCTATACATGTATTATGTGTTTTTCCAAAAAAGATTTACGGACATCCATTATGATTTTGATGGTTGCATCCCAATTGTCACACGCAACATCTAGTGAGTTGATTTTGATTGCAAGCTCGGCAACAAGGTGCACTAGGCCATCTAAAGTAGAAAAATTGAGGTCTTTCTTCAATAAAGTCTTGGCATAACCTAGTTCCTTATGCAGTATCTCCATGTGTGGGGTAAGGGATGCCTATATGCATCTCAATTTTGCTCTTATGCTAGCCTCATATGTTGTCAGTATAGCTAATTGATTTTGTGTCTGAAGCAATGTTCTAAAGTGCCTTTCACTTTGAGTTGGGTTCTAAGGTGGCTTAGTACCTGATATGTTTAGGTTTCTCTCTAGACTCAAAATATGACTCCTAGTCTCTTGAGTGAAGAGTGTACGACTACATAGATTTTTTTATAATGAGAATATATTCTCAAGTACATTCTCTTTAACTTTAGTTGCTAATGCAACTTAAGTTAGTGCTATTTCACTAGATATTTTCTCATTTACCTTTCCTTAAAACTTCTTCTCAGACTATTCTAAAATTTTTGCAGTTATATCGAGGTCTTCATTAATGACCTTTTCCACTATATCTATCAATTATTCTATTAGTAGCTTGGTCTCTTCAAGAGTTGGCAGGCTAAATGCACCTAAAAAGATTTCTTTAATATCTTGGAGTGCTTGCTTCTGCCTATGTTCTCTCCTGAACATTTCTTGATGCTTTTTCTTTTCTAAGGCCTATTGTAAAATGCCTATTTGCTCCAATGTCATAGTGTCATAGTTAAATTTTGGATTCACAATTTCTTCATCAAAGCTTATGTCTCCATAGTGAATTACATTATCAACCTTTAATGAGCTAGGGCTTGGCACTGAGATTTTCAATGGAATGGCTTCCATGCTCAACTTCTAAAGAACCTATGTAGAAGGAGTGCTAGATGTTGGTAGAGTTACCAATGCTTGGATGGCTTCATGTTCCTTCACCTTAGGTATTTTCTCTCTTTCCCCAGGCTTGACTTGATCTATCACTATGACTTGAATAGCACCTTATTCTTGTGCTTTAGGTACAGATGAATCTATCTGTCCTTTTTTTTTTTTTTTGTCTTGTAGTTGTATCTTTTTCTTCTGCCTACTTCTTCTCAATAGTATCAATTTTAACACTTGTGTCAACCTTAGTCGATGTATCTATTGTTGTTTGAACTAAAGGTTGTACATTAGTAACTAAAGTGATGATAGCAGGTGGTTCTTGTGTATTCACCTTTTCCCTTGTGACCTCAATTACTGTCTTTTGTAATTCTTCTGCACTGACCAAAATTGGACTTTCATAGAGTTTAGCTTGGAGTATAGATTGGTCTAGAATCTTCTTTAGATCTTCTATAGTAAGTGGATTAATGTTCTAATCTACAGCATCAAAAACATCCTTAATAATTATAGTCTCAATTATTACACTTGTGTCATGAGGGGGATTGACATTAGGCATTTGTGTGTCATGCACACTCTATTCATCTTGATGTTTCTCAATTGTTTCCTTGTCATCATATTTCTTTTTTGTTTCTTCCCCAACTGTATTTTCTTTCTTTTTCATCATCATTATCATCATCCTTATCATCAAGTTTACCCTTTGAAGGGTCAGCTTCTCCATGTTTCATAGTGGTCAACCCATAGATAAGTTTCTATATTTGGGTTGATTTATTGACCACATCTTCAATGTTATTTTGAAGAATGTTGAAAGATCTATATTTAGGTGTAAACCTAACTACATATCTCTTGACATCCTTAGTAATATGTCCTTTTGTCAACTCTAGCATCACTTGAGCTAATGGTGTTTCCCTTATCTATTTCTCCAAATTCAAATAATAATACATTGTGTTGGAAAATTCTATTGGAGTGTTCTTAAACTTAGACATCATGGCATTTAATGCCTCTTCCACTTGATTTTTCTCTTCTTTCCCAATTTTATCAAAATCAATGTGTATCAAACCAGATAAATCTACATTGCTTTTGATATTTTCACATAAATTTTCAAAATCAGATAGAGTATTGTGACTTACCACTTTAAATTGATTATTTTCATCTGATTCTATCCTTTCTTCATCTGATTCTAGTTGTGCCACATATTTTCTTCTTTTTCTTTTTTTCTCTTGGCAACCTTGCTCTATTTTCTTGGTCTTTTTTTTGGCCTTCTAAGTTGTAGCACATGTGCTTGCTCTAGTGGTAGGAGCAGTGGGCTTGGCTAGGCTAGGTTTGAAAATCTTCTTTTCCCTTGCCATTGCTATTATGTTTTGCCTCCTCATTGGTTTGGTGGAGCTTTAACAACATTTTGGATGCTTATTTGATATTCCATCAAAGGAGGTTTTTCTCATTATTTTGAGGAGATATATTTGGAAGTTTATTCTACCATAATGATGAGATTTGATTTTCAGTTGAGGAGAGGAGAGATAAGTTCTACAAAAGTAGGTGGAAGAGTTTCAAGTGGATACATGGCAGCATCAAATCTGATCCAAGAAGTCTTCCTACCTATTTATTCTCTTCTTTTCTAATTTTCTATAGCAGTTGATGGTTGGTTGTTTCTAGACTATTGATCAGAGCACTAGCTATGATCCAACCTTTCATGCCCAACATGGTTGTGCCTTAGCCTTCCTCCTTTTTGTCTTGGTAGCATTATGTGCTTCCTTAGCTTCTTCTCCCTCAACACCTTTATTTTCCTCCTCTTCCTTGTCTTCTCCCATGCCTTGGGTCAGAGGTAGAGCTTCTTGTGCTTGTTTTTCCTCTTCATCCTCTTCTTGTTCTTCTTCTTCTGCACCTTCTCCAAATTTTTCTTTCAACTTCTTAACCATCTTATCTTTCTTCTTAAGTGTGGAGGCTATTTTCAACTCCATGGTAATCTTTGATTTTACCATCTCATAGTGCCAAATATCTTTGCACTTTAATCTATTTTCTCTACTAGTAGTGTTATGAGGGTTGTAGAGGCTTCATCAACATTAATTTCATACCCAAGTGGCCTTAACCATCTTACCCTTGGTGTGGTACCTTGCACAAAAGTGTAATCAGCATCAACAAGAAAAGATATGTCATTATAGTGTTGTTCAACCAAAGAAAATGGTATCCTTATTCTTTCCTTCATTGATTTCTTAGAATCTTCAAAGTAACTTGTCATCAAGGTTTCAAATTTTTCTCCCATCTGCTCAATGAACTCATTGATCTGCACTACAATTGACCTATCAGTCTTCTACCATACAGTACCAAAAGAGGTAAATGCATTCTACACATAAAAGAATATACAAACTAGAACTAAACCAAATTTACATTGTGTACTTTTGGTTTTTTTGATAGCTCTAAGCTTTTTCATTTGTTGTAATTTAAGCTCTACCAGATGATATGTATGATATTTATTTACAATCTTGTAGCCAACATCCATAGTTATTTAGGGTACACTATTCAATCTATTAGATTGATAGAATTTATGAGAGATTACCCTTACAGCAAAGTTTAGCAGTGGATCAGTGATGGTATCTCTAGTCATACATCTCTTATTCCAAATTGCTCCGATGTTCTTCTCAATTACTTCCTTGGAGTCACTTTTGAGTGTCTTTGGCTAATCTAGGTTGGGTAACTAGTAACCCTATGAATTATTCTCTTGGTGATCTTGATAGGTCCTCCTTCCAACCATAAAGAACCATCATGAATTTAGCTTAGTACAATTCTTATCTACTCAATTTTAAACGCATTTGAAAAATCTAGGGCTCACACAATCTATTATATGCATCTCTAATCTCCATGTCTCCTATACCTCCTATTTTTCAATTGTAACACTTCCTCACATATTGCATCATAATTATGTTTGGTGGGACCATTGACAATGTGCCAGGATGATCTTGTTTATAGGAAATGTCAAGAATGGCTCTAAATATGGGTTGCTTAACTTCATTACTGACAAGCTAAACATTCAAAACCTCCTTCCCTTCAACATTTTTCAAACTAAATTTTATTTTGTCAAACTAGGTTTTAAGCAAAAGTAGACTGTGTAGCTTGGCTTATGATGAATACCTAGTGAAATTTGATAAATTGACATGAGATCATTGCTAAATTCTCTACAAATACTTTGGATAGGTTTTTTAATTGCCTTCTACTCTGCTTACTCTTTCTTGAATTCAAAATAATGAATAATGAGAAAAAATTGATCATATACCCTTTGAAAACCTTGCATTTAATGTTGAGTGCTTACACAACTATAAGCTTGGCATCAACCAATTTTAGAATCACTAGGCAGATGCTATGAGTTTGGCATCAACTAGATAGTTTGGTAGCTTGGCATCAACTAACATTCCACTTGAAGCACACAAGAAACATTTCATGCTCAACAACAACATGAAAAACTTAAAGATTTAACTTGAATTTTCATTAACATCTTGCATCTTTATTCATGCTAATGTAGTCTTTTTAGTACAACCTCCTTTGGAACTAATGTATGATGTAACACTTGAATATCAGTCCCACATACCTCTTGATTAACTAGTTTGATGAAGTGTGATCACTTGACCCATTGGGTGAAGTGATCCCTTCTCCATTTGATTTTTTGTAAGCATCTTTCTTTTTCCATGTCTTGTTCATCTCATCTTTGATGTGTTTAACATCTACCTTGCCTTTACCTTTATCAAATTCACAACTTGGTGCCTTTGACCTAGTTGGAAAATACTTAATGATGTGACTAGTCTTCAAATAGATAAAACATGTAGTTTGACTCAACCACCTTTTTTAATTACCATTGAAGTGTGTCCTAATACAATTCTCAAGAATTTCCATATTCTTGACAATAGTGACAGCTATATCTTGTATTATAATAACAATTATAAAAGTTTCCATTGTTTCTTAGCTTTTTTGACTTGTTTGATGACCATATGGATTTGGATCTGCATTCAAAGGCTCTATGTCCATACTTCATACAATTGTAGCAATACCCTTCAAATCTTTGTTTAAGCATGGTCCTAGTTCTACATTCATGTGCCTGATGACCTTGCTTGTTGCACTTATGACAATGAGTCATATTCTTAGGCTTGACATTCTGATTTGTATTCTTTCTCTTGTACACATTAGAAGTATGTCCTTTCTTACCACAATTATGACAAGTAGGTTTGGAGTTATTAACTTTGATGTTTCTTTCTTCAATGACTTTAGATGATTCTCCTTCTTTAGTGCTTATGTAACCCAATCCTGATGTATTATTGTTGGATCTAGGGAATCATACTAATTACTGAAAGTATTTGATGGTTTCATTTGGCTTGTTGAGACTTTCAGTAAATTCCTTTTCTCTTTTCAGGTCACTCTGCAACTATTCATTCTACAACTTCAATGTAGTTATCTTAATGTCCTTAAAATTCAGTTCATAGTTGGCATTCATCATTTGACTTAGAGTATATAATTGCAAGTTGGAAATCTTGGTTAGTTCTATTGACTTCTCTTCCAATTTATTTTCTAGAACTCTTTTTTCTTCTTAAATCATGTCTTTGTCTTCCATGGCTTTCTTCTTATGTTCAATCACCTCACATAGTAGTATAGCTTGTGAATCTTGCTCTAGCTTGAGATTTTTGATTTCCTCAACTTGGATTCTATTCTTTTCCATTAGATTTGTAACTGCTACATCAAATTCATTAGAGTCACTATCTACAAATAGCATGGTAGTATCCATCTCTTTGTATAGTGTGGCATTCTCTGCAATAGCAAGCTCTTTCCTTCTCTTCAAGGATTTCTTTAGTTCCTCTCTTGCCTTATTCAATTGATGTAGTATGAGATGTATTTCAATCTCTTGGTTCTCAATAGTATTTCCCATCTTGTAGACTTCCATTTTACTATCTTTCCTCAAAGTTGCAAAGCTTCTCTTTCAGAGAACAAAGCTTTGATACAAATTGGTAGAATTACAAGTGGGAAGAGTAAACTTCTGAGAGGGGGGTGAATTAGGAGTTTAAACTTGGACCCATAAAACTTTTATCATCCATTCATCATATGCATTCAATATGTAAACTAAGATAACATGTAAAGCATATGCATCTAAAACATGTAAACATGTAATCAATCACACACATAACCAAATATGATTACTTAGAACCCTCCAAGTGAGAATGTAAAAATAAGGTGGGGATGACATCCACAAATGTTCACTACTACAGCAATAAAGTTTATCCAATGAAGGTTACAATGATTTGAAAATGAATCATGGTCTACCCTATTAAAGGTCCACCCTATTAAAGGCTTACAAAGACTATTAGGTCTCACCTTGTTAGAGGATTTCAACACCCTGTTAGAAGTGTGCTTGGTTAGAGGACTTCAACTTACAACTAAGTAAACACCCTATTAAAATATTTCATATAGCCTATTAGGACTACTTTGTTAAGATATTTAACTAAAATCACCTATTAAAATTTCTTAGCATGGATCCTACGATTTGCACTTGCTTGCCTGATAACAGATCACCTCTACACAATGTCTTTTGATCCTTCATGATTAGATGTCTCAATATTGCATCTTTTTCTCTATCCTTTGTTCTTCTCTAAATGATTCTACAATTCACTCTTGATTCTAAATCACCTTGAATGCTCTACAAACTATCTTTTTCACTCCTCCAATTCAATCATTCACCCATCCATCCATAGTTAAGAGTTTAGGGTTTCATCCTCCTTAAGAAGACTTAGGTGGCTTAGGGTTAGGTATGAATCTATGGCTAAGATTCATCCATTTTTCCACTTAAACCTTCCCATTTTTTGATTGGCTAAATGTAATTGCATAGGGAATCCAAATATAGATTAATTTTTACCTTCAAAATATTGTAATCTATCTATAAGTCAGCTTAGAAATGGTTTACATAGTTTTTTGTGCTATAACAAACAAATATGTCAAAATTGTGTCACTCAAAATATGAAGTCATTGATGCTCGGCATGCACTATTTTGTATACTATGGCTTGGCACTTGCATTACTTTACTTCCACTATTTACTCATCTCTTGAATTACTCAGCATCGTCTATCTACTTGGCACTCATTGCAGCTCAGCATGGTCTAATATTTACATGTTGTGCTTGACATGTATTACTAGTTTGGCATGAACTAAGTAAATTTCTTAAGTGTTTTGACACTCACTTGTCAAAACCAATCTGAGATCAACATAAGACACCTAATAAGTTATAGTTTATTCATAAACCAACTATAAAATATTTCATAATTTTTGGAAGTAAGTGTTACATTAAGATAAAAGATGATATAGGGAAGTTTGACCCTAGGAGTAATGAAGATAACTTTTTTGGTTGTTTTACTAAGAGAAAGGCATGCAAATTTTATAATCAAAGATTAAAGAAAAATTTTGAAAGTTCAAATTTAAGAGTTGATGAAAGATTTTAGGTACAAGAGAAGATACTTGATTATAATTTAGATGATAACACAAATTAGGTTACTGAAAGCCAAAAACCAGTCATAAATTAGAATACAAAACAAGAACAATTCTTTGAATTGGACAATAAAATACAAGTATAGATTAAAGAAAAGTCTCAAGAACCTAGAGAAGAGAAAAGGAGAGAAAAATATGTCGAAATGAATCACCCTGCAAATGAGATCATTGGTAATTCTAGCAAAGGAATGATGGCAAGAGGCATGGCAAGGGAAGAAGCTTGTTTGATTTCTCAAGTTGAACATAAAAATATTTATGAAGCGTGCAAAGATAAATTTTGGGTAAATATAATGAAAGAAGAGCTTGGTCAAATAGAGAAGAATAAGACATAGTAATTTGTTCCTAGACCTAAAGATAATATTTTCATTGGTATGAAATGGGTATTTTGGAAAGGTGAAGTTGTCAAAAACAAGGAAAGGTCATTATGCAATGGTTATCCACAACAAGAAGGTATAGATTTTGAAGAAAATTTTACTCATGTTGAAAGATTAGAATTTGTTAGAATGTTTTTTGTCTTATGCATCTAATGCAAATTTCAAGGTTTATTAGATGGATGTAAAGTCAACTTTCTAGAATGGTGAACTTGAGAAAGAAGTATGCATTGACAAACCTAATGTTTTTCACTAACTGAAGATAAAAATATGGTGTGGCATTATATGGGCTAAAACAAGCACCTAGTAACTGATATGCAAGGTTAGATAAACATTTACCAATATTGAGTTTCAAGAAAGGAAATGAAAATAGTAATATGTATTTAAAGATAATTTTAGAAGGTTTGTTGATCATTGTTATATTTTTTATGACATAATTTTTGGAGGCAATGATGAAGCTAGTGAGAAATTTTTAGACAAAATGAAAAATAAATTTGAGATGTGTATGATTGGAGAAATGAAGTATTTTTTGGGAATGTAAATAACACTTAATAAAGAGGGCATTTTCATATCACAAGATAAGTATCTTAAGGATCTTTCTATTAAGATTTGGTTTGGAAAATTATAAACTAGTTTGAACACTTATGGTGACTACATAAAAATTGTAAAAAAAAGATGAGTCGCTAGCGCTATGCAAACTAAGATATAGATCTCTAATTGGAGGATTGCAATATTTGACACATACAAGGCCATTTAACAAATATAGTTGGAATAGTTTCAAGATTTCAAGCAGATCCTAAAGAGGCAAATCTAGTATTAGTAAAAAGCATTTTTAGTGATTTGAAGGGAATAATAGATTTTGTCTTATGGTATGTTAGATCTAATGATATCACATTATGTGCATATACTAATATTTTGGGAAGATAATGTTCATGATAGAAAGAATATGAGTGGTGGTGCATTCTTTCTTGGTGGAAGATTGGTTTCTTAGCTTAGTAAGAAAGAAGATTCTATTCCACAATCCTCAATAGAAGCATAATATGTTGTAGAAATAAACAATTGTAATCAGATTATGTGGATGGAGAAAATGTTGAAGGACTTAAATATTGAATTTTAAGAACCTACAATTATGCATTATGACAACACAAGTACTATGAGTATTCCAAAGAATCTAATTTTACATTCAAAGAATACACATATTGCTATTAAGTAGCATTTTTTAAGAGAGAAAGTTGTAGAAAAATATATCAGATTGGAATATGTAAGTACAAGAGAATAGATAGTATACATATTTACTAAACCTTTGTCTAAGGACACCTTTGAGTATCTCAAAGGCATGCTTGGGGTAATGTCCCTACATAATATCAAGTGAATTGTATAGTATTACATCAATCCAAAATAATCATAACATTATTTTACACCTAGACATAATGCTTGGTACTCCTCCTTAGGGGGACTGGTTGCATTGGGCATAAGTATAAAGAGTTATTTTAGAGTGATTTTTGTCATAATAGTGCATTTTGGCACTTGGTATACACTTTCTTTTTGTTCCAAATTGGTTTCATCCAATGCAAGTACTTTAATGAGAATGTTCATCAAAGGTGGGGTACTACAAATTGATAATTTTCATATTGGCACCTTTGCCATTGATGTCAAAGGGGAAGAAGCTCAATGAAAAAATAATAAATGGATCTAAGGGTAATTTCAAAAAGTTTGATAGGTTTTATATGTTGAGGATATTTAGAAAAATATATTAAGAATATTGAGTGATAGGGAGATTATAAGGAAGGTTGTATATATGGAAGATATTCATAAAATTATATTGAACCATTAACTCAAAATAGTTAGCATTCATGGTCTTTCATCATATGTCACCATCAATATCAAAGGGGGATATTGTTAGGAATATAGTTTGATTGGAACTTTGATATATTGGTTATGTGTTGTATTGATGACAATTTTGTTGTTGATGTCAATATATATTATTAAGTTCATGCAATATGGAGATTTTGTATATTAGAAAGGATTATTGTTACAATGAAGTTGACATAGAATATATTAAGTTGTGAAAGCTTTGGATAATGTTCAAGGATGGGTATAGATGCTATTTTTATGTTCATTTATGTTCATTTATGTTTATGTTGAGTATTTCCTAAGTTAGAGATCATTTAGTGAAGACTAGTAGCAAACCATTATG
The DNA here is from genome assembly GCA_028749045.1 of Cupressus sempervirens. NCBI lineage: Eukaryota > Viridiplantae > Streptophyta > Pinopsida > Cupressales > Cupressaceae > Cupressus > Cupressus sempervirens. Next base: position 535,319,744 of record CM053787.1, on the reverse strand, counting down.
TAAGAAATATTGTCAGAGATGGATATTAGAAAATTCGCTATATGTTATCAATGAGATGGAATTTAGGTTAGTGAGAGTTTATCATGGTTGAAGGCATGTTTATAGTATTATGTTCATGTTAGCAAGTCTTAGATATCATTCTGAAGAGGTTAATGAAGTGAAATGTGTGATATATTTTACTGGCATCTAACTATGTTGGTGTATCATGTTGGTCTTTGTTGTAAAATATGTTAATTATATTGTAACATGTGGGAATCTTATAATAATTATTATAATGATTCTTAAGAAGGTGTGTATTCCTTAATGTGTTCTTATGTAATTAATTATTCATTGGGGAAGCTTTAACAAGTTGAACCAACTTGTCATTTATGAAGGGTATAAAGGAAATATGCTTTCCTCGGTTGGTTATTATAGTGATGACCATGTATTGTGTGTATGGTGATATGATGTGACCATTATGGATGGATAATCAAATAAGAATAAAGATTGGTTTGGGGCATACTGTTGAGATTCAAAGGAGCTATATTGGCAACTAAGTTATTTTTTGGCCAATTTGGTAGTTTGGAAATGTTATCCTAAACTGTTGATTGTGTAGTGGTTGGAGCAACTTGGAAAGTGGTTCTAGTTGTCACCCTATTAACCTTTAAGATGGATATAACCTTCTAATAAATTTTCAAAGTCTCCTAATAAGGATATAATCTTTAACAGAGACTATTGTACTAACAAAATCACATACTTTTACAAGGAAAATATATATTAGTACACTATCTTGTGAGTGTCACCCCCACCAAGGTTTTTCCTCTAATCAAGTATTTCCTGAATCAGTAAATTATTATGTCCTTGTGCATGGTTTATCTCTTGTTATGCTTTAGTATTTTGGTTATTGCAATCGGATGTAATAAGTTAGACTTAACTTTAATTGTTTCCAACTGATTCAAATTCCACCTCGCCTCTCACTTGTGTGTAGACTTTACTTCTTTAAAAAATCATGTGTGTAATTATTTTTATTATGGAAATAGAGTTAGTTTCTTTTTGGTTGAGTGGTAGAGGTCCATGGAAAAATGTTAGAATATTTTTCAACTATTATAGTGAACCACCATTATGGAGGGCTTCAATTTTATTTGCAACCTTGAATGTCATATGAATTTATTTATTAATCACATACATTGATATTGTTAGTATATAAATTCATTTTTTTGTTAAATTTTTCTAATAAGTTGGTTCGGTGATGGAGAGATTGTGTTCCTCAAGAATAATTAGGTTATGCAACCTTTGCTAGCACTCTCCCTACCTCTAAATAATGGGAATTCTTAAATGGTTATGGATATTCATCTATTAGTTTGATTAATTTTTAGAGTCACCTTAAGTTGGTTTTCAATTCATTTTTTAACCATTGGCTTCAATTACCCTTCTTTTTTAAAATCTCCCAAAGGTAGCCCCCTCAAAGTTGTTCTAGGTCAGTCTTGGCCCCTATCCAATTTTCAATAGATAAAATTCTAATAATTTAACAACTCTTGCACATCTTGTACCCTTGAACCTATTTGAACTTTAGAACCTTTTGCATTCATCTGAACCACTTTGAACCTAGTTCAAATTTTTTCACACTGGTTTGGCATTGTAAAAGTGGTTCTTGCAAGAAAAGTGATGGGACCCAAAAGGAGGACATGGTAGTATTATTTGAAGTTGGATATGATGAGCAAAAAAATAGGTTCTTGACATGTCCTCTCATGAAGTAAGAAATAAAAAGGTGATATGGTAATGAATAAATTAATCATGAGGAAGTGTGGCTTGTACAAAATCCTTAAATGTTCGGTGTGTATAAAAAAGTACACAAAAATCTAAAGAAATCAACCACTTGCAAGGATAATAATGATTAATTAAGTGGTAAAAAGTGAAAAGACATCCACTTATGGAAATTACTTTGACCAATCTTGTCATATAGTACTTTTGAGTGAGAAAATATTTCCAAATCCTAGCATCATAATTTAATCATAAAGTTTAGTATTTTTGAAGCTTCATCTCTAAATGATAAATTCATTCTTTCTCTAAGTGTTAGCTATGGAGAATGTAAGATAAGAGATTTGGGAGGACCAATAGGGATTGTTACTATGAACTCAAGGTAAAATTTTGGTAATCCCTTCATTCAATTTTCAATTCTCAACAATTTCTTTGTGAGCTTGGTATGGAGTTGTGATTTCTTTTGGAATCAAAAAGTATGAGGTCTTCTCTTCATTTATTTGGGAAGAGCATCGATATGAATTGCAGAGGTCCCATTTTGACTAATATAGACTTAAAGGGATTTAATGTATATGCTATTTGTGATAAAATGCAAGAAAATGTAGAAGGTGAATTCATGGGAAATTTTGGATAGTGGTTTATTACTAGCCATATCATTTCTCCAAGCTTCAATAAGCCCTAAATTAGTTCAAGAATATGTAAACCATTAGGATATCAGGACCCAATATATCAGAAAGAAAGATGGAAGCATCTTGCTCTCAATTACTAGGGACACAATGATGTTTGTGTTTAAAATACCCAATCAGACATTCGTCAAATTCAGTCCAACTCAATCCTCTACCAAATTAAGTGAAACCCCAAAAGAAATGCTATGTCATACCCTGTCACTAAGCCAAAAAGTTCTACTAGGGTGGTTTACAACTCCTAAAGAGTTTGGATAAAGACCACATAAAACTATACATCCATGCTCTAGTTTTTTTAATATAGAGTCAATGGTTCACTAGAGGCATTTCTATTTGAAGGCTAGATGTTTCATTTCATTGAAATTATATTAGAAGGAAAGAAATACTTAGACTAGTTTAAGATTATAGCTAGTTCAATGTGGGAATAGTTGAAACTAACCCAAACCATCAAAAAAGATTTATTTATGTTTTCCTATCTTATTTACTATATGGCTTGTACTCAAGGTCTCTCTCTCATGCCTCATGAACCTTGGGATCTTGATATTCTTATATATAATTACTACCCTTCACTACAAAGGAGTCATGTCTTATATAACTTTAGGAAGGTTCATAATGTTTTCTTATGTAAGTTATGTTCTGAACTAGTAGGTATGGTAGACTAGAGAGTTTCATTAGAAGCCTTACAATTGATCCAAATCTATGGTAATCTATTCATTCAATTTCCTAGGTTATAATACCTTAAGGTAGGTGGTTTCAATGAAGAACCCCTAAGATTACCTAGATTTTGCATGGACTACTTTGTATTTTCTAAAATTCATAGGCAACTTGTTGTAGTATCAAAGAAGTTTCTACCTAAAGATAAATGGGATAGTTTGTATCTTATGAAAGTTGGTAAGATTTAATGCAAAAGTTTAGAAGATTCTATAAATATTGGGGGAAAATTTTGTGGTTTTGATTTCAAGTTTTACCATACAAGAAAGGAGCTTGATAATAAAGAATTTGTTAGAAAATTTTTGGAGGTCAAAGATCAATTCATACCTTTGCCTCACCTAGAGGATTACTAGGAAGACTGCTTAAGTGAAAGAAAGGTTCAAAGGAGAGATAAATATAGAAGTTATTGTTTCAGTTGAAATTGAACATTAGAAGATTTCAAGAAGATAATTTGGAGATTTTTTTTACTTGAATACCTAAAACAGAAAGAAATGCCCTTACCTTCCATTGATGGGTCAAAACCAAAAGAAGATGACACAGTCTAGAGGACTAGCAACATCATTGAATGTACCAAAACATGGGTTCAACATTAAAAGGAGGGTACACCCTAGGTTCAATCTGAAGACATGGTTTAGGAAATCCCATCCCCCTCTAATGTTAACATTAATTTTTCCACTAGTTATGAAGGTAATAAGAAGACTTCAAGAGTATTGGTCGTTGAACCAACTAAAAATCAGCCTATTATGCAAAGGACAAGATCAAGGACCAAGTTCTAAAAGCAATGAAAAATGACATCTTAGGTACAAGTTCAATTAGACCTAGATGTTGAAAATGAACATAAAATAGGTTCAATGGATAATGAGCAACAAGTAGAGTCAACCTTAGATACAATTTCATAGGTTTTGGATTCATTCAAAATATTTGGCCACTAAACTAGTTAAAAACAACCTATTGTGCAAAGGACAAGATCAAGGACCAAGTTCAAGAAGCAAAGCAAAATAGAACATTAGAGACAAGTTCAAGTAGACCTTGATGCTAAAAAGGAACATAGCACAAGTTCAATGGATAATGCATTGCAAGTATAGTCAACCTTAGATAGCATTTCAGGTTCTAGATTTATTGAATACACTAATAAAAGACATAGGAAAGGTTGACTCTTGTCCCAAAGTACCAAACTAGCTCACAAACTTGATCAACAAAAAGAGGAGCCTCATACCAATCTATGTACATGTGAAAGATATGGTGAATAAATACACCACTAAAAATCTAAATGTTAAAAGGATGAAGAGTGTCAATGGGCTAGTTTCATATGCTAGGACAAGAGAGGTCATAGCTAAGGTTCTTTATATAAACCTAGAGATAGTTCTAAAAACCTGATCATTCAGGACTTTGAAATCATAAAGATGGGCCAAGGTGTACTAAACTAAAAAACCAAAGAGCATTGGTTGGAAGAATCTTCTCAACATATGTTAGCTCAATATCAATAATATGCAAATCAAAAAAGAGATTTAAAGTGAATAATTAGCATGTTGGTAGATTACATTAACTCCTTAATTGGTTGTGACACTCTACCCCTACATCAAGCTCCTTAGAGCTTTGATCCCACTTCACCATATAGTAAGAATTTTTTGAACCAACTTCAATGCAATAAGGCCATAGTGATAGTTGTAGATGAATGGGTGGAAGGTGTAATTAAGAAAGGAAAAGGGTTCCTCCATTGATGTACTATAATTTTTAATGATGTTGATGCTCTATTAAGCGAGGTTCAAACATAACTCTTAGTCTAGGAAGGAGAAGAGAGAAAATGGTATGTAGTTGTTATACAAATCTCAAATGTGTAGTATGGTGTAGAAAAATTATAGAATCCCAACAAAGTAGTAGATGTTAGTGTGCTACATAATCAAAAGGAATATGACTTGGAGGTGTTTAGTTTATAGGTCAATTATCATTAAAGTACAACATCAAAATACAAATCAATGGCATGTACAATAGTTTTACCAAAGATATGTGAATCATCATCCCTAACACTATACATCAGTGTGATGAAGGGATCATTGGCATTGAACTTGTGTTATAATCTTTTGAAGAGGACTTGAAATCAATCAAGGAAGAAACTGAACCTATGACTGCATATTTCACAAAGGTATCACATATTGAAGTCATGTTGGTTCTTTGCATGGAGCACCTAGTAGACTATACAAAGAAAGTTGCTAGGATGAAATGGGATAAAGACATGTGGAAAATGTGATTTTTGAGCTTAAGGAACTTGAATTCCAATATTGTACATGGGTTTCTAGCTTCTTATCACATCTGGCAACTGGCACATGGAACAATTGGTGATTAAGAACAAACCAAAGATGGAGGCCATAGTCCACCTGTATAATGAACCTTCTTTTTGTTTTATGTTATTCTAAACTTAGAGGACATGTGTCCTTTTAAAACCTTTTGTTTTTTTATAAGTACTTTTGTTAACTATTAAGGAGGTTGGGTTTTTAGAGAGACCCCCTTGACATTGAAGACTATAAATTTGGAACCGGTAGACATTTTTAGGGGTTAAAAGATAGAGGAAATAAAAAACATTTTTTTTTTTTATTCTTTTTTTTTTATCAGATAAACAAGTTTTACAGGGATCTTAAAACCCAAGTTTGAAATAATACAAAAGGCTGAAAATAAGTAATTAAAGCTCAGCTAAAGGACAACGGCCAAACAAAAGGCCACAACAATAGATCACCAAACAAAAGGTGACCAAAGTGGCAACATAATAGCCACCAACACAAGTTTTGTCTAGGCTTCTAAAACCTAAAGAAGATAAGCGAAAAAAGTCCCCAACCATGATACACAACAAAATACAATAGGCCAAAAGCCAGGGGACAAAAAAAGTACGACAGGCCAAAAAGACCAATCATGCTTTGCCTTTAGATCCATTCTTTTGAGAACATAATGCCATATTAAAAGAGGCAATGGACAGCTTGATCTTTTTTCCTTTTACTATAGTCCATCCATCCTCCACCAATCTAGTATCCTTCTGCCACCATAAATCAACAACACCAGAGCCAAGCCCAAAAATCCCTAAGACTAGGGAAGAGGTTACAATAGGAATATCTGCAACCAAGGAAGAAGGAACAGGAAGGTCTAACCCTGATAAAGAAGAAGTGGAGGGCATGACCATATTTCCTTTTACTGAGGTCCTTCCAACCCCCACTTAACCAGCATCCATCTGGCTCTGAGAAGCAGTAATGCCACAACTAGACCCTGAAACCCATAAAGCTAGGGGAAAAACTACAACAGAGGAAGATACAATAGAAATAAGAGAAGGAACATCAACCTGTGATGGAGCCAGAGGGGTGGCTGCCCCTAGGACACCAAAAGATAGAACAACTATATCCACAAAAGGAGCCAAAGGAGGATCCTCCATCAAACCACTAGAAGACGGGACAACAGAAACCAAAGACTGATTTGTTGCAACCAAAGGTGCCAAAGGATGATCCTTTGCCAAAGAGCCAGGAATAGTAGAACAATCCTCCACCAAAATATCTTGAAGAGAGTCAAGATCAGCTATAGAGAGGACCTTATGGACCATGTAGTGACCATCTGAGGCCCCTTTCCACCAAGAAGGGGGCATCTTAGGTCTAGATTTACCAGCGGAGTAGCCAGAAGCTAGGTGACCAGTCTTGCGGCACTTCCTACAGTAGAAGGGGATACCCTATAGTCAAGAAGACTATTCCATGATCTTAATGTAGAAGCCACTGAAATCAATCGGTATGTGAGCATACGTTGTTCAAAAAACATTGGATGAATCCTTATCAATCATGTAGAATGCACCAAGGGATCTCCCCACCTCCTCCAAAATAGAATCTACCCAAAGGTAAATGGGGAGATTCAACAAGCTAACCTGGACAGGGAACGTATTAAAAGATTCTATCAATGGGTTGAAATCTTTATGCCAAGGTTTAGCCATCAAGGGAAACTTTACTTCCCAATAGAAAACATGGCAAAGGATGGCATCTCTATTAGCAGCAGATTCAAATTTAACAATGAACAACCCCCTAGGAAAAGGGTAAATATGGGTTGTCTCTAAAATTATGGGGTCCCAAAAATGGGAAATCCAGGCATGCAAGTCTGATAAAGAAGGCCAAAAACCCTTAAAATGAAAGATAGCAGCATTGGTTGAGAAGTCAGCCATACAGCTTGATATCTCATCAATAATATCAAATTTTAAATCAATCTTTAAAGGATTACTTACCATAATCAGAGCCCCCAAATCCATGGTATCATGAAGCCATGGCTTATTAGCAAGTCAACCAAGACTAGCCTCAAAAGTAGCCACATCAGTATTGGAAATGGTCGAACCACCTGCACCAGGAAAACAAACCCTAGAAGCCAAAGGGACCTCCATAAAGCTAAACATAGGAATAAACTCGATCTGAAGCCAGTCACTAGAGTTAGAGCAGGACCCACGTTGGAGCCGAAGCCAAATCTAAGAACAGAAGCTGAGCCAAAGTCAAATCCAATCACAGAGGTAGGATCAAAGCCAAGGGCCAAAGTCAAAGCCTAAGCCAGGCACAAGGAACCAGGCGAGAAAAAATCAAAAATTTGTAGAGACAATCAATGAATCCATAGCTAAGAGTCCATGTAGGTCTAGACATAGAGGCCAGATTGCCAAGGGTCAAAGCCGAAGCTGAACCGAGGCGAGAAAAAATTCAAAAATTGCAAAGCTCTACCACATTGATAGTAGTGTTTGAGTTTTTATTCTTTGTTAGTAGTTATTGATTGTTATCTTTTAATGGTGATACATGAATCAAAGGAATATGAAACTTTGGAGATTATTTTATTTATGGACTTTGAATTAGTGCAAGTTGAATTGGTTTTATGAAGATAATCTAGATCTTTGCAATATGTGATTATATAGAGAAATATTACTTTGTGAATGTTTTCTCTTTAATTTTTATATGTTGTTCTAGTCTCTAAAAGTGATGATTCAATTAGTTTTTGTGTTATTATTCATTTTCTAATAAGTTAAAAACTTAAAGATACTTGAAGGGCTTTGTTATCTTTATGTTTCAATTCATTGATTCTAAAAATGCCAAATCATTAGCCTCTCATCTAAGAATGAGTTGCACTTCCTTTATGATTTTGGGTCAAAAGTACACTTGTATGTCTTATTTAAGGATTCACTAAAAATTCAACAAGCGAGTTGTATCTTATGCAATTTAGAGGGAGCTTAATTATTGAATGTACCCAACTATTATGAGCAGTTTCTTCAAGAAAAATAAGGGAGTGGAGTTAGTAAATAGTACATTAATACGAAGACCACTTTGATCACTTAAAAAAATTTGAGACTCTGCTTGGTAGTTGAGAAATAGACAACTTGGTTTGCAATATAAATTCAGAACAATGATCACCCAAGGTTTTACCATATGATGATGTATTTCTTGTATTGCAATTGAATTTAGGATTTCATGATGCACAAGAAGATATTGTTTCTAATTTGAATATGGTGACTTGGAACTTACGAGAAAATAACTACCAATATCAACAAGTATTGAGAATCCTTCAATAAGAAGAGGAGATAGGTGAAATATTAAGAGGAATTATTTATGTTTAAGAAAGGGAAACAATGGATAAGACCACTTAGAATCCTAAGAGGAATTGAATCATGTAACTATGTGATAAATTAGTGGACCCTAAGTAAACTAGAATTAAAAGGTATGAAAGAGTTACAGAAAAAGATTTTGTGGTTGTAAGAAGTTTGAATTTCATTCTCAATCACATCTCGAGGAGAAATAAGAAGGTAAATATATTTGTAGACCTTCCTCCCCACCTTTTGTTTCTCACCCCTCACTAATTATGTAAGAACTCACCACACCAAGAATAGTTTCACCTATCTATATAAAAATACAACCTCTTAACTTTGTGTTACCAAATATGACCTTAAACCCTTGAGGCCAAACCTCAAACTTTATCCAAAGGATATCAATATGTATTACCAAAATTTAATAGTAATTTTAAGATCTCTGTTGAAGACCATTTTATTTCTTTCCATTTTGCTTATGGGATTCTAGATGTTTCCATTGAACATGTCATTGTTTTACTTTTTGTTCAAATTCTTATTGTTGCAAAAATCAAGTGATATCATAACTACTTTGGGCTTCCATAACCACCTAGAATGAAATGGTAGTAGCATTCAAGGAAAAGTTCAAGACTCCAAGAGATGAGCATGTCTTGTTTCTTGAGTTAGCCTAACTAAAGAAATAAGTACAAGAATCCATGAGGGAGTTTGTGGAAATTTTCAATAAAATTGTAGAAAAGATCCCCGTGGCATCTAGACCTAATGGTGAAAATTAGAAAAGGTTCTTTCTTAATGCAATGTCACCTAGAATTAGTTTTCATCTACAAAATGATAGGGTTCAAGACTTGGTGGTAGGTCAAATGGAAGCTATTTAGCTAGAAGATGTGCTTATTACAAGTGGAAAATGGAAGAGGTATGTGCAAACACCAAGTGCTTTATCATTAGTCACTACTAACCAAACTATTTAGAGATTGGTGAATCATATGATCATCATGAAAAGAAAAAGACAATCTTATCCTCCTTACCAAACTCCATATGAGGATGTAGGACATAAACAATATAATTCACCCCATGGGAAAAATATAATATACCCATAGCCTTGCCTATAGATTGAGGTTGCATTAGGTAAAGAATGCATGTGCTCTTTCCATTTGACTACTGATCATGATAGAGAAACTTGTTCTTATTGGCTAAGATATTTTTTAATTACTACTATAAAAGATGAACTTGGAGAGGCATGTGTGGAAGAAGAAAGTCATGAAGGATCAGGGAGTCATAGTGCATTTTACTTGACGTATGAGTCTAATTATTATGAAAGGGGATATATTCTAGCTACTTGGATGATCATGCACTTTAGTCTTGACTAGGAACCAAAGGACTCCTAGATTCTTACTTAGGGGTGGTTTTCCGAATGTGACACCTAAAGGAAAAGAACAGACAAAAAACATCTCCTCTCTAATTGGAAAGGCAGTAGCTAATACTAAGGTTCAACAAGGAAACATGGTAATTTCTTCTTCTTCCACATTCAGTATTGTAGATTTTTGTAAGACATCCATAGTAATCATATCTATTGTTGTATAGCTAAACTCAAACCCCAAGGAATTAGAAAAATTGGTCAAGTATGTAAAAGGTGAAACTTGTTTGACATTTCAAACTAATCATTTTGAAGAAACTTCACCCCCACTCAAACTCTTAGTTTCATATTTAAATACCCTCATACACCACCTAAAATCCATAAAGTTCCACACATATTAGAGGTTGATAGAGAAAATGGTAAACCAAGTCCTTTCTATGTGTCCTTGTTATTGAATGGTAGAAAGCTGAGCAATTGTATAATAGATTTAGCGGCATCAAATAATATTATGCCTTCCTCAATTGCCAGATATTTAGGATTCACACTTACAAAAACCATTGGTATGTACTATTTGATGGATGGAAAGCAAGTAACTCTGATAGTTCAATTAAAATGTGCACAAGTATTTTTGGTTGCTTGTCCTGACAAGAGGGTGAAATTGACCATTATAGTTGCAGACATTTTGGCTAGTTATGGAATGTTTCTTATTAGAACTTTATGTAGAGACATGGGATGGGAAATAAAAATGGACTAGTGTGAAGCCATTATACCCATAGGGAAGAAGAAGATAAAAATTGAGTCTGAACCCAAAAACAAGCACACCATTTTTCCTTATAATGACCCTAAGGGTCAAATTTTGTATGAGGAATTCTAGTTTGGAAATTATTTTACCTTGCCAAGAGATGATACTAAATTATCAACATGTTTAAGTGAAGATAATTCAAGGGAGTGTTTTCCTTTTTTTTTCAAGCTTGATTTTAATATTGATAACACTACAAAATATGAAGCATTGATGCTTGGCTTGTAAGAGGTAAAACATAAATGAATCAATTTGTTGGTCACAAGAGGTGATGCACAACTCATTGTTAACAAGGTTATAAATTTGTATGCAATAAAGAATGTAAGGCTTAAACATAATAAAAACTAATTTTGGGATGAGCTAGAGTCCTTTGAAGCATTCTAAATCAATGTTATCCCTAGGATCAAGAATACCTGTACAAATTCTCTAGTAGTGTTAGCATCACTCCTATTACCTCATCCAAACTTCAAAAAAGACACATATAGAATCAAGATGATATTTTTACCAAGTATTCCTAATAATATAGATCATTGACATGTATTTAGTAATGATGATAAAATTGGAGAGTTCCTAGCCTACGTTGGATACTTTTTTGATTTGTATTTTGGAGGTTTGAATAATAGTTGCAAGGAATCTTATTCGGATCTAAATAAAAAAGATGATGTGGCTCAATTTAAAGGGAATAAAAAGGTCTTGTCTCTTTGGAACATTTATTTTCAAGAAAAGATGATAGTTCAATTGGGAAAAGGCCAATACATCCCAAAGCTTCCAAGGAATATGAAAAGGTTAATGTGGGCAATGACCTTGAATCTAAATGGATAACATTGGAAAAATCATGTTCCTCCTTTGAAAGAAATAAGTTGAAAGATTTGTTTCTCAATTACAGAGATGGGTTTCCTTAGGGATATTTAGATCTCAAGAATTTTAGAGATCGTCATCTTAGACATCATTTTCCTTTAAAACTAGATGTAGTACCTTCCATACAGAAGTTATGAAATTATAATCCTAAAGTCTCAGAAGCAATAATGAAGAAGGTGGATAAAATGTTTAAGGTGAGGATAATCTATCTTATTTACCACTCTACCTAGATATATAATATTGTCACAGTGTGAAAGAAGAATGGAGAGATTAGGATTTGCATAGACTTCTACAATTTGAACCAAGCTAGCCTTAAGGATAATCATGCCCTACTTGTAATGGAATATGTTCTTCAGACCATTGCAAGTTTTGAAATGATGTCCATGTTAGAAAGTTTTCAAGATATAAATAGATAAATGTGGGCAAAGAGGACTGACATAAAACAACCTTCACAACTCCTTGGGATACCAATGCTTATAGTTAGATTCCATTTTCCCTTATCAATGTAGGAGCAATGTTCTAGAGAGCTATGAATTCCTCTTTTCAAGATCTGAGGAATAATATCATAGTAGTGTACCTTGATGACCTAACAATTTTCTTGAAATGAAGGAAGCATCATCTTAGAGACTTATAGGTAGTACTTTAGAGATGTAGAGAATAGAACATATCTCTAAATCCTAAAAATTCAATCTTCTTCATTAAAGAAGGAAAGCTCTTAGGACACACTGTTTCAAAAGAAGTCATAAGGATTAATCCTAAAAGGGTTTGAACAATCACACAATTAAATTTTCCGACAAATAGAAAAGAAGTAAAGTATTTCTTTAGTTAGGTAGACTTTCTAACAACATTTATTTTTGAGTTCTCAGAGATTACTAAACACATAATTGATATAATGAGTGAGAATCAACACTTCAAGTGGAGTGAAGAAGGAAAAAGGGTGTTTGATGAGATTAAATATGCTATAACTAAAGCTCCCCTATTGGTCAATCTAGACTTCAAGAGTGATATTATTATATATTGCTATGCATCAAAGCATACTCTCTTATGCATCCTAACTCAGAAAAATGACAATGGAGATGAAGCTCAAATAGCTTTTATGAGCACACCATTGAAGAAACATGAACTTAAGTATTCATGCATTGAAAATGAGGCATACATTTTAGTAAAAGTTGTTAAAAAAATTAGGTACTATATTTTACATTCTCACTCAACAATGTATGTACCTAATATTGTAATAAAAAGCATTTTGACTCAACCAAAAATTAGGGTGAATAAAAGAGGAACTTGGATGGAAAAAATACAAGAGTATGACCTTACCTTATAGCCAACCAAGTTGGTAAGGGTTCAAGGCCTTCATAAATTGATAACTGAGAATGGAAGTCCACTTGAAGATAATACAAAACAAGAATGTATAGCTTTGTTGGTAATCCTTATTGATCCTTGGTTCTCAAATGTAGCACATAATTTGACTAATGGGAGTTCCCTAGAAACTTGATACCCCATGAAAAGAGAAATATGAGACTAAAAGCAAGAAAATATGTTATTTCCCAAGTTTTTTGCATAATAAAAGTGTAGATGGAACGTTCCTAACATGTGTTCACAAAGACTAACATAGAGAACTCTTGAAGAATTTTCATGATGAATATTGTGGAGAGCACATTTCCTTTATTGTGAAAGCAAACAAGATCTTGAGAAATTTCTTTTATTGGATAGGAATGTTTTGAGACAACTATAGACATTTAAAGTGTAGTGCCTCTCATGTTTGCAATCTATACCTTGTCTATTTTGATTCGAGAGATACTTGATACTCTTATTATATGTACTTTGAGATGACCTGAGGGTTAGATGTTTTACTTTGATTCAATACCATAGATGCTATACTACTATGCTTTTCAGTTTATCATATTTGCATGTTGATATTATTTTTAGATGACAGGGATCTATGATGATATCTTGTTTTATGGTTATTGGACATATTTGTTGATTATGTTATGTAATGGATTTTATGCTATGGTGATTTACTTTATTCATGTATCTTTATGCTTTCTACGAACATGAGTGGTGTAAATGGATTAATTAGTTATTTAATGCATTAATTGCTTCAGCTATTATATTATATGCAATTGTACTTGATCATGTGTTTTAGTATGTAAGATTTATATCCCTGACAGTGACACATGGAGTTAGTGATTTAGCTATTCATAATTTACCAATGTCATCCTTGTATGGGCAACGTATCCTTATTTTAACTATTTTAAATTAAAACCTTTCAATGATTAGTAAATCCAAACTCATTTACATTATGTGATTAGACCAGTGAGTGTGTCTATGCATTTAGAGTTTCACTTTGTTGCGAAAGTGTTAAGTGATTTTCTGTCAATTTGGGTTTTTGGGTTTTAAATCTTTTCGGATTTAATTTCTAGTAGCTTTGCCTTAGGTGAATTCTTGTTATGAAGAATAACCTATTTTTGTTTGGGTCAATTTAGAGTCTAGCTACTCTAACTAGCTATTTTCCCTAATCGGCTATTCACTCAAAAAGTGAATAAGTATTGAAAAAGTGTTTTTATTATTCACTTCTCACTTTTTGATATAAAAAATTTGAGAGCCTTTTGAGAATCCTCTTCTAAAGGATTTGAATTATGTTCATTCTAGGAGCTGTAAGCATGGGTTTTTCATGAGGTCAGTCTCATTGGATCCAACTTGGGGAGTTTATGCTTTGCTATCACTTTCAGTAGATTTGACAGGTTATTTATTTTATTGTGCAGGTTTCAGTTCTTGCCCCTCTTGTTGTTAGGTAGGGTCTTCCTATTTTATTGTTTTTACTTCATTTTAGCTTCTATTTCTTGTATCAGTATGCTAGGAGGCTGAGAACTAGTGTTCCCTCCATTTTTATTTACTAGTTCTGCCCAGTTGGTCGAGTATGAACATTTTCCCTATTTTTGGGATGGGGGTTTGGGATTTTGAACTGTTATGCTAGCCATTTTTGCATATGGTGTCCAAATTTGTTTATTTTTGATCTTTTAAGGTTTTTTGGCCTTTATTTTTGAATTTTTGAGATTTTTTTCACCCAAAGGCCAAATGGGTTTTAATTTTGGAATTTTACCAAAATTTGGGGTTTTTACCTCATTTTGTGTACCACCCTATTTTCTCAGGTTTTCTTGGCACAATGTGGTTCATGGACTTGGATGATCCATTTGGATATCAGTTAGACCACTATTGCACTTTTCTATTGCATTGGGATGCCTATTGCATCTATGCTCTTGAGTCTATTTCAGTTGAGTGACTTTATGCTTGTGTTCTCAACCAGTCCTTGTGTTATGATCTTCATGATGGTGGTGTGCCACACATGAGTATGTACACGTACATTTTTTGGGTGACCTGTAGGGCTCAATCTTTCATGTTACTTCCAAAAGTTATGATCATTGGGGTTGGGTTGGGAGTTTGCATGCCTACGTGCACTCATCATTGGATGAGCATGGGTAGGGTAGGGTAGCATATGGAGGGGGCTTCTATATAGCACCCTAGCAATCATAACACCACAGGTATGGTAGAGGGAGTTTTAATTAAGTGATAACTAAATAAAATATGTGTACAAAGATAGTCTTTTGTTCTAGCATGACTGTTGTTGGATGTTGTCACTTGGTACTTCGAGTTTCAAAGTATGCTTTTTTGTGATTTATGTTGTCATTGGAATGCTTGTATATCATGTTTAGACGATGTTATTTACTAATGCATTTCTTTATATTGATGATTAGCATGTGATAGGTGATGTTATCTACTTTGTAGGATGATCTTATGCTTTCCACTATCATGTTAGATTTTGTTATGCTTATGATTGTAGCATATTTTAGTAGTGATATCCCTATTATGATAGTACTAATGATCTAATCGGTGGCTTGGGATGTTATGCATATGGGATGGCTAGGGCCCACGATGATCTTATAATGCTATTGATGGTTGGGAGGAACCACGTACTTAGTTGTTTTATTCATTGCAATGTTAATTGTGTTATTACAATGTTTCTATTAGTATACTACAATATTTCCTTCCATACTTTTACTTCATATTGTTTGATTAGATGGTTAGATGTTATTTCTAGCTTTTCATTCTTTAGTTATGGTTCGAGTGTTCTTGCCTCAAAATGTGGATCTGGTACTCTCCAATGTGGAGGAACTTTGTTTCGTAGTTTCCTTAGTCTTTTTCTAATTTTTTTCTTGTGTGTTGATTTGAGATCTTGTGCGAAACTATACTTTCTCACGTGAGAATGCAAGTCCTCATGTGGCATGTTGGGTTTCTTCGCATAGCTTTCCACAAAAACCAACATCATTTTATACTATTGGAAAGGTGCTTCCTCACATGAAAATTCACTTTCTTATGTGAAAGTGCACTTCTTCACGAGGCATGCAACATATCTTCACACGAAAACTAGCACTCAATTTGCTTCCCGTAGAAAACAGGGGCTATCTAGGCTTGTCGGAGAAAAGTTTGAAAGTTGGTTTTGGATACCCTTTTTGGTTTTTCACCTTCCTAGTTCTTAATAGATTTCCTAAGGGGTTTAAAATATATTGTTTAAGTATAAGTTGACATATATTTTAATATATTTTAATTCCTTATACATCAGATATATTTTAATATATGCAACGAATCTTTTGTAGGTTCCAAACCTCAATGGGCTAAGATAAAGATTCTAGGAAATTTCAGGGCTCTATGATTTCAGACTTAGCCAATTTTTAGAAGTCATCTTTTGTCTTTTAGCTTGGTGGATCTCTTATGTTTTCTTGTTATGTTTTTGGTCAGTGGTGATGCTTGGAGATCCGTTGGTGTTGGATGATTATCAGTATTCCATTGCAATCTTTGTGATCCATGTATGTTTTTGTCATGTGCACTTACACTTGTTTTAAAAATATATATATATTTTGCTTATAATTCATCCTTGTTTCCAAGGATCTCCAGGTGAGGCATTACATGAAGAATTGTGAGAAACGCAAGCTTTTTATGGGTAAACCTTAGTTGATTTCCCTACCTTTGAAACCAGTAGTAATTGATGAACCATTCAAACAGTGGGGTTTAGATTTTATAGGCCCAATTAATCCAACATCAAGTGCAAGTCAATCATATATACTAACAACAACTAACTATTTTACTAAGTGAATCAAGGCAATTACCACCAAAAGGAGAAGTTCACAAGTTGTATGTGATTTTCTTAGAGAATATATTATATCTCACTTCTAGGTACCTATTGTGGTTTCACAACACACGCCCCATTTTTCCTAGAAATGGGGACCTCCTACTTTAATTTTTTAGCTTTTTGGGTCCCTAGTCTAGGGCCTTAGTCTTTTTTAGGGATTTTTATGGTGTTTTTATCTCATCTAGGGCTCTGCTAGAAAACCTAGATGTCGAAAACCTTGTTTTTGAGGGAGAAAATCAAGTTTTCATCCTAAGAGCCACACCAGTGCACCTCACTAGATGTGCTAGTGCATTGGTCATTTAGGGAAAAGAGCACATTCTCCTTGGAAAGTGTGCAGTAGTGCACTTGCATAGTTTTGCACATCCAAGAGGTGTGCATGAGCCTAATCCCCTTCCATCACTTGCACACAAACACAAACATGTTAACGAGGGACGGTATGCACCATGTGCACCCTCAAGATGTGCAAGGTGTGCACCCTTTCCTCTTATACTTGTTTAACAATTGTTCCATAAAGGTGTTCACCTAGTACACCCCATGAGATGCATAAGTGTGCATCCTTAATGGATTTCTTATTTAAGTAAAGTGCACCTAGCACACCTTCGAGGTGTGCAAAGTGCACTAATATTTTGTCTTTTAGGGTTGTAAAAGTTAGGCTTTTAGGGTTTTTTGCCACATTTTTATAGATTTAGGGTTTCTAGGTTAGATTTTGTCATAGTTAGGGTATATTTAAATTAATTCTTTTAATCTCCTGGACTAATGTTTGCTTCTCTGTGCAAATAAAAACACATCCTTAACTTGTCAAGGTCATAACTTTTGACTTAGAGCTCAGAATTAAAACCATTTACACCATTGGAAAGAAGAATTAAAAATCTAATTCCAATTCTTAAAATAATGAGCCTTTGGGTACCCAATTTTAGGGACTGACGAAGGTTTCCACTTGAAATTTTGAGCAAAAGACCTCCAAAAAAGCCAATTAAAAAGACCTAGAAAATCTTGTAAAAAAGATATGAAAAAATTTCAAACATTTGATCATTTTAGATAATCTGGATCACTTGGTCTCTAACTAGGAAGGATCAGGCAATTGGAGAGAAGAAAGAATCAAGCAATTTACACTAAAGATCAAAGATACAGAGGTTGGATACATGAACCAAAATAGGTTCTTCATCTTATGCAACTATCAATGACAAGATTCAACATAGGTGCCTTGGGATTTTAGAAGCAAAAGGAGTTTAGGTCTATGAATTTTTTTGGCTATAAAGAGGGTATAATTATCAAAAAGATCAAAGTAAGTACACAAAAGTGATCTAAAACCCCATTTGAGAAAAACCCAGAAATCACTTTCAAAACAGAGAACTTTGATTTTTTTAGTGAATTAAACACCTTGCACAAATTAAGACATGTAGCATTTGATGAGGTCATGGGCCCGCAAGTTTTTAAAAGGTAATAATACAATATATATAGTTGGTTTCTATTAGAACACATTGCAAAAAGGTAATGCATTTATTGGTTGACTTTTCTTACTAGGTTAAAAAGGCATGATCTGTGTAAATTGTTGATTCTAGGAAGATCAATGGATAGCGCATTCCCACAAAACAAAAATGACTAAACTTTAGTTGAAGCGGAGAAGTGCCTACTTGCCATGTGGACAAGTGGGACTAGTTTCTAAGAAATTTGCATTATCACACCAACATGGAAAAGCATGGTGATATGGAACATGTTAATTAGTGGGACAGTCCATGTGTTGCTGAGTTGGAAGATGATTGTGCTATGGGCCCACAATTTTTAAAGCCATAAATTATAAAGTTGTAAGGATTTTTTTGGTCATTGATCTTTGGAAGATCGATGATCCATGCTTTACTACTTTGTGAAAGTGCTCTAATTTTAAGAAATGTGAGAATGTACCTTGTTGACACATGGCAATTTCTAAAAAGGAATTAATGCAGCTTTTTAATTTTAAAATAAGTCATCTAATGCTTGATGATCAATGTTTGAAATTCAAATTACATGACATGGCACAAATTTTTGACTGTTAGAGTATTAATTCTAATCAATGCCACTTTGTGTGAGCTTAATACTACAGTAAAATTCCAAATTCACCATTATTGAGCCATAAGGTCACAAAATTATCACAATGAAAGTATTTCCAAAGCTAGGGCAAGAAATTTTTTAAGTTTTCAGCAATCTACAGAGTGATTTACAAAGGTGAAAAATAAAAAAAAGGTAGGTAAATCATCTAAACTTCTGACAAGTAAGAAAAATTTGTGATTGTATTAGGGTAAATTGTAAACAATGCCTCTACACAAGGATTTTTTTGGAAAAGTAGATTACTTGAAGAAGGTAGTTCATGATGATTTTCTAGAACAAATATTGCTATCAGTGAATGAATTGGATAGATGTAGAGAATTGATTCCAAAAAAACCTAGATTATTGGTTAGTGAGGGTTTGTATGACAAAGCAAATTGGTTGAGGGATGCAGAAGTGTCTGTTTGAGGTTTAGAACTTTTTAAGAAATGGTTTTCAGAAAGGAAATTGGATACTCCAATAACTAATGTCTAGGAATTTGACATACATAAATTGATTGTCCCTGGAGTATTATTTAATGATGACCTACTGGAAAATATGGCCAAGAAGTATGATCCAAGTACTAGGGTTGTAAAGAACCATGTAGGGGAGAACCATGATGTTCATGAGAAAATTGACATGGAAGAACTTCAGACCAAATATGTGTAAGGAAACTTGGCAACAAAGAATATAACTATTTCCACATAACCCATAATAGATTTGAAATAAACACGGAATTAAAATCCACATGCAAGAGAATAGACAACATACCCACAAAATTGTGACATAAGATATACCCTGGGAAACCCTCATTGAGGGAAAAACCCAGCCTCCAAAAGCATCCATCACCATGTATTATTCAGCCAAAAACACCATTGTCATACAACCATGGAAGCCTTCATGGCCATAGTCACAATCGAGCAAACTATGTGAACAAGCATGAATCCACACATCCCATGCCATGCTTCCAACCTTCACAAATGCTCCCTTGGCTAACCTATCAAGCCTTGTCTTGCTTGACTCTTGCCTTTCTCACTCTTACTCTACAACAATAACCCTTGTGGCTGCTTATATAGTAGCAAGTTCCACAAAACCACTAACTAATATTACATAAACCATGTGCTACCTAACCCACTGACCCCACATTTAATATTGGGCATTTAATTCTTTTCCCCAATATTAAATAATTATATGAAATATTTTCACAATGTTACAATACAACTCATCAAGAATATTCCATGGGAATCTTTACATGTTTCACGTCCATCTAGGTACAACATTACATAATAAAATAAAATAATAAAATATAACAATATTATGCAATGTGTGCAACACCCATTGTCTCAACAATCTCCCACTTGTTGTATACATTGCATAGGGTCAATCCGTAGCCAAATAAATGAACAAGGGAACAATCCATCCCAACACATCCACCATCATGGATCAAAATACACCAAGTGCTCCATCCTAGTACCCACAACAAAATCAAAGTATCCAGCATCTCAAAAATGAATGATCTCACCTCCTATTATGCCACTACCACTGGACATACATAGAAGCCATCCAAAGAGAAAACCACCCAACTTGTCGCATTAGAAGATTATAAAATCTTGTACCAACTGAAATTCCAAGCACAAATAACCTGATCTAAATGTAATCACGTGTATCTGTACTTTTCAAAATATCCATAGCTACAATAGCACCCACAACAAGTGCTAAACCCATCCAACTATCCATACCTCAAAAGTATAACAAGTGAATCTCATATCACTGACATATCCAATCTATAACCTACAATCACAAGCCTCAAGAGCAATACTTGCCACATATATACCAAGAAGATCCCACTACAAAAGATAATGTCAAATCTATAACCAATCCACTCATAACATCTCAAAGAAGTGAATCCGTGTAGTATCAAGGACATCCACAATACATAAACTGATATCTTGCAAGAACAACTCTTGTAACAAGTCTCCAATAGTCTCCCAAATTCTCCACAACCAATATATGAAAGAGATAAAGTAATAACCATGTCATCTCTCACATGACATACATGAGCATGAACCAGTGATCACAATCTCTAACCAATCTCAAATCCAATGTAAGCAAAACTAAACATCCAAGAAGATAACCAAGACTAGAGAAACCATGCAAATCATAACATGTATCATGTCCTTCTACACATACCTCTAGATGTAAACTATGCAAGTATGATCTCCTCTATAAAACCCCAACAAGAAGCCACAACAACACCCAAACCATTCCATATAACATATCATGGATGCAAGCCTCTCACAAGAAGATCAAACTCATAAAACCACTCCTAAACCAAGGAATAACCATTCCTAATCCAAGGAATATGCCCAATATAAAACCATCTCCTAAACTCAACCAACATAATAACATATTCACATGGAGATAACCAATGCTAAACCATATCTCAAATGAACCCTCCAAAACTAACTCATGTACCATAGCTCAAGATCCATATCAATGAAAGACAAGCATAAATATAATGCACCTGAAAAAAATAATGGGCTATACCTCTCAAGTAGCAAACTACCAAGTAGACCAAGGGTGGGGAATGAGAATGCTCATCAAGATACCCAAGTCTCCAACCAAGACTCATCTAAGAACAATCTCCTCTCAAGTCCATATCAGGTGACTACCCCTCGAACTTTCTACTGAAACCATCAACTGTCCCAATAAATACTTCTCTAATCCAATAGAAATCAGCATCACCACTGTCTCTAAGTATCCATGAGCACCTGTAACCAATCAATCCATGCCAACTCCAAATGTAACATAGAAATATCATGAAGTATCTAGCTTATGATCAGTGTACTCAATACCAAGAAACTAAACCAAGATCAATGTCAAAGTTCCAACCATGGCCTCAGGAACATAAACATGACAACATGATCTAAACCATCTCAACCAAAGAGATAACATGCTCCACATGAACATACTATAACATGTCACAACTCTAAACATGTATCAAGAGTATACCATGACATAATAATGAAACCATCTTCATACCAAGGATAACATGCTAAATAAAAGCATAAACCATACCTTTTCCAAGAACCCTATGAGTCCTCAAGATGCAACCATCTCCACACACCATGAAGAAAATCATCTCCACATACCAGAAAGAACCATCTCCACACACCATGAAGATAACCAAGAACTCCATGAATCCTCAAGATCTAACCATCTTCATACACCATGAAGATAACCAAGTGCACCATGCAAATGTCAAAGACACTTCTGCAGCAACAGGATCTAAGACAAACCTCCAACATCTGCAAACACTCAATAAATATATCAATGCCAATAACTCCCACTCAATCATGGTACCAAGTCATCGATGGCATCATAAAATCCATCTTCAACATGAAGATCCAAACAAAACCAGGAACTAATCCTACACTATCACCCCATCACTGTCACAAGCTCCCACTAAAATGTGTATCCAAGCTATCCATGACATAATGATGAAAAACCATCCTCTAACCATGAGAATCAACCAAGGCATCAAACCATCAAAGAACTCAAAGTGCACATCATGAGCTCCTCAATAGTAACCAAATAACCATGATCCTCAACCAAGAAGATATACCACCATAACTGAATCAAAAAACCAAGCTAATGTATATCAAGGATGTACTTGTATATCCAATCATGTCATGCCAAAATCCATGGCACCATGATCACATCCATGAACTAAGCATCTAGCTCTCAATACGTCCAACCTATCAGCATAAAATAGTCAACCACAATCCTCCACCATGACTGTATCTGGTAACAACATTTCATCCCTTTTACATGAAGAAATCATGTGACTTAGGGCATAAACAACCCAAATCCAAGCCACCAATCTGAATAAGCATCAATAATGAAAGATCAATAGGCAAAGACAACCCATAACCAAGCCATAAATACAACCTGTAAGTATAGACCACTTACAACACTACACAACTTGTAGATCTAACAAGTCATCATACATATCCAAACTAAACATTGATAACCATATCATCATGAGACCAATCTAAATAATGAACTGAGTATACAATGACATCAAATCTTAAATCTCCAATGCCATAAACTCACAATGTTACCATAGTCAAAATATACCATAAACTATTCAGATTAATATATCGACAAATAAATTATGCCAAACTTACACTAAATCTAAACCAATGTGTAGAGCTCTCCAAAATCTTTTCGTTGACTACTCGAAGTCCAAAATCTAACTCCGCATGCCCAAGTTATGCCATAATTCGTGCTCAAAATAAATAACTTCTGACTTTAGGGCTCTTAAAACCTAACAAAATATCAAAATCACATAAGCAAACCTATACCATGTTGTAGTACTCTGAATTAGCTTTCCAACGCCTATAAGAACTCTAAAATTTGATATTCTAAGAGAAAGTTATGGGCATTTTACTAAGACAGTCTTTTTACCATTTTCACTATGATTTTTCATTTTTTATTGTGACAAAAATTTCGACGGGATTAAATTTGATAGCCATCATGGGTTGAAACCAAAAAACTCTTTCATTTCTTCTAAACATGGCCAAACTAGGGCATATTATATATCAAAATTTTATGGAAATGTTGACCTAGATCCAATGGTGAGGTCTGTTTGTACCTAGGAGGTCATTTCTGCATGCTACCCCCCAAAACCCTCATTTAAATGAAACATCCAAAAAATCCTTTTGTCCAAAAATTTCACATGCCCAAATATTTTAACATCCCATCATAACAGCAAATCCAAAACCCTTAGATCTACAATAAATCACTCATATATCTTGCCCTTTTCTTTTATCCTCGCATGCATTCCCATGGATTCAATCTAGAGTTACAATAATAAAATCATAGCTCTGATACCACTTGTAAGGAAACTTGGCAACAAAGAATATAATTGTTTCTACACAATCCATAATAGATTTGAAATAAACATGGAATTAAAATCCACATGCAAGAGAATAGACAACATACCCACAAAATTGTGACATAAGATATACCTTGGGAAACCCTCATTGAGGGAAAAATGTAGCCTCCAAAAGCATCCATCACCATGTATTATTCAGCCAAAAACACCATTGCCATACAACCATAGAAGCCTTCATGGCCATAGCCACAATCGAGCAAACTATGTGAACAAGCATGAATCCACACATCCCATGCCATGCTTCCAACCTTCACAAATGCTCCCTTGGCTAACCTATCAAGCCTTGTCTTGCTCGACTCTTGCCTTTCTCACTCTTACTCTACAACAACTACCCTTGTGGCTGCTTATGTAGTAGCAAGTCTCACAAAACCATTAACTAGTATTACATAAACCATGTGCTAAAACCATGTGCTACCTAACTCACTGACCCCACATTTAATATTGGGTATTTAATTTTTTTCCCCAATATTAAATAATTACATGAAATATTTTCACAATGTTACAATACAGCTCATCAAGAATATTCCATGGAAACATTTACATGTTGCACATCCATCTAGGTACAACATTACATAATAAAATTAAATAATAAAATATAACAATATTATGCAATGTGTGCAACACCCATTGTCTCAACAATATGATGCACAAAGGGTATATCTCGGGGAAGGACCGTTATAGTAGCATTTTATTAAGATTGGTTCATTGCCCTTGGTCACACAAAATACCCCTGAGCCCTTATTGAAAAAGTACTTTAACCCCAGGGTATATGCCTTATATTTCTCTCTTTGCAAAATATTTGGTATAGATGAACAAGATAACATCTCAGGCTCTATTCTTCTTATTATTGCTCAAACTTTGCAGTATGGAATGAGGTCACTTCTTGATTTTACTACCCTCTTGGTTGAAGAAATTCATAATGGTTTAATTGGAATAGCATATGCTAAATTTAACAAGTCCTTCTGCTATTATTCAATGTTAATGTATATCTATTTATACAAAGTAGTTACTTTTTTCTCCAAAAAAATGAAACATAAATTGGAAAGAGATGGAGAAAAAGTCTCAGTTCAGTTATGGAGTGCAGAAATGACATGGGAGGTAACTGATGCCAGCTTTGTTAGATTTGATAGGTATTTTGCCTCAAAGCTTAGATTGTTACTGAGAGGGGATAGTCCTAGAATACCACAATCCTTGTTATAATTAATAAGACCTAAAGATCATGCAAAAGGGTTGTTGGTGAGCCATAATTGGGGGGATATCATTCCCTATGTTGTTTCTACTATTTTTAGAGTTTGTGGCTTTTTGGGAAAGCCACATGTGCTACCATACCAAGTACCTTTGAAGGTAGGGATTGTAGAGTTGTTATGGAAGATTAGATCAGTTGAGGAGAGAGATTTACTTGGTAAATCTAAAGGTACTTCCTTTCCAATGATTACTGTCATTCATAATTTCTTGTTTGTAAAAAAAGGATGGAGAAACCTAGGGAAAATTTTAGATAAATATTGGATAGCCCAATCCCATTCCCTTTTTGTTGATTTAGGGGGATTTTATGACCTCCTCAGAGAAAGGAGTAAGGCTAAGCTTCATATACAAATTGTATATTTTCCTAAGGACATAATTAGAAATAAGTTCTCATTGCAAGAACAAGAGAAATATGGATAGTTTATATTATAGTATTATACTTTATAAATGTTTTTGAGCCAAAATATGATCCCTAAGTAGATAAGAAATATTGGGGCATGAAGATAGATATGTTAATGAATAACTTTTTTGGGATCATGCAAACATTGAATGAGAAGAAAGAGATAATAACAAAATCATACCTAGACAAGGTTGTTGAGGTGGAGAGAAGACTGGCTAGTAGAATGATTGTGACCCCAAGGCAATATACACTGCAAAGAAAGGCCAAGTATATAGTAGCCCAGAACATACAATATGTTCCTCCATACAAGAGGCCAAGATCTAAAAGCCCTCTTGACACACATACCCCTAAGAAGTAGAGAATAGAATAGGGTTCATCTTCTCATGTAGAAGAATATTCACCGTCCTACACTCCACTCAAAATAGATGATGAAGCATCTCTAAGAGAAAAGTTGAGGAAAGTTGGAGTGGAAGGGGACATTGTGATTACAACTACTGATATTGAAGGAGTGCCTGAAGAGCCTCCTATGCCATCTTTCAATCTTACTATTGCAGACTAAGAGGTAAGGAAATAGACCCTGTAATTACATAGGCTTCCCAAAAAATTATTGATGATGAAAATTTTGTGAAAACTAGAGCCTTTGCCCAATTTTTGTGGACAAGAAATACTGGTAATTTTGAAAGTAAATGCAAATTAATAAAAATAGAGCAACCCAATAAGTTGGACTCTAAAATTGAGGATGAAGTTAAAGCTAACTTCATGGAGGAATTTGCACAACTGGCCCCTAAAGGGGGAAGATGATTATTGAAAGACTAGAGAATTTTAATATTGCTTGAATGGGATATAGCCAATGCTATGGTTTTTTATTCTATTAGGAAGGAAAAAGATACTCAGTTCAAAACTAAGGAGGAAATCCTACAAGCACATAGAGGAATAAAATACAACAATGATCACTAGGAATTGGTGATATGGTCAATTAAAAAGAGGGACAAAACTAGGTTATAAGAATTTTCTAGTGTTGAGCATATAGGCAATCTCATGGTGTACAAAGAAGAGGTAGATAGTGAAAAAGTGTCCAAAATGACTAGGGATATGATGGACTTTGGGGTGGTAGTTGCTGAAAAAGATAAAGGTAAATTCCCTGAACTTAATGCCAATTTTGAAGAAATATTGAAAGCATATGAGGAGAGAGGAAATAGGATACATTAGCTGGAAACTTAGGTAGCCCAGATGGACAAGAAACTAGGAAAGAGAAAAGTGGGAGAGTCAAGTTGGCCTTGAATTATCTATCCTCACCCCCCAGTTGAACCATTCAAGTCAACTCCCTTGGCAGAGTTACTTAACACTCCACAAAGGCCAGAATTCTATACTGCTAAAGAATTTGAGGAGGAAAATAATAAATTATGGACCTTACATGTTGAGCTGAATGATTTGTATGATGATAATATCAAGAAAACAATCTTATATTCGGTAGATCAAATTGAATAGCCAACATTTTATGATCAATTAGTGAAAATTTTGGATATGTGGAATGAAATAAAGAGTGGTGAAGATTCTCTAAAGCCTATCATGAATAAATGGGGTGGTGGGGATAAAGATGTCACCCTTTTGTGTGTCTCGGTTATTAGTTTATCTTGTGAACAACTAGAAAAAACTTTTGATATGGCTAATAATTTATCTGATTTTGATGAGAAAAGGGTTGTAGTTCAAAAAAGGATAATAATTTGTCTATCCAAATATTTAGGTGAGAAATTTGAACTCTTTCCCCATGCACTTAAAAAGATAAATAAAAGAAAAGAAAAGGAAGAATGAGGCAAATAATTAGATGATCTATTGTGTCAAAGAATAAATGGAGTCATAAGTGAAAAGGGACGTTTGCTATAGGCAATGAATAATGAGGAATTTGTTAAAGTGTAGTTATTCTATAATTCCATTAGGGAAGAATTTGTTGAAATCAATAAAATAGGAGATTTTTTTATTAAGAAACAACATGAAGTTTTGAATTTTGATTGGCCTGATGACACAATTTTCAACAAATGGATGGAGGATTTTGTACATGCAAAGCAAATGGAAATAGAAGAAGATGATGTGGACCAAGATGAGAATCAAACAATTGATACATCAATGCATGCAAAAGAAGACAAAGAAGAACAACTAACTTTAGTGATAAGCACAATGGTCCCAACTGATGATATGGAAACTAAAGAATCAGATACAACTATTGTTTTAATAGTACATGATGATGTGAATTGAGAGCCTCGAGTTGAACTAAGTTTGCAAAAATCAAATCCAGGTCCATCACAAAAAAATTCATTGGCTACATTTTATGAGGAACAAAAATAGCAATAAAGCCAATCGTTAACTTCTCATCAACAAAGAAATGCAACAAAAGGTGAAATGGAAGTGGTCCCTATAGGAGAATATTCATGATGTAAAGCATTTTGTTGCACCTAAATTTTATCTTTTATGATAGTAATAATGTAAATATATTTTATGTATTAAGGATAGCTCTCAATTTCTCTATGCCTAAAGCTTGTAGCATCTCACACTATATAAGTAAGATTCAAGGGCTAGATAAAAGGTCCAATTCATTGTATAATTTTAGTTTTACTAAGATTTGTTTGGTCTAGTCCTTGATGCAAATTTTACGATGTATTTTCTCTCCAAAATCTGGGAATACATTAATGTTACAGGATCATGGTGTCTTATTTTGAGTTGTTTTGAGTTTTACTTCAGTTGTTATACAATTTTCAAAGAGAATTAATACAAAGATGAATTTTCCCCATATCTTTTTCTCTCTAAATATTGTCTCCATTTTTGTTACTTGGTTATCTTGAGAGTGCATGAGAAAAGCTTGTTTGATTGAATGAAATTAGGATAAATTGTATATCGTCTCACTATTGCTTTTAATTCAATAAATTTGGTAAATGCTTCAGTAAATATGATAGGATCTCCTAGTAGTAGGAAGGATATGTGTAAGAATGAGTTTCAGTAAGAATTGTTGATAATATTGATTGCAATGTACTCAATTAGGTCAAGAAATTGGATAGATTCTTAATCCCAATGGATTAGGCATTGATCAACTAGTTTAGTTTACATAGGGAGAAGTCATGGATAAGAATCAAGCTTAAAATCAAATCAATTTTACTTTAATGTTTGAAGAATGTCAAATCTAGTAAACACTTGTTTGCACTTAACTTCTGAGTTTTAGTAAACTGTTATTCTCTAGAATTATTTGTAGATCTGAGGAGAATTATGACCAATCTATTATAAGGGATGAATATGGATATAAAATGTTATGGAATGAATTAAATGTGAATTTAATAGCAGGTTGTAAATCTTTTATCCCTCAGGTGCACCTACCTTGGTTTTGCAGAGCCAAAAGAGTAGAAAATCTACCATGATTTTGTTGAACTTGGGTCCCGATCTGAAAAACATATAGTTGTTTATAGGAAGTAGCTAATCCTTAGGTTATTGTGATCTTCACCACCTTGGTATTAATTATTTTTTTTCTTAGTAATGTGAAAAAACCAACAATAATAATCAGATGAAATCTAGTAACAGGAATTTGGTGGTTATTATGAAGAAATTAGTGAGTGGGAATACTTAGGATTGGCACAAAAAGTTGTATGAAGCATTGTGGTTAAATTAAATCACTCCTAAAAGAGAAATAGGAATAGCGTCGTTTGAACAAGTATATGGAATTAATGCCCAGGTTTCATTGCCACTTGAATTGTCTACAACCAAGTTATAGTCAGTAATCAAATATGAACATTTTCACAACACTCTCAAAAAGAGGGTATTGTATTAGAATAAGTTGGAAGAAGAAAGAGAGAGGTCAGTCAACCATATAATTGAATATCAGATGAAATTAAATAATATTTTTGATATGAAGGAAAGACTAAGAAGGTTCATGAGTGGAGACAAAGTATTGCTTTGGGATAAACACAGAGAATCTAAAGGAGCTCATGGAAAATTTGAATCACTATTGAAGGGGCCCTTCAAGATACAAGAAGAAGTTAGTTAAATGCATTCAGACTGATGTATCTAGATGGACATACCTTATTGTTCACTTATAATGGACAAGAGCTAAAACTTTTCAAGTTGTAAACTAGCTTGCTCTTTTTCTATACATATTTATGTATTTGCGTTCTATTGCTTTCCTCTTGTTTGTCTTTAGTTGGTTCATTTTTTTCTCTTATTTTGTTCCTTTTTTCTTCTTCTTTCTCCTTTCTCATTCAAGGTTAACTAAAGTTATGAGTTCTTTGTGCTTCATATAAACCCAAACCCTAGTCAGAGCCAATGTTAGTTCGATTATTTTTCAGTCACCTTGTGTTAGTTTTCAATTTGGTTTTGATTCCCCTTCATTGTAAAAATATCCCAAAGGTAGGCCCCTCAATGTTTTCCTAGGTCAATCCTAGCCCTTTGCCAATTTTTCAGTCGATCAAAGCCTAATATTTCAATATCTCTTGAACCTCTTGTACCCCTAAACCCATTTGAACTTTTGAACCTTTATGTTCCACCTAAACCACTTTGAACCTAGTTCAAATCGATTTAAACTAGTTTGACATTGTGAAAGCATTTCTTGCAAGAAAGGTGGTGGGACCCAAGGGCACATGGTGGTAGTATTTGAAGTTTGATATGATGAATGCCAAAATGTGATCTTGAAACATCCTCTAATGACATAATCAGTCAAAATGTGATATGATAATGAATAAATTAATCATGAGGAAGCATAGCTTGTATGAAATCATTAAATGTTGGGTGTGTATGGATAAGTACATGGCATAAGTCACAAAAATATAAGGAAAGGAACCACATGTGAGAGTAATAAAAATTAAGGGATAAAAAGTGAAAAGACATCCATTCATGGTACTTACCTTGAGTAGATTGAAATACATTACTTTTAGGTGAGAAAATATTTCCAAATCCTTCCATCATAATTTAATCATAAGATTTGTTATTTTAAAACCGTGCTCTTTGAATGGTAAGTTCATTCTTTCTCTAAGTGTTAGTTATGGAGAATGCAAGACAAGAGGTTTGGGAGGTTAAATAGGGCTTATTACTATGAACTCAAGGTAAACTTTTGGAAATCCCTTCATTCAATTTTTAATTCTCAATTTAGTTTCTCTCTAAGCTTGGTCTAGAATTGTGATTTCTTTTAGAATTGGAAAGTATGAGGTCTCTTTATTTTTTGGGAATAGCATTAGTATGAATTGTAGTAGTCCTATTTTGACTAATGTACACTTAAAAGGGAGTTAATATAGATGCTATTTGTGATAAAAGCAAGAAAATGTAGAAGGTGAATTCATGGGTGAAAATCTAGATAGTATTTTATTACTAGCCACAACCTTTCCCCAAGCCACTATAAGCCCTCAATTAGTTCAAGAATGTATAAACCATTATGATATCATGGCTCAATGTATAAAAAAGAATGATGGAAGTACATCTTTCTCTCAATTACTAGGGACAAAATGATGTTTTTGTTTAAAATACCCAATCAGACATTCATCACCTTCACTCCAATTCAATCCTTTGCCAAATTAAGTGAAACCCCTAACAAAAATGCTATGTTATACCTCATCACTAGACCAAAAATTTATACAAGGGAAATTCATGGCTCTGAAAGAGTCTAAATAAATACCACATGAAACCTTACATCCATGATCTGGTAGTTTTTCTACATAAAGTCAAGGATTCACTAGAGGCATTTATGTTTGAAGATTGGATGTTCATTTCATTCAAATTATATTAAAAGGCAAGAAATACTTAGACTAGGCTAAGATTATAGCTAGTTTAATGAATGAATAATTGAAACTAACCCAGACCATCAAAAAGAATTTCTTTATGTCTTCCTATCTAAATTAATGTCTAGCTTGTACTCAAGATATATCTCCCTTGTCTCAAGAAACTTGGGATCATGATATTCTTATATATATTTACTACACTTCAATGCAAAGGAGTCAAGTCTTATCTAACTTTAGGAATGTTCATGATGTTTTCTTGGGCATGTTATGTTTTTAACTTGCAAATGTAGAAGAGTAGCCTTAGAATTGACCAAACTTTATGGTAGTATGTTTGCTCAATTTCCTAGGTTCACATTCGTTAGGATGGGTGGTTTTGATGAAGAAACCCTAAGATTACCCAAATTTTATATGGAATGCTTTTTGTATTGGCTGAAATTTTGTAGGTAACTAATGTATTAAAGAAGTTCTTGCCTAAAGATAAATGGGATAGCTTGTTTATCATGAAACTTGGTAAGCTTTCATGAAAAATTATAGAATATGCTATAAATATTTGGGGTTTCTTGTGTGGTTTTGAGTTCAAGTTTTACCATGCAAGAAAGGGATTTGACAATAAAGAATTTGCTAGAAAATTTTTGGAGGTGGAAGATCAGTTCACTCCTTTCTCTCACCTAGACGATTACTAGGAAGATTTCTTAAGTGAAAGAGAGATTCAAAGGAGAGACAAATATAGAATGTTATTGTCACAAGTCTCTTTTCCAATTGAAATTGAACATTAGTGGAGTTCAAGAAGATAATTTGATGGTTGTTGAACCTGAGTACTTGAGACAACAAGAAACACCCTTACCTTCCATTGGTTGGTCAAAACCAAAGAAGATGACATAGTCCAAAGGCCTAGAAATGTTATTGAATGCACCAAAACATGGGTTCAACATAAAAAGAAGGAGGGTACACCCCAAGTTTATTCTGAAGACATTGTTTGGGAAGTCCCTTTCTCCTCTAATGCTAGCATTACCTTTTTTGCTAAAGGTAATAAGAAGATTTTAAAAGTATTGGTCACTGAACCAACGAAAAATCAACCTATTGTGCAAAGGAAAAGATCAAGGACCAAGTTCAAGAAGCAAAGAAAAATGACATCTTAAGGACAAGTTCAAGTATACCTTGATACTAAAAAGGAACATAGCACAAGTTTAATGGATAATGAGAAGCGAGCATAGTCAACCTTAGATAACATTTCACACATTTTGGATTCCTTGAATACACCAATAAGGACACATGAATGGTGTATCCTTCTCCTACAATACCAAATTATCTCATGAAGTCAATAAACAAAAAGAGGAGCCTCATACTAGTCTTTATACCTATGAAATATATGATTAGTATATACACTACTAAAACCCCAAAGCCTAAAAAGATGAAGAGTGTCACTTAGTCAGTTGTAGATGCTAAGATACATGAGGTTATAGCTGAGGTTGCTTTATATAGACAAAAAGATAGTTCTACAAACTTGATCATTTGGGACTTTGAAATCAAAAAAAGGGGCCTAGGTATACTAAATCAAGAAACCAAAGAGAATTGGTTGAAGTAATCTTCTCAACGTATGTTGGCTCAATCTCAAAAAGATGTAAAGGATAAAAGAGAGTTGAAGTAGATAATCAACATGATGGTAGAGTACATTAATTCTTTAGGTGCTTGTGGCACTTCACCCCTTGTTCAAACTCATTAAAACTTTGATCCCACTTCACCATACAATAAGAAGTTGTTGAATCAACTTCAATGTAGCAAGGCCATAGCAATATTCATGGATAAATGCGTGGAAGGATTGATTAAGAAAGGAGAAGAGTTCCTCTATTAATGTACTAAAAATTTTAATAATGTTGATGCTCTATTAAGTGAGGTTCAAACACAATTATTAGTATGGGAAGTAGAAGAAAGAAAATGGTTTGTTGTTGTTACACAAATATCAAACATGGAGCAATATGGTATAGAAAAGTTCTTGACAGAGAATCCCCTCAAAGAAACTTATGTCAAGGTGTTATACATAATCAAAAGGAATATGACTTGGAGGTGTTAAGTTTATAGGTTAGCTATCACTAAAGTATAGAGCATCAAAATAGGAATCAAAGGTATACATACAATGGTTTTATCAAAGATATGTGAATCAGCAAGCCTAACATCATAAATAAATGTGATGAAGGGAATATTTAAATTGATCCTCTAGTAAAACCTTTTGAAGAGGACTTGAAAGAGATCAAGGAAGAAATTGAACCCATAGCCTCAGATTTCACAAAGGTAACATAGATTGAAGCTATGATGGTTCTTTGCATGGAGCACCTACCAAAATACACAGAGCAAGTCACCTGGATGAAATGGGACAAAGAAATGTGGAAAATATGATTGCTAATGTCAAGGAAACCAAATTCCAATATTATATAGGATTTCATAGCTTCTTATCACATATGGAAGCTAGCACATGGAATAATTGGTGACAAAGAACAAATCAAAGATGGAGGCCATATTCCACCCGCATAATGAACCCTCTTTTTGTTTTATATTATTATGAACTTGAAGGAAGTTTTTATAATGATATAGAAGAATTGAGAGGGGGTTGAATCAATTTTCCTCAGGTCGAGATCATGTATCAATTCAACTTTTACTAACTTCAAACATATTAATCAATTTCAGATACCCACTCAGTCTATATATCATATCATCAACAAATTAAATTTTTCATGTAATTACTTAACTCTCTATTTCCTATATATGTCGACTTCTAGTAAATAAATTATTCTGAAATATAGCATGGATAACAATAACACCCACACATGAAAATAACGTTTGACACTAGGTTTTAATGTGGAAACCTAATTTGGGAAAAACCAACAAGTAACATGCTACCAGATTTTCACTCTTCTAAAGTAAGCTTGGTTAAGAGCCAACCCTATTAAAGGTTATACAATAGACTATTAAATTTATCCCTATTAAAGGATTTAATCACCCTTTTAGGAGTGGCCTTGTTAGAGGACTTTGGATCATTCCATTAGAATGTCACCTTTATTAAAGGATTTACAAAATGACTCTTAGGTCAACCTTGATTAAAGTATTTTGTCTAGTATAATGGTTAGAATGTAACAATATATTTCACTTGTAAAGTACAACTCACTTTGCAACTTTAGATTTCCATTCGTTCATCTATTGGTTCATTAACTAGCCTCCATTATCATTTTCATCACTAATTTGCTTTGCATCTCCCCAAGCAATCACTCTTTATACTTCTCTTTTGTTGTTCTTCTCTTCACAACTTCTCCTTAAGTTCATCAATCAAAAATAGACCAACCTTATAAACCACCTCTTGTGCCTCCTTAAATAGGCAATTTCAATCTTTTTTTGCTAAAACATCATCATTGATCTTAGGGTTAGGTCAGATTCATTGAATTCTTCCATCCTTTTATTCTCCTTCTTCTAGAACCTTCTAATTAATTCCTTGCCTTTGATTTCTTAACAAACTCTCCTCATGGATTAAATATGCCAACTCATCAATCCTTATCTTCTATGAACTT
Organism: Cupressus sempervirens; assembly: GCA_028749045.1. NCBI lineage: Eukaryota > Viridiplantae > Streptophyta > Pinopsida > Cupressales > Cupressaceae > Cupressus > Cupressus sempervirens. Next base: position 535,284,878 of record CM053787.1, on the reverse strand, counting down.
TGACTAATTTAGAATTTCAATTGTGTTAGCCTCAAATTCAAGTCTTTACTCAAATTGTAACTTTTTTTGTCACTCGACAATCACCGTGTTTTTTTTCTTGGTCATCATTGTAGCTCAACATACACTATATTATTTCTCTTGGCATCAATAGGCTCACTTGGCCATTTCTATGCTTGATCACTACTAACACTTTTTCATATGTTTTCTCAGCAATAACTAACATTCAACTTGAATTATTTTATTCATCTTCTACATAAGTTCCTTAATATTATACTTTAGCTCCTTCAATGACCATCCAATACTGATACTCAATCAAGATTATCCTTTTGACTTGTTTCAACTCTAAGATTCATCCAACTATCTAAACAATGGATTATCTTGTCAACTACTAATTTATCAAGTGCCAATTGTAATTTAATCACACTTATCACATCTCAACTCTACCTTTCACTAGGTCATATCATGATCTCTTCTTTTCAAATCCTCTTCATCAATCAAATGATATAGCACTCTACATTGCCAATAAATGTCTCTCTAGTAGGTTTGACATCCTATCTTACCAATAGGTTTGACATAAATGATAACATAATAATGGTTTCAATTGTAGTTTCTAACAATCTCCCTATTTAGCCTTGATGACAACATCTCACACACTTCACTAGTTACCATGTAATCCAAAAGATTCAATAATGTACATTTTCAACTCCCTTTGTGTTTTTTATCTTTCATTCTCAATTACATTTTGATTCTCATCCATGCAAGCTCAAGATTCTCCCTCTATTAGGTCAATATATACTCTTTCTCTGTAGAATCACCTCACAAGTTCAACAACATAATGTGTCTCCCCCTTGAAAATGTATCATTCTCTCCCTCAAATATATGAATGGTAACTACCATACATCTCCCTCTTTATCTAATAACTTGTATAGTAACTCAATCATGTTAATCTCTCCCTCTTTGACAACAATCCAAAACACATTAACCATTCAAATACATCTTCATGTCACCATTCTGACTTATATATAAATGTCATCTCAACATTTGATCTTTGGAGATTCATCTGCTCATAGGTCACTATCTTACTTTTCACACCTTTAGGTAGCTCCTACAATGTGACCTCTTACATCAATATTTTTGATATTTTGATTAAAACATTTGATGCAATACAACATCTCTACTTAGTTCAATTTAGGTAGGGGAGTGACCCCTAACTTACCTCTTAGATACTCGAAAGAATACTTAGGTAGTGCCTTAGTGAATATGTTAGAAAAATGTTCCTTTATGTTCATATATTCCAATATTACTTCCTTATCTTATACAAACTCTCTCAAGTAATGATACTTGATCTCAATATGCTTAGTCTTTGTGTACATCATAGGGTTCTTTGATATATTTATAACATGTGTGTTATCACAATATATCACAACAAGTTCATTTATTTCTTCTGTCATTCCTTTCAAAAATTGCTTGATTTCTTAGATACTCGAAAGAATACTTAGGTAGTGCCTTAGTGAATATGTCAGCAGATTGTTCCTTTATGTTCATATATTCCAATCTTACTTCCTTGTCTTATACAAACTCTCTCAAGTAATGATACTTGAACTCAATATTCTTAGTCTTTGTGCATCATAGGGTTCTTTGATATATTTATAACATGTGTGCTATCACAATATATCCCAACAAGTTCATTTATTTCTTCTGTCATTCCTTTCAACAATTGCTTGATCCATACAATGTTTGAACAATTCATTATCGCAGTAACATATTCAGCCTCTGTTGTAGATTGTGAAATATAGTTTTGCTTCTTGCTTCTCCATGAAATTAATATTATACCTAAAAAGAGAGCTACTCCACTTGTTCTTTTTTTATCATCAACATTTCCTGCCCAATTAACATTTGTGTAAACTTTTAACTCAAATTTGTGAATTCTCTTGTACCATAAACTATAGTCTTATGTTCCTTTTAGGTATCTCAATATCCTTTTACTACCATCATATGATTTTCTCTAGGATTAGTTGAGAATCTAGAAACAATACCAATTGCTAATGCATTGGTAGGTTTGTTGTGTACAACATATTATGGTTTTCCAACAGTGATTACTTTAAGAAACCCCTCCTAAAAAAAAGCCTAAAATGCTAGTGAATCCAACATTTTGTGCACAAGAAAATTTTAATATCGAGGGCAATTTTTTTTTGTTCCATATAAGGAAATAAAATATTATAAGGAGATTTTTTTCTTCCCCTAGCAAAAATCATTTTAAATGTGGCAAATTAATTTTTTTTCTTACTGACATATAAATAAATGATGGCTATTTTTCCCTTGCCAAAAATGAATTAATAATGTCAGAGATGAATTACTTGTTTTATAGGAAAATGAATAATAATGGTCTTGGCTAATCTTTTAGTGGTAAACTAAAAAATTGTTTAATCTAAAAGTGAATTTGCACATGTATTGGCTAGTGACTACTAAGTAGTCACTTCAAGTTTCAACTTGTGTATTGTCTGAGGTCTATTATTTATTATGTTATAATGTCATTACGTCAGTGTCACTATTACCAAGTCGGCTACTATCACTTTCATATTGTTAATAGTAAATACAATATTTTTATTGATCATTTATTAATTAGAGACCAATGACAGAAGATGCATTTCAAGAACACTCGCTTGAAAATATCTAGAGTCGCATGAACTTCTTCAAAATGGAGACACGTGGAAAGTTTTGCATAGTAATCTTTGACTAGAATTTACTCAATGTCATGCACTTTCAACTATCTGACATTAATGCCAATACATTTCAGCATTTTGCACACTTGAAAATTAATAGGAATATGAAAAAAAAGATATGAAAGATCACAAACACCAAAGAATTTAATGCAACTTCCATTAAATAGCCTCTTCAATTCCTCTTTCATTATCATTTCTCAAATTCTTCAATCTGATTTTGATTTGTAGAATTTCTTGAATCTTAGTCATGGATATGCCAATTCACCTGAAACACACTACAATGGCTCTACAAAAGCCCTTTTTGGTTACGATTCCTGATTATGTCCTTGCCATGGTTTGCAAGCCAGATGCCCAAATTCCTTTTATCCACCATGCTATATTCATGGTCCTCGGCCATGAATTCTTAAGAAATGATAAGATGTATCGTGTGTCCATGGATATTACCTCCCACTTCCTTGTGTATTTTCTCAACCTTGGAGGCAATCAAATAGACATTTTGATGCTTCTACATAATGTTTTTAAGGAAAAATTTTTGGAAAATGATGTCAAAATTCTTGTATTGGTCAAGTAGGTACTGGGGTCAAGCATTGGCATCCCTTTTGCAGATGTAGAAGACAAGTGTTGGGAGCAAGGCATAGGGTACATTATACAAAAGCATCCTTTCCTGCTCGGCATGAATGAATGACAATTGACTCACCATTAGAAGTGAGCATGGCTCGGAAGGGATTTTTTATGGAAGTGGTTGTTGTTGGATGACATCAACGATTGTTGGATGAGTTTAGCGACATCATCTTCTTCAACAAATTCCTCACAGAGGGACTTGAAGACCTTTCTGATTGAAGGCTTCAAGCCCTCGGCCCCTCAGCCCACTGATGCTTCCAACCTCCCTGTTCCCTAGTTCCTTGTTTCCTAAATCCTCAGTCATGTTTCCTTAACTATTGTAGCTTTGCCCTAGGGCAAAAAAGTGTTTTTAAGATATCTATTTTTTCTTTGAATTGGGCCTTTCCCTTTAACGTAAATTGCAAAATAGTAAAACTAGGCTGATTTAATTAGCTATTTTGAATATCTATGCTTTGTACAATGTGTACACTCAAAAGTGTCCCACTCTAAACCCTTCTATCCAAATGATTCCATGAGTTTGGAATGCTTGGATGCCGACTTAGAGCTCCCTATCCACGGAGTGCAAGAGAGTGTATTTCAAATTCAAGGGCTCTAAGATGAGCCTTAGAGATACTCTTCTTGATAGTAAACCATGCAATGGGAGGTTCCAAAGACAAGATGCAAGAATGCAAATGTCCCAAGGAGTTCCTCAAGAATGCAATGCAAATGAAGATTAAGCTAGAATGAAATGTAAAGTATAGCTATGCTAAGCATGCATAAGAGTGTTGCAATCCAACTATTAGACTATATGATTTAAGCTACATGTAAAAATGAAAGCTAAGCTAAGCTAGAATGCCATAATTCTATGGATGAGAGAATGTAGACAAGAAATAGAAGTTCTCCACAAAGCTCCAAAGAAACCTATTAGAAAACCTGCAGCATAACAATGTTCAAAAGATGGATTGATTGAGGGGGAAAGCTCTCTCCCTTTTAAAGATGTATGGATGGTAGAGATCAAGATGAAGATGGTGGATGATCAATGGTGGAATTCAAAAAGAGGAGTGATCCATGTGCACACACAAGTCAACCAATAGAATATAAGTTGACTTGTCATATAAGACAAAAGTCACAAAGCCTTTTCTTTTAATTGCAAAATAGAAAAAGGACTTTATGTGTGCACTTTAAGTGGGTTAGAAGAATGAGGTCTTTTATTTAATTAAAAGGGGACATGTTCTTTTAATCAAATAATGAACTTAGGATAGCATAGTCAAACTATAGGTTATAATCAAATAAATTGATTATTAGCAATTTGGCTTAGGTAAGTGATTAAATTAATTTAGCCAAAATGTTGAAAAGGGGGCTAATAGTCTAGATGACCATTTTTAGGTGATTACATTTGCCCCTCTTTGACTAATGCGTGATCGATCTGGGAACACATTATGTCAAAGAAAATCGAAGCCAAGTAGGCGATGATAGATATAGATGTCTAATTCTGAAGAGTGAAATGCAGAAATAGATAGCAAGTCCTGAATGCACAGCCTGATAGCAGTAGTACTAAACACTAGGAAGAGATGATGTCAGAATTCAAGAAGAATACTAACACTTATAAAAGCAGATAGAGTGAGAGCAAGTGAGAAGATCAAACAAATGCTCTTAAGCAGTGATAGAGTATATCTGCCCCCTCGGGATCGAAATTGAAATGAGGTAAGGGGATGCAAAAATTGGCTAGAAATGAGAAAATTAGAATATAGCAATGTCCAAGATGATAGATAGATTATTAGAACCCAAGAATGACTATATAAAAAAATTGATAAAATGCCCCAGTTTGACTAGAGTTGACCTTGAAGGATATAGCATAAAAATAAGGTCGAAATGAGTAGAAAGATGATTTTAGACATGAAATAGTGAATTTAAGTAGATATGAAGTATGGAAATGATGAAGAGATGAAGAAATGAATATGCCCCAATGATGATTCAGAGATTAGACCTCAAAAGGTCAGCTAATTACTCAGAAGAAAGTAGAATTTTAAAAGACAATTTTGACCATCAAGATGAACTCGAATTTGGATTTCGATCCCGAAAATGAATCTAGGACGTTGAAATTATTTAAGAGGTCAAAACTTTATATAATGTGATGATAAGATAGAAAAGAGATGAAGTGAAAGATTAAGAAGGTGAAAAGACATGAACAAGAAGAAAGTAAAGAAATATATGAAAGGAGTTAGCTGATATGTCAACAAAAAGATGAAGAGAGAGCTCTCCCCATATGCAAGAATGCAAGACTAAGCTAGAAAATGAACCTAAAATGCAAGCTAATATGAAAAGTGGTTTACCAGCAAGAAGTGCATAACATTTAGACTCTTAATTTCATCATTAAGCATTTATTAGGGACATCATGAGATCATACAACCATCACTAGTATAACTATGAGGATATGAATATGATCAATATTAGATAGGTATGTGGAAATCCAATCTAAGCATCAGAGACATGTAAGTCAAGATAACTACATGATTAGATTCCCTAAGTTTAATTTAGCAATATTACACATGTATCAAGGCATAAGAGCTAGGATAAACCCCAAGTGTGGTCTTGCAAAACAGTCAAGGATGATACATTTATAAGTCAAAGTGTTGAATAGGACAAGCATGAATGCTTACAACACTATAGACAAAAAAAGTATACCCACAAGCAGAAATCAAGAAGACATGCCCCATGCCCCAAGTCTTCTAGTCAATGAAATCCTTGAAAGACTATTAGGGAGGAAAAACATGGCAAAGAAATCATCATATACAACACACAAAGTAGATAAAGATCAGCATAGCTCAGTCGTTTAAGTGTTAAAGTGCGCGTGTGCAAGTCACTTGGCCATTTCTTCAAGACTTGATTCTGATAGTGAGAAATATCGCGACATCAGAGATCATAGGTAAACTATCTAAAAAGTGTTGAAAAACACTTGATGTCAAGGTGGGGGAAGTGTTGAGAAACACTATTTTGTGAGTTGTCCAAGAAACCCTAATGCACAAGAATACCTCAATAAGCTAAGTAGCTATGCCCTTGAGATGAGGACAAGAAATAATTCCAAGGTAGGAAATGTGTAGCGAAGTGGATGATTAAGACTGATAGACATAGGTGCAAGGATTTCAAGTAGCTCCTGTTTCCAGGTTTTCACCACTTGATAGATTTTTTCAGGACTTTTTTCAATTTTTTTGGTGATACACCAAAGTGCCTATTGCTAGGTTTTCACTAAGATGATCATTTTTTAGGACCTTTTTGATTTTTAGGATTTTTTTAGCATCAAATATGATTTTTCTAGATTTTTTAGAATAATTTAGAGATCACTAGTTCTCAAGCAAGATCACATCATTTTCTCCCAATGTCTAGCAAGGTATAGGACATGATGGAACAGAAAGTTGGTGGATAGAAAAAGATGGATAAGAAAGGAGTGTGAAGCAAGTGAAAGTGATCCTCAAGAACTGACTCCTCAAGAGTACCTCAGCTAGGGGAAGAGGTGAAATAGTCATATGAAGCATATTTTGGATAAGCAATGGAAGTAATGAGAAAGATATCATGTAGGATAAGTAATGAAGCCAATAAGTGAGATAGCATGAAGTGTGTAGTCCAAAAGAGTAGCCATGTCAAGAGACCTATGAGAACCATGTTTCATTTATTATGATCAAGACCAAGGGGTCAACTAGATAGGATAGCGATAGGATAGAGCAATAAAAATAAAGCTCAAGATGGAGGCTATGAGGGAATGAGAAAGCACAAATAGATAATCTCATGGATAAGATAGCCAATATGCAAAGATAGCTCAACATTGTTAAGATCAAAGAGAGAAGAAGGGATAGATGGATGATGGAAGAATTACTCATGATGCCTGTTTGCTAGGTTTTCATCATAGTACTTATCTAAGGTGCCACAAGAAGTAGTTTTCACCATAGGATAAATTTATTTCTCTTTACTTTTGCTACCAAGGTGCCACAAGATGTGGTTTTCACTAAGGCACATTTTCATTTTTTTCATTTTTTCTATTTTTTCTTCTTTTTCTTTTTTTTTAGAATTTTTAGAATTTTTAGAAAGAGCTCAAGCTTTTTGAATGTAGATAGTGCTACTATAGAAAAGATAAGTCATGATAAGCCAAGAACATAAAAAGGTATGCTCAAAGATGTTGATAGGGTGATGAAAGGGAAATGGTAGTAGGAAGATTATATGGAGGATAAGCGTACATGTAGAGAAAGTTAGTGTAAGCTTTAGAGGATTTCATGAGGGTAGTTGAAATATTGTACAAGATCAACATTGACACACACCTTGAAGAGTATTGGAATGATGGAGGAATCATGGATGAAATAGCTTGATATTTAGATGTATGAGGTGGTAGAAGAGATTTGGAAAAAAGTGGAGTGGAAGGCTTTGGAATATTTTTAGGAAGATTTTTGGAAGAAGATGGAATGGAAGCCTTTGGAAGCTTGAATGTCAACTTTGAAGTATTTACAATATTCAAGTCTTCTAAAAGAGACTTGGGAATCCATATAGCTTTAGATTTTCCTCGTTCTTTGGGTGCTTGAGAGTGCCTTTGTATAATGATGGATTTAGGAACCCATATTTTCTTTTGTTTAACTCTTTGAGTAGTGGACCTTTGCGGTCTCTTTTTTGCATTCTCCTTCTTAGCATTCACATGTCGATTAGATGGGAAATAGTGATCTTTCTTTTTCAATGGATTCTTATGTTTATTCTCACTTCCAAAGGACTTGGAATTTGTGGATGAATAAGGCTGATATGACTGGTTTAGATGTATAGATGGGTGAAAAGTCATCAAGGATGAGTGTCTTTGTTGATCTTGAGGTAATATAGGAGAGCTAGGGAATGAGCTATGAGTGAACGTAGGAGATGGAGGAACATAAAGCCCCAATATGGATGGAAGGTTTGAATGCTTTAGCTTAGATGGATAAGGACCAAGGATAGATTTAGAAGATGCAAAGGGATAGTGGGAAGGGATATCAACCTCTTTAGAATGAGCAACATGGTCAAAGCCATCAATAGACTCATGAATACCTTTGATAGGAACAACATTTTTAATAGAAGCACTTGAAGCTTGAGCACAATTTTGAAGTGGATAGGGAGAAGTAGAACATGAGGGGACACTTTGATCTTGACAAGTAGCTTTGGATAGCATATGAAGAGAACTTTTTTCATAATTTTTAGTAAGCTCAAGGGAGATAATGGAAGTGGTATCTTCATCATACTTAGGACGTGGACAAGATATAGGATATGGAGGGGAAAAATATTGAAAGAGATGAAAGAGTGCTTGATTTTGATCTTTCTTGACATTTATAGCTTTTCCTTTTTGAGAGTCCTCTTGACATGAAGCTCCTTCTAAGGACAAGGGAGAATGAAGAGTGAATAGAATAGTGCTTGGATTAGGCATAGTAGTGCATGAAGGTTGAGGATGTTTAGGATTAGTAGCATGGAAAAGGTTTGCAGCCAAGTGAAGGTTAGCTAGAGTTTCTTTTAGAGGTAGCCCTTGAGGATACACATAGTCAATGTGGAAAGCATTAGATTCTTTATTTGATGGAGGCATGTTGGAAAGATTTGAAGTGTTGGGAGATGTATGAGTGTTGGAAGTAGTGGAAGATGTAATAGAGCCACTACTAGACATAGGTTCATTAATATGATCTTGCTCAAGAGAAGTATCCTCAGCACATGAGTCGCTGGAGGTATCAATAATTCCATTATCAATAAGATCTTGGATTTTATGTTTTAGCTCAATGCAATCTAAAGTACTATGCTCATTATGTTGATGATAAGCACAATAGATATCCAAGAATGGGTTTCCATATGAGCTAGACTTAGGTAACATGATGATCTTATTGCCAAGAAGTTTTTGCAAAGTGTCATCATAAGAATCTTCCAAGGGACCAAAAGTTCTATTAGAAGTATGTCTAGAGTCCTTTTTTTGTTTTTCAAGTGAATGGTATGCATCCATGTCTTCATCATTATCTTGGTCAAAGATAGGTCCATCATGAAATTTTGGCATAGGCTCAAAGGAGGTATCACTTGCTTGTTCTCTAAAGAGGTCTTTAGATCTAGAAGATGAAGACATTTGATGTCTTGAAGTAGAGCATGTAGACCTAGAAGAAGAGGATGACCTCAAAGAAGGTGACTCACATGTATGTAAAGACCTTAAGGAAGATTCATGTAATGATGCAATCTTCTCCTCTAACCTTTTCTCAAGTTTAGACTTCATTTCCATCATGCGCTTAGAGAGATGAAGGTAAGAAAGATCATTTGTCTCTTCTAGTTCTTTGTATTGTGCATATAGATCTTGAAACTCTTTAGTGACATGGAGGATATCATGATCATCTAGATTTGGTTGAAGTTTGGTAGCACAAGTTTTAGATCCCATAGTTTTAGATGCAAAGCCAAGCATAAAATAGTTTAGAAGATAACTTGATGTTGAAACTATAGGAGGTAGAGTGTTCACTTGCCAAGACAGTAGAGAGAGATTAAAGTGACTTGTCAAAAAATATGTCCAAGAAACTTATGACATAAATGACTCAAGTCAATAGCTAGGCAAGATGCCCAAATAGCCAAATAGATAGAGCAAGTGGGGTGACAAGTGAACAACTCTCCAACCCAAGAGTGTGGTCAAGAAATCAAGGAAACCATTTCAGCAAAAGGATAACTAGCAAGCAAACATAGATCATGAAGACAAAAAGACCAAGAGCACTAAGACCAAAAATTCACTTTAAGCATGTTCAAGAACTAGAGACATAGCAAATCAAAGTCAAATGATGAGACTCCCCTTAGGAAGCAACACAAGAAAAATGTTAAGACTTGATGCTTTGACTTGGTTGACAAAGTTTGACAATAGTTGATAGCATAGCAAGTTTGATGTTCAAAATAATTTCTTTCCAAGCAAGATAGTGACACATGGAGTAGTCTTCAAACCATCAAGCAAGGGAAAAAGCAACCTTGCATGATAAAAGCATATGTGATGTCTCAAAAGAATTTCCTAGAACTATCGGCATGTGTATGTTCAAAAGATTTTCACAGTTCTAGCACATTCGAGAACATATCAAGCAATATCTACCTAAAGGACATGGTTCATTACTCAACAACTTGGCCCACGCTTGATGCTCCTTCGCCTCACACCAAGTGGTTTCCCACAAGAGATATTGGCTTTGTCATAGAAATGCCATAAGCATAACCAAGGGAACACAGATGGTGAGTGTAAAATCTTGGGGTGATCTGGGTAGTCCACTAGGATCGATCCTTGCACCAAGAAGTTGAGCGGCTAAAGAGGGTAGTTACTAACTTAGAGTGTTTAGATAGGGCTTTTGTTCATAGTGTTCCTCTTGCTCCCAATTATGGGACACCTCACCTTGCGATGAGTAACCGATCTTGCGATCACAAGAGTACCTTAAGCATTCTTGTCTAGTGATCTCCCTATGGTCGAAATCCCATAAGCGATCACACTAGGTGAAGAAAAACACTACGTCTACCAAATTTTTGTGTCCTTGGTAGCCTTGAGTTTATAGTGGGTTGGAAGAGCTAGGTAATCAGCTTGTCCCCACTTGGGTCGTTCCTCTCAGGTTGTCCGAGAGCAGGCCCTCTAAAGGATTCTAACTATACAAAGTGGATCAACTTTCGGAAGTCAAGATTTATGATTCACCACAAGGGTGAAGAGCATACTCTCCTATTTCAATTGTTTTCTCCCAAACACACCAAGAAGATTCAATTACCCCTTGCTTTTGAAACCAAATGGCAAGTCAAGATTTCTGATTCACCACAAGGGTGAAGAGCATACTCTCCTATTACCAAAAGACTCCAATCACAAGTTTTATGTGCCTATGAAAAATAAAAAATTAGTCAATGCCACACATGAAAACAAAAAAGAAATTTTTTTGGGTTTTTATGCTTTGGGCAGCCTTGCAAACAATGTTAGTAGCCCTTGCGCATTTGAAGCTTTGACATGCGTTCTTTTTATGCAATGTTTCAATTTTTTTTTCATAAGGATGGCAACCTGTAATAACAACTTGTTAGCACCAAAAGTTAGTGTGAAATAACATAAAAATTTGCAATAAAAAGTGGTGATTTTCCTCAAAAATTCAATTTATCTTCCAACCAAGTGCATGCAAAGAAAGTGCAAGTTAATCACAAATGCTCTCATTTTTACTCTTTAATTTTGACCTAGTCAACAAGATTGGACTTGTTTACTATGATTTTGTATCCAAAAATGAAAATAAAAAGAAGAGACCCCTGTTAAAAATCAAAAATATTTTCAAAAATGCAAAAAAAATTTAAAAATCTCTTCATTTGTGCCCTAGAGATCAATTTTGTCAAAACAGGCCAAATTTATCAAATCGAGTTTTTGATCTTTAATATGACCTCAAAATTCAAAACACAAAGAAAGAACCCCCATTAGAATTGAAAACCCTTTCTGAAAATGTAAGTTTTTTTAAAAAATTTGCTGATTTGCGATCAAAAACAGTTTTTTATGAAAAACAAAAAAAAACTCATAACTCCCGAAAATAATGTCAAAATGCTCTGAAAATCATACTGAGATATTTTGAGCATATACCCAACCTGTAAAGAATATTTAAGAACCAAACTCCAAGCGGTTTAAAAGATATGATCAAATCTTTAAACCAACTAAGTTATTGGCCTTCAAACCAATTTACTTATGGGTTGGCCTTAAAACCAAAGTGATAATTCTAAAAAAAAATTGATTAGATCCAATATGCTGCTGTAAAAAATTAGAGATGAAAAATAAAATAAAATGGAGCTAGAAACTCTATTCAAGCCCCACGGTGGGCGCAAAAAATGTACACTCGAAAGTGTCCCACTCTAAACCCTTCTATCCAAACGATTCCATGAGTTTGGAATGCTTGGATGCCAGCTTAGAGCTCCCTATCCACGGAGTGCAAGAGAGTGTATTTCAAATTCAAGGGCTCTCTAATGAGCCTTAGAGATACTCTTCTTGCTAGTAAACCATGCAATGGGAGGTTCCAAAGACAAGATGCAAGAATGCAAATGTCCCAAAGAGTTCCTCAAGAATGCAATGCAAATGAAGATTAAGTTAGAATGAAATGTAAAGTATAGCTATGCTAAGCATGTATGAGAGTGTTGCAAACCAACTATTAGACTATATGATTTAAGCTACATGTAAAAATGAAAGCTAAGCTAAGCTAGAATGCCATAATGCTATGGATGAGAGAATGTAGACAAGAAATAGAAGTTCTCCACAAAGCTCCAAAGAAACCTGTTAGAAAACCTGCAGCATAACAATGTTCAAAAGATGGATTGATTGAGGGGGAAAGCTCTCTCCCTTTTAAAGATGTATGGACGATAGAGATCAAGATGAAGATGGTGGATGATCAATGGTGGAATTCAAAAAGAGGAGTGATCCATGTGCACACACAAGTCAACCAATAGAATATAAGTTGACTTGTCATATAAGACAAAAGTCACAAAGCCTTTTCTTTTAATTGCAAAATAGAAAAAGGGCTTTATGTGTGCACTTTAAGTGGGTGAGAAGAATGGGGTGTTTTATTTAATTAAAAGGGGACATGTTCTTTTAATCAAATAATGAACTTAGGATAGCATAGTCAAACTATAGGTTATAATTAAATAAATTGATTATTAGCAATTTGGCTTAGGTAAGTGATTAAATTAATTTAGCCAAAATGTTGAAAAGGGGGCTAATAGTCTAGATGACCATTTTTAGGTGATTACACAATGTACATTCCAAAATATTATCAATGAAAAGAATAGTTTTTGTCTTCTCAAATCATTGTTCCAACTTCCTGTTAGTCTATGACTTTTCTTTTGGCATTTCGATTCTTTATGCACTGTTGAAATGTTAGTCTGTGACTTTGTTTAAAATAATTAACTATTGATAGTTATAAAGTTAGAACTCAGAAACAAAAAAAAGGGTTTCAACAATCCCTTTATGGTTTCATATAATATATTTGATTAATGATTTATAGTAAAAAATTATTCAATTGAGAATAATCCAATTAAAAGTTTTGTAGTTTCTAAAACTATATCTCTTTAATCTGATTGGTTAAAACAAATGCAGTGATAAGAGTAGATTGCAAGGAAAACTAAAGATTATAACCTTAACAAAGTTAAATAAAATTTTGATAATTTATGTGTCAATTTTTTATTTCATACTTGTCTTGTCACCTAACCTTTTTTCATTATGAAATATTTTAAATGATGATTCATGAAAAATAGTTTATAAACAATTATCACAATTTTCAATATATGTTAATAATTTATAGATAATTAAACTATATTACATTTTAATTTTGAGACTAAATAATAAATATGAATAGAAATATAGCATTTGTAATTATATTTTTAAATTTTAATTATTTTATTTACATTAAACTATTGTCATTATTATTTCATATCTTACACCAATTTATTTTATAAAATTCAATATATCTTAATTGAATTTTTCATATCATCTTTACAATAAAAAGTTTAAATTTTATGATAGAAAAGAAAATAATTTCTATAATAGAAAAGAAAATCCTTTATTTATATTATATCATAACTATTATAATTATTATTATAAATTATATTATATATATATATATTATAATTTAATATTTTATGTAAATAATTAAATTAAAATCATGATTTTGACATGGTAAACTTAAAAATATAATAATAATTAATAAAAAATTATTTAACAATATTTATTTCAATATTTTTCTCTAGATTAATTAATATGCTATTTAAATTATTTTCAATGATCGCGGCTCTATTTCGAGAAAAAATTTAAATGATTGAAGTTAAATTCTATTTCTAATTTTCTACTCAAAATTAGGACATTGGTGCAAGATCACCCTTTCAAGACTCCCACCATATCAAATTTTGGTGTGATGAACTTCTTCTAAGAATTATGTAGATAGAATAAGAGTTTCTAACTCTTTGGTGTGTTTTTCTCTAGTTTATGCTTTTGGTCTAGGTGATTGGCAATGTATCGTAATGTTGTGATGTTTTTCTTTCTAGGTGCATAGGGTGTTCCTAAAATGTTGGAATGGTGTATTGGGGGAAGTTTAAAGACCAAGAATGCCTTGGGAAGACCCAACAATGGTCTTGGTGAAGGAATTGCAAAAAGAGCAAAAAAAAGAAATAAAAATTGGTAAGTTGTTGGTCTCTTGTGTAAAAGTACTGAGCAACTTTTGTTAGAAAGCAAGTTACGATGGTGAGTGGAGCAGAGAGGATCAAAAATTTGAATTGGTCTTTGGGCAGGAAATTGGAGAATACAAGAAATAGGGAACAGGTTGCAAATTCAAAGTAGGAAAAGGAGGGCCAAGATATCGATGCCTCAAAGGATGGGGACCCATATGAACTATAGCCACACCCAAGTGAAAACATTCTTCTAATTCCAATTCCCCACAAAAATTATTGACCATAACATCCTCAATATGGCGACTACCCTAGTTGGCAAATTCATTAGACCTAGACCTAACATAGATTTAGTAAGGATCTTTACCAGGAACAAATGGGAGCTAAAAGGACATGTTGAGGTGACGGCCATGGCTAAGGGTTTTATGACTTTTGAGTTTTCTTGTTTAGAGGACTATTCCAGAATCCTATGTGTAGGAAATTGGTCCTTGAGCAAGTATATTCTTGTCCTCCAAAAGTGGACTTCTAACTTGGACCTGAACAATGGCTTCCTAACCTAGGCCCTAGTCTGGATTAGGCTACTTGAACTACCTCTAGAAAACTAGCACGAGGATGTTTTTGATGGTATAGCCAGATCCTTTGGAGAACTTCTATCTATTGGTCATGTCATTATAGCCAAGAAAAGGCTCAAATATGCCAAAATATGTATCAGGGTGACTGAGGGACATGATGCCCCAAGTGATTGAATTCTAGTCTTGTTTGGGAAGAAGGATTTAGTAGATCGACTATGAAAGTGTCCCTTTTGTATGTTTTCATTACAAAAAGGCAGGCCATAAAGCGAATACATGCCCAATATTCAAAGGGAAAGGAAAGTTTAGAAAAACCTTTAAAAAAGCAAGCGCGAACATATTTAATGCACCCAAAAAATTTTGGATAGAGAAAAATGCTAATAACAAGAATACAGGGGTCACAGCAGGGAAAGATAGTAGGGAAAAGCCAGTGGTTAAAGATCACCCTACAAATGTCTTAGCCCCTCAAAACATTAACACAAGGGGTGTAACAAGAAATGAAAAGAGGGATAAGCCTAATGACAAAGAAAATGCTCTGGTGAGGTCAGTTTTCCCCCCTCGTAGCAATGAAGTCACTGCTATACCAGAATTGGTCAGGAATGGAGGGATCTCCTCTCCTAAGAAGAAGGGTCTGAATGAGTCTTTGATCTCTAATGAGATGGAGTAAGATTTATCTTTTGTCCTGGATTCTTTGGTAGGACCTGGTGGAGAGCTGTCTGATCATCCTCTTTCCCAGGAATCCAATACCAGCCTAGCCAATAGGGTATTCCCAAAGCCTATGAACCAAATCCTTGAAAGACTTTTGGCCACTACTCGGGGCATCTTGCTAGATTGGAAGCTCTCTTTGATAACTGCAATGAAGTAAATGAGGCTCCCTAGTCTAGAGTCAATAAAAAGAAGAAGAATAGCCATGATCCTTTTCCAACCTCTCCAGCTACCACCAGGAGTAGGGTGAAAATTAATATTGGACACAAATCCAACAATTCTAGAAGGAAGAACAACAACCAACTCAGAAGGGAAATAACAAGGAATATTATGGATGGGATGCAAAGGACCATCTAGGAATCATGCTCATAAATCAAAGCATGAAGATCATTTCCTAGAACATTCATGGACTCAGTGGAATCCACAAATATGAGATAGTTAGAAATATGGTAAGGGACCATAGGCTAGATTTTTTTTAATTTAGGAAACCAAAATGAAAAAGGATAAAATAGAGATGATTTCTTTTGTTAAAAGAATGAGAAATTCTATAATGGATTTGGAGGGAACTTTGGGAGGTCTTCTCACTATTTGGAAGGACTCACTAGAGGCTACCATCCTTTAAAATGAAGGTAACATTCTGCTTATGAACTTTTTTAACCCTATAGATCAGACTAGGTGGGTTGTGTTGAATCTTTATGCTCCCAACACCTACAATGATAGAAAGATTTTTTGGGTCAAAATTTGGGATTTGGCTTTTAAATTAGGTGATACCAAATGCATTGTTATGGGAGATTTTAATACTCCTCTCCTACCTTCAGATAAACTAGGGGGACTTTTGCCCAATGTTGAAAGTAGATAACACTTGGCTAATCTGAATCTGGATCTGGCTCTTCTTGATGTGGACCTTGGTGGTTGCAAGTTCACCTAGTCCAATAAGAGAACTGGCCAGGCTTGCATTTAGGTTACATTAGACAAAGCTCTCATTTCTTTGGACTGGCTAGGAAAATTTCACTGTAATCTTTCTACTCTTGTGTGGCTTGGTTCAGACCATTCTCCTATCTCCTTGACCCTAGACAAAATCAATAGAAAGAAGGCCTTTCCCTTTAGATTTGAGAAAATGTGGATGTCACATCTTGGATTGCACATCAAAATTAAAGATTGTTGGGATATTAAGGTGGATGGGACTGCAATGTATAAGGTTTCCAAGAAACTTAGATATAGTAAATCTAGGATCTGCAAGTGGAACAAATCTGACTTTGGCAACATATTCTAGGACAAAGAAAAGATTTTGGGGAACTTGGAAGAAGTGCAGAATGGTATCCAAAATTAGGGATATGATGATATCTCTCTCAACATTGAGAAAGAAATCCTAACCAAGCTCCACAACATTTTTGGGAAAGAGGAGATGTTTTAGAGGCAAAGGTCTAGAGCTATTTGGCTTAAGGAAGGTGATAAAAATTCAAGATTCTTCCACTTGTCTACAGTGAAACACTCAGAAGCCAACAAAATCAGTGAGATTAAAAAGGGGAATGAGACTTTTAAAGGAGATAATTTGATTTCTAAGGAGGCCATAAGGTATTTCTATTTGATGCTCTCTAAAGACCTTAACCTAGTTATGGAGGATCAGATTGAGGTTATCAATTCCATCCCTAAAATCATTGGTCATGATCAGAATAGGGACTTACTAGCCATCCCCAAGTATGAGGAAATTAAAAAGGCTATTTTTGATCTCCTAGCTAAGAAGTCCCCTGGCCCTAATGGCTTCCCCATAATCTTCTTTTAGTAGTGCAAGGATATCATTCATGAAGATATTGTTCATGCAGTCCAAGAATTCTTCAATGCCAGAGACCTCTTGAAAGAAGTTAATGCTACCTTCCTAGTTCTCATTCCTAAGATTGTTGGGGTGGGTACCTTTGGTTCTTTTAGGCCCATTATTCTTTGCAATTCCTTTTATAAGATATTTACAAAAGTTCTCGCCAATAGACTTATCAACATCTTGCCAGCTATTATTTCTCCCCAATAGTCAAGCTTTGCCCCAGGTAGGAAAATTCTAGATTTCATTATGGAAGTCCATGAGGTTATCCATTCTTTGGAAGTAGGGAAATAGGAGGATTTTCTTCTCAAATTGGATCTCTCCAAGGCTTATGACAGAGTTGACTGGGGGTTTTTGAACAACATTCTTGATGCTTTTGGTTCCAACTCTAAAGTGAGGAAGCTAGTCTCATAACTAGTTTCTACTCCACCTTTGGTGTCCAAGTGAAGTATTTCCTCAGAATTTTTTAAACCCTCTAGGGGTATACTAGGGAGATCCCTTATCCCCCATCCTCTTTATCTTTTTGGCTGAAGGCCTAGGCAGGCTCATTCACTCCAGCAGGAGGAGAGGGGATCTAGTGGGGCTAAAACCTTCTTCTAGTCCTTCAATTTTTACTCACCAGCAATTTGTTGACGATATTATTATTGGGGGTGAATCCTCTCTAAAGGAAGCTATATATGTTTTAAAAAAATTGGAGACTTACTCTAGGGTCTTTGGGAAGCTTATTAACTGGGATAAAAGCTTGGTCTTTTTCTTCAACATCCCAACTAGAAGGGAGAAGAATATTGCTGATATTTTAGGGTGTAAGGTTGGTATGCTCCCATCTACTTATTTAGGGCTCCCCTTGGGGCTTAAACCTCCTGACTCTTTTTGGGACAATCTTGTCAACAGATTCAATAGGAAGTTGGCTAGTTGGAAAGGTATTACTTTGAGTCAAGCAAAGTAATTTTGATTAAATCTACTCTTTAGAACCTTCCCACTTATGCCCTCAGCCTTTTTTCCATTCCTTCTAAGGTGGATGTCCACCTTGAAGCTATTAAAAGGAACTTTATGTGGTCAGGGCCTGATGAGAGCAAGAAATACTTGTTGGTGGCTTGGGACTCTATTTGTAAATCTAAGAAGTAGGGAGGTTTGGGAATCTACAAGTTGAAATAGTTCAACACCGCCCTTCAAGCTAAATAGATTTGGAGAATTTTCAATAACATTGATGAATGGAGAGATATTTTGTTGTCCAAATATGCTAACAACCTTAATCTTAAATAATTCATCAATAGAGGAACTCACCGCAGTGGCTCTTTCATCTAGAATGGTCTATTGTGATCTAAGGACTTAGCTTTTGGCAAAGCCAAGTGATCTATGGGCAATGGTGTAGATATCAACTTTTGGGTAGATGATTGGCTTAGCTCTAGTTCTCTTTGGGATAATGAGGATTTCAATGGTTTGACCAATGTTTACATTGAAAGATATGGGAGCAAGGTGAGTGACTATAGAATCCACAATATGTGGATTAATTTCTAAGGTTTCTATGGATCTAAAGTCACTGATGGACCTAGTCAAACATATTCCCTTATCTCATGAACAAGATGTTGTTGTTTGAGGGGAAACTGTGAATGGTCTTTATTCAATGGCCTTTGGATATGAATCTCTAAAATTACAAGACCAGGCCCTAGTCTAGGCCAAAGCCTGGTTCCCTACCCTTATTCTGAAGATCAACTTCTTCTTTTGGACCCTTCTACAAAATGGCATCCTCGCTATGGAAAACCTCACCAAAAGAGATAACACTTTGCCCAATAGGTGTATTTTATATAAAACTAATAGTGGGAGTGTTGAACATTTGTTCTTACATTGCCCTTTCATTTTATCTATCTGGTCTCTTCTCCTATACTTTTTCAATTTGTCCCGGTGTTTTCCCTCCAACATTCTAGAGCTCTTTGTTCAATGGAAATCTGGTTTGGATATTAAATACTCCAAGACTCTATGGCTTTGGGCCTTACCCCATATTTGTTGGGGAGTATGGAAGAGAGGAACAACTGCATCTTCAAGGATAAGGAGTTGAATTCGAAGGTGCTTTTTCATAATTGTTGTAATATTCTGATGGAAAATTACAACAGTTCTAAGGGTCCCATCCCCACTCTTAATTCTAAGGTTTGAGATAAAAGAGAGGGATGTTACTAGTCTCTCCTACCTGAGGGCTAGTTCAAGGCCAATTTTGATGGGGCTACAAAAGGCAACCCTAGAAAATCTAGGGTGGGTGGCATCACAAGAAATGAGCATAGAAAAGATATTGCGACCTTTGCTACCCCCATTGGGAGCCAAACCAATCATTATGCTAAGGCCATTGCAGCTCATTAGAACATCAAGTTAGCTAAGGAAATGGGTGTTAATTTTCTCTGGTTGGAAAATATTATTGACTACCTTAATGGCAGAAATAAGCTAATGAGGAAAAAAGCCAATATCATTGGCCAATGCATCTAGGACCTTCAGACTTTTAAAAAAACCTACATGGCACATGAGTACTATGAGGCCATCATGGTGGCAGATAGGTTGGCAAATTGGGAAGTTAAGCATAACGAGGTGGCCAAATGGATAGATGAAAATGACATCCTATTAGAAGTTAATGAATTCATTGAGAGGGATTGTATCCCAGGCAGATTGGGAATAATTAAATATCATAATGAAAGTTCATTTTTTGCAAGTTAAGATCAGTACCAACATGTGTGAACTACATATGGTAACTAATATTTTATGGGGAATATGCAAAGTTATGGTGTGGAAGTACAATATTCTATGTACTTTCCATATCCACAAAATCCATCAACCCAAGTCAAGTACCGTGAAAGGGCAGCAAATTCACAACAAGGATAAAACTAGCAAAAAAACAAGGGGAGCCAAAAACTTGCAGGTTCAGAAGGCTTTTGGTTATAGAGAAAAAGGCGAGGAGAACACAATGGTGGGGGAACATCACAGAAGGGAGCTGGAGGATGAGGCACAGAAGTGGAAGAGAAGAACTAAGGTCTGTAACATCTTGAAGAAGGGTGAAATCGCCAGCTATATTGAATGCCTTCATGGATGGAAGCCCTTGGTTACCAAAACCATGGTCAAAAATTGGAATGAGGGCATGCTTAAAATTGATAGGGTGGAGTTCTTAGTCACAGAAGAAATCATCTCCCATGTAACTGGCATCCCCATTATAGGCAAGAAATTTTATAGAAACTGAAAGGTTTTTGGGTAGGTTGTTGCAGAGTTCACAAAAAATCAAGAGGAGAAACAACAGCTAGTAAAGAAAGGCACCCACTACCTCCTGAGGTCAATTAAGCCTCTGTGGAGATTTGTGCTTCAGGCTATCATCAAATACATCACCCTTGACACTAGGTTTGACTGCATTTGTACCTACCATTTTGTGCTACTTGACCATTTTAGGTATGGGGTGAAAATATATATTCCCTTTTACCTCTATTATTCCATGAATGAGAATATAAATGAGTATCAAGAAAAGAAAAAAAGGAACCCAACACTCCATGAGGGGTTTCTGCTATTAATTTATGAGTATTTAAAAGCTAGGACTATCAGTAAGAATGTCAAAGATAGGAAAGAGGGCAATAAAATTAAAGGGAACTCTAATGAGTCTGAAGAGATTTACTCACCTTTAGAAATGGAGGAAATTCTTGAAATTTACATGGACTCTGAGGACTCTAAGATCCTATAATAGAGCTCAAGGAAAAGAACCCTCATTTTTAATAGCAAGGAGAAGGATGTGCTCCCTGAGCCCACAAAGGATATTGGCACCTCTTCAAATAGAGGTTACAATGAATAGGATGAAGGGATGGACATGGGAGGTGAAAGCAGTAAGGCAGAGGAGAATATCAGGGAGGTGGAAGGCAAGGAGCAAAGGAAGAGCAAAAGAAACATAACTATCAAAGTGTTGGCTAGCAGAGAGAGGGAGGTTACAAGACTAGCAAACACAAAAGGAAAATCTTGGATGACAACAAGGACAAATAGGGGGAGGAAAGTGAGAAGTTGGAGGAGGACATCATTGACATGCTAGAGTTGGAACTTGAATAGGGCTACGATGATGTGGGCACTACCACCTACAGATGCTCAATTATAAGGAAGGATAGGAAGGTGGCTTGGAGGAACTTTGACCATTCTTTGGCCAATTTGGGTATCAAAAGGGAACTTATTAGAACCCAAGTTAGAGAAAATGAAGAAGGCAGGATCCAGCTAGATGAGCTTATTGACCTGGCCCTAGTTATCCTCAATGACATAGCCACAAAGAATCTAGAGATGGATGTTTTGAACAATGTAAAAAATAGTGCAATGGATCACTATAGAACCACCAAGTGGTTGTTCCATGAAATCCTTGAGCTCAAACATAGGCTAAGCACTCTGGAAAGAGAGACTTATAGCCTTAAGAATAGGGTCAGGGAGGATGAGAAGAGTATGGACAAAAGAGTGGATGCAGTGAACACTAGAACCCTTGAGATGGACAAGACTATGCAAGGTATAGTTGAGCAAAACATTAACATTCTCAAGGACAATGAAAATATTAAAAAGTTCATTCACTTTAGGGAAGATCAGAATA
This sequence comes from Cupressus sempervirens, assembly GCA_028749045.1. Lineage (NCBI taxonomy): Eukaryota > Viridiplantae > Streptophyta > Pinopsida > Cupressales > Cupressaceae > Cupressus > Cupressus sempervirens. Next base: position 535,262,738 of record CM053787.1, on the reverse strand, counting down.
TATGCAGGGAGCAGGATTAGGCCATCACCCTTAAGGACAGGACTCTAGATGAAGGAGCCATGAAATAAACCAAATCCAACACCAAGAAAAAAGAAACTCTAGCCCCTGATCTAGAGCTTTTGGAGATGAAAGTGGAGCCTGGCAAGCTATGCGAACTCAAAATTAACACTATGGAGATGCTTAGAGACATTGTTTGATGCTCCTTGGCCTTTTTTGGAATGCCCTAGTTTTTTTGTATCTCTCCCTAGGTTTTTCCTATGTTTTTCTTTATTTAGGGAGATGTAGTTTCTTTTTCTTTTTGGCTCTCAATAGCCTTTAACGTTTTATTGTAGACCATTTTTTATATGTTTGGGGTTTTAGGGCCATTTTTCCTTAATCAAAAACTTGTTTAAGTGGCTAAAATGCACTAACTCAACCCATACACCATGGGATAGCCTATCTAAGGTGGGAAAAACCTAAACCAAGGGTTGGAAGCCATTGTTTTTAATAGTAGTGCACTGCTACAAGAAATTGTGACTAATTTTTATACATTTTCACTAGTATTTGGTGTTGTTTGGCAGAAAATCACATTTTTACTATTTTTTTTTGCATGTTCTAGTTTTTATCTTTTATATTCCCCATTATCCATGCATTAAGATTTGTAATCACATTTTGGAAGGTTTTAGTAAATTTCTTTAAAAGTAACAGTTTGTTGTCTAGTTCTGAGTTCTTAGCAATGAACGAGGTTGTAGCTCTTGTTTCCATCATGGGATTTCTATGGATATTTGGATTCCAAGACTACATACCCTAATGTGTAACATATTGCAAGCAAGGGCCCAGAAATTTTGTGCAAGCATTTGTTTGACAAAGCCCTAGGTATGCTAGGCAATGCCCGGCTAGAAGCAAGTAGCAAAGAATTTGTTCTCATGAGCAATGGGAGTAAGATCAAGACTTTCCCTTTGGAGAGGATGAAGGGGAGTATGTAAAGGTTCTATGTAAAAGAGGATAAGTTTCTGTGAGTTTTGGAAGGCATTCAAAATAAGAGGACAACAGGTAGTCCTTCAAACCCTCCTAAATCCTCATTTTTACAAAAATCTGTTGTACGGCATTTTTGGAGCCCAAGACCCTAATAATATTGTAGAAGGTGTCTAGGGAGAAAATTTCCTTATTACTAGAGATTTTGAATCCTTAAGGGTAAGAGGTTATAAGCTCTAAAAATTTGGGTGGAGGCCTAATTTGGGGATCTTTTAGTAGCCTTTTTGTGAAGAAATCTTGAAATCTTGTTTTTATCCATTCAAGCATAGTAAAAATGTTCCAATAACACCTAGACATCATGGAATCCTTGGTTGGATTGGGGAGTGTTTTGGTACCCTAGTAGACCTATAAAACCTTTGGAGGGATGGTATTCCTAGAAGAGTAAAGGAATGACACTGCAAGTTTGGATCAGTTAGCCTAGTGAGGAGGTTGGGCAAGGTTAGGGGATGTTCTAAGTAGAAAGAGATCCTATAGACCACATAGGTGTAGATAAAACACCAAGATCCTATTGTTGGATGAGAAGCATATACTAGCTAGTCTATCCTAGCCTACCCCATCAGATTGCTATCAGAGCCTGTAAAGGTGTGGGACAAAGCAAGTGCAAAGCAAGGTGAATGTTGTCACCTAGTGAATCCAGTGATTCTAACACAATGGTAACCAATGTTGAATTGGTGAAGAAGATTGAAGAACAAGAAATAAAGGTAGAAGAGCAAGAAGATGACAACAGGTCTTTGAGAGAACGATTGGTACAGCTTGAATAGTTGTTGTGCAAGGTCTAAGACACAGCTGATAAAGTCAAGGAAAAGATAGAGTAGAAAGAAGAGAAAGAGCCCAAAGAGAAAGACATTGAGTTGGAAGAAGAAACTCCAATACCAGACCCTATTTTACCAAAAGAGCCTTTCTTGAAGGCAATCAAGGCAATAAACAACAAAGCCTTGGAGGACATTCCTCTATTCAGTGGCAAGATGGATCCTAATCTCATCATGGAATGAATTGAAGGAATGGAGAACCATTTTGAATGTGATGGTGTCTCTGATGCTTAGAAGGTCAAGGTGGCAAATTCAAGGTTTAGAAGTACTACTCTAACCTAGTGGAAATTTGTACAAACAAAGATGGAAAAAGAAGGAAAGGGTCCTATTGCTACCTGGAAGGGAATGGTGGCTAAAATCAAACAAGCCTACATTCTTGAAGACTATGAAATATAGCTACATAAGAGGAGACAAAATCTGAGGCTAAATGAAATGGATGTACATTCTTATACTGAAGAATTCCAGAAGTTATGCTTGAGGTCTAAAGTGGTGGAAGATGAAAGTATCAAGTTGGCAAGATATCTAAATGGACTCAAATGGTCAATTCAAGAAGATATGAGCCTTCTCACTCTAAAACAGTTCACCAATGCTATCAAATGGCCCTAAAGGTGGAAGAGAAAGGAAAAAGAAAGCAGGACCATACTTCCAAGAATAGAGGAAGAGGTAGAGATTCTAGAGGAGGTCAAAGAGGTGGTTCTAGTTGAGGTAGTCAACCAAGAAACCCAAGGGAGAGCAAACTCTTGGTACAAAGTTCTAAAACTAGCACAAGGGGATATTTTGGTAGAGGAAGAGGATCTCAAAGTAATAGAGGGAGAGGAGTAGAAAGAAGTAGCTCCTACTTTGCCACCATGAAATGTTATCAATGTGGGCAACTTAGACACCCAGCCTATAGGTAACCTGATAAGCCATCAATATCAAATAGTGAGAAGTGGGTAGCTTATGCCCAAGAAGATAGTAGCAGCTCATGTACTAATGAAGTCAACAAATAGAATCAGAAATGGGTGAGAGTTTGATGATTAGAAAGGTACTCATAAGGTAGCCCAATCAGAGTGAACCCGAGCAAAGAAGGGCTCATTTTAGAGTCAGATGCAAGATTCAAGGCAAATTTTGCAAGGTTATAGTGGATCAAGATCTATAAATAACATTATATTAGAGGAGGTAGCAAAGAAGCTGAAACTTACAAAGGTTCCCCATGCAAATCCCTACAAGGTGACTTGGTTGAATCAAGAGCAAAGTGTACTTGTTAATTAGCAGACATGGGTTGAGTTTTCTATTGGAGCCTATAAAGAAAAAGTACTTTGTGATGTCTTACCCATGGATGCATGCCATCTTCTATTGGGAAGACCATGGCAATTTGATAGGAAGGTGATCTATGGTGGAGAAGAAAATGCCATCTCTTTCAAGAAAGATGGAAGGACTTTCAAAATTTTGTCCTTAATAGAGAATAAAGGGGAAGCCTCTAAGACACCTAGTGTGTTACTTAGTAGTGGAAAAGAGTTCTTGTAAGCTTTACAAGATGAGGAAACCATAGGATGTGCAATTATGGTGAAACCAAAGGAAGAAGATACAAAGTTGTAGCCAATAGCTCTTGAAGTGTAGCAAATTCTTGATGATTTCACAGATATTATTTCAGATGGTACACCAGTAGTACTACCACCTAAAAGAGCAATCAGCCATCAAATTGATTTTGTACCTGGTGCTTCTTTTCTTAACAAAGCAACTTATAAGCTTACTCCATATTAGAATAAGGAAGTGGCAAGACAAGTACAAGAATTATTGGATCAAGGGCTGATTAAGAAGAGCATTAGTCCATGTGCAGTCCCAATGGTTTTAGCAGCAAAGAAAAGAGGAAAATGGAGGCTTTGTATAGATTCAAGGGCTATTAACTAGGTCACTATAAGGTATAGATTCCCTATTCGAAGAATACAGGACTTGATAGATTTTTTAGGAGGTGCTATATACTTTACTAAGTTGGATTTAACACCAAATTAGAATCAAGGAGGGTGATGAATGGAAGACTGCTTTTAAAATGACAGATGGGTTGAATGAACGGCTTGTAATGCCATTTGGGCTAACAAATGCCCCAAGCACTTTCATGAGATTAATGAATGAGGTCTTGAAGGACTTCACATGTAGATTTGTGGTAGTGTATCTAGATGATATACTCATCTATAGCAAGACAAAAGAGGAGCACCTGGAACATATAAGATTGGTCCTGAAGAGACTCCAAGAAGAGCAACTAGCCATTAATTTGGAAAAGTGTGTATTTATGTAGAAAGAATTGGTTTATTTGGGCTTTTTAGTGTCCAATGGTAATCTAAAAATGGACCCAAGAAAAGTGGAGGCAATCTTGGATTGGTCTACTCCTAGAACAAGGACTGAAGTGAGAAGTTTTCATGTCCTAACGCAATTTTATAGGAAGTGTATGAGGAACTTCAGTGGGATTTGTGAACCAATATTAGACACCATGAAAGGAGGGCTAAAAAAAATGTTCAAATGGACTAAGGCAGCAAAGAAAGCATTTCAAACATTGAAACAAGAGGTAGCTACAAAACCCATTTTAATCTTACCTACTTTTGATAAATTATTCACTTTTGAATGTGATGAAAGTAATATAGTAGTAGGGGGGTTTCTTGAGTCAAGAAGGAAGACCTGTGGCATTCTTTGGTGAGAAACACAATGAGGCAAAGAAGAAATATTTATCTTATGACTTGGAGTTGTATGCATTAGTAAAATCTCTCAAGAAGTGGAGACATTACCTCCTACCAAAAGAATTTGTTATCTTTACAAATAATCAAGCTTTGAGTTATATAAACACTCAAGAGAAGCTTAGTAATAGGAATTTGAAGTGGATGGAGTATCTACAATCTTTTACATTCACAATCAAACATAAGAAAGGGCAGCTCAAGAAGGCAGTAGATGCCTTAAGTAGGAAACTTTTGACTATCCAAGAAGTGCAGCTAAAAAGCATTAGAATAGAAGGTTTTAAAGACTCGTATGAAGAGGACAAAGACTTCTCCCAAGCCTACAAGGTATGCCTAGAGTTTGAGAATCATTTTCATAGTGATTTTCCAGATTATATCCTTCAAAATGGATTTCTATTTAAAGGTAATTAGCTATGCATACCTAAGGGATCCATGAAAGAAAATCTAAATCAAGAAAAGCATAATGGTAGCTTGAGTGAACATTTTGGCATAAACAAGACATTGGAGTTAGTATAGAGATACTACTTTTGGCCTAAGTTAGCAAGGGATGTACGAAGATATGTTGAGCAATGTGGAATATGTCAAAGACCTAAAGAAAGTTCAAGCAATGCAGGACTCTATTAACCCTTGCCAATTCCAAATAGGCCTTGGGAATGTGTAAGTATGGACTTTGTGGTTGGACTTCCCAAAACCAAATCAAGTATGGATAGCATTTATGTTTTAGTAGACAAGTTCTCTAAAATGAGTCATTTTATTCCATGTAAGACTACTCATGATGCAAGTTATGTAGCACATCTCTTCTTCAAGGAGATAGTTGAGATTCATGGACTCCCTTTGAGTATTGTGTCTGCTAGGGATAGCAAGTTCATGGGTCATTTTTGGAAAACATTATGGAAAAGGCTAGGAACTAATCTTTCTTTTAGTTCAGCATACCATCCTCAAACTGAGCTCATCAACAGGGTGCTTGGTAACTTGCTAAGGTGCTTAACAAAGGAATATGGATAGACTTGGGATCTTTTTATATCTCAGGTTGAATATGCTTATAATGATAGTGTCAACAGAACCATGAGAAGGAGTCCTTTTGAGATAGTGTATGAAAGATACCCTAGAGGAGTGAATGAGTTTAGCAATTTAGGTTCTATGGAGCTAAAAAGTTGACAAGCTGAAGATTTTACCCAAACTATCAAAGAGGTTCAAGAACAAGTGAAGAAAACTATGTTGGAGTCTACTCAAAGACTCAAAGACAAAATGGATGAGAAGAGGAAAGAAGTACAATTTTAGATTGGAGACTATGTTATGGTCCACCTTAACAAAGCCAGAATGTAGCAAGGTATGCCCACTAAGCTCCAAATGCGAAGAAATCAGTCAGCAAAGTGCAGCTCCACCAAGGGTCCTACAAGACCTTGACACTAATGCTATGCCCAAGAAATAGCTAGCGAAAGCAAAGAAAGTATTGGAATCTAGGGTGAAGAAAACTACATGACATCAAGTGTATATGGAACACCTGATCAAATAGAAGGATCAACCTAAATCTGAAGCTACTTGGGTTGAGGAAGGACATTTCAAGAAGTTTGGCATTGATCCAACTCTTCCTAACCCCAAAGTTCCTTAGTTTGTGTTGAGGGGGGTAGTATGGTGCAGAACCACCCTTTTAAGGCTCCTACCATATCAGATTTTGGTGTGATGAACTTCTTCTAAGAAGTATGTAGATAGAATAAGAGTTTCTAACTCATTTGGTGTGTTTTGTTCTAGTTTAGGCTCTTGGTCTAGGTGATTGGCAATGTATTATCATGTTGTGATGTTTTTCTTTCTAGGTGCATAGGGTGTCCCTAAAATGTTGGAATGGTGTATTGGGGGAAGTTTGAAGCCCAAGAATGCCTTGGGGAGACCCAAAAATGGTCTTGGTGAAGGAATTGCAAAAAGAGCAAAAGAAAGAAATAAAAATTGCTAAGTTGTTGGTCACTTGTGTAAAAGTACTGAGCAAATTTTGTTAGAAAGCAAGTTAACTTGTTTAAGTTGCTAAAAACACCCTAACTCAACCCATACACCATGGGATAGCCTATTTAAGGTGGGAAAAATCCAAACCAAGGGTTGGAAGTCATTGTTTTGTATAGCATTGTACTGCTACAACAAACTGTGACCAATTTTTATACAATTTTACAAGTTTTTGGTGTTGTTTGGCAAAAAATCACATTTTTACTATCATTTTTTGCATGTTCTAGTTTGTATCTTGTATATTCTCCATTATCCATGCATTATATTATATCTATAATCATGTTTTGGAAGGTTTTACTAAATTTCTTTAAAAGTAACAATTTGTTGTCCAATTTTGAGTTCTTAGCAATGAATAGGTTGTAGCTCTTGTTTCCACTGTGGGATTTCCATGGTCATTTGGATTCCAAGACTACAGACCCTAATGTGTAACATATTGCAAGAAAGGGCCCAAAAAATGTCTGCAAGCATTTGTTTAACAAAGCCCTAGGTGAGCTAGGCAATGCCCGGCTAGGAGCAAGCAGAAAAGAATTTGTTCTCACGAGCAATGAGAGTAAGATCAAGACTTTCCCTTTGGAGAGGATGAAGGGGAGTATGTAAAGGTGATATTTACAAGAAGAGAAGTTTGTGTGAGTTTTGGAAGGCATTCAAAACAAGAGGATAACAGACAATCCTTCAAACCCTTTTAAATCCTCATTTTAACAAAATCTGTTGTACGGCCTTTTTGGAGCCCAAGACCCTAATAATCTCATAGAAGGTTTCTAGGGGAGAAAATATCCTTATTACCAGAGATTTTGAATCCTTAAGGGTAAAAAGTTATAAGCCCTACAAATTTGGGTGGAGGCCTAATTTGGGGCTCTTTTAGTAGCCTTTTTGTGAAGAAATCTTGAAATTAGGTACAAACCCATTGTTGTTATCCATTCAAGCATAGTAAAAATGTTTCAATAACACCTTAAGACATCATGGAAACCTTGTTTGGACTAGGGAGTGATGTGGTACCCTAGTAGACCTTTAAAACCTTTAGAGGGATAGTGTTCGTAGAAGAGTAAGGGAATGAGGCTACAAGTTTAAATCAATTAACTTGGTGAGGAGGTTGGGCAAGGTTAGGGGATGTTCTAAGTAGCAAGAGATCCTATACACCACATAGGTGTAGAGAAAACACCAAGATCCTATTGTTGAATGAGAAGCATAGGCTAGCTAGTCTATCCTAGCCTACCCCATCAGACACATGTACTCAAAGATTCTACTTGAAATCTCGATCGTTGACTAAAAGAAAAATCAATGGCCCAAGATGAATTTTGAGCCAATTTGGGGAACATTTTCCCATGTGCCTAGATTCATCCGAAATCATGACACGTGTCTGGTCATTGCAAAGCTCAATTAAGTGTTAGGACTCAGTTAATATTGTGTGTCTGATCATTACAAAGCTCAATTAAGTGTCAGGACTCAATTAATATTATTAATAATTATATTTATAAAAAATTATCAATGTATGTTAATAATTTATAGATAATTAAACTATATTACATTTTAATTTTGAAACTAAATAATAAATATGAATAAAAATATAGCATTTGTAATTATATTTTTAAATTTTAATTATTTTATTTGAATTAAACTATTATCATTATAATTTATTATTAGTACTTGTCAGTAGGCTTAGGGCTATGTACTATTGTGATACATTTTGGATTTTAGACTTTAACTAGTGATTAAATTTGCTTCATGTTTTTATGAGTAAGAATAAATCATTGTAATTTCTTTTATCAAACTAATATATTACATAGCATAGATGCAAAAAAATTAACTTTAAAATTTTTATAAAATATTTTTCTAAGTTATGTTTAGATGAATTCATTAATTTCATTTAGCACATTAGCTCTTATATTGACCGGATATAAGAGCTAAATATTTTATTTTCAATGTGATTAATTAACGTTAATATTTTTATTTTGTAATGTAAGTGCATTGGTTTATATTTTATATTTTAATAATGTATTTTTTTATAAATTATAATATAATATTACTTATATTATATAATCATTTAAGCTTTTTTATTATTATAAAAATATTATTATTTTTATATTATAATTATTTATTATATAATAGAACATATAATATAATTATTTATAATATAATATAATATAATATAATTATAACCATGTGATATATATGTAATAGAACATATATATCAATGATTATATTTATGAATAAAATTTAAATTTAAATTAACATCATTACAAAAAAAAATAATTATATAATATTTTTATTAATTAAAATATTTTATATATTATAATAAATTTATTAAATTTAAATTAGATTTATATAAAAACTAAAGGCAAGTACTAAGCCACTATGTGGCACTTGTTTCATATCTTGCACCAATTTTATTTTATAAAGTTTAATATATTTTCATTGAATTTTTCATATCATCTTTAGAATAAAAAGTTTATGATAGAAAAGAAAATAATTTCTATAATACAAAAGAAAATTCTTTATTTATATTATATAATAATTATTATAAACTATATATATAATATTATATATAAATAATTAAATTAACCTGAAATCAGGACACATGTACTCAAAGATTCTACCTGAAATTCAACCGTTGACTAAAAGAAAGATTGATGGCTCGAGATGAATTTCGGGATGATTTGGGGAATCTTTTCCCATGTGCCTAGATTCATCTGGAATTGTAACATGTGTCTAATCATTACAAAGCTTAATTAAGTGTCAAGACTCAATTAATATTATTATTAATTATGTTTAGTCTTTTTTTATAAATTATTACTTAATCCTAACTTGGCAATGCCACGATTGTTAAGTTATGGCAATGACCCAGGATGAATTTGATGTAAATTTTGGGTATGCCATCGTTGCTATCAAGAAAGATCCAGAATTGTGACATTTGTTCGCTGCTATCAAGAAACATCTAGAATCATGACACGTGTCCACTGCTATCAAGAAACATCCAGAATTGTGACACATTTCAAGGACACATGTCACAATTCTAGATGTTTCTTGACAACAGCGATGGTGGACCCAAAATTTACTCGAAAATCATATCAATAATTAAGTTTGATTTTTTTTATTTTTTAAATTTAAAATGAACATTAAACAACTTTCAAAATTCAAATGTATATTAATGAAATAAATTTTTACTTTTTATTATTATATTTATGTACAGAGCTACATTATTGAGTCTATATGTCATTTAAATGTACATTGTACATACTATTAGCAAAGTACCTAAAACCATTAATTACTTAATACTTTCATTTTAACTTTTAACTATTAACCTTCTATTTTTTAAAGTATGAAGTTGAAAGTTCTGTAAGTCAAGAGTCTGATACGATAGGGTTTTCAAATTTCAACTTTTCAAAGACTGATAGAATTCCATTTTGTGCTCTAAAGACTAAATTCTAAAAGTGTGAAACTTGAGTATTAGAGGACAACACCAATTATCGAATCTCGATTCTGGGTATTTAATTTTTTTATTAAAAAAATTCATTTCAATTTGCAGCAATAGAAAGTTTGATTTTAATTGTCTTAGGTTTACACTTTACAATTTTTTTTAATAGGGCTTGAAGAAGAATATTGTGTAATAACCAGTAGCAAGCATGGGCAAAACAAATTCAAAAACCTCCCCTATGAGTGCAAGCATAAAGGAAAATCAAAAGAAAGACATTAAAAAATTTAGGCAAGTGCTACAAACCTCATGTTTCACTGATGAATGTCATGATATTTTTTATCATGTTATCCATGGAGATTTTGGAATCATGGGAATCAGACATTCATTGTTTAATAAGTGAAAAGATCCACAGAAGGGGAGAAATTATTACAAATATAACAACAGTATTCGTGCACATACAAATAAACTAGCTGCTTTGGTTACTAGACTAGCAAACTTTGTTGTACCCCAAGTATTCTCTTGCCTTGAAATTGTAATGCTATGCACTTAGAATTATGATGAAAATAGAAAGGAAATTGTAAACCAAAACACTCAGGAGGAAATTTTATCCATAACTAAGAGTGATTTTTTCACTCTATTAGACCTAGGGCTAGAGTTTAAACTATAATCTTTAACGAGCACATTGACTTGGATAAACTAGCACAGGCTTATGAAAAACTGGAAAAAGTTTTTCAAGATTCATATCTTAAGGGTTTAATAAACTCAAGGTCCTCTACTAGTGTTACAATAGACATAGGCCATAAGCCTACTTATTAGTATGATATTTTTGTGCCATGGGTTCTAAATATTATTTCTTTGTTATCATTTTTTTTGGGATTGGAGAGTAACAAGGAAGTTGGGGCCAGTGTTCTTGAAATGATCTATAATATCCATTGTCAAGGCCAGTCATTTGAGAAGGTAGATGTAAGATATAATTTTGTTTAGTAAATTGTTGAATCTATGCAACAACAATTACTAATGATTAAACAAAGTACAACTACAGGCAAGATGAAGACATTTAGGTTCACAAATTACTTGTGCTACTTTCTTTTAGCAAAGTATCACCCAATATTTGTGATAGAGAACAATAAGCTTGATATTGAGGTCTATAAGTTTGATGAGAAAACCAAGAAGAAATCAGAGACTCCAAGTCCAGTATATGAGTGGACACATAAGATGAGGATGACTACTAACAATAAAAACTATAACCATTTTGTAGACTTCTTTTTGGCACCTATTTACCAAAAAATTATAGGCAATACAATGCCTAGATTGCCTATGCCTTATAAAGATTGCATTCAACTGGGAAGTAAGATTCAATTGGCTGATTGGTTCTTCATGGTAGAGTACATTGTCTTAAAGTTTTATGGTTCACTGGTTGAACCCTGCAAAATTCCAATGCATGTGACAAAAAGGGATTTTTCACTAGAATATGTACAACAAATGGAGAACACAAATGAACTTTTCACTGGACAACAAAAGAAAACAATATTTCCTTCCTTGCCTTTTGCAATTGGAGGCCTCACATTTGAGAGAAAGGCTTTCAAAGTGGCAAATGAGTTGGTAACTTTTTTTTGGCTTTGATTTTGTTAGTCACTAGAATTATGATCCACTAAACATAATAAAAATAAGACTTATTGCCAATGGGAACTCTACGAGAAAATATCAACATCAGGAGATTTCATTGATAGAAAAGTTTAAAAATAACGATTCTTGGGATGAGGTTAAGAAAGAGATGGAGAAACATGCAACAAAGAATAATATTTCAATGCAAGAATTGTCATCCCAAATTACGACATTGCACATATCAAAGTCACATAAATCAGAGCCTCTGACATACTTAAATTTCAAAAAGAAAGCATCTCAACCTTCTAAGAAGTCTATGCCAAAAGAAATTAAAGAGGCATGCACAGTTGAATTTGGTGTCAAACCAAGATGACTAATTTTTGAAAAATGAGGCAAAATTTGGGTGAACCAATGACATCAGCAGGTTTTGAGGAAATTGAGGAGGATGGACTTTTTAGCACTGATTCAAATAAAGAGCATCCAACTATACTATATGATTTTGGTAGTTCCAGTGACAGTGATGTTGAAAGATAGAAGGAGCTCGAGTCTGATGCTGACATTCAAGGTGTTTAGGATTTCAGGTCAACCGGGGGTAGACATATTGTTAATCTTCAAATGAGTGACTCTACTAAACAAATGTATGGTAAAGGGGCAACTATGATACAAAAAATGGGTTATGCAGGTATAGGGCCCATTGATGCAAGTGGTGAAGGGATTTGGAATCCAATTCCACTACCATACCCACCCAAAAGATGAAGTAAACCAATCATTGGACTCTCTGATGAGATTGAAGATAATTCATCTAGAAAGGGAAAAAAAATATTATACTTTTGTTTGTTAAATCTTTAAATCTAGATTTAGTTGATCCCACTAGCATTGGCACTGGGATGGATGAACCTTGTGCAAAAAAGAAAAAAGTTATGACAATTACACCACAAGAAATGTCAATGGTTACTTCACCAATGTATGCACTAGTAGCTTATGTACAAAACCCTAAAAATAGTCCTAAAATGCCAAAATTTGGAATGGACCATCTTCAGTATGTTGGCAATCCTCAAAATACAATTGTAGGTTGAGTAAGTTTAACTAGAGTTGGAGGAGCATACAACAATACAAATGATAATTCACCTTTCAAACACTCAATTGTGTTAGCAAAACCAAATTTTAGTTTGAATGAATTTGCATCAAAGTTTGAACAAACAAGTGAAAGAAATAGGCAAATTATGAAGACTTTGAAAAGTGATGTAGTTGTTGAATGTCAAGGATCTACTAATAGAATATTTCCAACATATGATCCAAACAATGAAATGATGAACTTCATGGCTGCTATGCCCCTGAGTAGGGATAATAATCCACTAATAAATGTAATAAATTGTAATGATGTATAAGTTACCAGTCTTCAAATGGATTTGTCAAAAGTGAAAAATATTGACAAAATTAATATATCAAAAGAGAGAAACAAAATGGTCTACTCTATACTTCTAAAAGTAGAGAGGGAAAACAAAAGGCTTACAAAGAAAATAGAAAAGTTACAAGTAGACCTTGATAATGTGAAGGCGAAGGAGAAAGCAGCAGACAATAGGTTGAAAGAATTGTAAAATAGGATAAAGAATTTTTCTCCTACATAGGCAATTGTCTAGCAAGAAAAGATGAATGAACAAGTGAAGAATTTGAATAAAGAATTGGATGAGTGCCAAAAAAAAATTCAGCATGAAAAAGCCTCTACTGCATAGTTGTTCAAGTTTGTAGAGAGTAATGCATAGGTCAATAATAAATTGAAAACTGACCTAGACTTTATTGTCAAGGAAAGCAATAATTTGAAGATTGAATTGGATAATGAAAAGAAAAAAAGAGGAGTCTAAGGCAAGGATAATTTATAATTTGTAGAAGGAACTGGGGAATGAGAAGAAAAAAGAGAAGTCTAGTGCAAACACAATCCACAATTCGAACAAGCAATTGGAGAATATGAAAAAAAAAGGAGTCAACTACAAAAATAATCATTGATTTGAAGAAGGAATTGGAGAATGTGAAGAAAATGGAGTCTAGTGCTACTGCAAGTAGTAACACTATCCACCATATGAGGAGGGAATTGGAGAATGCAAAGAAAAAAGAGGAGTTGGCTACAAAGAAAATCCTAGATTTGAAGAAGGAATTGGAGAAATTAAGAAAGAGGAGTCTACTCAAACACTCCCTGATTTGAAGAAGGAATTGGACAATGCAAAGAAAAAGGAGGAGTTCACTACAAAGATAATCCATGATTTGAAAAGGGAACTCAAGGATGAGAAGAAAAAAGAGGTAACTACTGCAAGTACAATCCAAGATTTGAAGAAGAAATTGGAGTCTAAGAGTAAGAGAGCAACTAATTAGTAAAGGAAACTAGAGGAAATATAGAAAAAGAGTGAAAAAGAAATGTCTAAAATGAAGAAAAACATGGAGAATGTAATTGCACAAAATAGAACAACATCTTCCAAATACCATCATGCAAATGATACTATGATAAACATGGTTAAGCTTATCAAACAAGGAAATTGGGACAAAATAATGAAGAACAGTGATAGTTTGTTTGAATGGTTTGATTTAAATAGCAATCTCAGACTTCTCTTTGAAAATGTAAAAAAAGATGTTCAGGCTAAAAGAGGAATCTTCAACAATTCCTTAAAAAATCATGCTAAACAAATTTTGAATAAAGTACAGAGATTTGGTGATAGGGATTTGGTAAACCATGGAATAAATGACTACATGGATGCCTTTGTAAGACAAATAATGAAGAACAGTGATAGTTGGTTTGAATGGCTTGATTTAAATAACGATCTCAGACTTCTCTTTGAAAATGTAAAAAAAGATGTTCAGGCTAAAAGAGGAATCTTCAAAAATTCCTTAAAAAATCATGCTAAACAAATTTTGAATAAAGTACAGAGATTTGGTGATAGGGATTTGGTAAACCATGGAATAAACAACCACATGGATGCCTTTGTAATGTCCTTTTCTATCTATCACAATTGTGAACAAGTAATGGAAATAGATGAAGCTCTCAAAATTTGCTTCCAAAGACTTGATGAAGATGAATCACAACATACTGAACTTGTTAAATGTTGGATTACCAAATCCAACTAACTCAAAGGGTAGATTCATTGGAAAAGAAGATTACATGAAAAAGATGTACAACACCATGAACTCTAATTTAGGCAACTTGCCTGAGAAAACCACTCCAAAAGGAATTGCAAGTTTCATCAAAGAACTATCAACAATGAATGCAATTATAGATAAATTCTTTGATTCACGTAAAACTATCTCTATGAAGTATTCATTGTTGATGAGGTTACAACTATTTAGCTACAACCTCAAAGAAATGGAGCTTCCAAATGATGCAGAATGGAGTGCCCTAAAGAACTATATTGGAGCTGGGTCATCTTCTCAAACTGTTATTGTTGCTATCAATGGCAGTCATAACTGATAGCACTAAGAAGTAACAACTTAGTAAGTGATAGCTGGAGAAAGTCACTAATCGAGCTAGAGAAAATCCATGAAAGTACGGGTCAATCTAACTGTAATCATGTTTAATAAAGAAAGAATGGATATTGGTACGAGCAATAAAATGTTTCTTGGTTTTCGTAATCTCAAGGGATTTTCTTCATCTTTTCGACACATTTTGAGGATCATTATCATTTTCACTCGCTATTGTATCAGAGAGGTGAATGATCATGAACCCAATAATAGAAACAGAGCCAAAATCTTGGCTGGAAAAAATTTGCAGAGATTGGGGCTCATGAGAATTGTTGAAGAAAATACGGACATCATGACTGGAGAACGGAGTAGAAAGGAGCCAGTGGGTGAAGTGGAGAAGTTGAAGAATATGGGAAAAGTCTGGAAAAAACTAGAAAAGGGCGGAGTTGCGATTTTTTTCGAGAAACTCCATGGTTTTGACCCTGACGTCACCAACAGCATGGTGAACTCGTGGAACAACTGCAAGATCAAGGTGAACGAGGTTTCTTTCCAAATCACAGAGGAGGTGGTTGCGGAGGTCACTGGTATCCCTATGAAGGGTTTCAAATTCTACAGGGACAAGAAACTTTCATCCAATGCAGTCAAGGAGTTCATGAAAAATTTTGCAGAGATGAACAAGCTGGAAAAGAAAGAGTCTTTCTATGTGACGGAGACTATAAAGAAGTTATGGAGGTATGTTTTATATGCCCTCATTGATTATGTTACCCTAGACCCTAGGTTTGATCAGGTCAGAACTCACCATTTTGTGATTTTAAATCATTTTCACCATAAGAAAAGAATTTCCATTCCCTTTTACCTTCTCACTTCTATGAACAAGGAAATCTCTAGTTTCAAGAAGAAAGCCACTGTTAACCCTACCTTGCATGAGGGATTATTGCTCCTCATCCATGAGCATTTCGAAGCTCAATCTATATGCAAGAACCCTCCTCATGTGGAGGATGTTGACGAAGGAAGCTCCAGCTTTTCTTCTGACTCTGATGACATTGAGAGCATTAGCTTAGAGGAGGAGAATGTTTCTTTAGGAAAGAAGAAAAAAGGTCAAGCCAAGAAACTGTCCACTACTACAACTCCTAGCAAGAAAAGCCCTAGGGATCACGGCCAAGCTCAAGCAAAAGAGGGTTATGCTGAGGAGGAGGAGGAAATGGATACGGAAGATTCTGACAAAGTGTCAGAGGAGGAGGTGGAAGAGGAGAAACCTGGGAAAAAATGGAAGAGGGAGGTTGTGAGAATTGAGGAGACTAGAAATCAGAGGACGGATGCTATTCCTCTTCCCCTCTCCCCTGTCCAATCTCAGCCTCCTTCAGAGGAAAAAGAAAATGTCATCACTGGTGAGAATGAGGGGGAAGTGTAGGTCAAAAATAGGATAAAGGCCTAGAAAAATTTCAATGTGAGGACTGCTACTATGGGGATTTTTAGGGAAGCTATGAACCCTCAAATCCTAGTGGACAACCTAGAGCAACCTAGGTTCAATGAGCTCATAGACCCGGCTATCCTGGCCATCTCGGACAATGCAAGGGAGACTGGAATGAACCTTTTGAATAATGCCCGCAGTAGTATGATTGACAACTTCAGATCAATCAAATGGCTCTTCCATGAGTTGGAGGAAGTTAGAGAAAGGGTATCCCAGATGGAAAGTATTAAGAATAAGATAGGTAATGACAGCTAGGAGGACCAGGAAAATAGAGAAAGCTTAAATGAAAGGAGATTAAGAAATCTTGAAAACTACAACCACAACCTAGCAAGTCAGATGATTTCTCTCCTGAGTTCAATGAATGACAACATCCAATCCCTTGTTGGTAAACTTAAGAACAGGGGCTTACTGGTGGAGGAGGGAGGATAGAACAGGGATAAGGCCAAGTCGGATGATGACAAGGCCACAATTAGTACTCTCACTAGTATGGATCAGGGCATGGAGAAGGTCCAGGATCAAATGGAAAAGGAGTAGCAAAAGATAATCGAGGTAGCTCAGACTATGCAGGAAATGGAGAAGATAACTGAAGACTAGTTTTCTTGTCTTTTGTCTTTTTGTCTTCCTGGCTTTTGGATTTTCGATAGGCTTTCTGTAGTTTGTTTTAGTTTGTTTGTTTTCTGGCCTTTCTGTGGGCCTTTGTTTTGGGCTGGGCCTTCAGGCCTTTTTTTTAATCAGCTATTGGACCTCTATTTTGGCTGGGCTTCTTTGGCTTATTATTAGCCTTGTTTTTGTAAAACTTATGGGTTTCAGGATCCCTTAAAACTTGTTTTTCTTATCAAAAAATTAGTAAGTGATAGCAGTATAATCATTTTGTTACTTGTTGCTCTTTAATTTCAAATTTTGGATTTAATTTTAACTTTTTTTAATGTTAATTGTTTTAGGAATCAAGAGCCAGCATATCAAGATAGTTGGACAGCCAGGCATTGGCATACTATTGCTACATAGACTAGATAGAAAAAATTTCCCCTGCTCCTACTTGAAATTTTTTTACAATTAGTAATTTGGCAAATTGGCAATGTGATTGTACACACATAATGTATTACATAGTAATAATCTAATTATATATACAATTACAAACTAACCTATAGCTATTGTTGGTCCCTTGTATCTATAAAAGGGAATTGAGGGTCATTTCAATTTGACATTGAGTCATTTTCAAAGGGTTGTAATTGTTTGTAATTGTTAAATGTATTACGTTACAAGTTGATTTATAATTATAAATTATAATACAATTTATTTTAAATAGAGCTTATTCTGTTAAATGCATTATGTTACAATTTCTTAAAGAAACAAGAATCAATGAAAATCTAAAAGTAAAAATGTCTAAAAACTAGAATGAATGAAAATCTCAAGTTCAACATGTACTATTGTATTAAAACTAGAATCAATAAAAATCCCAACATGTTTAAAAAATAAAATCAATGAAAATCTCAACATGTGTAGACTCTAAAAGTAATAACTAGTTTCAATGAACATCTCAACATGTAAGATTGTAACATCAACACGTTCAAAAAAAAAATTAAGCATCTATAAAAGGATAGTGAATGAAGGCTATAAATTAACTTCTACAAACATAATTAATTAGTAGATAGAGTCTTAGATTAGAGCTACTATCCTACTACTTGACTCACGCAAAAGTTAGAGCTTGAAGTTGAGAAGCTACTATAGTTACCATTCTGCCTGGACTAACTCAACAACACTATCATAAAAATCCTTCGCATTTATTGCATATAAAATTTCGTTGTTCATTGTGTTTTCTGTAGATTCATTGTTAGCATCAATATGCAGGCAAAACATCATCTTCATTGCTTCCAATATCAAGACATGAACCACTGCCACCGCCACTGTCACTTGGGTTTGAAATGTTGGCAATCCCTCTTCTTTGACATTGGTTTCTCCAAATGCTGAGAGCCCTATCACAAGGGAAACTATCTACCTCATACCTAAAATTATAGAGCCTCAAACAATTATCCAAATTTTTGTCTAATTTTTTTCTAATCTTTGACTTCAGGAAGCCCAAAGTATTGAAAACTCTCTCATCCTCCACTGAACCCAATATCATTGTCAAACATAAATTGGTAAGCTTGAAATATTTTGGTATTGACTCTCTCAACTGATTACTCTCACCAAGGTTTTTTCAAATCTTTGTTACCACTCGCTCTTCATTTGAGTTCTCCATAAGATCATTTTATTCTCTCATTATGTTTGCAAAAGAATATGATTGATCTCTCAGTCAAGATTCATCTAAATTTCCATTTATAGTTACTCCATTGATTACTTTAGGTTTGCAAAAATTTTGAATCAAAGTCGTCATCATTCTTCAAAAATTAGTCAGACAGTTTAGAGACCAATATTGTGGAAAAACAATTGACATTGCTTCAAGCAGTTCTTCTAGAGGGAATCTGAATCTAATTTCTGACGAAAGATTGCAGCAAACTCATTTGACAAAGTCAAGCACAAAGTCTTTGATATTCTTGAAGTCTATACTTGAAACACATGAAAGTACCTTCTCTGATTATGATTCAAGTTTGCTTCCTACTACATTGAGGTTGGAGTCAGGGTTGATGTAGGCATAGTGCTACACTGGTATGTCAACTCCACATAACCTAGCATAAACCTTTTCATCTACACCAATATGTAAAAAGTTCCCATAATTGTTCAAATCTATGATTTCTATCCACTTTATAAACTTTGATTCATCTAACGGTAGTAATTGATATAGAGTATCCAGGCTATTACATGTCATTTTAAGTAGCTAATTATATTCTGCAATGTACATAGCTCTTTGTTGAACCTTTTTTATAATATTTCTCATGTCCTATAGCATGGGGAGAATAGCTACTAAAGTTAAGAGTATCTTAACATTAGTTAGACTTGAATATAGCCGATGGAATCTATCTCACACAGAGTGGATTAGTCCAAGTAATGACAGACACTCAAAGATTACTTGATGCACTAGTCCACCCAAAGAGATCCATCTAGTATCATTGTGTTTAAGAAGCTTCCTCCCATTAGTAAGTCCTTGAGAAAATTGTTGAAATTCTCAGACTCATTTTGGACTTCAACAAAAGTATTGGTAAATCTCTTTGATTAGAGATTCCACTTTACTTACACAACCAAAATCGCTGACAATTCCAAAAGCCAAATTCATTCAATGGGCCATACAATGAATGTGAATAGTGTAGGGTGTCAAATCATTCTTGATATTTTTGCAAAGACCATATTTATGACCTTGCATAACCGAAGCTCCATCCTCTCCAACACAAACTTTTTGGCAATCTCCATGTTATCTAAACCTCCACATTCAATTAGAGTAGTCTTTAATAATTCATATAAATTTTTAGTTGCTGCACTATAATTCAATTTAGCAATAGATAATAGAAAGGGTTGATGACAAAGATCATTTACAATATAAGCATGCATGCACACCCAAGAAGTATTATCAATTGTTGTAACTTCATCTAGAGATAATGCAATGAAATTTGAGTGTTTTATTTTTTCCTTCGTATCTTCTTTTTCAACCTGTGCAAGACATCTAGCCCATTCCCACCCATTGTTTATTGACCAGTGACTATTTAGATAGTTTCAAGCTTTGAAAAAGTACAATAAGGTAGTAATTAAAGGGTAGTCCATCATAGGATGTCCTCTACTCAAAATATAAAAGACCACACTTAATTGAACTACTTTTTCTATATTTTGCACTTCCATTGCTTTCTCAATGAAATCTTCAATGGAACCTTTTACTGCAGAATGATTCTCCCATAATTGCTTGTGTAACTTGTATATTTTGGCATTCCTAATATGCAAATAGTTGTCCTTTATTTTCCAAGTTAGCATGGATTTTTCAACTCCATCTATAGTTTCCTTTTTGTAAACTTTACCGACATGCTTTTCTATAGTATCAAGTTTAAGCTACAACCTCTTCTTCTTCTTTGTTATCTTTGTGCAAATCTTACATTTGCATTCTACAGGAGGCTCACCATCAATTGGATTGGCCACTAGTTCAATGAACTAGTACTTTTCCACCCAATCTAACTGAGAATTCCTTTTGGACAGATCCCAACGAGATTGATCTTTCTTTTATTCCAATTTTATTTCCCTCTTTTGTGCATGAACATGATTGATGGAATCACTTTTGGTTTCCTCACCTGACTGGTCCAAGTCTGATTCAAACTCTATAATCTCAACTTGTGACTCCCTACTCAGGGGAAGTGCCTCCAAATTGTGTTCAAGTTTGTCCTCAACCTATATATCAAGTTCACTAACTTGAACTTCTTCAATATAGTCTAAGTCTCCAACTTGTGATGAATCTCTTTTTTCAATAAGCACTAGAGATCTAACTTGTGAATCTTGGAGGTTGCCAACATTTCCACCACCAAAATATGCCACTATGGTTCTACATTTTGGTAATGGTGGTCTCTGTTCACTTTCAGGAATCCTACTAGAACCCTTATTACCCCTCTTGTTTGACATTGCAAGCCGATAAAGGTTGCAAAAAATAAATCAACTTTGTTCTTGAACAAAAGATTTAAATAGTGACGACTCAAAGACTATGAACAGTGATAGTAGACTACTTAGACTACATATAATAACAATAATATGATTCATTCTCCAAAAAAGGGTACTACTACTATGGTACTACCTAATATAATTTACAAATCTATAGGCTATCTTAGCATGTGAGATGTCTAGTCACCAATGGACACTTTACAGTAAAACTAAAAAAAAACCAATACCACTGTTAACATAAAAAAATATTTAAAAATAACTTGTCTTTTACAAAAACTAGGGTCTACGAGTCAATGGGCAATGTACTCAACACTCTGAAACTTTAGCAGCAATAAGAAATGTCAGTCTCCAGACCAGAAAAGAGTGAATTGTGTAGAATAATAATATCTCATAGTCCAGTCTAGGTTGGTGAATTACACAAGATTAACAAGTGGGAATGCCAAATGCAGTACAAAACACAACTTCCTATGCAAGCCCATTGTAAGAAATAGTTGGCTAAATGGGGCTGGTGGTCAACACACATCAAAAAAATGGTAGGTGATGCCCAACCCAAGGGAAAATTATTTGGTTGTAGTAATGGTGAAAGAATGTGGGCCAATAAGAAAAACATGCAAAGGATGGTGAAATGTTTAAAATAAATGTATCCAAAATGTATATTGCATTGGTGATTGGACCGATATTTTTGACCAATCATGTGATAACTAATGGGTGACTACCATAGGCGTTGGACCCAAATCTGATAAATATCCAGTAACGTGGT
Source organism: Cupressus sempervirens (assembly GCA_028749045.1). Taxonomy (NCBI): domain Eukaryota; kingdom Viridiplantae; phylum Streptophyta; class Pinopsida; order Cupressales; family Cupressaceae; genus Cupressus; species Cupressus sempervirens. The sequence continues at coordinate 535,240,954 of CM053787.1, read as the reverse complement.
TGACCTATGTTGCATGCGCTATTTGCCAAATGACAATCCACCCATGAGACAGGATCGCCAAATGGTGAAGATTCACCACTAAAGTAATCTCTATTTTCCAATCATTAACATGCATAATGTTTGATTCATCTTAGTAGAATCATCAATTTTTGACAATTTGTGTCTAGTCACCATAGGTGTTTCAATTAGTCTTGAGTCTTCCATACCAAAATTCTTCAAAGTTTCTTTGATTTATTTAGATTGAGTAATTAAAATAACTTTATTCATCTGATAAACTTGCAATCCAAAAAAGAATTTAATCTCTCCAAACATTGACATTTCAAACTCCTTTTTCATTTGATCAATAAATGACTTGCTCAAAGAATCATTTCCACCAAATATGATATCATCAACAAAAGTTTCAGCTAGCAATATCTTATTTTTAGATTTATTTTTTAAATACAAATTGATATTGTCATTAGTTCTTGCAAAACTAATTTTCACCAAATAATTGTATAAGCATTCATACCATGCTCTATGGGCTTACTTTAAACCATATAAAGCTTTGTGTAGATTACATACCATATTCTTTTTTTTGGACCAAAAAATCTTCAGGTGGTTCAATGTAGACTTCTTCCTCAAGAATTCCATTCAAAAATTCAGATTTTACATCCATTTGGTACACTTTGAATCCTTTGTAAGCAACGTATGCAAGAAAAGTTCTCACTCCTTCCAACCTTGCAATTGGGGGAAAAGTTTCACCATAGTCAAATTCTTCCTCTTGTGCATATCCCTTACAAACTAGTCTTGTCTTGTTCCTTGTGACCACCTTTCTCATTCAACTTATTTTTTAGCACCCACTTAGTTCGAATCATATTCGCATTCTTTGGTGTGGGAACCAATATCCAAGTCTTGTTCTTCTCAATTTTCTCAATTTCTTCATTCATTGCCTTGATCCAATCTTCATTCTCCAAAGCATCTTTGAAAGATGTAGGCTAAAACTAACACAATTAGCATGCATCATTCTTTAGTCTTCTTCTTGTCATGACTCAATCTTTATCTTGAATGATTTGATCTAGTCCTTGATGTCTTCTCACATATTTTTCCAATATAGGTTTAGGTCTTCTTGGTTCTTCTTCTTGTTGATCATCGGATTTTACATGTTCAACCTCCTCAATTGTCTTTGGCTGCAACTCAGCTTCCACTATTTTTTGGTCAACAATCATATTTTGTGACTCGACTCCTATAGTCTAATGCTCAACAAAACTCTACTGCATAATCTTGGTAGTGTCTAGTTGTTGATGCTAGGTAACCACCTTTTCTAGTTGTTAATGTAAATAATTAATTATTATTACACTTTACTTAAGTTTACTTAGGTTAAATGCATTATTTTATTATTTATCATATAGACACCTAGAAGTATGCATAGTTAGATGAGTAGTCTTGTTGACAACATAGAAGTTTTCATAATCATCTCAGTTGTCATGTAGAATACATAGTTGTCCACACTCTAATTAAGCACATGGTTTCTACAACATCTCTTTATGAGATACACCTCGGTATTCTTATCCTCTCATCATTGCACTAACTTCTGTGCTCAATGAAGGATAATCTACTCTTGGTGGGCATGTGCTTAGTTGTGAGGCTTATCACCTTGCTAACTCCTAGTCAGTCTAGAGGCCTTTAAATATAGACACTTCTAGTGTGTATGTACATATGATATTCTCATTATTTTTATTTTTATCATACATTATTGGTCCATATTGTGCTAGTGTTTGAGCTTCTTGATCTTGGTGTTATTTTTCCCTAAGGAAAATTCTTACACTAGTTTAGGTAAGGTTCTTGGTTCACCTTCATAGATATTGACAAACTTTCTATAATCTTCAGGTTCTTTCTTGCATTCTTCTTCATTTTTCTCTATAAATTCATCAACTGTAACATTTGCACTTTCCACAATTTTGTTAATGTTAGAATTCAAACATTATAAGCTTTTCTCTTAGTGGAATAACCTTGGAATATGCCTTCATCATGTTTTGCATCAAGTTTACCTTCTCTTGCATCTTTCAATATGTACCACTTGCTTCCAAAAACTTTGAAATAATTTACATTGGTGTAATCCATACCAAAGTTCAAAAGATGTTTTATTTGTACCTTTCTTCACTTGCACTCAATTTAGAGTGTAGACTGTAGTACTCATAGCCTCTCTCCAGTACTTATGTGAAACATCCTTCTCCATCATTAAGATTCTTACACAATCCATAATTGATCTTTTTCTTCTTTTAGCTATACCATTATGTGGTGGAGTTCTTGGTGCACTCATTTGTCTCTTGATTCCTTTGTCATTGCAAAATATGTTGAGCTCATCTAAAATGAATTCACCACCTCTATCTAATCTTAAGCATTTTACGAACTTTCATGTTTCTTTTTCAACTCTAGCCAGATACCACTTAAAACATATGAAATGCATCTTAGTTTTCCTTAAGAAACATCACAATCATCATTCTAGAAAAGTCTTCGACAAAAAAAAAAAAAAATTTGTCACCATAATAGCTTTTCACTTGAATAGGTCAACACAAGTTAGTTTGAACCAACTCCAAAATATCATCAAAAGAATAAGTCTTTCTCTTGAAACTAGACTTTATCATTTTACCCATTTGCCATTGTTTGCACATCATTTTATCAAGTTTTCTTAGACTTGGTAATCCTCTAACTCTTTTCATCTTACTAGTACTTACCAAATTATCAAAGTTCACATGATATAGCCTCTTATGTCATAACCAAACATCTTCATATTGTCCAAATAAGCATCTTTAGATAGGCCTAGATAGAACAAGTTACCTCTTGTTTTCTCTTCACTTACAACTAGTTCACTAGTGGCATCATAGATCTTTTCCTTCTTGTTTTAGGAATCAACTATGTAGCCTAAACTAATCAACTATGCCACACAAATTTATATTTTAAACCATCAACCGAATATGCATTGTCACATTTGATCTTATCATTCAATTTAATTGACCCTTTACCTTTCACATAACATGGTGCATCATTACCAAACTTAACATTGCTTCCATTATAATGTTCTAGTTTATCAAACTTACTTGTATCACCAGTAATATGATGTGAGAAACCACTATAAATTATCCATCTGTCATTCTTACTCACATGTGAGATCAATGTAGTTTTCTCATCTTCATCGAAATTATCTTTCCTACATATACAACTTCTTCATAATGATCATCAAAATTACTATCAGAACCATCCTCTTCAACAATATAACAAAATTTCTTACCCTTGTCCTTGTAGTCTCTTTTATCTCTATTGTCTATATTATCTCTCCTTCCTTTGTACTTGAAGTCTTTCATTTCCTCCTTCTCATCCCTTTCAGGACATCTAGCAACAATATGACCAACTTTGTTACATGGGAAACATATAATAGGAAGTTTATCTTTCTATTTTCTTTTTCCTCTAGGTAGTCTTCTAGCAAATAATGCTTCAAGTTTATCAAGGTCATTATTAGATCCACTGCCACTTTCTACATACCTTATCTTCTTATTTTTCTTAGATCCATCAAGGGTTGGTTGTGCCTTGACTACAGATTCAACACTAGCAAGGGAAATATTATCAAAATTTGATAATTCAAATGCAATAAGTCTACCAATTAGACTATCCAAGGTTAGATCATTACCAGGTGTACACCTTAGTTCTTGAATTGCAGATACTCTAATTGCATAAATGGAAAGTAAATTCCTTAATAATTATCAAAGTCTCATCAATTATGTGTCCTTTAGCTCCTATGATATAATTCACCACTTCTTTAATTTGACCACAATACGATGCAATAGTATCACCTTTCATTCTCATGTCATCAATCTTTCTGCCTTGCATCTCAACACATTCTTGTCTCCTCCATGATTTTTTTCCAACTTGTCCTGCATTTTCTTAGCAATAGTGCATTCCTTCACATTATCAAATGTTGCAGAACTAAGGGCTACTGTAAGCTCAATCATCATCTAGGTGTACTCATGCTTTTCTTTCATTTGTTCAATTGTCATAGGTCTAGGCACCACAATGTATTCATTGTCCAAATAGTATGATGTGGAATCTCCAATACCAGATAAGTGCAATCTCATCAATCCTTTCCATACTAGGAATTCTCCTTGTTTAGCTTAGCTATATCTATCTTGCACATCTTGATCTCTGGCTGGATTCCCTTCAAACTTTCCTTACAAGAACCAAGGCTTTGATACCAATTATTATAATGATTTAAAATAACTGAGGGGGGTGAATCAATTATCCCCAGGTCCAAATGTACCAAATTAACTTTTACTAACTTCAAACAAATTAATCAATCTTAGATGCCCACTCGGTCTATATAGCATATCATCAACAAAATGACTTTTTCATGTAATTAATTAACTCTTTATTTCCTACATATGTCGACTGCTAGTAAATAAACTAGAGTAAAATATAGCATTCATAATAATAACATCCACACGTGAAAATAATGCTCTGACACTAGGATTTAACATGGAAACCCAATTTGGGAAAAACTACAAAGTAACATGCTACCAATTTTTCACTCTTCTGAAGTGAGCTCAGATAAGAACTAATCATGTTAAGGTTATACAACACACTATCAAATGTGACCATGTTAAAGGATAGAATCACCCTATTAGGATTGGGCTTATTAGAGGACTTTTGATTATTCCATTAAAATGTTACCTTGATTAAAGGATTTATAAAATGATGGTTAGGTCAACCTTGATTAAAAGATTTTGATTGATACAATGGTTAGAATGTAATAGTAGATTTGATCTGTAAAGTAAAACTCACTTTGCAAATTTAGATATCCATTTTCTCATTTGTTGGTTCATTGATTAGCCTCCATTATCATCTCCATTACTAATCTACTTGGCATCTCCTCAAACAATCACTCTTCACACTTCTCTTCTGCTAGTATGATCTTCACAACTTCTTCTTAAGATCACTAATAAACAATGAACCAACCTTAGAAGACATCTCTTATGCCTCCTTAAATAGCTAATTTTGATAATGCATTGCTTAAATGTAGTGCATCTGGTATTTGTAGTCTATACCTTGTTTATATTGATTCGAAAGATACTTGATACTCTTATTATTTCGTACTTTGAGATGACCCAAGGGTTGAATTTTATACTATTGATTTCAATATCATAGATGCTATACTACTATGTTGTTTATTTTATCATATTTGCATGTTGATTCCATATTGAGATGACAATGAGCCTATGATGATATCGAATTCTGTTATGTCATGGATTTTATGCTATGGTGATTTACTTCATTCTTGGTTCTTTATGCTTTACGTGAACATGAGTGGTGTAAATGGATTATTTAGGTATAAATTGAATAAATGGTTAAGTTATTCATTTAATGCATTTATTTCTTTGGTTATGATATTATATGCAATTACACTTGATCATGTGATTTAGTGTGCATGATTTGTATCCCTAGCAGTGGCACGTCGAGTTAGTGATTCAGCTAGTCATATTTCACCAATGTCATTCCTATATGGTCAACGTATCTTTTAAATGTTAAACTAAACCTTTTGGTGATTTGTTAAATCTGGACTCATTTGCTTGATGTGATTAGACCAGTGAGTGTGTCTGTGCATTTAGAGTTTTGCTTTGTTGTGAAGTTGTTAAGGCCTTCTATGATTTTGATTTTAGGATTTTTGGGCTTTATTTTAGTGATTTTTAACTTCTAGTAGCTTTTCCATAGGTGAATTCCTATTATAAGGAATAACCTATTTTCATTTGGGTTAATTCAAAGTCTAGCTAGACTAACTAGCTATTTGCTCTAATCAACTATTCACTCAAAAAGTGAATATGTATTTAAAAAGGGAATTGGTTTCTCACTTCTCACTTTTGAAAATACAAATTTGAGATCTTTTTTTGAGAATCATCTTCTAGAGGATCGTGTTTCTATTCATTGTGAGAGTTGTGGGTGTGGGATCTTTGTGAGGTTAGTCTTTTTGGATTTGGCTCGGGTAGACCTTGCTTTGTCGTGATTTTAGGCAGTTTTAGTGGGAAATTTATTTTATTGTGTTGTTTCCTATTTCAGCCCCTTTTGTTGTCAGGTAGGGCTCTCCCATTTTCTTGTTTCAACTTAGTTTTTGTATCTATTTTTGGTAGCTATTGGTTGCGAGGTTGTGAACTAATGTTCCTCTATATTTCTATTTGCTAGTTATGCTTGGTTAGATGGGTATGAACATTTTCCCTATTTTTGGGATGGAGGTTTTGGGTTTCACACTATTATGCTAGCTATTATTGCATACAATGTCTAAACACAAATTTTATCAAAATTTTGAGGATTTTATACCTAAGGACTAAATGGGTTTGAATTTCAATGTTTTCTAATTTTGGGTTTTTTACCTCATTTTATGTGTTGGCCTATTTTCTCGAACTTTCTTGACATGATGTTGGTCATGGAACTAAACCATCTATTTGGATGTCAGTAGAACCATTATTGCACTTTTATGTTGCATTGGGATGCATATTGCATCTGTCCTCCCAAGTCTATTATTGGTTGAGTGTATTTTTGAATTGTGTCATCATCTAGTCCTTGTTTTATCATCTTCATGATGGTGGTGCACCACATACAAGTACATGCATGTACATTTGATAGGTGACATGCAAGGCTCGATCTTCCATGGTACTTTTGAAAGTTATGATCATTAGGGTTGGGTGGCACTCATCACTAAATGAGCATCGGTAGGGTAGGGTAGGATATGGAGAGGGCTTTTATCTCAAAATTTGGTGATCAGTGTGCCTAAAGGGTTGGTAGAGGAAGTTGTTAGCCAAGTAATAACCAAATAAAATACTTGGTGGTAATAAAACTTAAGATAATAAAATGTGTGTGTAAGAGCCTTCCATTGAGGAGTTGAACCACATGACCATAGCTTAGGCTTTTGGATGCTAAGCAACTCTCCATGATGTTAGCCCCCACTTAGTAGCCCATTGAGTGTCTAATGAGAACATGTAGCTTATGCATTTTCTCTGATCTTGGTTTCAGTCATCATTAATGTCTAGCATGAGTGTTAGCCATGGACACTATGCTTCATGTGTGTTTTTGGTTAGATCATTATCTTCATCAGCACGGAGGGAGTGGACCTATGAGTTTCATGTGGTTGGAAGGTGTAGCTACCCAGACCACTTCTAGGGACCAGTGTACAAAGATGATCTTTTGTCCTTGTGTGATCATTGCTGGATATTTTCACTTGGTACTTGGGGTTCCAAAGTATATTTTCTTGTGATTTATGCTTTCATTGGAATACTTGTATATAATGTTAATCAATGTCAATCATTTGACACATTCCATTAATTATGATGTTTCTCATATAATTAAATGATGTTGATTGATTTTTTGGAGTGTCTATTGCTTGTTGTTTTAGCATGTTAGATTTCCAATTCTTATGATGTTATTATGCTTTAGTAGTGACGTCCTTATAAAATAGCTCTAACAATCTAGTTGTCAATTTGGGATGTTACACATGGGGGATGGCTAGGATGTTCGAGGTCTCATGATGTTATTATGGTTGGGAGGAAACACACATTTAGTTTATTAGTTCAATACATTGCAATGTTGTTTTTGTATACTGCAATGTTGCTTTTAGTTATTTCCCTTCACTACTTGTTAGATGCTTATAGTTAGCTTCTATTTTTCAATTGTTCATTTGAGTGTCTAGGCCTTGACTGTGGATTTAGTACTCCCTAGTGTGGAGCTTCTAACTTCTTGTTTTATTCCTTGATTTTTCCTTTAGAGTATTTCTTCTTATTCTTGGGTGACCATGTATCAAGATTGGGTGATACTTTAAAGTATCGCATGCCCAAAGGAGAAATATCATGTGATCCCTAAATGTAATGCACATTGTAAGGAAAAATTCATGCAATACTAGAAAGTATTGTATGCCCATTGAAGAAAGGTTGTACGATACTTATGAAGTATCATATGCCTTCTTGAGAAGTGTCACCCAAACCCTAAAAGTGTTGCACCCCTTCATTATAAAGGTCATATGATACTAGAAAGTATCACACTATGCTAGTTTAAAGTATCACCTGGGTTTTGGAAAAACATATCTAGGCAGACAACGAGCACTTTTTGGTTTGATTGGAAGTTTTTTGGAGGTGTTTTGCATACCCTCTTAGGTTTTCCTGAATACTTTAGAAGTGTGTTTTGAATTTAAATTGTTTTTGAATTCAAAATTGTTTGCATCCTTCCATGGTTAGTCATTTTGGTTAGTAGTGACATTTGGAGATTTGTTGGTATTTGGATGTTGTTTAGTCTTCTGTTTCAATCTTTGTGATCCTCATATGTTGTATGTTGTGTGCATCCATAGTTTTTTTTTTATAAATATTTTGGCTTATATTTGTCCTTGTTCCAAGGGTCTCAAAGTAGGACATTATGTTTGGTATCAGATCCCATGTTCTTACATTGGGATCTTTGTGTTACGCTTCTACTATGTTTTGTTTCTATTTGTGTATTTTTATATTATTGTTACTATTTTCATATCTCATTGTTTCATTTTTTGACTCTTACGCTTATGAATCATATGTTCTAACTTTATCTTGTTGTTCCCATAGTGATGCCTCCTACATGTAGACCTGGTGGTACTTGTACAAATAACTGTGGAGAAGAACACTAGGAAGGGGAAGATTAGGAAGGAGAGTGTGAACAGGGTAATAATAGACAGAATGGCATGGGGGCATTGATGCCAATGCTCTAGGAGATTCTTGTTTGGTTGGGACCTCTTGTAGAGGAATGCCAACAAGGTCATAATTAGGAAGAGGGATCCCATCGTGGGGATTCCCATCATTCAAAGCATAGAGAGGAAGAGTGTGAATGTGTGGCAGAGGGCACCACCAGGGTGGTGGGGACTGCAACCATGAAGATTCCATCCTGTTGGATATCATGAAGTCTCTTCAATAATTCAAACTATCATTGTATAATGGTAAGGGAGGTGGCCTCAAGGAAAAGACCCAGTTGTTGGACATGGAGTGTTGCTTCACCATGTATCCTTATGCAACCAATATGAAGGCACATTATGCAATTATGTAGTTGAGGGACCTCACATCCATATGGTGGAATATTGAGGGGCAAAAGCTCTAGATCAAAATTTTAGATCTCACCTAGGAGATCTTTGAGGAGAGGTTTCAAGAGAAATTCTTATCTACTTAGTTCAAAGAGGCCCATGGTGATGAGTTCCATGAGATCAGACAAGGTAACATGGCAATGGTCCATTACAAAATCTAGTTCTTTGAGCTTAGCCAGTATTTTTGCTACAACCACGATGATTTACTCCTGGCTCATCATTTCATTTGAGGTCTTAAGGATGCCCTTATTAGAGAAGTCCATATGCACCAACCTAGGACTCTAGTTCTCACTATTGAGAAGGCTCGTATTACAAAGGAAACTTTGGCTCTTGGAACAAAAGTGCACGAAACTTAGGACAAGATGCATAGTTTACCTAGTCCTTAGGGAAGGGCCAGACCTAGTCAACACCCTCTCAAGGTGGATACCACCATAAGAATCAAAAGAGGTTTTGGCCTAAAGGTGGACAGAATTCTGGTGCTTTGGGAAAGAAGGGAGGTGAAATGAGGACAAAAATATTAGTAGGATCATCCTCCTCAAAGTGTTTAGCAAAACTCTAGTAGGGGTAATGCACCATATCATAACACTACTTAGGGTGGCCATGGGACATGTTCTCATTTTGCAGGGAACTATTATTCTTGTGGTGAGCCTGAAAATAGATCTTTTGAGTGTTCTATCAAACCATCTATAGGACCTAGTAAGAGTGCAGCTTGACCTGACCCTATGATGGGAGATGTTGGGAGGAGTCACTGAGTATTTGTGGTAGTTGATAACCATCAAGCTAAACACCAAGGTATAGTAGTCGAGTCTACAGGTATGTTTTGTGGCATTTCATCTTTAGTTTTGTTTGATTCTAGTGCTTTAGAATCTTTCATTTCACCATCTCTTGTTCAGTGATGTGGGCTAGTAGTAGCACGTCAAGTCAATAGGTGATAGGTTGAATTAGCCATGAGTTCCAAAGTGGTTGTAGACTCATTGGTCAGAGGTTGTAGTTTTTGTTTAGGAACCTTCACCACCATAGTGGATCTTCGCATCCTACCTCTAGGATTGTATGAGATTGTCTTGGGCATGGATTGCTTAGCCACCCATCAGGTGAATATTAGTTTTTGTCATAAGTTGGTACAAAGAGTTGATGACATAGGTGGGTAGGTAGAACTTTTGGGAGTCTAGAGACCAGTCTCACTTCAGATGATCTTGGCTAATCAACTAAAGCAAAGCATGTGGAAGGGTTGTCAGCTATTTCTTATTTCTTTTAGTGATCTCGAGGAAGCTGAGAGTCATATGATGACACTTGATGATCACCCACTCCTTTGTGAGTATGTAGATGTATTCCCTGACGAGATTCCAAATATGCCACTACAATGTGACATTGATTTTCAAATCGATCTTGTACTAGGAGCAAATCTAATTTCATGAGCTCCTTATTGCATGACTACTCAGGAGTTGAGTGAATTCAAACTATAGTTGGAGAAATTGTTGGCCAAGAGCCATATTCATTTTAGTGTATCCCCATGGGATGCACCAGTCATCTTCATGAAGAAGAAGGATGAATCTTTGTGTTTGTGTATTGACTACTGATAATTGAATAAGGTGATGGTGAAGAATTGTTATCCCTTGCTAAGAATAGATGACTTGTTTAATTAGATGGAGGGAGCATGAGTGTTCTCAAAGAATGATCTAAAGTTGAGATACCATCAACTTCATATCCACGAGGCTGACATTCATTGAATAGCCTTTCATACATGGTATGGGCATTATGTGTTCACGGTTGTACCCTTTGTGTTAACCAATGTGCCATCAGTGTTCATGAGTTTTATGAATGGATTATTTCACACCTACCTCGATCAATGTGTCATAATACTCTTGGATGACATATTGATTTCTTCAAAGACTATTGAGGAGCATGAGGCCCATTTATGCCAGGTATTGTAGTGCTTGAGAGACCATTAGTTATATCGTAACTAGGGAAAATGTGGTTTCTTCCAGACAAAGGTAAAAGTATTTGGAACACATCATCACTAATGATGGTATTGCGATGGATTTAGAGAAAATTTGAGCTATCATGGATTGGTTGGTACCCACTAATGTCTTAGAAGTTTGCAGTTTCATGGGATTGGTAGGTTATTACCATTGCTTCATGAAGGATTTCTCATGAGTAGCTTGTCTCATCGCTTCTCTTTAGTGGAAAGGGAAGAAGTTTGTTTGGTCAGCTCGGTATGAGACAATGTTTAATGCTCTTAAGGAGTGTTTGACTAGTGCCCCAATCCTTGCAGTGCCTAACTTTGTAGGTGATTTCATGGTTTATATAGATGCGTCATTGGATGTTGTAGGTGTAGTGTTGATGCAAGATGGTTAAGTGATTGCATATGAGTCTAGGAAACTCAAGGACCATGAGCTTAACTACCCCACTCATAATTTGGAACTCATAGTCATAGTGCATGCTCTTGTTCATTGGAGACATTTTCTTTTGGGACACAAGTTTGAGTTGCATAGCAATCATGGGAGCTTGCAATATATTTTTACTCAGCCAAACCTGAATGCACGACGACATCGCTAGATGAAGTTCTTGTGTGAGTATGACTTTGATGTTCATTACTTTAAAGGGAAGGATAATGTTAGCATAGATTCCTTCAGCAAGAGGTGACATGAGCTATTAGTGATGTCATTGGGAGTGGATTTGTGTGGCCATATCTTGGAGGTTTTTCCTACTAACACTTGGTATTAGGAGGTGACGGTAGAAATCAGGTCTGGGTGTACCCTTCGAGGGGATATTTTTTGGATATGTACTTGAGTCTGATGAACTATTGCGACACATGGGGCATATTTATGAGCTAGTATCAGGTGATCTTTGTGCCTTAGTTTTATCTAAAATGCATTATGCACCATATTCTACACATCTTGATGTTAAGAAGATGCATGTTGATCTTAGACAGTTGTACTTTTGGGTAGGGATGAAGCGCGATGTTGCTAATTTTGTGGCTCATTGTCTCGAGTGACAAAGAGTGAAGATAGAGCATCAGCATCTGATGGGTCTTTTGCAGTCTCATGTCATTCCAGAGTGGAAATGGGATACAATATCCATTGATTTTATCACAAGGTTGCCTATGTTATCATGAAGGCATGATTGTATCATGGTAATAGTGGAAAAGTTCTCCAAGGTAGCACATTTTTCACCCATGAGAGCATCCTACATAGCTTCTTCTATAATGCATGTTTTCTTGAAGTATATTGTTCTTTTGCATGGGATTCCTTGCTGGATTATTTTTGATAGATGTCCAGTGTTTACCTTAGCAATGTTGACATCTCTTCAACATGCTTTGGGTGTGCAACTCTATTTTAGTTTGGCATATCACCTAGAGACTAATGGTCAAACTAAGAGAGTGAACCAATTTTTGGAAGACATGCTTCACATGTATGTTATGGATAGGCAAGTGAAGTGGGAGGATTATGTATACCTTGTTGAGTTTTCCTACAACAATTGGTATCACAATTCTCTTGGCATGTCACCATTTTAGGTCTTCTATAGATGACTGTGTCATACCCCTTTGAGTTGGGATCATTCAAAGGAATCAGTTCTTTTAGGTCTAGAGATGCTTTAGGATATGGAGTGATAGGTTGGTCAAATTAGGGAGCATTTGGTTACTGCTCAAGATAGGCAGAAGAAGTATGTTGATGCCCATAGGTTGGATCATTTCTTTTCTGTTGGTGACAGGGTGTTTTTGAGAGTGTGACCAAGGAAGAGCCCCATCCATTATGGGAAAGTCTCTAAGTTGGTACCATGTTTTGTTAGACCATTTGAGATACTTGAGAGGGTTGGTCCTATTTCTTATTGGCTAGTGTTGCCACCTATCCTATCACACATTCACGATGTTTTTCGTGTTTCTATTTTGCAACAGTATATTCTCAATGTGACCCATGTTCTTGATTGGGATGCTTTACAAGTAGCTAACAGGTAACTTACTTTGGAGCCCATTTGTATCCTTCAGCATCGGAGGCTGACCTTGCGAGGTTGGGACATCAAGCAAGTAAGGGTTCAATGGGACTTGAGCAATGAGACCTCTATGACTTGGGAAGATGCTACACAATTGAGAGGATTGCACCCCTATATGTTTGTCAGCTTCCAGGAATAAGCCTATGCTTGTAGGGGAGGATGTAGTGCCTCTCATGTTTTCAGTCTGTACCTTGTTTATTTTGATTTGAGAGATACTTGATATTCTTATTATTCTAAACTTTGAGATGACCTAAGGGTCAAATGTTATACTATTGATTTCAGTATCATAGATGCTATACTACTATGTTGTTTAGTTTATCATATTTGCATGTTAATGTCATTTTGAGATGATAGTGAGTCTATGATGATATCTGATTCTATTATGTAATAGATTTTATGTTATGGTGATTTACTTCATTCTTGGTTCTTTATGCTTTATGTGAACGTGAGTGGCATAAATGGATTATTTAGGTATAAATTGAATAAATGGTTAAATTAGTCATTTAATGCATTTATTGCTTTAACTATGATATTATATGCAATTGCACTTGATCATGTATTTTGGTGTGTAGGATTTGTATCCTTGGTAGTGATACATGGAGTTAGTGATTTAGCTAGTCATATTTCACCAATGTCCTCCCTATATGGTCAACGTGTCTTTTAAATGTTAAATTAAATCTTCTAGTGATTTGTTAAATCTAGACTCCATTGCATTATGTGATTAGACCGATGAGTGTGTCTGTGCATTTAGAGTTTCACTTTGTTGCAAAGTTGTTAAGGCCTTTTGTGATTTTGGTTTCAGGTTTTTGGGTTTTATTTTATTGATTTTTAACTTCTGGTAGCTTTTCCTTACATGAATTCCTATTATAGGGAATAATCTATTTTCATTTGGGTTGATTCATGGTCTAACTAGTCTAACTAGCTATTTGCCCTAATTGACTATTCACTCAAAAAGAAAAAAACTATTGAAAAATGGATTTGTTTTCTTACTTCTCACTTTTGAAAATACAAATTTGAGAGCTTTTTTTGAGAATCCTCTTCTAGAGGACAATGTCTATGTTCATTGTGGGAGCTATGGGCATGGGACCTTCACAAGGTTAGTCTCGTTGGATCCAGCTCAGGTAGACCTTGTTTTACCATGATTTCTGACAGTTTTAGTGGGCAATTTATTTTATTATGTTGTTTCTTGTTTCAACCCCTTTTGTTGTCACATAGGGCTCTCTTATTTACTTGTTTCAGCTCAGTTCCTATATGTGTTTTTGGTAGTTGTTGGTTAGGAGGCTAAGAACTAGTGTCCCCTCCATTTTATTTTTGTTGGTTCTACTTAGTCGAGTATGAACATTTTCCCTATTTTTGGGATGAGGGTTTCAGGTTTCATGTCATTATGCTAGCCATTTTTGCAAACAGTGTCTGATTCCAAATTTTATTGGGTTTTTGAGGCTTTTGTACCCAAGGACCAAATGGGTTTTAATTTCAAAGTTTTCCATTTTTGGGGTTTTTACCTCATTTTGTGTGCCACCCTATTTTCTCAGGTTTTCTTGGCATGATGTTGGTCATGGACCTAGACCATCCATTTGGATGTCAGTCAGACCATTGTTGAACTTTTATCTTGCATTGGCATGCATGCCACATTTGTCATCCTGAGTTTGTTATTAATTGAGTGTATTTCTGCATTGTATTCTCATCCAATCCTTGTATTATGATATTCATGATGGTGGTGCACCACACACAAGTACGTGCACATACATTTGTCAAGTGACTTGTGAGGCCCAATCTTCAATGCTACTTTCAAAATTTATGATCATTGGGGTTCGGTTAGGAATATGCATACCTATGGGCACTCATTGTTAGATGAGCATGAGTAGGATAGGGTAGCATATGGAGGGGGCTTCTATCTCACAGCTTGGAGATCATTGTGCTTAGAGGGTTGGCAGAGGAAGTTGTTAATTAAGTGATAACTAAATAAAATATTGTGTGATAATAAAACTTAAGATAATAAAATGTGCGTTTAAGAGCCTTCCATTGAGGAGATGAACTGCATGACCCTAGCTTGGGCTTTTGGATGCCAAATGACTCTCATGATGGCATCCCCTACTTAGTAGTCCATTGAGTGTTTGACTAGGACTTTTAGTTTATGCATTGTCTCTAATCTTGGTTTCAGTCATCATTACTATCTGGTGTGAGTGTTAGCCATGGACATTGCATTTTATGTGTGTTTGTCACTCGATCATTATCTCCATCAGTACAGAGGGAGTGGACTTATGGGTTTCACATGGTTGGGAGGCGTAACTACCTAGACCACTTTTAGGGACCAATGTACAAGATGGTATTTTGTCCTAGTGTGACCATTGCTGGATGTTTTCACTTGGTACTTCGAGTTTCAAAGCATGCTTTCTTGTGATTTATGCTTTCATTGGAATACTTGTATATCATGTTAGTTACTTGACGCATTCCATTAATTGTGATGTTTAGCATATGATCAGATGATGTTAATTAATTTGGAGTATCTATTGCTTGTTGTCTTAGCATGTTAGATTTCCAATTCTTATTGTTGGAGTAAATACGTATTTACTATTTACACTTACCTAAGTTTACTTAGGTTAATGCATTATTTTATTATTTATTTTATGAGACACTTAGGAGTTTTCATACTTTCTTGAGTTGTCATGTTGACAACACAGAAGTAAGCAACTCTAATTCAACACATGGTGTCTACAACACTAGAGTTTGTATCATTAACTGAGTTGCCATGTAGACAACACAGTTATTTGCACTCCTAATTTAGCACATGGTGTCTACAACATAAATTTACATGCTACACCTTTGTAGGCTTATCCTCTCATCATCGCACTTACTCCTATGCTTAATGGAGGATAATCTATATCTAGTGGACATGTGTCTGGTTGTATGACTTATCATGATATTATTTTTTAGGAATTATAGATGCATCTCAGAGGCCTTTATATACAAGTACTCCTAGTGTACTTTTAATACATTGAATCAAATACATATCAATATTCTGATCATACTATTTCTAGTCTACTATTGTGCTTGTGTTTGAGTTCTTTGATCTTGGGTGAATTTTTCCCTAAGGAAAATTCTTACATGGTATCAGAGCTTGGAGAATCTCTCTTCACATAGCCATTTGAGACCATAGTATTGTAGTTATTAGGAGCATCTAGAGCCAGAATGGACCTCACCATTACATCTAGAATGTCGATTCGGTGAAAATCAACTATAAATTTAGCTACCCTAGGCCAAAGTCGATCGTGAGGCAAAAAAATTTTGCAAACCCACACCCTGAGGCTCGATTTGTAATTTAGGTATGATAATTTTTCAAATCTGATTTTTCTCTACATTAATTTTTGAAAAAAAAATTGGTCAGTCAGCCCTGCAAAGAATTTTTTTTTGGTATAGGTACTGGGCAGTCACACACCGGCCTTGCACCCTGAATATTCTGCAAAATATTCTTTAAGCGGTAGCTAACTTGTAAATTTTGGCAGACTGCAAGTACTTTTCTGGATGCATTCATATTAAAATCCAATAGCAACATTTACTATACCCTCTGGCCAAAAATCCAGTCACATTCGACCATATGGCAAGTGCTAATCCCACAACAACAATTTGTTTACCACTTGCAGTCGTAGTGCTTTATACACCTCGCAAGGTGTTCTTCCCACCAATGTGGGATTTTTATTTAAAAAATCTGACACCAAGAAACTAGTCTTTCACCATTCAAATATATTTCAGTGGCATCTACAAGTTCTCTAGCCCCGCCTTGAAAAATTTGTCGCTCATAGAATTAATTTTTGGCAACTGCAAAAGATTCTCCAGTGGACACGCGGCTTCATCCCTAGCCCACCGTGTCCAGACAGTACAAAGCCATGTGGCACAAGACCAGTGGCCAACTCCATCCACGTAGGTAGACACACAGACTGCTAGCTAGACATTTCCATATGCCAACACACTGCACAGGACCACATCAATGATGGTGACTCAATGCCATGTCAAACACCAAGTAAGTGTTGACCCAACCACGTCATCAAGAGATCTAGTCAACACTAACTCCTAGGTAGCTAGTTGTACCTATATGTCAGCACCAAATCACATTGACCATACAAACATGTGGAAATCTATATGACACGCATTAGCCTACCATACGCTAACATGTGTCAATTCTGTACGGTCCAGTTAGTGTGCCATATTACCCAAGGTGGTTGTTTTTCGCTGACATCAGTTGAACATGAAGTTAAATTTGATGACCATCTGATCATTTCCAAGCATTTTATAACTATTGCAATGGCCATTTGACTATCAAATTTAAGCATGCATTTTTCCACCTAGACCCCTCTTTAGATGTGTTTTTGGTTTGGTAGCTTGGCTTTGAGAGGCCATAACTCAGTCATCAAAACTCCAAATTAGGTGCAATTTTTTTTTTTTTTGGTAGAATTTCTTGAAATTTTTAGTGGTAGTGTTATTTTTTGGTTTTAGTGCAAAGATTTTTCATAAATTACATTTTTTAGTGACTATACCTACTTAATCCTACATTTTGCAACTTCAAACACTCCATATGGGCTCATCTAGACACATTTTTAGGTTCTATTTTTTTAAAAAGTGTGTTATTTTTTATCTACTTTCTAGATCTACATTCAAATTCTAGGGTTGTGTGGACAAAATCTCACTTTCAAAATTAGGGTTTTTTCTACATTGTATTGCTTTCATTACTTTTAAGAATTGTTGTACATCTAATCTATAGTGTTTAGTGATAGATTTGAGCGAGGGGGGGGGGGGGGGGGGGGGTGTATTGTATTTTTGTGTCTCTCTTGTGTGCTCTTTTTCATTTTTTGCATCGTGGGTTCACCTAAAGGACCACTTCTAACTTCATGCAATTATTCTACATGGAAAGATATTGTATGGAGTAGATTAATGGTAAAAGGTCTAAATCTTTACGTTGATGGTACAATTCCAAAACTTATTGATGCTAAAGAACTCATTGATTGGAAAATTATAGAAAATCAGGCTTTAGGAATTATTAGTTGTGTACATAGAGATCTCTTCTTCCACATTGCTAGTTTCATGGAAGCCAAACTTGCTTGGAAAAAACTTGAATCATTGTATGGTAAGGTGGATGAGGAAAAGGGTTTTCAGATTGAGGACAATCTACTTCTATTGGATCCAAAGAACTTTGACCTAATTTAGGATTACATCAACAAAGCCAATGAGTATAGGGCACTACTTAAAGATTATGGAAATCCTATGAAGGATGAAAAGTTGATTCATCACATTCTGAAGAGGCTACCTTCAGAGTATGCTTCCTTTATTTTGAGTTAGAATACTCATAGGTTAACCATGGGAAGTGCTTTCCAAAAGCCTACATTTGATGCTTTTGTAGAGATGTTGATTCTTGAATAATTTCACTTGATAGATTTGGGACTTCTCACGTCATCAAAGACCAAAGCATTGGTGGCTAGTGATGAGCACCAATCAAGTCAAGGAGGAAGAAGTTCTAACAACAAAAAGAAGAAGCAATGGAAGAAAAAATCACAATCTAAGACACAACAAGGCAATTCTTCTTCTAATAAGAAGGGAAGTAATGAAAAGAAGGAAAAACTCTTTTGTGCATATTGCGAGAAGTCAAATCATGATGAGCATCATTGCAAGACTAAGAGAATCAATGAGTTGGAAAACCTACTCAAGAAGAACAAAATTCAAGTGCCAGGTACTTCCAAGGATTCAATCCCAACCTCTTCAAAGGGAAAAGGGCAAGCACTTATGGAAAATACAAGTTCTTCATTGGAATGGATTCTTGACTCAGGTGCCTCCTATTATATGGGTTCTTCAAAGGGAGACCTTTCTTCATTGAAGCAGTCACAGGTACCACGCATCTTTGTGGGAGATGATACTAAAATAGAAGTTGAAGGGAAAGGACATGTAGAGATGGAAAATGGGGAATTTAAAGATGTTCTCTATGTTCCAAACCTAAGCTCTAATCTCCTCTCAATTTACCAAATCACTCACCTTAGAGATGGAAACAAAGTTGAGTTCCTTCTAGATTCAGTGATGGTGCAAAGTCTAAAAGATGATTCATTGGTTTCGGTGGGGAAAGCCAATCATGATAAGAGGCTTTATTTCTCCTCCAACTTTGTGCCTAAGTCTCCTTCACATGCCTTGTTAACTCAATCTAATTCACAAATCAACCTATGGCATGAGCGGTTTGGTCATCTTGCTTTCCACCATCTCTAACAACTTTGCTCAAAACATATGGTCAAGGGTCTACCTAACATCAACTTTTCTAAAGGTGAGTGTTCATCATGTTTAGTGGATATACATCTCAAGGAGAAGTATGATAAAGGGAAGTCTTCTAGAGCACTAGTTGTTCTTTAGTTGGTTCACATGGTGTTAGCAGGTCCTTTTACAATGACATCAATTAGCCAGGGTCGCTACATCCTTACTTGTGTTGATGATTTTTCATGTTACACATGGGTTTACTTCTTTCATCACAAGAATGAAGTGATTGATAAGTCTCAATCCTTCAAGATTCATGTTGAGCAAAATCAAGGAAAGCCATCAAGGTTCTATAGGTGGACACTAAAAGAAGATATGTGGACAGAAGACTTAAAGAATTTTGCAAAATTAAGGGAATTGATCTTCAGAATTCACCAGCATTCAATCCACACAAGATAGATGTTGCAACACTGAGGATACAAAGTCTTAAGTCCATGGCAAGTTGCATGATACAAGCCAAGTCTCTTGATCCAACACTTGAAGTCAAAGCCATTAGCAGTGCCACTCACATACTTAACAAGTCTCCTCATAATGCCTTAGATGGGAACACACCTTTTGAGGCATGGTGTGGTAGAAAACTAGTTGTGACTCACTTCAGAGTCTTTGGTTGTCTAGCATGGGCAAACCTATCTTCCAGGGGATGCAAGGAACTACCACCTAGGCCTTGTACTTTCATCAGATATGAAGATGGTGTTAAGGCATACAGACTTATGGATCTTGAGACTCATGAGATCTTTATGGAGAAGGATTTACACTTTGAGGAAAGTTCACCCAACTTATCCTCTACTCTTCGCACTTCATACACTATGGAAACTGATAGTGACACAAGTGATAGTGCTTCAACAGATTCAAATACGTGGGGTTCTATCGATAGTTGCAGTGAGAGGTCACAACATCGGTGTAGTCCACACGCATACATTGCCACAGTGATAGGTCTAGCAAAGTAGGGTACACCTTGTCTTCCAACTCTAGCTTTAGTAGTTGACTACATGGAAAACATTGCAGGTGTGTTCGTGGAGTCACACACCATAGATTTGGGAGACAACCTTGATGATTTACATCTCTTTGATGAAGATGATCCTTCTACAGTTGTTGTGAGGGCTCACTCTAACCCTCATGTCCATTCTCTACATGATCAATCTTTACAGGTTGACGTGATTGTGGATCCTTATGAACAACAGTTGTTGGAGGTCTCTTTATCAGATGAGGAGACATATGGCTCATTGGGACAGGTTCTACAGTCATCCTTGGCAGATCTACATTAGTTCTTTTCAGCAGTGTTGGAAGGGGCAACCATCAACATTGACACAGGGCCACTTGAGTAGGTTTCAGGGCCACCATACATCTTCAAGATTGTACCTTTGCCATTGTTTCTTCCCAAGGGGAGGAATGTCATTCAACATTCTTGGACCATCTTCTATCTTGGAGTGGCTCTCACTGGTCGGCACTCTTCATTAGGTGGGGACTACCTTGTCTCTCTTCCTCTTCTTTCTTATTTGGGGGGACTTTTTCCTCTTATGAGGTTTTGTTCTTCTCATTCTTCACTTTTTTATATACTTGATGCATGTCATAATGGGGGGGTCTTGATTACTCCATCCATCCATGCATCTTGTCTTTTCATCTCTCTTTTTGGGGGAGGATTTTTCCCATGAGGTTTTTCCCTCTTTCTCTGCTTTATGAGAGATTGCATTTCATTATGTACATGGGTACCTAACATGGCCTAGTAGTGAGGACCCATCATGCATTTCATCCTAGTTTTGGTAAGCTTAAGGGCATTCCCCTAAGTTGCACTTAAGGGGGGGTGTTGGTGTAAATACATATTAACTATTTACACTTACTTAAGTTTACTTAGGTTAATGCATTATTTTATTATATTGCATTATTTTATTATTTATTTTATGAGACACTTAGGAGTTTGCATACTTTCTTGAGTTGTCTTGTTGACAACACAGAAGTAAGCAACTCTAATTCAACACATGGTGTCTGCAACACTGGAGTTTGCATCATTAACTAAGTTGTCATGTAGACAACATAGTTATTTGCACTCCTAATTTAGCACATGGTGTCTACAACATAAATTTGTGTGCTACACCTTTGTAGGCTTATCCTCTCATCATCGCACTTACTCCTGTTCTTAATGGAGGATAATCCATCTCTGGTGGACATGTGTCTAGTTGTATGACTTATCATGATGTTGATTTCTAGGCATTCTAGATACATCTCAAAGGACTTTACATACAGACACTCCTAGTGTACTTTTAATACATTGAACTGAATACATATCAATATTCTAATCATACTCTTTCTGGTCTACTATTGTGCTTGTGTTTTAGTTCTTTGATCTTGGGTGAATTTTGCCCTAAGGCAAATTTTTACACTTATGATGTTATTATGCTTTAGTAGTGATGTCCTTATAAGACAACTTTGACAATCTAGTTGGTAATTTGGGATATTACATGTAGAGGATGGCTAGGACCTTCAAGGTCTCATGATGTTATTATGGTTGGGAGGAACTACACATTTAGTTTGTTATTTCACTACATTGTGATGTTTTTTCTGTACACTGCAATGTTGTTTTCAGTTGTTTCTCTCCACTACTTGTTATATGGTTAGAGTTAGCTTCCAACTTTTAGTTATTCATTTGAGTGTCTGGGCCTCGACTATGGATTTGGTACTCCCTAGTGTGGAGGTTCTAACTTCTTGTTTTATTCCTTGATTTGTTCGTAGAGTTTTTTTTTTGTTCTTGTGCGACCATGAATCAACATTGAGCAATACTTTAAAGTATTACATGCCCAAAGGAGAAATATTGTGTGATCCTTGAATGTATCTCATGTTTTAAGGAAAAATGTCGAGCAATACTGGAAAGTATTGCATGCCCATTGAAGAAAGGTCATACAATACTTATGAAGTATTGCATGCCTTTTTAAGAAGTGTCTCCCAAACCCTAAAAGTATCAACCACCCCTTCATTAGAAAGGTCATATGATACTGGAAAGTATCGCACTATGGTGGTTTAAAGTATCGTCTAGGTTTTGAAAAAACTTGTCCAAGCAAACAATGACCACTTTTCAATTTGATCAGAAGTGTTTTGGATACCCTCTTAGGTGTTCCTAAATACCTTGGAAGTGCATTTTGAATTCAGATTTTTTTCTGATTTGAAATCATTTGCGTCCTTCTGTAGTTAGATTTTGGTCAATAGTGGAGTTTAGAGATCTATTGGTGTTTAGATGTTGTTTAGTCTTCTGCTATGATCTTTGTAATATTCATATGTTGTATGTTGTGTGCATCCATACTTTTTTTAAATTTTTTTTTATCTTGGCTTATATTTATCCTTATTCCAAGGGTCTCTGGGTGAGGCATTACATTAAACATCACCATTGATCTTAAGGTTAGGTTAGGTTCATCGAATCCTTCCATCTTTTTGTTCTCCTTCTTCTTCTAGAGACTTTTGATCAAATCCTTGCTTATGATCACTTAAAAAACTCTCCTCATGCATTAAATATGTTATCTCATCAATCCTTATCTTCCATGCACTTTGTCTAATTCAAAATTCCAACTATGTTGGTCTCAAATTCAAGTATTTATTCAAATTGTAACTCTTGTTGTCACTCAACAATTGTTGTGTTCTTCTACTCAGTTATCATTGTGTAGCTTGGCATACATTATAGTGTCTTACTCAATGTCAACATGCTTTCTTAGCCATTACTATGCCCAGTCACTACTAACACTTCTTCATACATTTGTTTCAAAATAACTAACACTCAACTTGAACTATTTTGTTTGCCTTCTACTTAAATTCCTTAATCTTTTGCTTCAACTCCTTCAATTATCGTCCAATACTGATACTTGATCAAGATTATCCTTTTGACTTGTTTCAACTCTAAGCTTCATCCAACTGTCTTCTTCACTTCATGTGTTGATTGAACAACACATTATCTTGTCAAGTACTAACTTATCAAGTGCTCATTATAATTCCATCACATTTATCATGTCTCAACTCATCCTTTCACTAGGTCATCTAATGATCTCTTCTTTTCAAATTATCTTCATCAATCAGATGATATGACACTCTATACTATTAGGAAATTTCTTTCTAATAGGTTTGACATCCTATCTTACCAATAGGTTTGACATCAGTGACAATATAACAATTGCTCCAATTGTAGTTTCCAACAAACACAAGTCCTTTTAAAACCTTTTCCACTGTTATAATTACTTTGGTTAAGTGTTAAGGGGGTTGGGATTTCAAGGAGACCCCCTTGACATCAAAGACTATAAATCTAGAACTGATAGACTTTTTAAGGTGTTAGAAGATAGAGGAAATGAAAAACATTTTCAATTTTTTCTTTGTGTCAATATTAATTGAATATATTATCTTTTAATGGTGATACATGAATCAAAGGAAATCTAAAACTTTGGAGATTATTTTGTTTCTGGGCTTTGAATCAATTCAAGTTTTTTTTATTTTTTTATGAAGATAATCTAGCTCTTTGTCATTTGTGGTTAGATAGAGAAATATTAATTTGTGAATGTTTTCTCATAAAGTCTCATATGATGTTATATCTCTAGAAGTGATGATTCAATTGGTTCTTGTGTTTTTATTCATCTTCTAATAAGTTCAAAACTTAAATATACTTGAAGGGCTTTGTTATCTTCATGTTTCAATTCATTAATTCTAAAAATGCTAGATCATTAGCCTCTCATATAAGAATGAGTTGCATTGTCTTTATGATTTTGGGTCAAAAGTAAACTTGTATGTCTTAGTTTACAGATTCATTGAAAATCCAACAAGAGAGTTGTACCTTATGCAATTTAGAGGGAGGTTAATAATTGAATGCACCCAACTGTTATGAGAATTGTGTCTTCAAGAAAAATAAGGCAGTAGAGTCAGTAAATAATACATTAATACAAAGACCAATTTGTTCACTAACACCATCAAAGGATAAATGATTGAGAAATTTTTCAGATGTTGTAATTGGAACTATGTTAATAAATATGTACAAAAAATAAGGAATCATTGATAAAGCATGTGAAGTGCTTGGAAAGATAACTTAGAGAAATGTGGTTTAATGGACTACAATGATAGTAGGACATGCAAAATACCAATTTATTTAGAGCTTCTAAAATATTTAAAGAAAATGCAATTCCTATATGTATAGTTGACTTTGGAGCTTTGGAACAAGTTAGGTTAAATAATATCCATAAAAAATAAAGGAAATGGTGCAACTCCCCTATTAGACATGTATGCAAAATCTGCAAATGCATGTAAGGTTAGTGAACTATTTGAAAAAATGCTTCAAATATCTAAGATAAATCATGGAATACTACAATTGTGAGATATCAACAAAAATGGACTTACCGAAAAGGCTCCTAACATTTTTAAGAATATGCATTCAACCTATGTAAAACCAAATTTGTCAACCTTTCCCAAAATCCTTCCCAAACACATTTAGATGTTTTGTGCTTCCTCATTTTAGGCCAAGTTTATCAAATGTAACTTCAAGATGAGAAATTTATAAAAGGTTTGTATAAAGCTAATAAATAGCAACTTCAACCAAATTATTTTCCTCTCTCAAGTCCTTTCTATTTGAAACATCACATTTTTCTTCTATAATATATCATATAATATAGTGCAACTATTGCATCTTTTGATGCAACTGCTAGTATTATGTAAAAATTCAATCATACTTTCATATCAAACATGTCCTTCGAATGTAAGTATAATAGTACTAGGATGGGTGACCTCTTAGGAAGTCTCAGTGCTTCACCTATGTGAGCATCACCTAGATCCAATGAGTGTTAATTGTTCCACTTATTCTCATGAGAGATGCATTCGTATAAACCATTAGTCATGAAACATGGGTCAATGAGTTTGACTCAAAAAAGACATAGTTGAATCATGATAACAATATCACAATTTATTTGTGAGATTAACCTATTCCTAAAAAGCTACAATAGTGAGAGCTCTAGAAATCAGGAATTTGGTAGGTGAGAATTTAGCAATAGGGACTGACCTAGGTGTTGTAGAGAATCTAGAAGTGGGGAGCTTGATAAGGAATGCAAAGAAGTTGAAGATGGATTTCAATGGGTCTTTGGATTGGGAAGAAGACAAAGTTTTATTGGGTTTCTGTTCTAGAAGATGTGGGGTCACTGAATATAATCATTTTGATCTTCTGAGTGAGAGACCTATCCAGAATAAGGACCCACTATAGGAGGGGAATCTCTCGGTGGATTTGGGCAAGGTTGCAAAAGGTTCATGTGTGAAGGAGCAGAAGAAGGAGGATTTTGAAGTAGGTCAACGAAAATGGTCTTTTTTGTTCAAAACAAGGCTAGGAGGAAAGTCTTCTTTTCCACCTGTTACTTCAAAATCTTGTTGGGAAAAAGGTGAGCTTCAGGTATTTATCCTGAATTATATTGTTGATTATTCTATTTTGACCATGGATTTTACCCTAGTTGAAATTTTTTTGGGGGCTCGCCCATATATTGATGCTCTTACAAATATGGTCAAAAGGAAATGGGTTATTTGTGGTCAAGTGGATATTGCTTTAATGATGAAAGGTTCTTTTCCTTTGCATTTACTTGCAATGAATATTTAAATGTGCTACTATGTAGTGGCCCTTGGTTGTTTGGCAACAACACTTTAATGATTAAAAAGTGGAAACCCAATAGGGATCTCTCTAATGCATTTTTCCTTACTACTCTAGTTTGGGTTAGATTACTAGGACTACTACTTGGGTTTTGGCATGAAGACATTTTTAAAGGGATAGTTGGTTCATTTGTTGAACTTATACCTATTAATAATGTGACAACTTCTAGGTCTAAACTTCATTGTGCTAGAATCTATGTGAAAGTTGCCCATTTGAAGAATCTTCCCTAGAAGGTGGAATTAAATTTAGAAATTGGAAAATAAATGCAAGAGATAGCCTTTGACGATCTTCCTAATGCATGTTTTGTCTATAAAAAATAGGGTCATTGGGCTAAAAATTATCCTAGGAAAATAAAAATAAACCAAAGATGGTGAATGTGGAAAAAAGGTGGAACCTAAGATTCAAAAAAGATTTTGGAAACCTAAAGCTATCCCTGATAAGGAGGTCAAAATAAAAGTAGACCAAGATAATCAAAATAAGGAGATGTTGATGGAAGAAGAGGAGATAATCCGAAACAATGAGGATTTTAGACTCAAGGATAAAGGGGAGTGTGAAAATCCAATGAACCAGACAGTTATCTATCAAAATAAATATTTTGAATTGGAAGAAATTGAAGATTTAGAGGAGGCCGGGGAAGGTGAAATTTTTGAGGAAAGAAGTGGTCAACTCGATGAGATTGATTCCTAGAATGAAGAATCTCTACCCCAGTTGAGTCCCCTTTATCAAGAGTTTTTGCTTATTGAAAGTGTATAATATTTGAAATGTTTGGATCTGATAAATGATAAGAAAGAACCTAAATAAAAATAGGGTTAAAGAAAGAAAATAGAGAAAAAATCCAATCTTTTACCTATATGAGTTGAGACCCATAACAACAAATTGGAAATTGGATCTCTTAAATTGAAACCAAAATTTGGAATTTCAGAGAAATCTGGTAGAAAATCTACTAGGAAGACTAGAGAAAGTGAAAGTTTACATAATATTGCTAATGGAAAACATGCAACTATTCTAGAATTTGCCCCTAAAAAGTTATAATGAAAGTTATCACCTGAAATATTAGGGGGACGAATAGTATTCATAAGCTTGATATTGTTCAAAATTTTGTTAGAGAGCAAAAACCTAATATTTTGGTGCTCCAAGAAACTAAAATGGATTAAAAAAAAGCTGAAAAGTTGAAATCCTTTAATAAATATTGTATTATGGCTAGTAGTTCTGAAGATGCCTCTAGGGGAATGATGATTTTGTGGAAGCAGTCTTTGTTCTATGGTACTTTGTTGGATGCAAATAAACATTTCATGGTGGTCAAGATTAAGATTTTATCCCAAGATAACTATTGGTATGTTGTTAATGTGTATGCACCTAATCATAAGAATTCTAGAAAAAAGTTTTGGGAAACTTTATCTAAGATTAAGAGTGATGATTATTACGGTAGCTAGTTATTTTTGGGGGATTTTAGTGTTCCTCTTTATGAACATCATAAAAAAGGTGGAAATGCTAGTCAACTAAAAGGAAGACAAGATTCTATGGACTTTATAAACAATGAGGGATTAATGGACTTAGATCGTCAAGGGATTGATTTCACCTGGAGTAATAAATGACTTGGAAATGATTGTATCCAAGCTCGCTTAGATAGAGTCCTTATATCTCTAGATTGGACTAAAGATTTTGTGTATATTCTAAAGGCTATTCAGAAGATTGCTTCTAACCATTTTCCTCTTTTATTTATGGTGGAGGCTATTCAAGCTAGGAAGAATTTTCCTTTTAGATTTGAAAAAATGTGGATGCAACATCCACAATTTGAGGATCGGCTGGAAGAATGGTGGAACATTAATATTGAATGAACGACTTTATTTTGTGTTGCTTCTAAACTCATAAATGTTAAAAAGAAAGCTAGAGAATGGAATAAACGATTCTTTGGGAATATCTTTGAAGGTAAATCAAATGCTAAAGATGATCTAAAAGTTATCCAAGACAAAATTCAGCAGGAGGGATACTCGATGGATTTGGTGAAGGAAGGAAATGGAAAATTGGTGGAGTACCATGATATCATTTCTAAAGAAGAGATTTATTGGAGATAGAGGTCCAAATCCATTTGGCTAGATGAAGGAGACAAAAATATGAAATTTTTTCATCTGTCTACTTAGAAACATAGAGCCAAAAATCATATATCTAGTCCTACTAAAGGAAGACTAAAAATTACTAATGAAAAGGATATTTTTAATGAAATGGTATCCTTTTTTTCTTCTTTGTTGTCTTTAGACCCTAATATTGATGAAACTAAACAGATTGAGTTTCTTGATGCAATTCCCTCTTTGGTCACCTTTGAGTAGATTAAAATCTTGTGTGCTATTCCCAAGGGAGAGGAAATTTTTTAAGCTATGCTCTCGTTTGAAGGAGATGAGTCACCAGGGTTGGATGGTTTCCCTATGCTTTTCTTTTAGAAAGAGTGAAATCTGGTTGGCAAACATGTTTGTGATGCTATCAAAGAATTCTTTGAGGCCAAAAGAATGTTGAAGGAAATTAATTCTACCTTCCTTTGTCTTATTCCGAAGAAGATTGGAGTTGAGTCACCAGATTAGTTCATACCTATTAGTCTATGCAACTCAATTTATAAAATCATTTCTAAAGTCCTTACTCTGAGATTGTTGAACATTCTTCCTAATTTAATTTTTGAGCAACATAATGGTTTTATTCTCGGTAGACTAACCCTTAACTCTATTATTTCAATTCAAGAGAATATCCATTCTTTATCTCTTTCTAACAATCAAGGTTTTATTATGAAAATTGATATTGCTAAAGATTATGATAGAGTGGAATGGACTTTTCTTCACAAGATTTTACTTTCTTTCGATTTTAGTGTGAATGTGATTGAGCTAATTATGTAGATGGTTTCTATCATTTCTATTTTTGTGTTAGTCAATGGAAGATCCACAAATTTTTTAAAAGCTTCTAGGGGGTTGAGACAGGGTGATCCTTTATCTTTGATTCTCTTTACTATTATGGCTGATTATTTGGGCAGATATATTGGGAAGTTGGTTTCTAGAGCAGAAATTCAATGTTTGAGACCTTCTTCTCATCCTCTTATTTGCTCTCATGAACATTTTATGGATGATACTATTTTTCTAGATAAAGTTGATGTAAGGGAGGTTAGAAACCTTTAAAAGGATCTTAATCTTTATTCCTCTACCTCTAGGCAACTAATTAATTGGAACAAGAGCTCTTTATTTTTTATTAACACTCTTGATTTTAGATAGAGAAATATTTCTAATCTTCTTGGTTGCTCAATTGCATCTCTTCCATGTACTTATCTCGGTCTTCCCTTGGGGCTTAATCCCGCAGATTCTTTTTGGGAGGATCTTGTTAAGAAATTCAATAAGAAACTTGTGGGATGGAAAGGTAATATACTAAGTCAAGCTAGCAAAGTTACTCTACTCAAAGCTTGTCTTCAAAGTATTCCTACTTATGCTTTGAGCCTCTTTAGGATCCTAGCTAAATTTGTTGATGCTATTGATAAAATTCAAAGGAATTTTTTATGGTCTGGAACTAAGGAAAAGAAGAGAATGACCTTGATTGCTTGGGAAAAGATATATAAACCCAAGATGCAAGGTGGGTTGGGTATTAGATCTATAAGAAGTATGAATAAAGCCTTATTAGAAAAACAAGGATGGAGAGTTTATCAAGACAATAAGGAATGGAGTTCCATTTGGAAACATAAGCACCTTTATGAGGCTACTTCTATTTCAAATTTTCTATCCTACCCTAATGTTCCTTCATCTTCTACTATTTGGAATGCAGTCCAAGGAGCTAAACATATTTTGAATAAAGGATGTAAATGGAAAGTTGGTAATGGTAGTAAAGTCGAGTTTTGGGAGGATGAGTGAGACTTGGATCATCCTTTGGTTGAGGATTTTGAGGATATGACTTTTATAGAATTATGTAAATAGACTTATGGTGTTTTTATGGAGAACTATTGGATTAACAATGAGTGGGTTAATATTACAAAGATTAATCATGATTTTTTTAGTATCCAGTTGGCTATGAATGCTTATAGCCTTTTATCCAAAAAAGGAGGATATTATGGTATGTGGGATTGAACCTAAAGGATGTTTTAAGGTCTCTTCTATGTTTAGAACAAAGGATAAGAGAAACTCTCCAGTGTGGGCTAAAGATTGGATCAAAGGACTTATTCCTAAAATCAACATTTGGATAATTTGCCAAAAAGAGGGTGTTTATTTGGTTAATAGATGTTGCCTATTCAAATTGGATTCAAAATATATGAATCACCTTTTTCTAAATTGCAAGTTCAATCATATATGTGTGGAGTTATCTCCTTCACTATTGGAATATTGATTGGGTTCGTCATAATAACATTGATCAATGTTTTCAAAGTTGGATGTGTCTTTCTAAGGATGGTGATAGTGGTTTTCTCTGGAAGATATCTCTTCCTCATCTCTGGTGGGGTATTTGGAAAGAGAGGAACAACAAAATTTTTAGAAATAAGGAAACTCCTGATTTGGTTTTGGGTCAAAATATTATTAGAGCTATCAAAGAGAATTTCAAATCTCAAAGAAAATCTTTTGTTGATACCCAAATAAGCAATCCTATGAATAATAAAGGTACTAAAATTAAACAGGATGATCAAAGACAGTATGTGAAGTGGAGATCACCACCCTTGGGATGGGTTAAAGGTAAATTTAATGGCTCAGCTAAAGGGAACCCTGGAAAAGCTAGTTGTGGTGGTGTTTTGAGAGATCACTACAATAGAGTAGTGGCTGCTATTGCGGTTCCTATAGGCAAGTCAACTAGTCATAAAGTTGAGGCTACGACTACTTTGTTCACGATGAGGATGGCTGTGGAATTTGGATTTTAGAACTTATGGTTGGAAGGAGATTCTCTCAATATTGTCAACATGTTGAATAACAAGAGTCTGATAACTTGGAGTATTGAGGGAAGTATAATGGAAATAAAAGACCTAATGAAAAAGTTTGATAATGTTTTTATCACTCATATCTTTTATGAAGGTAACAAAGCTGCTCACTGGAATGCAAATCAAGTAGTCTATAGGGAAACAAAGATGAGTTGGCAAGATGACCTAAGTAAGGATTGGGAGCTGATAGTGTTAATTATGATATGATAAATGCTATTGAGGGAAATATTACTCAAGATTGAGGAATTTATGATGAGAAGTGTTAGGTTTATGGTAGATTTCTTGCATATCCCGAGGAAGTACCAATGTGCAATTATGGATTGTACTTGACATATATGCAGGGTTAAAAGTTTCTTGGAAATCAAATACACTTTACTTTTCTTGTTGGTTACCATTTCTCAGATTAGTTATAGGTGTAGAGATGAATACGACATGGGAGGGGAACCTAGAAAGCAAGAGTTGAATAATTGTAAGGAATGGAAGGCAAATTTAGCTGTGTGGGATATACTGCAAAAAGGGAAAGTTACAATGTATATTGAGAAGCTCCATGGGTATAAGCCCCACATTATAGAGTATTTTTTCAAAAATTGGATTGAAGATAGGGTTATGATGCATGAGGTTACTGTGAAACTGTCTAAGAAATTTATTGCTAAGCTTATGGGTCTTCCAATGGAGGGAATTAAGTTTAGTAAGAAGACCAAAATTTTGAATGCTGCCTTTAAAAAATTCCCTAAAAGTGATGAAGAGGAGGAAAAGTTGGAGAAGAGTGGCAATTTTTATGACCTAAGCCAAATTAAGGTTATATGAAGGGATGTTTTATCATGCATTCATGATTATTTCATCCTTGATGGTAGATCTAAGAGGGTACACACGTTTCATTTTGTGTTTTTAAATCACTTTAGGTATAAAGACACAATATCTTTCCCATTTTATTTGAAATACTCTTTGATTCAAAGTCTTTAAGCCCACAGGAAGAAGGAGTCATGCCCTGTGCTCCATGAGGGGTTAATTCTTCTTATTGAAATTACTATAAAAATAAGGCAGTTAAACCCTCTTTGATTGTGGAGAAGAAGTAGAAATCAATTGGCAACGACCCTCACTCAGAGAAAATTAAAAGTGAGGAAGGAATTAGTAACATTAAGGGCACTAATAAGGGCAACAAAAGGGAGATTGAGAAGAAATATTTGGAGGAAGTTATGGAGTCTGACAAGTCTACTAAAGATGATGATAAAACATAAATGGGGGAACTCAACTTGAGTATGGATGGCTACTCTAGGAGAAGAGGCATTTCTACCTACAACGTGGATGGTAGTAATGATAGGAAAACTAAGTCTAAGGTTGAGTCAAAAGCTTCAGGGGATGAAGAGGGGAACAAAATGCTTAGCTTACTTCTACTAAAAGGATTACTAGTGAGGATAAAATGGATATGGAAACCGAAAATAACAATGAGTGAAAAGCCCTTGTCATGAAAGAGCATAGCCTGAGTAAGGAGAATAAAGAGGAGATTAAGGAGTAGTGGGATGGAAACACTAAGACCTAGGTCAATATAAAGGAGAATAAGGATATTACTATTGACTTTGCAAATAGGGCTGATGATGGGTGTAGGGATGATTCTCATTAGGAAAATTTATCCTTCCTTCATACCACCAAGCTTAAAGCTAATGCATCTGTTCAAGGTGATTCATCACTCTACAATGAGATTATGGTGCTGAAGAAAAAAGTTGGGGGTATATAGAAAGAGTTGGATCATGAACGTGTAATTAGAGCCCATTTGGAAAGCCAAGTCAGTAATATTACTGAGAAACTTAAGGAGTATGAGCTAGAACTCCATCAATTAATCAAGGGTAGTGGCCAGAGGATGGAGCTTGTTAATTCCAATTTATGTGTTGTGACGGCCAGTTTGGGAAAGAAAAGCAATGAGGAGATTATGTCTCCATATAATGCTAGGGTGAAGAGTCCAGTGGGTCCAAGTAAGAGAACTAGGCTGAGCATGAAGAAAAAGGCTATTGAGGCTCCTATTTCTGCCAGAGTTGACATTATCTAGAGTACTATGGAGGCAGGCAAGGAGGTAGCGAAGATCATTAAACAACTGTTGTAGGTGTTGGTCTGGGTCACTGGTGTGCTAGTTGCTGATCCATGTTATTTTGTTAGTTTTGTTAATTTCCAGCTTTTTGTTTAAACTTTAGGTTCCAAGTCCTTGTAATACCTAGGTTTATTTATGGTTTTTTTTAACTGTTTAGGTTTCAAGTCCTTGTAAAACCCCCTTTTTTTGACATTTTTTGGTAAACTTTAGGTTTTAGGTCCTTATAAAACCTGCTGGTGCTTAATGTTGATCCTTAGATGTTGCTAAAGGGTTTCAGATCCCTTCAAAACCTATTTTTGCCTTAATCTAAACAATATCATGATTTGATTTGTTGTGGAAAAATATCTCCTACTTATCAATTGATGAGCTTAAGGGGCTTTCTAATGAATGGTTCATAAGACACACTACTTGTTGAAGGTTTTGCAAATGGAGTTGCAAGTAGTGTGGGTTTGACCATGGAGGAAACTCTCTAGTTAAGCATGCTTTAACTAGAGTAGTAATGGGATGGGTGACCTTCTAGGAAGCCTTGGTGCTTCACCTATGTGAACATCACCTAGATCCATGAGTGCTAAGTGTTCCAGTTATGCTCATAAAAGATGGCTTCGTGTGAACCATTACTCATGAAAGATAGGTCAATGAATTTAACTTACAAACTAGAGAATTAAATCACAACAACGATATCTCAAATTGACTTAAAAAAAATATTTACTATTATTTTAATGTCAAACTTCTACACTTTCGTGTAACTCTATCTAAATCCTCAAATCCTCAATTAAAAAAGTTCCTTGCGAAGATTCAACCTTCAATATGCAATTTTTACCTTGTAAAATTGAGATCAGAGGACAGAATAAGTTTGTTGGTCCATACCTATTAATAGGCAGGGAACTAATGTTTTTGATTAAGTAAAATAGGTTTTATAGGGATCCTGAAGCCCAAAAGTTTTTACAGAATATCTGGAATAGAAATATAAAGAAAAGTCTAGCTACAATGCATCTGCTTACCAAAAGCCAATGAAACGACAGGGCCATGGCCAGGAAACAAAAAACTAGCTATACTAGAAAAAGAAAAACCAACTAAACTAGTAAAAGACGAGACAAAAAGGAGGCACTAACTATTAGTTCTCCCTATCTAGAACCTCCAGGGTCTCTGCAGCTTCATTGGTCTTCCGGTTGTCCGCGTCCTCTTGGTCCTAGTTCTGAGCATCTGCTAGATCCCTGGCTTCTTCCAAAACATCCTCAGCCTGCCCAATGTCCAAGTTGGCAGGGAACTAATGTTTTCATTAGACCCTCCTTTTGATTAACTGGCATGACAAATAAATTTCACTCTTTTAAGATTTCAAAAGTTTTAATTTTTAAAATCATTTTTTTCAAGATATGAATTCTATTTCTAATTGGCTAAAGACATTTTTGGTGGGGGTTAATTTTATTTTTAAATACAAAACTTTTGAAGAAAAATGTGCAATGATAAGAAGGAATTTATTAAACTATCAACAAATGGGTAGTTGCATTTATTACAAACACATGGTACTACTACTGCCGCATGTTGCAAGACCTTAAGAATGTTAAAATTTGAGTAAATGGTTAAAATGACACAATGGTGGAGGCCCATATAATACACCTGTCATTGAACAACTTGGGCAATGCTTGCTGCTCGCTATTAGAAAAATCCAACAATTAATTAATTAATGGTAGTCTATGACATAACAACCAAAAAAAAAAAACATGGTTCTTAACAAAACCAACAATGAAATACATTTAGCTTGGTTGTATTTTTATTAATTACTTTTCAATTTTATTTTCTTGGTCAAATGTTACTCATTTCAATTTCTATAAATTACTTTAAATTAATTAACATGTTCTAAATTTTTAAAATGTTGTTTAAAATGTAAAAAATGTTAATTAATTTAAAGTATAGTTATTAGAATAATTAATTTGTGAGTAATAATATGATAAAAAATTATTAAATTATAAATTATTGAACTACTTTCAATTTTTAGCTTTTAATAAATATTGTAAAGTTCAAATTTAAAAAAGTTATAGTTTAATTTAATGAAAGGAAGACAATACTAAACCAAAACAATCATTTTAATGATGTTTAAATGCATTTAACTTCAATATCGATAAAGAAAAATCAGAATTTATAAGGTTAACTCTTGAGTACTCTATGCAATAAGTACAGATAAGAATTTATAAGATTAACTGGTCATCTTGTATTAAATATAGCTTAAACAAGCTAAATTTTAAAATATCTTATTCTAATAACTTTATTCTACATAAGAATAATAATAATAATTATTTAAAAATAAATAGTAAAAATAATTACAAATCTCATGTTTCAAAAATTCTATTTGAATATAAATTAAATCAAAAAGCTTATAGGTTATAAATTTATGATAGTTAGATAATGCGAATCCAAGATAAATATTTTATTCAATTATTGGTCAAATAAAGAAAGATTTTGATACAAGTCTCAATATTTATTAGTATAAACATTTTAGTTTTGTTATCTATAAATATTATTTTATATTATTAAATTTTATATAGATATTTATAAATATACCATTTATATCTTTATTCTACAAATTAATCTTACAAATTTTTATTTTTAAAAGTTATTTACAATTATTTACAAAATTTTACATCTATCATATTTAAGACAGGGACTCTAGCTTGCAAAGAGCTCTTCTTTTTTAGATACCTCGATCTTTACAACTGGCTATCTAATAAAAGCTTCTCGAGATTCATATCTAGGTCCAGATCAGACTGTATGGAATTTCCGCCATTACAATTCTAAAATCTTGATGCGTAGTATTAACAGAGCATCTTCAATCGCTTGTTTGCCATGTGGATTTGATTGTTTCAGGAATCATTCTCATATAATTTTTGGGCCTTTTTCCCAATTTGATTTAATCCAAAACTCATGTGGCTCTGTCTAATTCATGCAGCCTTTATGGGCATCTGAAGCCTCTTTCGGGTTTCCTAGGGATAGTTGGCGACTGGGACAACCGCATATGGAATTCAAACCCTATTATAATTATGTTGGTGGAATGGTGGTTATTTGTCACATGAAACTGGAAGCGCTGAGTCAACAATAGGGTGTTCTTTTTCACATATAAACGAGCTGCAATTTGAATGAAAATTGTATTGTTCTCCGAATCGGAGTAGGCCACCATGATGCCTGCCATGACAGGGCAGAGCACCCATTCATCGGTACAGTTCCTGAACAGCGTACTCTCGCAAAGGGGGCCTTCAGCCCTGCCCTATGACGAGGATGTGAAATGGCTGATAAGGCAGCATCTGGTCTCGGTGATTCAGGAGTTTCCCAGCCTGCAGGCCAAGACTGCAATGTTCAATCACAACGATGGGAGAACGGTGAATTTGCTGCAGGCGGAGGGAACGGTGCCCATGTATTACCAGGAGGTCATGTACAATATCCCTGTTATCATCTGGCTTCTGGAGTCATACCCGAGACAGGCTCCGTGTGTTTACGTGACGCCCACAAGGGACATGATCATCAAGAGGGGACACCCACATGTCAATGCATCAGGTATGGTTTCAATCCATTATTTGCAAGCATGGGTATTTCCTAGCTCTAATCTCGTAGATCTAGTTAGGAACTTGAGCCTCTTGTTTGGCCAGGATCCTCCCCTTTATACAAAACAGAGTGCACCACAGGCTAGGCCTTCTCCTTCTCCTCCTCCTCATAGCACTCACATGAGTCCTCATATGGCACCCACTGCATTACCTCATGGTCCTAACCCTAATACCCAAGGTGCCCTTGTTCGGCCCCCGGTGCCTGCACCAAGGGGGAGCTACCTTTACAACAACCACAGGTTTCCCCCATCTCCCCAGAGACCTCCCCACATGGAAGACCCATCAGAAGTCTTTAAGAGGAATGCAATTAATAAACTAGTAGAAATGTTGCACAATGACATGGCTGAATTGAGAAAAAAAACTGAGGTAGAGATGGATGCGTTATTCAACACCCAAGGAGTATTGCGGCAGAGGGAGGAGCAACTTGAGAACGGGTTGAGAGAAATGCAGGCGGAGAAAGAAGGGCTTGAGCAGCAATTGCAACTTATTCTCACTAACACTGATGTCTTGGAAACCTGGTTGAGGAATAATGAGGATAAAAAGAAGGATACTACTGATATTGATGATGTCTTTGAGCCTTGTGATACTCTATCGAAGCAGATGCTTGAGAGTACTGCTGCAGATCTTGCTATTGAAGACATTTTATATTCCTTAGATAAAGCTGTTCAGGAGGGGGTAATTCCAGTGGATGCTTATTTGAAGAATGTGAGAGCATTGTCCCGTGAACAGTTTTTCCACCGTGCAACAGCGGCAAAAGTGAGAGCTGCACAGATGCAGTCCCAGGTTAATAGTATGGCAGCTAGAGTTTATGTTTCATAACTCATAATGTTCTGGAAATTTGAACTACCCTTATAGCATTGGCATTGTTTATCACATTTGGCTTTTTAGTTTCTTACGTCATGTATGATGTTGAACTACCATTCTATAACTTTGTAGCATAGGGCTTATCCATGAATTAGTTCTTTTACAGTATGAATCACATACTATTTGAAGACATGAGATGGAGATTGGCGATAAAATTGGGGAATGCGAAGGGCAGGACACTTCTGACATATATAAATAAGAACAGAAGGTCTTTGCTGTAATTTATGCCATGAATCGAGTAATGGGTTAAATTCTTGCGTTATTTCTTATGCTTGTGTAATACATAGGGGCGTTTTCAATGAGCAGGATGTTAGCCTGATCATATATATAAATTGTTCTACTGATAACTTGTTTGCCTGTAATATATCTGATGTCATTTTCTCTGAAGTGGATTTACTTTTGAGCATCATGATCACAAACTTAAATAAATCTACGAAATCACAAACTTCTGGTTCTATTTCATATATTGAATTGTTGCAGGTATGGGCATTAAGAGTTTATTTAACTGTAAATGGCTTATGCTACTTACATACTTATATGAGACCTTTTGCTTTTCAAATTGATTAGTAAGGTTTCAGATAAACTTTATATGAGCTAGCTGTGCTATTTGTCATATTTTTTATTTATTTCGAGCATTGCATCTAGTCGGCATTTCAACCAAACCTAGAAAAAATAAAAACATTAAGCATCCTACAAGTCTATTTGACACCCCAGAGCCCAAAGTCAAACACTTTAAATCCATACATTTTAAATGAAAATATCAAATCGGATGTGTCTAATGATAGTCTTCAAACTGGCTGGGTACTACAAACTAGCTAAACCTTTTCAAATAACGTTGCACAATTTTTGAATGGATGCTCGATATGATAAATTCATGCTATAATAGTGTACTAAGATTTGATAAATTTAATTAAGTCTGAGCTTAAAGAGTTAATTCTGTCCTTCTTGTCTGTGAGCTGAGTTAAACTTGGAAGCAGTCAGGCACTTGATTATGGGAATGAATTCAGTGAACACAATTTTTGGTTTCTTTATTTTATGTATTGTTTGCTACAATTCATTGAAGAAAATATTGGATTATGTTTGCCTGTCTTAGGTTGCATTTGCTTCAATATCGTTTTTTATTAACTAAAGATATTATCGTATTTTAATTTTTAATACATCCAGATCAGATGGGTGCATTCTTGTATCAGTATGAAGATGAAAACTAAATACATGCCTGGGAATCGAAGATTTGGGTGTTTTTTCATATTTGAATGCAAACATGAAAGGTAATGTAAAATAGGCTCTCAGTACCTCTGTCTTAACATTAACTGTAAGTACAGTCATTATCTCCTCTTATAGGCTTTGTCTGACCCAAAGTTTGTTTGGAAATGGTGTTTTGAATCATCTTATGATATGAGCTAATAATACTACACGGCAATGGAATCACAAAAGAGTAAGAGTTACTGTTTCTTACCATGACAGTTATCATTGATAGACCGAGCTCATTATTTTACACCTACATGTCTTAGTCCTTTATTGTATGATACTTGACATTCTTCATATTCTGGGAAATGCTTGAGACCAAGCACTGGACTCTCATAGTGACTCAAAGAAAGTGAGCTTGTAATTGACCTCAGATATCGTAGGTATCCATGATAACGGAGTGAATCCATGGTACTCAGAGTGTCAAGTATGCATCAAACATAATTATTTTATGAGCAGCATTGCATGAGGTTGTGGGGAGATTCTAGGGTCTGGGTGATGTTTTGGATTTTTAGGATATAGGGGTTTTGGAAATTAGTGTTTTGATTTTTGTAATAAAGCCATTTTACTGATTTAATAATGGTAGCAATCAGAATGTTTAGTTGTCAGGTGATTTGGGTAAGAAAGCTTTGTAGAAGTCATTATTTTGTATGGGTGATCATCTTGAGTAACTGTGTGATTATTCATTCCGTGTTATTAGTGGTGTTGTTATGGTTTAATGGATGTTTAGAAATGGATAGTTGAATGAGAATGTTATTATTCTCCCATATGAGACATTTTTATCATTTCATGTTTCAAATTTTTCATTCTAGATGTGAAGCAAGGATTGCAAGATCCATGAAGACCATTCAAGCTGGACTATCTAGGTCGCTAGAGTCATTTTGTTTAAGAGTCTTTATTGGTGTGTTGATTAGAATTGGAGTCATGAATTTTAACTGCAAACTTAATTACTAATTATTTTTAAATTGAGATTTTACAATCTGTGAGTCTTAGGAATACAAGTCTAAGGGTTAAGGATTGAGGGGTATTCAGTCTGTTAAATGGTTGTTTCACTTTTTTTGTTGGGCCTCTTAGAATTTGAACCATATAAATGGAATAGTTTAAGAACATAACTTTCCCTGCATTAGTTCTACTCAAAAAATTAAATTACACCTTTATATATATAAGAAATAGAGTGGATATGTGTATTATATCAAGAAATCATTATACTCAATCCCCGAGGATAGCCGTGTCAATCATTAAAGGTTCAAAGGCCTGAGAGAAGCCAGTCTTTACAAGTTACAACATAAGCTGTTCTCTGTACGAGAGGAAGGATGGATGGAAAGGTATCTCCTTGGATAGGATTACCGAATGATTAGTTGCCCAGAAGGTTTTGAGCCAGTCTCGGATAAATCATTATTTAATGATAAGATGACCCAGTTTTCGAGGAAGTGAGATCCTTTTTGGATTAACCTATTCCTTTCCATATGAAAGGTTCCTACAGTTGTATGGCACATTACCAAAAGAACAAAGGAAATATGATGGCTTGGCATAATTGTTTCATGACTTGGACAAATTTGATGGTTAATCAATCATATTTATGCCATTTTATTGTAAACTAGGAAGATTTAACAACCTTAAAGGGGAATTTGTGGGGAGACTGAAAAATTCCCAAGTCTCAAGGATATATATATCTCGTTTAATAATGGTTGCGGCTTCAATCATGATTTGCCTTAAGCATTTTACTGTAATTTTGAATGATAACGGTGAGAAATTATCTGATAGGAATGTTGATTGTCAAATTAATTTGTGTATCTATCTATCTATACGATGTTTGCTTTTTCATTTTCAAACATGACATGTCTAAAATTTCAATATTTAAGAATAATTTCAAATGTATAATTATGAAAAATTTACTGACAGACAGTGTTGTCAAATTTTAAGGCCATATTTTGACATGATTATCAGTTTGTGTTTTTCAAAAGTAGACAACCTGCTTGTGATTATCAAAATGTTAAAAGTACTGATGTTCCCTACCTTATGCCTTCTCTTCCACTCCGGCTAAGAATTTGAGTTATAGGAATAGTTCAATGAGTAAGATAGTTGTGATTAAAGTGGTGACTGTACGAACATAGTCCAAGATCTCCCTGCTTTGAATAGGCAACATGGGTGGGAGACAAAAAAAACAAAACAGAGAAAACTGAAGTCTTGAGGGTGTATATATGTCTCGTTTATAATGGTTGTTGCTCCAATCATGATATGCCTTAGCATTTAAGGTTAATTTTGAGTGAATAATCGTGGAAAATTTATCTGATAAGCAGTGGCACTAGTTGAATGGGTGTGTCTATAATGTTGTTTCAACTATAACATGTCTTGGCATTTAAGGATGCATAATGGCTTCTGCTTCAACCGTGATATCCCTTTAGCATGTAAAGGTGATTTTAAATGAATAATTTATCTGATAAGCAGTGTCAGTTGTCAAATGGGTGTGTATATATCTAATCTACAATGTCGGTGTTTCAACCATGACATGTCTTAGCATTTAGCGAGACTTTATTTAATAGACAGTGTTGATTGTCAATGGGTTATACATATCTAGTCAGTCATATGGCTGATTCAACCATGACAAGTCTTAGCATTTAGCCAAACTTTTTTTAATAGACAGTGTTGATTGTCAATGGGTTATACATATCTAGTCAGTCATATGGCTGATTCAACCATGACAAGTCTTAGCATTTAGCGAAACTTTATTTAAAAGACAGTGTAGATTGTCAATGGGTTATACATATCTAGTCAGTCATATGGCTGATTCAACCATGGCATGTCTAAGCATTTAAGAATAATTTTGAATAGATGATGAAGATTTTACTGGCGAACAGTAGCGATTATCAAAATGTAGCCCCATGTTTTGACATAATTATGAATTTGCTATTTTTAAAAGTAGACAACCTACTCATTGTTTGTCCCTCTTACTCCTTTCCTAGTCAAAATAATTGAAGTACTGATATTCCATACCCTTAGACTTCTCTTTTATCCAAGCTAAAAACTTGGATTACAGGAATAGTTCGAGTAAGAGAGATGTGATCAAATTTGATTGGACTAACATAGTCCAGGGTACCCTGTTGGAGTAGAAGATCTCCCTGCTCTGAATAAGCAACACGGATGGTTTCCAACGAAATATTAATATCCCCACTTTATGAAGCACCTGAGCTGTCATTATTGTAATTCCAACTGTTGCAGGATGTGTACTGCATCACCTGCAAACCTCTTTCAAACTGTATTCCTGACAAAGAAACACGTAGGTTTTGAAACAAAATAATAATAAACTTTAATAATTTATCGAATGTTTTTAGAGATGTTATTAGTTTATTACATCCTGTAACTCTACAGTGGCAACGAGCTTTCTTATTCAGGTAAGAAAGTAAACATTAAGTATAATAATCTTCCAAATATTTTTAGAAATGTTGTAACTCTATGATAGCAATGGGCTTTCGTATTCAGGTGAGAAAAACAAATAGTAAGTCTGATGCTGATGAAGGCATGGGGGAGGAAGACAGCAAAGAGTTGATGTGCAAAATCTTGGTGCTCAAACAGATTGGTGGGTCGTGCTGCAATCAGAGGGAAGAAGAAGAGATTGGTTGATTATGTCAAAGAAGAGGATGACGGTGCCAATGGTCACTAATACATTTCAGATCAATTTTCGATGAGTGTTTGTCAAAATTCTGATGAAGAATTGTTGATTTTCTGACTCAAGGGCTTTTCTATTTTTTTGTGGGAAGTTCTGACAAATACATAAACATCACACTTCCGGTGAAATAAACATCG
The DNA here is from genome assembly GCA_028749045.1 of Cupressus sempervirens. Classification (NCBI taxonomy): domain Eukaryota; kingdom Viridiplantae; phylum Streptophyta; class Pinopsida; order Cupressales; family Cupressaceae; genus Cupressus; species Cupressus sempervirens. The sequence goes on along the minus strand of CM053787.1, from coordinate 535,198,411 downwards.
GGATTGACTGGCTAAAGGAAGGTATCCTGTGATTGGAACAATTACATTGTTCATTGGAACTCCAAAGTACATTGGTAATGGCAACGACGATGTTGCCAAACCTGCAATGAAAAATAAACATCACAGGTTTGGCAACGTCGTCGTTGCCATTACTAATTTACATGGAATCCCAACATCAATTACATTGTTGTTGCCATTACCAACAGATACGTCAATTACATTGAATCTGACAAACGATGCAATTTTCTTTTATAAAAATAATATTCTTTGTTCCCAACAAATGCACCTTTCTGTATCATCCTCAAAACCAGTCTTGAATTTATTCAACTCTATTGTCTTACTAAGCATCTAGGAATTTTTATTAGTAAGGACATTTGTTGAAATCTCTCCTTGATAGACATACATTTTTTCACTAACCGAGGCATTCTCAACTAATTAAATCACCATTTCTATGAATGAACAACTCAATCAGCATCTTCTTGAACATGAAACAAATGAACATCCGTGATCCATCAATTCAAGAAGTTCCATCAATCCAACAATTTTCAAGGTCTGTTTCAATTCGTCATTTTAGGAAAGAAAATAACAATCTTACTAAGGCCATTCTTCTTCAACTTCAATCAACATTTGGGATTACTCCCTTACCAAGGCTTTAGTATGATCCTCATTCAACATCTCAATTCAAAGGACCTAATGAGTAATCAATTCAATAACCTCATTATCTGTTTCAGTAATGAGACTTGTCCCATCTTAATTGTCATCCATCCAAGAGGAAAAGCTATTGTTCTTATCCACCATACAACCTATTAGTTTTGATCACAAACTTGGGAAACTTGCTTTGCTTACACACACGAGTCAATCAATACATCATACTTGGCCTTATTCCACTTACCAACTATTGGTTCTTCATCTTCAATGTCCTACAATCTCTGTCATGCCATGTCATACATGCATTTGTGTACATTCCAAATTCATTGTGACCGTTGAACAAAGAACAATTACCTTTGTCATATCTGTTACACTATTCCTATTGTTCATCCTTAATAATATGACACTTATAACATTCGATGTCAAATGTCAGTGACTATCCTTTGAACATTCAGATCAAGATAAACACAATTTAGATAGGGGTTGTAGTGTTTTTGAAATATAAAGCGACCCAAACAAGGGGGTTGGCCCTTACAAAAATCAAGCTGGTAACCAACAGACTGTCAGCAAACACCTATAGAAGAAACATGAGGCAACACAGCCACATACTATACTAACCAAAAGAATCCCACAAGAAGTAAGCAAGTCTAGCAAATCTCTGTAATGATCAAACCAACTAAGATTGTTTAGAATAAACACTATTGGCAAAAGAAAGCCAACCCAACTCATAGACAACACACAACCATTAACAACAACATCTAAACTATAGTAGTAAACAAACTATAAAGTTCCGAATAAAAAACTGTTGGCTCAAACAGGCCAACCCAAGTCTTAGTAACAACTGTAAACTAGCAAACTAGGTAGTAGCAGAAAACAAAATAAACTAGGATCATTAGATCCCCCCAAAAAAGCTAAATTATTTCTCATCTTTTTCCTTTCCATTCTCGGCCAGAAGAACCCGAGCCCAATCATTAACAAGAAACTTATAGAGGATCTTATTATCTTCTTGTCCGTTCTCGATTCATCCTTCTCTTGTGCTAGCATTTGGAGGGTGGTAGCAACTGCATGAGTGACCTTCAATGAAAATTTAGAGAATGTGTAGAATCCCTCCTCCAAGGTTTTGACTCTTGTTTCTAGCTATGCAATCTTTTCATTTTGTTCCTCTTCTTTTTCCTTGCTTTCTTTATCAACCTTTCGAGTCCCCTCATTAGGCTGTGTTAGTTGGTTTTCATCCTGCAAAACTTGAGGGTTAGTAAGGACATTACATTTTTCCTTTACTAGAGAGGAAATTGTGATGGGGGAAGTGTCCACTTTGTTACTGTCTTCACAGAAAGTAATGGGCTGGAGGGTGAAGCTAACCGACACATGAGTTTCGGTGGTAATGTCTTTACCAGTGAACGCTTGAGTATTACCAACAGACACTTAGGTATTATCCACTGAGTTCTCACTTTTTTTTTTCCCTTCCTCTTTTTCTCTCTTGGAGTCAAAGAAATTCTCCTCCTCCAGCTCCCTTTCATTGTTCTCAGAACTCTCCTCTTCCCCCTCTTCCACCCTATATCTTTTGGACTTTTGCTTATACCTAGCCTGGTTTTTAGCAAGCCTTCTCGATCTTCTCCTACCCTTTCCTCCTCCCTCCTCTTCCAAATCCTCAATTTCCACCTCCACTGGTTTTTCAACCTTAATTTTTTTACAACCCTTTTGTTCAATGGCTGACTCTAGTTTTTTCTTTTTCTTATTATCTTTGCTAGGGGAGGGGTGCGGGGTGTAGATTTTGGTACGTGTGCTAGTATTCGAGGGGGAATTTTGGTGGTGGTGTTGGTTGTCAACCACTATAACCCTAGGGGGTAAGAGAGCAAGATGGAACTAATAGAGTCTAAAAATAAGGCCTTGGTGGATACTAGTAAAATTTTGACCCTTTTTCCTTTTTTCCCTAACATCACTAACCATATCCTCCAAAGAATGTAAAAGTAAAAACGGAATAGAAATGAAATCCTTCTTTCTAAAATGGTTGAGTAGGGGAAAGTGATAGTAGTAGTAAACTCCAAACTTACCTTCAAGTGTAAGGTATTTCATGATCACCAGGCAGATATCGTCCCACGGAGCCAGTAGTTTATCCCTCATGAATCCTCCCCTATAACGCACTGGTTCTTCATCTTCCATGAAAAAATTGATCATATTGGCCTCGTCCCACCATTTTCGTGACCTTCCTCCATTTTTTCCCCTTCATGGATAGCCCAGTGGCCATTGTGATTACTTCCTCATTAACTTGGAATGTAATGCCATTTATAGTAACCTTGCGATCATTCCACCCATTCACAAATTGGAGTGCACAATTTTTGTCATATCTCGCCATCGCCTACATATAGGGAAGAAATTCCCTCTTTCTTTAATAGAAACCAGGTTGCCATTCTGTCTTAAAAATTTTCAACCCTTAATGGTTCTAGTCTATTCAAGTCTCCACCCATTTCTTCCTCACTAATTTCTGATCCTCCAACCTCAGTAATTCGCATTTGAACTTCCTTGCCGTCAGACTTCTTGTGAATATTAATCACCAACAACACAACAATGATACAAATAACACCTACAGGGGTTTTAATCATCTCTAAGACCAATTTTCAGGATGCTTCGAAATCCCAATCAATTTTATGATGGGATTCACATGTACTTAGCATCATTATTCTAACATCCTTGAATTCACTGACAGCCTTGTTACTGCAATTTTTCATACTTTCAAAAAGGAAGTAATTCAAATTTCGCATTATGTTACCATAATGGTGAAATAACTGCCACCTCAAATCACCTCCATTTATTATCCAATCAGAACAGTGCTGTCTTATCAACTTCCCCTCAAACTTTTTATTGAATTTAGCAAATTTCATCTTCCTATGTATAATGTTGCCAAAATTGGCACTGACCTTTAACTTTTTCTCTCCTCCTTTTCCTTGCCGATCAAGGCCTTAATTTCCTCCTTCAGACTTTCTATGTTTCTCCAACACGCCAATTCTTTCAATTCAAATACTGCTCTGCACACATTAAGACTTTTCCTGATAGTTATACAACATGAGTTGCTTCTATTGTCTTCATCTTGGAAACAAACTTTACCATTACTCTTTTCTTTTGCCATTTGACCAACATGGACATTTATGTTAGACACTACTCATGGATCATTCTAACAATCAAAACTTATCACAAAGTTCTCAACAGTTTTTCAAAATTGTTCAAAAAACATGGGTGATCATAGTTTATCCTTTCATCTTACTACTTGTTCTGTGATGTAAGACTTCCAAACCTTCCTAGATCATTAGATTGATCAGTGATTAGCAAATTATTGTCAAGCAACAAATTTTCCGTTCTTCATGCTCTCTTGTGCCAACACATTTCAACAGAAAATCAAGTGTAGTTTAAAGAGCCATGAATGTACTCAATATCCCCTAAGTTTCATGATATTTAGGCAGTGAGAAAATGAGTTATGAACAAACCCTCATAACCAGGTCTGTCACCAAGGGTTTCATAACAAATTTTGCAAAATTATGTGGATCCTCCATAAGAAATCTTGACCATTCAAACTTGGATTAAAATAAAGTTCATTCAATACCCTACATGATCACATGGATTCCATTGATCTTCCAACCTATTTTACATAAGGAAAATGATCCAAAAAATAGTAAACCATGCCTGCAACACATAACAATCAGCCAATTTACATTTAACTTGCAATTCTTTTAATCTTAGTCTACCAAAATATATTACAAGGTTTCTCCAATGAGGGACCTTGCCCTTTCATTCACATATCAAAATATATTACAAGGAAGTAGAGGTAAGAAAAAGTAATCTTAATGGCAAGGAGTTTGCGAAGTGGAAAAGAGGGAGGATATAGTTGTTGGGGACATATTGTATCCCATGGTCAATAAGAGATATGAAAATGCAACCATCCATATCAAAGAAGACCAATAAACACACCTAAATTAGAGGTGGTAATGGGTGTTGATGTTTGGTAGCTTATGTTCGATAAACTTATATATATATATAAGTTCATTGCTACATACACACATACACACACACATGTATATAACAATGAATAAATATTTATTATATTAATTATCTAATTAACGAATAGACATGTACCATTCATAGGACATGTCTCTGCATGACTTATTCTCAATTTAAATAAAAGGGCACTGCCATTTGAAAAACACATACCAAATATTATGGCAGTGCTTACTACATTTGCAATGATCCTCAAAAAACTAACTTGTTATTAAAGTAGGCTGCAAATGCATTAGTTAACCATGGAGAAAATATTAAGGAGATAACAACTATAATTCGATTACTTGGTAAATTGCAAATGTCAAAGTCAATGATAACTAAAGCAAGTGGGAAGTCTCCAATTTTGACAACTTGATAGTACTGATTTCATTCAACTTCTTTGACAACATTTTTGAGCAATTGTTTTAATTTTATTTTTAAAATTTATAGTTTGGAGTTTAGCTATTCAAATTATTTAAATAATCTTAAGTATAGAATTATAAAGAGTCTTTAGCAATTCAAAATGATAATTTTTACTTCTAAAAATCTCTACTGTATTTACTTACCGTTGTTCATTTATGGCAGATTACCTATTTAAGTTTTCACTATGATGCATGAATAAGTAGACATTTGAAGCTTTAGTTGAGTTGAAATTAAATATCAGATCCCAACTTTATATTTTGCATGAAGAGTTGTGGTGATCAAAGTAAGTCCATTGACTAACTGATCAATGTAATTTTATATTAAAAATACTGACAACGTAAGAGGCAGCAACTGATTACAAGTATTCCACAAATATTTGCAGTAATCATGGTAGTTTATATATCCCTTAAAGGTTGACAATATGAGAAACAGACTGAATATTGTAGCAACTGGGTTGAAGAGATAACACAGGGAATGGAAAATAAGTGAGAACTAGTCACTAGTGTATTTTAGACCCGTGCACATCAAACTTGGGACTTTTTTCATAAATCTGAATTAAAACTTTATTTTAGAGCAAATAAAAATTTATTGTGAATAATTCAATGAAAAACTAGAACCTGCATCTTAGCCTTAGTTGTTGCCCTATAAATCATTTTGCATGCATGTCATCTTTCTTTGCATCCATGTTCCCTCATCTTTCATCCTAAAAGTTTAAGCTAGGATAATATTTCCTCGCCTCTATCCCAAGAGGTCTTCAAGAAGCTCACAGAGGTAACAAATTCATTATCATGCATAATGAGAAAGAAAAAGAGACAAAAACTAGTGCTTCCCTGATAAAAAAGTGTTTATAGAGAAAGAAGAAGAGAACATACCCAAGATCTGGTGTTGCTCTTGAGAATGGTGATGTTAACTTCAAAGGCTTCAGATAAAACAACTCCTCTTCTTAACTGATAACTCTTTGTGTGTGATATCTTCTTACCTACTGCCAATGAACATGACATTGTAAGAAGACTCTAAACAAAGATAATATTTCATGAATATCACCATGTGTTTCTACACATTTTGCCAATTGATGATGTAATAATGCCTACAATACTTCACCATATAACACCAATCTTGCCTTTCGTGCCATAAAATCTCAAGATTTTCAATCTGTGTGCATTATCCCTCAAAAAGGTTTCTCTTTGATTGTATGAAATTTGATCATCTGCAGTTTTAGCCAAAGCTACTGTTGTTTTTTTATTGTACTTTTGACAGACCCATAAGGGCAAATAGGACAGTGCAAAGAGAGCTACTGGATTGCTGCATGTAGTTTGCCAAAAAACACAAACCTACTGAATCCACTTCATTTTTGAGTTTCCACATATCAATATTATCTCTTGTATCAAAATTTATATGGACCATAACTATTTAATTACTTTTAAATTTGGATGTTGTTTGTGAAAAGAGGATTTAATATAATACATAATTGTGCACTAATTCCATGTTTCCCATAAATTCTGTCTTGCACATAATAACAATTTTTAAAGACAGTAATAAGGAGGTCCTAAAGCTACCTATGAGGATTTAACAGACATTGTATAGAGAGGGATTAACAACAAAGACTGTATTAAGAGGGATTGGACTTAAAAACATAAAAAGAAGCATTTATATCTCTAAATTATCAGAGGATTGAACAAAGCGCATATAATTTTGGAGCTTTTGAGACGGAGTTCTAAACATATAAAAGACAATATTCCCTCTTCCATTAGCAGATCTATGCACAAATATAAATTCTTGCCAAACAAAGCAGATTTTGAGCTTCCTCTATGACAGAGATAGATCATAGAATCACAGTTTCCAATACTTTGGTGGGTTTGAATGAGCTTGATCTTTGCACCAAACTCAAAAATCCATAAATGTTGTGATGAAAGAAATCAAATTGCTTTGCATGCAGATTAAATTTGTTTGAAAGTTGTGGAATGCCCTTTCAACAAATCCATTTTGCCTATATCATGCAAATCTGTTGTACACATTCCCTGCAAGCCGTGTTAAGACCAGTTTTCCACATTTTGCACTTCAGCAAATTGTGGATGCGAACGAGATCGAAAACAAGCTAAGTGGCAATAGGATGAACGGGAACTACAACATGATAAATAGAAAGTTTGGTTGGACGAGAAAGGTCTAGATGTAAAAGAAAACTAATCAAGTGCTCCTCAATCAAACTAGTCACAATGAAAGAACTTGCAAATAAGATATTATTAACCACAATTCAACAATTCCTTTTGAGCAATTATTTTTCATCATTAAGCCATTTTGTTTTTAAAAATGGGTATGTCCAGGTCAAGATATTGACATATCAAGATGGAATATTCCCTTTTCATTTAACAAGCACTTATAAGACTAGGAATGTTAGCCAATCCATCTAAGCATATGGGTATTAAGGGTCAAGATATGTGTAGCGGTAGTCATGAACATTGCTTTTTCTTTGCATTTTTTCTACATCTGATACTTTTCTTATAGGTGGACATGTCTATCACAAACATCCAACATGCCTGTCCTTAGACTTCATGGCAAAAACCCTACAAACAACCAAAAAAAAATAAGGACATGAATCATCCAAACATCTCTAATAGCTTGTGGATATCCCAAAGATGCATAATTGCATGACTTGTGAAAACCAAAAAGATAAGACTAACTTGTATAACAAGCGACTAACCAAAATGATTTTATGTCTGTGTAATGTTTGACAATGATAATGGTATTTGGATTCAAGTATGAGGAAATTTGTATCAATCAATTCATTAAATATCATTTGAATACAAAGAAGATTTTAAGAGATTCAAGAGCATAATTATAAGCCAAATTTGTGTAAGACCTAAATTAGACCTAAGTGAATAGACATGTGAAGGCTTATTTTGAATATGATGAGCATATCTAAGGCAGAATTTTTATGAAGGTATATTCCAAGTTTAGAGCATTTATTGAAAATAACTATTTCAAATCTTAGTGGATTATTCATAAGTACAAGGCAGATTTGTTGAAGACCTTGAAGGAGATCTAAGGCAAATCTACCTATATTATAAACACTTTGCATTTCAAAGGTCAATTCCTTCTGCATTGCAGGATTTGAGGTTGGTGTCTCTTGCTAATTGAGCCTACAAATTTGTTTGAAGTTATATACGTACATACATATGTGTGTGTGTGTGTGTACATACACACACAATTCACCTACAAGGATTTCCATGCTAAATAGTATATGCATCTTGTCTTCTTTTGCTAGACATCAACTATGTGAATGCTTTCTACATTGCTTTTAGTTGACTAAATATATATAATAAAATATGCAGGTTTCTATGCCAAACTAACTCCAATGTGGACAAATATCTAATAATTGGGATTTAAACTAAGCAAGAACTATATGTTCAAGGAACCAAAAGATGACTGCAATGAGACTATTACAAGCGAAAATCCTTCAGTCTCGTTAAAGAGAATTGGGATGTGTGTTTGAAGACTTAACAAATTTGAGCTTCACTTGGTTTCAAGAATACTATAATATTTTCTACTTAACAAGGCCAATCACGTGAAGGTGGAAGCTCATCTGGCCTCACCCCCCTCCCCCTAACATCAATCTAAAGTACCCATTATCATCTAATTACATACTTCATTCATTCACTCATCCATTTATGAACTATAACATTCAATCAATACAATCACATAACATTGATTAATATGATATAAAATTCATTAATACACAATACTAATCAAAACTTCATTAACACATAACAATATTCATGAACATAAAATAAAAATCACTATTAATACGCATCATTCATACATAATTACTTAAAACAAAGTTCTTTCATTATCCAACAAGGCTTATCAAAGAAGATTTTTAAAACATCATTTTTTGTTTTGTTTTTCTGAGCTCTCTTAAGAAAAGCGCTCATAGGAGCATCCATATCTGCTTCATTCTCCTCCTCTTCTAGCACGTGTAATGTCAAATTATGATGGCTCCTTCTCTTTGGAGGAGCAGGAGGTTGCTGCACTAAAGGGGGCTCTGTTGCAAGAACAAGTGAATGCAATAAATTGGCATACTCTTTCTTTTTCTAACTGTTACACGTTTGTAATTAAGTATGAGTACAACATAAATGCATTTTTCTTACCTGACAATGCCACATCATCTACATTAACATTTTGATCTGCCACCATGTCAGCATGTTGAACACTTGGAACATGGTCCACTCCTTTAGCATGATGTTCAACATGCTCTGAAATATTCTAAAAAAGGATACACGCCAAATTTCAATTAAAGATGTTAAATTGTATTCATAATTGCATAATTAATTTCCAATAGCAAATTAATACCTCCACCACTATAATGCACATCATGGCCTTCGTCAGGAGTAGGTTCTGTGGTAGGATATGAAGGCTACAGTAAAATGTTATGCACATTGTTATGTAGTCAATTTACGTTTAAAACTACTATGAAAAAATAATCTTCTCAACTATTTAATTTCATTTACTTTTCATCTGACCAATTTACCTGTGAGATATCATTTGGTGCACTAGATTCTTGGGCAAGGCTTATAGATTCTTCACGTAGGCGTGCAACCACAACTTTATAGCCTTCCTTCAAGGCAATTTTTCTATCTTCATTTGTGACCTCCACATTGAAATCTGTGCCCTGTGTTTTTTGCTTGATGACGTTAGTTTTCCATATATGGTTTCATTAAAAAAAATTGTTTGCAACATTATATTAAAAAATAAAATAAAATTCATTGCTCTACTTACAACTTGAGATTGCAGATTCATATAGCCACTAGAGCCAAGTTTGTGTTGGCCAACCTTCTCTATTCTCGCTTTTGTAGCCACGGATGTGTCCTACAATCTATGAACAATTTCAAACATCTTAGGTTATATATTTACAAATATCAATAATTAGTGCATGATTACAATGTACTTAATACTATAATGACATACCTCTTTTTGCCCTGTGCTGCTTCATTATCTCTATCTTCACATAGCCTTTTCTCTTTTGCATCTTCTATTATTTCATTCCACTCCATCGCTGAAATCATAGGAGGATGGTCATACTTTGGGTTATCCTTAAGAGCCCTTCTATATTGATCCCTCACAGTCTTTATATACTTTGTTGCTCTTTTCATAAGTAGGCCACTGTCAAAAATATTTTTCCCAAATTTCTCCTCAATGGATGCAATCAACAGATTTTTTAATTCCACAGCTTGTAAATTTCACCTTTTTAAAAAAAAATAGATTGTTAGATCAATAACTTTAATATATTACAATAACTAGAAGAAAAGAAAAATTATGTAGTAATGATATGAAACTACGTACCTTTTACATATGGTGGGTCCAAATAGTCTCAATGTCATATGAAAAAGATGTTCAAAGAAAGCATTATTACCTACAAAGCCATAAAGGATTTATCAGTCCAAAATGAGTAATGTAAAAGTAAACTAAATTTACACTTTAAATAATATCAATTTTAAAGCACCTGAAAGCTTTCGTTCTCTTAATGGAAACATAGTTTTCTTATTCAGCAACAATGTCCCTTCATACGAACTAGTACTAATCACACGAACTGCTCCAGGAAATGGATCAGCTTCAGTAGTACTGATCTCTATTGCTCTATCAACTAAAACATCATAACAATTAAATGGCAATTTTAGTACTGCTCTCTGTTGGTCTACCTCCCTGCTTATGTCCATGTCTCTCTATGTGTGGCTATATATATGTATGTATGTATGTATGTATGCATGGTGTGTGTATGCATGTGTTTGTGTGTATGCAAGCTTCTGTAGACATCATTTAAGCACTAATATGCTACTTTGTTGTTCATCAACTTGTAGAAAGACATTACAAAATATAGCACATTACAAAATATAGCAAAACAAGGTTTTACCAGTTCTACTGGGCATAGACGATGATGTTTGCATGGTCTTTATTGTGGACAATGCAATAGACAATAGTGGACCGCCAACTGAAGGAGGAGTTCACACTTCATCATGTGCTGAAGAATAGAATATTGTTAGCAAAGACATTTGCAATGGATAAAGATCAAATGGGATACTAGCGAGAAACGTCCACAAAAAAAAAGGTAAGTGTTATAATGTTGATCAAAACAAAGAAAGTGTTACTTACACAAAGGTACTGCACAATAATCCTGACCATGTTCACCATCTGACCTCGCAACTGGCACATATGTCTATACAAGAACACATAAAATTAGAGATCATGATCCATAAGATACTATAAAATATTAATATCTATTGAACTTCTATTACTACTTTAGTCGAATTACTGCTTACTTTCAAAGATTGGATTCTGCGGTCCAATTCTATTCTCAGTGCCTCTTTCTCCTCACTTCTGTCACCCTTGATGATAATTTTAACAAGCTCATCAGTGTATCTTTGCGTAATTTTTTGGGTGATGAATACAGGGTTAGTACTGAGGCCAATGTCATATAGATATGACGCCCATATTTCAGATTGCATTTGATCAGCGATCATTGTAGCTTTTTCCTATCATTTGTGACATCAAATATTCATATAATTTTATCAAAATAACTCCAAAGCCATAAAGAAAAGAACATAATAATAGAACATTTGTTTCTATATTAACATTAAAATTTAAAATAATTAATGTTTACCTCTATTGAAGGTGTCTGAGATGGTGCATCCATATCACCTTGTGAAAAAAATTAGTAAGTCTTAGAAATCAGTAGCAAAATTAAAGTAATAGACTTACCAAAAAAAATATTAATAATAAAGTAGATTGTATATGTAAATCATTTGTCTTAAGTTAAAAATTTAGCGTAACTAATTTTTATATCTAAAAAAATATTTGACATGTTCTAGTTAATGTTTATATGTGCACATATGGTTTGGAAAGAAATATTTGGTCATACAAGACCCCATCATAGTTGACATTGATCATACCTGAAGATTTCATTGATCATCATGATCTTCATCCATGTCATCATCATCATCATCATCACCATCATCGTACTTGTCACTTTGATCGTCGTCATCACCATCATCATCTTCATCACCATCATCATCCTCTTGATCACTATCATCATCATGACCATCACCGTCATGATCATCACCATCTTCATCACCATGATCATGATCCTCATTAGCATCATCATCATCATTATTGCCATTATCATTAGCATGACCAAAATCATCACCATCTTCTTCTTCTTTATCACTGGGTAACTGTCGTTCCTGATAATCATTTACTTCCTCTTGTGCTTCTTCAGTGTCTTCTTCTTCGATCACATTATACTTTATCGACCTTCCTCTTGGGTCATGTCTAACAACAAATGACCAACCTAGTTTGTCTGGAACACCAAAGTAAAACACTTGCTCGCATTGACTTGGAAGAACATAGGGCTCATCTCCGACTGGCTCAAATGACCTTGTATTAATCATAGTAAATCCACTGTCATGTTCAATAACAATCCTATAGAGATCTTTTCGATTCAGTCATAACCTAAACCATTTGATGAAAAATAGAACTATTTTGAATGAATTAAAGTCGCACTCAAGTATATCATCCAAAATTCCATAGTATCAATTTTCAGATTGTTGAGGATGTATGTCAGTTCTAGATGAAATATTGGTAACCGCAAAGACAACACTTATCCCATAATCGCATGTTTTCTTCATTTCATCTAACTTTTTTGTGCAAAATTTATAGCCATGGTAGTACATAGCTTTGTGGTGTTTGACCTACAATTATTCAAACATGTCAAGAATCTTCTCATTGATCTGTGAGTTGATATTAAACTTATGTCTCATGATTAGTAATGTTATGCATACCTTTGTATCTCTTAAGCCATATATTAGATCAAGTACCATTGGTGTAACATTGGGATCTCCATTACAATGAGCTTCTAATGAGCGACCATTTTCTTGAGACTATTCAATCCACACTGTCATTCAATCAAGATTGTTTGCAATATACAAGTGTAGTGCATCCCACTCACAACCAACTATAAAGAAGACAATTACACCAGTTAGAAACAACTTATATATATTGATGATGGATAAGAATTGTTAAATTACAAAAGAAAACTTATAATTACCCCTCACCCTCCTCAATCTACCTTTCTCCATCAGGTACTCTCTTTTGAATTTTCCATTACAGTTGGGATCCCAAATGCGATCTACATGGATACCTGCTGCAAACTTTAGAAGATATTCATTGATATACACTATGGTCTAGTATATCATATATCCCTCTATCATAGAACCCTCAGGATGTGCTCTTTGTCGAACCAAGCCCTTCATAAATTTCAAGTGCCTCTCAACCATCCACATTGATCTAGCTTGTACAGGTCCACACAATTCAATCTCCTCAACTTGATGTATGAGGTAGTGTTCTTGAGCATTGAAAAACGTTGGAGGTAATCACTTTTGCATTTCACACATAAGCTATGGAATTTTTCTCTTCCAATATTTTATATCTTTTTTATCAATTTCTTTAGATGATAACCACCTAAAAGAGATTCAACACACAAAAACACATAGAGGAGATTTCAAATAAAATTATATAATAGATTTCAGATAAAAAGCTACAAATCTAAGAAAAAACACTCTTCTAACCTCATGTATTTTCCAATATCGTATATAACTTTTTTAATACTATTGTCAAACTGTTGTGGAAAGGATAGAGGTAGGACGAACTGCAATCATTAAAAAATGATCATTTTAATATATTATTAAATAATGCAATTGGTACTGCATTCAATCTTACAAATATACTATAAATAGAAAACATGACTTACCTTGAGGAAGGTATGCCAATCATGTGTCTTCAACCCTGGCCCAAAATCACCGTTCTTTGATAAAAGAGTGCTTATATTTGTAGCAAATCCTGTTGGAAATTTTGTTTTTTTTTGACTTCTTTTAATGCATCACTTTGTTGCTTCGTTAATAACCAAAGAAGGGCACTTTTATTTATGCGGTCTCCATTCCTATTTGATTCAATGAAAACTTTTAGTGCATGATTAGATTCATGAATGTCAGTAATTTTTTTAGCAATTTTTTCTCTATTACGCCTTCCATCCAACATTTTTCATAGTGTCTCTCTTACATTCTTTCCAATATGCATAGCATCAAACAAATGCGCGATTAGGAGATCCTTGTAGTCTGGTAACCTACTAAATTGAGTAGGATAACTTTTCATTCCTCTAGGAAGTTGGTCATTGATGCCTTGACGACCTTCACAAGCATCAGTTATAGCATTAGTAAATACAAGACAATATTGAAATACAAATTGTAAACTTCAAACGACAAATTGGATATTACCTCAATGATTTAGTCGATCGTATTCCAACTTCCATAAATGAGGTGTCATTCTTCATGGCCTTGATGATGTCTCTTCTTTCCCATTGAAAAGATATTTTTTGGCAATTCGATACCTATGATTATTGTGAAGAAAGTGTCTAAACTCATCAAACACCTACTTTCCTAAACTTCTCGAATGATGACATTTCATCTTCAGACCACAAACTGGACATGCAAATTTTTTCTTTGTCTAAAGACCTAAAAGATCATGTATAATTGGATCATGTACAATTATCATCCGCAACTTAAGCATTCGATAGTAATGTGTAAGCACTATAACAGACCAAAAATATGTGATCTTAACAATATAACATACCACAGAAATGAGTTAGCCTAGGGGCATCATGTATTGTCCATACAAGCATTGCATGGAATTGAAATTGTCTATGTCCAATCGGTCTAGAGATGTCATACATAGTGATGCCATTCCATAAATTCAACAACTCGTCAATTAGGGGCTCAATATACACGTTCATATCTTTAACTTGGTATTTACCTAGCAATTGAATGAACATAAAAATTACGTATTTATTATAACCATTTTCATGCACTATTTATAAATTAATTTAGATAACTATAAAATAAAAAAATGCCTGGCACAATCATTGACAACATTATGTGCTCCCTCTTTATGGACATCCAAGGAAGAATGTTATTGTTAATAACAAAAATAGGCCATACTGAGTAAACAGATCTCATATCTCCATATGGATTGACACCATCCGCCGCCAATGAAAGTTTCAGATTACGAGGTTCTTCTTTAAAGTGTGACCATGTTTCTTCTATCTCTTTAAATGCAGAACCATTGGAAGACATTCGTATAATGTCATCTTGACTCCTATTGTGGTATGCTTATCCATAAATTGTGCCAAGCTAGCACACTTGAATAATTGTTCAAGATGTGGAATAATGGGAATGTATCGAAGAACCTTGTGAGGCATTTTTTTGTTATTTGATCTGACCGATATCTACTAACATGACAATCAGGGCATTCTGTTGCAAATTCATGTTGTTTATGATATAGAATGTGATAATTGGGACATGCATGTATTGTCTAATACTTCATTCCAATCTAATCCATAATGTTAGATAATTCTCGGTACGAACAAGGAAAAATGTTTGATGGTGGTAACAAAAACTCACTAATCAACCTACAACAACAAAAATGCATTTTTAATATAATGAATAGTAATTGTATGCTAACATTGAAGATGACAAAAATGGCATACCTTAGCATATGTGACATTGCTACATTGGATATAATATTCATAACCTTTAAGTTCACCAACAACACTATAGCCGATAGTAGAGTTGTTTGGGAGCCTTTGTATAAGGGCTCGTGTGCCTTCTCAAGTAAAGGTATATTAAGACCATCTTCATCATTATTATCAGATTCACTAGTACATCATTGTGAGCCTCTTCATCACTTGCCCCAATACCATCTTCTTCAATCATGTCCTCTAGCACATTATCATCTTCTTCCATGGGAGTGTTATCCTCAGCTTGGATATTCACACCTCCATGTTCCTCTAGTAGGAAATCCACATTTAGCAATGGACAAAAATCATGGCCCCCTTCAACATGACCATATTTCCTACAATGACTTTGGGCTGTTGTGATTAGAATTCTTCGATTCTTTAAGCCCTTACACTTTTTGCAAGGACAATAACATTTATCAAGTTTTCTTCGGAACTGAGCCCACAATGCAGCCATTGTCTCATTATTTTGTTCTAGGTTCATATTGTCAGGCATGGTCTTTCTTCACAGAAAAATATACCTACAAATAAATTGGACATATTGTGATTAATATCTGTACATATGGTTTTTGTTAATTAATGTTTTCAAATGTAACTAAAATGATTACAAACATATCAAAAAGGACTTTCACAGGGTCTTATTACATCAACTATTCTAGTATGGTCATGTTGGTTATCTTGAGACCTTAATGTCTTCTCATGCCTTCAAACTTGACCTTGATGCTCCTGCATCATTCTCCCAAGGATCAAGGAAAGTTGGATCATCATGGAATTGAGTAGGCAGACCTTCTAGGAAGTTGCAATACTTCAACCTTGTAAGTGTCATGTCAATGCAATGGGTACTAAACAAATAATTTAAGTTGATGAGAAATGGTTGTTATGAATTCAAATTGTAAGCGTCACCTCAATGCATTGGGTATTAAACAAACAATTCAATCTAATGAGTATGGGTTTTTATGAACCACAACTCATGAAATATGCATTAAGTCCATACCTGCTGTTTACAATGAGTATGGGTTTTTTTTCTAAGAACATACTAGCTGTTTATAGTCAGTAAGTTTCTATATCCTCTAAGAAATTTGAAGCAATGAGCCAAAGTCACACGGTTGAAGATGATCATTGTCCCCTCAAAGTGCCATCGTTTGATAAATTGTTGCATTGAAATATGATCTAGAAAGGGCCTTTTCACATAGTAGGTTGGCACTATTTGGCAATCATCAATCATGTGGTTATTGCAAAGAGGCTAAGGACCAAACATGGAATCATGGAGATAGTGCACGGATGTACAAGGAAAATTTGTTTCTCTTTAGCTACTAATCTTGCTTTGTGCTTGTCAATTAAAACATTATTTTAAAACTTGATCTTAATACTTTTTATAATCAATGGTTTTCTTTCCAATGTCTATCTCTCGACTCAACATGTTTTTTCATTTTTCTTTCCTTCTTGCTTCATCATAAATACTTGGTTCACAAGCACTTATGGTGTTCTTCTTGCTAAGATTATGAAGTGGACAATGACTTTCAATCTAGATAATCAAATGTTTGGCTCAAATTTTTTGGGTAAGTGTGATGATATGTAGTGCACTATAAATTTTCTCTTCAATGAAAGGATTAACACCTCTAATTTTCAAATGGTGATCAACCAGAACTAGCTGATAATCTAACCTTAAAAATTTATTTTATGCCAAATTCCAATCACAGTTAAAGACATTTAGCTATTGGAAAATGGAAATATTATGTCTTATTTCAAATATGCAATAAAATGGGCAAGAAATGTGGAAGAACATTAAGTTTTTATTCACCAAAACATGAGTAAAATTGTATAAACTGAATATATTTTTAAAAATAATGTCAATTCCCTTCAAAAGAAATATTTTGCATACAACTTACTTTCTGAAGATATTTCAAGTTTAGCAACTCTTTAATCACAGGATCCACAATAGTTGGAAGCTTTGACCTGTTTGTCAGCTGTGGCTTGGCTTGCAGCAACAAAAAATTCATTAGTATATGCATCTCAACATTTAAAAAATACATCAAGCAATTCAAGTCAGTTCCAATCTATAAATTAACTGGCATTTGTTTCTTCTTTAACATATTCAAAAATCAAGTACAATTAATAGCAATACAAGGGCAAAACTTGGAAGTCTACTAATGTCATCAATGTTAATCTTGGGTACTAGTGTAAAGCCAGTAAGAAATTTGCAGTTGTACCAACCAAGATGTTTACAAGACTTGATCACAAAAGGTCCATTTAGTACAAAACAACTTCAAAAATATTGTATATATACACTCTTTGACGCTTTCAAAGGGAACATTTATTTAATGATGTTTTACTTAAGAATTGCTAGAGGAAATGATAAGCATGAAATATATTCAAGTTTCAACACTAAGGAATTGAAACATCTACACTCAGGAATTGCCTTGAGTATTTAAATTCACTCAAATTATGCCTTACAACTTCTTTGAAAAACAATGATTTAGATATTCAGTGGTATCTTAAGTACTATATACTAGTGCTTGCACCAAGCATAGGTGCAAGAGTATAGTCGATAGTGGCATGCAGTTGATCATTTTAGAAATGTGGCAGCTAGTAGCATTGTTTTATAGAAAAGCCCTATACTATTATTTGGTAGGAAGATAATTAGAACCAAAGTAAACATGGTGTGCACAACTAGCGTCATTTGATTGTTTTCTATTTTGAGGTGTAGAATATTTGGTGGATCTTAATTTTTGTGGAAACTATTTTGAGCAAGGATATGCTAAAAATGAGTTATTCTTCTAAAACCATAAAAAAATTATCAGATTCACCATCCAAACTATTGAGTTTGAACCAAATATCAATATGTAGTTTACGAACAGTTGGCCTAAATGGTTGTTGTTATAATTGAGAATAACACCGAGCTTGATTTGATGAGTTTTTTTTATTGAGTTGTAAATTTTCTAATAATTCAATAGATTAACCCATTGATAAAAAAACATGGAAACTCATTAGCTATTATTATGGAGTTAGATCTCAACATTGGCTCTAGTATTTCTTTAGTTGGCAATCATGCATTGGTTACATCTAGATTATCACCAGCTATTGCAGATGATGGAAGTGATACTATGTATGAAGCTTCTAATATATGAACTCCATGAGAAGCTAGAGATCATTTAATGGAGATTTGGTGATGAAAAATGGGATCTCTAAAGATGAATAGGGCTCGTTGAAGTTAAGAGGGAGAAAAATAATCTAATGAGATCCCAGTTTTCTATATTGATAGCAATGGTAATGAGGCCAATTCCTCCAAAGGAAGAGAAATATTTAATGTTGGTACTGTTACTTCTTTTAAAGATGGTCTTGTCTCATTTCAGACCTATATGGTGAGCATGAAATTATAGGCATAAAAGCATAAAGACTTAGAATCAACCAGTCTTGCTAGAGAAGGAATGAGTAACCCAACTACAATGGGACTTAGAGGAGCTTCGTGAATTAAGACTTTTAAAGAAGTAAAGAAAGGGTCAACATATGAATAAAACCATTTGGCTAAACTTTGTAAGAATATTCGAGGAAATTTTAAATATGATTTGTGTAAATTCAAAACTATCTTTTTGTTTGCAGTCATGTTACATCCTGTTTTCATGCATTTATTGTTATGTTAATGGATTGATAAATAAGTTCAATCTCTTTGGAAGTGAAGTATATTTAATCCTCTTTCATTTGAAGAAAATTAGAGGCTTTGGATGAGAAATATATTGACAAATCCTTTGGTTTTTGTAAAAATTGTCTTGAAACTCTTATTTACAGACCTAGTGATATGGGTTTGATCAAATAACACATTTTGAAAATGGAAAAATGCCTAGTTTTACCTTTTGGGAAATAAGATTCATGCATCTTTAAAATAAATTTGTTTTGATATTGTTTGGTTTTGTATCTTGGAAGTTATTTGACATTCTAGAGGGCAGAACTCATAAATTCTATGACAATAATAATCGGTCTCAGTGCAAAGGCCATAAATTTCTATCTACTTGTTGGATGATTCTAATTTTTGGATATGTTTTAGGAAGGCTGAATATCCACAATCCCACCATTGTGATTGGTGTAATAATGTATAGTTTAAAAGTTATGAATAACAGAATCAAAATTATCAAAACTAGATATGATAATTTCATTGCAGTGAGTAGGTGAAATGTTATCATATTATTTAGGTTTGGAGAATCTTCCAATGTAGCTTATAGAAAATAGATCTCAAATGCTTAATAGAATGAGTATTAATATCTATGTTAAAAAATATAAGGATGACTAATATTTGGTAGCAATATAATACATGAGTGTGTGGAACATCTTATAAAAATTGTATGTTTGTACATGGAACACTAGAAAATCTGATTCACATGGTGTCCCTACATGATTACCCTCCATAACACTGAACTGCTACTTTACAGGGTATGGAATTTTGAATCCATTCCCTATATTGATTTCCACTTCTATGAATTGACACAATCAGAATAAAAATGTCTAGCTAACAATCTATGCATTGTAATGTCATAAAATATTTTGAATCTTTGAAAAGGCCTGGGTCAACATACCTATTTTAGAAAATAACCCTTCAATGTATTTAACAGATCTCTCCAAATTAGAGAGAGGTGTGTAGGCCTACTTGGTCAGAGTGTTTCTGCTCACCATACAACATCCCAAATGTAAGTCTCATCTAAGAATATCCTGTAAACTACATCTACTAAATAACACTACTAATAGAAAAAATGTCAAATAGGTTAGTATGGAGAAAAATAATACTGAAACATATTTCAAAAGTCTCCTTGTCTGAATATTAAATAAACAAATATCATTATTGAGAAATTGCCACCATGCAGATAATTTTGAATTGAAGTTTGTGTTTACCATGTCCAGAGAAGAATGATCTAGAAATTCAAATGCTGAGATGATCTCCCCTAACTGCTATTTTTTTGCAGAGAGTAGTCTCTGTAAAAATTGAACAATTTTTTTAAATTTTAATACAACTATCAACTTGAAAATAGTTCTATGCTCCACAAAATCTGAGGTATCAATTCCTATAACATATCATCTATCATCAAGTTTAAAGTGAGACCATACAAACTATTGTAAGTTGTGCCCAACTGGGACACATTTAAAATAAATTAAAATACAAATTTCAATCAAATTCATGTTAGAATCAGTCATATAAATCAATACAATTGTTCCCTTGTCAGCTCCATAATAATACAGAAATTGGTAATCATATCAGATCAACCATGGATTACATTCTTTGAAGTGTCTAAAGTAACTAGCAAAAATCATTTCAAAAGTAAACATGAAAAGAAAAGTGAGAGAGATTCTCATCCACTAACAGGAATGCTTGAACATTTTTCTCTATATGTTGAGCAAAACTAACCTGAAATACATTCTAGTGTATTTGTAAAGATCACAAGTTATCCCTCTTCAACATAGCCCTCTTGTACACTTTCCAGTTATAGTAGCCACATGGACTCTTGTAGCAATTGTACAGGCACAAAATCCAAATAATTGCTTCTCTAAAGCAAAAAAGTTTGAGTTGGGAATTCAGGAGCTTTTATGCAAGTATTTTCTCAAATTTTAAGGTATTTTGGTCTTACATATCCACTTTGACAATTGTATGATAACTAATCTCCAAATTATACTCTTCAAAACATCAGAAGCAATGTAGGTAGGAAACTGTATTTAATACATTTGTCTTATAATTGAAATCTCATAATTGCACTATTCAAGAACTAAAATATTGATGGCAATAAAGAGATGATTGCCATTGGTATGATGAACATTGTAGGTTCATGCACATCTTGCTACATCACAACTAGTAATTACTGCAATGCATTTAATCTGTTGAGTTACAAAACATTATATGACTACTTTAAGTCTTTATTGCATTCAAAGCATGAAATTTAGTAGTGGTCCTAAGTTTTCATAGAAATCAAACCATGGATTTTGTATTGATTCTAAGACTTTATATTATTCAAACCATGGATTCTAATGTTAATTTTAGGTTTTTATGGCATTCAAAACATGAACTGTAGAAGAATTTATATGGTCTAAAGGGATGCTTCCCCACACTTCTCATCACCACCCTTGTAGTCAAATGTTGTTCTTGGACTCCTGGGATATTATTATTGGGTAAAGCTTAAACGGTCTTGAATTTTTTTGTTTGCTTTTGCTATTTGGGGTTCTTTAGAAAGGAAGGAGATCCTAGTAGTGGCAAGCCCAAACTTTAGATTGTTGTTCCTTCTATGGCTTTTGGTGGAGCATTAATAAGTTTTGTACTATGCCCAACAGAGTTGATAAAGGTAACAATAACTAGACTTTGTATCTATTGTATGTATATAAATTGAACTCTAGACTCCATACCATTGACTATTTGTTGTTTTGCAATGTAGATTGCAAGTTTAGGAGAATGCATATGTGTATTTTAAAGTGAATTTGAATTTTTGTTGTCTCCAATGATAACGTGGCAGTGTGACAACTTATCATGACAGACAAAATGGAGATGATACCTTCTATTTGGAAAATAAATAAATATCCCCAAGGAAATACCAAATTCAAACTCATGCTCAGGTTGCATGTGTCAACATTCCCCATTGACCTTAGTCACAAGGCTAACTAACTTATCAAGAGTGTGTATCCCACAAATGAAATTGGTATAAATGTTACAACCTCTCACTATAGCAGAATAAGAGATCAAATTAATTTTTTGCCGACAACTTCCTACTTTTACTCATTTTTGATGATTGAAGGATATCCAAAACACCTACTTTTCTCCCCAATCCACAAAGTTCACCTTCCCTTCTCAATAAAATACATCCCCCTGCTTTTACTTATTTGATATTAATCACATCATATTATCCATAGTCTAGCCTTTCCAAGGATGCAATCTTGCAACAACTCATTGTTTTGCAATCTTCCTACCTTCATGTTTTGTATGGACTGATACTTTCTTGGCTAGACATTTTCAGCAGACTCTTCCTCCTTAGCACCAACCAGATCAAAACACCAAAGCTACAGAAGCCACTACCAACATGCTCTATACACTGTAAGAAGAATGTCTTTGTATGCAACAAATATTTTTTTAATGACCTCCCTCCCTTTTTTATTAGAATGTGTCTAATAATCAAGGTAACTAAGAGATTCATGTATGCTTCTTCATCCTTGTCTGATTGATCTTCTATTTGAATAAGTTAAAATCCTTTAGAGTGTCAGTGGATAGCATATGTGTTTTAACCTCTTGTGTTCTATAACTTCAAAATAGTTGATGTTAAAAATAGCATTTTCCTACAAAGTTGTACCTAAATAATCTACATTGCAATAGACTATGTTGCCCAAGTAAACAAGGCACTAGTCTTCAAATTCATTGATAGATTGTCATTTGTTTTGTATATCCAAAATCAGTACTGACATTCCAATTTGACTAAGGAATTGAATGAGAGGCAAGAAAGTCAAGAAAAACTTAAAAAGGCCTTAAAAGAGAAATCAGATGAATGTCACTAATTTAACACTCAAATCGGACATATAAAACTTGATTTAAATGAAACAAAGTACAATGAGCTAGAACTTGAGAATGTGAATGAAGTCTTAAGGGATGACAGAGCCAAAGCAAAGAAATTCAAGCATGAATTCAAATTAAGCACTGAAAAGCTTTATGAGCAGCTAAAAAGGAAAAAACCAGTTGGAGATAAGCAAAGATTGCATTATGAACAAGGAGAATGTTCTAAGACAACAAATTTTAGAGCATATTAGATTGAGAAACCTAATGAGATGCCTACAAATCAGACCAACGGATAGAAATTCAATGACAAATGTTTTACATGCAACAAGCTTGATCATAGGGCACACTTAATTGTACTCATTTAAGATCATAAGTAGTTAATAAAACTATAATTTTCCAAAAGAGTTGAATTGCACATGGTGTAAATAGCAATGAATTGGAAATTTAAAAAATAATTAGCTTTCCTATATAGGAAGATGAAAAACTAAATGAATGGTTCAGTGCATGTTTTTTAGCTGATCTAAAATTATGATATCACTTGAAAACTAAAATGGTTGATTTCATCAAGTGAAAAGTATACCTAAACCAAATTTATCAAATAAAATGTTATCTGCTAATAGAAGTGGCTGCAGTATTCTAACAAAATAAATGAGTAGACATAATTTGTTTTCCAATTTCAAAAAGTTTCTTTGATAAGCTTGATATATCTAATCATTAAATATTAGGTTTGAAAAAGACTGTACTGATCTTTCATTCTATTTTTATTTGGTGGAATTTCTACCCCACACATATCTTATTTTTGTAGACTGGTACCTACCTCAAATCTATACTAGAATTACTTTTTAAATGAGGTTCCCAATGAAATCTTGGACAAATCTTAAAAAGTTGGACTCAATAAACTGTCTGAGGTAAAATTCTAGGTAAGAAGACACCTTAACAAATAATTGATTTTGGATTCTTTTCTATGAAATTGAGTTAAGCACTGGGCTCCCCACTGTAATTTATTCCAAATGGATTTTATTTTGGGAATCCACAAAACCACCAAGTCCCATCATGATTGATGGCTAGTACACACTGACCTAGCACTTGTGCACAAATTATCCTCTTTTTCTCAATGCATGGGATCAAAATTGTGCGTTGTCTGGCTATTATATTTGTAAATTCATCAGATGGAAGGGATGAATCAGGGGTCACATTCAAGGATAAAGATAAATTCATCACTGATATTCCTTTCTTTTCCCACTTTTATTCTCTCCATCGACCAACGCTACTGATTTGGCCTAATACTCCACACCATTCACATTTTATTCAACACCATTCCCCTACCATTGGGTCTTTTACTTTTATGGAAGATTTCGTAAGTTTATTTTGTTTCCTAATATGCATCATAAGTTTATGTCATACTTCATTTTGCTTTTCAATATGGAATCATGAGTTTGTGCTGATACTTCTTTGATTAGAATTTAAAACTGAAAGGTACTTATTTCACTAAATTTGTTTATGATAAAATCTCAGCTTCATTTTTTATATCATATATGAAGTTGAAACTTGTTGTTTGTCATAATCAATCATCCACATTTCAATATCATATTCATTCAACTCCAAAATTGATTTGATGGTATATAAAAATTGTGAGAGAGCATTAATTTGGACTCGTGTCATGATCAATTCTGGACAAGATTCAGGCGAACGCAAAGTAAACCATCAATTAGTTACCAACTAAGTTCATGCAAAAGTGACAGAAACCAATATTTATGTGACTTCCAGGAATATTTAGTTTTATAGTTGCTGGAATTACAATCTGGTTACATAAAGATGATTGATTCAAAAGTGGCTTGAACATCAATTGTAAATAAAATCTTAGATTCAAGGTAGACTATTTCATTACCCATTGGCCTAATGAACAAGACCTATGATTATGTTTCATGTGGAACTCACTTGGGTTCAAAACCTTGTGTGATCCATCTATCAATTACTTGTGTAATGTCAAAATATTTGAATACAATAGAATCAAACTAAAAAAAAACAAGTTCTTGTGCAAGCTTAAAAAAAACCTCCAAATAGAGCTCAACAAAAGAGTGTGAAAACAACATTACCATCAAAAACCTGACTCAAATATTACCAAAGCCTCCATTGTTTAATGATATTCTCCTTGACTAATTGATATGTAGATGCTCATTTTCTTAAGGATGACTTGATTTGACAGCATATACTTTGCTCAAACTTGATGGATTCTTGGAATGGATGAGGGAGTGGCTCAATTTATAGAATTTTGGAATGGAGAATGGATAGTAAAGATCTAATGATGAGATCATTGTGAAGGATGGTTGACAGGATCCCTATAGGATGAATGTGAAGATGAAAGGTGGAGATTGAAGGTTTTAAATTGTGAATAGCTCATATGAGCTTACCAATCATAGTAAGTGGTTGAGACCATGAGGGAAATAAGGGATGTGTGCATCTAGATTGGCTATATTCTTGGGCTTGGTGGAGAGAATAATGGAACTATAATAACAAGTGCCTTTAGATATTTTGATTCTTGGAACATTTTAAGGGGCTTCATGCATATTTCAATACTAATATTATTAACTATTTTAGCCATGTGTGAGGTGAAGAAAGAAATTTTTATTTATTTATTGTGACATAGTGGAAAGAGGGATTACTTAAATAATAGGAACAAAGCAACACTTTGACTGTTTTAAGAGGAACGAGGGGATATATGGCATCGGATTGGGTAAGTGATTTGCCCATCAATGTGAAAGTGGATGTGTATAGCTATGGAAAAATGTTGTTTGAGCTCGTCAGTGGAAGGAAAAACTTCAATCCAATGGAAATCCCAAGTAAGCAATATTATCCAGACTGGCTGTTCAATGAGATGGTGGCTAGAAATTTTTTGGGCATGTCAGATCCAAGGCTGGGCAGTGAGGTTGATCTGGAACAAGTAGAAGTGTTGGTGAGGGTGGCATTTGTGTGCATTCAAGGGAACAATTTGTTGAGACCTCCCATGGGAGAAGTGGTGGCAATGATGCAACAAAAATACACAATACTGACTCCCAAATCCCAAAAGATCAATACTAGGTTCTATTCCAAAAACTCTATTGCCACGTGCTTAGAGTAAGTTCTTTTCCATGTTCACTTCTAGTCACTGAAAACAAAAAAACAATATATCACAAAACAACTTACCAGATTCTCTCTAGCAACCCTCAAAGTCTGGTTTGATTTGCTTTGAAGACCAGCCCTAAATGAAACTGGGCTCTGCAAAAACCATGTGAAAATCTATTCCTTAAGGCTGACACTCAACTAACTGGTCTATCAATGCTAATCTCAGATATGGATTCTCACACCAAAACTCTCCTCGACCATCGAAGATGCAGGTGTGATTGGAGGTCATGAATGGAAGAGTTTTAGAAATTGAGCATAGTAGGAAAAATGAAAGAAAGACAATATCGAGAGTTTCAAACTACTATTCTGCTCCACCTATATTGATGCAAATGTAGGGCCCCCTTTCATATTATTGCCAGGGCCAGTAGGCATCATTA
Source organism: Cupressus sempervirens (assembly GCA_028749045.1). Classification (NCBI taxonomy): domain Eukaryota; kingdom Viridiplantae; phylum Streptophyta; class Pinopsida; order Cupressales; family Cupressaceae; genus Cupressus; species Cupressus sempervirens. The sequence goes on along the minus strand of CM053787.1, from coordinate 535,171,647 downwards.
ATCAAGTGGGTGGGAACTACAAAGAAAACCTAAAATGAAACTGGGCTGCAGAGAAAACCATGCAAAAATGTAGAGAAAACCATGCGAAAATGCTCCAAAAATGTGAAATGAAATCGAGCATGAAAGACGTAAAAGGGAAAATGTTTTTTAAACTTTGTGGACGTATAAGCCCTATGTTGGTCAAAATTTTGACCAACACGGGTCTTATATGTAAAAAAAAGAAATTTTTGCCTTTACATTTTGACCACCCTAAATTTATTTAGTTGATGGTCGAAACTTTTGGTCAAAAATTGATATTAAATGTAGTAGTGTCTTTGCAGCTCCATTGGTCTTCCTGTTGTCTACATCCTCTTGGTCCTGGTTCTAAGCCTCCACCTAGTCCCTGGTTTCTTTCAGATCATCCTTTGCCTGCCCAATTTGTAGGCTAGTCTTCTCCATCATATCCCCATTGAATCTAGTGCTAATTAGTGATTCACCCAGACTATTAATGTTCTCATTTAGAGTATTCAAAGTGGTGATCACCTAATTTTCCAAGTTCTGATGGAAGAGCTCCATCCTTTGGACTCTTTGTTCAACCTTGGTGATTCTTTCCTCCTAGCCTGCCCTATGTTCTTGGATGTTGGAGAACTATTGGCTTCCATCCTGGCTTCTGTCCTCCTCATTGTGCCCCTGGTTGCACTTGATGTTTTGGTTTCCTTCCTGGCTTCTTCTCCCCTTAAGTTCTTCAATTTCATGAAATAACCATTTGATAGACCAAAAGTTGTCTATCATGCTATTCTTTGCATTGTTCAATAGGTTAAGCCCAATTTCCCTTGCATTATCAGATATCACGACCATACCAGGATCAATGAGATCATCATAGTGGGTTTTGCCATCAATTTCCTCCATCACTTAAATATTCAATAGCTCCTTGACAATCCCCAATTTGGTTGTGTTTGAATTAAAATTCCTCCAAGAACTCCTCATATTTTTTAATATCACCTCCCTACTCTCTTTTGCCAAAACAGATGGGGAGGGAATGGGGCCAGGGCCTAGAATCACATGAATCTAGTATTTGGTTTCAAGGGCCTCATCTGCTTTCCTTTTCTTAGGATTCCTCGACATGTCTGTTGAATCCTCCTCCCCCTTTTCCTCTTCCTCTGAGTCAGTATCCTCATCATCGTCATTATCCTCCTCCTCCTCCTGAGGCTCAGGCTTAGGGGGGATGGGGGGAAGAGCTCTGGGGCTCTTTTTGTAGGGAATGCAGGCAGAGGGTTTCATTTCTTCCTTGTGTTTAGAGGAAACAATGTCCTCTTCTTTTGATTTTATGCTTTGCACATCCTTAGAGTCCGAGCTTTCCATTTCCTCAGAAGTACACCCAGTATCACCAAGGTATTTTCCCTTAGTTTGAGACTTCAGATACTTGTAAACTAGAAGTAATCCCTCATGGAGAGCTAGGTTAGCGGTTGGTTTCCTCTTGAAACCCTTGATGCCTTGCTCATGGAGGTGAAGAGATAAAAAGGAAAAGAAATTTTGGTACCATGCCTAAAGTGATTAAGCAAGACAAAATGATGCGGTCTTATACTATTAAATCTAGGGTCCAGGGAGATATATTCAATGATATTCTTGAGAACATACCTCCATAGATTTTTGATTGATTCTATGTCGTAATACGTGTCCACCTTGATGAGCTTATTCAACTCCTTTTCATCCTTCGCAAAGGCCTTGACAACGTTTGTTGACATTTTCTTATCTCTGAAAAAATTACTCCCTTCCAGAGGGATTTTTGCTACCTGAGCTATCAATTCCACATTGACATGGTGAGTGACCTCATCAATTTTGACTCTCCCATTTTTGCAGGAATCCACCATAATCTTGGTAATGCTTGCATCAAAACCATGGAGCTTCTCCAGGAATCTAGTGATTCTACCCTTTTCCAATTTATGCCAAACCTTCAATTTCTCCTTCCAGTTCTCCAGCTCTCCCGATAGCTCCCTCGTGCTTCTCTCCCCCACCATGGTTTCCTCTGAAACAATATGTCCCCTCCTACTTGCGGAATGCTTACCCCACCTACTCATAGAATGCTTATAGAACTCAACCTCCTTCATACTACAAAACTCAAAAACATTTTTGAAAATACTAGTATTAATGGTAGTATTCAAAACAACCCTTAAAGTGTGCTGTATGTACACACTATTATGTTTTGAAAAGAGTTTCACATGATTTTTATTAACTCCCACTCTGACGTGCAATCTAGCAAATATTCCCATTATTAAATTTGGATTTTACTTGTACTTACTTGGATGTGGTCTTGCAGGATTAAATTTTTCACTACCACCGAAAAAACATCGCTGAGATGCCACATCATCTCCACAATGTTGTCAACCGCTTCGTTAGCAAATCAATCGATTGTTATGTTGGCCTCCCTATACACATGGCTAATATAGGTCTTTTTAAACTTTCCTAGGTCAGACTTTAATTCCTCTATCATATTTGCAATGGTCCAAGAAGGCATAGAAGAACTATTGAGACAATTTATGATGTTTAATGAGTCCCTCTCCAGCCACAGGTTCTCTATTCTAGAAGCCAGGGCCAGCTTAACAATGTGACTAGTGGCACTGGCTTCAGTGAAATGGTTCATCTGATGTTCGAGCGGGCAGGAAAAAGCCACCACTCCTCCACCATGACTATTTCTGATGATGTTTCCACTGCTAGCAGGGCTTGAGTTCTCTTTAGCAACCCCATCAAAATTGGCCTTGTACCAATTTTCAAGGGGGAAAAACTACTTGGCCTCCTATCTTTTTCTATCCTTGTCCAATTTCCTTTATCTACTATTCCCACCTTCTTCAATATTTCCTTCCTTTGTGGTGGCAAAGTTCTCCTTCATTAATCCTTCAATTTTCTTAGCAATGACGAGCTTAGGGGATTCCCCATCCCTAAAAATTTAGTTATTCCGCTATTTCCAAATGCCCCAGCAGAAGTGCAAAAGGGACCAAGAGCACATAAGTTGGGTGATTAAACCTTTGTGTAAACTCCTCCATTGGTTGAAGAAATCTTGAATGTTGACTCAGGGTCCCAACTGACCCTAAAGTTCCTGGTCAAGAGATTCCAAACATTGGAGGAGAAGGAGCAATGAATAAAAAGGTGATTAACTGACTCCAAGGCCTGCTTGCATAAACTACACCTATTGGGGATAATTTGGCCTCTCTTGGCTAAATTGTCCAGAGTAAGGATTTTGTCTTAGAGAAAAAGTGAAAAGAATATATTGATTTTTAGGGTAAGGCCAGGGATCCATGCCTTAGCCTAGATGGGTTTCTCCATTCTATCCCACAATGAAAAGTACCCAGAGGTGATAGAGTAATGGCCATTCGAGTTACCTCCCCAGATTACTTCATCCCCCTTGTTATTTATAAAAATAGCATTCAGGCTAATCATCAAAGAATTAAGTTCTGGGGAAATCATTGATAAGTCTTGCCATCCATTTCCTGTTCTATAATCATTGACTTTTAGACCATATCTTCTTATGCATGGCTCTACCCATCTACCATAAATGGGGTGGTCAATAAGTGGTCTCTAGATCGTCCAGTCATCTTGCCAAAATAATATGTCCTCACCTTTATAGATTTTCCATTTAGCTTTGGACTTAGCCACGTCATTAGCCTTCAGGATTCCATTCCATATGTAAGATCCTTGAGGAATCTCAGCCTCATGAAGCAAAAGGCTAAGTGATTGCCTTCTCATGTACTTTGCAATCATAATTTCCCTCCATTCTCCTGAACTCTGAAAAATGCACTAGATCAGTTTGGCTAAAAGGGCATTATTGAGATGTTTGATTTTTCTAATACCAAGGCCCCCATAACATTTGGGAAGGAAAACATGGTCCCAGGTGACAAGATGATTTATTTTGTGCTCTTTAGCCCTTGTCTAGAGAAAGTCCCTCTGAATCTTCTCCATTTGGTCAGCTTGCTTAGATGGGATCCCAAAGAGGCTTAAGGCATAAGTGGGGAGGTTTTGGAAAATAGATTTCACCAAAGTGCATTTGCCAACCTGATCAAGAGTCGCACCTTTCTAGCTAGCTAACTTCTTGTTGAATCTATCAATGATGCTGTTCCAAAAAGATTCCAGAAGTTTGGACCCCAAAGGCATACCAAGATAACTTGCAGGGAGGGAACCAATGCCACTTCCCAAAATATGAGGAATTTTCCTCTATCTCTCCAGCAGAGTATTAATGAAGTAGATCGAACTCTTATCCCAGTTAATAGCCTGGCCATAATCCATAGTATAAGTATTTAGTAAGCCCTTAAAAAATTTGGCCTCCTAGACCGTGGCCTCACCCCCTAGAATAGTATTGTCCACAAATTACTAGTGGGTGAAAGAAAGATGACCAGATGAAGGCTTGAGGCCTTGTAGACTCTGATCCTATATTTTTCTTAAAATAAGCCTACCCAGACAATCAACCAAAATGATGAAGAGAATAGGGGATAGGGGATCACCCTATCTTAGCCCTCTTGAAGGGAAAAAGAAATTTGAAGGGGAGCCATTAACTAGAACAGACAAGGAAGGGGAAGAGATAAGCTAAAAGATGAGTTTACACATCTAGGAATCAAATCCAAAGGCTTGAAGGACCACCATCAGGAAATTACAATCCACCCTATCATAAGCTTTAGACATATCGAGCTTGAGTAGGAAACCTTCCCTCTTGCTAGCTTCAAGAGAGTGAATCACCTCATGCACCATGATGATAGAGTCTAAAATCTGTCTCCTTGGGACAAAGCCAGTTTACTGATGGGAGATAATTAGATGAAGAATACTAAGAATCCTAGAAGTAAGGACTTTGGAGATGATTTTGTAGAAAGAATTGCAAAGACTGATGGGCCTAAACTTGTCCATCAAATTTTCCCTAGAGATTTTCAGAATGAGAACTAGAAAAGTGGCATGGAGTTCTTTCAAAAGGTTTCTGGCCCCAAAGAATTCTTGCATAGTCTTCACAACATCCCCTTTGACCACTTCCCAGTAGACTTGGAAAAAGAAAATCGAAAAACCATCCAGGCCAGGGGCATTATCACCTATAAGGGAACTGAGAGTTTGAAAAATTTCCTCTGGGGTTGGGATAGCTTCCAACATAGAGTTGTGGTGGGCTTGCAAAATAGGAGGAATAGTCGATAGAATATCCTATTGATCAGGCATTGAGATAGTGTGATCCTTAGAGAGGAGAGAAGAGAAAAATTGCACAGCTTCATCTGCTATCTCATTATCTTAAGTTAACAAAAATTGACCTTTCTTGATGTTGGAAATCCTTTTAGTGGCCCTATTCTTTAAAGTAGATAAGTGGAAAAACCTAGTGTTCTAGTCCTCTTCTTTAAGGCAATTAACTCTTGATCTTTATTTCCAAAAGTGTTTTTCCCTGGAGATGATGTTATGAAGGTCAGAGAGGATAGACCTTTCCTCCAACCAATTCTGATCATTATAACCATCATGCTAAATCTCTGCCTGGATTGGCAGAGCTGATCAGTCCTCTCATCCTTATCCTAAAAAATGTGGCCAAAGTCTGTTTTGTTCTAGATTTTGATGTTTCTTTTCACATTCTTTAGTTTTTGAGCTACCTTGAACATTGTAGTACCCTCCACCTCAATGTTCCACCATAGGGAAATCCTGGTTTCCAAAGCTGGGTGGGAGATCCACATTTTCTCAAAATAGAAAGGGAAGGACCTTTTGAATGATAGAGGACAAATAGAAAGAGATATTGGGGAGTGGTTTGATCCCATTCTAGAAAGAAGGGAAAGCCCACAGGAGTGGGTTTGCAACCAAATAGGGTAAATAAGGGCTCTATCAAGATGGACTTGGATACAATCCCTCCCAACTCTCCTATTAGACCATGTGAATCTATCCCCCGTGAGATCAACATCCATTAAGGTCAAGTTGTTGATGAAGTTTGAGAGGTCTAACTTACTCTCCTAGTTCGGGGCAAACCCTCCACTTTTATCCTCATCGGATAGGGGGGAATTGAAGTCCCCCATTATAATTCCTTTGTTTACATTATTGGAGTTAATAACCTCTATTAGCTTAGCCCAGAAAGCCTTTCTCTCCCTTTTGGAATTGTGAGTGTAAAGGTTTAAAATAAACTAGGATTCATCACTATGAATATGGGACAACCTGCAAAGGAGGGCATTACCTGAATTATAGATAGTAAATATCTGATAAGCCTTGTTATTGTAGAGAATCAACACCCCTCCTAAAACTCCCTCTGAATTTGTGGCTTCACTGCTCATGTTTTTGTTGAAAGAGATCTTGCCTACCACATCTTTTCTCATTTTGGTTTCTTGAATCAACAAAAAATCTAGTCTTTGGTCTCTGATCATGTTCCTAACTACCTCCTATTTATGAGCCTTGTTAAGGCCCCTTATATTCCAAGAAATGATCTTCATTTCTTACTTCTAGAGTATTCCTTAATGGTTCTTTGGCTCCCATCTGCCAAGTTCTTTCTGGCCTCTTCCTATAGTAGCTAGTTCATGTTTTTCCTTCCTGGAGACTTGAGTTTACCCCCAACATCAGCCTTAATCCTATTTCTGGTTGTCACTGGTGAAAAAGGAGGGTGGACATGGTTCTTTTTAAAAAAAAAACTAGACTCCAGCCATTGATACTGTCTTGAGTACAACTATCAGTCCAATCTTCCCATTGTGAGATTGTTTCTAGAGAAGAGTTATTAATGAGCTCTATGATCTTAGTCCCTAGACCATTAGATGCTACTAGGTTCATCGGAGGACCAGGGATTCCCACCTGACTAGACCCATCACTAGCAGATTTGTCACATTGATTATGATCCACCACCCTCAAAGAATCATCAGCCCTGTTATATAGGGGATCTAATTCAGAGACCCTCCAGATCTCCACCCAGGGGGTCTCTTGCCTTCCTACATTCTACTGCTTCTTAGAGATCACATTATCTTCTACCATAGCTATGACCACAACAATTGGTCCATCCACTAGGATCTCCTTTGGGACACTACCTTGGAGACCTTTCTATGAAATAGAGTTAGGGTGGTGTGGCTTGTTGCCACTTTTATCACCTTGGTCTTCATCTTGCTTGGCAATGTTACTCTTAGCTTCCTTTCCATCCTGGTTCTTAGACTACTTTGTAGGTTTACATCTCCAGATCAATTTTTCCTTTCCCTTGATAGAGGTTCCAAAGAGCTTGGATTTCTTCTTTACTTTGGCCGATTTAACAAGATCCTGACTTTTTTGACTTTTCTACTTCACAGCCTTTGGGCACTGATTTTCCTTATGGCCAACCTTCAAACAAAGGAAATAGGAAAAAGGTGCTATTTCATAAATTAGCTTTTGGACACCCCAAGTTTTGAGTGAAAAGCCACAGTTTCTAGCATGTCCATTCCTTCTCTAACTCCTATGTAGATGCGAGCATAGTTGAGACATCTTTTGGAAGCAATGATTGGATCAATAGATAGAAGTTCTCCAAAAGACCTAGCTAGCCCCACAAAAATGTCTTCATTCCATAATTCTAAAGGCAATTCAGGCAGTCTAACCCACACAGGGGCTTGAACAAAAAAAGAGTCATTTAGATTCATCTTGGAAGACCGCTTCTGGAGGACCAGTGTAGAATGACCAATAGCCCATTGACCTTCGTTGAGAATGGAAGAAAGGTCTTCCATGCAGGTGAATTCAAAAGACAGAAAGCCCTTTGCCATGGCTGTGACTGAGACATGACCTTTAAGAGCCCATTTCTTCTTTATGAAAGTCCTCACAACATCAATATTCGGTCTAGGCCTCAGGAATTTTCCAATCAAGGTAGAAGCCATGATCGAATGCTCTGATCCATGATTTCGTTCGAGATGACAATGGCACAAGAACCTTTCTCCGTCTCGGGAAGAATCTTAATAGGTGGGAAAGAACACTTACCCAAGGGCTTGATCCCAAAAAGGGATGACCATTTAGCTGGCTGACCACCTTTGGGGTCCTAAGGAATCTTGACCACTTTCTTGGGGGGAGCATCTAGGTCCCCATCAACATTCTTAGACTGGCCCCCTGTACATGACCCTTGACTATCCCCCTTCTGCAGCCTGTGCTCCAGTCCAAGGATCCAATTCTGATAGACCAGAGAGATCCCACCCATTTTCGAATTTAAATTTTGAAAACATCATCAACCACCACTTGTGCTTGCCATTTTTTACCAAGTATGACAAGTTGATCCCCTACATTTCAATAATTAAAATATTGAAATGTTAAAGATTTAATATTTCTTTATTATAATTATTTATTTAATAATAATTAAATTAGAGTTGCATTTAAACAATGAGCTTTGATTATTATTAATTTAAATAATAAACTATGCTTTAATTAGTGCTTGCATTAATTAATAAATTGGAGGAAACAAAAATATAAAATAATATTTTAATTTAAAAGTTCTTTAAATTTGCATGAAAGAATTAAATTTAAAAGATTTGATTAAAGTTATAATTTAGGCATATTTATATTTATTTAATTTAATAATAATTTATTTAGGAATTTTATTTTTAATAGAATCTAAATAATATTATTAGTTAAATTTAATAAATATTATATTAAAAATGTTGCATGATTTAATAAGGGAGAGAAAGCTTTAATTTAATAAAGTTTATTTTGATTAAATTGTATAAAGAGTGTGCATGAAAATTAAAATATAGTAATTAAAGACAGGGTTTTCGCATGACTAATGATCAAAGCCTTGATTTGGGGGAAAAACTCTTTATTAAGAAAATTAGAGCTCATTTCTATATACATAGGTTTGGGGAGCAAAATTCGGAATTGGATTAAAAGAATTGTTCAAAGTTCTAGAGGGTTTGGATTTGCATGCATTCACAGATTGTCTCAGATTTTAGTTGTGATTTTGATGTAGGGTTTGAAAACCCATTGTAGAATTTTATTGAAAGAATTGTCTACTTTGTGTCTTCTTGGGTGTTTGCTTATTGCTTATTAATTTATTATAGTGATTGTTGAATAATAAATTATGTTGTAAATTTTGAAAAAAGAAAACTTATTAATCAAGAAAATTGGACTGAGGAAAAAATAGTGGAAAATTATTATGACTATATTCTTTTAAACTCTTTTTTAATATAGGAAAAATTCGATCACAAAAAATTGGAAGAAAATAATAAATTGAACGGTTAGGGTTTCAACTTTAAATTTGTCTTTAAAACTATGAGATTATAATAAATTTTCTAAATATAGATAAATATTATTCTTATATCTAAAATAATTTAATTGCAAAATTTATTGGAAAAAAGAAAAAGATTAATTGAGAGAAAAACATGTAACTAAACTTATACATGCATGTGAAAATAAACATGTTAAAAATAGAAACTTAGTAAGGTTACATGCATGTGTTAACAAATAAGCTAAAAATAGAAAGCTAAGTATAATATTGTTACATGCATGTGAAAATAAATATGCTAAAAATAGAAAGCTAAGTATAATATAGTTACATGCATGTGAAAATAAAAAACTAAAAATAGAAAGCTAAGTATATTATGGTTACATGCATGTGAAAATAAATATGCTAAAAATAAAAAGCTACGTATAGTAGGGTTGCATGCGAAAACAAATATGCTAAAAATAAAAAAATAAGTATAGTATGGTTGCAAGTGAAAACAAATATGCTAAAAATAAAAAAATAAGTATAGTATGGTTGCATGATTTGAGCGATTAAAGATATGCAAAAATACTAATTGCATGTGTATTTTTATTTAATATAATATAATTTTTAGATTTATTTATAAAAAAAAAAATTAATTAAAATAAATAAATAAATGAATTTGATTTTTTTTCTTTATAAAAAAAAAATATTTAAAAATTAAATAAATATAATTTATTTAATTAAAGTGAATGTTAGTAATATTAGTGATTCTTTAAATCTAATTAAACTCTTAGTTACATATAAATGTTTTTATATTTATTAATGCAAGAGAGAAGTTAATAAATAAATATTTATAATTTTTTTAAAGAGAAGTGATAGAATTCACTTTGTAATCATTTAGTTAATAACTATTTTACTTTATGAAATAAATTATAAATAATTAAATTAAATTTATAATTTTATCTCTAGTTGCATTATGAATTAAAGGAAAAGTAAATATTAATATTAGACTTAAATAGAAGTCATATTAATAATTTAAAAATTGAAATTAATATCAATATTTAAATATATTAATATAAATTTATGTTATTAATTAAATAATTTATTATTTAAGATTATTTAAATTATAGTATGATAATATTTCATTATATTTTACATGCACAAAAAGATTGAATATTTAAATACTTATTGTTTTAAATAAGAATATTAGCATAACAATTTATATTAACATGTATATTCTTACTTTATTTCTAAACACATCCTTATGACCCAAACTGAACAAGTGAAATTGGTGGAATTAAATTATGTGGCTGAAAACTATGTGTTTTCTAATATTCTATTTATAGTCTTGTGATGTTTATTTTCTTGATAGTTTTTCTTTGTGGATTTTTTAGTTGGCCAAGTTAGGATGCGAACTAGATGTGGTTTTTAAGATTTCTTTTATGAATATTTGACTAGATGTCATGATGAACTTTATTATTTGAATTGAGATTTATGTTTTATGAGTTTTATGCTATTGAGCAATTTTGAGAACGTGGATTTTAAGAACCAATGTTATATTTTGGGTTGCTTGTTAAGGAAGCAAATTTGATGAATATTAATTTTTGTGGTATGGGACACTATTGTGGCTTGCGATTTTTGGTAAGGTAGTCTAGGTGCATGTCTATAGGAGTGACTTGCAATGGGGGCCGGGGCCCAAAGTGGCTGCCTCATTGTAAGTTGTGTAACAAGTGATAACATAGTAATTAAAATATCTTGCCTAGCCCTTTTCCTTGAGATACATTAAAAAAATAAGTTAGAGATTTTTCCTTGTCCATGCCTTGAGTGCTTGTATAGACTAAGGATGAGATGGAGATGATACCTTGAGAGGTATGACTAGTTTCCTCATCATTATAAGAGGGCATTTTGGTTCTGCATAGAGTCACTAGGGGGCCGAGGTCCTAAGAGACTGCCAGGGTAACTCTAGAGTTGGCTCATGTGATGACACTCCATAGTATGTAGCCTGAGTCTCCTTCATGGTCTTTTTAATATTTTCCTCTAGTGGTGTACTTGTTGGATATTGTTTTTGATGGTGTATTTATTGTGAATTGTTACTTATTGATTGGATGTCATTTATTATTAACAATTGACTTTTATTTATGAATGACCAGTTATTCATTGGTGGTGTTTTTATTGTTGGAGTTAGTGATTGGTAGTTTACTTTTATTGATGACAATTGTTTTCTGTTGGTCATTATGCTTGTGACGCTTGACATTGATTTCGAGGTGGTTGTATATTTTTGGTCTTGGTATTTGTATGTTGACTTGGTATGTGGTGTTGGTATTGGATGAGTGTCCTTTCAATTTTGTTTATCTCTTCTTCTTGAGTAGTTTGTGTTACCCTTGAGGTAGTTTTGGCTATCAGGATTCCTTGCCTAGGATTATTTTATGATTTGATTATCTGTGTATGGATCGTACATTATCTCTCCTACACGGAAGGAGTGGAAACTAGATTAGGTGACCACATGGTCGGGAGGTAGTGTATTCTTACCATTTGGGTCCCCCTCAGATTGATAGATGTTTGATGCTCCTTGATATAGTGGTACCATTATCATTCTTCCTCTTATCTTGAGGACTTCTATTCATTTGATGTATCTATGTATCATGTGTTTTGAGATCCTACGGGATATTGTATTGTATATTGGTGTACTTGTATCTATTTTCACATACCTTATGACATGTGCAGTGGATGTTATTCATTAAATTTGCTTTCATACTATTAGTTGTACTTATGCATTTTCTTATATGACTATGTATGTGTTTATTTATCTTATGATTATGGACATTGCAATTGAGACTTAAACTTATTAATAAAACTTTCTTAAATGTGACTCAATGTGAAGGAACCCTTGAGGAATTGAAACTGTATTTGTAATTGATTACGTGTTCTTGATGTGTATGTATATATTGCTTCCACATTATTGTTACTTTGATGTTTAAACTTAAAAAAGAAAAAATAGTTCAGTAAACTTTGTAACATGTTAGGTTTATTTCTTTTGGGTTCTCGAGTAGGGCATTACATCCAATTGTCCTTACATATTAATACTCCCCCTTTGACATCAATGGAAAAGGTGTCAAAATTGTATACAAAAACTAGGTGGCTTACTATTGATCAACTTGATATTCTGGAAAAAAAATCTGCATATACAAGTTTTAGTCTTCCACTTCCTTCTTCTAATTCTCCTTCACTATATTAGAAATACTGATTATTGTGCATAATGTATAGGATTCCACTTCAACTACGCTCAAGTCAGAATAAGCAAGCTTATTATAGGAAGTCTTTGCTGCAAGACATTCCTCCAATTGCTTATGCAAAATGTTGATCTTTGGTGACAAGATTTCTCTAAGAGTAGAGAACCTCTTTACAACCTTTTCTTTATCATAATCCAAACCTCTAATCACATTATGGATCTTCTCCACTTTTGTTCCATAATTTTCAATGCTGGCCTCAGGGAGTTGTATCCTTTTAGTGAGTATCTCAAGATCACTCAATTGACCCTTTATCTGATTCTTAAAATCTGCTAGGTACTTGTATGACACCACTCATTGCCCATATAACTTCTTACCTTCATCATGTGTTTTCTCAACTCCTTGATGCATACATCAAGTGCCTTTAAGTCATTCCTTACATTTGTACAAACTATATCAAAAAGTGTTGCATCATGCTTCGCTTTGGCTTGCGTTGAAGCTACCTCAGACAATGTTGTGAATTCCTCATCAAAGGTCTTCACCAATTCCTTGGCCTTTGACTACAAGTCTAGATTAACTACAATTGTACTAAATGTCTTCTGCATCTGCTCCAAGACTTCAGTTAGAGTCTTCTCCAAAGACTTCATAGATTTAACCTTCTCAAACAATATGCTCAAAGAGCTCATCAATCCCTTCTAATCATCATCATCATTGGATAATGTTGACAATAGTTTAATTGTTAGTGATGGGCTAGCTGTTGGCACTGCAATAGTTATAATATTGGGGCTACATAAGGTATGTCAGCCTCATGTTGAAACACCACCTTCCCAATGTCTAACTCTACATATTTCAGATTGGGCATGAATGTTGATTCTTGCATTACAATCTTCCACCTCTACTTAAGTTCAAAAATTTCTTTAGTTTTCTTCCTTTTCTCTTTCTCTTGCATCTTCTTCCTTTCTTCTTCTTATTGTTTCTTCTTTTCTTCTTTCATCTTCTCGTTAACCTATTTTTTCTTTTCCTTTTCTTCTTCTTCTTATTTCTTCTCTTCTTCTTTCATCTTCTCCTCAACCTATTTCTTCTTTTTCTTTTCTTCTTTTTCATCATCAGAGCATGAGTAAGTTGTGATATTTCCAACAATGAATCTTCCATACCCTGCAAAAGAGTTCTCCTTTGTATCCACTTTTATATGTGTATTATCCACTCACATGGATTCAATACCTATAACTATGTGTGGTGGTGAGGCTACTTTTTGTGTCTCCTCAACTTCTTCCTCATCACTGGAAGGTGTACTCACATGTACATACACCGGGCTCTCAGGTTTAGACTATGCACTCTGCTTTACTACTGTAGGTACTAAGGTCATGTATTTCACAATGGCCTCCTCTATTTCCTTCCTTATATATTCATAATTTTCTCCCATCAAAAGAATTGCTCTTCTTTTATTCCTCAGCAAGGGCTCAATACCCTTCAAAATTTTGTCCAAGTCCTCCTTAGAGTTCACTTCACATAATTTACTAATCATTGTTTCCCTCAACTTTGTGTCCTCCTCTATTACTCTTTTCTTTCTATTTAGTAACCTATTATATAGGTCCTTTGGAATCTTATTCTAAATGTTATAATCTCTTATTCCATAAAAACATGTTCCTCACTATGGCATTTTCTAGTTACCTTCTATCCATGTTATTATACAAACTATAATACTTGTTTAATTGAACAAAATTGTCATCATTAATGATTTTTTTTCAAGGGTTTCTACCTTTGGCTTCCATGCTTTATTTCTTGTCGGTGTCCTATCTTCTTGCACTACTTGCTCCACTAGTCTATCCTCGATTTCATCCTTAGAATCCTTAGAATCACTGACTTGTAGATTTTTCATTCTTTTACCAGGTCCAATTTTGGTCTACTTAACTCTTTTCCTAATGGATGGTGTAGGTTCTTACTTCACCTTCACCAATCTCTCTGACTTTATCTACGCAATAGGTGTCTCAACCTCTAGTTACCTCTGAACTCTCACTAGTTGTACTTTCACAATTGCTGCATAGGGTGCCTATGCACTTGGTTCAACAATAGTTACACCTCCAGAAGGTTCTACAACAACAATAGGTGTTGCTACTATTACCTTGGATTTCCCACTTGCCTTCATTTCAAGTGCAATGCCTTTGACTTCATTGAATTCTTCTCGAGTCATGCCTAACTCCTTGATGGATTCTATCACTTTTTCTACTTTCTTCTTGCTTTCTTTGATATGAAGTTCATAATGAACTTCTCTCATTTTCTCATCATAGGTACCCCATCTAGGGCACTCATTATCCCTTTCTGATTGTAGTATGATCTTCACATACCCTTCAATGAGTTTTGCACTCATTTCATAATCCATCGGTTCAATAAACTTTACCCTTAGTTCAACTGCCTCCATGCATGTGTTATCTATTTCCACCATGAAACATAAATCATCTTTATACTTCTCTACCATGGAAGGAGGTATTCTGTACCTTTGTTTCATCTTAGTCTAGAAATTCTTCATCATTCTATCTATGTCACTATTTTTGACATTCTCCAATTTATCTCTATAACACTGAGTCACCATCTTCATTTTGCACTCATTAATTTCCCAAATTTTCATCCCTAGGAACTTCCTTGATGCATAGAAAAACAAATGAGTTAATAAAGAATCAAATCAGAAGATTGCATGAGGACTGTTTCTTTTCTCCATTAGATTTTTCTCCATCAGATTTTCCTCCATTGTTAGATCTACTCTACGATCTTCCTTTTTCATTACCTACAGAATCAGTGTTCCTAAACATTCTACTATTTTCATTATTACCATCAAAATTAGGTTTCTTACTATCTACTACTTCATGTCCATAAGCATGACAATTATAACAATAGAAATTAGTAATAGGTTTGAAAGACTTATTTGTGCAATCTCTTTTCATATGACCAACTTCATTACATGTGAAACATTTATCTTTGAATTCATGTCTCACATCCTTGGGTGGTTCATCTTGCTTAGGTTTATCAATTTTCTCTATTTCCTTAGGCTCATCATGTTTAGCTAACAAATCAACTAATTCAATCTCTTTTGATACTTCAGTAGTTGTCCTTGATTCTAACTTACTCAGATTAGATTCTTTAGGGTATTCAACAACTGTATATGGTTCTCTTCTAATTTCAGCTTTCTTGGTTGATTTCTCTCCAATAAGATATCCAAGTCCTATCTTATCATAATAAGGTCTCTAGTGAAATATCTATTCATTAGTCTTCTTACTATTAGAATAAAGTTTCTCTAACTGTTACTTAGCTTGTGTCAATTCTCCTTTCACAATGATATTGTACTTTTCTAATTTTGCATGCTCAATCTTAATAGAATATAATTCAGATGTTAGATGACTCAATTAGGATCTAAGGTCTACATTCTCATATTTTAGATTAGGTTCATTCTTACTATCATCTTTCTTAAGACTCAACTTAAGTTCCACAATTTTCAACTCATGTTTCAAAATCTCATTTTCTTTCTTGAGATTTCCTACTTCATCATTGTCACTAGTCTACACATTTAATTCCTTACTAGATTTTAGATCATCAATCTTGTCTTTCAATTTTCCAATGTAAACTTTTGCATCTTCATACCTATCTTTCAGGTTATCTCTTTCTTTTGTAAGAAGGTCAATATGTTCAAGAGCTTCTTCAAGGTTTCTATTTAACTATTCCATATCCATGGGGATCTTACTCAAGCTTTTAAGCTTCTTCAAAGTAACTGGGCTCTAATACCAATTGTTAGAAATAGATAATACTAGGGCGGGGGGGGGGGGGGTGAATTTGTATTCTACAAAATTACTTTATAACTTGCATATGAAAGTAAACCCACAATGATGAAAAATAAATATAACCATACACATAGAGAACTCATAACACCATTATTTATTAACCAGGGAAACCCTATCCAAGGGAAAGCCCCGGTGGAGATGATACCCATAAGAGGATTCACTAAACAAAATGATCATGTTAAGGATATTGATCATGTTAGGAGTCTATGAAGTACATATAGTGTCTTGATTCCTTGTTAGAGGATTAGGCCCTGTTAGAGGCCTCAACCCTATTAGGAGTTGCTTCAATCCTATTAGGAGTTAATAGATCAAATACAATGTATTCAAGAAGAGCCCACTACCCTAACATGCAATTATACAATTAAGTTCTTCACAAGAGTAAATATATATACAATACTTTCTCACTACTGTAATTCACACTTTCTCTAATCATACATTAGATCTCACATCACATAAGGCTCATATATCTTTCAAGCTATCCATACAATAGTTCACAAGTCATATCTCTTCACATCAACTTATCAATCCTTTCGCAAGATAAGATCTATTTTTATACCTCACAAATTAATAATTCTTTTCTCAGTCAGCCTTCAAATCCTCACACACTTGATATAATATAAAATAACTTATGGATTAATATCCACAAATTCTACTCATCATGACGTAGTAATTATTTTTTTACCAAAATAATTCCTTAAGTTGTACAACTCAATTCTCTGCTATGCTCTATTAATACCCACATTGGTATTTTGACTATAATTTGCATTGTACTATCCATACACATCTATGTACTTAACCAAATCATCATGACATGTTCATAGAGCTATCCTCAACTACGCTTAAGCTAATTCAAAGTTTTTCATCCGTACACATCATATATGTCTTTGTGCTACTATAAATTGTCTAACACTTAGACAATTTTCTAACTATAAATGCATAAATGAAATATAGAAAACATGTTGCCATAAATGACAATGCTCAAGGCATCTTACTGAGCATATTTCCAATAGGATAAACCTATATATAATTATATATGAGATTCAATTTATATATATAAGGTTATTGCTATATGAGAGAAATTAATATTATATAAATGGACACACACACACACACACACACACACACACACACACACACGCACACATAAAAATGATTAAATTTCTATTATATTAATTATCTAATTAATGAATAGATATGTCCCATTCATGGGACATGTCTTGTCTCTTAATGGTTTTTCCCCAATTTCAATAAGAGGTCGATGCCATTCGAAAAACACATACCAAATATTATGGCAGTGCTTAGTACATTTGTTGTGATCCTTGAAACACTAACTATGGGTAAATGCATTTGTAATAAGGAAGGTGTGGTAGCATTAATAAAATGTTACTATTTATTGCCATTTCCTATAAATTCATTGATAAATCACATGCCATTCAAATTTGGAGATGAATTTTGGTTCCAAAATTATTTAGGAGTGAAGTTAAGTGATTTTACTTCCATTTTATGCAATTTTCAAGTTTTCCCACTGATTATTAAAGGAGATCAATAAATTATTTTTAAATCAACAACTAAACTCTCATTTCCAAAGGGTTTCTCAAAAAATTGTTCATTTCTACATAATTCACCTTTGGAAAAATATCATCTTCTGGAGACCATTAGTATTCTAAAGTATGTTTAATATGTATTTGGTTTCATAGTAGAATACTATGTATGGCATGAGATCCACCAAGCCCTAGCCTAACTATTTTCTAAATTTTATTTACTATGACTGCAATTTCCATTTGTTTTGACAATAACAAGGCTAGTGAAAGGATTTAATGGCTGAATATGATTGAAAGTGATTATAATAGATCTAAATAACCTTTTAAGTACTTTGAATCAAAAAATATATATTTATACAACACCTCATTGCATTTCCACAGTAATAACTGTTTAACTCTATAATACTGATAGTTTTGGATTGATTGTCTTTATCATTTTAGTCCTTTTGGGCTTTGTCATGAATTCCACTGATCTAACATCCTTTCATTTCATTGGTTTATAGTTCCAAGGGAGGTTCTCTTTGAATGATCATTACATAATCTTTGTTTCAATACTCACAAAATTGGATTTGTTAGCCTTTTCCATTTTAAATCCTTTCGCTCAATAATCATTTGAAGTTGTTATACATAAACATTGTCTTTACTCTTTCTTTGGTTAAGTCTTCCTGCATTTTTTTTTCTTATGTTTGGCTATATATGCTCTATTTTTATGGTCAGATAATGGAAATCTTATTTGATGGCTAATCTTATGTATGTCTCATGGTCAAGACAAGTATATTAAAATATTTGGAGGCTAGGATTGAATGATTAATGGAATCTTAGGATCCATTCAAAGAGAAGTAGTGCACAAGACTATGGAGTGGATATGAATCAGATAAGGCTCATTTCCAAGTGTAAAAATGCATTGGTCTCACATATTATTCAATAAGAATAACAATGGAGCATAATGAAATATTGAAAAGTGTGTTACCTTATTGGGCTTCTCTTAGTTTCAAGAATAGTTTAATACTCTTTACTTAATAGATCCAACCATGTAAAGGTGGGAGTTCATTCCCCCACACCTTTCCCCCTCTCCTAAAATTACTCTAAATTCCCTATTAATATCTATCATCCATTCATTCTTTCATCCATTAATTAAACATAACATTCATTCATTATCACAATTCAACATGGTGTTGTTGAGTCAATTAAGGCTAGAAGTGGATGTAATAGTATTATGGCTTCCATGGATAAGATTAATGGAACTGGTTATATTCAAAATGACTCTATGAAGGGTGAATCTTGTGTTGTTGGGGAAGTTACTGTTGACCATGTCTTTTCTGGTGCTAGTTGTACTAATTTGTTGGCTTGGCACTCTGTGGTAGCCAAGATTGAAGAGGGATGGATTACTGTTAAAGGAAAATGTTCAAAGAAATTTCCCTCTCATTCTTATCCTAATTTCCACAAGAAGGGGGTTAAGGGGAAATCTTAAAATTTGTGGTCTTTTTCTTCTCATAGGGTGGTTTGTTTATCGAGTGTTTATCCTTTCCTTAACCACTTGTAAGGTTTGGAGGGGGCTGTGAATTTTTTGGCACACACTTTTTTTCTAAGTTATGTTGTGTCTTTGTCTCATGTCACTTTGAAGAGTGTTTTGATTGTCTTTCAGTTTGGATCGCAGGTTGTATAGCTTTACACCTATTTTGTATAAGGGTTTCAAGACCCATTCAAAACCTATTTTACTTAATAAAAAACATTCATTCATTTTCACATAACACAAACATCAACACATAACATTCATTAACATGTAACATTCGTCAACATTCATGAACATACATTAATAAATAAAATCCCACCAGAAACATTGTGTGCCCCTTATGTTTTCCAAGATATCATATAAGGAAAATATGATGGGTTCTATGTCATGTCCCAATATTTATTAATAAATTAGTAAAAAAATAAATAATAAAAAATAATAATATAATTTATTATAACATTATTAAGGAGATTAATAAACACATAATATATATCGATCAATATATAATCAATGAATAGAATAAAATAATAATTAATTAAAATATATTGAATGAGTAATTATTGAGATATAAATGGCTATATCCTTTAAACTCAAGATGAAATAGATTTAATCGAATATCTCTTAGACAACTATAATATATATATATATATATATATATAGATTCAATAACATAAATAAATAATGCTATTAAATTTGATAAATAATAATAATTAGTGTCATAATACATAAACATAATAATAATATGAATATATTAAAGTATTGCATACGAATATATCTTCACGTAATATAATACTATTATATAGTTAAATATAAAACATAACTTAATCAGTAGCCAATAGACGACTATCCACATACCTATAAAATTTATAAATTAAATCAATGAAACACAACTGAGCCAATAGTCACGACTTTCCTCCAATAGGTATCACCTATATATGGAACGAGTGATGAATAAGAAGGGGGGAGGATAAGAAAAGACGGAGTAGGCACCATCGAGGAGGAGAAAGAGGGAGAAGAATCGACAAGGATAAAAAGGAAGGAAAGATAATATAGTTTTCAAAACAATATGATTGATAATACATAGAAGAGTATGTGGGAGACCACTGGTCAGTCAACCCAAAACCGTGCACTCAGTTGAGGAAATATATGCCCTCACGGGACAAGATTTTAATATGATAGAAAGCAGAGAATTCATGGTGACTATGAAGGGAAGATTGGAGCCAACATCCAATGTTTTTACATATTCTCTATATCAGGCAGACACTTATAGAGAATCAGAACACAAATAATAGTTGACTTCCAACTAATGAGAAAAGCAATTGGAAGTTTCTAGGCAAAAACGTCAGCATTGATATGAATATTAGACAGAGGAGAAAATGGGTCTGACAATCACTAAGAAGATACATGGTAGTTCGAAAATAAAATTCAGAGAACATAGCAGATGAAGATCCAAGTAGGAATATATAATTTGAGTAAATCATCATCAATGAATACTTACACAACCATATTAGGTACATGAAATCCAATATAGTCACCGACAGTGGATTCATCAAGTCAATTTGATAGACCAAAGATAGAATATGAAATTGTAATGAATAAGACATGGAAGAGATTGAAGGAGTAATACATATTGATGGAGTCATGTAATTGGATTATATGGAACTACATGAATATAATAGAGATAATCCACTAAGTATTGAGGACGGATTGCACAATATTAGACTTACCAATTGAAGAGAAAGATCTAGCAGTACATAAGCATCAAGATATACTTCTAATGATTTCATAATAACCAGACCATTGCCATTACAAATATTACATCGGATGAATGATTAGAGTGGATTGATAAGGAAGAAAGATATCAGTGACAACATATATTCTTGCAATGAACAGTTGATATAATAGGAAAATTATATTCTTCAAGTCTCAAATAAAGTGCTAGAATAATACTAGACTTACAAACAATCCTTTAATTATATAATTGAAAAGTAGAAACTTGCACTTTAATTGAAGTATTGGTTAGAAATAAAGCTCCTCCAGTTGAATTTAAAGTAATCAATTCCAAAACCTATACAATTGAATGAGGGACATTACAGTGGTATTATAGCATGATCTTGCCATCCTGTAGGGTGAATCTTTAATAAGGATCAACATATAAGAAAAAAGTTGTCATCAAAGACGTGGAAGAAGGATGAAAGAATATATGTACAGTTAGTGAACACGAAGAAGAATATACAATAGTGTTGTATAGATAGACAAAATAGTAAGTGATAATAAGGGGAACTAGTTATTTCAGATGAAAAATATATGAAGTAAAAAGCTTAAAGCAATCTAAAGCATTAGTGACATGGCTATGGATTATCATCACTTAGATTGACAAGTAGTTCATATATTCAGAAAATGAGAAGAGACCTCAACCACTGAGAACACATAAAGATTGAAGACTCTATTCAAACTATAATAGATGGAAGTATAATCCATATCAAAGCTTCTCGAGTAACACCTTGGGAAGCACGACATATCTACACAGATATACCATCTATTAAAGATCAAGCAAAGTAAAAACAACAGTAAATATTAGATCACATTAGACTTGGTTATGAGTAACTAAGTAAAGGAATCCTTACTTGCATCAAATTGGAAATAAAGATTAAAGAAACCACATTGTAAATTGAATTTTATAATTCCTAGTATGGAATAAAGGTAGAGAGCTAACCTCTCTGAATGACTTCACAAGATATTCTATAATTGAATATTCTTAAGGAAGTGAGGTAGGGAATCAAATATTCTCTGAAGGATAGTACATACTTTTAAGGAAAATCATATGCATATGTAAGGATGGATACACCAAGAGTGGGTATCCATAAGGCCTAGGATGAGGAACAATTCCCTCCTCGGAAGGATGGATATATCAAGATTGATTATCCATAATTCTTAAAGAGAAGTATCGTGAGAAGATGGTGCTTAGTGGAGAGTTGTTCTATGAATTAGAGCCCCCAAAAGCACTCCCCCAGGAGCTAAGCATCTGATCACAACTTCTCCTTAAGAAGGGTTTAAATTGGGAATTAGGATCTTATAAGATAATGACTTACAAGATTGAATAATATTCTTATCATGGTTATGGAGAACAAACATATGATGTAGGTCTATTTGTCAAGGAGTTAGTCACCACTAACTCCAGTAGCATGAAAATGGTAATCAGAGGAAGGAACCTACCAAAGCTTTTAAACATGTGTCTACATCATGGCTACATTGTGTCTTCATGCATCAATGTGTATACTTCATATCTGCATCATGTCTTCATACATTATATATATATATATTTGCATGTTTTATGTTTCATAAATCCTAGTATATGGTTTCTTAGCGAGTGCCAAGAATTAGAGACATCATCTTTGAGTATCCAAAGCACACATGTTCTTAATGAGTGTCAATGCACCATGGACATTATTAGCAAGTGTTGAGATTGAGAACAATTTTTCAAGATTGGATCAAGAGGATCTTTAATGAATATTTAATGTTGAAACTAATAAGATGTTCTAAATAAATATCTTAACTTTAGAAAGAAAAAATCAATGAAGGTTTTATATCTCTGAAGACTTACTCATCCAAGAACAAAACTAAACTTAACGGAAGAAATCACAAGTGTTGCATTACAATCTAGATAAGTTTCATCTTTGATTTACTCTTAGGAATTTTAATTAAATATTATAGTCTTTTGATTTTATAAATTTATGTTTGTAAATATATTACACTTCTCACCCCAAGTTGGTATTGACATTTTAAGATCATCGGATTCATAGCAACCATTCAAATTGAAGGATCACATTGCTTGAGGACAATCAATTTGAGGAAGGGTGGACTGTCATGTCCCCATATTTATTAATAAATTAATAAGAAAATTAATAATAAGAAATAATAATATAATTTATTATTACAATTTTAAGGAGATTAGTAACACATAATATATATTGATCAATATATAATCAATGAATAGAATAAAATAATAATTAATTAAAATATATTGTATGAGTAATTATTGAGATATAAATAAGCTATATCTTTTAAACTCAAGATGGAATAGATTTAATCAAATATCTCTTAGACAACTATAATATATATATATATATATATATATATATATACATACATACATATTCATATATTGAATATATAAATATAATCACTCACTCACACACACACACACACACACACACACGCACATATAAAGTATTCATATCAAAGTATAGTAATGAACCATATATGATAATTCAATAACATAAATCAATAATACTATTAAATTTGATAAATAGTAATAATTAGTGTCATAATACATAAACATAAACATAATAATATGAATATATTAAAATATTGCATACAAATAATATATATCTTCACATAATATAATACTACTATATAGTTAAATATAAAACATAACTTAATCACTAGCCAATATACAACTATCCACATAACTATAAAATTATGTAACACAATTGAGCCAATAGTCACGGATTTCCTCCCATAGGTATCACCTATATATGGAATGAGTGATCAATAAGAAGGGGGAGGATAACAAGCAGGGGAAAAGAAAAGACGGAGTAACCACCATCAAGGAGGAGAAAGAGGGAGAACAATTGACAAGGAAAAAAAGGAAAAAAAGATAATATAGTTTTCAGAACAATATAATTGATAATACATAGAAGAGTACATGGGAAAACACTGGTCAGTCAACCCAAAATCGTACACTTAGTTGAGGAGACATCATTCACACCAAGGGAAGTAGGAGAAAAATCAACACCCATGTCTATTAGGAAATATATGCTCTCACATAGACCTTGATACAATCACAAGACAAGACTTTAATATTCCCTTATACCTGAAATAGGATACAAAGCAAAGAATTCATGGTGACTGTGAAGGGAAGAATGGAGCCAACATCTAAATTTTTATATATGAATATCACTATGCTCTATATCGGGAGACATCTATGGAGAATTAGAACAAGAATAACAGTTGACTTCCAACTAATGAGAAAATTAATTGGAAGTTTCTAGGCAAAAATGTCAGCATTGATATGAATATTAGAAAGAGGAGAAAATGGGTCTAACAATCACCAAGAAGATATAGGGTAGTTCAAAAGTAAAATTTAGAGAACATAGCAGACAAAGATCCAAGTAGGAATATATAATTTGAGTAAATCATCATCAATGAATATTTACGCAACCATATTAGGCACATGACATCCAATACAATCACTGATAATGGATTCATCAAGTCAGTTTGATAGACCAAAGATAGAATATGAAATTACAATGAATAAGATATGGAAGAGATTGAAGGAGTAATACATATGGATGAAGTCATGTAATTGGATTATATGGGACTACATGAATATAATAGAGATAATCTACTAAGTATTGAGGAAAAATTGCACAATATTAGACTCACCGATTGAAGAGAAAGATCTAGCAGCATGTAAGCATCAAGATATACTTCTAATGATTTCATAATAACTAGACCATTTTCATTACCAATACTAAATTAGATGAATGATCATAGTGGATTGATAAGGAACAAAGATACCAGTGACAACATATATTCTTGCAATGAATAGTTTATATAATAGGGGAAATTATATTCTTCAAGCCTCAAATAAAGTGCTAGAATAATACTAGACTTACAAACAATCCTTTAATCATACAATTGAAAAGTAGAAACTTGCACTCTAATCGAAGTATTGGTTAGAAATAAAGCTCCTCCAATTGAATTTAAAGTAATCAATTCCAAAGCCTATACAATTGGATGAGGGACATTACATTCTATGAAGAGTTAGAATGGATGTTAAGTCAATCTAGATAGACACAACATGAGTTGTTGAGTCTTGATTGAAAATAACTTAGAGATGTGAAGGTGAGTTGTAACTCTTCATGAGAGATTAGATATATGTTATGATGGATGTATGGGATAGCTTGTGTTCAATGCATTATGAGATTACATGAGTCTAGGAATGAATCATGTTGGTAGTCTAATGTAGGGGCATCTTGGGTCTTTGAGAAATCTTACATCGACAAAAAATATTTCCAACTTTTTGTACCAGTCCATTGTTTGTGAAGTAGTTATTGATGCTTTTTTTTCATGTTATGAGAAATTGTCATCATATTGAGGACCTTTCCTTGATCCTTTTCCTAAGCATGTGAATTCTTATGTTCTATATTTCTCAAGTTTTGTGTCATTCTTTGTGGTCCTATTTTCTTGTTGTTTCCACCTTGCATAGTGTGTTATTCCAATTGGCATAGTTTTAGTTGATTATGTGGCATCTTGTGCAGTTAGGAGCTGACTCCTAACACATGTGTGGACCTAACTTTGAGTGAACATCACTTCATATGAATATTTGAGTGGGTTTTAGTTTACTCTTCCAAGTATGGACCTAAATTGTAAATAAATGCTTAACTAGCAGACTTGTCGCTTAACTAGCTATAAAATAAGTTTGTTTAGATGTAAGAAAAGAGTATTCTTAGAGAATAGAAAAGAGAAGATGTGAGCTAAGGCTCTAAGATTGAAGATTTATTATTTTGTATAAGGCCTTGAATCAGAAGGCCTCACAACTAGGCATGTTATGGTTTCTCTATACATCAAGTTAAATAATTACACCTACAAATATGATGCATATAGCCTTGTCTTCTTTGTTTTTTTCTTTAATCAATGTGTAGCTTCCATGTGTAACTCTGAGTAGAGAGTGCTGAATATTTGAGTTAATTTTATTTCACATGTTGTTATAGAGTATCCATTGTTCTTCCTATGTCAAGTGGTATTAGAGCGAGTTCTTTCTTGAGGCTTGGATCATGGAGAACCTTGTTGAATTTGGTTATAAGGTGACAAATCTGAAATCTGACCTATAACTTGCAGAAGGTTACAATCTTGTAGGAACTATTGTCAAGATGGTTCATGGTAGAGGAAATGTTGATAACACTAGTATGGACATGTTGAGGCAGATTGCAACAAGACCTGAAGCTATGGAGACAACATAGAGAAGAGGTGTACATCTTGAAGATGCTAGAAATGATGAAGAGGCAACACCAAATCCTAACCCTAAACTTGAGGTTAAACAAGATGATGAAAGAATTCTAAGAGTTTTGTCTAGGGTGAAAGCTAGACCTATTGTTGAAGTTTCTTTCTATGATGGAAGACTTGAGACTAATTTTGTATTAGATTGGATTGCCAAGTCTAATAAATATTTTGAGTATGAAGGTACTCTTGATAATAAGAAGACTAAGATAGTAGTCACAAATTGAAGGGTCATGTTTCACTTTCATGGGATTATTTGCAAACTAAGAGGTAAAGAAGGGGAAAAGAAAAAATTAAGATATGGAAGAAGGTGATTGGAAAGATGAAGAAGAAGTTTCTCCCTATTGATTATCAAGTTAACTTGTTGAGAAAGATGCAAAATTTGAGGAAAAAATGATATGAGTGTGAAGGAATATATTGAGTAACTCTACAGATTGGATATCATATATGGGCATTTAGATAGTGAATTTGAGAAGGTAGCAAGATACCTAAATGGTTTAAGTACATCAATTCAAGTTTAGATTAGCTATGTTAAGTTGGAAAGTATGGAAGAATCATATTAATATGCTTTCAAGGCCGGAGAAAGATTGGTGAAGAAACATGATAAGAGAGAAAGAGGAAGAGGTAGAAGATTCTACAGAAGCAGAGGCATCATATATGGAGAAGGTAGAAGATCTGACATCACAATACAAGATAAAGGAAAATCATAATGGAAGGAAGAACCTATTGGTAGAAGAGGTAACTACACTATGAGTAGCAATATTGATTACACTAGAATAATAATGATGAAAAAAGAGAAGAAATGTCTTGGATTAAAGGTACTTGTTATAAATGTGGAGAAGAAGGACATAGGGATTTTGAATGTACTTACTATGGGAAGAAGATTGGAGGTAATAGTAGGAGCACTTTGGCTTGTGAAGAAGTTGTTGAAATGCCTAATGAACATGAAATGGTGAGAACCTAATGCTAAGAAGAATCTTTTGGAATGAGGAAATGGATGGAGAACCTATTTTAAGAAGTCTATTCAAAACTAGATGTAAAATAGTTGGAAAATGTCGCTAGGTAATCATTGATAGTGGAAGTTCTAACAATTTGGCATCTAAGGAGCTAGTTAACAAGTTACAGTTGCAAAGACTAAGACATCCTAAGCCTTATCATGTTTCTTGGATCTAGAAGGATCATAAATTAATTGTAAGTGAGAAATGCCTTGTTAAATTCAAAACTGGAAATTATCAAGATGAA
This sequence comes from Cupressus sempervirens, assembly GCA_028749045.1. Taxonomy (NCBI): domain Eukaryota; kingdom Viridiplantae; phylum Streptophyta; class Pinopsida; order Cupressales; family Cupressaceae; genus Cupressus; species Cupressus sempervirens. Next base: position 535,144,123 of record CM053787.1, on the reverse strand, counting down.
GTCTTGTGTGATATTATGCCTATGGATTGTTGCAGATTCTTTTGGGTAGACCTTGGTAGTATGATAGACAAGCTTTGCATGATGGTAGATTTAATCAAAATACTATTTGGATAGATGGAAAGAAAAAAATATTTTTACCTTTGGTAGAGAAACTTGAGGAGAATCACTATACCGCAATTAGAGTATGTTTGGTTGAATGTAATCAATTTTCTACAGATATGAAGGAAGTACATAATGTTTGTTTTCTTTTATTCCTAGAAAGACTAAGAAACATGATGAGTTAGAGCATGCACCTAAGATTGAATTCTTTGTTAGCAAAGTTCCAAAAAATAATTTCTAATAATGTACTCGATGGTTTACCACCTATGAGAAGTATAAGCCATTGTATGGATTTCATACCTGGAGCTAGTTTGCCTAATAAAGCACCACATAGATTGTCATCTGATGAAAATGTCAAATTGAATAGACAAGTACAAGAATTGCTTGAGAAGGGTATCATTAGAGAAAGTATGGGTCCTTGTGTAGTACATGTTGTGTTATCACCTAAGAAGAATGAGGAATGGAGAAAGTGCACTAATTCTAGAGCTATAAACAAAATAAAAGTGAAATATGGATTTCCTTTGCCTAAGATAGATGACATAATGAATAGTTTGAGTGGAGTGAAGTATTTTACCAAGATTGATTTTAAAAAGTGGCTATCATCAAATTAGAATTAGAGAAGGGGATGAATGAAAAATTTCTTTTAAGACTAATGAAGGTTTATATGAGTGGTTAGTTATGTCCTTTGGTCAAAATAATAAACCTAGTACTTTTATGAGATTGATGAATGAGGTTCTGAAAAACATTCTTGGGTAAATTTGTGATTTTATATTTGGATGACATTTTAATATTTAGTAAGACTAAGGAAGAGCATCTTGAGCATTCCAGATAAGTTTTGCAGAGATTGAAAGAGGAGAAATCGTTGATTAATATGAAGAAATGCTCATCTATGAAGGAAGAGACTATGTATCTTGGCTTTGTTATTTCAGTTGATGGTTTGAGGATGGATCCTAAAAAGGTAAAAGATATTCTTGATTGGCCTACACTTGAAATATTGGAGAGGTAAGATCATTTCATGGATTGGTGAGTTTTTATAGAAAGTTCATTAGAAATTTCAATTCTATTTGGAATGCTATGATCAAGAATATGAGAGGAGTTAAAAAGGATTTCAAGTGGATACATGGAGCACATAAGAGTTTTGAAACATTAAAATAAAATATTTCATAATTTCCTACACTTACTTTTCCTAGTTTTAGTAAAGTTTTTCAAGTTAAATGTGACGCTAGTGGAAGTGCTATTGAAGTTGTTTTGAGTTAAGAAGGAAGACATGTAGATTTCTTTAGTGAGAAATTGAATTATGTTAAGAGAGAATATTCATTTTATGATCAAGAATTCTATGTTATTATTCAAGATTTGAAGAAATGGAGACACTATTTGATGGCTAAGGATTTTGTGTTGTATACTTACCATAAAGCTTTGTAGTATTTGGGAAGTCAAAATAAATTGAATCAAAGACATATGAGGTTGGTTGAGTTTTTACAGAACTTTTCCTTTTCTTTGAAACATAAGAGTGGACAATCGAACATGGTTGTTGATCCTTTGAGCTAAAGAAGGAATTTACTGATAGAAATGAGAATTAAGATACTTGGTTTTAATAATTTGAAGTATTTGTATGAAACTGGTCCTAATTTTGTAGAACCTTGGAAATATTGTAAGGAACAAATGAAAAGGGACAGGTGGATCGATTATTTCATTCAAGAAGACATGTTTTCTAAGGAAACTCCATTGTGCATATCCAAAGAACCTATGAGAGAGAACATCATAAAAGCCAAACATAGTGGTGGACTTGTTGGCCATTTTGGGATTGATAATATAGTAAAGTTAATTTTAGACATGTTCTTTTGGCCACAAATATATAAGGATGTGCAAAAAATTGTGTGAAGTTGTAGAATTTGACAAACAACAGAAAGAACTAGTCATAATTTGGGATTATATTCATCATTGTTTATACATGATAATCCTTGGGAAAATATCAATATGGATTATTTTCTTGGTTTTCAAAAAACTTAGAGAGGTAATGATTCTATTTTGGTGATAGTTGATATATTTTCAAAGATGACTCATTTCATACCTTGTAAGAATATATTCAATGTTGTACATGTAGCTAAACTATTCTCTAAGGAAGAAGTGAGATTACATGGATTGCCTAAAACTATTGTTTTAGACAGAGATACTAAAATCAATGGTTATTTCTAGAGGACACTTTGGAATAAGATGAACATAGAGTTGAAGTCTAGTTCTACCTTTCATCCACAAATAGATGGACAAATAGAAGTTGTGAACATAAGTTTGGGTAACCTATTGAGATGCTTAGTTAGAGATAAGCCTACTAATTAGGACTTGATTTTGGTACAAGTAGAGTTTGCATACAATACTTTAGTTTTCATACAATAATTATGTGAATAGGAGCACTAAGAAGACACATTTTGAGATTGCTACTAGAATGAATCCTAAAGGAACTACTAAATTGAGAAATTTGAACCTTGAGACAAAGAGAAGTGTTGAAGGTGAAGATTTCATGAAGGCTTTACATGAGGATGTTAAGCTGAATCTAGAAGGCGGTAATCTAGGATACAAACAAAGAGAAGATCAAAGGAGGAGACATAAATATTTTGAAGTTAGTGATGAGGTAATGATTCACTAGAAGAAAAATAGATTCCCAATTGATACCTAAAATAAGTTTGAGATGAAGAAGCTTGGATCTTGTAATATTCTAAGGAATTTTGATAGTGGAAATGTCTTTGAAGTTCAATTACCAAAAGACATGAATGTTTCACTCAGATTCAACATTGTAGATATCTTTGAGTATTTTGAATCAGATGATAAGCTAAAAGGTAACTTGGATTACTCTAAGAAGAAAAAATCTAACATTGAGAAGATCTTGAGTATCCCAATAAGTAAAAGCACTGGAGGAAAAGACTACATGGAATACCTAGTTTAGTGGAAAGATAAACCAATTGAAGACAGTTCGTGGATTACACAAGTTGAGTTGGATGTTTATGATTTAGGTTAGAATATCAGTCATGCTTGATGTGAATAAAAATTCTTTATTAACCCAAAGTGTTTGATGCACAAACATCTTGGGTCTTTGAGCAATCTTGCATCAGTATTGTACCAATCCTCTATTCACAAAATATCTATTTCTTCTTTTGGTTTTCATGTTATGTGTTGTTGTAATCATATCAAGGACCTTTCCTTGATCCTTTTTGTAAGCACCCAAACTCTTATGTCCTATATTTCTCAATTTCTATGTCATTATTTGAGGTCTTATTTTCCTATTGTTTCCACCTTGTGTAGCATGTTGTTTTGACTAGCATAGTTTTTGTTGATTATGTGGCATCTTGTATAGTTAGGAATCAACTCCTAACACATGCGTGGACCTACCTTCTAGTGTGCATCACTTCATATGACCATTTGCATGGGTTTTGATTTACTCTTCCAAGTATGGACCTAAACTATGAATAAATGCTTGACTAGCCAACTTGTGGCTTAGCTAGCTATAAAAGAAGCTTGGTTAGATGTAGGAAAAGAGCATTCTTAGAGAATATAAGAGAGAAGATTCTATATAAGGATCTAAGATTGAAGAATTCTTATTTTGTATAAAGCCACAACCTAGAAGGCCTCACAGTCATGCATGTTGTGGTTTCTCTATATGTGAAGTTAAATAATTACACCTACAAATATGTTGCATCTAGCCTTTTATTCTCTGTGGTGTTCTTTAATCAATGTGTTGCTTTCGTGTGTAACTCTAAGAAGAGAGTGTTGAATGTTTGAGTTAAGTTTATTCCACATGTTGTTAGAGATTTTTGAGTTTTCTCCCTACATCATAGTCTTGTATATGGATGGGCATTATGTATTGAGAGGACTTATTGGACCATGAATTTTTTTCAAGTACAAACAACTAGATACCATCTTTCATTCTTGAAGCATGTTCATCCAACATTAGGGATTCATGTGCTTTCTCTCTTTAGTGGAATTAGGTGTACAAAAATTTCTTTGATTCATTTCAATATACCACTCAATTATGTGGCATATATAATTGATGTAAAGGAACCTCTTAAATTGACTTGATTGAAGAGAGGGAATTGATCTCCTTTGGATAAGGATGCTTCACAATCAAAAGATGGTATCCAATATTCATTGCCTCGAAAGAATTTCCAAGGTATCGTATAACATCTTTCCTATGATCTATGAAGGAACATTGTAACTCTTCATGAGATGTTGATTATAAGTTATGATGGATGTATGGGATGAATTATGTGGTGGATGCACTATGAGAGTATGATTCTAATGATGAATCATGTTGGTTGTCACGTATATAGATGAGCATTGTGCATTGGAAGGAAATATTAGATCATGTAATTTCTTTTTAGGTATAAATGGTAGGATACCATCTTTCGGTCTTGAAGCATCTTCATAAAACATCGAGGGTCCATGTAATTTCTCTCTTTATTGGAATAAAGTGTGCAAAAGTTGTATTTCTTTGTTTCAATATACCACTCAATTATGCAGTGTACCCAATTGATGTAACACAACCTTTGCACCTGATTCAATGAAGAGAAAGGGCATTGATCCCATTTGGATAAGGATTTTTCACAACTAAAAGATGTTTTTTGTACCCATAGTTCATTGTATTTAAGGTGACAAAAAAATGTATTTTGATAATCACTTATTTCTATATTAAAAATTATTGAAAACTAGTGACACCAAACCAAGATGCTCTTGATTTACTATCTTAACATATTCAAGATAATGGATTTTAGAATCACCAATGCATAGACTGTATACAACAATATTAACTATCAAAAAAATATAAATATGACTTATTTCAATGTATTTATAGAATTTTTTACATCATCTATTTATATTGTATTTGACTTATTTATGAAGATTCAATTTCGTAGCATGAAAGAGCATTAAGTCCTTATCATTGTGGTTTTTGTGGCATTAGATTTCATTAAATAATGAGGAATATATCCATATTTTTTGTAAGATTATTGAAACCCTTGCTATGTAACTAGTAAAAAATTCTAAGATTATGGATTTGATAGTAAACTCAACAATCTTTCATTTGGTTATGACTTTGCATTGAGAAGTGGTTGCATGTGAGAAGGTTATGATGCCGTAGTGGCTTAAAATAGTAAAATCCATGTATTCTAGTTGTAACAAGTCTTATTAATCAAAAGAATACTATCTAAGGGTTTGTGAACAATGAAAATAGGTTATTAAGAAAGATAAAAATTTAATGGGTGATCTACACTCTTGGATGGATGTTCTAATGAAGATAAACAATATAATTTGCATGAAATCTTCAGCTTAGTTGTCTAAATATTGACAATAATTTTGGACCATTATTATTTTGTGAAGTTTGATTCAGTAATTCATTAAGGATTATGAATTGGAATGATTAAGGTTTACTTATGTTGAAGATCCCAAAAGTTGAGATTTAATGAGATCTCATTAACATACTTGGAATGTTAACAATGAATATATATTCCTTCTTGTAAGTAACATACAATATTATGTTATTGTACTTCATTATTGATTTCTCAAGGATATTGTAAGAGTTTTATAGTGCTTGATGCCCAAAGATATCTAATTAAATATTGGAGGTATTATATAATGAAGATTATAATGTCATTATGATAAGAAGTTCACTGATTGGTTTCTGACAACAATGCAAGAATCTTATTTGTTAGAATGGGTATTTGGACAAGGTATGTTAATATTGAAACTTCATAATAGAGTAAAGGTTTTGTGTGTGTAGGTTATAAGGACATTGGACAAGGATATTGGATTGATAAATATGTTTGCAACCTTGAATGACAAGAAACTAAGATGTATTGCTGATTAAGTTGATGACCCTTTGAAATAATGCTCTTGAGAAGAATTGTAATGAATGATGGTCTTGTGAATATGGTGATTGAATAAGGGTAATGAAACTTGAAGGTAATGGATTGAGTAAGGGTAGGATTGGGGGACCTATCATAAGTGTCTTGAATTGAATGGTTTCATGATGTTACCTCTAGAATAATGATATTATATCATGAAAGTTTGCATGGAACAACAAGATCCTAGTATGATGTTGGTTGTTAGAGATACAACAATGCAATCAACAATAAATATTATAGAATCAGTAATCAAGTACCAACTATAATGAGCATTAAATATCTTATATTTTGACTAGGAAGATGAACCTAAATTTGGATTTCAATCCCAAAAATGGATCCAAGATATTGAGATTAGAAAAGATAGGTCAAAATAATAGATGAGATGTTAAGATAGAAAAGAAGAGAGAAATAGGAAAGAAGAGATAAGATAGGATCAAGAAGAGGCAAGAGAAGGATGAACGTAGTCAGCTAATAAATCCATGGAAGAAGAAGAGAGCTCTCTCAAAATGCAAAATACAAAGCTAAGCTAGATTGAACACTAGAACGCAAGCTAGTATGAAAAGGTGCAATTGCAAGGGTTACATAAGTAGGTCCTAGTTTTTGTCATCAAGCCTTATTAGGGACATCAGAAGATCATACAACCATCACTAGGATGACCTATGAGGATATTAATATGATCTATATTAGATAAAAATGTGGGGATCCAACCTAAGCATCAAAGACATGTAAGTCAAGATGGATACACAATTAGATTCCCTAAGTTTAATATAGAAAGATTACACTTGTATCAAGGCATGAGTGTTAGGGTTACCCTTGAGTATGGTCTTGTGAAAAATAGATAAGGATGTTACATTGTAAGTCCAAAGTGTCAAGTACAACAAGCACAAAGGCTCTCAACACCTTAGACTATAAAAGTATACCCACAAGCATAAAAAAAGTAAAACATGATCCATTCCCCCAGTCATCTAGTCCATGACATCCTCAAAAGACTATTAGGGAGGGAACACTCAGTAAAGAAATCATCATAAGCAACACAAAAAAAGGTAAAGTTCATCATATCTCAATGTTTTTTACTATTTAAGTGTGTGTGTGTGTGAATGTCACATGGCCATTTCTTCAAGATTTGAATATGATAGTGAGAAATATCATAACACCCTAGACTATAGATAGACTATCCAAAAAGTGTTGAGAAACACTTGATGTCAAGGGGATAGTGTCGAGGAACATTATTTTGCACAAGTTTCCAATGAAACACTAATTCACAAGGAGACCTTTATAGGTTTAAGTAGTCATTACCACGAGACAAGGACAAGAGCCAATTCCAAGCTAGGAAATGTATTGCAAAGTGAATGAGTTGAGATTGATAGACACAGGTGAGAGGGTCTCAAGTAGCACCCATTTCCAAGTTTTCACTACTTGGTAGATTATTTTCATGACTTTTTTCAAAAAAATTATATTTTTGAGATATTTAATTTTTTTGGTAATACTTCAAAGTGCCTATTGCTAGGTTTTCACTAAGATGATCATTTTTTCAAGACATTTTTTGATTTTTAGGATTTTTTCAAAATCATAAATGATTTTTATAGGCCCAAAGGATTTTTTAGAATAATTTAGAGATCACTAGTTCTCAAGCAAGATCACATCATTTTTTTCCATTTTCAAGAAAGGTGTAGGACATGATGGAGTGGGAAGTTGGTGGATAAGAAGATATGGATAGGCAAGGAGTATGAAGCAAGTGAAAGTGATCCTCATGGACTGACTCCTCAAGAGTATTCAAGCTAGGGAAAGATAGCCATATAAAGTAGGTTTTGGATAGGCAATGGAAGTAATGAGCACAATAGCATGTAGGATAAGAAATAAAGCAAAAAAGTGAGATAACATATGGCCTAAGTAGTGGAAGACAATAAGAAAGATATCATGAAACCATGTAATCCAAGAGAGTAGACATGTCAAGAGGCATAAGAACCATGTTTTTCTTTATTGTGATCAAGACCAAGGGGTCAACTAGATAGGATAGTGATGAGATAGAGCAATAAGATGGAAGCTAGCTATGAAGTATATGAATGAATAAGAAAGAACAATAGAGAATCTCATGGAAAAAATAGCCAATACGCAAGGATAGCTCAACATTGTCAAGATAAAAGAGGGAGAAAAGGGGATAGATGGATGGTGGAAGAATTATGCATGATTCTTGTTTGCTAGATTTTCATCATGGTACTTATCCAAGGCACCACAAGAAGTGGTTTTCACCATAGGACGAATTTATTTCTCTTTACTTTTGCTACCAAGGTGCCACAAGAAGTGGTTTTCACCAAGGCATTTTTCTTTTTGTTTTTGTTTTTGAACTTTAGGATTTTTTGAAATAGGTCAACATTTTTCAAGTTAGATAGTGTTCCTATGGGAAAGATAATTCATGATAATCCAAGACCATAGAAAGGTATACTCAAAGATGCTGATAGGGTGATGGAAGGGAGACAATAGTAGGAAGATTATAGGGAGGATAAGAGTTCATTTCTTGAAAGAACTAAATGAGCATGGATAGCAAGTAAGTGTAAGTTTTAGATGATTTCATGAGGGTAGGTGAAAACGTGGGAAGGATCAACATTGACACACACCTTGAAGGGTGATGTAATGATGGAGGAATTACGTATGAAATAGCTTGAGGTTTGGATGTATAAGGTGGTAGAGAAATTTTGGAAGGAGATGGAGTGGAAGCCTTTGGAAGCTTCAATTTCAATTTTGATTTATTTTCAATATTCAAGTCTATCAAGTAAGACTTGGGAATCCATATAGCTTTAAAATTTTCTTTTCCTTTGGAATTTTTATAGCATATTTAATCAATAATGGATTTAGGAACCCATATTCTCTTTGGTTTAGCTCTTTGGTTAGTGGACCCTTGTGGTCTCTTGAATGTTTTTTCTATCTTAGCATTCATATGTCTATGAGATAGGACATAGTGATCTTCATTTGCAAATGGATTCTTGTGTTTCCTATGTTGAACATCCAAATTAATTCGAAAAGACTTTAGACTTATGAATGTATATGACTGATATGACTAGTTTAAATGGATAGATGAATGCAAAATTTGTCAAGGATGAACATCTTTTTTGATCTTGAGGTATGATAGGAGAGTTAGGAATGGAAAATGTAGGAGATGAAGGAACATACGACCCTAATATGGAAGGTTCTAGCTTAGATGGATAAGGAACAAGGATAGATTTTGGAGATGCAAATGGATAGTGAGTAGAGATATCAACATCTTTAGAGTGAGAAACATGACCATGGGCATCAATAGACTCATGAGTAGCTTTGATAGGAGCATTTGAAGCTTGAGCATAGCTTTGAGGTGGATATGGAGAAGTAGAACATGAGGGGGTGCTTTGATCTTGATAAGTAGATTTAGATAGCATATGAAGAGAACTTTTCTCATAATTTTTAGTAAGCTCAATGGAAATAGTGGAAATGATGTCTTCATCATACTTAGGAGGTGGGTAAGATATAGGATATAGAGTGGTGACATCTTGAAGGAGATGAAAGGGTTCTTGATCTTGATCTTTCTTGACATTTATAGCTTTAGCTTTTTCAGAGTCCTCTTGACATGGATCCACTTCTAAGGACATGGGGAAATCTGAGGTTTACATGATAGGATCATGAAGAGGTAACAAGGGATTAGCTAAAGTGGGTATAGAAAGCATATCATGGAATGAAATTTGAGGATCTTTAGGATTAGTAGCATGGAAAATATTTGCAGCCAAGTGAAGATTATCTTGAGTTTCTTTTAGAGGCAGCCCTTGAGGATAGGCATAGTGCACACAAAAAGCATTAGGTTCTTTATTTGATGGAGGTATGTTGGAAAGCTTTGAAGTTTTGAGATGTTCATGAGTGTTGGAAAAAGTAGGGGTGTCATGGAGACCTCACTAGATATAGGTTCATAAACTTGATCTTGCTTAAGAGAAGTATCCTCATCACATGAGTCATTAGAGGCATCAATGATCCAATCATCAATAAAATCTTTAATTTTATGTTTTAGCTCAATGAAATCTAAAAAGCTATGCTCATTATGCCAATTATTGTCACAATATTTATCCAAGAATGGGTTTCCATATGAGCTAAACTTAGGAAATGTGATGAGCTTAGTGCCAAGAAGTCTTTGCAAAATGTCATCATAAGAATATTCCAAGGGAGTAAAATTCCTTTGAAAAGTATACCTAGGATCTTCTTGTTGTTTCTCAAGTGCATAGCATGCATCCATTTCTTCATCATTGTTTTGGTCAAAAATAGATCCATCATGAAAGCTAGGCATAGGATCAAAGGAGGTATCACTTTCTTGTTCTATAAAGAGGTCTTTATATCGAGACTATGAAGACATTTGATGTCTTGGAGTAGAATATGTAGACCTTGAAGAAGATGACCTAGGTGTATGTAAAGATCTTAAGGGAGATTTATTTAATAATGCAATATTCTCCTCTAACCTTTTCTCAAGTTTAGACTTCATTTCTATCATCCTCTTAGAGAGATGAAGGTAAGAAATATCATTTGTCTCTTCTATTTATTTGTATTGAGCATATAGATTTTGAAACTCTTTAGTGGCATGGTGGATATCTTGATCATCTAGATTTGGTAGAACAAGTTTTGAATTTCATAGTTGTAGACAAGAAGCCAAACATGTAAGAGACCAAGGTGACACAAGATATCTTGATGTACAAACTAGAGAGGTAGAGTATTCACTTGCCAATATAGTAGAGAGAGATTTAAATGACTTGTCAAGAAAGGTGTCCAAGAAACTTATGATACTAGTGACCCAAGTCAAGAGCTAGAAAAGAAACCAAATAACCAAATAGATAGAGCAAGTGGGGTGACAAGTGAACAACTTTTCCAACCCAAGAGTGTAGTCAAGAAATCAGGGTAACCATTTCAACAAATAGATAACTAGCAAGGGGACATAGACCATGAAGATAGAAAGACCAAGAGCACTAATACCAAAGAGTCACTTTAAGTATGTCCAAGCACTAGAGAAATAGAAAAGAAAAGTCAAATGATGAGACTCCCCTTAACAAGCAACACAAGAAAATGTTTGCACGTGATGTTTTGAATTGGTTGACAAAGTTGATAGCATAGAAAGTTGAATTTTCAAAAGAAAGATGTGACACATGGAGTAGTATTAAAATAATAAAGCAAGGGAAAAAACAACCTTGCATGATACAAGCATATGTGAGGTCTCAAAGAAATCCCTAAAACTATCATCATGTGTATGGTCAAAATATTTTCATAGGTCTAGCACATTTAAAGACACATCAAGAATATTCTAGCTAAGGAAATGACTTATTACTCAATACCTTGGCCCACAATTTGATACTCACATGCATGACACAAATTTTTTTCCCACAATAGATATTATCTTTGTCATAGATGGGTTACTCACATCTAAAAGAACACATATGGTGAGTCAAATCTTGGGGTGATCCGGGTAGTCCACTAGGATTGATCCTTGCACCAAGATATTGAGTAGTAAATTAGGGTGGCCTCTAATCCTAAGGTGTCTAGTAAGGCCTTATATTCATAGCACTCCTCTTTCTCCCAATATAGGACACCTTATCATATGATATGTAATGGACCTTGTGGACATAAGAGTGCCTTAAGCATTCTCACCTAGTGATTTTCTTATGGTCACAGTCCCGCAAGTACTTCCACTAGATAAAGATAAGTACTATGTCTACCAAGGTTTTGTGTTCTTGATAGCCTTGAGTTTATAGTGTGTTGGAATAGCTAGGTTCACTTGTACCCACTTGGTCATTCCTCTTGATTGCTCAAGAGAAGGCCCTCTAAAGGATGATAAACTACACAAGATGGATCCACTTTTGGAGGACAAGTTTTTTGATTCACCATAAGGGTGAAGAGCATACTCTCCTATTCTAATTTCTTAACCCAAATACACCAAGAATCTTAATTAACCCACTTACTTTCAAAATCTAAAGGTGGGTCAAGATTTTTGATTCACCACACGGATGAAGAGCATACTTTCCTACCACCAAGAGATCCTGATTGAAAGTTTTAATTGCCTATGAAATATGAACAACTAGTAATATTATTGCACACAAAAATAAGGGAAATAAAGTACACTTGTTTTTTTAAAATTTTCTTTGGGCACCCTTGCAAACAAGAATTAGTAGCCTCTTAGCATTTGAATCTTTGACATATGTTCTTCTTAGCAATGAAATGAGAAATTCCCTACAAAAAAACCAAGGTTAGGGCATAATAATCAAGTAAGCCTTGCAACACAAAGTGGTTAGTTGCCTCAAAAATCCAAGTTATCTTTCAACCAAGTGAATGGAAAGAAAGTGCAAGCTAATCACAAATGCTCTCATTTTCACTCTTTACTTTTGACTTAGTTAACAAGATTGGAATTGTTTACTATTATTTCAGATCCAAAAATAGAAATAAAAAGAAGAGACCCTTGCTAAAAATAAAAGACATTTCCAAAAACGTAAGAAATTTAGCCATATCTTTACATTTGTGCCCTAGGGACTCATTTTTCCAAAATAGAGTAGTTTTTTCAAATCAAGTTATTGAACCCTCACATGACCTTTAAATTCAAAATACAAAGCACTAACCCCCTATAGAATTTAAAGACCTTTCTAAAAATGTATATTTTTTTGAAAATATGCTAATTTGAGACCAAAAACATTTTTTTATGAAATAAAAATAAAAATTCATAATAGACTTAAATCAACCCAAAAGAATCTAAAAAATTGGAATGAGATAGTTTAGATACATCCTTAACTTGCAAAAAAAAATTTAGATCCTAACTCAAAAGTGGTTTGGAAGATATGCTCAAATCTTTGAAAACCTAGGGTTGTAGCCTTCAAACCAATTTGCACAAGGGTTAGCCATAAAACCAAAGTAAGGAACCTACAAAATCACTTGATTAGATCTGATAAATTTCTGTAAAAGAACTAGAAATGATAATGTAACCAAATTACAAGCAAGAAAATGGAGTTAAAAACTTGGTTCTAGCCCCACGGTGGGTGCCAAAAATGTGTGTATAAAATATGTCACACTTCTATAACCATTATTCTTTAGAATACCCATAAAAGAGAGCATCTCAAGAGGTGGCTTATAGCTTCCTATCTATAACATGCAAGAGCTATGAGATGGTGGCTCTCAAATGAACCTAGCTATGAAAACCCTTTCAAGGTGCACCATAGAATGAAAGATTCAAAGAGTAGGGGCAAGAGTGCCAATATCCAAGAATCTAGAATAAAATGCAATACAAATGCAAGATATTCTAAATGAAATGCAAGCTAACAAATATAACTAAGCTAAGGTATAAAGGAAACTAAGCTAAAAAGTATGCCATAATGTCAATAGAATTAGAGCCAAGCTAAAATGCAAAAATCCTCCAAGTCTCCAAAATCACCAAGAAAACCTACAACATAACAATAACATGATAGACTAAGACATTTTAATGAGGAGAGAGCGATCAATTTTAAAGAAAAATGGACTGTAGAGATTAAGAGGCAAAATAGGCATAATAAAGGGAAGAGAATGCATCTTGAGTGATCCATGTGCACAAGCACCTCCACCAACCACAATCAATAGTTGACTTTTGAGAGGGAAATAAATGTGTGGAGGAGAATGAAAGTTATTTTTAAAATAGAAGATTACTCCCACCTAGAAAATTGTGCATTCATATGTAGACAAAAATGCCTTTTTTTTTTTTTTTTTTTTCTAAAATAGGAATAATGCTTTATGTGTGCAAACTTAGGATAAGAGATGAGTGAGATATTTAATTTAATTAAAAGGAGGACATGTTCTTTTAATTAAATATAAACTTAGGATAAAGTGCTCAAACTATAGGATAAAATCACAAAAATAGATTTTTGGAGATTTGATCAAGGATAAGTAGTGGATAAATTATGCAAAAATGATAGAAAGGGGGTTCATAGTCTAGATAACAATTTTTTGGATAATTACAACAGTATCTAATGTGTTAGCACAAATAGATCAGCTTGCTAAAATTGCTAGAAACAATGAGATTGTTGCAACTTTTGATGTTTCAATGACTATTGATATCACATAAAATTTTGAGAAGGAAGAAAACTTTGAGGTTCCAAAACCCCATGGAGTTCCAAAAATCTCAAAGTTACAAAAAATTATGGAAATGTAGAAGATCCTAAGGTTCTTGGGATTTCTTAATCAGGAAGTCATCAAGAAGAAGATACCAATGCTTCCTACTGTGATATTGATCCCCCATTGGATAATGATAAGATACCTCCATCAAAATAAGATATGTCATCAGATGAGATGGAGATAATTCTTCATTTGGTATCAATGCCTAACTGAGAAAATGTCTATTTATGGGTATTCTACACATATATCAAAATATTAAATAACAAATTCATGCAGAGTTCATCCCTTTGGGTTCCATTTAGAAGTAAGTTGTCCTACCTTTTTTTTAGCTTTGGAGATCACCATGAAAGGTAAGTATGATTTTGAACATGCTTCTTTGAAATATGAGGGAGGAAACACCTTGATTAATGATATTAATGAATCTTGCAATTTGAAAGGAAGACTTATGATTGAGTTTTCTAGTCCCAAGGAGCCTACATGTGACAATTCATGGTTTAAGGATAATGATGATGATAATAAGGATAATAAATACATGTTCTATCTTTTGGGTCCTTTTTTGATAGATATATTATATCATCAATGTGTAAGCTTCCATTTTCATATGGAGTTGTGTGCCATGAGATAAGACTACTAGAATTATAAATTGCAATGTGTGAGTGTACCCCTATGGTGGGGGACTCACTAAACTAGGTGATATATTTCCATTATTCCTTTCAAGTTGACAATTTTTAAGTTTGAATATGATACTAAAGGTAAAAGAACTTTTTTGTAGATTAGTCATGGCCACGAAGAGTTACCACAACTTCGAATTTTGTGTGATTTGTGCCCAAAGTTTGAACCAAGATTGTCCAAATTTTATTTTTTTGAGTAAAAAGACAAGTCATATTTTTAAAAACTATATGGGGTGGTTTATTACTACTACACATAATGAGAAATCTACTAACAACCAACTCATGTTCTTATTGTTCAAGGTTTTTTGTATATATAAGCTTGTGTTCTTTTTATTTTTTTAGTCTTTTTATTTAGGTGTTATTTTTCTTTGTCTAAAGTATATTTTGTTTAGGTTTTCACATCCTTTTGATTCTTTTGTTTTTTTAGTCTTTGAGTGATGGATTCAATATGTTTTATTAGGGTTGTTTATAGCATGTGGTCCATCCTAACTGGTCTCAATTTCTAGAAGAGGTATACCTCTGTCAAAGAATTTGGATAACCTTGTTTCTTTTTAATACTAAGTACAAGTGTCACTCATAGGAAAGAAAATACTTTTGGCCTTAGAACCTAATTATAGATTTATTTCTCTCAACACTTTATAAGGGACAATATCAACTTAGGTGGAAAATATCAGGGGAAAATTCAAAACTCATCAGTTTGGATGTAAGATTTCTCTAGAGGCTTATAAAGGTAACTATTTAGCATGTGAGTTTACCAAAAGTTTAGTAAAAGAGGAACACATGAGTTTTTAGGTTGGAATAGATTCCAATGGAAATACTAACACATTGGCTATATAATCTAATTGTGATGAAAACAAGAAAAAGAAAAGAAAAGAAAATTAGATGGTGTCACAAAAGGGATTCCAGAGCTTGGTATAAATGAATAGGTAATCAAGTGGAGCTAGCACAACATAACTACTAGCCTAATTTGAACATACAAAAGATTCAATGAAGAACCAAGTGGAAATATGCAAGCTCTGTCAAGCAAGAAAATAGATTACCAAATATGTAAAAAAAAAAGCAATTGATGACTCATTAAGAGCCCTCTGAATGAATTCTCATATCTAGTCACACAATGATTAGCAATGGGTTTACAAGAATTTTGAAGTCCTTTTTGGTTGGGAAAATAATTGTTCCAAGTTGCTAGACACTCATGGTCATTTGCACCTAGGAGCATCAAAGGATTTAAGACACTAAACACACATTGAGAATGAAAGTTGAAAATTACAAGTTTCTAATTTGAAGTAGTCAAAAGCCACTTATAACATCTAGAATCAAGTTGTAGACTTTATACGAGTTTGAAAATTTCTTGCTAATAAATAAATGCCTTTGTCATTTTTTCCTTTTGTTAGGGCTATTTATTGTGGTTCCACAACACACACTCCACTTTTGACTTAAAAAATGGGGACTGCACTACCTTTTTTTGACTCATAGAAGCTCATTCCTCAAAATAGGGTATCTTCCAAGGTGCCTTGGGGAGTGGAAGTTTTGTAGTTCAAGTTTAGAAGTTTATTCAATTAGAATAATTTTTACCCCCTAGCACTAGTATACTGATATTTATCTTTTGTGTAGGTAATCATGGTTTCCTCATCATCTATAACAATAAATATTACCATGGTATTGCATGTGCATGCTCAACACAAGCACCTTTGGATTTCATATAGAAGAAGCAAAAGGAGTTCAAGTCCACAATAATTTTGGACTATAAAGAGGGCATAAATTATCAAAAAGATCATGAATAAGTACACGAGTGGTCCTAGATCCTATTTGAGAAAAACCCAAAAATCATTTTCAAATATGGGAACTCTATTTTTTTCAGCAAATTGGGCACCTTACGCAAATCCTTAAAGGTAAACTAGTGTGAATGTGCACTAAGTGTGGAGGTTCACTAGTGCAAAGGTGTGCTAAGTGTGAAGGTTTGAAAGTGTGAAGGTGCACTAGTGCAAAGGTGTACTAGGTGAATTAAGTCTAAAGGTGAGCTAGTACAAAGGTGAGAAAGTGTGTAGGTGTACAAGTGCTCAAATTTTGAAGTCTTATAGATGCACAAGGTCCTTAAGATCCCAAGGGTGTGCATGTGCACAAGTGCGTAGGTGTGCAATTTGAAGATTTGGTAAATAGTTTATCTCTAATGGTGCACAAGTGTGCATATACAAAACATCCAGAGGTCCCCAAGATTAACATGGCTTCCTCTTCTTTTGTAATAGTTAAGATTGCACTGAAATCCATGACTTTCAATTTCTAAGGAGTTCTGAAGAAGTCACACTTTATGATCTCCACAAGGAAGTGAGGGAAAACTATAAAGCTTTATACTTGTTAGATCCTCAAGAAATCACCTCTACCATCTAAAAGTTCAAAGGGAAACATCCACACATCATTTTGGTTGAAGGTCAATGAGATCCACCTGTTGGAAATAGAAAATTGTGGGGTTAGAAAATTTTTCACTTTTGGTTTCCTTGTAGGTCCTTTTGATAATTTAATTCATAGGTGTGTTGATGCTTTGGCTTATGTGCATTAAGAATATCTCTTTTGATAATTTTATTTAATCTCTTATTACTCTATTTTTCTTTATTTTATTTTTACATGTATGGTTAAAATAGGAATTCATATATTTGCATTAATTAGAGATTGCATTCATGATTAAATGGGAGAATACAAAAAAAATTAGTTTTGTGGTTATGTTTCTTTATAAGTTGTGCAAAATTGACATATACCAACAAAGGCCTCCTTGTGAACATTCAAATTTATCTTTGATTGAGTTACCCAGTAGGTTGAAAAATAGTCATCTAGAACCTTGGATTTGGTCATTGATCAACTTTGCAAGAGAGATTCATGAGAATTTCTACCATTAGCATCGTACCAAATGACCACTCAAAACTTCTCTTCCCCAAAATCACTCATTTTCTTCTCCTTTTCTCTAGGATTAATCATTTTCCTTCTTAATTTATCTTCTTCCTTCAATGCATATAGATAAGTATCCTCTACTATAATAATCCTCATTGTACTTGACTAATCTTAATTATTGAGTCCAAGATCTCTCTCAAACCATAAGCACCACATCCTAAAAGGAGGTGTGGATATGTCCATGTCAACCAAAATGTGAGTGAAAGTAGAGAAGCCTAATGAATTCATAGCTTCATCCAACTTCAAGAAACAACCTATAGAGATTCCAATTTGTTCAAAGCAAGAAATCTCCCAAAAACGAGTGGGAGATTAGGAAGATGAACCCACATTGAGTTGTTTAGTAAGAGGGTTGAAAGATATTGTCCAAGTTTTGGTGGAAGAAAGTAATTCCCCCAAACCAATATTTTTCTCAACACCAAATCATTATTTTATATAAAATAAAATGCAACAATTAGAAACCCCTTTGCATAAGGGAAAAGCTCAATGTTACCAGAGACTAAGGATCACTGAGAACTTGTTTCCCAATAATGTGAATCCAAAAGAGAGGGTCAAAGACTAGAGAATCTAAAAACCAACCCATTACATTACATTATCAATCATATTCAAACTACACACTACTATTAGGGAGGTCTTGGCACAAGAAATAAGTTGATCTCCCATCTTTGAAGGAATAGAAGCAACAGTTTTGGCTACATGATCATATATCTTCATCCACCAATAGTAGAAGTTTTTTTTTCAAGAGGGATGGGGACCGCATCTGCAATAACTATTGGGGATAAAACCCCTCCACCTATAGCTCCAAGAATGGAAATATCGATCTCTAATCTAAGAAATGAAGGGTGAAAGGGACTAGAGAGGGAAGTCCCTAACTACCCTCAAAAGATAATAAGAGACTCCCCTCAATGATGGCCCTATCAATAGAACCAACTATAAGTAATGATGAAGGAATCATAAGACACTCAGATTAAGAATGCATTTCAAACATCAAGTAGGAAAGCATTTCAAATGCAATATCAAGCATTTCAAATGATGAGCTTCTAAAAGGTCATTATTTTGAGATCCTTTTTATCTTGTTTTTAGACAATTATCTTGCAAAAAAAATTATGACTTTATGGTTTTAAGAAAATAAACTTATGTTTCTACGAATATGTTATTTGTATGTTAAGACATGAAGTTGAAGAATAGATAGTTCAGATATGCTATATTTGCTTGAATCTACGGACTTCTATGGTATAATGAAGGAATGTTACATGCTGATAAATATTTCCTCATCCATGCTATGTTTTGGGCAAATTCCTTCTTGTAGCCATAGGATTTTCAAAGAGTGATAGTTTAAACATAATACCTTTTCTAATATTGATGATGAAATGAATATATGTTTGTGGAAGTTGTATGCATTCAATTTTTTGTTGGTACTTGCCACGTGTATTCAAAGTCAACACTTTAGCACTAAGTCAAAGCTAACCAAATTACCAAATCACCACAATGAGAAGATTATTGTGTGATTTATGTTATGGAAGCACACAAATATAGCTCCCTCAACTTTCCATATTCTTGGAGGAGTTAATCATGGTTAATGATATTTCTATTGCAAACTTTATGAACTAGTAATTAATCCTCATTGATGGAGTGATTGTAGAGTTAGGAAGTTGTTGTAGTTCCCTTTTAAATAATGGCCACTGTGGCTTTGAAAGGAGTTTTTTTGGGGAGAGAAAGATATAATAGATTGATTTTCATAAAAATAACATGTGATCTTATTTTTAGTTAGATTTAATCTCTTATCATGAATGAATATAATACAAAGTTTAAGTTTACATCTCCTATCTTGATTGTCTTTTATGTTCACTCATCCAAGGGGGCCCACTTGGTGAGTGAACTACTCTGTTAGAATAGATTTCATTTCCTTGATTGTTTACTTGCAAGGTAGAATTTTTTTGTTCTTGCAACCATTGGTAACATAATCAGTGAACTTTTCCTGTAGCATAGGTTCATAGATAGATTTACTATTTGTAGCATTACTTTAAGCTCTAAGGTAAGATGTCATTTTAGTTCCTAGATTGAGTCTCCTTTAGCATTCCCTTTTGTTTTAGTTGTAATGACTTAAGGAGGAATTAGAGAATATACTTTGTAGTTACCCTCTCAAGCTTATGCTCTTGGGTTGACAAAATAAAATGAAGGCAGTATGTTACTTTGGGAAAACACATAATTCTATCTAATCATGGAGTCATTGTGAAAGGATGTCCAATCCTTTGTTACTAAGGTATTAAGCTGACCAACCATTTTTGGCATCATTTCTAGGGAAGGTGTCAATCTAATTAAACCATGAAGTCATTATGTTAGTTTAGATTTCACATTAATTTGCATGCATAGAAGAACAGACCTCCCTGGGAGATTTCTTCCCTGTAATATTCAGGAAGACATTTTTAATCCTAAACTTAAAGAACCTTACAGCAAGAACAAAGAAGAACCTTTTGAAAATCTATTCACTGCTACTCAAGAATGAATATCTTGATCCTCTAATGAATCCTTGCATTTGAATGGTCTTTTTGCTGAACCCAAATACCAAGATAATCCACTTTCCTTTGTCATCTATCAACCACCACCGCTAGTACCTCCTCTAGGAATGACTCAGCCTCAACCTACATTTCTATTTCCTATCCCTCCTTAGTAGGGTAACCAAAGTTTGAAGAACATACTTGTTGCTGCACTTCCCATGTTTTACAACCCTATCATTGAAGACCTTGAAATCTTTCTCTTTGAGTTCAACATACTTTGTAGAAGTTATGACTATACAACTGATGCCCACAAACTGAATTTGTTTCCTTCTACCCTAAAAGAAGTTTCTTTGAGATGGTTCATGAGGTTGGGTGCCAATGCTATAGCAAATTGGCTTGCAATGAGCAACTTGTTTCTCACAAAGTATAAAGAATACTATAGGGGTCAAGATTTTAAAGGGATGACATTTTCTAAATGTCCCAAAAGGATGATGAAACCTTGGAAGATTATGTTTCTCAGTTCATGTTCGACCTGCAACACAATACACAACATCAATTGAATGAGGAATCAAAGAAACATCTTTTTTTGAGGGACGTGAATGATGGAAGCATCAAGGCTCTAGATCTTATGGTAGGAGGAGATATCACTCAAAAGACTTGAACTAATATACAACCTTAGTTAGGTTGGCAACAACCGCAATAGGGTTGGCAACAAGCTTAGTAGGCTTGGCAACAAACTCATAATTGGAATACTCAACTTAGTTAGAAAACCCTATTACCACCACCTCAACAACATGCTTTAATGCCTCCTCTTGTAGCCACTAATACTCCTCCCAAGTAGACCCAACTACCAGTTCAGCCTAATCCTAATCCATAGAGTACTAAACAATAGGCTCAAAAATAAAGCTATGCTATCTCATTGAATAATATTCACATAAGGTTAGACACCACTCTTCCTTCATCATAAAAGCCTATAATAACTAAAGTTGAAGATCCTCTAACATGATAGATAGATGAATCAAATTATCAAACCTCTCTTGTAGCCAAAGAACCTCCATTCCCTCATAGGTTGATGGAAGCCAACCCATAGAGAACCATGCAGTCATTGATTTTCTTAATAAGCTAAAGCATATGACAGTAAAAATATCATTATTAGATGCTATTAAGGAAGTCCCTACTTATACTAAAGCTATTAAAGAAGCATGGATTAAATAGCTAGGAAGGAAGAAGAAAGATCCAAAAACCATTCATGTCCTAAGATAGTTGCTTGACTATGTTGGAGAAATTAATTGTACCTAAATACTTTGACCCTAGGAGTCCTATAGTTACAACCGCTATTCATGGGATCCAAGTTCAAAATGATTTAGTTGATCTAGAAGAATCTATAAATGTCATGAAAAAGGAGTTATTGTCTCAATTGCATGTCATTGGCCTCAGAGAGACACCCACCATACTTAAACTTGATGATAATTCTACCATTAAGCCAAATGGGATGATAAAAGATGTCATAGCCACCTTAAACTCTTGGTAGTATCTAGTTGATTTTTTTGTTCTCTCACCAAAGGATAATATGGGAGGATATCCTTTAATTTTAGGGTGACCATGGTTGGCCACTACAGATGCCTATATAGCTTGTTGATAAGGAAAGATGACAATATCCAATGGTATTCATACCAAGAACCTAACTTTCTACTCCCTTGCTCAACCACTATTATTAAATGACCAAGTAATCTAGCTAGACTTGGGTGATGATGATCTAGAAGTCAATTCCATCCGTCAGTTGATGATGATAGGTAGAGAATCATTTCTAGCTTCTTTAGAAGAAGATGAAATAATTTCATCTGTTATTCTAAATGAATATGGAATAGAATCTCAAGCATGTCCTCAAGCTAAATGTATCTTAGAGACCATATTACCATCCTTGAGTTCACCACATCATTTAGAAGCTTCATATTTTCTCCACTCATTATTACCTCATGAGATGGATTATTCTCCTATTGTCCAATTATTCATGGAAGATAAGGTTATTAAGATGGAAGCTGGTTCAATAAAATAATTGAATGTAAATAATGCCTTATCACCCTCCCAACATAAGATTATGTTGCAGTTACTATAGGAGAATCAAAGAGAATTTTCTTGGGATTACATGGACATGAAAGGATTAGATCTTGTGCTTTGGGCTCACAAGATTTACATCAGCCTTGACTTCAAATCTATTTGACAGCCTCAGATGAGAATTAACCCTATTTTAAAATATATAGTTAAGAATGAATTACAAAAACTACTAAGTGTTGGTTCTATATACCCCATCTTTGATAGTTAATGAGTCTCACCCCTAGTTATAGTACCTAAGAAGGGAGGAAAATGATGAGTTTGTGTAGACTATAGGGAGCTCAATTTAGCCACTAAGAAAGACCATTTCCCCTTGCCATTTATAGACCAAGTCCTTGATAACCTAGCTGGCAAAAACTAATTTTCTTTTCTGGATGGTTTTATTGGTTACAATCAAATACAAATCACTCTAGAGGATCAAGAAAAAAAAAAAATTACCTACCCATGGGGCACATTTTCCTACTCGATTTTACCTTTCGTCTTATCTAATGCCCCAACCACATTTCAACAAGATGTCATTATTATATTTTCAGATATCTTTGCTGATTGTATGGAGATCTACATGGATGATTTTACTATTTATGGTGCTACTTTTGAGGAAGCAAAAGAAAATTTAGAAACAATACTCAAAAGATGTCAAGACTACAACCTCTCATTAAATAGAGAAAATTATTTTATGATGATGAAGGAAGGTGTAGTGTTAGGCCATTTCATCTTATATAAGGGCATCTAAGTAGACCCAACAAAGATTGAAGTAATTAGCACCTTGCCTACACTAGAGAAATAGAAATATGTATGAATTTTTTTGAGACATGTTGGATATTATAGAAGATTCATTAAAAACTTCAGTCAGCTTGAAGCACCCCTCTACAACTTTCTCAAAAGGATTTTGAATTTTCTTTGGACTCTGATTGTGCTACATCTTTCCTAAAACTTAAGGAAGTTATTACTACAACACCTATTCTGAGAGGACCCAATTGGGGACTACCTTTTCACATTCATACAGATGCCTCAAACTATGCTATGGTGCCATGCTAGGATAAAAAGTAGACTCATTTGAAAATGCCATTTATTTCATAAGTAAGAATTTACAAGGTGTAGAGTTTAATTATAGTGTTACTAAAAAGAAATTACTTGCAGTTATCTATGCCCTCAATAAATTATGGCACTATATTACTAGTTATGCAATATTTGTCCATACTAACCATTTTGCTATAAAATATTTGGTGAACAAGCTTACAATATTAGGAAGATTATCTTGTTGGTTGCCACTCATGAAAGAATTTGATATCACCATAGTAGATAAACCTAGCAAGGCCAATGTGGTAGTTGACTTTCTCTTTCGATTGCATGTCTTTGATGATCCTATAGCCATTGATGATAGTTTTCTACATGAAAACCTTTTTCTATTGTCAACAGATAATCCATGGTATGCATTATTGCTAACTACCTCACCATAGGTAAAATATCCATCCACTTCTTTGCCAAAGCAAGAAAGTTACTAGCAGAAAAGAGCTTTAACTATTCCTGGATTGCTAGATTTATGTTCTATACTAGACCGAATCAAGTCATGTGTTGATGTCTAAGATAGGATGAAACATATGATGTCTTAAGGGCATGTCATGATGTAACCTAGGGAGGTCACTTTGTAGCTAAAAGAATCACTTTTAAAATTTTAACAACTAGGTATTATTGGCCAAGTTTACACAATGATGTAGCTAGATATACAAAGAAATGTGACAAATGTCAACGAATGGGAAGACTCACTAAATTAGATGAAATTCCCCTACAACCTCAAATAGTTCTCAAACCCTTTGAAAAATGGGGGATTGACTTTGTAGGACCTATTGAACCTTCTTCACAAGGTAAATCCTAGATTCTAGTTTGCATTGATTATTTAACCAAATGGGCAGAGGCTAAACCCAAGGGGTATCAACATGGCCAAGTTCTCATATGAATCCATCTTTACATGGTTTAGAGTCCCTAGGGAATTGACATCTAATCAATGAGCCTAGTTTACATCACATTTGATAACTGCTCTTATGTAGGAGTATAGCATCTGACATGGTAAATCATCACCTTATCATCCACAAGCTAATGGTCAAGTAGAAGTTACTAATAGGGAGCTAGAATCTATCCTCACCAAGATAATAGCACTCCATAGGAAGGACTAGACCACACACCTTACTGAAGCTCTCTGAGCTTATAGAACCAAATGGAATTCCACAACTAGTTTTACTACCT